>FR990085.1:3740535-5178019 GCA_905404285.2 Erannis defoliaria | reverse complement strand
TGTCCCATCCGATTGCACAATTGTACATATTTTTCCTGCATTTCTGCGAGTTGCTCTTGCATCGTCCTCAATTGGGACTTGAGAGCGTTCTTTTCGACTAGTTTCCGTTGTATAGGCGGTCGCTCGCCGTCGTCTTCGGAGTCCTCCGAGACGGTCTGTGCACTGCTCCCGTGGCTGGTGCCGTACCGCTCGGCGGCTCCGTCGTGCTGCTGCGGGTGGTACAGTTTCCGCTTCTTGCAACCGTTCACTTGAGGCACATGAGGCACAGGACTCGATCGCATAGTAGACACAATATTTTCAACACGAGCACGTTTCACATCGAGAGTCGGTCGCGGGGAGGAACGTTGAGCGTCACTGTCGCGATCCTCGGGCTCCGACTTGGGAGCAAGTAAGGGTTCTGTCTGTTGGAGCGCGGGCGGCGACGAAATGCGCGTGTCGGCGGCGCTGTCGAGCGCCAGCAGGGCCTCGTCCAGGTCAGGGCGCGAGTCACGTGAGGCGGGCCGCTCGGGCGAGCGCTTCTCCTTGGGCTCGTCGTTGTTGTTGTTCTGTATCACGTTGTTGTTGTCGGGCGAGAGACGCAGCAGCTCCTTCTTGCGGCTTTGCAAAATGTCGCGCAGCACGCGGTGCGCGATATCACCACTCGCGGCCTCGTCGCCCTGCTCCTCCTGCTTGGGCGTGCGACCCAGCAGCTCGTTGAGCATTTCCGCGGGCGCGTACCCGGGCGCAAACAGGCCGAAGTGTTGGCGGCCCTCGAAGATGGCGCCGTAAAGTCCGCCGCTCATGAGTGCGGTGCGCGCGGGCGCCGGTCCGTTCGTCGCGAGAGTCGAGTAAGAATTGCGCGGCTCGCCGGCGTCCACGCGCTGTCTGGCGCGTTTCTGTTTCTTTAGGAGACTATCCGAGCAGGGCGCGTGTGAGTCGGCCTCCTCCTCCGATGACATCATAGGCGAGACGGGCCGGGATTGGCCGGGCGGGCGGCGGGCAGGGCCCCGCACTACTCGCGCTCCATCGCCCGCTCTGCAACAAACGGAGGGGGACTGAGCACACCTGCCGTGCGCGCGCGGCGCCGGCTGGCTGCGGCACTGCGCGCCGGGCCGCCGCCGCCTCGCATGCTCACGTCTTAAACTTTAAAAAATTTTTTAAGACTAAGAAGGTGCATTTGTATGAACAAATAAAATATTATCTTACATACTTGTAAAAACTTATAAACTAAATAAAAATTAAAAATTACCACTAGCAACTTTCTTAAAAAAAAATGTATTATTTTAAGGGTTATTATTTCGTAAATAATTACATTATAACAGTGAGTTGTATTACGTAGTAATAGAAACTCATTGCATTATAACATGTTTTTGTACAGTTGGATAGGAGCTGGGTAATTGTTCTATGAACACTCAGTTTGTCATTGATATCAATTAAGTAATTCAGCACATTACCCTGAAACTAGCTAGCCATAATTCACGTTTATTTCCATAGTTTTTTATCGTAAAGCGATCGGTAAGCATCTAAAATCTATTGAAATTAGAATAATTTCACATGATGGCTGGAAAACAATGACAGACGTCACGGCATTGGGTGGCTCAAGGAATAACGATTGAAGGTAGAGATAACAGAATTCGTCAATCTACCAATCGATAAGTTTACATCTTTGTGAGCGACACACACACTAATAAGACACCATGTAGGTCGTATACGAAATCCGTAGATAATAAAGCACAGTTAGGCTGTAACGCTAGATAGAGCGGTGACAAAAGAAGTATGTTGTAGTAACAACTCATTAATTCGTTTTGGAGCGTGACACTGGTCAGAGAGGACAATGAAGCTAAAAATGTCAGAAATAATTCTGTGAGACACGCGGATTGACGCGAGTCCACTGTCCACTGCGATACGATGAGAAAGTGAAACGGAATGTACCTAATAACATGGACCGGAAAAAAAACGAATTCATCGAATTATGAAGTTGGATAAAAGCGAAACAAAGTAAGGAAAACATTGAATCGATTAAAAAATATTTTAGGTACTTTTTACCAACCTAATTAATAAATTCACTATGAATAATAATCACTAAAACAAGAAATCCAAGAAATCCAAGAAAGAATCAAGAAATTCTATTATTAGTGAATAATTCACTAAGAATTTAGGATAGGTAAAAAAAACGGAGAAACCAAGTTGGAAGATTTTTCTTCAAATTGGAATCATTCCGCGGTATGGCGCGTGCCGTTGTAGAGAAGAAGGGGTAATAATTTACACCGATGATTCCTATGAAGATCACAATTGGCAACTCTAAGCTAAGAGGATAAGGCTAACAAAATTAGCGGCTGATTGTCATGACACCGAACGTGCCCAAATTGCATGCAAACTGCTGCACCGACGCGTGCTGGTAGAGTTTAAGCTTTTTGAGCAAGACGTTCACCTGGTGGTAAGCATCAAGCCTGCCCATAACAGGAACGTCAGAACAGTGAAAATCATATCCTACGCCGCAATGCACTGCGCTCGCCACACTGAGATATTTGATGTCAAATTGCCCGGTAATTTATCTGGCGGTCGCGCGGTCGGGCGGAAAGCGCGAAATACTCTGTTTCTTTGATCGGAGGCTGTATCCTACACATTACCCTGAAACTAGCTCTCGATACTCGAGCGAAGTATCCTCTCTCGGGTCTCCAGATATTGGAAACGCGCAGATCTCGAGCTGAACATCCGGCCGCGCCACAATGAGATGGTATCAATGGCGATTGCTTCCGATGGCGGAATGCGTGACCACTTGCGACAACCGTCACGGACTGTGACTTGTGTTGGTAGGTATGCTTATGTGCTGTTCAGGGTGCTTCACAGATTAATAGACAGGAGTGAGCGAAGCGACCGAAGCGAGCGAAGTCTTTGCAACAGCTGGCCCCTGCGCCATAGAATAACTAATAGATTGTATGTAGTGCAGATTACAGTAGCAGTTACTAGTAGGTTAGCTAGTATAAACAAATATTGTTTTGTAAGGAGTCCGCCCTCTATGGTGCTGATTAGACATTGTTAAAAAGGACGGTTTGTTCATTTAATTCCTCCCTTTCTGTCAGCTTTCTTCTGTCCGGATGATGGTACTCGCGAACAGCACCCTTATCATGGACGTTCGCGATTCTGATTGCGATAGCATGCCATCCCGCTCGTACCAACTTACTCGCGCCATGCGTCCTCCCGCTCGCGCACGGTCGCTGTCAGAATTGCGAACGTCCATGATAATGGTGCTTGCTGGTCGTGTTTTTGAACAAATCTTGACGAAACTTCATTATGCAGGTTTTACAATTTACTAGACCCGGTAAATTATTCAAATTTTTTTGAATAATTCTTTTCCGTTCACCGATCTACAAGGAATACTTTAACTTAATGTAAAAAAATAGCTAAATTGGTTCAGCGCTTAGCAACACATTTAGTGATTCATTTTTATATATATAATTATAGAAGATAGAAGAGAGATAGAAGATATATAGACTAAGTGACTTATATCTTATTCCAATTGGTTATTTATATTGGTGGAAGTGAAAGTAAGAACAAATTCTTATAAGAATTTATAGCTCGCACAGAGTAGTTGGTTATCTCGGCCGCAAAAAACTCGCTCTTCCTTTATATAATCTTTTATTATAGCGGTAACTTTTAACGCAAAAATTTGTACGGTCAGGAAAAAAGGATTTCAAATATTTAATGTTTTTTAAAATAAAATATTGTAAAGATAATGTTATTCATTATTTTTAACCGACTAATCTGGCAAGATTTTTACACACAAGTTTTTTTTCTTTTAGGCATTTATCGTGTCTCTCATCAAATTATTAGCGGGTTTCACGTTTCTCTTTAATGCTTTAGTTTGAATGTTTTCCTCTTAGTATTTATTACTAGGAAATGACCTCACATTATATTTTTTTATCCTTTTTATGCTTTAAAAACCGATTACTGGAATAGGTAGTCGGGTTTATATCGCCAATTCGCAAAGATTAAACAATTGTGTAAAGACTTTCATTCAGGGTTACGCAGAACGGTCGCACTATGCGGAAAGGAGGTCATTGCACACATAATTGTGAACTCCTTTTACGATGAGGTTAACCGTGAAATCGGGGGAAAACTCAGTTTTTTATTTGAAATACACATAATTCCACATTCTGCCTGATGTTAACCAACGGTCTAGGATAGAACACGCTAACCTAGAAGGAACCTGTTTTATCTGGATTCGAAAACCATAATCACAATCAATCAATCGTATACGAGCCAGTCGCAATGGTATCCTGCAGATGATTGCAGCCCGATTTGACTGTCCCATTCAGAACAAGTGGATGGGCGTCGTTATGGAACAAAAAATATAATTTTTGTTTTAATATGTGTTTCTATTTTTTGTTTTGTCGTGTCGATTCAATCTGTTTCAATTCAATGTGTATTCTAATCTAATTTTAATTTATAACGACATTCTTCAATTAATTATTTTTGTGCTACATGGATTTATGTAATCTGAAATAAATGATATTTGAATTTGAATAAACAGCCTTTTTAATAGCCCTATATATATAGAAATAGCCCACTGCTGGAATTAGGCCTCCCTCGAAGAGCGATTGGGCCATATTCACCACGCTGGCCCAGCCGCGGGTTGGTGAATTCACATACGCCATTGAATATCATCTTCGGAAGTATGCAGGTTCCCCGAGGTTTTCCTTATAATAAATAAATTAATATTGGGGGACATTTTTACACACAGCGCCATCTAGCCCCATACTAAGCAAAGCTTGTATTATGGAAACCAGATAGCTGATAGAATACTTTACATTTTTTTTTCCTTCACCGAAAGGCCAGTGGTATGAGTATAGGTACATAAACTCCAAAGAGCTCATACGGGCCTGGGTTGGAACCCGCGACCTCACGATTACAAGTCTAGCGGTCTCCCATTAGGCTACCACGGCACGGATTTGAACACACCCATATCGTATTCCGTATCTACATTTCGTCGAGAGTGAACAATATTTTTCTACGGATAAGCTGTTTTTTTCACGACTTTAAACTCGGTCCCGTAGAAAAAGTTTTTCAGAATGTTAAGTAAATAAAACACATTTTTTTTTGTCATCAGAATTAACGGTGTATATCAAATATAACACATAGTATGTGTGTGTATATATATGCGTGTGTTTAAAAATAATAATAATCTGTCAATAGGAAGGGGGTAAAATTTCAATGAAGTACTAAATATGACCCAAAAACCAACAATCAAGTGTAACGGAAAGGAGGTGACGCAAGCCGTCAATCCTCCAATGCCAGCCAGCCAAACCTACACTGTCTATCCTCACGCCATGCCATGCCAGCCAAGCCGACACTATCTATCCTCACGCCATGCTATGCCAGCCAAGCCTTTGGCAAGGGGAGTGTATAAAACCAGACAGCCAGCTACTACTACGGCACAAGGTGTTAAAACGTTTCACTGTCCACCAAGGTGGACAACGAGAACATTGTAAAAAAATCAGGAGCATAACTTTTTAAAAATGTGTCACTGTCCACTAGTGGGAGACACGCGGGTGGTGGACAACGGGAATAATCGGTTTTCAGTTCATATTCGATATCTGAATAAGTACTTGTACCTATTTCTAAGTGTTTTCTTGCTACTTGACGTTTTACAAGCTAAATAAAACCGTTTAATGAGCTCCGACTCCTACCTACTCCTCTCGGTTAACTATAGCGTTCCACATAACCCCCCATACGCAGTACTATTAGCTTTACTTTTTTACTTGAGTTTCGGTTTTTGGATCATCCTGTACGCTGGTCATCATTTAGCTTCCATGCCTTGCCTACTCTTTGGTCATTATGTATTGTCATTTGATGACTTTACATGACATTTCATGAGTACACCCTATAGATAATGAGATCCCGAGATGCAGTTACATCTCCAAGTTTGAAACTTTATTTTCAACCGTGTAAAGTTCAAAATATTTGCGCGTTATTGTCGAGTTTTGTAAAAAAAATTGGTATTGTACGGAAAGTCGCTGGACCGTCTCAAAATTGTTCCGGTATTTCCGCTTCTTTATTGTCGATCAATTTTGTAGAAATTCTGTTAAAACTGTTTTTGTATAGTTTATCTACTGGTTTAACTTATATTCATATTCATATTCATTTATTGGTAAATTATCTTATTTACACGTCAACTACATCATGAGGTACTCTTAACACAGATTACACCCAGAAGAAATAAATTTTGAACAAAAAACATTATACATAAATAAATATAAATAAATAAATATTGGGGGGACATTTATTACACACAGCACCATCTAGCCCCATACTAAGCAAAGCTTGTATTATGAATCATATTAGTGAATGAACACAGGTAAAAAAATGTCAATTAAATTAAACAATTATTCAATGTCAAACAATAAAATTAACTTATAAATAAAAATGTCAATAGGAATTTAGGTACATTAAGTAGAATAACCAATTTACGTCATCTTCAGATTCGCCATGTCATCGAACGTATAGAAAGCCTGCTCGATAAGCCAATTTTTTAACTTGCGTTTAAACGCTCCTCTCGTGAAGGACTCGCGCACTTCATGCGGCAGCCGGTTGTAAATGACCGGCGCAGTCGCATGCACCAGTTTAGTAGTCCTTAGCTTGCTTGAATAGAGTTAAATAAAACCTATACAAATAATCTTATAGATTATAGATAAATATTATAGAATTCTAATAAAGAATTAAAAAATTACTATTATTAGTTAAAAAATATTTATTTTAACAGTTGGCTAGGTGTTTGACCTCAAAATCATCAAATCTTAATTCACTTCACTGTCACGCGATAGTGTGGTAGACCACATGACCAGATGGTAAACACCTATCACGAGAGCGGCTTATTCGTCTTTTTATATTTCGTCATAAAAAGAAAAAAAAACAGTTTTAAGTTTAAGGAAATTGGGAAATACTTTTATTTAAACATTTCTTGCAGAAATTCTCATTGTAAAGGTAGTAAAATTAGTTGACCGTTACTGTCATTGAAATAAAAACGATTAATTTGACCGTAATAATAAGACAGGCGATTGCCATATGGTACCGAACAGTCTTGGGAGTTTTAGGGTTCAGTAGCTTGGAAAACTAGATACAATTTCAGTACTCATTAATGATCTTAGAAATAGTTGACTTTTTACTGAGTATTTTTTTTAAAAAGCAAACCGATAAAGGGACAGACTTATTTTGACTGACTAGTTATTTTTTGACGAGACCGTGCATGCCTACACCACATTTTCACTAGAGAATTGCTAAAGGATGCCGCTGGGTTTGGGTCTGGGTACGTCCTAAAACTGCATCCAGGACCCTCAACGATCCCCAAGCGTGAGGATTAGGTCTAATCCTCTTTATTAAGGGTAACGCCTTCTTCTAGTAGTGAACGTCTTCTGGCTGACGATGAAGGGTTGCCGCTAGAATATTTTTTATTGAAAACATTTATATTATGCGTCGTAGATTGAAATTAAAGAAGATCTTAAAAGGCGAACATGCAGGTACCAGTACAGTGATTGTAAGCCTAGCCCCACATGGGACAAGCCCCAAAACGCCGCTACCGAGCTGCGGACTCCAGTTTTACTCCAGACGTTTTATGTGAACTCCCGACGGTAAAAGTTGGTGTTGCACACTTCCGTTTTTCAGAAGCCGCTTTATAGCTTCTGGCGGTGGCGCATGCCAGTACAATTAATAGCACACATTTTTGGTTAGAAAACGAACATATTAGTCAAATTCGTTCTTTATCTGCTGCGTTGCGTGTATCGTCATCATCTCGTTTATTGATACGGAACCCGTAATTGCTTTCGACACCCTACCTTGACCACAGTCCACCCTTCGCAGGAAAGTGCATAGCTATGCGTGGGAACAGTGCACCCTATCACCCCGTAATTGTTGCATTTTGTTTATCTGCATTGTTCTACTTATTATGGCGGTGACTTATGGCCGTGCCATATGGTCGGTCATGGTAAGGTGAATTTCGAAGAATAAGTCGTGAATATCAATTTCGTTTTGTATGTGGTCTGCTTTGCCAGTCCTAAGTCTAAACAGACTTTAGTAGATTTTCCGGTCTCCAAAAAAATATATTCATTCCAAATCTCTAGTTACTTCCATTTATCACGGTCCATTTCACGGTTACATTTACAAATATGAAATTGTAAGCTTGCATATAATATTAATTTTAACAAAATATGCACCATCAATCTACACATAGCAAACTTAAGATTTAAAAAATAAATAACTAAGATAAATGTATGACATTGTAATTACAACTTAAAACAAAAACCTTCAGGCTTGTTGAATTCCCCATTAAAACTTACTGGAAAAGCAACAGTATGGAAAGCGGCTAGAATCTAATTTTCACCAATGTAAGTAATATCGCACAAAACCTAGTAATATTACCTAGGTACAAAGTAGACACGTTATAGCATAACTACGTATTATTACGAAGTTTGCCTTTGTTCCCTAAGTCGAACAATAATAATAAAAAAATAAAAAAAAAAAATACGCGTGAAAGTTTGTGTGTTAGTAACCAAACCGTGCAGGTTCATTAAAAAATTCAGTGACTTTTAAGTAAGCCAGATCTATTCATAATTTGTTCTTAAAACCAGGCAGGGCTTTAGTCCACTGCTGAATATAGGCCTCTACTAACGTAACACCTCTTAGCCAGGTCTTTGAATTTTTAGTTGCTGTAACTGCCTGGATAAAGTATGTCGTCACTCCATCTCGTCTCGTGGCGACCTATATGACGTTTACCGGTTCGGTTCAAGGTAGACCTTGGATTAAACCTATTATAAGCAACACGCCGCCTTTGTAAGGAGATATAATTTTAAATAGATTCCAATGGACGAAACCAAGGGCACAACCTAGTTGCTCATAAAAATTCCTTACACAAACTCTTTCAATGGTCTCTAATCAGTTACATCGATATTTTACATCATTAGGCTAGAATTACAGACTTGCCTTACAACTTACAACCCACCTAGTAAAGGGTGAAGTCCAATCACATGCATAAGTGATGAAGTCCGGATGGCGTGCCTCCTGAGCCATTACTGGGCTTCTATGAAAAGGACATTTCACCCTTATCGGTGGATATCACGAGAATAAAAACTGGCGATAAGATCACGTAGGGCTGGGACGGGAGCTAGTAATATCTATACATATCGATAAATTTCACAGTAATATTACACATGTGATAGGCTGTGAGCCATATTCGTATTTATTACTTTGCTTTCTCAACGGCTTTGAGTGAAACATCGAACGGAGATAGCTCGTGCCCTGGTGTGCCTGGATTGAAACATAGGCTACTTTTTAACTCGGAACAATGACGGTTATCGTAAAATATTGTAATCGTGAGCTTCTAATTTAAAGTGTGTAAATATGAATACTTTTTAGAGAAAAATAAACATAGCGCAGATTTTGAATTTAAAGTCAAACTAAGTATAGCTTAGTTTGCTTAGTTGATTCAACGTTGTACCTACATGATTCTCGTATTTTTTTGCATTTAGTTGTTTTACAATTGTTTTTTATAAGGCAGTCAAATTTCGTGTTCATGGTGAATGAACCAAAAACCCAGAGAGTAAGTATATTAGTAATATTAAGGGTAGCTAGTCGATAGATCGTATCTTTTATCGAAAACCTAATCTATTACCACGCGGTTACCCCATCTCTACCACGGCGTGTTGGAAGACAGGCACTTATTAGTCATTATCTAGCGCAGTATCGCGGTGACATATGGCCAATATTGTCATATCTGCATGGACATGCAAGACAGAGCCACGCTAGCCCTTCGTGTCCACACTTTAATTACTCCGTGGTATGAAACATCCGCGTGGAATATTAAAAATAAATGGCCAAGGTAATGGTTCTTGGGCTGGTGGTCTTTGCTCGCGGTTTTATGAATATTTTATGAAATAAGTTCTCATAGTACGTCCAACTTATTGTTTCAATGGCCGCTGTCATATTTTGTTGAGACCTTAAGTTATCATCATCGTCGTAATGCGATGGCAATTTCGGTAGAGCAGTCTATGCGGCGCAAATTAGTTAACCTCGAAATTGGTTCGAGCCGTTTTTTGTAGAAACGTTGGGTCCGTGTGGAACAAGAATATATATCGTATTTAAAAAAACACAAGACGTTGCGATACGTGATTAAAATGCTGTGGGTTATTTTGCTCGAAATAAAAGTATTGTCATTTAGCGCTGCGTGCCCATTGATAGCATATGAGTTGTCTCTAGAGTTTCACAGTTCACACCAATAAATAAATAGAAATCTAATTAATTAATTAGATTGTAGCTTCATTGTTTTAGTTGATAAGTCACCTTTCACTAAGACCGTAGAAAGATTCAACCTGCGTACCTACTAAGTGATGTTTATTAGCTCCCACGACATTCCAAAGCGCTGCTCGCAACTGGAAAAGCTTCATTCTTCTGTAAACAACGCCAAGGCGAATAGAAAACTTCTTGCGCATTTCTCTTTCACTCTTGTACCCCTAATTGAGCTGACACCTTTCAGAAATGCTTTGTATGTCTTGAATAGCATAAAGACTAACCAGCACTTTTTTTTACTTTCTGTTAGGTATTACAACTAGTGTAATAACGTACTATGTTCTGCAAATTAGTTCCTGTATTAGGTGATCGTTTTATTCGGAGACGTCCACTGCTGAACGAAGGCCTCCCTTTTAGACCGCCACACTGTACCCTGCCATTTGTAACCACCGGTAGCCCGCGACTTTTACAATGTAGTCGGTCCACCTGTGGGAGCCTACCTACGCTGCGTCTTCCGGTACGTGGTCACCACTCAAGAATCTTTCTTCCCCATCGGTTATCAGTTCTTCGAGCAATGTGGCCTGCCACTTCAACTTGCAAACCCGCTATGCCAGAGCATTAAGGATGACGGAGAAGGATAGTGTGGGTTCCGAGTACTCACCTTTCCGATGGGGTCTGGAATGTGGTCGTTATTCAAGGCATGTTTCAATATTTATATTTTTAATGTTTTTTGTAAAACTCATAACTTTATAATTATTTCGTAATGTGTACAAATAACATCTTATATAGTTTTATATTTAAAACGTTTCGCTGTTTTAAGCCTTTCGTGACCTCACTTCAATCGGCCTCAACAGAAGATCAGCGCTGTTTGATAAACAGCATTATGCTGAGTTGAAGCCATTTTTGTGACATCACTCCAGGACTGGTAAATAACTATAGTTACAGTAAGTGATTAATGTTACAAAATAAAGAATTTTTCTTTCTTGTTTTTTTTTTCTATGAGCGCTATGAGCTATGTCGGTGACTTTGGTTCTTTGGATAAGTTTTATTATGGGAGTAATACCTAAAACTAATTATCCAGAGATTATTTTTCATACCTATTTTCGTCAAGATTCGTCGAAAAACACCTCCTGTACGCAAGTACCAACATCCATACATACGGGCAGATGAAAGGAAATTTTGCCACTCGTTTGCAGATACTTCGCTCTCTCGGTCAATGAAACAAACTCTCGGGTATCTTGTTTCCTGAGATATATAAATAATTAAGGTCGTTTCAAGGTCCGTTATTACGATTTTTTGTAAATTTGTGTGTTTCTTTTTTTGACTACATTGTTGCATAGGCCTACCAATACTTCAGTAGAGAACGGTGGATTTTAAAGCAATAAAAACAAACAAGATAAATTATACAATGTAGTAAGATTTTTAGGAACAGATGTTAACGTTTCTGTACCAAATTTATGATTCAAACTTTAAAAACAGCTTCATAACACGTGCGCGTAATAACGAACAAGTGTCAAATGACTCAATAAAAGCACAAGTGACATTCTGAAATCATCACTCGACACTTCAGTGTTGAGTCAGTTGACACTTACTTTATCGTATGCGATAACGGGTCCGCCCAGCGTAATTATTTGTTTCAAATGTATTGCGAAACCTCATTCGACAAATCGAAAACACTCGGTCTTATCGACCAGTCTGTCTGTCCGCAGAAAAGTGATAAAATATATCTGGTTACATTATTTTTTATTAGGATCAAGTTATAAGAGACACGCGATATAATATTGTAGCTAAGAGTGAATTGTGGCGGTTCTTGGAGTATGAAGGCAGGTCTCAAATGTGGTCGGAAACGTTACCCTAGAAGTTGATAATTATAATGGGGATGCACACTGCGATTTTTTACGCTACGTGGCGCATCGTCGATGAGGCCGTAGTCAACTGTCAATCTCATATATATTGTTGTTTTTTTTTCTACATTTTAATGGTTTTACGCTAGACTCGGATTACCAGGGATAATCTGCATATATCGGTTTGTACAGCAATCCTTTGCCTTGCTAATTAAAGTTCTGTCCAACATGAAATGTAAACATCTATCTAACCTACAAATCTATTTTCAGGCTGTCAACAGCTGCATAGATTCTTAAAACTTGGCACAGTACCCTTATTTTTCCTTGGACTTGATTATCAACAACGCCCTCATAATAGCAGATAGATATTATGCAACGATTAACAAGAAAACTTGATTTCACCATATCCGGACCGCCGCTGGCGCCATCTATGAACAGTTTTGCCTGTGGAACCTCATTATTATTAGTATAGTAAATTTTATTATGCCTTGTGGTTTCACCCGCGATGAGAAAAAGCGATGATCATGATAACGACAAAATGAAGCCTATGACTTTTTCTAGAGTTTGGACTATACCTGTACACAATTTCGTCAAGATTGGTGGAGCAAGATTGAATAGTTGTTAAAATACAAACAGGCAAATTTAAAATGTTGTCTCTCTAATTTTAAATTTAAATTTAAAATGTTGTCTCTCTAATTTTAAATTTAAATTTAAAATTAGAGTATTGCTGTCCTTAGCTAACATGCCTAGTAAAAAAGAGACAGCAATATTTTAATAAGTTTAGAACTGTCAACTAAAACCGTCAGAATTGACCACTTCTTTTGAAATTGTTATTTTAGTTATATTTTTTAACGGTTTCATAGAGAAAATAAATAAAAAGTTTATATTAGAATATCTTTGCTTAGAGATTCTAAGAACTCCAAATCATTCTAAATCGTCAAAACTTAATAGTCAACCGCGCATCTCTCGTCCTATATCCAGTTCTAAAATCAACCACATCTGGCAGGATTCTTATCAACCAGAGCTAGTTATTATACTGCAAGGAAAACACTGGCCTTATCACGTGCCATACACACATCCGTTCTTAGGTTTTATTGCCTTCATTAGAGAATTGGAGCAAAAAATATAAAATAATAATGTTATTCCCTCGGTTCTGCTTGTAACATTACACTTTATTTATTATGCCTATAGCAAAGTTTTATTACTTTTATATATGGCTAGTCTTCAATGAAGTTTCCATTTATGATTGAATCGTATTACTTCGTAGTATGTTTGGTTATATAATTATGTACCAAGCCTTATTAAGTTAAGAAAATTGGAAATCGGCCTATCCTCGGAGGACGCTATGGTCATATCCAACGCGCTGGCCAAATGTGCGTGATGGTGGATTCACATAGGTACACCCGTTGACGTATGAACTATACGCCCTTGCGTTTTTTCTTCTGACGTATGCAGAAAACCGGTGGTATCACAATTATGTAGCTACTACTGGCAGGTAATTATAAGTACCTACACATCGTGGCGCTACGGTCATCATCATCAGCCCGGAGACGTCCACTGCTGAACGAAGGCATCCCCCTTAGACCGCCACACTGTACGACAACCTGCCATTTGCATCCACCGGTTGCCCGCGACTTTTACAATGTCGTCGGTCCTCCTAGTGGGAGGCCTTCCTACGCTGCGTCTTCCGGTTCGCGGTCGCCACTCAAGAACCTTTCTTCCCCATCGGTTGTCAGTTCTTCGAGCGATGTGGCCTGCCCACAGCGACTTCAACTTGCAAACCTTGCGAGCTATGTCGGTAACTTTGGTTCTTTGGCGAATATCCTCATTCCGGATTCTATCCGGAACGATAGTAATGTAAAAAAGACGCGACAAAACAGATGTTCCTTACAAAAATTTCATCGACGTTGGACAAAATGTATGGAACACCAGATTTTCTTTTCGCGATTTTTTTACATTATTTTTATGGTCACCGAGCATTAAACCCAACATGTGTGTTAATTTAATGTCGGCACCGCAGCGCCACACCGTATAAATGAACAAAAAATAGGTAAGTATATCAATGATCTTAGAAATCTTCAGCCTTACCTAAAATAATCTCGATTCTCTTAGTCACTGCTTAAACTTCTCTGTCTTGTTCTTGCATGTTACACTTCACGTCAAAGTGAAGATGGCAGAGCATCTTAAGCAGTGATTAACGGTTGAGAAGTTTTTTTAAGTAAGACTGCTTATCCCGGAACCAGACCACAAAACGTGCAAGTAAGGTTATGTCGATCAACAAATTTGACATTCAATAGAAATTTTTTCGTTTCTTAATATCGCTATGTGATATCAAATAAATATTATATTTTTTCAATGGGAAGCTAATCATGTTTGTTGATCAGTAAAAATACTCATAATGCAGAGATTTTATAAACAACGTAATTACACTCATATACATTAATATAAGTAAGCTTGAAAAAAATATATGTACAGGCAACTAAAGATTCCTCCTTTTCTAAAGATAAGGTAGTCTATTCTATTCACATTGTTAACTTATACTCGTATGCTTCGCCTTGTAAGCAATTAAAAAGAAATAAATCGTATTTCCTCTTGATAAGAAGCTGGCATGGGTTCTTTTTTAAATCCCTGGGGACAACTATGGGTGGCAGGCTAATGTCCTTTGGGCCCATGTTGGCAAAACATGTGTTTTTGTGACAGAATGTCCGAGATAATCTGATGCTTTTGTAAAAGATAAAGTTTTTTTGGAAGCTGTAATGATGTTGGTTTTAGTAGATAAATAAATATATAATAGTGTGGGGTAACGTCATTATCACGATGTCCACAGTTTAGGAAGAAATTTATCTTTAGTTGGCTAGAGATTCAACACGTGTGCATTGAATTATTATTACTTTAGTAGCTGTGCCCACGGTTTCACCCGCGTTCTGATAATTAATTATAATGACGAGGACGAAATAATTAATAAAACATGTTTGGAATCTTAATTTATTGTAAGCTGATCCAGTGATGGCTTGCGAGTATTTAAAACTATTTGCGATAGTGGCTCTATCTACCTAAATACCTCTATTAATTTCTTTTATTTTAGTATGGGTGACATAGGTATTACGTATTTATAAATTTAATAAAGTCCTTGAAAGCTTCTTGTAAGGAAAAGGTAAGGTTCATTAAAGCATGACTATTTTTTACAGCAACTTTAATTAAAAGAATACTATCCAGGGATAATATATGGACGTTATAACAAGTGGTAGGTTTTTTTAAATTCAATCAAGTAACGAGACTAGCTAGACGTTCGCCTGGTGGTAAGCGTCACGCCTGCCAGTAACAGTAGCAGTGCCAGAAATGTGAACTTGCAAACACACTCCTGCGCCGCACTCCACTGCGCTCGTCACCCTGAGATATTAGATGTTAAATCTTCTCATACCCAGTAATTTCTCTGGTAACATAGCCCTTCAAACAAGACCACAGTAATACTTGCACACTACTGATTGGCGGTTGAATAACTGGCAAAGATGTGGTACTTCCCCAGGCGGACTTTGCAGTAGAGTCCTACCACTACAAAAAAGGGTACTAGCAGACGTGTAACCAGTAGTAGGTACTAGGTGGTACTAGTAGGTGTTATAAGCCAATCTAAGGATACAATTTTTTATTCAAATAATTATGTTAGTCTCCAAATAAATATTTTTATTTGCAATTCTACCAGTGATTAAGTCCCATGCAGCCAGATGAGTAGTCCAAGATTTCTACAAAATGTCCCAACAAGCGGCCCAAGTGAAAGGGTTACACACAAGTAAGTACCCTTCCGACTGCTCCAATTGCATTAATAGAGACATCCTAGCGACGCGCCGTCACAACACGCATTATCTTACTACGGCTACTTCCAGCTTTATTGTCTCTTCCTCTTACAAGATTTTAAGCTAAGTTTAGACATAAGCTTTAAGCTAATGCATAATGTCTATGGCGTCATTTGACCGAGCGAGCGAAGCCTCTGCAAGGATAGCGAAAATTTGCTTTCGTTTGTCCTGAAGTACTTGTATGTATAGCTGTTGGTACCAGCGGCAGAAGTGGGAGGCTAAGGGGCCAAATGCCCCCCTAAAATGAAACGGGTTGGCCTTCTAACTTTACTATCTGGTAAAGGTTAATCTTTGCTATCCTTCACAGGGCTTTGTCTTTTCTTCAATGAAAAAGCGCTTGTACGAACATTTTCAAGAAGAGAGATATGACTGATAGTTTGATTGACATAGTCATCTCTGTTTCGTCTTATAATGGCATTATATTGAGGAAACTGACCCGGAAAGGAAGCGGGTGACCAAAGAAGTTCGCCCCCCGTTATGGAGTACTGCCGCGGTTCCTGGTTGGTACTACTGTACTGGTTGTATTTACAACAATCTAGATAGCTAAACAGTAAAACACTACAGTTATTATTCAGGAAAACTGTCTGGATGACAGAGTGACTTGACAATAAATTTAACAAAAAAGTCTAACCAACAAAAATATGTTTGATTCCGTGGCCCGTGGTTCCGTTCGTACAGAAAAAAAAAACATTTTATGTAGTACAGTGACAGGACTACGGAAGAGTTTTTTCTTCCGCAGTCCGTTTGACCGGAAAAATTAACCGGACCACGGGCATGATGATGATGATGATGATGATGATGATTTTGGATTCGAAAGGTCATTCCCCAAAAAGCGAGGTAACTTTACTGAAGCGCCCTTTACCGGCCGGTTGAATACACTTTTAATTAATAAATGAATACCTACATTTGGTACCTACTCAGTTCTAAGTAAGAATCTCGAATATCAGCAAAATCTGTCAAGAGCTTGTCAAGATTATACGGTAATGAGGTCTCAGTTTGTTCATAAACCTATACACGTCAAGCTAGCTATAGGTATACGTTAAGCCAAAATGTCTATAGTTAGCCCCCCACTCTCATAACATAATGTGCCCTACTCTTAACCACAGCTTACTAAACAGTAGCACGCCGAGATTGACTAGAGTTCCGTCCCGAACGGTCCGCGTACAAGATTGTTTCCTCTTTAGCGAGACCAATTTGCTGTTCCGTTCTTGCGCGGAACCCTACAGGATGGGTAGCTCAAGTACTCAGTGACACAGATTGGCTGCTAGTATGCTGCGGTGTATGACTGTTTTTTTATGATATGGCTAGCAGAGCCCCGGCATTTCACACCCTGGATTGAATAAAGATTAGGTCGCCTTCTAAGGCAAGGCCTTCGTTCAGTGTACGACTTCTGGCAGATGATGATGTATTTTTCCAACATATACTACTTAGTAAGCTACCTACAAATCTTTTGTTTTCAAGCGACTTCCAAAAAAAAGATTCTCAATGCGACTGTATGTTTTTTTTGTTTCTATGTTACGCGATTATTCCGCCAATTATGAACTGATTTTGATGTTTTAGGTAATACTTCAGAGGTGGTCCCATATAAATTTTATCGAAATCGGTTCAGTAGTTTGGTTTAAAAATCAAAATTACTAGAATATATTAAGATGTCATCCAGGTATTCGAAGTTGAAGTCGGTTGTATTTTTTCTTTTATGTATAGTAATTTAAGCAATTGCTATGTATTTGATGTAGTCAATAAAGGCACTTGCCCAAAAAAAGGCATACCTCTATAACACGTTTTACCCAAATCCATTCAAACATTTTGGCGTGAACAAACATCCAAACATTTCTGTTTATAATATTAGTGAGATAGACCTGCGTTTATTTTTATTTAGACGTCTCCGGGCTCTGACAAAGCCTATACTTTTTTTTACATAATAATCATCATCTTCAGCCTTTTTTATCCCGCTTCTGGGCCTCTCTCTAGTGCCATCTGTCTCGGTCACGCGTCGGTCTTGTCCACGTTTGATACAATATTGTCGACCCATGGAACTGCCGGTTGTCCAATGGTCCGTTTAAATTTTGGTTTGGCCAGCACTCCGTCACTGATTTGCTCTACCTACCATCACTTCGCCTAAATAATGTTTTACTTAAAATGTTGAATGGCCACGATGATGGGTTTTAAATGTAGCTGATGTTCAATTTCTGACTCACGAAAACAATAATAATTATGTACATATTATTATTATTAAGAGTCTTCTCGAATCAAAACAAACATTTTGAGTACACAGATTACACTTGCAAGCCTGATGTCTATCGCTATTTCCTACTTCAAAACTCATACGAACACACAGCCAAAGCGATTAACCAACAATTCCAAATAGAAATATCTTTTGTAATGTCACAGAAGTTGCTGCAAACTACATCTTGAAGCCAAAAAGACTGCTGGCCGCCGTCCAAAGTATGCTGAAGTCTCAATGTAGTCCCAGTTACCTATGTGACACACTGACAAAGAGAATGTAACACTTGTTCGCTAATTATTTTAATAGTTTGCAAACTAAAATATTGCCTAGAGAAATTATGTCCTACCCATCTCCACTCTAACTTGGTGCAGTCGTCTTCGACTTTGGTGCGGCCGGCTTCAATATGTACGTTCGGATTTGAATATTTACTATTTATTAGAATCAGTCAGCTAGATAAATTTACATTTATTGTCTGTAATCATAGTGAATTAAATATTTTAAATTTTTATTATAAATTAAAAATATTAATACAAATTATATGTTTGTATGCTTATTATTAGTATGTTATTTATTTTGAATTATGTACCTACTTGTTCAGTTTCAACTTGTTTGTAAATGTTATTGGTTGCCGTATTAGCTAAATTTTTAATTTTATATAGGTACTAAGCAAAACGTAATTCTCATTAGTGTAAGTTATTTTGGTAAAAAAATATACGGTTACTAATCAAAATGCAGTACCTATAATTATTTCGATTTATTGAGCCTTCGAAACTACAGGAGTACCTACTCCATTCAAACATTTAAACTTGTGAATGTCCAACTAGTTTCTAATCCATTCCCCGCAACTTGTAATTGGGTTCGCATCGCAAACTTACAAGTAAAGCTCGCTTGTCTGTTAACTGTCACATCTGTCCGTGTGTCCCGGCTCTGGGTACAAATGACCGTGCCACGACGTGTATTACAAAATGACAGTATCTTAAATTTATTATTATACAATAATAAAATTCAAAGTTTAAATAAATCGTGGGTAGAACCTGGACAAGATTGGTGCGTGAACGAGGCAGATGACACAACAAGAGAAAGGGATATACCCAGCCGCGGGAAAAGGAAGGCTGCGGATGATGATGATGATGAAAGTCCAAAGTAAGTATGTAATTGTCCATTTTAAAACTAGACCTTAGAATATTTGGTGTGTCAAATGTAGGAGACAATATAAAAAATCAAGAAATAATTTAAGAAAATGATAATTGTTTACTAGTCATAGGTGCTACGCGGCTACGCAGAAAGTGCTACGAAGAACTTAATTATTTATATTCATATAGGTACATCTGATTTCGGTATATACTACTGAATCTTTTTGAATCTGTCATCTAATTTATCAAAATGAGTTAAGCGTTATTTTTTGTTGTCGGGTAAAACGCACTGATTTTGATTACCTCGCAAGCAAGCTTATTTTCAATATTATATTTCACAATTAATATTTTAACATGCAAAATTATCATAACAAAGTATTAAAAGTTATGTGTAAGTCAAAATATGACATAGTTTTATTTAATTAAATGTTGTTTTTTTACAATTCATCTATACGTTGTTTACATAATAACTTTTTAATACTTATTTTGTGAATGTTTGTCATTTCTTCACGCTGTAACGGCTTATAGGATTTGAGTGAATTATTTATTCCAAAAAAATATACAGTTACTGAAGAATAAACTGTTAAAACTACTAGCGATTACATGTTTTAAGAAATACTAAAATATCCGAGCGCCTGGTCGACGCGACGCGTGATCAAAATGCTGGCGTTTATTTGGCTCAACGCATAAGCATTGCCACACAGCGTGGCAATGCCGCCAGCATGCTGGGTACGCTGCCGACTGGTAGTGGGTTTGAGCATTTGGATTGTCTCTAGACTTTCATCGGTCTGGATGCTGTCATTTTGTTTTTCAAACGACTTCAAAAAAGGAGGTCCTCAATTCGACGGTATGTTATTTTTTTTGTATGTATGTTACGCGATTACTCCGCCATTTATGGACTGATTTTGATGTTTTTTTGTTTGGTGGGTAATACTTCAGAGGTCCCATAAACATTTTATCGAAATCGGTTCAGTAGTTTGGTTTTTAAATCAAAATTACTAGGAAATATGAAGATGTCATCCAGGTATTCGAAGTCGGTTATATATATATTTTTTAATAGCGTATTATGTTTAGTAGGTTAAATTGTTAGATATTATGTAGTTTGTTGTTATTATAGCATTATAGCACTTTGATTTTGCATCTGCACAAAAAAAATGTTCACGTTTGTATAGGTGTGTTGTTATACTGTCCCTGTCCATACTGTCGCGTGGACTAGAATGCATATGAAACGGGCTAAGTTCCTTGCAGTTATACCGTTTGTTCGTAAGTGTAATATCGAGTAATAACTGGGGCTCAAATGCTGCTGCGGTGGAAAGTTCCTCGGAATCATTGGCTCGGTTGGTACTCGGCTGAAGTTAAAGTATGTAAGTTCAAATAAACTGAGTGACTGAGTGAGGAAAAAGAAAAGTCAGGTACTACTTTGTTTTTTTTTTCATAAATTTTGTTTTGACATTGGCGTCTTACTTGATGTTAAGCTTTGGTCCGTGATGGGTGGTACCTATATATTAGGATTTTCTAAGTTTGCCTGGAAGTGACTGACTTAGCAAATCCTAAGGGTGTTTTAGTAATAAACGTAGAGATCTTAAGAATAATAATTATTCCTAAGATACAAATGAAATGAAATGAAATATTTATTGTCTAAAACTGTGTACAACTGTATACTTATAATTATAGACCCATCTTTTGTATTTTTCCTTTCTTTCAAAGTATGTGATACGCTAACATAGACTAACTATACTAACGGACATAGTTAGTCAGTCTTTTGTCTTTATCCAGAATATTATATTATTTACTGTATTTTTTTTTGTCATTCGTATTTTTTTTGTTTTGTTTTTGTCTCCGTCTACTCCAATTTTTTTAAATAGTGCATCTTTTGACCTATGACATAATTGCATAGCCGTGCCTGTGCGCCAGTGCCCCCCAGTGATATCAAAATCAGATATCGATAACTAAAACACATTGTTCTATGTTTTTAAAGGACATATTTTATTTTATTAGACAACTATAAAAGTCGATAGCGTACAGGACAAAAAATCTCAAACTTCATAATGTGTTTGTGACGGTGAAAAGGTCCTGTGGAATTTAGAATGTAGAAGATTTATTGATATGGTCCTGTTTTGTTTGCATAATAAAATAAATAAATCTAGTTACTTATTACTTAGTTAATTATTTTTGCAACTACATAATAATGTATTTATTTGTCAGCGCGATGTGATTGGTGCCGAGACAAAACACTGTGATATTTCGGTACTCACAAACACACACACACACTCATCAGCCCGAAGACGTCCACTGACGACTGACTGACTGTCGTGTGTGTGTGATTTCGGTACTAAATTAATGTAATTCATGTGTATGTTGCAGTCAAAACTTAACAGGTTGGTCAAAAGTAGTTTTGTCTGAAAATCATCGGTTAATAGTGCTTTTGACTAAAATATTGCGGTTATTTTGTTGGATGGTTACTGTCAACCTAACAATCATACAGAGTTCTATGTAGTAGTTGGGCTTGAAATAGTAGTGTGCAATCTCTATGCACTAACCTTTGACTGATTCAGTAAAAAGTAGTTTTGACCAACCTGTTCAGTCAAAAGTACTTTTGACTGATTTTCTAGCCAAAACGACTTTTGACTGGTTAAGAGTTTTGACTGAAACACAATATAAATTGTAATGAATATCTGAATAAAAATATTTTACTAATTTCCTTTAACTCGATTAAAATTGCTTAGTGTTGCTATTGAAATGGATAATTCAATGCCACTGTGTTGCTTAAATAGCTTCAATTGAACTAAATGCACGAATTGGTCGTCTTTCGTGCTGAAAAACCCGTTAATTCGCGCACCTCGTCGGTGTCGGCGGAAACCGACTTTGTACCAATTAATTGGTCTACTAACCTCAATTAGAATAGTTAATACAGAAATAGAATAACATTGTCTAAGCGGTGATCATTTATGATCTAAGCATAGCATAGCATAACCACCTTGTTAATAGTCCCAGCCTCGAATGGCTATTGAACCATATCCACCACGTAGGCCATATTACTGATTGGTGGATACACATACACCACTTTTTTTTAAATATACAATCTAGTGACTAGACGAGCAAGACATTCGCCTGGTGCAAAGCGTCACGCCTGCCACTAACAGTAGTAGTGGCAGAACAGTAAACTTGCGAATACAATCCTGCGTCGCACTGTACTGCGCTCGCCACTCTAAGATATCAAATGTTAAATCTCTTCATACCCAGTAATTTCTCTGGACGTACGCACGTCTTTACGATGTTTTCTTTCACCGAAAAACCAGTTATATGAAAATCCGTACATTAACTCTAAAGAGATAATTGGTACGGGCTCGGGATTTGAACTCGCGATCACACTTTCAAGTCGAACGGTCTCTAAACTAGCCTACCAAGGCTGGAATGAGCCTATTGTACTTAACTTAAAAAAAAATTATGGGACCAACACTGAAACCATGAAAAAATATCACTTAATCAAACTTTCACATTCGGCATAAGTATAACATTGTAAGTAATAAATAAAATGACAAGAAACTTAAACCCATTACAGAAATCTTAGCTTATCAAATAAACACAAAACTTAACCCAAAACACCAATAAAATCACCATTAAGCAACAAAACTTTACTTACCCGACAAAGATCTCCCGTCTTAATCTGAAACTTAACTGTAGTCAAGTTATAACTTAACCTGACATCCGGACTGTTAAGCGCGCTAACTTGACTGGACAACTCGTGTTAAGATAAGCCGTTGCTTAGTTCGAACTTAAGTTGTTAAGGAGACAGAGTTGTAGAGTTAAGTGTCTGTCTTTAGTATGATTTACTAACTAAGGCTACAGTTTGTATTCTATAATTGTACTGATTTGTTTTTTTTTGCCTGAATTGTTTGAAAACCTTTTGGCTTGTTTTAATAGTATTTTTTATTTATTAGAAAACTATACAAGCTAAGTAATAAAGTTTGAGCGTATATAGAATAAAAAGCCGCGTATTCTAGAAAATAAGCTAAAATGTCTTCACAGCTACGTTTTTTTTTTTTTTTGATTATAAGCTTGCATTTGACCGCCAACTTGCTGTCTATGATAGAGCAAGACAAAAACGGTTTATCCTAGACGATAGCCTAGAAGAAACTAATCCAGTTGTATCTTAAGTACGTAAGTTCGTATAGGCTGAGTGGCCAGCCCTAGAGTCAGAGTTTATGTGCCGCCCGAAGGCCTCTGACATGGCTGACGGTTGTTGTTATAGAAACTAGAACAAACAACCGAGACCAACAATTTAACGTGTCATCCGACCCACGGTAGCGCTCAGAAATAAATGCCACTCACGGTCACCCATCCGAAGACTGACCGGACCGTCCGTTGCTTAACATCGGTGATCGTTTAGAATCACCTACACAAGCTACGCTACGAGCGCTACAGTTGTGCCTTGAAAACACCCAGATTGTATCTATCAAGAAACACCTTGGCAAAGTTAGCTTTCAATCGGAAAAGCCCACTCGAGCATTGAGTTTTATTGTACAGCAGTTCGCACAATTAACCCGTTTCTATTGCATATTTTTTGATATTTCTATGAACTTCACAAATTTGAAATAACTTATAATTTTTGAATTTTAGATCAAACACTAACAATTACGTTTGTAAAAGGGTCCTATAAGAAATAATTATTTTGCTTCTCTTCAGGTAATTAAGTATTCCTAGTCAGTAGAGTCTAGACGCACTAATAGAGAGGCAAGTTGGCTCATAAACACTATCAGCGATCAAACACTTGCAACGTTAGATTTTAGAAGCACGGCCGAAGATAAGAATCCTTCGAACACGCGAAAATAAATATTTTTGGAAGGTGTGCCGTGCTTTTATAGGAAGTAAACCATGTTCTCTAGTGATACAATATTCAGAATTTTAGTGTATTTTTAAGGTAGGTATTTATTTTCGTAGGATGAAACGTATGAAAAGTTTTTTTTAACTCTAAATAGTTTTTTTGACCTGTACGATAGTGTCCTTTCTGTGGTGTCAATAAAGTGCAATTGGATTCTATTGATTTAAACAAGACATCTAAAAAAAAAACACCACAACCAACCAAAAAAATTATAGCTAGTGTAACTCCAAATTATTTTTAAGGAATCTAACGATATCCCATATACCCCATAGAGCCAAATTTTTGGGCAGACGGAAAAAAATAATCGTTCACTTTTCCGCATATAATTTTATACTCGTAAATATGTAGACTTGAGAGAGAGGAGCTAAATCCTCCAAGGTAGACAGGAAGTCTTAAATAAATATCTTATATAATAATATCTTAAACGAATCTTAATATCTTATTGCCATTCAACGGGGTAATGCAGCCAGCATCCTGGGAACCTTACCGCATGGTGGCGATCTAGACGGCGTTTTTGTTTTATAGGAACTAGGGTTTTTAAATTTTATTTTTATTTTTATTTATATATTTTATTGTAAATAAGTAGTTTTTAGTATATAGTTTAAATATTTATTTTAAGTTTTGTACATATGTAAATATTATAGATGTTTGTTTATTTAAAGACTTAAAATTAAATTAAATTAATATCTTAAATACCTTTCTACGGTATGATCTTCCTACTATCTACCCAGTACTCAGTGTCACACACACAGTGCAGTGTACAGTGTCTTTACCATAAGGGCACACGGGGCCCGTGCCCAGGTGCCCCCATTTTCAGGGGGCCTCGAAAGAACAACAATTTAGTTCACATTTATTCTCAATACATTTTTGACGGGCACAGTAACAGTGAGCACCCGGGACGAAAATAAAACTTACTTTTGTCTTAAAATTTAAGTAAAATTATGTAGATTTTATTTAACCAAATTTAGACAAAATCAAGTCAAACTTTACCTTTAGAAGTAGTAAGAAGTATAAAATTTCCATACCATTTGACTTGTTTTTGACTTATTTAGCTTAATTAAGATCGATTTAAGACAAAAAAAGCCAGTAGAAAAATCTTAGTATAACTCGCTTTCTTTAGTTTCCAAAAGGGCCCCAAATTCTTGTGTTCCCAGGGGCCCCAGCATAGTTTTAGACGGCCTTGTATCTACCTCTAGACATAGCAAGTTAGAAATAGTTCTAATATTAAAAATAGACAAAATATTGTTTTCATAGATTTTTAAGATTTGAATTGAAAAAAAAAAAGAATTTTCTTTACATAGTGTTATTAATAAACAAGACAACTGCGTATTTCCGATGTCGTTTTTCAGTCAAACAACTTGCATACAGAGCAGTTGAATGCAGTCTTAATGACCCCATTAAGGATATATCCTTATTAACAATTAGTTTGCGCGCACTCAATTCGTGCTCTATTTAGCGCATGTTTGTACTTAAAACTGAACGAATTATTATAAAAATAACCTAGATATATAGAAAGTGGATAGCTGTAGATCGGCCTGAGTGGCGTACGTGAGATCGCGTTTTAGCGATAAGGCCGCCATTTGTTTCATTAGTATTTAGTTAGTATTTAGTAACTTCTGTAGCTTAATTGGCAAAAAAGTTACGATGGAAACCCAGAGTTTGCTCGTATACAGGTTCAAGTCCTGCCAGAGTAATTATTTTCTTACTGTAGCTAAAATCTATAGAGTCACAAACGTGCAAAAAAATGTCCGCGCCAAAACTCTCAACGCTCAAACGCTCAAGCATACATTGAATACTATGCAAGCGACATAACGTCTAAATTCAAACAATAGTGAACTATATAATGCACGTATAGCTATGTACAACGGTACTCGGACGTTCTTTGACTGTTTTCACTTAGAGATTGTGAATCTTTAGATATTAAGTAGCTCAATGGCTTTAAAACCATACAATACAATTATTTATTCATAACGCCTAGTTATAAGTCATTGGTATTAATTTACTTTTACAATAATTTGATTAATATGAATAATAATACTATAATTAAGTAACTACTTGGTCAATTGATTGTGTCAAATAATAAAATCGTATTTTATAATAAATATAGTATTTAGTAAGTTATTTTAATCTTTTGTTTGTATGTTTCTTTGGTGTGAGCATAGATCTTTGCGAGAGGCCTATGTTAGCAGAGGTCTATGATAGGCTGACTATGGTGATGATTAAGTATGTTATGATAGGTTATGACCAAGATTTGGATATTGTTATATTTTTCTTGTTACTTTCTGAAAGGAGACCTATGACGTGGCACATTATGCATTTGTCAATGTCAAATTCAATATTATATGTAAATAAAAATATTTATTTCAAGCTGTCTGTTTTTTCTAAGATTCGTTTTAAAATTCTTAAGTGATAGTCAAAGGAAGCGATCCACTATTAAATCCAAGTCATTATCCAGTAAAGTAGTAGAGACTTTACAACAGGCTTTTATGGAGTTTTGAAAACTGCACGAAACCTTGAAGATACGTTTCGCCTCCTTCTATTGTTTGCCTTTGCCCATGGACTTTATGCGCCTAGTATACCCATAAACGATATACTGCTAAATTAAATAAGTCAGAAAAAAACTCTAGTTTGTATTTGCACTTGGTTTGCACAATAAGCGGCCATGTTTGTAATTCGTAAATTATCATATCAAAAGTATTGAATTGATTTCAACAAACACAGACAAAACTAAAAATACGCAAATATCGTCCAACGCTTATCAGTTGTGCAAACAAATCTACAATAGTTTGCATATCTGTACGCAAAACCGTTTAGTTGGAACATTTTCAAATTAAAAGTCCCTATTAATTTGACTTCCACAAACACTACATACCATAGATAAAACAAAAAAGTTGACAAATATCATACAATGCCTGCCAATCCTACTTCCTACTTATATATTTATTAGAAATGCGAAACTTTGTCGTTGTGTATGTTTATTAATCCTTCACACTGAAACGGTTAAAGGATTTTAATGAAATTCGGTACAGAGAAACCTTATATCTTGGAATAAAATATAGACTAACTTTTAATCCAGAAATAGCGAGTGGAACCGCTTGGCACAGCTAGCTGTGCAATATAAAGACAATTAGACAGTGTATCTCGCAAATTAAACACATCCAAACAGGCAATTAACTGGCCACTTTAAGCAGGAAGCGCGCGAGGATGTGACGATATGGATTTAACCTTTGCACATCCTATGTCTTAGTTTTGACGCAATACCATAATTGATACAAGGATTAAGGACTGACTCATTGATCTTAATTGTTAATATAATGTGGCGCTAGCCGTGTCTCGATGTTTTGTCTTTTAATGACTCATTGGAATCTTGAAATCTAGACGGAGTAAATAAAATAATTTATACGGTGACTAATGTTTGGTGGTTGAATATAAGTACGTCTAATGATATAATTTGAGGATGAGTAACGTAGGCACCACGAATTGGTAAACGTAGGACGCCCTGAGACTCGGTGGAGTGACGTACGTACAGCAATAAGCAGTGACTGGAAGCGAAAAGTAGAAAATGGGGTGAGTGCCGTGCATTAGGAGAGGACTATGCCCAGCAGTGGACTAAACTGGGCTGGCTGCTGATAAGGATGACTAATAAGCTAGACTACATGTAAATTAGAACACCCACTACACGCAAACCAACATAGGTTTGCACAGTTTCTACATGCAAACCTATATCCAAAAAAAATAATAGAATATCTAAAATCTTAGAGCAGGTCCCATACATAAATAAACTATTATTATGTTTTTTGTGCTATAAGCAGCCTACTATATTAAACGCCATAAAATGATTTTTAAAAACTACACTTTACCAGTAGAAAAAACAAAACAGAAACAAAAAAGGTCAAAGTTTTGTAGTAGTAATAAATAGAAAACTTTTCATCCTCATTTTAAGAACTCAAAAGGCCGAAAAACACATCTCGGCACCTTCTCATAAGAGACGAGAAATCTCGAGATAAGTATGAGAATTCTCGAGAGTGCTGCAGCTCAAAGAGAAAGAGGAAATTCACTTCATTACCGTCTTGCCAGTTCCTTACTCGATAGTAAGGGGAACGCGTCAATGAATATTATCGATAATTATTTGATTATATTTGATTAAAGTTTACCGATAGCAATTAATGACGTCTATAAAAAGAAGACCAGTCTACAGTGTTTGCATTTGTATTTGTTGCGTGTGTTAAAGAAAAATCTATGAAAAAATTATATAAAAGTAATTTATGAACGATCTAATAAAAAAAAACATTTTTTAGATCGTAGTTTACGTCTTATTTTATTTGGTCAATCGATCATTGTAAGATATAATAATGTCAAGAGCTAAATCACTGGTAAGTAAATAAGTAATATGCAAAACCTGGTAATCAGAAAAGTTAAGAATGAAAGAAAAACAACCATTAATTCGCCACTAAACACACACAGATTGATACTACAAAAGACAAAAAAAAGTCGAATGGGACCACCTCAACATTGACACTGATTGCCATGCCAGTCAGCTTAAAAAAACTTTGATAATTAAAAACACAAAAAAAAAAGATAGTACATTAAAAACTCAATATTGAACCAACTCTTTCGAACTATCATCGTGAAGCGGAACAAACTACAGCAAGTGTGTCGATTTCACCGTCGAGAGTCTAGAAAAAATATTCTCGAGGTGGGGGGAAAGGGGGAGCTCCCGCTACGGAGAGCGGACCTCCTTAACTGCTCGCAGCGGACAAAAAGAATGAATAGATCCGCCCCTTAACGAATACACCGACCGGCATAATTCATACTTAGGAAACTGTAAGGAGTTGACATGGACTTTTTATAATTATGATAGCAGCACCAATGAGGTTAGGTTCTGTTTTTGAATGTTCTTGTTTTTTATTTTTTAGTGGTGGTTTTCTTTTACTTTGCAAGTTGATGGTTTTTGGTTTTTTTCTTCGAAATGTTATTACGATATTTAGTTTGAATACAAGTATAAAAATAGTTCATAACTATGACGTAGGTATAAAGTATTAAATTTACTTATAAGTTTCTTTATAACAATTATGATTTAAAAATGATTAAAAATAACATTAATAATTTATTTATTTAATATACCGAAAAACCGATACCCATTTTCCTTACATAGGAACATTGGTTGATAATTTTTATAATGGAACAAAAAAAAACTGTAAAAAAAACAAATTGCTGTCTACTCTATTCTTCTGTCTGGCTATATGCAATGATTCCTTTCAGTAGAACTGACTCTTCCAGACAACAATTAATTACACTAGGTTCCTGAAACTAGCCAGGAGCCTCGTTCACACTCGGCAACTGTCCTCGAATTTTTAACTAAAACAGTTTAGTAAACTTCATGTGTTTTGTGCAAGAAAACAGGTAATCATGCTAAGATTTCCTACTTTTGGGGGATAACTTTACCAGATTTTTAAACGTCATACTTCGAGTTCAGTACTTATTACTTGTTTGCCTCTATTTGATGTCAATGTAATAGTTTTGCTTCATATATCTTGTGATGAGTTTCGCCTCTCTGAGAAAATTTCTTTAGAAAGGGAATCTTTATAATGTAATTCTGAAAGAGGTCAGCGATGCCAGCTTGTTATTATCAGAATAAAAAGACTACCTAATCCGACCAAGCTGAACATGTAACTGTGTGATTCCGAAGACAATCGATGATTATAGTACCATTGAACCGATCTCGTAATATAAAAAGAAGATGGAAAATAAAATATGAATGACACTTGTAATTCAGACTATCTAAATATTATATTAGTGACTTCCATTTGTAATTGCTTCACAAAGTGTGTTCAAACGCAAGCAAACTGAAATAAATGTTAAAAGATTCTTCTCGAATCCACTGTTAGAAAAATTTGCGCGAGGGGCGACCTGATTGGCACGAGATCACACAACGCTGCGATGCTTAACGATTTACATTTTTGGAGGCATGCACAGGCCAATTTTAAGTTACTGTTTAAGTTACTCATTGACCGTGCCAACATAGTAGTAAGAATGAGAAGCAAGTTTGGTTGGTAAAAAGTTTTTATGTGTCTATTATTTTCGTAGTAAAAGGAAAGTATGTCATTCCAGTGGACTCTCTTACATAAACGCAGCACCGAAGGCCTCGGAAGTTAAGATGCGTCAGTCGCCACGTATAATTTTTCCACTCTCTTTCAATTCACCCCCTGTAGCCTTCTCCACCCCCAACCCTTCCGTCTGTCAATCTTAGGGAAGGCCTGTGGATTTTTTTATTTTCCATCGTCAGTTTTAATAGGGTCCCGGTACTATGGAGCATCGATGATTTGAGCTCTGGATAGTTTTTAAGAGTTCGGTTCTTAATTATAATGCTTTGTGGATGATTTGTTCGATTTTTTTTTTTAGTTTTTGTTAGTTTTTTCTTGTGATATTAAACGTTTAATGAACGTGATAATCTCTGGAAGACTTTTTTTTATGTAATGAGTTCGTCTTTTACCATTAAACGCCAAATAAAAATTGAAAAAATATATTTTTGAATAGAAAAAAAATGTGTTGTAGTAATATATTATTTCGACTTTAAATATAATTAATCCGCTATTCAACAATTATATTAGTAAGTCAATAATTTAAATGTAATTTATTAATCATTAATAATATTTATTTAATTTTAATTTAGTAAGTATAGTCAAATCATTTGATATCATCATCATCATCATGGGCCCGGAGACGTTCACTGCTGAACGAAGGCCTCCCCCTTAGACCGCCACACTGTAAGACAACCTGCAATTTGTTTCCACCAGTTGCTTGCGTTGCGTGTTGCGGTTTTCATTTGATATAATATTAAACAATTATACATTAAATACTTTTTATGTTAGACAAAATAAATAAGCAAAATGTGTCCAAAAGTTCTAAAAGATAATATACGAGGTTGTGAGTTAACAGTTCGGGGCAAACAACTAGTTTACGTCATCTAGGCATTCTAAAACGGAAGACTAGACGTCCGAGGGGAGAAGAAAATAAAAAAAATACTACCCTTCAACTTGCACTTGCATACTCGCATAAGTAGACTTCAGTGTTGCAGGTAAAGTAGGAAAATAAAAAAATACAAGAGCTTTTAGAAAAATAACCTTCGACAAATCCTAACATACTACCTTTCCTATAAATCCAAATCTTTCAAAAATAATGAAAATTCTTCAAAATAAAACCGTTTTCGTTCAAGTAAAATTTCTTACTTGGCGGCAGCGACGTTGATAATGGAATGGACGGGCCCAGCGCTTGCAAATCGTTCAAAATTAACAAGTCAACAATATCATATATACCTATAGCTAAAAGTATGCATATTACATTTGCCAGAAAATAGAGATAGCGAATCTAATTACTGCATGGCAAAAAGAGAACACATGTACATGTATTAGAAGTTCGTATTGTCGTATCGTACGGCTTGCATCCCACAAAGACAGAGTATGACTGACGCGAGTGGAGAGCCGGCGCTCAACATATAGTCTTCAATATCCGCGCGCTTATTTCCCGTTCATTCATTTTATCATTGTAGCTGCTTGGCGGTAGGTAGGCAACAGCGGGGCTCCGTATCAGAAGGACGATCAGGGTAAATTACTATATTTTTGCAGAACGTTGGCATGTTAAAACGTATATAGTATCCACAGTGATGATCTCAGGTAGTACCAGACATTTTGAAACAAGCAGTAAATTGTGCCTACCTGTATTTGTGGACCTGGGTATCTCCTAAAACTGCATCCAGAACCACCGGAGGATGGGCAGCAGCGTTCTCTCGGTTAACGGTGGTGAGCAGTCTGCGATCCCCAAGCGTTGGGATTATGGCAACCCCTCCCTATTGAGCCCTTCATTCAAAAGGTACTGTAGATAGCAAAGTAAAGACTTTGGCTTGCTATCCAAAGTTCTTGGTATATACCTCTAGAATGGTCAATTGCATTACTTATCTCTTAGCATCACATAGTCTTTATTTTTTTTATTTTTTTTTAATATTCATCAAACAGTACACAGCAAAATATAATGTTAAAGTATTATTAATAATATTATTAATAATATTATTAATTAATTAATTAATTATATTATTTGATTAATTATTGGTGCACCAGCAACGTTGACCACAGATTAACCTTAACATTTTATTTTTAGAACATAACATGAAATAAACTAACACTAACTAGTGCTTTAAAAGTGTATAGGTTTAAATTTACAGTTCGATAGATCTTATTAACTTGATTTATAAACATAATAGGCTATTCGAAGAATCAAAGGTAGTGATAAGGCTAACATAACTGTGGAAATAGGAATAAGATATGCTTGCTATGTCTTGAATATATTAATAAGGTCTCGTTTTTAAAAAAAACAAACCAGTCTAATACGCAATACATACATAATAGGGTAGATGACTGATGTTTATATCGTTGAAACCAATAGCTTTGATGAAGAATTTAAGTAAATATAGTATGTTTATTGAAAAAATAATTTAAAACGGTTAATAATGTTCTGATATAATATGAGCGTTTAAAGTTTTTGTTAGAGACAACTCTGTCCCTTTCCCACAAAACAAAAAATGACGTCACGCCTTTCTTGTCAGAATATAATTTATATGGCGTACAAAGAAGTGACGTCACGATTTGCTGTTTCGCCTCTCTGTCTAGCATGATATTAAAATGCTTATAAGTTGCTTATTTTTGATAAGATTTTCATTTTCTTTTCATTAATCAGCTATATTTATGGGCCACATTTTAATAGGACAATAAAAAAAAACAGTCATCTAGCCTATTACTTATATTACGTAGCTGCTACTCGTAGTTTAAATTATTAAATACTTATCTATTTTACACAACGACTTTGTGACATAATTGTTTAACATTGGAACTCCACGGTTTTTCCTACCTTCACCGCGACATAAAACTCAAGAATCACTAAAGAGTTTCCCCTACGATCCACTACGTTGTACAAACTTACAGATAAGGGTACCCCCAAGTACCCCCAAAAGGGGTAAGACGGGCCCCCAAGTCTAGACCTAGTAAAAGAAAAAATAATGGATGAAAGAGAGGGATGATTTCCTCACGTTCTAGGCAGATTATGTTTTATGCCTGAAGGGAAAGATAGAAATAGTACTTTCTTTTCTTTGATGATTTGTCTTTTTGTTTTCGTTTTTTGTTTGTTTTTGATCTGTTCATTTGTTTTCAATGCTTTTAAACAAACACTCAGCTTTAGGAAGTTGAGTACAACTTGGCAATAACGATTTTTTTGCTGGCAATACTGTTGAAGATATGTCAGTGTTACAATTGAGAATTGTGTGAGAATTTCAACCAATCATCTTCCATAGATCTACTACAGGGTTGCTAGTATTTAGAACTATTTGCGATAGTGGGGATTATTGTCTATACTTTTTTGCCAAGCTGTAGGTCTTATATTGAGGTCTTTTAAAATAAGGTTACATAGATAGGCGTACTGTTAGTAGGCACGTTCCCGTTTTGAACCGTTGTGATATTTTTAATTTTTTTAGTGTCCTTTAGATTCTTCTCTCTTTACCCCTTGCAATGCTTTATTTTTCAAATTAAGCTTTTTGACCACACAATGGCAAAATTAACCTTCCTCTCAAGGCATAATCACAACCTTTGTCCTAAGCCCCAAGGTAAAAGAATAAAAAAACAAAAGACTTAAAAAAAAAAACGAGACAAAGAGGTATATCGTCTAACCGTAGAGATCCATTGTCTCTGACCACCTCACCACAGATGAAATAATAGTTACTACGACTTCACGGGTTAGAATAAGCTCGGGCTGAGAAAGTGCCTGCGACGCTCTAGTTGTCTCCCACAGTCGTGTTAATATCGAATTACATGCGTATTGTCTGTTTGTCATTGTGGTGTTTCTGAATCTTAGTAGAGAAGTAATCGGTTTCATGTACAGTCGACGAAAAGTTTTTGTAACTCGTGGTTTCCTTAGAGCGAGAAAGAAATATCGCTAGAAATGTCTTAGTCCAAGCTGTTTATTTAATTATTGCCATGTAAGTACTAGCTAGATACAGGTACGTAAGTTAAGTAAGTTTGCTATAATTTTTGTTAAAGAATTTATAGGGATGTTTGCCCGTGGTACTACTGGTAGTAAGACTGGTAGTACCACGGACAATAAACGAAATGGTACGTTGTCGTACGGTGTGGTGATTGAAGGGGGAGGCCATTGTTCAACAGTGGACGTCTCCAGGTGATGATTTCTTTGATTAGTTTGTAATATTATGATAGACAGTTTTAACATACTTTGTATGTGCTGAACAAACCCTAGTTTCAGAGTAAGATACAAGCAACAAACACTTTTTGAAAATTCACTCTTGTTACCTCTTCTCTCTCTTCACAAACCTAGTGAAATGGTTCCGTTGGACATCTTTTGGGTACGGAACACTAAAAATCTAAAAATACTAGCGATATGACAAAACCTAAGAAAAACCTGAAATACGGCTACATATAGGTAACTAGAGGTCGCCCGCTACCAAATACCAATTTTCGTCACTCTAAATTAAAATAAAAAACTTTTCATACAAAGTTATATCCCTCATTTCACCTGGGTGAAATCACCTAGGTGAACAAAGTGGAAATTATAGTCTCTTCATTTCACCTCGGAATCATTGCACCTAGGTGATATACCTGGGTGATTTGTTTCGACATTATTGGTGTCCTTTGTTCACCTTATACCTACACCCTCCAAATTTCAAGTCTGTACTACCAGCGGTTTAGCTATGCGTTGTCTGTCAGTCAATCCGTCAGTCATACAGTCAGGCAGGGCAGTGATTCTTATTGTATTGCTTGCTTGTGGTTTTTCTATATTATATAAAAATAAACAAAATGAAAAAAATTGTTTTTTATTTTAGTCTGTCTAATTCACCTGAGTGTACCTCTTCGCTCGGTTGCCCGTGCCTCTGTGAACTTGATACATGACATTGTCTGCCCTTTACGCACCTTGCAGGCACTCCTTTTGTTCAGGAAGCTTTCTTGATGCCTCTTTGTGCTATTTTCATGTTCCGCGCGCTTAAGTGACGTGTTTTGAGGTTAAGTTAGTCGCTAAACAGAGTTTATAAGACGAACGTATTTATAAACGACTTCAAAAAAGGACTCAATTCGACTGTTGATGTTTTTTTGTATGTTTGTTACGCGATTACCTACACTGCCAATTATGAATTTATTCTTTACATATTTGTTTGGTAGTAAATATTTCAGAGGTGGTCCCATATACATTTTGTCGAAATCCGTTCAGTAGTTTGGTTTTTTAATCAAAATAACTCAAAAAAAGATGTCATCAAGGTATGTTATTGAAACAGAAGTAGTTTTTTTTAAAGTACGTGTTAGCTAAATGTATATTAAATAGTTGATTGCAAAGCATTGATAACAGCTGTTTTAATACTATGGTTGTCACAAAATTTCTGTCACAACTTTTACTATAGGGTCAACCCTGACGGCCCGCAAAAACAGCTTGTTAATAGAAAAATATTCTTCATAGCTCAGAGTATTAGTAAGCTGAAGTAATGGGCTGGTCATATCTGTCACAGAACCGATAATCGCTAAAGTATACGTGTTTTAGAGCGAAAACAACAAATCGGCAAACGTGTAGTGATTTAGGACGCTCTGACACTCGATGGTGTGATGATATACGTAGAACTGCTGCCAGTGGTTTTATTATTTTATGCTATGATGAGACGTGCGAGACGTTCGCCTGGTGGTAAGCATCACGCCTGCAGGGAATATGCATTTGATTATTAAAAATAATAGGATAAGTGGAGAGTTTAACTGAATATGATGTATGATGCGTTCAAAGTATTTGGGAGGAAGCTATCTGTCCCTTTCTAGCAAAACACGTGCTAGTATAGAATTTGTTTGGAATCATAGACTTTGACGTCATGAACCTAGTATATATAGTGCCCTCCCTGTCTAACATAAAACGAAAATGTTTATAACTTCGTTATTTGGGCACATAATTAGATTTTATTTTCTATGATTTGTTTTGTTGCGAATCAGCTTTTTTGAGTCAATAAAAAAAATGCATACATATTCCCTATTGTGAACTTGCGAACACAATCCTGCGCCGCACTGCACTGCGCTCGTCATCCTGAGATATGAGATGTCAAATCTCTTTATACCTGCTATTTCTTCATCATCATCTTCTCGACTGCCATATAGCTCAGTGGTAGCGTGTCTGCCTTCAGAGCTGTAGGGCGTGGGTTCGATCCCCACCAAGGGCAAACTTTATGTGACGAACATAAATGTTTGTTCTGTGTCTGGGTGTAGTATGTATTATAAGTATGTATTTACAAAAAAAAGTATATAAGTATTCTATCAGCTATCTAGTTTCCATATTACAAGCTTTGCTTAGTTTGGGGCTAGATGGCGCTGTGTGAAAAAATGTCCTGCGATATTTATTTATTTATTTTATCATCATTTCCAGAAACGCCGGTGGAATAGTTTCAAAAAGTACATCACTAATGAGTGACAAAAACAAAGAAAATAACACTTATCGATTAACCGGTATCGATAAACTCTACAAAACATCGATAAAGGGAAAAATAATCGTGCAATTAAAAAATAAGCCGTTAGAAAAACAGTGGGCCTCTCCTCTGGTTAACTAGCGTTTCTCAAGTCGCAAATGAGGGGCTCGCCGTGCTAATGAATAATTAATGTTGTGCACGCCAATTATAATTATGTGAGAAGCAATTAGGGCTGATAAGTGATAGAAGCTAGGTTTGAAGATATGATTAGAATAAAGACAGGAATAAAAGGGTTTTTTAGGGGTTTAAAAATAAATAAAAAATATATATATTTTTTATTGTAAATAAGTAGTTTTTAGTATATAGTTTAAATATTTATTTTAAGTTTTGTACATATGTAAATACTATAGATGTATAAAATAAAAAACAAGAGTAGGAAAAAAAAAAAAGAATAAAACCTTTTTTTTTAAACTCGAACGACTCAAGCTTAGGACGTTATGGAACCACCCCGAGAGCCACCACTTTACAAACAAAATAAGATTAATTTTGAATTTTTTTTAGGTGTCCCAATAGATGGACAATATACAATAGACGACATTGTAAAATTCGCGGGCAACCGGTGGATGCCAATGTCAGGTTGTCAGTGTGGTGGTCTAAGGGGGTGGCCTTCGTTCAGCAGTGGACGTCTCCGGGCTGATGATGATGATGAATAAGATTTTTTTATAAGCCAGGCCGTCACACTTACACGTATAACCGTCTTATGCATAAAACACTAAAACGTATTTAAAACCTATTTTAGTTAAAAACTGTTTTGTCAATACGAATTGAGTTTGAAAAAGAAGTCGCAACACTTTTTAATTAAAATAGATTTTAAGTAGGTGGTGGATGGTGTAGTTTTTTTTAGTGTTTTATGCATAAGACGGTTAGTTTACATATATCTCGAAAACGACTAAACCAATTTTGATGGTACTTGCACTGTTCCCTTAGCTAATTAAGAGTACGGACAAGCCGTGTAATAGTTTCGGAGAAATGTAGGTATAGACAAACATGCACAATTTCTCATACATTTAGTATATTTCTTAGTAAGCCTTAATAGATTATCATATAATTATTATGTGAATATGTTGTAGTTCCAATAATATTACATACTTACGTTTCGAATCGGTAACCTCTTTTTTTTGAAGTCGGTTAAAATATCATGAAAGTGGAGAATGTCATTCAAATTGATTGATTGAAGTATAATGTTATTTAGGTACTTACCGTCATCGACGAAATATATGTCGCAGCATTTTTTTATACAGTAAAAGTAAAGTATATAGTAAATATTGTTTACACTGATGAGTACATGACTCCTTTCAGCTTAATAATACCTTTCCGCGTACCCTTACTTACCCCACATCACACAAATAGTATAAATATGAAAGTTTGTCGGTAATGTGTGTTATCTTTCCACGCGAAAAAGGCTGCACGGATTTGGATGAAACTTGGAATAATATATTATAGGCTACTTTTTATCATCATCATCATCACCACGAGGGTGAAACCGCGGGGCGCAACTAGTAAATATTGTTATAATTTTGCTTATTTCGTCACACGCTTCGTACTTCGGACGATCTATTTTAGTAGGAAACGGCTTATCATTGATGATGATGATGATGATATCTCACAAAACAACTATCCTCATTTGCATTTAAAAATGCTCGCCAAGTTCGCGAGACGGCATTTATAATACCGATGTTGTTCTTGAAGCGATGAAGGGTTGCTTGGGGTGGTCAAGTACCACCCACCCCTTGCGTAGCTCAGAAAATGTTAAATTACGGGGAAAATAAAAGAAGACAAACTCGACTTTGAAAGCGTTTCGACTAGCAACACAGAGGTACGGACTACGAGGACTTTGTCAAAAATATAAAATTACCTAAATTATTCTTCTAGGTTTGTTGGTCTGTTTGTCTCTTAAACGTTATAGAGTCTTAGATCGACGTGTTTTTTGCACCTTCTGAAATGTTTTTAGATAACTAGAGGTTGCCCCGCGACCCCGTCCGTGTATGTATAAATTTGCCTCGCTCTCAAATGTCTTCCATACCCACCGTCCATACCGTTGGGTTATTCTATTATTTTTTCCTACGCATTTTCACATAATTAGATCAACCCTAGCAAAAAACATTTTATTATTTTGTTTAAAAAGGTTATACAAACGCCAATTTTCAACACTCTTCATAAACAAAGAAGTTTCCAAAGTCTCATCCCCCATTTCACCACCTTAAATCACCCCTGTCAAAAACGATTGAACTTTTATTATTTTAAATGAACTATCCAAATACAAATTTTCATAATTAAAGCTTAGAAACAATGGACTTTCATACAAAAGTTTTGACATATTTTTTATTTTGACTCCCTTAGGAGTTGAATTTAGAAAAAATCTTTCCTTGTACGCCTCTACGCATCAACACAAAATAAACCCTACAAATTGCAATTTTTTATGACCAGTTGTTTAGGCTGTGCGTGGTCTGTCAATTAAGCTTTCAAAACAAATAACAAGGGGTCTGACAAAAAGGGTTTGTCAGACATAACCTATAGCAAAAATCACCGACGACAAAAAATAAAATTGAACTTGATAGAATAGAATTTTATAGAAATAGAATGCGTGCTCGCGATGTCAACTGTTGCAAAACTACTAAAATTGTTAAGTTACAATAAAATAGTATTAATTAGCGAATTGTGTTATTTTTTCAGAATGCGTGCTCGCGATGTCAACTGTTGCAAAACTACTAAAATTGTTAAGTTACAATAAAATAGTATTAATTAGCGAATTGTGTTATTTTTTCAGAATGCGTGCTCGCGATGTCAACTGTTGCAAAACTACTAAAATTGTTAAGTTACAATAAAATAGTATTAATTAGCGAATTGTGTTATTTTTTCATTTAGCACTATTTTTGAAACACCATAGCAATCTAGCACTTTTTTTAGAGCCCATTTCTGTGGTATTGAGTTGGCAACACTGAGTAGTCTACGTAGTGAATCCGCGGTATAGAGCTAGTATTCTCATAGATAGAGAAGGGTTGATAAAAGTCTAATGATGCGGTCAAAAGAATGGATCTGTAGAAAGTTAATGGATACTTAAAAAGTATTCGTTGAGCTTAAAAGTTGTGAAGACGCATTTGAAAGGAGCTTTCGCGGTTGAACTTTGATGAAAGTTTGTTAGATTAAATTTTAATATTCTTCATGTAAAAATTGAGTTTCTCAAACTTAGGCTGTTGTTTGTTTGACTGCCCGCAAAATAAAGGAGTTGGTTCTATGGTAGAGTTTATTTTACTTCCTTATATCACGTATATAATAATAACTTTGGTTTTAGGACTGTTAGTAATTAGTTTTTTCATACTTAATCAAAATTTACGATTTAAAGGGAAACCTGGTTCTTGAAAGCCAGTCGTCATTTCAGACTAGTTATTATCACCTTCAATAAAGCCGTCATTTAAATATCAGATGAGCTATGGTCAAATATTTAACCTTTAATTTTCACTTTGTTCACCTGGTTGAATAAACCGTCTCCGTCTGCGTGTACATTTTTATACTGTCTTTTAATAAATAGTAAAATCAACTACTACTGGGAACTACAATGGAATGCGTATACACACGTAATTACTGCATTTTTCATCATTGTAATTGTTATCATATGGCGAGTTTTTATATTTCCAAATATTTCAGGAACGTGACACTTTAGGGTAATATATTACTTGTAATTTTTTGTTTGTATATGAATATGTGTCCCTTACCCATATATACAACTTTTTTTTTAAAAGGCGGCCGGTGGGTTTGCCTGCTTCCATACAAAAATGTTCAAACCCCTTTCATCAAAATTAGATTGGGTTATTAAATCTGAAAAACTGGAAAATATAATAGGCATCATCCGAGTAAACAAATTGAAGTCGGTTGTTTTTTTAAAGTAAATGTGTTACAAACTAATATTATCTAACATTTGCATACCTACTACTAAAACAAGTAGAAAAATTACGTGATGGTCGCTTAGATCATATAATCAGTCAGTATACAATACATATTTTTAAACCACAATGAACTTAAGTAATCCATTGTTAACGATCTATTTCCAACTTAACTCCCGCGGTTTTCCCTATCTGAACCAAGTGGGAGAAGAGAACGAAATAAAAATATTTACGACTTACTACGTCTTGCGGTTTTACTCGTAATTTCTCGTTTAAAAAAGGACAAGTATACATTGTTTTTTTTCACTCTACAGTGGATTTTTTAGTGTTTGTTAATCAACGATTTTAGAAACAGGGATATTGCATTGATTGAAATGCAAAAACAATAGCACATTTTAGCTACTCAAACAAATTGCAACTCTACAATACAATACAATAATGCTTTTTTGACACCATAGACAGGACATTACAAACATAATACACTACAGATAGGCACAAAAGGCGGTTTTATCGCTAAGAGCGATCTCTTCCAGACAACCCTCGGATGAATAGGAAAAGTTAAAATGTGAAATAGGGACGGCGGAAGTGCAAATTAGAAAATGGGATGAATGAATACTTTAAAAAAAAAACAAGATTTATAAATACACTACATACGAATAGTTTACACAAATAGATATAAATATTGATACATAATTTGTTTCTATACATACATAAATACAGTGATCATGCAAAAATTTAAAACTTAGGATGTCAGTGGGCTAATTCCGCAAGCTGGCAAAGGTAATTCCGCAAGCTGGCAAAGGTAATTCCGCAAGCTGGCAAAGGTAATGCTGCTCTAAGAGTATAAGGCTAAAAATGCAATGTAAGTGACTGGTTGTCACGACTCGAACGCGAGCTGAACGTCGCCGAATTGAATGCAAACTGGTGCAGCGAAGAGTTTCAGGTGTGCCGCGGTAGAGCGGCTGGTGCAATATCCTCTGTTTCTTGATCGAAGATGAATGTTAAATACGGTGTTGGTTTATTCAATGTGTCCCGATAGTACAGGGAAGAATGTTGAATAATACGACTAATAAAAACCGACATTCCAAAATTTTTTTATTAAGATTTTAAGTGTAAAATTTCGGTTATATAAAAAATTTTTGTTGACAAAAGGCACGGACCCGCAGTCCGTGAAACTAATATATAATTATAAAAAACCCGACTTCTATTTCGACTACCATATACCCTTTTTTATAAAGCTACAAGTAAAACATATTGAGTACGGCGTTTCCTAAAGCTACAAGACAACCAGTGTACAAACTACAAGTACAAGCCCTTGTATATAAGTTAAAGACAAACCATCTACCTGTAACTGGTAACTTGTAGTTACTGGTACAAGAAGCTAGTACAATTGTAAGCTTGTACTTGTAGCTTTATAAAACAAGGCCCTGGATGCCATCTTCATATCTTCTTCATCTTTTCCAGTTATTTTGATTGATTCCAGTAATTTTGATTTTAAAACGTAATTTTGGTTTTAGATTAAATATATCCTTTACCTATTCCTACCTCACTCCTCACCTATAGCGCCAGTTTCTGTGCTTAAGGTTACATAACCCACCCGCAGGAAGAAGTTAGCACCTGAGATACAGAATTTTCGTGTTTGGGTGCTAACACTACCTTCGTAATCATTTCGGCGTTACCTACTAATGTTAATATATACGTGTTTATTATGTATCTCAATAAGTATCTATTATTAATTAGCCATTATAACATATTGTATGCCATTTGTGAGTGTCAATAAAATAAAAAAAATTAAACCTAACTACTGAACTGATTTCGATAAAATATGAGACCACCTCTGAAAGGACCAACCAAACAAAAAAAACAATTCAAGTGGAGCAATCGCAAACAACCAATCGCACATACATACAAAAAAAATTATATCATACCTAGTCGAATTGGGTTATTCACTAACTGGACTCGAGGGGCTGGACACACGTGTGTTCAGTCGGTGAAACTCAAAATTGGTACGACTTATTAATTCGTCATCTGGACACGCTAGAATTTTCATTGAGAACCTCCTTTTTGCAGTCGGTTGAAAAATAGTACAATAGTAAATCGTACATTTCAAGATTTTTTTCGATGTGTGCCATGCGTGTTTACCGCGTCCTCTGCAAAAAGTGGTATAATGCTCAAACCTCGCGCTTGTCGTTTGATCGTAAGAACGTGGACAGACACAGAGACAGACACTCACAACATTAGTGTGGGGCGAAGTGTGATATTTTTGAGATAAACGCTTAATATAGTGAGATGCAGATGTTTATAAAAGAGCTTCACATTTGGTGCCCCTTCACTGTCTCTTCAGCATTTGATTGTTGATAGACTTTATTTTCTAAGTTTCACTTAAAACTAGAAGCAAGTAGTAGTGTGCACGTTGACGTTGTCTGAGGTGTAGTGATATGCCTCTACTGCAGAGTTATTCAGTTATTCAACCGCCAAGCAGAAGTGTGGGGTATGAAGAGATTTAACATCTGATATCACAGGGTGGCGAGCGCAGTACAGTGCGGCGCAGGGCACTGCTACTGTTAGTGGCGTGATGCTTACCACCAGGCGAACGTCTTGCTTGTCTTGTCTTTTACATAATTGTGAGAACATCGTGGAATCTAAGACTTTAAATCAATTGAATACTGATTGTTGGTCCTGTGATAACTAAACTGATGTTAGAAGCTTTCAGACAGGATATAGCTCTGACAATTAGGGCTGACTACTCAGCCTGTACGAACTTAATTTCTTTCAAGTAAGTACCTTAAAAAATAAATTTATTAAATAAATATGTTGGGGGGGGGGGGGGACAAGTATGGGGGGGGGACATATATTACATACAGCGCCATCTTGCCCCATACTAAGCAAAGCTTGTATTATGGAAACCAGATAGTTGATAGAATACTTATATACATTTTTTTTTCGTAAATACATGCTTATAATACATACTACACCCAGACACATAATAAACATCAATGTACGTCACAAAAAAATTTGACCTGGGTGGAAATTAAATGTATACTCCATTTTTTTAAAGATTTACATAAAGAATCACATACCTTTCTTTTCTAACAACTCGTCACCACAGAATAAGTAATACAACGCATACATACCCGAGTAAACTTATACCTGCAAAAGAACTAGTCCTAAATGGCACCTAAGAAATGCTAGATACCTTGATGTTTCAAAAATATAAAAAAAAACCTTTCTGCCAATTCCGTTGGATTTTATCATGCTTTTTCAAAAAAAAAAGCCAATTCCATTGAATTTTGTTAAGATATTATCTAAAAAAAAATGCGTACCTACATTTTTTGCTACTAGCTATTGCTATTTAGGGCCTAATTTGGTGCTGAAGGTACTGTGTAGTAAAATTTAGTGTAAACAGTGCTATATCTAGCACTTAAAGTGCTCAGTTGGCAGCACTGATACCCAAATTAAAAGTGATCCTTTAATTTCAATTCTAATAGCCCTTTTCCCTCACAATCATACCATTGTCACAGAATATGTCACAGTCCACCGTGTATAAAATACGATGTTCATACCATATCGCACCGGAAAAGGCGGAAGACACAATCCGCCTCTCAATAAAGGTAAAAATCGCTGCACCTATCTAATTAGAGTTATTAAGTACAATGGCGGCGCGTGCGCAGGTCACGGTGCGTCGTCACGAGCGGAAGCGGACGCGGAGATTGGACCCCAGCCCTGATTCCTTCCGGTGTCGCCGGCGCAAGATCCGAGAGACGGGAGCTAAGGTGGTGAGTGTGGAAAGAGCGGATATTAATGATGTAAGTATTTAAAAAAACAAAAAAATTGTTAATAATGACAATATCTTTATTAACTAAAACAAACACAAAGACTACTTAGCCTACTACACAACAAAAAACAAAAGGATTGTATCCAGACCGATGAAAGTCTAGAGACAATCCAAATGCTCAAACCCACTACCAGTCGGCAGCGTACCCAGCATGCTGGCGGCATTGCCACGCTGGGTGGCAATGCTTATGCGTTGAGCCAAATAAACGCATTTTGATCACGCGTCGCGTCGACCAGGCGCTCGGATATTTTAGTATTTCTTAAAACATGTAATCGCTAGTAGTTTTAACAGTTTATTCTTCAGTAACTGTATATTTTCTTGGAATAAATAATTCACTCAAATCCTATAAGCCGTTACAGCGTGAAGAAATGACAAACATTCACAAAAAAGTAGTAAAAAGTTAATATGTAAACAACGTATAGATGATTTGTAAAAAAAAAACATTTAATTAACAAAAAGTATGACATATTTTGACTTACACATAACTTTTAATACTTTGTTATAATAATTTTGCATGTTAAAATATTCATTGTGAAATATAATATTGAAAATAAAATGTCCACGTAGTTCTACAAAATTACTTTAAATTTGTAAAAAAAATTACAAATTACTGAGTATTTTTACTATATTAAGTATCATTTAATACGAGAACATAATATATATTCATATTGACCTAATATTATATTACATTAGGATATGGCCTGCATGTATGGATAAAACATGCATGGTAAAAAGTCGGGTTATTCGACTATCAGTTATTCGTTATCGACTCGAGGGGCTGGACACGCGTGTGTCCGGCTGGTGAAACTCAAAATTGGTATCAGTTGTTATTTCGCCATCTAGACGCGCTAGAATTTTCATGCTTGTCCAGATAGTGAATAAAGTCACGCTTCCGCTTACAACTTAAGCCACAATGTAAGGTCGTCGCTCCCAGATCTTTAGCACGGAACGATTGGCGTTGATCTTTTTTATTGAGCTCATACCACAGACCACACGTACTTGTCACCTTTGCACCTTATCGTGTTGTGTTACGGGCTATTTTTATACAAATGTTATGAGTCACTACTTAGGATGATTGAGTGGGTGCACACGAGATGATCTCTTCGGGAAAAGGCTGATTAAGACCTTATTGTATGATATACTAAGGTTGTTTAGGTCATAAGTTGTGTTTTGATACAGACTATAATATATAGTCTACGACTCTACGTCGTAGCGACCGCTGTCGTAGATGCAGGCTCTACGTCTAACTGTAGACCTACGACTTATCTTTGATTCGGCTTCTTAAGGCCGGGCGCATACGACGAGAAAAACCGTAAGAAAAACCGTCCGGTTTCGCCCGAAGGCGCTCCGTGCATACATTTTGTACTAGGTCTCGCACACCGTAAGAAATTTCTCGAGACGCCCGTCTCGCTCGCACCAGTTAATTCTGCGCAGTGTGTTTCGGCCTGTCGGGTGCCGTGCCGAATCAGTGTGCGACCACTCCAAATAGTAATATAATAAGTAATATAAATATTATATAGACATAATATAATTTTCGGAATTATATATTCTTCAAACACTTTCTAAGGTAATTTATAAAAAAAACTGTAGAGGTTTTTTTTAATGTACTCAGATAAACTATTGGAAACTCAAAACTAAAAGCCTGTGACTAGGATAAAAGGTCTCAGCTATAACTAGACCCCCAGGTAGATGAACTAAATGAAACTTAAACTATTGGGGTTATTGCAGGAGCGCAGAAATGTTCTGTTTTTTTAAAGCTATGTTTTATCAGGTTAGGGGTTTTAACAAGGCTATAAGCGAAAATCCGAAAATCATTAAGACAATGATAAAATATTGCTTTAACAGATTTATAAAACTTGAAAAAAAAAAAAAAAAAAAAAAATGACTGATTATGATGATAATGACGACGAAACACAGGAATGCTTGCACACTACTTCTTGGCGAATGACTATCTGGCAAAGGTGTGGTACTTCCCCAGGCGGACTCTGCAACAGAGTCGTACCACAACCTTATCCTGTTTTGTATATATACAACAATCAATGCAACCATCTACTATTAATTATATATATATAAATACACCGAGCACAAAGTGCATTAAAATTACTCACTTTAGCAAAGCGCGTAATCTACTTCTCTTTCAACTACCAATCTACCTACCGTGATAAAATATACCTACCCAAAATAAATAAACTCAAGTATACTTGATTCATCTTCTCCTCAAACATTTAAAACTTACAATTATTTTCACCAAGTCAGTTTTATTCCAGCGATTTTTATTTTCAACATTTATCTCTTTGATCTAATGCATTTTTTTATATATAACCTAATGGGAGACATTAAACCTCTGCGGTAAATTTATACAATATAATAAATAATAAAAAGTGCAGAGAGCTTTGGCGGGAACGCGAAAAAATATGTCGCTGTATTAATGCATAAAAATCGTGGGGGTATATTCACTAAGAGCTGATTTACGCGCACGAGTGTGGGCAAGTGATCATATAATGTACTGAAACGTTGTGTTGTTTTCAAAACTCCGAAGAAGCTTGTAGTGAAGTTGCCACTACTTTACTAGGGCATGACTGGACTTGACTGTACTTACTAAGTGGGACTTTGACTAACTTGACTTGACTTGAAATTCATCGAGAACTTGATACATATTTAGATACTTGACACTGCCAAATGCACAAAGTGCGACGCCATAATCCTGAGTGATTAATGATACCAAATTACTACGTACTTAGTTGAAAGAAAACAATGTTTTAAACTAAGACGGTAACTCATAATTAACAGTTCTATTACATCGCTGTTATCTAATAATGGTAAATAAACAAGAATTAATAGAACTGATATATTATTTTAATTCCTATATTAAGTATTATAATTATGTAAATCCTTCACGACATTGGCCACGAGTTGGACAGTAGCACCTGTTATAAAGCCGCGTTCTCACGAGCGGGTCGCGCTTCTCACGCGGTCGCCTTACACTTCCTTCCTGCCGTCGCGGTCGGACAGTGGGCGGGCGTCGTCTGCGCCTTATGTCATCGGATATGTTAGCCTTACTCATTATTTGAATATGGAACGCTTTTTAATATTTTTGGGGTGTAGTGTAGGGTCACCTCTACCTTAATGTATGTTCAATGGTTTATTCAATTTTATACGACATGAAAATGGTTTTAGTAAACTGACTATTAAACGTAACAAATATAATATTTACTTATACGCAAAGATGGGTACAACAAAATGTAACAAATTTACCTTTTTTTTTACCGTGTTTTGTACTAAGTTTTATAATAAAAAATAAACTAATCATATTATCAGTCATCACTAAATTAAATAAAAATATTAAACATTGTGTGAAAGTGTGTTCTCATTCTCACTCTATACTCAGTAACGGCTAATCAGATTTGCATGAATTTTGATATGGCGGATCTTGTAGGAATTAATTTGATGTATTTTTCTGGAATATATACACTTTCTAGAAGGCTTTTAATGATAGTAGTAGTACAGGCCGATTCAAACTTAATGGCGGCTGTGAACTTAGGCGCGAGACGCTGCGCTGTAGCAAAAATTAAGCGGGCGCTGTGCGTACAATCGCAAAGTCTCGGCTGCAGCGCACTTCACAGCCGCCATTAAGTTTGAATCAGTCTGTAACAGTTTCATATAGTATATATGACACTGCATCTTCGTTTAACATCAGACGAGATGGCAGTTACACTCAAGCCTACAAATAGTAAAAAAAAATAAAAATTACAGGCAAGTAAATACAAACAATTACGTGTTTGATCTGTGTAACACTTAAATCATGATTATTTTGTGCTTATTATTTAAGACAATAGTCATTCAAACGCTAAAAATACACACAATCCATGATAATTACTAATATGTTTCACTCTATTATATATCGACTACAAGTAATAATACCCCTTATTGTGTACTAAGCTTATCATTGTGTTTTATATTTTGTTATACTGTTTGTATTAAATTAGGTCAGGTATTGAAAAAAACAGTAAAGTCGGGTACAGACTAACCGAATAGACTATGGTGGTATTAAAATATAATAATAATAAAAAATATAAACATAATATAGATAATGTTTGGTTCTGTTACGTTATGTAATTATCAATCAATTTATTTTAAAAATTAAAAAAAAAAATGTTTGATTTTTCAAAATGTTATTTCCGAAAGTTTTTCACCTTTGATTAAGCATGATAAAGTGGTGCACTCGAATATGCGCCGCCTTGTATAAGATAATAGAATGCAAGAAAAAAAAACGATACGAGCTTGTAAACGAATAATACTAATACTATATTATACTAATTCTTATTCACATGTATTTATTTTAAACACTTCAGTACCTACACCTACCCTCCTAAGCATACACCACCCTACCCCCTCCTTTTTTGTTTTAATTAGGTAGTTTATTTAATTAGAGATGAGTAATAATAATTATAATAAACCATAATGCTTTTGTAGTGTCTTTGATGAGTTATCTTTGACAGTTTTTTATTCTTTGGGCCTAATTTACCCCACACAGCAGGGTCACAAGTTGACCGCAGTGGGTGATCGCGCGATAATCGTTAGCCGGCCGATCGCCTGGGAACCGCGCCTTCCGGCCGACCGGGTGACAAATCTTTTTTTGATTGTGAGAACGCGCCTTTAGGAAGTCTATCCGGCTCTTAAGGAAGAATCGAGGAACGATATTAAATCACAGCATTTTTTTGTTTGTTTTTGTTTTTTTTTGTTACCTAAAGCAATTTAAATAATTGTACGCAGGATGGGCGTCGGTCGGTCGGTGCATAGAGAGGAACGGTGACACCAGCTCTGGCTTTCAAAGCAAAGGCTAGCCTTTGCTAACCAGGGAAGAAATGCTGTCAGTGCCATGGGCATCTTTATACCAGGCACTGGTAGAGGTAGCTAGCTTATTCGTAAAAATTTGCCAACACATTATATTTTTTTAGGAACTTATTTTTTAACACTTTGATTAATTTCTAACATTCCTGGTCATCTGCAATTTTTTTTCTCATTTTACGTATCTTTATTTATTTGACCTGCGTATGTCCTTAAACTACAACTAGACCCACTGGAGGACGGGCAGAAGCGTTCTCTTGGCTAACGGTGGTGAGCATTCTGCGATCTCCAAGCCGCCTGCCAAGCGTAGGGATTATGGCAACACCCCTCTATTAAGAGGGTGGACTTCGTCCAGCAGTGGACGTTTTAAGGCTGACGACGATGTCCTAAAACTGCACCCAGAACCACGGAAAACAGGCAGCAGCGTCCTCACGGTTAATGGTGGTTAGCATTCTGCGATCCCCAAGCCTGCCAAGTGTGGGGATTATGGTAGCCCCGCTCTATTAAGGGGGAGGACTTCGTCCAGCAGTGGACGTCATCTGGCAGTTATTGATAATGTTATTGTACCTTTATTAATATTGCATTAAAGGAGCTCCTTGTTCCTGTAAAAGGTGTGATCGACAAGTCTTCGCTTTAGAGGAGACTCGAAAGAGGTCAGTCAAGATCAATAAATTATACCTCGTTGCGATACTTAGGGTTGGTTCGTCATCGCTAGGATCCCCCCAAGCTTCTCCAAGTGTGAGAACGGCGCTGCGTTTCCGGCTACAATCACTACTCACTACAATGTAAAGTATACTGTGTCATAATCTGTGGTAAAGGATACGGAGGAAGTGTCCCCATTGTTCTACAATTAGGTGCTCTACGGAAGTTCTTGTGGAAGGAATTGCTTCTTCAACGTAATCAATTTAAGTGTAAGTACTTTTTTGCTAACTAGTACCATTTTTTCTAAAGAATTGGAGCAAAATCATTTATCAGTCAAGTGTTCGTGAGGAACAGTAAGATGAGGTGAATTTAACACATTTCCGGACTGTCGTTTGAATTTGAGATTTCTTGATTTAAATCGCTTGGTTCAACTCTGAGACATGAAATTAGCGCCAATGGCTTAATGCTTTTATTATGTTTCTCGTAGTTAGTCTAGAGGTGTCTCGTAGTTCTGGGTACTGCTGCAATCATCATGGGGTTGTTCGAAGCGGCAGGAGAGTGTCTTATTTGTCTCTTTACTAGTAAAAAAAAACCTTAACTAACTACAATATAATTTTGACACAACCTACAATAATATATTCAAAAATATTGTGAACTGGGTAAGTTCCTTGAACTGCATCTAGAACCACTGGAAGGCGGATAGCAGCGTCTTAACGGTGGTGAGCCCTCTGCCATGCCCAAGCCGTCTTCACAAGTTTCACGCCTTATGACATTACAAACATTTTAATAAAATGTACAAAGACATTCTTCTGCCAGATTTGAGTGTAAGTGAATGTACTACAGTAAATGTAATGTGGTTAAGTGGTTCTCGTACAGTGTGGCGGTTTAAAGCGGATGCCTTCGATCAGCAGGGGAAGTCTCCTGGCTGATGATGATGACTGTAGTGCGAAATTCGTGTCCAACCCGCATAAACGCGTTCAAAACTGAATGTCGACACAATATTTCATCGTTAGCAATACTCTTGTGTAGGCACCCTTAGACATTAAACTCTTGAAGAAGCCCATTGTACGGAGGTCCCACGGCATCGCAAACAGTCCATTGGGCACCTTTTGTTTCAGTCTCAGACACTTTGTTTAAACTGCTCGTTCCCAGGGGAAACTGGGGTAAGATTATGTGGTGACATTGGAACTAAAAATGGAAAAAGGTCGGCATATTTTTTTGTAACAGGTTAGATGATTTAAAATTGTTCCTATCCTTTTTTGCATATCTTAACATTTTACCCTCTATAGTTAAAACGACATGCCTGATAAGCCAGAAAACAGAATAATATAAAGGACCTTGTATAAGTATATCACCCTTGATTATATGTCCCTAACAAAGAACGAAATGCATGATGCTAGAATGGTCCGTACCGTAATATAGATACAAGTATGAATAAATATAATAAAATTGGAACTTAAAAACTTTACATAAATTTTAAAACCACCTTTAAGTTATCTACCTACCTATTTTAACTTAAGATGTTCGTATTTTATGCAGGAAACTAGTGTTTTTTTTTTACATAGACACCCACTTGTATCGACTAGCCCAAAATATCAACAACCTTTTTATAATATAAATGTTATTTGACTGTTTTTCTATGATTGACCCATTTTTTTTCTTTTACGACCTCAATGGAAGGGCGACAAAAAGTTTACGCTTCATTTTTTCCATAATTTAAAAAGTTATTATAAAGAGGCAAACAGATCTGTAAGATAACGCGGATCGCGTGCTGGTATGTCATTAGGGCGCGTCCACACCGGCCGGCCGGCATATTGCACGACGACCGCGTCAGTTTAGGGTAGAGTAAGGATGTTATAGATATGATAAATATTTAGAATATTGATTGTTAAAATGATAAATATGCAAATAAAATACCCTGTTATTTAATCTCTAGAATTAATAATTCAAAGTCAGTAAAGATCGCCCGTTTAAAATAATATGATCACGTAGTATTTTTAATGTTCTTTAAATAAACAGAATAAAGGAATCTGTATAATCAAGAGGTAAAGTTGAGCTTAACACTGGTACCACTAGACTATTTTCGCAAATTCATTGATGATATAAGACTATCTTTCAGTGCTATGAGCAGAGTTTCGAAAACATATAAATTGGAGTAGGTAGTATAAAGTAAGCTAAATCTGTAGGCTAACATGTATAGGTAGGTACTATTTAAGTAATGTATAGGTAAGTGTGAAAAACATACGTCATTGAATCCTTTGATATTGTAACAGCGTCACTACGTTACACTCAACGTGTCATGTTTCAACTTTAATGACGGAGAAAATATTACTTCTTCTATTTCAAAAGGCATTTCTGTCAACATTTCTATGACTTCACGTCCCCTTGCATTCTCGCCTTCAGTTTTAGCAGTAATGACGTGAGTTCAACGGTCCGCCGGTCTGTCGTACCGTATCTCGCAGTACCGTACCGGTCACGGCGCATCTGTCGTGCGGCCGCTAGTCTGCACTCGTCTTTATGAGACATTTTTAATGCAGGTTTTTCCTCCATTTCTGGCAATGCACTTTGTGCATTTTTTCAATTGTTCGATAGTAACAGCTCAAATAGACTGATTTTAATGCAGTTTTATATTGATTTAATTAATTAGGCAACTTAAAGAATCTTTTCTACGTTCGTAAATTTGAATATAGGAAGTACGACAGAAGAAGAGAGCAAACATTTTGAAAAATAAGAATATGTTTTGACTTTTAACACTCCAAGCAGATCCCACTTGAGTAGGTATATATTAAAAAAAAAAATATGTATAGCTGTACCAGAAAGAGTAGAAATTAAATAAAATGGAACTAAAAGTATTAAATACAAATTATTATTCAGTGTTGCCAAGTTATACGTCATTTTGAAGAGTGTGAAGTAGCGCCCCCAATTTTTTCTACTCTTTCTGGTACAGCTATAAGTATCTTTATATTTATTGCCATTCATCTTCGTAATAACTTAACGGATTCTAAGCTAAATGAAAGAAATGAATTAATATATTTATAAGCACGATCAGATCTATCTTTAAAAACTTGTTTCTACAGAATATGAGGTGAACCCATAAAACATACTATATAACATACGACAAATAACCATACGATCGAAAACATAAACAACATGAAGACATAAATGAAGATCTCTAAACTCACGGTGACAAATTAAAATAAGTCCAAATTTTAGATTAGAATAGTTTCTTTAGAACAACATATACAACAATGCCATGTGTGCAATGACTAAGCTATTTTCTTAGCATCTCTTCTCTCTTAGCTTTCTAGTTCTTAGTTCGTCAAAAATAAGGTTCAGATTTGTTTATTCTAACAACATGTTGCAATTACGATACATTTCTATCACCCCTTCTAATTAAACAATGCAGTCTTAAAGGAAACCACGAATAGTTAAGGGCCACCCTAGAAACGTCGATGATGTGTGAATCCACCTCCAAGTTTCAATTTGTAAACGTCATGACACGCTGGCCGAAAAGGAACTGTGAGTGACTGATTAAACAAAAAAAGTTTGAACTTCGAATGAACTTGAAAGAAAAAGTTCTAATGCAGAAGTCTTTGGGTTGATTAGTTCGTAGAAAAAGTAGCACACTTCCGGCTTGTCGCGTTCTTTCTTCGAATTTTTGAAATGATGCGCTCGAACGGACAATCGAAATTGATATTTGGAATCTTAGACGGTTATTAGACCGCCTGTCTTCCGGTTGTCTATGACAAGAAAGGGGCGCGTGCCCTTAATTGCTTCATTTGGAGCGATAATGCGTCATCAATTTTCTTTTTTGTGAGTCGTTCTGCTCAAATGACGGAACTAAAAACTACTAAAATTCATTATTTGGTACTAAATTATAATACACAAGCTAATAAAGCAATAAATAAACAACCATTCCGGCAAACAAACATCACAACCAGTACATCACAAACTAAAACAAAATTGGATAAAACTCATTATTTTGCTAAACAAATTATCTCTAGGTGAAATTTAAGCTCGTCCAAACAAAATGGCAGCCAATCACGAATTTGTGAATTTGAAATTTGTTAAAGCCCGACAGAAAACCAATACAGGATAGGTACATAGGCTGGTAAAACTACGCACCGGTACAGAATACCTAATAGTTGGCTAAGCAAACGTGTGTGTGCACACTAGCGACTACCCCGTGCATGTACACTCACACACACAATGCGATATTGCAAATGGGCTAGTCGATTCGCCCGCTGGGCTTTAGGTAGGAGGTGGGTGAATCTAGGGGGCAAAAGATGCGTTTTTGTGCACCTCGGCTGTACGTACATGAGTAAATATAAGTGCGTAACCGATACCTTTAATACCACCGTCAGGGTGCCCCTTCTCCCTTTTCCTGTTTTCGGCTCAATTATGACTGTTTCGGTCTGTGTTAGCGACATACAGACTTTCTTTACAATAGAGCTGTCACTAAAACTGGTGGTAGAGTCCTCGCTACCCCTGTGTTAAACAAGTTCCGAATAGATACGTAGTTTGGGACTGAATTCGAAAAATGTTAGCTGTAAAGTTGACTGGTTGGCAATTCAAAAATGTGCATTGGGGTATTTGTTTTTCAATTCTATATAGTTGAAAGTTGTATCTTTCATATTTAGAATACAATAAAAAACAAAATTATCTAACTTATCCACTCTCGAACGAAGTATAAGTACTTTTAAAAAACTTGCAGAAGTTTCATTTGCAGTAAATAGCTAGATATTCTTACAATACTCCCAGAAATCAAAAGCACATTTGTATTCAAATTAGGAATCCATGTTCTGATGTCGAATGCACTACTTACAATCAAACGCTGATCAACGAAGAGCAAACATGACAAATGCCATAAGCCTAATAGGACAGCGTATGTGATATTTTATTCAGGCAACCGCAAACGTTTTGTTTCCGTCTGTACCTACGAGTGTTTTCGGAAAACGGCCACTGCGTAGCCTTAAATAATCTAGCTCTTTGGCAGGGACTAGATCAGGGTACATTAGCAATTTTAGTAGCATCAGTGGTAATATTAGTCACTAGCTGTGATCCAAGGTTTCGACTGTGATTTCATACATTTAATTTCATTTAAAAAATACATTTTGCCCTAGTAAGAAGTTATATGAAAGTTATATCAACAAAGATAAATAAAGATATAAAGAAAATATCAAGTGTTTTTAAATTTGTTCGTATGTTTATGAAGCACACATTCTTGTTTTTTTTAAAAAAATATTTTGTGATTAGCTGCATATTGGGAATGTCGTTAACGTGGAAAAGAAAAAAACAACAGGAAGTCTGACAAGATTTTAGATTATAGACATTAGACAGAAAACGTCAACTGCTAGACGAAGGCCTTTCTTAATAGGGAGTGATTGCCATAATCCCCACGCTTAGTAGGCGGCTTGGGGATCGCAGAATGCTCACCACTGCTAACCGAGCCGTGCCTGTCCTTCAGTTTTAGGAAATACCCAGGTCCTATATAAATGATTGATTTAAATATATTAAATTGGTGATAAATCTACATTTCAATGTTGGCAGACAGCGAAAAAGAGAGAGAGAGAGAGAGAGTGAATGACAGTCACATTCAGTACCATTAGCGCAGGAATTATCTCTAAATAGGTACGTAGGTATTATATTTTTTTTTTCGTTGGAGACCGATAGAAGCGCTACCCCAGTTTTCATTTATTTTTCTCTTTTCTATTTAACACAATGCTAATTACGTATTTTTAATACGAGTAGTTCGATACTGTTAAGAAAATAAGACCTACTTATACCAATGTTATGTCACGTAATGTTGAGCAAAAAGTTCTTAATAATATATAACTGGCCAGAGAAGTGCCAAGTCTCCACAGTTGCCACCTGATTGGCTCTCTCGATCCGATTCACACTTCTTGCAGTTGACCGGCCGGTCGGAAACCCACAGACTAGACATGAAAGGCTTATATTGCGAAGAAAAAAGTAAAAGGCGCGGGAAAATGTCCGCCAGCAATTTGGACGACCCGGTATGACGTCAGTGAACGTTTTCGCGCTTATCGGGTTTTGCAGTTGAATGTACAGTCAAATTTGCCTAATAAACGTTTTTATTATTTATGCTATGTTTTTTTCTTTAGAATAATATTGCACTTTTTTTACGTATATTTTTGGTATATTTAATTTATGAGCTGTTAAATTATAATACATGTGTCTTTATTTTATTTTTTTACTTTTTCTCTGTTATATTATTATTAGGGTTCCTTAATAAACTTCCTTAAGCTTTAAGTGCAAACTAAGGATTAAAGGATACAATCAACCAATAATTATTCAATAGAACGATAGATACAATCTGGGTGCTTTCAAGTCGCGAGTGAGTCGGTTTCTTTTAGCCAAGAGTGCTTCATGGTAGACCGCATATTCGCTTCACACCAGGCGTGATAGCGGTCAAACATAAGCCAAATAAAAATAAACGTTTGTCCGTTTGTTTAATAACAAAATAAATGAAAACCGTATTTAAATCGTATTGTAATACGATTAATAAATAAATCTATTTATTAGTAAACTAATTCACATCACCTAACCACTATTCAACTACTACAATATTTATTTTGATCAATCTGCGACAATGCTACCAACCTAAAACTACGAGACCCAAGCCACGACACACGCATAGATTAAATAATAGTTACTTCACAACACAAAGCAATGCCGGACTCTGTCCTCACGAAACTCGAATTTTCGCACACACACACATCCCTAGTTCAGTTTTACCGCACACTCGTGCTTGCATAAAATTTATGGTGCACACTTTTGCACAGACTATATAGCAACATAGATCTGTGAGGGGGCGGCACTGGTCAGCCATTTCGTGTCGACGAGATTTATAACCTCTCTGCGCCTCAGGAAGAAACGCTTGTGCTGGACGGTTGGTGTGACTGTTCGCTGTTAAGGCTTTATTAATTTCGAAGCTGGCTGATGACAATTAAAACTACAACTTAACAAAAAACTTGAAAATCGAATTCAATCTAACGAACTTACGACCTTACTTTACTTACTTAAAAACATTGCTTAAACTTAATCAGTGCTTAAAGTTGTCTGTCTTGTTTTTGCACGTGACACTTCACGTCAGTGAGAAGTTGTGAAAGCATCTTTCGTTTTTAAATAAGGCCGTTAATGAATACCCGTAGATTTTAAACCTGGCAGGCAATAAAATCCATGAGATGTATAAATGTGAAGTCTCGCACGGAGTCCTTCCACTGTAAAAAGTTGTGAAATAGCATGTAAAGCAGAGTCAGCTTTTTAGTTAGTATGAAAACACCTATACATTTTAGTTAGTATGGAAGCTCCTACTCAACAAAATTCGTCATAAATTGTTTCCTAAATTACGTACCAACATTTAGTGACTGCAAGCCGTGGTAACCTAAGACGCCGTGGTAGCCTAATAAGCCCTGGTAGCTTAATTAGGAGAGAGCTCGACTTGAAATCGTGAGGTCGCGGGTTATATACCCGTACATTTTAAAGCTGGCTGGTAATAATAAAAACTTGACAATCGGTCTCTTTAGAACATTCAAACATAACCCGAAGTCATTATTAGGTACATTCCAAAGTTCTTATAAAACTTTTTAAATGAAGAAACATCATCATCATCATCAGCCCGGAGACGTCCACTGCCGAACGAAGGCCTCCCCCTTAGACCGCCACACTGTACGACAACCTGCCATTTGCATCCACCGGTTGCCCGCGACTTTTACAATGTCGTCGGTCCACCTAAATGAAGAATGGAACGTGTTAAATTCAAATGATACGAATAAAAAAAATTACATATCCATAGTTCAGGATATTATTTCAAAATCCACGGTTAGGTGGGGAAGGTGGGGGCAGTCGGGTCAGTCGTGTTTGTCTATCGCCGCGCTTTCCATTCACCGGGTGAATTTTCCGAAGCCCACTGCGCTTCCGCCCGCCTCCCTCCATTGCTACCTCGCTGTATTTTTATTAACAGAATTATGGAGTCTGAATGACTGCCTACTTACATTGATTAGGCCTCAGGCTAAATGAAAGTATTGATTTGAAGCTTGAGATGCCCCAGTCGAATGCAGTGAATAACTCATTCATATGAAAACTGAATCGAGTTATTAGATTAGGATTTCATAAACCCTTAAAAGTAAGGTAAAGGTTACTGGCCAATTCATCGATAAGGATGTTTTTTCACCTCTTAATCATAATAATAACGCAGGCTTTGGCTTTGTGGCGAGCCGACGGTGGTTGGCCACACCGCGTACCCTGATTCCATGGGGCTAAATAAGACCCCAGATGACTCAGGGGGCTTGCCTTAACCGGCCACCTGGGGGTAGAAATCGCAAGATCTAAGAACCTAAGCTCCAAAGTGGAAGTGTTAAAGGGCATAACGCCGCGAGTAACGTTTAGTGAAAGTGCCTCTCGACACCCTTTTTTTTTAATGTTTCCTGGCCATGGATACTAGTCCTTCAGCCGAATTCGTATTTCTGCATCGATCTTTCTTTTTCCAGTTAAATGAGTCGTAGTCACAGTCCAAGACACACACAGTAAGTCACGGTCCAGTCCAATCATGCCCTAGTAAAGTCATGGCAACTTTACTACAAGCTTCCTCGGAGTTATGGAAACAACACAAAAAGACACGTTTCACCACATTATATCACTTGCCCACACTCATGCACGTCAGTCGGCACTTAATGAATAAAACGCCACTATTTTTATGCATTAACACCCGGGAAACATATGTTTAGAAAAATAATACAATGCGGCGACATGATTTTTACGCGTTCCCGCCAAAAACTCCACCCTTAGCCTTCCACGCCAATGTTGCCCCTCCGGCACCGATATACGGTAGTATATATTTTGATAATGACACAAAATAGGCAGGAGCCGTTTCTCATTCCATAGACCAGTCCAATGTTTCTTTAAAAGTTCACCAAAATAGTCCTGTAACGTTAAAATAGTGTATCATATTCCATTGACACCCATAAATAGTTTCAAAGTATTTTAATATTTAAGAGTACATCCCCCTGCCTGGGCCGGGCGGCAGGACAGGTCTCAGTTAAACTGATTCCAACGCTCGATAGTTTAGGTATTTTTCCTTTACATAATAGTAAAACCGGAATCCGGAACGAGGATATTCGCCAAAGAACCAAAGTTACCGACATAGCTCGCAAGGTTTGCAAGGAGAAGTGGCGCAGGGCAGGCCACATCGCTCGAAGAACTGACAACCGATGGGGAAGAAAGGTTCTCTCGTGGTGTCCGCGAACCGGAAGACGCAGCATAGGAAGGCCTCCCACTAGGTGGACCGACGACATTGTAAAAGTCGCGGGCAACCGGTGCATGCAAATGGCAGGTTGTCGTACAGTGTGGCGGTCAAAGTGGGAGGCCTTCGTTCAGCAGTGGACGTCTCCGGGCTGATGATGATGATGATGAATAGTAAATTTTACAATTTAAAACGATCAATCTTATAACCGGATTATAACCGGATGGGCAGCACCGTCCTCTCCGTTAACGGTGGTGAACATTCTTCGATCTCCAAGCCGCCTGCCAAGCGTGGGGATTATGGCAGCACCTCCCTATTAAGGGGGAGGCCTTCGTCCAGCAGTGGACGTTTTCTGGCTGATGGGATGGAATCTTATAACCTGTTATGCAAAGTTTAAAGATCTTATTGAGAGTATATATTTTGTAGATTATTCAGTTTTTATTGTGCGAATTAGAGGTATCTCATTTTTTTTCTTTAGAGTTTTTTGCAACCATGTTTTCACAACGGCCATTTCTTAGCAATTATCCTTAACTTTGTCAGGTATTTATTTGAAATAGAATTTATCAGTATTGTGGATTGGGCAGATTTTTATAGCTACAATTTACAAATAATAAAAACAAATAGGTAAAATAAAAAGGGGGGTTTCAAATAATCCCCACGCTTGGCAGGCGGCATGGGGATCGCAGAGAAGACCGACGGATTTGCTTAACTTAATTAAGGAAATCAATGCATTTGTTCGATAACGATAGCGAGAGAAATCCCTCCGTGATACCGTGAAACTGTGACAGTGACAAGTGACAATTTTTGACAACTCGTATCCGAATCGCAATCTCGAACAGTTACATGATTAGCCTGCAGGTCAAGGTTAACACTATTAGTTCAAGTATAACCTCGAAAGGTGATTCTTCTCCGGACATAATCAAGTTTCCTCGTTGTGTTTTTGCCTAGTGGGTATTGGTATTTTACTACCGGATATACAGGCTGTTAGTTTGAACACCGTTATCGTTCTAGGATATCATTGTACTCATCATTATGAACAACTTTTACTATGGGGCCAACGCTGAAATAACGAAAAAAAAACCAGCTGTTCCATACAAAAAGGTTCATCGATCTCGGACAAAATGTATAGAACAGCTGTTTTTTTTCGTGGTTTCAGGGTTGGCCCCATAGTAAAAGTTGTTCATAATGATGAGTACAATGATATCTTAGAAGGATAACGGTGTTCAAACTAACACCGGTATTTTGTATCTATCTTCAAACCGGATATTTCAGCTACGCCCCAATTCTCACGTAGGCACTAAATTCCAAGAAGCAGCCTACTTACATTAGGTATCGTACCATAAGTCTGTTTTTTTTCCGGTTTCATACCTAATTTATCTTTGGTGTTACAAACATGTTTGTTCTTTCCCGCAGAAATACGTTATAAATCAACTTGTCTATACGTCAGATACCAGAAATAAATAAATATTAGTTCCTTTTACCACATTTATTGGCAAGTACCTAACTATGGGAGAATAACTCATATAATTTGTATATTTTTCTTTCCTTATATGCACGATAGTCAAGTTTAGTCATAGTTATATCTCCTCTTTGCCATCAAAACAAATAATCAAAAATAGAACTCCTGTTTACTGTGAATGTCCTGTTTTAATCATTAACCTGTAATAATTCGATAGTACATTAACTATAACTACACTAACCATTAAGGGACCTGGGTATGTCCTTAAACTGCAACCAGACCCACCGGAGGACGGGCAGCAGCGTCCTCTCGGTTAACGGTGGTGACCATTCTGCGATCCCCAAGCCGCCTACCAAGCGTGGGGATTATGGCAACACCCCTCTATTAAGGGGGAGGCCTTCGTCCAGCAGTGGACGTTTTATGGCTGACGACGACATTAACCCTGCTAATATAAATGTCAAAATTTAAATGTTTAAATGTTTGTTAAACACGCAAAATTAAACGACTTACTTAAAGGATTTTGAATGAAAGGTATATTAGGTAGGCTACTTTTTATCTCAGGAGTTGCTGGTGAAACCGTGGGGCACTCCTTGTATTATATAATTCTGTAATTATCAAATGTGAAAATCTAATAATGTTAATGTTACGGGTACGGGGCTTACGACTAAATGCTGTTTTAGAAAAGTAGTGCCAAAATAATTAAATAAAAACTAATGTCAGCCAAAATCCGTAAATTAAAAAAGAAAACGTGTAATGGATTTGAAGAAAAAGGAAGACTATTTTCAATCGACCTTCAAAAAAGGAGGTTCTCGATTCTACTGTATGTTTTTTTTAAATGTATGTTACCCGATTACTCCGCCAATTATGAACTGATGTTGATGTTTTTTTTTGTTTGGTAGGTAATACTTCAGAGGTGATCCCAGATACATTTTATCGAGATCGGTTCAGTAGTTTGGTTTTTAAATCAAAATTACTAGAAAACATGAAGATGCCATCCAGGTATTCGAAATTGAAGTCAGTTTTTTTTAAAAGCGAAAAAAATAGTTTGAAATGCACGCTAGATTTTTTTTATAACTATGTTCGCTTGTAAAAACCTTGGGATGCAGGTTAAGAAGATTTTTATGTTATAAAAATATTATAGCCACTGTTATTGAATAAATAAACGATTCGCAAGACGAGTTCGATTTGCGACACGCAAAATCGATTAAATGAAATGTAATATCGGATTTCAAAGGCTTCAAACGTTTGCATTCGGAATACACGAATTCAGAACGTTGTCTGTGGGCGTTACTAACAGAAGGTTGTGATCAGAAACTCATACCAGGCACGTCATGTCTTATCGGAGGCAAAAGGCGAGGGCCATGAAATTACAGTTTAACACAAACTTGAGTTATGTGTTTTTTTAAACTTAAAAGGAAAGAAAAAAAAACCATAAACAGAGGAATGCGTTGTCCAAGTGGGAGTTCCCTTTTTTTTAAATTGCAATCAAGTGACGAGACGAGCAAGACGTTCGCCTGGTGGTAAGCGTCACGCCTGCCACTAACAGTAGCAGTGCCAGAAACTTGCAAACACAATCGTGCGCCGCACTGCTCTGCGCTCGTCACCCTGAGATATTAGATGTTAAATCTCTTCATACCCAGTAGCGCTCATAGCGTAGCTTGTCTAGGTGATTCTAAACGATCACCGATGTTAAGCAACGGACGGTCCGGTCAGTCTTCGGATGGGTGACCGTGAGTGGCATTTATTTCTGGTGGCTACCGTGGGTCGGATGACACGTTAGATTGTTGGTCCCGGTTGTTTGTTCTACTTTCTATAACAACAACCGTCAGCCAAGTCAGATGCTTTCGGGCGGCACATTAACTCTGACACTAGGGCTGGCCACTCAGCCTATACGAACTTACTTACTTTTACTTCGTCGTCGTCGTCAGCCATAAAACGTCCACTGCTGGACGAAGGCCTCCCCCTTTATAGAGGGGTGTTGCCATAATCCCCACGCTTGGCAGGCGGGTTGGGGATCGCAGAATGCTCACCACCGTTTTCCGAGAGGACGCTGCTGACCGTCCTCCGGTGGGTCTGGTTGCTGTTTAAGGACATACCCAGGTCCCAGGTACTTTTACTTATACCCAGTAATTTCTCTGGTAACACTGCCCTTCAAACAGGAACACAGTAATGCTTGCACACTACTGCTTGGCGGTTGAATAGCTGGCAAAGGTGTGGTACTTCCCCAGGCGGACTCTGCAGTAGAGTCCTACTGCTACAAAAACTTTCCTCACACTCAAATAATTATAATCGTAGTGGTTTCCAAAGGTCACAATCGGTTCTGTCGACTCCTCCAAGGTTTCTTCTCTACAAATGCAAGTCTAGTCTATTCTACAAAAATAATGCTGAACAACTTTTACTACGAGGCCAACCCTGAAACCCTAAAAAATATACTGCTCTTTCAAAGAAAAATGTTATTCACAGTCAACGAAATGAATTGGTAGAGCTGTTTTTTTTTTCGCTATTTCAGTGTTGCCCCCATTGGAAAAGTAGTTCATAATGATGAGTAAAATGGTATCCTAGAATAATGTCAGTCGTCTAGAAATATAGCCTGTATGTGCCTGTATGTGATTAACATTTAAATAGTAAACACTAATTGGTTGCACTCGCCATTTTGCTCGTCGATTTTTTCCAGAATAAAAACTGCAAGTCGTAAATTGCCTCTTTCTTGAGTTATCACTCGTATTTTTTTAAATCGTGGCCTTGAACGCGTTGTTGCGTTCACGTTAATAATTGATAACAAATGAATACTTTTGCTTTTTTTTAATAATTAATAGAAACGCCACCATGTTACCATACCCATAACCCTTATCATGAAGTACCTTTATAACTGTCCAAAATGGGCTATTCAACACTTTCATAATAACTTTCACAATACTCGATAAAATAATACACATTGAGAACAAAATTTTGAAGTACTTTATTACGAATTAAGGAAAATAATCAAACGTGATTCAAAGGTATATTATATTAAAGTAAGTAGGTACAGTGCTTACGGATAAATAAAATAAACCTTTATAAAATTGTTATGGTAAACAAAAACAATATTCGTTTTTTTATTTACCTTATGTATCAAAATGGAACTGTGCAATGCCTTTAACATGGAAGTACCATTTATTTTAGTTCAACAAAATAAATCTACAAGGAGCATTCATAGTAGTGGCGGGAAAAATCATGTCGCTGCATTCTATTATTTTGTTAAACTTATGTTATTTCGCGAATTAAAGATTAAAAATATAAAGGTGTTTTATTCATTGAGTGTTGAATTACATGCACGAGTGTGGGCAAGTGGTATAATGTGGTGAAACATATCTTTTCGTGTTGTTTTCAAAACTCCGTAAACGCCCTTAGTAAAGTCGCTACAACTTTACTAGGGCATGACTTAAACTCGACTGTGACTGATTTCGTGTGACTGACTGTGATTTGATGAGATAAATATTTAACTTAATACTTTATAAACTTGAAAATACATACCTAATACTTGACACTGGCTGTTATATTTTATTTATACAATCAAGTGACGAGACGAGCAAGACGTTCACCGGGTGTTAAGTGTCACGCTTGCCACTAACAGTAGCAGTGCCAGAATGCACAAAGTGCGAAGCCAAAAACTATGAAACAAAGGAGCATTCACATAATCTCGAAACGAATGGCCCTACATTGCACCTCGAAATCGCGTCGATAACAACACCGCATTCAGAATTCGATGTTCAAAACTGCGTTTTTGATTAACGTTTGATTCTTGGAATCGTATAATCCAAAATAGTTATACCATCCAATGAGTTTTTAATAACGGAGTGAACATTATACTGAATACATCACATGATGTCATGGCAATCACACCCGATGACCCTTTTCAAGGAATGAAAACAGCGAGCACATTGCACCTCGAAATCGCGTCGATAACAACACCGCATTCAGAATTCGATGTTCAAAACTGCGTTTTTGATAACTTTTGATTCTTGGAATCGTATAATCCAAAATAGTTATATCATCCAATGAGTTTTTAATAACAGAGTGAACATTATACTGAATACATCACATGATATCATGGCAATCACACCCGGTGAACCCTTTTTAACGAATGAAAACAGCGAGCGCCCGCGCGACGACGACTTGCTTCTGCTAAAACGTACTTCAAGTATGTTTACGTTGTTTTGACGGTAAAGGCATAGGATATTTTCCTTACGCAAGCGGCCTAGAGGTACAACTTCTAGGCCAAAATGTCACCATGCCTTTACTTACTATTAAAACCACAGATTAAATAATACAATTAAAACTTACCGTATTATGCCTAAAACACAAAAACATAATAAACCTATTTTAATTAAAGAGTGTTTCGTCACTTTCGTTCGAATTACGAATTGAGTTTGAAAAAAGGCGACATAACACTCTATAACTAACTAGTCTTGGAGGATCTAGCTCTCCTCTCTCTACTTTTTATCACCCTCTATGAGAAAACAAGTAAGTGCAACTTATGAATAAGAATAGTAACCTAAGTACGTTTATTTTTGTTTTATTTATACGGGAATACTCAAGTTTAATTAAATCGGTTACTCCGACTATAGTTTCGATCACATCCGGTGACCTTAAGTACGTTTATTTCATTCTCACAACTCACACTCACTTCTCACTTTATATTGAGGTAGATAGACTTAGTTAAAATAAAACTAAGTAAAATCCGAATTAGAGTAAACAATTACGAACGAAGGCGGAATGCATTTCGCGCTTTTTTTTTCCATTTTTTTTTTAATTTTTTTGCGCGCCTGAAATATTTTTTTTTTTTTGATTTTTTTCTAGCTTGCAGCCTGTTACTTGTTCATAAACGTCCGTGGTTGATCTCTTTGGTAATAGGAACTTTTACTAACGATTTTCCATATTCCAAATTCAAGTCACTTTTCGTCCCTAGGGCAAAAAATAGCTCTTTTTTGGCCTGTTGCGAGGAACAAAGTAGCTCTTTTTGAATAGATGTGATAAAAATAGGTTTATTTAATTGTTTTAGTGTTTCATGTATAATACGGTCACTATAATAATAATAATTAATTAATTAGAGCTTGAAAAAAAGAACACATAACACTTTATAACTAAAATAGGTTTATTAATTGTTTTAGTGTTTTATGCATAATACGTTCACTATAAAGTATCGTCGAGTGTTGCCATTTTAAAATGCACTCATTTCCCATTACCCACCATATAGTCCACACTGACATTTACATACAAGTCTGGCCGTCTGTCGCACCGGAAAATTTCCCCTATTGAAATATTCAGAACTTTTCCAAACTGAGGGTAGTCGTGGAAACAGACCGTCACAATTCAGTTACATAGCGTTGTAATGCACTAGATAATACGTTTAGTGTGGATGGACCTTTATGATGCTTTTAATGTAATGGGTTTTTATTGCATAATTTCTTTAGATTAGCTTTTACATGAATGATAGATAAAATATAGAGCGCAGCATTTAAGTTCAAATAAAGTACGTTCTACTTTACAATGTGTCGATGTGTTCCTATCATAGATCTTACAGCCTGTTGATGGCTCGTGAATATAATTTCTCCTAAGAACACGACTCACCGTTGCGGGCAGGGGGCGAGGTAACGTTCTATGCTTGCGATTGGCCAATCAATGAGATGACGCAATCTGAGTTATGAAATTCAATGGAATTCTGACGTACTCGTGGTGGCTAGCAGTGGTTATTAAACTACTAATTTTCACATGAGGGGAAGTCAGACGATCAGTCAAAGTGTTTATAGTCTTTGGTTCCTATACTAAGTATAGAAGAATAGAATTCTGAGTACTGCTCAGAATAGATTTGACAAAATAATGTATTTAATATCACGTTAAGTATAGTCACAGAGTAAAATAAGGGTACCTAGGAGTGGATAAAAAACAATAAAAAATATAAATATAAAACCATGACTGGCAAATTTCAATTACCTATATGGCAATTTTTTTAAACGACATAGGTACGCGGAGTTTTGGCTGTCGCTCATGTCGCTGCATTGTATTATTTTCCTAAACTTGTGTTTTTTCGAGTGTTAATGCATAAAAATGGTGGCGTTATATTCATTAAGTGCTGATTTACGAGCAAGAGTGTGGCCAAGTGATATAATGTAGTGAAACGTGTCTTTTCGTGTCGTTTCCAAAACTCCGAAGAAGCTTGTAGTAAAGTTGCCACGACTTTACTGGGGCATGATTTGACTTGACTGTGACTTACTGTGTGTGACTTGGACTGTGACTACGACGCATTTAACTGCACAAAGAAGGATCGATGAAGAAATATGTATTCGGCTGAAGGACTAGTATCCATGGCCAGGAACTATTAAAAACAAAACAACACATAGGTACGCGTTCTCTATATTTTTATGTTTTTTAGAGTTACGAACAAAAATATGTGAATCCATGTGATATCAGCCGACCCGGCAGAATGTGCTGCCCAAATTTCAAAAAACCCATGGATTCAAAATTTTAGATCTCCGAATGTACCAATTTTCCGGGGACTGTTCCATTTTTCCGTATAATTTTATTCGACCTATATCGAAAATAAATAAAAATATCGAGAATTCGGTTTAGCTGTTCTCGAGAACTGCGCTCAACGAACAAGCATTTGATTGAGTTACGTGGGAACACGGAAAAATCATGTCGTTGCATTCTATAAATTTATTAAACTTGTGTTGTTTTTAGCGAAATAATGTTTTGAAATGGTGGTGTATTATTCATTGAGTGTTGAATTACATGCACGAGTGTGGGCAAGTGATATAATGTGGTGATATATGTCTTTTCGAGTTGTTTTCAAAACTCCGTAGAAGCTCATAGTAAAGTCGCCACAACTTTACTAGGGCATAACTTCGACTCGACTATGACTAATTTCGTGTGACTGACTGTGACTCTTGACATATTTGACTTAATTTTAATAAAAAAAACTTGAAAATTAATAAACTTGTCACTGACAGAATGCACAACGTGCGATGCCAATAACTAAGGAAAAGAAAAATATACGCTTGGCGACGTCATACATTTACAATTGCAATACAATTTTCACTTTCAATATAAACACAATACCATATAACAAAATTAAGTCTGAACAAAAGCTTGGCATGACTTGGACTCGACTATGACTAATTTCGTGTGACTGACTATGTACTTTGACTTGCTTTTGGTAAAAAAACATGAAAATGAATAAACTTGACACTGGCAGAATGCACAACATGCGAAGCCAATAAATAAAAAATATATTTTTTTAGATTTTTATATCGATTAGTGAAATAAATAAAATAATCCGTGACGGTGCTACGGAGCATCTCTAGCTCTTTAATATAAGTAGCGCTTCGATATAAAACATGTTGTAAACTCTTTTAAGCTCGACTTCAGATTATTTATTCAAATGTACAACTAGACGAGCCGGTAAATTTCCACATATATTTTTTCCTACACTACCCCAGTATTGAGGAGAACAAAACAAAAAACAAACATCGGTGGACCCATGTTCGAGTTATTGAAATACTAATGGAATGACTAATGCAAGACAATGACATTTTTTTATATATTTACATAGATTTAGTATGTAATAATTTTTTATATTAATTTCTAACATATTTATTTAGTGCCTATAAGTACTACAAAGTTGTTTTTTATTTATTTAAATAGTAGTTTTAAAGTTGTATTGTAGTTCTAGCGCCTGCAGTACGACAGATTTACGCACTGACGTAATGTTGTTGTTGTTTTTAATAATTCCTGGCCATGTACAGAAGTCCTTCAGCCGCATACATATTACTTCATCGATCTTTCTTGCAGTGATGTGTTTATCCACAGTATAGCCAGAAGAAAAAGTTAGTTTCCGTTTCGAGACTTTTGTACCAAGCAATAGGTATTTAAGGATCGCTGCACAAGACCGTCTGATTATTCGAAAACTCATGGCCGCCTGTCACTGGGCAAAATGGCCTATGTGCGAATTTCGCCGGTTGTACCATCCGGTCGCTGGACTGTATGGCTGCGCCTTTATATAAGGATGCGTTATTGTGCCGAGCTATGTGGAAAAGGTTGTGAAAGGTTGTTATATCGTAGCGAAAATTTATCTACTGTATTCGGGCGTCGCGGAAAACTGGTCATTACGCATTGTACAAATAGAAATTTCTCGTTACTTATTTTAATACCTTAGATTTAATCCTTAAATAAATATAGTACTATGTAATTAGTAAAGTTTACGAAATTTTAAAATATATTAAGAAAGTTGCTTGTGGATATAGATTTTAAAAACACTTATATACTACTACTATTATAACTACTTACCATTAATATTGATTTTAGCTCTTATCCCGTGTGCGAAAAATGGCCGTAGCCTCAGATAGATCTGAAACAACGACAAAACACATTACTTACTTAATATAAAATTCGGGACAAAAATCTTTAAATTCAACGGATATGATACGAGTACAAAAAGAAATGGACTATGGTGGGCTTCTTAAGAGATAGTGTTTGAGAGGCTAAAAAGATAGCTATTCGTAAAAAATCGTGGATAATTTGTTTTGAATTTTTGATATATCTGACCACGGCGGACCAAAGAGAGATAAAGAGAGGTAAATAAAAAAATTCTCTCATTTTAAAACACACAGGTCTGATATAGTATTAGATGTGACAATGTTACATTAAGCCGGACTACATTAATATGATCTTGTAGTTGAACAATACAAGAAACACTTTATCACATTCAAAAATGACATTACAAAAAAACACAATATAAATAAAAAAGGCACAAATAAAAAAAAAACTGAGAACGACATCTGTCTTTCAAACAACCAAAATACAGTTCAGTTAATTATTGAAGCTTTCGCTCGAGTTCTTTGCTCATTTTCAATTTTTTATTTATTTTGTCTATGATGACAAGGCTCAATTTATAACTCTGCCAAAATGCATAGCAGTTCGTAGGCAGACATCGACTCTCATATTCATTACTATTTACTACGATTTTTATTTAACATACTATTAACTAAAATAATTTGCAAAAACGTATTCGAAGAGTCGCTAACTCAGTCAGTTCTTATAAGAAACATATGTAATATCATAAAAAGTTACTATAAAACAAAGTCAATCGACTCGTGCTAAAATATAAAACTTATCTATTCGATAACCTCTATCTCTTATCCCTACCCTTTATTTGCCTACAAAGGCGTAGAGTGCCTACGATCGATACTAGTAATCGACGTGACAATCGAAAAGTTTAATCGGCATGGTGTTCTATCGATATCGATCAATACGGGTGGCACGTGCGCCCACGGCGTAGAGACCACCCGGCGTTAAGCGTTTTTCTTTAGATTTTTTGATAAAACGTATCTTAAGGTAGGAAAGGTAGGTGGTTCTAGCCAAGAAACGTCATAAAATCATTGGGATCATAGATTTTTTAAATTGAGATTTAAAAAAAGATTGATACAATGTGTAACAAAAAGGTTCAACAATACATTTTGTATTATAATAACCATACATAAAGTTCATTGATTTTGGACAAAATCTATGGAACATATCCGATTTGTTTATCCTGTTTTCAGGGTTGGCCCCATAGTAAAAGTTGAGTATAGGCTACTTTTCGTCATCATCATCATCTTCATCACCTCCGTCTTTCATAATCACGCGGCATCATTTCATTTGAAACAGTGCTTAAAGTTATACGACGTTAGTTAACTTTGCACACTGGAGTTTTGTATTGCACATCAGTTAAAATATCGTTTAGATTTTATATAAGACTCTTCAATTTTGCATTGCCTAGAAGTTAAATTACGTTTGATAACATAAGCGACATTTTTACTAAATCCCTTAGTTAGAACAAAATGTTAATATCACCTAAAAAAAAGTAATTAATTACTATTGTAGGTACTTACGTATCTCTCTCCACTCTATAAAATTCAATGACCACTGTTTCCATGAAAAATAATAATGGGCGCGAGTTCATCGCCATTTCCGGTTTTCTTTTCCCGCACGTAACGGTATAAATGTATGGTGACCACTTGATGATACCCGTCTACTGTACACATAACATATACCTTCTACGACCACAGAATAAAAATAGTACTACGTACAGAAAGTTAACTCCGCAAAGGAATTGAAATAAATAACTCTATCCTATAGAGGGAGGCGTTCGTCCAGCAATGGACGTCTTCTGGCTAAAGATAACTAAGTAAGCTTACGCCGTCTGTCCGTCTAACATCTAATAAACAATAATAATAATAATAAATATCGGTGGACATTATTCACACAGCGCCATCTAGCCCAAACTAAGCAAAGCTTGTAATATGGAAACTAGATAGCCGATAGAATACTTATATACTTTGTTACTTTGTTGTAGTGGTAGAACTCTACTGCAGAGTCCGACTGGGGAATTATACACCTTTGTCAGTTATTTAATCGCCAAGCAGTAGTGTGCAAGCATTACTGTGTTCCGGTTTGAAGGGCAATGTTACCAGAGAAATTACTGGGTATGATGAGATTTAACATCTAATATCTCAGGGTGACGAATGCAGTGCAGTGCGGTTAAGGATTGTGTTCGCAAGTTCACAATTCTGGCACTGCTAATGTTAGTGACAGGCGTGACGCTTACCACCAGACGAAAAAAAATATATATATATATATATAAGTATAATGGTCCCTATTTATATCGCTCATTTGACGGGCCCTAAAGAGTGTAGTTTTGGCAATACCAACAATGTCTTGCTCGTTTTATAACTTATTCTGCGGTCTTGGTCGCAATGCAATCGAACTTCTGCACCAATCAACCTAACCATTAATTAGAGGCTGGTTCCGTAATCAAGCATAAAATTAAAAGTTGGCACGCGCCGCGGCTACGGCTAGGGTGTGTCCACACAGACCGTATGGCACGGCAATTTGTTCAAGACATCTGGCGAGCGATCACACCTGCCTGGGCCGTACATTCCCTCGCATCTAACACTAGCCTTATTGTTATAGTATAAGGTACATTTTGAGGTACTTTTGGCACGGGGTCCAATGCCCTCGCGTCACTCATCGTTACATATTCGTACAATTTCGGATATGACTAACAGTTTTTCGAGTCTAATTGTTCTAAGCGTGGCCGAGTGCGACTTTATAGTGTGGCGTATTTACTCATCACGATAATAGGAAACCAACAAAAAAAAAATGTGACGTTTTATTAAGCCGCTGATTACATCCAATACTACAGTGCGAGGTGGTCATATGAATGCGTTCAAATTATTAGATTTGGCACTGAATAGAGAATAGTACCTTTCGAATGAACGTACAGTAGCTTCGGAATAGTTAAACCACTTTTCTGTACTTACAGAGTAAAAAAAACAGAATCATAATTCGGGTCAAAACGGCAAATCCACGTTTACAGAGTACAGTAAAACAAGAAGGGCAATAGAAAAAAATTTAACAGCCGCATTTCCAGCTATGACACGATTAGGGAGTAAATTTTCGAAATTGTCACAGGTAACTCAAGTTGGAGGTTTTTTAAAGATTAACACATTGCTTGGGGTATTTTTTAGTTTGCTCGAGTAGAAATAAATTGCTTGTAATGGGAAAATTATTGTAGTGTTTTTAAAAATAGCATCAAGACTGACACTACTTCTACAGCCGCTATCGGAATTGATTCGCCTAAATAGTTATAATGTAGCGTGTTTAGCTCTTGTCAGCGTCTCGGTTCGCCGGAACTCTAACCGACGTCTTTCAATTAAGCGTGTGTCGTCTATCAGGCGGCGTTTGTCCGGAGTCGGGCAAGCCGTCAATCTCAATAGTCTGGTGCAATCTCGACGTAAACTCGCGTACTACGTTCATTCACGCACACACGCAAGACGGCCGTGTGCGTGCCATTCAAGACGCATCACTTCCCGCGACGTCACTATCTTACAAGTGGGCGTGTGAACGCGCCCTAATCACTTGATACGTCCCGCGTAGAATTAAAGTAGTCTCTATGGTCGATGGTCCCATGTTTTGACCGAAGAAGTAAAAAGCAAAAGGTTTATTCCCAGATGATTTAGATGCTATACGATGATTTTATCGAAAGATAATATTTGTCCTTACGATACAATTTCGTCTACATTTTCTCTTCATCTTTCGCCATGTAACTCAATGGACTATCACATACGACGACAATCATTCATCATCATCAGCCCGGAGACGTCCACTGCTGAACGAAGGCCGCCACACTGCACGACAACCTGCCATTTGCATCCACCGGTTGCCCGCGACTTTTACAATGTCGTCGGTCCACCTAGTGGGAGGCCTTCCTACGCTGCGTCTTCCGGTTCGCGGTCGCCACTCAAGAACCTTTCTTCCCCATCGGTTGTCAGTTCTTCGAGCGATGTGGCCTGCCCATTGCCACTTCAACTTGCAAACCTTGCGAGCTATGTCGGCGATTAACACTACAAAGAATAAAATAATATCGTAATATTATTTACATTAATTAACTTACTTAGTATACAGGTTGTTAGTTTGAACACCGTTATCCTTCTAGGATATCATTGTACTCATCATTATGAACAACTTTTACTATGGTGCCAACCCTGAAATCACGAAAAAAACAGCTGTGTCTGATATCCTAGAAGGATAACGGTGTTCAAACTAACACCCAGTATTTCCCGCAGTGATACCTCTTGATACTAAAATTATAAACTGACTTAAGATATTGTAACAAAAAAATATCAAAAGGTTACTTTTTAATTATTTTTTTCTGTATTCAAAAAGGAATTCATTCAATTTGATATGTGTTAACATTAGACTAAAATACCTACTATATTAGAATAATTAACCTAAAACTAAAAACCTGAAAAAATATGATATCATTTTCATCGTGTGTCATTCGCTTTATTGAGGTTGTTTAGCCAGTATCCAATTTTAAAGGGTTGTTTTGTATTCGAATGATAATTCATGTTTTGCTCGTATTAATGGGCGTGTCACACTAACTGTTGTGGTTAAAGATTTCCGGTGACTCTTTGCGAAAAAAATAGAGTTAATTTGTGAGTCGACGGGGGTCCGTGAGGATGCGGGATGCAATAATATACTGGTAATTTGGGCGAGTAGACCAATTTTACTGGTCTATTGTGAGGTCAAGGGGCTCAAGAATAGTTCCTTCAATTCGGTGAGCCCGCATGGTGCGAATACCGTAATGTTTGAGAGTGACTATCAAATCAGTGTGAAAGGATCTAGTTTATTTTTTATAAAGTACATGCAGATGAAGCATTATGTTATGTTTTATTATAATCTTAATTTTGGTGCAAGTGTTTGCTCGGCTGTGGAGCGAGATAGCAGTAGTAGTCCTCGACACGGGTGTTCCTAGTGAGGACTGCTACACAAAGCTTACTAACTGTCCCGTTTTAGTTAGTGTATAATACTACCTAGTACCATGCTATAATACCATGCTAGTATATATGCATGCAATAATACCATGCTAGTAATAAGTGGTTTTTTTTAAGCGTCAGTAATAAAAATAAAAAAAACATTTGTTCAAAGAAGTCCTTGCCTTATGGAGGAACCTTGACTCCAATACACGTACCTACAACTATTTACTGGTAGGCTAATTTGCCTACTTATTGCTCATAATTACACCAGCAAATTGTAAACTTATCTGATATTTTTTGGTATTAATTGATATCGTTTCCATTTCGAGTTTTAATATTCCATATCCCGTTTCAAAAAAACATAATCAGGTTTAATGAAAACTTGAGAATTGGCACAATGCACGATCGTGCTATGGCCAAAAATGAAGAAGAAAAAAAAATCGTACAAATTCGCGCGTAATCGTCCATCAGTGAACTGAAATTGAATTGAAGTGTTATAAAAGTCGAACTTATCATTAACCAATCATCCGATTGGCTTTAAATAAGCGTGTAATATATGTTGCCTATAATATTTCTTGAGCTCTACATTTCCAAAGAACCTCAAACAAAAAAAAAATATAATTATAGATTCACTTCATTCTACTATCACTGATTAGTTTAAAAATGAAATCACATTTTGCACGTGTCCTTTGTGCCCAAAAAATGCTCACACCTTGAACATACCCGCATCCAACCAATCAATCGGATCAAAGAATCAATAAATTCAAAGACATTTAAGGACCCAGAAGTCAGATCGATAAAGAAAGCGAAGCCAAACATCTGTAGTGCAAAAAAAATTGTTATGTTTTTTTTTCTTGTGCAAATTGATCTGTAAAGAGGCTAATGTGGGCACGTAGGCTTTGTAAGTGCGACCGACTTGTCTGTAAAATTGAGTGAGGGAGCCACTATTGTACTTTCTAAATAAAATTGACAAACAGCCGTTGACAACTATTTGTTACCTCAGTGAGCCACCGTCATACACAATTTTGTAGTATCGTTAAACTTTTATCATGTTTAAGTACCAATAAATCGATCAAAAGGTGTTCATTCGATTGTAAAACATCTGTATCGGTAATGATAATTGTTTTCAGTAGAAATCAGACGTAAAAGCTATAATGTATTATTTTAAAGCACCTAAAAGCTACTAGTAAGTACATACTGTTATAAACAATACCTTGAAACAAAATAATGTCATAAAAGAGAGTTTTGGCGGGAACACGAAAAAATCATGTCGCTGCATTTTATATTATTTTCTGAAACTTGTGTAATTAATTAAAAATTAATGATTATAAATAGTGGTGTTTTATTCATTTAATGTTGAATTACATGCACGAGTGTAGGCAAGTGGCATAATGTGGTATATGGTGAAACATGTCTTTTCGTGTTGTTTTCAAAACTCCGTATACGCCCATAGTAAAGTCGCCATTACTTTACTAGGGCATGGCTTAGACTCGACTGTGACTTATTTCGTGTGACTGACTATGATTTGATAGCACATATATAAAACTTGAACTAAATAAACTTAAAATGCATAATACTTGACACTGGCTGAATGCACAAAGTGCGAAGCCAAAAAGTAAGAAAATAAATAAATAAAAATGACATAAATTATGTTCGAATCGGTTTTTAACATGATCTATATTCCAATACCATAAAACTAACCTGTGTAAATAAGAAAAATGTGTCACAACCACGTCAGTTTTCATAGCAACAGCAGATATGTTAAAATCATTCCATATGATTCCAAACATAAAGCAATGTAGTAAGATAGAGTTCTGAGGAAGTACCATACTTGTGCCAGTTAATCAGATAGTGCAATAAATAGTGTATAAATGCTTTCAGTGAACTTACTAATACTAGTAGGTCGCAGCGAACTGAGACCTCGCGACCCTCACATATTCCAAACCTGTTTAGCTCATATTTGAAATTGATCTCACATATTCCAAACTCCTTGACCTGTTAAGCTCATATTTGAACTTGATAAAAAGAAAAACGGAAAAATAACAAATAACGGTATTTGCTCGAATTACTTGCTTACAAAATTTCATAAAGATCAGAGCAACGGTTCGCAAGTTATTGTCGAACAAATATACTTACAAATATACATACAACAGCCGATCTGCCCCAGTAGACTCGGAGACCTTCGTTCCGCTCGGTCGATAAATAAAATACTTCAAAAATATATTTTTTTGTCTCAGGCTCTGGGGCCTTATTTTTGAATCGTACGCAAAGTTGCGCATGCGAGCGGAGAACGATATTGTTTGAAATTAATTAGGTTCAATATCGTTCGGAAGTCGGCGCATGCGAAAGGAGCCGACCTTCAAACGATATTGTTTGGAATAAGGTTCAATATCGCTTAAAAGTCGGTTCCGCACGCATGCGCAACTTTGCGCACGATTCAACAATAAAGCCCTAGGTCCTCAAGCGCAAACTTTCGAATGTTATACTCGTGTTTGTCCCTGAACTGTCATAAGCAAGCGGCCATCACCATCAAGCGGGCGACTTACTCGTGTTTTCATTCAGCTGTATAAAAAAAGCTGCTACAACATAGTTCAACCCCCGGCTTACAAATGACTTCCTGTACTCGTGGCCATTCATTGTACTGACAATTAGGCTCTCGAACTTTAGTAGCCGTAAATAGCATGGAAAAATCAATGCATTGTAGCCCACGCAGCACCTGGGCCATCTTGTAATAGCTTCTGAATAAATTTAATAATAATTAGCAGCGCGATTTCATCCGCGATCCCTTGTATAAATAGTAATCATGTGTTATCCTGAGGTATAAGCCACTTATATACCAAATTCAAATCCATTCAGTCGTTTATGCGTGATTGAGACATCCAAACTTTTTTTTGTGAATAACTTCTGGTGTCGGCCTCAGACGGCTTCTACAGCGTCACCGGACTTTAGGCAAGCGCAAATGGCGCTAGACCTAGTTTAGGTTATAGATGACTAGCTCAAGTGCACCTCAGACGGTACGGACCTCAGCTTGCCCGTCGCTGGGAGTGGGGTCAGACTTGCCCTGGCACCCCAGAAGGGGTGTGCCATGGGCCCTAGTACGTAGATCTGGTTGACTAAGAACATCCAAACATTCAAACTTTATCATTTATAGTATAGTAGGATAGGGTCACCGGTGGTGGTGTTTTAGGCGCATCGTACACAGAAGGAAGAGTCGAGGCGGCATCGGGGCGGAGGCGCGCTTCTTCTAGCTTTTCTACACAAGCCAGAGCAGCGGTAGAGCCGAGGCAGTGTCGGGGCGGGGTCGAGGTGCCGGCGGCGTGGTGCGGGCCTTGACACTTCTAGCACGCCGCCGCGCCGTATCAACTCTCTGGAACTGTGCTATGCGCCTTAGCTTTGATGTTGACGATTAAAGCTTAGCAATTTCTACAGGAAAATAAGTGAAACTGCAGGGTGCTGCTAGAATCCAATAAATATTCAGTAGCTCGTTTTTAAAATACATCTTTGTAAATTAGACCCACTGATACGAAAAAAAGAATAATAAAAGTGTTAACCCATACGCCCCGTATCCAAAGCTGCCGAACTTAGAATTACACCGCCAATTGTTCATTGTTAAGACCCCTACACTCCTAGAACGATAGTAAAATATAATAATAAAATGGAGAAAGGGGTGTATTGCACCTTTAGGTTTGGGGCAAAATGTCGCGTGCCTGCCGTATACGTCCCATCTTTCCACCTTGTTGCTTAGGGTGATTATCTGGTCATGGGTAAACTAAATATAATTTCTATGTTTTTAAAGCTTAAACAGGAAGAAAAATATTATGACCTCCGGCAGGACTCGAACCTGCATACGAGCAGTCTCTATGGGTTTCCGTCCCAACTGCTTTGCCAATTAAGCTACAGAAGTCTCTGCCTTAGATGCCAAATTTCTCAACCTGTTATAAGCTACCAACTAAAGCGTTGGTGGCGCCATCCGTATATTTTAAAAGTATAGCCAGTGCGACTTCTCTCGTCAGGCCTTGGAACCTGCAACGGTATCGGCTTGGGTAAATATTTGTGTTACAAAAATTTACAGATGGCCAACGCCAACGCTTTAGTTGGCAGCTTATAACAGGTTGAGAAATTTGGCATCTAAGGCAGAGACTTCTGTAGCTCAATTGGCAAAGCAGTTGAGACGGAAACCCATAGAGACTGCTCGTATGCAGGTTCGAGTCCTGCCGGAGGTCATAATATTTTTGTTCCTGTTTAAGCTTTAAAAAAATAGGAATACCATAAGTGTGGAATCATTTCATACAAAAATATTCATAAATATAATTTAGCAATCATAACATAAGTGTGTTTAATAAAATATGATCTGCTCACTGCGGTTATTTTAATGATTTTCTAAAGGCTTAGGACATTTCTTATGCGTTGGTGGCCTAATCGTACAAATTCCCATTCTTTCTTGTATGAACTATGCCAAAATGTCACATGCTTTACCCACATATTTCGGGAAAATGTCTTCTTTGCTAGTAAAAGCACTGTACATAGTGTATACGAAGTATTATTTTTTCTGTGGCAAATGTACTACACCCAGAAAATATTTACAAAAACGTAAAAACCAATCGATGAATAAAATACATATTATGATCTACAAAAATATAATAAATACAAATTTTATATTTCTATTTTAACTAAGTAATAAGTAAATTTTATCTCTAGGTTGAGAAAGCATATACATTATTTTGGGTTACAGGTTCCTATTAAAATTTCGCCGATTTTTTTAAAGTATTAAATATTTACATGACGCAATAAATCCACGAACTCTCCCAGCCTGCCCTGTCAGAAATAGCCTCTTCAAACCAAAAGATTAACAGATGCGCGCACGCACCAATCAATATCCGAGTCGATTTGCATTGATTTCAAACCATACAATACGATTTATTACATACAACATTATAAATGAGGGTGCCAAGTTTAATCTGGTAAGGATGCTTTGCGGTTGCGCCGTGCGAGTGTGCTGGATCTAGTGAACTGTCCAGTTACTAGGTCTTTATAGTAAAACCAGTCAAGTGCTAGTCAGACCAAAATCAAAGACGCGCACCGAGCGTTTCTTATTACTTACGAGCCAGTTAGTTTCATGCATTTTCTTTGGTCCTGTGCGGGATATTTAGCGCAAGTCCAACTCGCACTTGGCCAGTTTTAATTATTTGTTGTTAAGTTATGTTGTAAGTTTTATGCGTACGTTTAAGTTTTAACGATTGCGTGGAAATATAAAAACTAAAAATAAAGGTTTTATGTAATGGGGAATCCCTTATTTTTTTTACTTGTTGGTAATTCGCAATGGCACTGCATTTTCTGTGAAAATTTCTACCCGCAACCGCAATTTAATACGGTCCACAAAAAAATCGACACCAGTAGGACAAGTGCAGTAGGTCGGTATTAGAAAATATAATATATAGGCCAATTTGGTACTTATTTATAAGACTTAAGACAAATAATTGAATGTAATTCAGTTTATAAGAATTTGGTACTTACAAGTCATACGAGTAATTATGAAATGGTACACCAAAATAAGTTTACATCGCTTGACATATTAAGGCATTTCTGAAAAATATAGATAGAGTTTTTTTTTCTTTTACCACTGGTACAGTAAGCTGCTTATAACATCTGCGTCGCGTGCGCTTGCCAAAAGATTCAAAAGATTATATTTATGCGTATTCAGGGAGTGCATCTTTATTTTTGAAACATATTTGGTTGCATTTGTAATTTACTTTTGTTTGGATAGTATTTTTTTTCTTAGTGTAGCATTTGGAGATTTACTGTAGCGAATGAGAGCTAACTCCTCCAAGATTCTGAACCTGTTTTGGAGCACTTAGGTACTACGTAAGTATATAAACATACGTACTGAAGTGATCCAAAAAATCTACTTAAAATTACTTTTATATTTAATAGTTATTTATGATACTAGTGCGGTAAGTTGTGTAAAAACCAATTCTGCACGTGTACCATACAACGTTTTACAACACATTTGCGAGAAAACAGATAACAGAAGTACAACGAATAATGAAACAAGCTTTATTATTTTGTTTATAAATATCGGTCGATCGATCACAAAGTGCGATGCCATAATCCTCCTAGGAGGAACGAAGAAAAAAAACTTCGTTCTAAAGTTCGTCTTCGTTAAAACGTTTCTTAAATGAGTGCTAAAATCCGAATAAGCTTGTAGTAAAGTTGCCACGACTTTACTAGGGCATGACTGGACTTGTCTGTGACTTTGACTGTGACTTAGACTCATTTGACTTGAAAATTATCAAAAACTTGATACAAATAAATACTTGACTATACAAATTACATTCATTAATATCATTACTCATTATGTCATCAATAATAATGCAGAATCAATTGTACTCAATTAACTCGATTAATAAGTAGGTAAGCAGGTCCATATTTTTTTAGCTAAATTCAAATCATTTATCTATAAATCAATATAAATAAGTATGAAATTGTAGTATATCTCAAGTAAACGAACACAATATGATAATACTCTCGGAAAAAGTTCTTACTTAACAAACAAAAAAGAAAACAGAAAGTTCCAGATACAAACCAAAAGACGATCGGAAACCCATTCCAAATTCGAACAGTGTTCATCACAGAAAAGCCAACAGGACCAGTATCGGTATCGATCGCGATGCACCCCTGCCATCTTCACGCAGCTGCTCAGGCGCAGGGTCAAAGGTAGCGTGGGGTAAGTACGGCAAGTATTGTACATTGTACTTGGGGGTACTGTTACTTATTCTGGGGCTAGAGTGCACGATCACGCACGGCGGCCATTTTGGATAAGTTTTGTAGTTAGTGCGAAGAAAGAATACATTTTTGTATTAATAAAATACAAAAAAAAAATACAAAGCATAAATATTCTTCTAGTCGAGAATAAGCGAATTGTCCAGTGACGTTTAGATACAGAAATAAGATTTATATGATGATTATAAATATAAAAAAAAAACTTTATGACAGTCGAAATTAAATTTATTTCTTCTCAGCTGTTTAAATCAAGGACTTTACATAATACATTTACTGTAGAGTCTACGGCTATCGAAATCATCATGAAAAAAACGTGGTGATTTTCTCCGCTATTTCCTCAAAAAAGACCACCTGGCTAGTCTACGATTGTCTTAGGCGCCACATCGTCAAACAAAGTCATTCGATACGCCCACAAAACACTACAAGCCGTATCAAAGCATGTGCACCGATCTTATCTAGAACACACGTGTCATCCTTAGAAAACATCCACAAACACCTTAACTATTAGAAAATAGAATTTGAAATCGCTTGACGTATTTTAATCGAATTCATGGCTCAAGACATGAATGTGTTGAGACGTCTTGGGCAATTCCAAGTTTTATTCCTTGATTGTTAAGATTAAAATTGGTTTGAGCGAAATTTACTACGACCGTAAGGTAAGGTGTACAACGTAAGATCAGCTGTTCCAGTGAAGATTTGACAATGTTATAAGAAGTGATGTAAAGTAGCGTTGTTGTGTGAATATGGGCTTTATTTCAAATGACTTAAGGCAGTTAAGAGAAGATATCAAGTTTTATAGTGAGGTTTGAAAGGTTTGGGTTTGAAAACCCGCATTTCTAAAGAATTGGGTGTCTTTAAAAATGTTATCGCTTATAAGTTTGGCATTGAAAGGTCATATTTGGGACTTATGATGACGTTTCGTTTCGCAAGGTGTGTTATCTGATTTAATTACAATTTTCAAGTGTTGATAACAAAGAATAATAATACGAAAAGCTACTAATGTAGCCTCTCGTAATCCTCTAACAATGGCGATAAAATACAAAACTAAGAGCTTTACTCTTATATTGGGGTGGCTTGCAGACATGTGCGCACGCGCTCGCAATCATAGTAATAATAACGTAAAAAATAATAATAAATCGGGTGAAGAATAAAGAAATCTCCCCCTGGCCTTTATCTTGCAAACAGACTTTGAAATGTTAAAGATAATAGGGGTGGACCCCAATGCGCGCGCGCACCTTTCGCGGGGGTTGCGAAGGGCGATATGACGCGACACGCGTCAGCTTTGGCGGTTTAGTTTGAATTTGGAATGGTGGTCTTTCGAAATGTGAATCGTTTCAAACATAAGCGGAAGTTCGAAATGCGAATCGCTTTGAATGGAAGCGGAAGTTTTCGTCGTATTTATTTTATTTATGTTAACGACCTGTAGTTCATACACTTGTAACAAATGCATCTTGAATGCTTTCTGTTATGTAGTTACAGAATTATTTTGAAGAAAAAAATTACAATTCAGGGATTTTTTGTTCCATGCCTGAACATATTCAATCTGAAAAAAAGTCTGTAAAACACCACACTTTTTTTTGTACAGTGACAAGACGAGCAAAACTTTCACCTAATGGTAAGCGTCACGCCTGCCACTAACAGTAGCAGTGCTAGAATTGTGAACTTGCGAACACAATCCTGCGCCGCACTACACTGCGCTCGTCACCCTGAGATAATAGATGTTAAATCTCTTCATACCCAGTAATTTCTATGGTAACATTGCCCTTCAAACCCGAACACAGGAATGTCAAAGCCAAAGCAGTAGTAACACTACTGCTTGGCGGTTGAATAACTGGCAAAGGTGTGGAGCTTCCCCAGGCGGACTCTGCGGCGGTCTACCACTACAACACGCTCTGTCGTTACATAGTACCTACAGTATTAATAAAGTGGAGTCTTTTCTGCATGAGGTATCCTAGGTAAGCACCCGAACTTAGATTATTTATACGTCGTCGTAAAATTAATAATATATTATAATCTAAGACCCGTAAGCTTTTGAACGATTAAGGCTCAGAATGCTGCGCGCTATTATTTCGCTCGCACATTTCAACATTTAAAAAAAACACTGCATATAGTTAATTCTCGTCTCTATTCTCATAACTATATTCAGTGATTGTATATATTCAATATCTGCTTTTATATATTCGCGTGGTGATCTGGGGCCTTGCTATATAATTTTGTCAATCTTTACATGACATAACACATCTACATTCGGTGAAAAGCAAATACTAAAGTCAGAGTTTAAAACATTTCAATCGGTCTGCCGGTAAAGGCAAAGTTTTCTACATTGTTTACGATTGTCTAGTATTCAACGCAGGTCCTTAAGAGTAGACAAGTTGGTCACTTCTCCATAGAAACGCGGTAGTATTACTACTCCACTATGTAATTTGTAGATCCAAGACTAAGTATTATATCGATTAATCTCTTCATTATCTAGGATTGTAAATTATTATGAAAGTAAAAAGTTAATAAACATGAAAGTTATGAGCCAGGAAACATCTTGTATTTTAGCTCAATTTTAACGCCACATTGGACGTAAATAAATAACATAAGGAATACGAAAACTCTAAAATAATTTATTAAGCGGCATAGTTTAGTCCATAAACATTTCAAATAACTTAAGTTGGAATAAATTAACTCAGAGTTTATTCAACCACATTACCGCAGTCAAAGGTCGACAAAAAAAATTTGCGCTCTCATTTATCTTTCTTTCTCCCTTTTCCACAGTTTGTTTGATGAAGAGAGCATGCTTTTTAGCCGCGCCCACCGATGAGTTCGAGCCGTCAACTTGTCGATGCTTAAAATGCCTTATACGCGCAGAAACTTTTTCATCTTCCGTTATGCAGCCATATAAGGTTCCGTTCAATATAGTAAAAATGTATAAGTCTCACATGACAAGACATATCTCTGTCCGGTGAAAAGCAACTAGCAGAGTCAGAGGTTACAAACATTTTAATCAGTCGGCCGGTGAAGGCACGTTTCATACATTGTCTTCGACCGTCTGGTAATCAAAGCACTGACAACAAAGGCCATCTCGTTTGGAAAGCGCTCGTTTTGTTCCTGTCCTGGTAATTGGCTTTCGATTTGTGTACCGCTTTTTGGAGTATTTTATTGGATTTTGTCTGGAGCAGAAAGAATTCTTTTTACTAATATTAACAGCATACACATGAAGAAAAAAAAGCGTCTTATGCATAAAACACTAAAACCTATTTATACCTATTTTAATTAAAAAGTGTTTTGTCTTCTTTTTCAAATTCAATTCGTAATTCGAAAGAAATTCACAAAACACTTTTAAACAAAAATATGTTTTAGTGTTTTATGCTTAGGATGGTTAGAGTAGTGACGTAGCTTAGATAGAAGCCAGAATCATGAACAATACAAAATGAATAAGACATATCCCATACGCAGGGTGCCTAGTGGTACAAATCTCCCATACTTCCTTGTATGAACAGGCCGAAATATCACATGACATTACAGCAAGGTAAAATCTGTGGACATTTTAAGTAAAGTCAAATAACTTCTTAAAAAAACATTATCTTTAATACATTTGGAAAGTATCTTTGTTTGAAAATCACTTCATCATCATTTTCGGTTCAAGAGATTACCGAAATGCGACAGCTAAATTAGTTTTCTGGTTTTCAATTTCATATTATCTAGTTTCTTTGTGCTAATGTATAATATATAGGTACATTAAAAATTCAATTAAATTTCCACAAAAAACAAAAAAAAACAGTAACAAAACTTATAATATTAATAAAGTATTTTTGTTGTTGTCTTTGTTTACAGTTTCGCAAAAAGAGGAGAAATAAATAGCCACTATCACCGATAATTCTAAATACTAGCAACCCTTTAATCGATCATATAAAATTAGAGAATGAATAAAAAAAACAGTTTCAAGACCTTTTCCCGGATTTTTTTGATAAGTTTTAACTTCGATTAACTATAGTTAACACCTCCAAGTAAAAAAAAAATACTTTGGACAAAATAATGAAACTCCACAGTAAGTAGCCTTTTTAAATAGTTTGGGGAAAATAATGAAACCTCAGTAGTACCTACGCATGTTCTTCGTACCAAATTTATTTAGGAATCACCCCGAGCGAAACATTTTTTCACGTCAACCCCAACTGCTCCATTTCTCAACCAAGTTCAATACGAAATTACTATTATTTATTCTGTGGTTCAATCAAGAATGGCACAGCAAAAAATCTCATTGGAAAACATACGGGCCGCCACATGTTAGCAAGGTGTTTCTACAATAGATATAAATATTAAGAACTCTTCCACCGAAAGGTGCAAAATGTGAAGTAGGTCATCTTGAAAGTTTTTGTGGACCTTTCTTTTGGCAATACATCTTATCTTACCTGAGACTTGAATACACGTTTGATCATAGAAATCGAAATTGTAGTAGTAGCTCGGAGTAGTAACTCAAAGAACATAGATCGTAATAGGTCGGATACCACAGAACAGACGGACAGACGCGTTATAAGGTTTAGTAAAACTCCAAAAAAGTTAATAAAGTTAAGTTACTCAAAGATGCTCCTTAATCTAGATTTTTTTTAGCTAAAAATCATAATTGCATTTGATGCTTTATAACAAATTATAACTTATATTGTTATTATGAAATTATATAAAATATTTTTAAAATTGTATTGGTTTGTTTGATATGTGTTACTATTAATATTTTATGTACGAGCTTAAAAATATTATTGTGAAAAATATGAATATAAAGTTATCCTTCTATGATATCATTGTACTCATCATTATGAACAAATTTTACTATGGGGCCAACCCAGAAATCACGAAAAAAAAACAGCTGTTCCATACAAAAAAGGTTCATCGATCTTGGATTTCCATACATGGAAAAGCTGTTTCTTTTTCTCGTGATTTCAGGATTGGCCCCATAGTAAAAGTTGTTCATAATAATGAGTACAATGATATCCTTGAAGGATAACGGTGTTCAAACTAACACCCGGTATATTGTCTTCGAATATATGGCTTTTACACTCATTCTAATACGGCGACCAATCCGCCGCTATTGATCGGTTCGACGGTAGATTATGCGTTACAATTTGAGCTTAAATTTTCCCATGATCACATCCCTATTAAGTTTGTAATTTAAATCAAAAGCAGGGGTGTGTTGCGCTCGCGTGACCCAATCGCTATCGATTAGAATGCAGATTGTGGCACACTGACATACATCATTACTGGCAACCTTGAATGGTGAGTCGTAAATCAATTTGTAAGTGATGCCAGTTTATGAATAAATAAGCATATTTAGTTGAACTTGCCATCATAATAATATGCGATCAGACCTACAATCAAGGAAATCAATTAGTAATCCATTCTTTAGCTGTATGAATTATTGAAATATATAATCAAAATCTTTGCCTTTGGCCCGTATCCAAGGAAAATCCACAATATAACTTTATCTACCACCACCACCACCACCATACCACCATCACCATCACCACCACTACCACCACCATCATCATCATCGTCACTATCTACTTTATCTTTAATTTTTTTTATTTTATTTATATTTAACAATTTTTTTTGCTTTTTACATATGCTTAGGCACATAGTCTGGCTCGAACTTATACCTAGCTAATAATGTATATGTTTTGACTATGTTCTGTTTTGTGTATCAATAAATAAAAGATAAAAGAAGATCTTAAAAATATATTTATACCTAGTGGTATAAATATATTAAAAATCCTGTTAAAAATATATTTATACCTAGTGGTATAAATATATTTTTAACAGGATTTTTAACAAATAAATACAATTTAACTACCTATTCTATTCAACCTACAAAACATAAATGGATTTTATCCAGTATTTATTTATTAAAAATGAAATAGGTAATCCAAATGCTCAAACCCACAACCAGCAGGCAGCGTATATACACTATCTGTCTTATGCATAAAACACTAAAACTTATATTAAACCCATTTTAGTAAAAAAATATTTTTACGTACCTGCGGGGCTAAAGTGCCTACTTTCGTATACCGTATATTTACCGTGTATACCATGTACTTTCGTGTTCGTATACTTAGTATACGCACCATGGCAGCAAGTAAAGAAGTCTCAAATTCACGTTTGTCCTTTACTTTTGCTCCCTAGGTGAGTAATCTACTATTGTCAATTTCTTTGAAATTACGAAAAGAGTTTGAAAAAAAAGAAGACAAAACACTTTTAACTATAATAGGTTTTAAACATATTTAGAGTTAAAAGAGGTTTTAATGCTCTATGGATAATTATGACCTTAGCATACGACGGTATACCCAGCATGCTGGTGGCAAATGCCACGTTGAAGAAAATAAACTAATTTGTTAAAACTGTTTTCTAGTGTACGTATATTAAAATCTTATCGATTAACAGTTAATCGATAAGATTTTACTATCAACTGTTGATAAAGAAACTAAGTTCAACTGGAACGTACTTAAAGTTCTAATATAACATCTGCCGAGGGTGGATGAAAGCGTGACATTTGGTGTAACCCTTAAACGATTATTGAACGGCTTTAATCGGGTACTACTTTTGTTGCTTATGCGTTTATTCATGCATTAATTTTCTTTAGATTTTTGACTGATATAAATATCTTCCACCTTTGGTGTTACTAAATGTTCTTACTACAAGCTTCTTCGGAGCTTTGGAAACAACACGAAAATACATGTTTAACCCATTGAGGTAATATCTAAAGAGTCACAATCACTAAGTGAAAACAGTCAAAACACGTCCGAGTGCCGTTGTACATACGTACATATGTGTATTATATAGTTCACAGTTATTCGAATTTAGACGTTATGTCGCTTGTATAGTGTTCAATGTATGCTTGGGCGTTGTTCAAGTCGTTCAAAAAGTCGGCGAACTGCATAGCGTGCGCCGAGTTTAGGCGCTGACATATTTTTTGCACGTTTGTGATTCTATAGATATTAAGCTCATTGGTTTTACCACATTATATCACTTGCTCACACTCGTGCGCGTAAATCAGCACTTATTGACTAAAACGACACAATTTTTATGTATTAAGCAACGACATCATTTTTATGCATTAAGCAACGACATGATTTTTTCGCGTTCCCGACATACTCCGATGATACGTCTGTCATTGTCAAGTTATTTATTTTATTTTATGTGCCACAGATCAAAATACTATGCTGTTTTTGACTGCCAAGTACAGTCAGCGCCATCTATCGAGTTGATGACCTTTTATAAAAACATGTTTGGAAAATCTCTCATTGGGTGTTATTTGCTGCATGTTGGACAATATTGGACATGTTTTTCGCAATTAATTGCCATCATTTTCAAAATTGCATACTCGACTCACAACATGATCAAGGTAAATGTCTTGTAAACAATAATATATGAACAGTACGAGCACATTTTGGCATAGACCGTACAAAGTGTACTTAGATGTTTGAAGATAAAAGTTCCACCCCTAAGGCTAGGCACTAGCGGCCTTACTTAAAAAAAATTGTAACCGTTAGTCACTGATTAAGATGCTCTGCCATCTTCTCTCTGACGTGAAGTTGCACGTGCTAGAAAAGGACAGAGAAGTTTAAGCAGTGACTAAGAGAATAGAGATTATTTTAGGTAAGGCTGTGTAGGTATGTGAATATTTATTATAGCTTGAAGCTATTACTTGTTATCTTGAAGGTTTAGCGTAGCGTAATACGTAGTACGTAAACAATAGTAAAATATATGAAAACTGGAACAGCGGTTCTGTCCGGCGTAAATAGAGACTGCTTTATTATCCATTTACTATCGTGTACGTACGTAATTAAAACTACTCAATAAAAAAACCTAAATATTAGTTTTATAAAGAAAAAAAAATACTCATATATATATAATCATATTTCTGGCACTGCTACTGTTAGTGGTAGGCGTGACGCTTACCACCAGGTGAAAGTCTTACTCGTCTCGTCACTTGACCGTGTAAAAAAAAGTGTGCTTTAGTAAAAATAATTGATACTTATAGTTCTATGATTAATTACAGGGTATTTATGGTTTAATACCCCGTGCTTTGGTTATTAGCGGTATTTGTGTTTACGGATAGACTATCTAGCCAGCCTGCCCGTGAACATGGTGCATGCAACTGCGCCGAAATATCGGGAGCACGTTTCATTACATAATCACGGTAAATATCCCGTATACATCATAGAAATGTAATGAACAACAGTAAAACTGTGACAGTTTAAAAGAGTATTTTACTAAAACTTATCCCCCACATATTTTATTAAATTGTTAATCACTAATCTTAACGTTGTTTTATTAAATTGTTAATTACTAATCATAACGTTGTTTTATTAAATAGATAATTACTAATATTAACGTTGTTTTATGAAATAGTTAATCACTTATCTTAACATTGTTTTATTAAATAGTTAATCACTAATATTTTAAAGTTGTTTTATTAAAAAAATAATTGAACAAGCAATGTCGTTAATTTGTCACCGCGTTAACACTAACGTTATGTTATGAAGTAAACACGTGTCTCCAGAATCGCGATAGAGGCGACGCCGACGGAAGCTTAAAGCACGGAACCGACAGCTTCCGGCCGGAGTCACGCATTGGAGGGCCTGTACTGACCGCAGTGACATTAACAATAAATATTTTTAAGCCGAGTTCCAAAAAAAGGAGAAGGTTCAGTTGGTGCCAACAGAAAACCAGCGCTGGTAGTTTACAACCAGCATCACGCTGAGTTAAACTAAACTGAGTTAGCTAAACTGATAGATACTCCTTCTTATGTATGTATCTTATAGAAGTGTCTCGGTAAAAAAAAAAAAAAATGTATTGGGTTAAATTTTGTATTTTTTTGTTGTTAGTATTTTTGTTTGTTATTGTGTACATCTGTGTAATTTCTGTTTGTTTTTGTGTTTTTGTTATGATAAACTTTTTTGTATTGTATTTTTTTACCGACTTCAAAAAGGAGGAAATTCTGATTTCAGTTGGAAAATTATTTTTACTCTTAATTATTTATTATTTTTAAATTATTATTAATCACATTATTTATTTTCTTTCTTAAATCAAAGTTTTTTACAATATAAATTTAAAAATATAAATATTATAAAAAACCTAAACCTAGAGTGCCGCCGACAGCGGGGCAGGGCTCAAGCTGCCGGTGGTTAGGGCTGCAGAGTGAGGAACCTCCTGACAATGCGTGCCGTGTCAAGTACCACTGCCTTTTGCATCTGACCCTTGACCCAACCGTCTAGCGAGAGCCTCATGAGGTATTGGTCGAGGCTCTTCGCTATGAGACCGTTTGCCGAAACGACTAGTGGGACAATGATCGTCGAGTCATTTTTTTTTTATTCGGCCAAAGTCAACGCTGCCCATCTCATACATGTTTTTCTATTTATTCTACTATTTTTTTTTTTACTCTTAATAGACTCCGATTACTATGGTTTGTTTAGCAATCCTTTGCCTTGCTAATTAAAGCTCTGTCCAGTTTAAAATATAAACAACTATCTAACCTACAAACTTATTATCAGGCCGTCAACAGCAACACCCTTGTATTTTTCCTTGAACTAGACTAGATTATCGACAACGCCCTCATCAAGAGCAAATAGATATAAGCAACGATTAACAAGAGAACTTAGTTTTGCCAAATCCGGACCGCCGCTGGCGCCAAATTTTTTTTTTAAAATTATTTATTGGCTTGCGTTTGACTGCCATCTCGTCTGATGTTAAACGAAGATGCAGCCTACGTTGGAGCACGCTTGCCTAGAAGCTCACCTGCTCACTCGAGATCTGTGAAAAGTTTTGTCTGTGGAACCTCATTGGCTTAAGCGTGGAGAGTGTTTTTCTATCTGTACTTAGCGCTACAGGTGTAATAAAATCATTGTAAGGGGAAATGTGGGAAATTATAAAGGGGAATGTACACCGGAAACGAATCCGTCCACAGTAATGCACTATAGGTGCATACAGTTTAATTTTACGTGCATAACAGTACAAGATTTACATTTTAATGTAATAACTATACAAGTTTTATTATGAAAACTGACGTGATTTTGACACATTTTTGTTTTAATTATACGGGAATACTCACGTTTAATTAAATCGGATACTCCAACTATAGTTAACTACAAGTTCTATGGCCCGAATTGAGACCTCGCCATCCTGGCCATATTTGGACCTCTTTTTAAATATTTAGTTACTTATCTAATACTATAAGAATCTCTGTCCTGATTGACTGACAGACAACGCACAGCCTAAACCGCTGGTCCTACAGACTTGAAATTTGGAGGGTGTATTTGATGCGTAGGGGTGTACTAAGAGAGGATTTAAAGTAGTGAATATGGAGAGGAAAATAATTAGTAAGTAACCCAGTGGTATGGAATATACGAGTATTTGGGAGCGGCCCGAATTTCTTCCTCACGCGGGCGAAGTCGCGGGTAACCTCTAGTAAGCTATAGGTGGTGCTTGCCATCAGGCGAATGTCTTGATTATCTCGTCATTACACTACATAATAAATAAAAGTTTTGCGAAGTTGTGATCTAAGCTAAAGCGCTACTGTTGTGCATTTCTGGACCTATTTCATGTAATTACACTTGTGATGTAAATAATAATAAATAGATATAATAATATGCACTGAAGAGAGTAATGAATAGAACGGAAATGTGATGGGCCGCGCTAGCCGGCATTAGGTGCAAATGCGCTTAATGACAATTCTACCAATATACATGGTTTTAAACTGAGACTCAAAAAGACAATTTAAATAGACGCGTAGGAAACCAAACCACATTGCATAGTAATTAGATCAATTTTAATTTGTTGCAAAATGGCATATCGACCGTTTTACTTCAAATGCGCGACCACAGATTGGTATTTTTTCGTCGTAGTTTCAATAAAATTATGTGTGAAACTGGCGACAGCGGTTTTCCATACAGTTTACAGCTTTACAACATTGTTTTGACAGCCGTTCTACCTAAGAAGTAAGGCTTTTGCTTTTCTGTGATAATATGACATATTAGTCAAGTTTATACGATGACGTAAGTATGAGAAATTTGTACCACCACACCTATGCCTATATAGGAAAATGCCCCAAACCTTTAGCAGTTCCCTGTGGTTTCATGTGTTATTTCGGGATAAACAGTGGTACTCATCCAGGATAAGTTATCCTGTGTCACTCTGACTTTTAATCACCAAGAATCACGTCGAAATTAGTCCCAGTTGAATTATTAATGGTACTGTCTGTTGGTTGGTTTGTCAATTGGGATAACGTAATTACTGCGCAAAATACGGACAAACAAACCAATAAACTTATAAATTCATATACATTTACTAGAGGTCCCCCGCGACTTCGTCCGCGTGCGGAAGAAATACGGACCGCTCCCAAAATTCACCACTTTAAATCATTCCGAGCAAACTCTACCGACTCTACCGACGAAGTCTGTACGACCAGCGGTTTGGGCTGTGCGTTGTCAGTCAGTCAGTCAGTCAGTCAGTCAGGACAGAGCCTTTTATTATATTATATTGTCCTATATACAAATACATGTCAAATTTTATGAAGTACAATTAAAGTGTACTTAAAATATTTAAAAAATACTATCAAAAGTGTCATTCTACAATCGTACGTTTATTAATATTACCATATCAAGGAACATGGCCAACAATCAGCAAGCATAATAATTATATAAGGAGACTTTCATCTGTCTGGATCCGTTTCTCTTGTTTGTGTGTAGTAAGAGACCCCCGTAAGACATGGCGTGATAAATTCTTCTTCTTCTTTTCGAGTCGATGTTCGTTTTCGTAGCTATATTAAGTGTATCGACCAAAACTCGGCCTTCTCTATGGCACTATCCGTGGCTTTATGTAGGTCGTTAAGGGAGCAGATTGTAGGGCACGCCGCACAGTCCAGACGATGTGTCATCGTCTGCGGGCACACACCACAGAGGCATTGGGTGTCGGTATCTCTGGATAGCCTAATTTTACCAAGTTATCCCGACTTCGGCCCACCTGGGACCGCAATCGGTTCAGGATTTTCCAGGTGGGCCATGGCTCAGTATGGCCTGGGGGGAGTTCCTCAGTTTGGGCAATGTAGTTTGGAGGCGGTCCGTGCGCTTCCCACCACAAAGTAAATTGGACACCTTCGACAAAAAATGGGACAGGTAGGTACATAAATACTAAAAATACATATCGTAAATCGCGAAAACTGGAAAGGTGGCAGGCATTAGCCCAGCAGTGGGATCCAAGAGGCTAAATACATAGATGAGGTAGTTACGGCCTAACTTAAAATCACCGCTTAAAGTTAAATTATGTTCGTTAGTACTGCGCACTTCATTATGTATTGAGCAGATTCTAAATGACGTTTGTTAGCTTAAATAAATATCAAATTTAAAATTAAGGCCCTTTAGTTTGTATATATATAATTATATGTCTTTAGTTCAAAATTATGTTTTGTATGTCTTTAGTTCAAAAATTGACGTCTAACGTGACAGAACAACTATGATTCCTATTGTATGAGACTTGGGACCTCTCTTGTTGTTCGCTTTTTAAATAATTCAGAGCGGATATTCAAACAGGTTCGATATTAAACGCCTGTACCTGTTTCTATTCGTTTCGCGAGGAAACAGCAAGTGAGACACTTGTCTCATTCCTCCTAGTTCCGTTACGCGATATCATAATTATATGTTTCCGTGCATCTCTTTTGTGGCTTGAGCGAGGCTTCCTGTCTTAGCGGGTGGGATAAGGCATGAGCGATGTATTTTTTTCTTAAGCTCTGCTGCCAATTTTTCCGTTTTTTTGTTCATTGGCGTTTCAAATATCTCGCTGGCTGGCCTTATGCCTAATCTCAAAGCATGATTGAAGCATAATATGGCTATGGCTGGGCCAAGTTTGGGGATTCTGTCAGTTCTGTCTCTATTAAGGGGGGGGGGGGGGGGGAATATCGTCCAGCAGTGCATGTCTTCTGGCTGATTATGTGTGTGATGTGATGATCACTGGGAAACATTCATTATCATGGTGTATACAATAAAGCGTTATCTTCTCCTTTTCTTGCTTCTCATATCGGATGTTCCTACCTCATTAGAATTAGGGCCATTATTATTATCTCTGGTGGTATAAAGAGCTAGATGTATCGCAGCCGAAACACTTACGTAGCTTTTTTAAATGGAAGGAAAAGTAATTTTTCCTATTTCTAATAGCTGGTCTTATCGCTGTCGCTCTGCGCCCGGTAAGCCCGAGCGACAATATTTAAAAAATGTGATCTATATTTCAGTTTCATGTTAATATTTAAACTAAGAAAGACTAGAAAAGATACAGGAGCAGCATAGCGTTTTTGTTCGCTCTCTATTCTCTATTCGGTTCTCGCTCGCTTCTCGCATGTAACTTAGACCACAACAGATAATATACGTGCTTTCTATAAGACTCTTTCATTGAAAGGGGCGATGTGATATTATTTTAATGCCGTGAACTTTGAATGTTTTATGTATTAAATATTGTTTTGTAAAACTCATTAACTGTTAACGATTAACGATGAGTTTAATGAGATAATGCCAACGAATTCAATATCTCCCTGTATACTAGACCTACTGGTCAGGCTCTAGAATTAGTTTTGATGAGTTACATTTTCAGATTGAGTAGAAGTAGTAATAATATAGGGTTACGTGCAACGTCGGCACTAAGCCGAAAGGAGGTCATTCTCCCCATTGCGAACAACTTTCATCATAGGGCCAATCCCAAAATTACGAAAGATATGCCGTTCCGTACAATTTGTCGAGATTGAAGCATGTTTTTAACAGAATACTTTTTTGCGATTGCAGGTTTAGCTTTATAGTAATCTTTTTTTAATAATAAAACGTGCATAGGTAATTCCGCATAAGAGATCGTTTGGAAGGTCGTTCGGTCGATCGTCGGAGTTTGTTGCCTATAGATATTTTAAACGGTATCATTGTAATTAATTTTAAATTTGTTTAATTAGTAATTAAGTAATTTTCATTTTTAGTAGTTAGGTACTGAAAAATAGTGCGTATAAGTAAGTTAATTATAATATCGGTGGTCATTTTTCACACAGTGCCATCTAGCCCCAAACTAAGGAAAGCTTGTAATATGGAAACTAGAGGGTTGATAGAATACATAAATAGGTATTTTTTTGTAAATACGTACTCATAATACATACATAATTGTCATCATAACATAGTGAGGCCGTTACCTCTAGTACGAAAATGTAAACTGAACAAGAAACTTTTTCAAAAAAAAAAAAAACAACCATCTTCAAATGAATATGGGACCACCTCGGGAGTATACCCTTGCAAATAAAAAAAGAATTTTCAAAATCGATCCACAATTGACGGAGAAATGAGTGAATAGGTATACATATTTTTTTAAAAAGAAAAAAATAACATACATAGATACCGTCGGACATAGAACGTCTACCTTTTTTGAAGTCTGTTATAAAGATTGCCAGCATAACATTTACAAACATTCGTTTTGCTGGCAACAGAACAGACTACAGAAGGAACATAAAAGAAATAACCTCTTCAGTTCTCGGCACATAAGCACTCGAAAAAGAACAATAAAAATCGAATATTCGGTTTTAGTATCCGAACGCATTGTTGCTGTAACTAAATAATCGAATCAGGATTCGATATTTCCTTTTGCAGTATACATTTTATTGCTTATTTTTTCGTTAATAATATGATTACAGGCTTTTTATATTTTTTTGTCTGAATCGATGCTAGTATTTTATTTAAATATACGGCTTGTGTTTGACTGCTATTTTGCCTGAGATGAATCCGGTGAGGCATTCTCCATACAATCGTTTTCCCCTATTTCCTGGATAATGCCCCTGGAGCATTTTTTTTTATAAAGTCTAGGTCTACTGTAGACTGTGTCATATCTCTGTCATTTCCTTTTTTTCATCAACAATTGCTAAAAAAAATGTAATCCTATAAATATTATGTTCATAGTAATCTTTAGAGGGTTAAATTTTCTTTAGCAATTATGTAGTTGCTGAAATATATTTAATGACAGTCTACAGCAGACATAGAGATTATAAAAAAAATTGCTCTAGAGGCATTATCCAGGAAGAAAATAAGGGAATACTTTTGTATGGAGAATCACTCACCAGATTCCCTCTTAAGCAAAGATGCGGTCTATAGACCGCATCTTGCGGTCTTTTAGGTATACCTAAGAGTAGGGCCTTCGCTTTTCTGTGCGGTCTATGATGGAGCAGGCTTGCCTAGAAGTACAAGTAGAAAAGAAATAGTTCCAAGCACAGAGAGCTAATATAATTAAGGGCAGTCAAACACAGAACGATAAACAAAGTAGACAAAAAACGAAGGAGGGCACTACACAATCTAGAACGGCTAAGACTTGTCAAGACCGATAGGCCGCTTCTGCTCGTTATAAAATAAAAAATAAGTATAATTAACAAACACATCTAATTAATTAAGCTCTCATCACGGTAAAAGCGTAATCTAAACCGAAATAGGTTAAACAAAGGCAGCCAGTGTCTGTTTTAAAGTCGGCTCGGCTCAGCCGGGCGGTTTAAGGTTAGACGACACCGCAAGCTAAGCTAAAACCGCATGCAAAGCTAATGTGTTACGGCTATGATAGTATGATTATAAGTATTTTTTGTTTTTGCGTAAACAATATTGGATAGTATTACTCAATAAAATTACCATTTAGCTTCTATCTTTGAATCGATATTTTTATAAATTAAATGTGTCAAGCATGCTCTCGACGCGTCGCTCAGAGAGCATGCTTGACATGACGCTAAGTTAGTACTCATTTTACATTTGGCTAAGCTGGGCTCAGCGGAGCATGGCTCACTTCAAGGCTCAAGGCGTCTTGTTTCAAAAGAGGCATACGGATATTACTGCCGCAATTTTGTCCTAAATAATTTCACTGATGTCGTAAGTCGTAATTTGTTTATATTGTTACTTTATTGTGTTTTCTATGATTTTTTAAGCTTATTAAATAACAAAGTTTGCGATTTGAAATCCTCAACTAGGTTTATAACTCAAAATAATCAAATCCTAAATAGCTGGATATTGAGAACGTTGACAATGTAGTTAAGAAAAACAAAAAAAAAACTATCGTAATACCCGATTATAATCTATAAACGGACTATCCGATTTAATTAAACGTGAGTATTCCTGTTTAAAAAAAAAACAAAATATAAACTGATTAAAATAAATGAGTTCCGTGAGCGAGGCTAACTTAGCCTCGCGTTGCTCGCAGTGTGCCTCGCACACAGCCGAGCTGGGCTCAGCGAGGCATGGCTCAGCTCAAGCGGCTTGGTTCAAACGAGCCATCCGGCTAATACTGCCGCATCTACGCCATAATGAGCCTCTCAAGTGCGCCGTAACTTGTTTACATTGTTACTTTATTGTGTTTTTTGCTCGGCGCTTTCTTTCCTATGTGACGTAATGATTTTTTTGCCGCTCCCGTGTTGCAATAAAACCAAAGGCGGCCTTTGTTCAAAGATTTAGTCTTTAACAGACGTGCGTAGTTAATTAGCTTACTTAAAAGCAAAGAGATATGATACTATACTAGTACCCCCTTAAAAGTAATAACTTGCAAGTCAAGGTTTATCATGTGAATAGTGCAACTTTTAATTATAATAGAGTGCTTCGTTGTAGAGTTGTTTTTTCCAGAATAAATCATTCTGTAAATTCTTATACTTATTCTCATTATAAATGGAAAGATTCTGAGTGAGTTTGTGAGTAATTTTTGCCATTTTTTCACGCTGTAACGACTAATAGAATTTAGTAAAAATCAGAATGGTCAACACGGACAATAAGGACATAATTATATAGATGACCTTTTTTGGTGGTCAAACACTGGTCACATAACATAGGCTATTTTTATCCCAAAAATATACAGTTCCTGCAGCTAATCTTATTGTTAAAGCTCATTGTTGGAAAATTCCTACATCATTGGAAAATTCCAACAATGAGCTTGAGCTACTGGTGAAAAAAGATCGTAAGGTAACCATAACTTACGTTTTTTTTTTCACTTTTTTCGATTGTGGTAAAGTACTTTTTAGTAGGCACTCAGCTGGCTAACTGTCCATATCTGCTGAGCTACCGTCAATTTGAAAATCTTCCGTCAAGATTCTAACGATTTCTTCTGGCACCGTCACTAGAGATTCAGTTTCCATTCTAAGATAGGTGTATTCGTCTTCGAAAACTCAACAATTTTTTATTGCGTTGGAGTGACGAGGCGAGCGAGACGTTCGCATAGTTGTAAGCATCACGCCTGCCCATAAAGGTAGCAGTGCCAGAATTTTGAACTTGAATTCAATCCTGCGCTGCACTGCACTTGGCTCGTCACCCTGGGATATTGACGTCAAATATCTTCATGATCAGTAATTTATCTGATAACATTGCCCCAAACCGGAACACAGAAATGCTTAAAAACTAGTACTTGGCGGCTGAATAACAGGCAAATATGTGGTACTTCACCCAGATTGAATCTATCAGATGAGTTGTAGTGAAACACAGTAAAAAATAATAACAAGGAACAAATCGCATTACACTGCAGTATCTACACAGCAACTGTAGAGTAAAGACACGTTTTAATATCGTAGGCTCGACGGAGACAATCCTCTTAATCAGCAGACATTGTCGGAAACCAGGCCACGTACGCACATGCAGAATGATTAGTCTCTTTGTGCGACCGCCGCACTTTTGTTCTGAGCACCAACTTTGGCCGATTGTTCTGTTATGAGCAATTTTGCTGTATTTTTTTGCTTTCGGCTCTAAATTTTAGTGATGCGTGGGATGTTTAGCTGAGATAGTGATTTACTACTAGTTTTAAAAGAATTTGAATGTATTATAAATAAATAAAAAAATATAATAAATATCGGTGGACATTTCACACAGCGCCTAGCCCCAAACTCAGCAAAGCTTGTTCTATGGAAACCAGATAGCTGATAGAATAATAATAAGAAAAAAAATATTTTCTAAATGCTGGCGTTTATTTGGCCCAACGATAAGCATTGCCATACAACGTGGCAATGCCGCCGGCATGCTGGGTACGCTGCCGACTGGTAGTGGGTCTGAGCATTAGGATTGTATCTAGACTAACATCAGTCTGGATACGATCCTTTTGTTTTTGGTGTAGTAGGCTAAGTAGTCTATGTAGTTTTTTGTAGTTAATAAAGGCTTATGCCAGAAAAAAATTAAACTAAGAACATGAATTAGAACATGTCTTGTAAGTTAAGTCTATATAAATAAAAATCAATTGCCACATGTATGGCGGAGCATCACTTAAAAATGCGACCGATTCAGCTGGTTTTTTTTCGTTGTTTTCGTATTTTTGGACAAGGCGTGTATGAAAGAAAAGTAGTCAACCCAGTATTAAATAATTGTCAGTTCTTCGAGCGATCAACCTTGCGAGCTATGTCGGTAACTTTGGTTCTTTGGCGAATATACGGGGCGAGTCGCTAGGTATAAAAAAAAACTTACAAATACTTATACATTCTTATTAGAAAAAAACCCGATAATCGTCCTCCGTATCAAGATTTATTAGAGTCGAAACACGAAGGATACAAAAAAGGAAAAAAATAATTATTAAAATTTATGTTTATTTTTGAGAGAAGGAAGACTTTATATTTTCTTTAGGAGAGAAAGCTATTCTCTACTGGCTGTACCCGGCCACAGGTTCCTGTAGCTCATATTTTTTTAAATAGCATTAAATACCTACCTACTTTACAATATTATTATGAAATATATTATTTAAGGATAAAGTAGCTTTTTATTGGTGCACGGTGATCTGATTAGCAGTTCTGAGTATTACCGCGGACAAATAAACAAAGCCACAAAGTTCAGGTCGTTGTCAGCCATAAAACGTCCACTGCTGGACGAAGGCCTCCCCCTTTATAGAGGGGTGTTGCCATAATCCCCACGCTTGGCAGGCGGTTTGGGGATCGCAGAATGGTCACCACCGTTAACCAAGAGGACACTGTTGCCCGTCCTCCGGTGGGTCTGGTTGCAGTTTAAGGACATACCCAGGTCCGTTTAAAAGGTCCGTTTCCGTTAAAGTTTAGGTACCATTTCATAATATTAGTTTAGAAGTAATTACATTGAGAAAATAGGTTTTTTCAAAAATAGGTATTTAATTATAGATTGTTGTTTGATAAGGAGAGAAAGTCAAAAGGAGGGCTCGGGAGGGATCCGAGAGGGACCTCAGAGGGATAGAAAGTTCACAGGAAATTAGCTATTAACAAATAGATCAATTATGATACTTTCACCGGAAGGTACAGATTCAAATCAATTAATTAATAACTGCCTAATAAAACAACTCATGCCCAATGTGCCGCTTTATTGTATATACAGCAAATCGATACATTAAGTAAAGTATTTAAGTAGGTGTGTTTGTTATGTTTGTTGTTTTACACGCTCTAACGGTACAAGAGATTTGGAGCTCTGTCTTGGATTGCCACATAGAACTACTTTTTTATATTTCAGAAAAAAAATATTTTACGTTAACGCGCAAACTCTGAGGCGTTACGTTATAAGTAATCGCTTCCCGAATGGGTGTTTCTTGATAGATTCAATCCCTACGTTTTCATCTCGTGAGTGAATCGGTTTTCCTGAGCTATAGCATGCCTTCATATACCGCATCTACGCTTAACTACAGACGTGGTGAGGGTTAAACGCAAGTTATTTATATAGATATAAGAAAAGGAAAAAAAAAACTAGGACGCATAATTTAATTATACTTATACCCAATATTATCTAATCTGTGACTTGCAGACTTAGAGTTTATACCATTGGAAATGCCGATATTCTGTCTAATTGTGTTTCTGCCACTTTTGCGGGGGACGCGGTAGACACGCATGTGTCATGCGTTGTCATTTTCAAGTAAATTAAGTAATAGAACAAATTCCTGTTTACGAGCACTAAAACAAACCCACAACACTGCCAAAAGATATATTTATACCTATTGCCAGAAAAATGTGCCTTGGCACACTTGGATATTGCCACCTCCAATCATATAATTCTCGAAGCTTACGGTAGATAAATAATAATGCTGCCCAAATCTATTAGCCCATAAAAAATGAAAGGTTCATCGCCCTATGAAGTGCCTTCTGTTGAACGCAATGTGTTCCTGTGTGTCGCATGTCAACAAAAATATTACTTTCCAACGTACAGGCTTTAGTTTCCTGCTAGTTTAGGGTGTCTTTAGACAAAGGTGGCTTTAAAGATGTTAGTTAGTGTGTAAACATTACTGTGTTCCGGGTATTATCGAAATGGCGGGGTCTAATGAGGTTCAACATCGGATGTATCAAAGCAACGAGTGCTAATGCATTGACTTTGTTTTGTCAGTGGTTGCAACGGTCATGGGGTCGCTGTATCTTCTACCATCACGAAAATGTCTACAACACATCAACAGCCGGAAGACGTCCACTGCTGGACGAAAGCCTCTCCCTTAATAGGGAGGGGTTGCCATAATCCCCACGCGTGCGATCCCCACGCATGGCAGGCGGCTTGGGGATCGCAGACTGTTACCACCGTTAACTAAGAGGACGCTGCTGCCTGTCCTCCGGCGGTTCTGGATGCAGTTTTAGGACATACCCAGGTCCACATACATACATACATGGTCACACACAGGACATACATGGTCTCACTGCCATAAAACGAATTTTTTTTGAGGTATTATTAGATTTTTAGGAGCTCTTAGTTTTATCTGTGAAGAAAACATCGTGAGGAAACAAGCTTAAGTACCTACCCATCTGTCAGGAGATGAAATCAAATCATCATCAGCCAGAAGACGTCCACTGCTGAACGAAGGCCTCACCCGTAATAGGGAGGGGTTGCCATAATTCCCTCGCGTAGCAGACAGCTTGGGGATAGCAGAATGCGCACCACCGTTAACTGAGAGGATGCTGCTGCCCGTCTTCCGGTGGTTCTGAATGCAGTTTTAGGACATACCCAGGTCCCAGAAACCAGGAACCAGGTACCAGAAGAAATCAAATCATCATCATCATCAGCCCGAAGTCGTCCACTGCTGAACGAAGGCCCTTAGACTGCCACACTGTACGACAACCTGCCAATTGCATCCACCGGTTACCCGCGACTTTTACAATGTCGTCGGTCCATCTAGTGGGAGGCCTTCCTACGCTGCGTCTTCCGGTTCGCGGTCGCCACTCAAGAACCTTTCTTTCCCATCGGTTGTCCGTTCTTCGAGCGATGTGGCCTGCCTTGCGCCACTTCAACTTGCAACCCTTGCGAGCTATGTCTGTAACTTTGGTTCTTTGGCGAATATCCTCGTTCCGGATTCTATCGCGCAAAGTAACTCCGAGCATAGCTATCTCCATTGCCCGTTGCGTGACTCTAAGTTTCTCCAAAAGGCTAGCAGTATATATATATCGTATATCCTTGTCTTCAGACACTGCGGGATTTTGGACGAGAAGATATTCGCAATTTCCCGAACGCTGCCAATTCGAGTTGGATTCTTCGGGCGACCTCTTTGTCGAAGAAATCAAATGACGTACGTGAATTCCCCAACCAGCTAGAATGGTAGAAATAGCACCTTTCGAGGTTATGACTATGTCCAGCAGTGGATGTTAAAAAGACAGTGACAGTGAGATTGTTTTTTATCTACTCGGCGAATAAAAATAAAGTGAAACAATTAATTGGTATTTGTTGAACTTCACTCGAAAATTTCTGATTGTTTTTTTTTCTATTCCCATGCCATGCCTAATTCACAACTGATCCCGATTCATTAATATCCGACCCATTCATCTTCGCAAATGTCGGCAAAGGTGTTCTGCGCACGCGCATCCACAGTCCACATGCTACAATATTAGCAACTCATCTGTCAGCTGATTAAGAGAGCCACAATCGCTGTTTCGGAACTAAATTAACTGCCTTCCATTGACAATTTTAGTTCCTTTTTTGAACAACTCTTTATTTTTTTCCATATCTGCCGTTTGCCAGTATTTTGGCCAAACATTTGCAAAAAATGGCCGACAAGGTGTCTTATCTGTTTTTGCTTGACTTTAGCTACTTAAACAGCTTTTTGTGTTTTTTTTGCGACCGATTTGTTGGTTTTGATAACCGCTGATTATGTTTTTGAATAAGCTGTGTGGGATGCGTATTTTTATTTGATTTATGATAGTCTACGAATCACTTCACGTGTCTTTATTTTTTAAGTTTTTAACCGAGTCAGAGAAGAAATTTTAAATGCCAGTAATATTTCGATGTTATGTTTGGCTCTACTCTTACTAACTTCGAGATTCGGAGTATGGGTTTGATTTTTTAATAATACGCATGACATAATTCAAACAAAAACGCACTCGAAATTTAATTGTCATTATTGAATATTGTGCAATTGGATTTTGCATTACGCAGAAAATGTTTGTTCCGTTTGAAAGATGAATGTTTGAAACGTTTGTTCGTTTAAGTGGGGAGTTTGAGTAAGGACTAAGGATTTATTGACACGAGAAGATCTATTTCGTTATCGTAGTATATACAGTACCTATAACTGTACTATAAAGTTCGTTGATCTTACACATTTTATCAAAATCTGAAAGTTACGAAACTTTAAAATGACGATATAGGCACGCAATAAATAGGTCCTATTAATTAACGTGTTGTCTTTTCCTTTATTTCAGACATTTGGATTTTCGTGATAGTAAAAGCAGACCCACCGGAGGACGGGCAGCAGCGTCCTTTTGGTTAACGGTGGTGAGCATTCTGCGATCCCCAAGCCGCCTGCCAAGCGTGGGGATTATAGCAACACCCCTCTTTTAAAGGGGATGCCTTCGTCCTGCAGTGGACGTTTTATGGCTGAAGACGATAGTAAAAGCATACTAAAATTTCAATATTTTCTTAAGTAGTTACTAAAACGGTATGCATCGAAATGTATTAGTTTTGTACATCATTTCAAAGTTTGTCCAAGGAAGTCATATAGTGTATCCATCATAAACGCTAATCTAAAATAAATCAAACCGTGAACAAAACTACAATAAAAGTCTTAAGGTGCACATGTCGCGCTCTACAGAGCAGAAAACACCCACTTAAGTGATGGGGTATGGTGCGACTGATAGCGATAGGTCGTTAACGTTTATGAAGTCGTTTGTACACTCACTCACACACTATGTTTATGTGGTTGTAATTGTAGCACGGAATTTTAATCGAATTTGATTATAAATGATTTAAAACGCAACACTATCATCTTGAAAAAACATAAATAATTTATTATCTAGCTAAAAGTATGTAGATATCTTAATTATATTTATTCGGCGAGACCTTTAATTTTGTTTAAATTCAAGCTCTCTTCAAAAATGGATCCGAAAAAATGGATCCATATTCTATAGGAAATGGGACATTTTCTGACAGGCAATTAAACAAAACCCATTGTAGATGGCTCTGACTTTGCGCAGACCAAACGTGGTTGTCATTGTCAAGTTTACTATTTTATTTCATGTGCATTATGCTGTTTTGCCTGGCACGTAAGGTCTGCGCTATCTATCGAGCTGAAGAAATTATTTCTTTTTTAAATTGTGTTTGGAAAATCGTTCATTAAAAAACAATTACATGAAAACTTTGTTTAAAATATCACTGACACGCCAAGAGAAATAAATAAATTCACAAACCCCAAATTCTTCAGCATGTGATATTGTTTCTGGCCCCGTCGCACTTAGTTTATTAATATACTAATAAAAATTTTACCGATTGACAAAAATAGTATTACAGTCACTGGAAAATAACCTTTTAAAATCAACTCGCTCTCAGCCAAACCCCACCTCATCGTGTAAGCGAGTTGTTTACACCATCTTGCAAGGAGCAGGGGTTAAGAAGGGGAGGTAGGGCTGTCTCGCAATTGTGGCACATTCGTTTTGTTAACACGTCTGTTTACCTTAGAATTTAATACCTTTCCTGTGCACGCAATGTTGGTAAAACACTGGGGTTGGGGTGTAGATTAAGTACTTATTTTCTAGGTAATTTTCTTCTTTGCAAAGATAATTAAGTATCTATGATTAAGTGAAGCTAGGTACCTGGAATTTCAAATTACAAAAAAAGGTTAAAGTTCAGTTTATTTTTTGTATTTTGTTCTGTAATTTACTTGAATTATTTAAAACTATGATATCTCTTAATTGTATAAGTATCAACCTAAAAGCTTAAGGCTTTTCCTATACGCAGGTAGCCTAGTGGTACAAACTTCCCATACGTACTTGTATGAACTAGATCAAAAAATCACATGCCTTTTTTCAATTCAATTCAATTTATAAAATATCTATTTTAGTGACAAAAAATATTTCTGTATAAAGTTGCAACTATAGTGAAACAAGTCAAGTTAAAAATGTATTCTAATATTTTTGACAACCCTATACAGAAATTTAAGGACGTTTATCTTAGCATCCCTCTTAAGACTGTTATCAAAGAACCTCGGTGGTCTTAAGAACTCTCAAGATTTCCCACCCTCCTTATATTTAATTGGTGTTTGAAAGTAACAGATGTTAATGTTGTACTTATAATACCTTACCCTCTCATAATTACTTGTTTATTATCAAAATTAATTTCTTGAATATTTTTTTGGTATTACATAGGTACTTATTTTGTTTTATAGATAGTCAAAATTCACCAGTTTATCACAGAATAAATTAAAGTCTTATTTAAACTTTATTATTTATCTTAAAGGCTTATTTACCTAAACAAAGTTATAGTTTCGTCAAAACTTGGCAAGCGTGCTCCATCGTTGTCTGCATCTTCGCTTATCACACGAGGTGGTAGTCAAACGCAAACCTATAATAATAATAAATACATAAAAAATACTCATGCACCGATGGTTCTGTATCCCATGCGTTATGTAAGTAATTTTTTTTTAATATATAAAATAAACGTTAAAAGTTTGGTGGACGCAAGATGTCGTCAATTTTGGTTAAAACATCAGCAAGTACTTCTAGCATTCTGTTCACTTTTATCTCCACCTCGGTATTTTAGATTAGGTTATGTTTTATTGTACCTAGATGTTTATTTTGTATATTTATGTAGGTAAATAAAACTATAAGTAAGTATTAACTAGATTATTTTTAACATACTGATAGAAATAAAGCCTTCGATTTTAAGTACTAATATTTAACCCACCTACATATATGTAATTTAAAAAAAATTTTGGCAAATAAGATTTTAACCGACCAAACTCAAATTACGTACATTCTCACCGAAACAAAGAAAAAGAATTACCCATTATAAAAATAAATTCTTCCAGACAGGCACGCGTCTCGCATTAAAAAAGTATTCGAACAATAACAGCCATTAAACGAACAAAAGGAGTAAAAGGCAAGTAAGGGCACAATTAAAACAAGAAATAATAAGGAGTAATAATAAGTTTTATTATGAGATGAGAGGGGACGTCACACCACACCTGGAGTAGCGTAGGCACGCGCCCTTTCGCTTCTGCCGATTATTATTTTACCTTCTTTGAATTATTTTCTTCTTATTTTTACACGGAATATGCATGTATTTTTTTATTTAATCACAAAAGAGCTGACTCGCAACAAAACAACACATCAATATAAAATTTAAATATGTGCACAAATAACAAAGTTATAAAAAACACACACCACCTGCTCGACAATGTCCAATTACATATCATGCAACCTCAACGTAAAGTAAAGTATTCTCTTAACCTCTTAAGGGATTTAAAGTTGTATGAAACTCCCTAAGGAATAAAGTGATTTGCATTTGGAACGTGAAATTCCAGTGAAACTCGTGGAAAATGCTAAATAAAAAAATGCCCATATGGCATTCTAAAGAGGTTTGTTCGAAAATCGAACTGGCCACCATAAGCAGAACTCAAAAAAAGTTCTAAAAGGTTACAAAGAATGTGAAACAAAAGACGGTGGTTTGGTCGTGTGATTGTCAGTATTACGTTACTTACTCTATGATTGTCAGTGAATTTTAATTTATGGAGCACTGGCTTTTTATTGTCTCGCAGAAGGTGTGAAAAGTAGAGTATGCTCCTCTGGAATAAAGCCTGTAAGACACTGCTTTATTCCCTTAGTGCATAATCTACTATAGTTTCATGTTTGACGGGAGGGCACTATACTAGCAAATTACACCAAAAATACTTTGAATACGTATTGGTGTTTGTTAGCGTCACTTGTGCATATGTAAATAAATCATGATACCTTGGTAGACTCGTTTAGAATCGTAAGGTCATGGGTTCAACTCACTAATGACCGATCCATATTCACAAAATTTCCGAAAAATTAAAAAAAATACGGTACTCGCAAAGTCATTTAATATTAAAATAAAAGTAAAATTTTCGTTATACCTGTTGTTTTTCTTTTCTCGTTCCAGTTCAAGTTTGTTATGTTCCACCAATAAAAGTTACAAAAATTTGATATCGTACTAACCGTGAAAGTTTATATTAAGTATAGATGTTTTTTTCGGGCATAAGCCCTTACCTATACTAACTGCAACTAAATAAAAACTATCTAACTTAACTACTTAGCCAAAAAACATGATGCTTAATTCTCAATCATCCAAAAATGGCTGATTGACTAGGATTTAGATGAAATTTAATATAGAATCACTTTATATTTTTTTTTATCTATAATTAACTCTTAGGTAAATTGCTAGTATATAATAACTATTCCTCTTTTTTCTCAAAACAAAAAGTAGCCCATATCTTCCAAGCTATTAAAGCCAGTCTTCATTTGACCACATGTGTAATTAGAGACATCAAATAAAGGTAACCCCACACCACGCCATCTGCTGTAGATTGAGACAATCAGATGATCAGATGTTAGCTTTTTTGAAATGTCAATTACATTTACATAGTTCCATTTCTATTTAGTCAGATCAAATTAACTTGGAGGATCTAGCTCTCTCTCTATATAATTAAAGTTAGTTACCTACGTATAATAATTACATTTTGGTTAGATTTCGTAATAACTTAATTCTCCAAAAATGTATTAGATAGTGATGCATGTTTTTTTTAACTGTTTTATGGTTCATAATTGTACTAAATGCCGACGAAACGGTTTAATTCCACATTCATTGTGCGAGTTGCTAAACAGGAAAATGCGCTGCGCAAGTGTGTTAAGAAAAAATAAAAAGTTGCCATGATGTTTTATCTTTCTAGAACAAGTACTCCATACCGGGGGGGGGGGGGGTTATTGGTTCACCCCCTTTCTTTCCTGCAGGGCTAGATGGGCACCGCAAGAAAAATCGTCGTGTCTTTATGTCGAGAAAACGAGAATTTTCGAAAATTTTCTCGTGGTGCGCATGCTAGCCCTGCTGGCCACACAGAGAACACAAGAAACAGAGATGACTATAGGCACATCAAAGTATCAATTCCCATAAACCAAAGTATCTCTGCCCCCCAATTCCGTGGCCGCTGCAACTTAGCAGTGACTTTATAGAGCTGAATCCTCCAAGTCATTTGGTTACCATAAAATTTGACATCAATCCAAAATATCACTTAACCATCACTTAAGACCACAACGTACCAAGTCAACAACCCACAAGTTAGGGTGCACGCTTCTGACCAGGTGCAAGTCAACGACAGATGGCGCTGTGCCTTACGCCGCGCCGGTAAGGCTATTGTATTATTGTACAGGGGCAATGCAAGAATCATGGCAACAACGCCCATTCAACTTGTCTTGCATGCTAATTTGTGATATTAAAAAAAATGTGCTAAAAAGTTCAACTCACCCTGACGCAATTTAAATTTTAAAAAATAGATTTCTATTTAGCTATTATTAAATAGCTGTATTAAAGTATTAGTAGTTTTATAATGCGTTATTAATTTAAGTCGTTTCTAGGTGTTTCTTTATTTGTTGGAAATTTTGTATTACGAGTACCTAGGTTTATCTAATTTTTGTCAGTCATAAAAATAAGTCAAGTAATAAAAACTACCTATAACAGACTTAAAAATCCTATTCCTATTATTAAACAAAAAAAAACGGTGTCCATGTGGTCCCAAGAACGCTGGCTACTTTCTCGCGTTGAATTGTCTCTTGTCACCAGTGGCGTCGACTAAATAATATGTAGTAATCTTTATTACTAATAATTATGCTGTAAAAAGGACATCTATTAAAATAAAATAAATATTTTAGTTTGTATCATTATTTGAAAATAGACTGTACACTAAACTATAATAATATTATATACTTGATTTTGACTACGATCGTAAGTAATAAATATAAATAAATAATTAAATAATAATAATAGAATTCACCTCGACCTGGGTAGGTCCTAAAACTGCATCCAGTACACCGGAGGACGGGCAGCAGCGTCCTCTGGGTTAACGGTGGTGAACATTCTGCGTTCCCCAGGCCGCCTGCCAAGCGTGGGGATTGTCAATACCTCCCTATTAAGGGGGAGGCCTTCATCGACCAGTGGACGTCTCTTGGCTGGTAATGTAATAGAATTCACAGTCTTCCCTGTTTTGAGAGCTACAAACTGGGCATAGCAAAATTAGTGTTCTAATTCAACGAGCTCTATTCTCGGTCTTGCCGTCGCGTTACGTAACTTCAGCCGAGTAGACCATACGCAGACCTATTTTCAATAAAAAACATCTTACCGAAAATATTAAAACTATTAAAAATCAGTTTGACACAGCAGCAGCGCCAGTATCGTTCTTAACAATCGTTAAATTTGACATTTAAATCGGTAAAATTCAATAAAAATAGGTATTTTCTCGAATTCGTCAAACAAATCCGCTATACTGACACACTGACATAAAGGTGACATCAAGAACGGTACTCGCGCTGCAGAACTTTTAAATAATACGACAGTCCCATAATGCACAAACTCTAGTTATTGAAATGAGAATTCGATTTTAAATAAAACATTTATGTATATAGGTAGGTACTTACCTACGTTAAAGAATATCAAAATATAAATGAATTCGCAACTCGTTTATTATTTATTTATTAAGGTACACAAAACAGAAAAAAACTAAAATTCACACTACACTACTACTACTTTACTTAACTTTAACTAATTTTTTTACTTATACTAAAATTTATTGTAAAATCTACTTAATTTAACAAACGTGTTAAATTGAACGCTGTTCTAAAATATAAAATCATTATCGTACGGCTGTGTAAGATCTCAGTAAGTTAGATTGGCAAATTCCTCCGCGACCGCGTATGTGATTGCCTATCTAAGCCAAGTAAGAAACTATTCCTAAGTCACTAGAGTATTTTGCGGTGTTCGATTAATTGACTTAAAGATTAAGTGAGCATTACCAAAGACGATTCATGCGTAGTTCGGACCACGTAGTTTCGGCCCACATCAAAAGTTCTGCTTTCAGCCCACATTTTACGCCGAATTTGACCCAAAATCATTTTAAATATTATTTCTTGTTTTGTCCTATTTGCTGTTTCCAAAGGTTATGGCCAAAACATTTTCTGATGTATAAATACTTATTCTAGGACTGTTAAAGGATATAATAATGGAGGTATTTAGTCCTAACCGCAATTCTTCAGTTGTCCAGTATTTTCCGGAAGAAAAAGTACCTACTATAGCATTCGCACTATTTGTTTCCCAAATTGATATGAAATTCATTTATCTAAGCTTGGTCGTGTTATAAAAACCAGTCGTAGAAATAAGTAGACTATTAATAATAATAAGATACTTTTATAATACTAAATAAAATCTATATTATATAACTCTACATCTACGGTTGACATACGAGTTAGTACCTATATTATCTTAATGAGATCTTTTATAATCGTAACGTTTATTTACATCGTATTGTTTAGCACACAATCAATGGTACAATAAACCCAGTGATTCCCACAACCAAGCACTATAATTAACGTCAACCTTTTCAAATTCAATTCAGCCTTATGTACAGGTGTACCTTAACGACGTAATTGCCGTGACTTCAGGAAACGGAAGCAGTGGCCAATGGGCGATCGTCACAGCGGCTGCACATACGCTAAAGTAACAATGTGTGGGTAAGAAGAGACAACGGATACAGGATGTTGTAAGGATAATGGCCTGATCGGCCTGTATCGGGATTTGAAATGGTTGAAGCAATTTAGATGAGGAAGATTGTACATACAAATCTATGTCTCTGTTTGGTACTGGTTAGATTTATTAACCATTCGATCGTTATGGCAAGGCCAAGGTGCTTTGCATCCATTGAGCTAATAAAAAAAGAATAAAAAAATATTGCGGGTCATTTATTACACACAGCGCCATCTAGCCCCATACTAAGCAAAGCCACAAAGAAATCTAAAGAGTCACAATCTCTAAGTGAAAACAGTCAAAAAACGTCCGAGTGCCGTTGTACACACCTATAAGTGCATTATATAGTTCACAATTGTTCGAATTTAGACGTTATGCTTGTAGTGTTCAATGTATGCTAAAGCGCTTGTATCTTATCGCAGGTCAAGTCAAGTCGTTCAAAAAGTCGGCGCACTGCATAGCGTGCGCCGAGTTTTGCCGCGGACAGTTTTTTGCACGTTTGTGACTCTATAGAAATATCAATGTTTGCAGCCCAAAAATTAAAATTGTATTAATAAATATAAAATGTAGGTATTTAGTTAGAAAATAGTCCTATTCATTGCCAAGAAGGCCCTCAACTTTCGCATAATGACATGCGGGACGAAATGCGAATGAGCTAAAGACGCCGTAATCTCTTCAGCGGTGTTAATGCGAAAACTTTAAAATTCTTCACGTTTCGTGACGCGTAGTGGGTAAGTTGCCGTGTAACATGTGGGGATTCACGAGATTGTTTTGTGCTTTCAAACGTTACGTTTAAAGTAGCTTAATTTAAATAGGAATTAGCGATTAGTACAACTATGTGATCTTTATGTTCTTAACAATGGCTATAATAACTTTATAATAAACGTTTTACCTTAAATAATTTTAAAACAATTTTTATAACCCGAAACTTGTTTAGATAATTATGATTGTGTAACTCAGTTGTCATTCGTCATATAGGTATTCTTTCTTTTAATCAGAACTGTCATCGGTTGTTGTCATCAACTAGACACTTTCCGAAATGTTCAACGAGATAATACGCTTTAAAAAAAAAACTACCGACTTCACTACCTGGATGACATCTTCATATTTTCCAGTAATTTTGAGTTAATAACCAAACTACTGAGCCGATTTCGATAAAATTTGTACGAAACCACTTCTGAAGACAAAAACCTGCCAAACAAAAAAATAATCATCAAAATCAATTCATAATTGGCGGAGTAATCGAACAAAAAAAACAACATACAGTTGAACTGAGAACCTCCTTTTTTAAGTCGGTTTAAAAATATAACTACGAGATGCTTCGTCACATGACTCCGTCTACGCTCAATTCATGTCCCCGTGTGTTTCCACTCACACCTCGGGCATTCAATTTGTGCGCCGCCTCGCGAGCAATTTACGCCTTGCGCGAACTTAGCTCATTGTGAGCGCTTCTTTGTGAAAGAAACCGCAAGTCAGCGTGTTTTGTGCACTAGTGCGAACGGACTGGAAAGGTTAGAACAAAGTAGGTATTAATCCTACTATTTCTACCATAAGAGGTTACTTCAGTGAAAACTTACGTATAATAAAAGATTACGTTTTGACTAAAAACTAAATAACTTTCAATGTTATAGAATACAAATAAATGTCATAGTACCAAAAAAAATTTTTTATTCTCATGTCTTTATACATAACTTTATGAAATAATGCACTTAAAAAAACAACCGACTTTAATTTCGATTAACTGCATCACGTTCATATACATAAAAAAAACGCGTAACATAAAAAAAATTATATATACGTACAGTCGAATTGAGAACCTCCTTTTTTAAAGTCGGTTGAAAAATGCTTAATATTTTACAGAAATCTCAAAAATATGATCTGTATATCTACCATCCTCTTTCTTACAGATTCAGAAGTACATTATAGAAAAAGATTATATTACTTAAACAAAAGTGAATTGATTTATTTAGCATTACATTTTCCATCTTTACTGCTTAGTTTCCCAGTGCTTAAAAGACTCCGGTGCCTTCTGTCGAGTCTTTAATCGTCGCATCTCTCTCGAGTTTCCCGCTAATGGAGAGCCTCAGAGACTTTCTTTGTAGAGCTTTCAGGTTTTACAGCATTTATACAGTATTGAAGAATATTCAAATATAAACTTCATGAACTTGAAGTCAGCGTCACAGTTATAGCGTACGCTTTTTCAGCTGACCTCCAAAAATATAATAATCACTGTGAATACCTATCGTTTTAACTGTGCTTGTGTTGTTTAGTTTGAAATTATACAAATAGGTACTGACATTTTAATGCAATTCCGATTGTAAGATTACGTTTCTGTAATTCTATTTACTACCAGACTTAGTAACGCTAGTCTCCTAAAACTTAAAAGTAGGTACTCAACGTAATCAACTTTACTGTTATTATCTAAACTAATAAGTATGTAAGTAGTACTAAGTAGTAGTTTATTAAGTAGGTACTTAGGTAAACAAAATATGACAACTCCATAATTATTGTCATTCGTTTCTCACATATTGAAATTAGAAGACAAACATCTACTAGATGATAATTTTCGTAAATTAAACCAAAACACCCCATGATTTTATTGTAAGTAATATACCTAATATTTTATTATGAAAACTGACGTGGTATTGACACATTTTTGTTTTATTAATACGGGAATACTCACGTTTAATTAAATCCGATACTCCGACTATAGTTTCGATCACATCCGGTGACCTTTTTCAAAGAGTGAAAACAGAGCCCGACGCGCGTGCAGCTGCGTCCTGCTTAGCACACTACAACTATAGTCGGAGTATCCGATTTAATTAAACGTGAGTATTCCCGTATAAATAAAACAAAAATACCTAATATTCTTTATCCATTTTTAAGTAGATTTCCCCAAGCGTCATAATCATCATGGATGTACTTATAAATAACTGAAACAATTAAAACTCCTAAGTATTTTCATATCCTATTTGATAGCCGAATTCACAGTCACAAAAAAATGCAAAGTCATTTGTCTCAAAAATCTGTTATATGACTTTTTAATAACGATAACAGAACTGTGTCACGTACCGTTCCATTTGAAAGAAAATCTATGCCTACCCGCAACTAAAAAACATGAAAAGCAATGACACCTCCGTCCCGTTTCACGTAATGATCGCTAAGACTGCGCTCCATCGGGCGCCGTTCTTAATTCGAACGTTCTCTTAATGAGATCCACCTTCAACGTGTCTGCGTACAATGGAACGTGCGTGAGTTTTCTTTTTTTCGTATTTTTCTAAACCGGTTCAAGAGTAGTTTCTATTCAGCCGGTAACGATTAAAAAGATTTAGCTTAAGTAATGACGCGCTGGCTTTCAATTTTGTTGGGACGTATTTTCAGTTTCGTTTGCAGAGCGAAATTTGAACGACATTTCTAAAGAAAGTCGGGTAAAATTGAAGAATGCATAGTTTTAAACGTAGATAGGGAAGCAGTGGCGGATTTACACATTTGCCGCCTCTCTAAAATTTTGCCGTCCTCCGTACCGATCTCTATCGATACCCATAATTCACAATTAGGTAAACTTTTTGTCAGAAAATTTTTAACTTTTTATTTTTGCGCTATTGTCTCAATTACCTATACCATCTTTTTCCCGTAATTAGCATGATTGTGACCTAGGGCATCGATGTGTCAGTTCCTAGATTATTTTTACATCCCTACGATTCGATTAAAAGTAAATTTGGTTTCGCCAGCCACCTGCATGATGCGTGCCACAAGAGCTAGGTATATAGCAAGGTTTTCCATTGACGGACCCGTCAAGGACGACAATATAATTTATATATACCTTGTCAGGAATTTGTCAATTTTCTGAAGTCAAGAGAGGAAAATTCAAACGTGTCATAAAACACCCATTCATCATAAAAGACAAGAAACTTTTTCTCCCAAGTATAGAGGCTAAACTAGCTTCAAGGTTCATGGTACTTAGCATATAATTATAATCCAGCTACGGTTTTATTATCTGTGGTTCGCGTAGGTGGCAGTAGGTCGAATACTTTGTCTCCCAAGAGCTAGAGGTCGCCGATATCGCCGGAAGCGGCTATCGACCGGAAGTCTGTTGGTAGACGATACGCTCGCGCGTCTATTTTATCTGTTGGACTTCAAGTTGACTTATTTACATTGTTGTCATTTATTAACATACTTTTAGCTTCAGTTACAGCTAACTGCATCCCACAGCTGGGCAATGTGGGCATGGGCGTAACATCGAAGGTGATTGGGCGATATTACAACATTGTGGCCAAGTGCGGATTGGCGATTTCACATAAGTCATTACTTAGATTCCTTCTCCGGACATTTGCAGGTTTCTTAACGATGATTTCCTTCACAAAAAAGCTAGTGGTATCTTTTAAAATCCGTAGGTAAACTCATTGGTACGGGCTCGGAATCGTACTCACGAACTTACGGTTTCGAGGCATGTCTGGGGAGTAGACATGCCTCGAAACCGTAACTGGGCTACCTTAATTCACACAACTTCAACTTAATTAACTACTTATATCCTTTGACAAAGGTACCTAGTTATTACACAACAGTCCAAAAAGAGGAGTGTATTCGTTTTCAGGGTAGGTACTGAATGCCTAAACAGATTTGGATGTATCGTTAGAATCCTTACGACATCCCAAGTGGCACTGGCTATAATTATTTTTTGGCAGAGCAGTCGTGTAAACACACGATTGCCCCAAAAAAAGGAGTGTAATGTTTTCAAAGTTCATGTACTTATGTAGGTATGTATGGGAGTTTCTTTATGCCACCATAACTTCTAAATGCCTGAACAATATGTGTGGGGTATCGCTAAAAGTAAGTAAGTAAGTTCGTATTGGCTGAGTGGCCAGCCCTAGTGTCAGAGTTAATGTGCCGCGCGAAGGCCTCTGACATGGCTGACGGTTGTTGTGAAACTAGAACAAACAACCGGGACCAACAATTTTACGTGTCATCCGACCCACGGTAGAGCTCAGAAATAAATGCCACTCATGGTCACCCATCAGAAGACTGACCGGACCGTCCGTTGCTAAACATCGGTGATCGTTTAGAATCACCTAGACAAGCTACGCCACGAGCACTACATATCGAATCCTTACATACATCATCCCGTGAGACACTAAACATATTTTTTGCAGGGCTACAGTGTTTTATAATGTTTTTAATTAAAATAAATAAATATCGGTAGACATTTTTCACACAGCGCCATCTAGCCCCAAATAAAGCAAGCAAAGCTTGTAATATGAAAACCAAATAGTTGATAGAATACTTATATACTTTTTTTAATTTCATTAGATGCCTTGTTTAGTTTTTTACCTTGAAAATCCAGCGAGGACGTAGATATATCACCAATCGCTTGGCGGCTCACGACGTCGATGTTGAAGAGAAGTTGTCTGGAAAAGAATAAAATAAATTGTATTATTCAATACATTGTAAACAATCATGCAAGTAAGTTGTTAAGTCGGTCGGTCAACTGTCCCAAACTTAGGCCCCGCCCACCTTCTCGCGCAGCTGAGCGCTCCGCCTTGCGTCTTGCGCGCAACTTAGCGCTGCCCGCCCTTAGTCTTATAACAGACGTCTTAGCTACACTACTCCTGCCTTAGACACACCCACAGAAAAGCGAAAGCCCTACTTCTTATGATAGAACGGCTGTCAAAACAATGTTCTAAAGCAGTTGTATGGAAAACTGGTGTTGCCAGTTTCACACTTATTTGTATAGAAACTACGACGAAAAAATACCAATAATTGGTCGCGCATTTGAAGTAAAACGCTCGAAATGCCATTTTGCAACAGATTCAAATTGATCTTATTACGATGCAATGTGGTTTGGTTTCCTACGCGTCTATATAAATTGTCTTTTTGAGTATTCAAAGTTTAAAAACATGTATATTGGTAGAATTGTCATCAAGCGCATTTGCACTTGATGCCGGCTAGCGCGGCCCGTCACATTTCCGTTCTATTCACTTCTCTCTTCAGTGGACACACCCACCGAATGTAATACTCCCCATAATGAACTGAAATGAATTTATTCCACTAAAACACGCTTTAAAAAAAATACAACCGAATTCAACTTCGAATACCTATGACATCTTCATACTTTCTAGTAATTTTGATTAAAAAACCAAACTATTAAACCGATTTCAATCCCGACCTACCAAATAAAAACCATCAAAATCAGTTCATAATTGGCGGAGTAATCGCGTAACATACATACATACAAAAAAAACATGCAGTCGAATTGAGAACCTCCGTTTTTGAAGTCAGTTGAAAATAGAGTAAGTACAAATACAATCGTATTGATAGTTGTAGTCCATTTAATTCGCCATTCATTGGCATGTGGAAATGTCAAGGATAAACTTAAGTATTGCACAAATAGAATAGAATAGAATAGAATAGTTTTTATTACCAACCACATAGAGTAGTACATATTTGCTTAAATTAGGTACATAGTAAAAAATACAGTTATTTTTTTATCAAGGTAATTAACGGTGAACCCCAAACTAGGCTCGAGGCCTGTATCTTGGGGCTCAAGTGCAATGTTACCATTCAGAATTATGTTCGGTTACGTAAATAAAATGCTTAAAATATTGGAACCCCAGTGGGTAGGTATAAGGTAGTAGATATATTGAAAACAACTGAAAGCTAAAATTCCACTTATTTACATTTACATTAGTATTAGGCCGGGCATCTTTGATTTATAAGGTTATGTATACCAATATCCAATCACATTCCTTTTAAGAGCTGAGTCCCATATGAAGTGAGCACGCGGCCCAAGCGCCATCTCCACCCGTAATAGCAGTCGCGCGCAGACGTCACGAGCGACTCGCGACGGTGGGACGGTGCCACGCGCGCGCTTGTGTGCGTGCCTAAACCAGATTCCTAGTGATCTAGCCACAAGCGATCGTCCTCGTAAAATTTCAGCCTACCCCCAAATGCTGATCCATTTAACACTAGTGTAATACAAGGTATTACATTAAATTCTAACTAGATAACGAAATACCAAGAATAATCAATAAGCATAAAACGTTAAAACGCTAAATCCTGACCAATAATCAATGACCTGCTTTTGGAGGCTTTTATGCCTTAAAATTAACTTTTATGCCTTATAATTAACTACCTGTAACTTTACAATCGATTAGAGATTAGGTACATAGCAGTTAACTTGACTAATTTTTAAATATTATTTAAATATAATTAAGAGTTTATGCATAGTTTACACTTAAATGAAAATACAATAATTTAGAGTTATTAAGCTGATTCACAAAGAAAGCGGGAGGTAGATTACGAAATTACGATGACAACTAATAAACATATTTTTCGCGTGCCTCGCTAATTCTAGTTTACAATGTTTACAAATAATATGTAGGTAGAATTGGTTATAGAATAATATTATGATAGAAGCTCAGATTAGAAACTAACATTTTAATGTTAAATTAAAGTAAATATATATATAAGTATGCCGTTTGATTGCCGGGTTAATAGGTACCTTTTATGTAGTAGCTTCGAGCATTTACCAGTGGAGAAAAAGCCAAAAGGTAGACATGGTCAGTGACCATATACCCTTTGTATGTGTTATGAGTTTATTTTGTTGTACATTTATACGAATAGTATTTCCTTTTATTTTTAAGTATTTATTATCGCCAAAGGCCACTCCATTGATATGCGCTCAAAGGTAGATAAGTAAGAATAATGGAACAGACCTTTCATACTACCACACATTTCAGCACAACTACCTGTGCTATCTTATGTGTCAGGAATAGGTAAAAACGAAATGTGTTTAAAAGACAAAATGTAACAAAAGTGTAATCCAGGGTCGCATCACAATTCCGTATAGATTTTAAAGTGATAATAATAATAATTATAGTAACAAGTGAAAGGGCTTAATATACATCTGTCAGATCGACAGTACCTACTGCTAAAAGATGTTGCAATTAATTTCAAATAAATTACATTAATTTCAAAAATACACGACAAAGCGGAAACTATAAAAATCACTGTCCTGAAGGTCCTGACTTGCAGATTGACTGACTGACTGACTGACTGACTGACTGACTGACTGACTGACTGACTGTTTGACTGACGACTGACTGACAGACCACGCACATCCTAAATTCCTAACCCACTAGTCGTAAGGACTAGAAATTTAGAGGGTGTATTTATCTTGATGCGTAAGGGTGCAATAAGAAATGATTTACCGTAAATCAATCCTTGTGGTAGTAAAAATGGGTAAAAAATAACATTGGGCTTGTCGAGAAATTCGTCCAAGCAATAGAAACATTTTTCTGTCAGCCACAACTTCAATTTATTGCGAAACTGGCCATCAGGAAGTTCCTATACCGACACTGGTAATTCGTTTTATTATATGGTGACTAATATAATAATGTAATAATTTGTTGTTAACTTAAAGTATTGACTTCTGTGTACATTTTATGTTGTTATTGATTAATGTAACTGGCATTGTGCCGTTTTAATTGATTAAATAAATAAATAAATGAATTATGACCTCTAGCAGGACCTGCATACGAGCAATCTCTGTGAAATACCCACTGGAATCACTTCATTGCATCTAAATATTCAACTTTATTAAAATATTCCAAACGGTAGAAATAGCCTCCAGATTAAACTAAGCCGTCATACTTGAAAGGAGGACAAGGTTGGCATAATGTTCAAGTAAACTTTCACACTAACAAAATAAATTCATGTTCGTCATATGAATGCACACTAATACAAACTTACATCATAAAAAATATACTTAAAGGGTATATAGTGGTTACGTTTTGGCAGAAGGGTTAGGTAAGTTGTAGGTAGGTAAGCTTTGGCTTGCTTCCTCCACTATACTTAATACGTGATAATAATCGAACTTAGTAAGTTCATAACATAAGTTAATTCGTTTATGTGCTCGAAGTTATAGTTAGGTACCAATTTATAAGTAGCCTCACATTCGACCGCTATTACTAAAATAACTTCCATTATCTAAATAAACCAATATTACCAACCAATAAACTACGTTACTTGGTAATAACTTAAGTCACGCTATGTTACCGCGTCCAATCAGAGAGCAGGACGCCTACGTCTTACCACTCCCACTTTCTTAGGAGTTTCTAAGTTACTTGCCACCCACTCATGTGAACGCCTACCTACCTATGTGTACGTTTTCTTTTAAGTAACACCCTTGACAAAGCTTTGCAACATTCATTCATAAAGATTATTATTATCAACTAAAAATAATTAATCAAGGTAGATAATAAAATCCAGTAAAAACATACCTACCTTTAGTTTCTCTCTTTTTATTTTCAGTAAACCAGTGATGCCATCTATCTAAACGTATCTGAACTTTAATTATTGATAATCTCTGATCTTCTTCTCAGATGGCGCTAGTTGTCGTTAAATATGCAAAAAAATAATACGCTGTGTCGCGTCGATAATATAACTACAATCTGTAATCTGCACCCTTATCATGGACGTTCGTTATTCTCATTGCGACCGTGCGCGAGCGGGACGGCGCATAGCGCGAGTAAGTTGGTACGAGCGGGATGGCATGCTATCGTAATCAGAATCACGAACGTCCATGATAAGGGTGCTGCTCCTGCTCTACATTTTTCTACTTCTGCTTTGCCATCGTAATGTTTTGTTTTATAATGTTGATTCAAAATAATCTACAGTACATAATACAAATAGGTTAAGGTAAGAAATGAGTGGCGCCATCTATAAAGTGCCCAAAACATCGCGCTTACTCATGATGCGCTTGCGCCACTCCTTACGTTGCGCCATCTAACGGATTTTACGTGAACTGCTTAAGGTGTGAACTAAGTAACCACAATTAGGTAGGTACATAAGTGGAACGTCATTCATGATAGTGAGGGGTTGTTATTATTTGGTGATCATGTTTAGCTTTTAAGATTATTTGAAAGATGGCGCCACATGCGATAGCACGTTATTTTGGATTTTCTCTCGACTTTTATCATTGTAGTAATAATACAATTTAATGTAGGTTAGATTCGATTGTGTGTATTTTATATTAGCAAATTTGACAAGTTTTAGGATTCCGTAGCCGAAAGCTATCTAACGCGACTCTATTAGTAAGTATTAGTAAGCCTGTATCTGTCAATCGAACCTAATTATGATCTGAATTTTCTTTAGCTAGTTGAAATTTTCGTAGAATAATATGTGTTATTATGGTCAGTAAGTTTTTACTTGCTGAGTGGCTAACCCTAGTGTCAGAGCTTGTGGCCGCCCAGAACCCTTCAGTTTTTCGTCAAAAGTTCAGAGATTGTTCAGAGGACAAGGGGGGTTCCTTTTAGATAATACAAAATTGATAGTAACTTTTTTTGCCTCAAACTTACTCTATTGGAAATACGGTAAGTATGTATAATTTTGTAGAAGCGTCGAACTTGGTATGTTTATAGAGTAATAACCAAATAAAAACATTTTATTTAGAATTAAAGTCCTTACTAGTTTATTTTATTAAATTTTAAAGGCTATTGTATTGTACTACTGGCGTGTCTCACGTTTTGGCGTCGTGGTCAGTGTGACAAGCATTAGTCAATAAATAAAAAAACCGGTCAAGTCCAAGTTGGTTAGTCTTGATTCTGCACTTTGATAAATGAACTTACAAATTATTCTTCTATAAGCAATTTTACAAGCAAATAAAAAATGATTTCTTGTGCACACTATTTTAATTTTTATGTAGTGGTGATACAGAACCCTCGGGACGCGACTCTGAATCGCACTTGACTAGTTTATACCTATAAGTACGGCACACTAACTTCTGTGTGAGACCTCGAAGTAGTGTACATAGTTCACTAAATACATACGTTGTACCTATGTATTTAGTGTATCCAAGCCAAAACTAAAGCCTAGTGTTTCCACCCGCACATCGACCTCTATTCGAGAAATCTTGAATGGCGTAATATTATTCTGGTTAATCCTTTATCAAATAAGGAAATGCGGTTCAGCATAGATATTATGTAGGTACCTACCTACTATATTAGCAGGGCTGCCAACTCGATACCACGGATTAGTGCTACATGGTATCTTAAAAGTTCTAAATCAAAATACAACAAAGTTATATAACTAGAGTAGCTGCGCCTAAAGCAAGTTCTTTCTTGCGACATTATACCCTACATAGGTACATCTCACTGCTACATACACTCAAACACTCGATAATAAGGGTATATAAATTTGAAGTTTTCTTGACAGAATAACTATTGACAGTAGAGCTTAGGTACTAAAAATGTTGCAGTCCTTATCTAATAGACTGCGATGAAAAAGACAGCTATGTTTTAGTAAGTCTAGACTAGATCTATCAACAAAATTCAATATTGGCTGTTTTATATTATATATTTTATTCTAGAGGTCGCCCGCGACTTCGTCCGCGTACAGAAGAAATTCGCCCCCTCTCCCAGAATTCACCACTTTAAATCATCCCGAGCAATATTTTACGCCCCCCTCCCCTAACTCTCCCGGCTCTACCGACTCTACCGACTCTGCCAACCCTACCAACTCTACGTATAGATACTTGGAGGCTTATTTATATACTCAATACGCAAAAACGACTATGATATGAATGGGTTTGGATTAAATTTGGTACCTAGTACCTTGGAATAAGACATAAGATATTTTAACCCAGAAATAGCAGGTAAAACCGCGGGCTCTGCTAGCTTATAACATAAAGAAAGATAAGACAAAACTATTAAGCGTGGTTTTGACACATTTTATGTTTAAAAGGTCACCGGATGTGATTGAAACTATAGTCGGAGTATCAGATTTAATTAAACGTGAGTATTCCCGTATAAATAAAATAAAAATGCATTGAGCTAATATCTAAAGAGTCACAATCTCTAAGTGAAAACAGTCAAAAAACGTCCGAGTGCCGTTGTACATACCTATACGTGCATTATATAGTTCACAATTGTTCGAATTTAGACATTATGTCGTTTGTATAGTGTTCAATGTCTGCTTGAGCGCTTGTGTCTTACCGTAGTTGAAGTCATAGCGTGCGCCGAATTTTGGCGCGGACATTTTTATTGCACGTTTGTGACTCTATAAATATTAGCTCAATGGACAAAACATCAAAACAATGATTCCTTTGAAGGATCGTAATAAAATTCAACCATCTGTCCGAACGGACCTAAATTGTTAAACAACCACAATTTATTTCAAAACCGGTACAGTTCAATGATCGGATGACGGATATTTTCTACAAAGAAACACAGATTGGGGTAGGCTGAGAACATAATGCTCTCGACATGACGGAGTTACATTTTGGAGGGAGAGAGAAAACTGGTTATAGTAGAGTTCGGAACACCTGCCTCTTCGCGTCTCGTGATTGTAAAGCGATATGTAGTACCGATAAATTATTGAGAATATCATTACATAGGTTTAGAAATAAATAAAATGTCAATACAAGCAAGTTTTCATTCATTAAACTGGACAAACCCTGAAATCCCATTTTTAGTACCTACCTGGTACTAAAACTTGTTTAGATGTAGAGGTAGGACTCTACTGCAGAGTCCGCCTAGGAAGTAGGTACCACACCTTTGGCAGCTATTCAACCCAATCAGTAGTGTGCGAGCATTACCTTTGTTCCGGTTTGAAGGGCCAGGGAATGTTACCAGAGAAATTACTGGGTATGAAGAGATTTAACATCTAATATCTCATGGTGACGAGCGCAGTACAGTGCGGCGCAGAATTGTGTACGCAAGTTCACAATTCTGGCACTGCTACTGTTAGTGGCAGGCGTGACTTACCACCAGGCAAACATCTAGCTCGTATCGTCACTTGATTGTGTAAAAAAATACGAATGAATAATTATCCTAATAACTAACATTTCAAACTCGTAAGGAACTACTTATACTGTAAATCCATCTATTTGTTGCCTTTTGATAGCTAAATGATTAAGCCGTTTTTAACTAATTTTGAGATAACGGTAGGTAATATTCATCACAAAGAGAGCCAAAATATTTTTTTTCTGAAAAAAATAGGTAAGACTGTCGTCTGTAAATAACTACAAAGCTCTGTTCAGTCAACTCTTTGACAAAATTGTTTGAAAAAATTCTATTCAATCCTAAACCAGTGCATAATAGATGAAAAATTAATAAAAACGACATGTGCGGAACATGTTCTGGCTTTTTAATTTTTATAAACCTCTCTGCGAGGCTGGCGATAACTTTACTTCCGTCGCAGGGTTCTTTATAATAATTATATCTTCATAGGCCAAGTACTTAGTGTGCAAAGTGAGTTCTACATTTTTCCTATAACATTTTGTTTGATTTCTCAGAAATATATACTCGGTAGCTAGGTTGGAAATTGCTTTCTCGTAAACTGACATTCTAGTAAGTATCTAAGTTGATTCTATTATTTGATTTGGAACGATAGAACTCAATTGGAAAAAATGCGTTAGAAGCCTATAGATATACATGAAGTACCTAATGAATGTGTGTACTTACTAAGCATTGTATAGAAACATATCTTAGCTTATCTGTAGCAACATTTTACCAATTTACAACACACATTCAGGCAACTGCATCCAGAACCACCGGAGGACGGGCAGCAGCGTCCTCTCGGTTAACAGTAATGAGCATTCTGCGATCCCCAAGCCGCCTGCCATGCGAGGATATTATGGCAACCCTTCCCTATTTAGGGAGAGGCCTTTTTCCAGCAGTGGATTTCTTCGGGTTGATGATGTGTGTGGTGACATCGGAGGAAAGGAAATGCGGCCAAAATTGTCCAAGACACATTTCCTTCAGCATATTCCAAACATATTGACTTCAGACGAAGATATTTATGATAATATATTTCGTCACTTTGGTGGTGAAGAGAGTCAAACCACACATTACAAGTTTCTAGATAAAGAGCGAATAGATAGAGCGGTTACGTGTATAAAAAATAAATACTTGTCAATCACTTTCAAACCGTAAGTTACGTTTTAATAAGATTGGTGTCGTTTTATATCTGAGTTTTGTTTATTAGTTAACATAAAAAAGAATGTAATTTACCTGGTGTTAGTGTTAACCATTGTTTTGCACTTAGCTCTCTTCACCACCAAAGCGACGATTTACTTATGTGATTGAATTAAAAGCCACTCTGCTTTGCACATAGCTTAATCCAAAAATGTATCCAGCACGAACCTAAAGTAAAGCAAAGTTGGAAGATACGATAGAAGATAAGATACTGGTACTAAAAAAAAAAGTATACTGCTACTAAGTTTGTACTAACTTGATTGTTAAAAAAATATATTTCATAATTTCTCTGTTTCGCTGTTTCTAACCAGTTAAAAAATGAGACTCTTTTATTCCGTTCCGTTTAGTAGTTATGAAAACTACGAATCCTTCCATTTTCTTAACTCTGACCGGCTACGAACAAAGACTTTTATTTACTGTCCTATTAACTAGTTATTAATCAAAAATTTGTTCATTCTCTTACAGACACAGCATAGGAAATCAAATGGAGAGTGAATAGTCTTGAGTGAAATTCGAACTTTTGAATTCTTGTTGTTACAATCGTCATAATAATATTATCATTTAATTTACTTAAAGTCTAATAATATGATATTATTTATGTAGGTATTGGATCTCAATGACTCATCGTCAGTTACCATGACAGGTTATTTGTCGGTCAAATGTCGCAGAAATTAGCTACGCTACAATTTTTAACAAAACCTCATAACTACATTATTTTCATACCACACAGGATAATCTACAAACAACGACATCAAACTAAGTATTCTTAATTATAGCATGCAAAAATAAACTAATCAAATGAAATAAAACCAAAAAAGAAAAACTTTTATTTATTTACGTAACACACAATTAATCTTAAAACTAAAAATTAAAATGTAATTGATACAAACGTTGTAAACTACACTTTGTATCGATTGTTCTAAAATAACGATACATTATGAAAAAACAAAACAAAAGGTTCGTTCAACGCATTATTAATTATGAATATTGTTTATTAATAGTTTGGTACGAAACAAAAATACACGTAGCCGACGGCAAGCTAAAGTGAAAAAAGAGTTACAGTCAGAATACAATCGCATTGTATTCATATGATTTTATGTTATTTATTGAAAAAAAACAACAAAAACGTAACAAAGAAATAAACTTAAAAATAAAACCTACGCGAAAACAACAAAATAACCAGAATAAGTCAAAATAACAAAATAGCCAGACTACAAAAATCTAGATTGTCTCTACAAAATATTTTTAATTATTTTAACCTTGGTCCAGGTGAGGTTTCTCGTGAATGCACAAAAGAACTCGTATAGTCCGGTAATGTTCACATAGTCCAGTCACTAAACTAACCTATTCAATGTCCATGAATTAATTTCTTAAATTATCAGAAGTTCAACGCTTATGCTATCTCTACGTTCATATCTCACACGCTCTATTAGATAAAAAAAAAACAAACAAAATATTTCAACGGCCAAAACGTTAATCTCTCAAACGGTAACCGACGTAAATATTAAAAATTTTGCAAAAAACTTTTATCCACTGCCAACAGTATAGTTCGAAAAAGTGCGGTTCGAAGGGATTTATAGCCTAAAAATATCAATTACGCGGTTTAGGTTTTTCTAAAATTTTGAATTATTTAAATTTATAATCACAAGTGCACGAGGAACGTGTATTTGCGCCGCGCGGCCCGGCCGGCCGCGGCGACTCCAGACGGACGACTGAGACGCATTCGCGGCCCGCCACACCACCCACCCTCTCCCACCATCCATGCCTCCCCCTCCCCCACCCCCAGCCCGACTTCGTTACGAGCCACTTGTAATCGCCGCGCGATTTTTCCGCCTAAGACAAATTAGGCGGCCCGCCCGCCCGCGCTCGCCTCGATCTTACGTTTGGGCGGCTTCTTTCTAAGACGATTTGCGCACGCCTTGTGAGTTTTTCTTTCAACGAATCCGCGGACGAAGACTCTTTTCATTTTATACATGTATTATATTATACCGAGATCGATTGTGCTCGAAGCGTAGAGCGACATAGACGAATATACACTTAAGTAATAACAAAATAGGACACAATTTATATTGGTTCAGTTATTGACGTCGTATAAAATGATCAGCATGAATTGTTTTATTTTTAAATGGCATTTAATCGTCACTCTCGCTTTCCCGACACCGAGCTGGGTTAATTGTAAATAAAATCCGATCATTCGGTAAAAAACCCGGTAATCGGCCGCTGGACAATATCAATGAGAGATATGCTCGCCCATTGTATATTAATTCATTACCGGGATCGGGTGACGTCACTCGCGAGATTTTTTGCTCGTCTGATAAATAAGTCTATTTTACTGCTAAAATATGATAAGATTTGGTAAGCTTTGGATTGTTTCGGAAAGCTTTATGAGAAACGTGCTTTTCTTATGCTTTTATTATGAGAAACATGCTATTCTTAAATACTTTGCAACATCGATGAATCTTTTTAATATTTAAGCAGCGGTTGGGTAATCAAAGTTTGTGCTACTGGTTTGTCGTTACAGTGATTTTGTTAGTTAGTTTGATTTTGTCAAAGTCATTTCATTTAGTAATGCTGTGTACAATGTTTGGGTCAGTACATTTATAACGATTTCTATAGAATGCTTAATTTAAGTTATAAGATTGGTTTGCAAATTATTGTTGTACCAAAGTTAAATAAAATAAAATAACATTTTGTTTTTATGTACTTTCTGGGATAGGTCTAACATCTAATTCTAACTCAAACTCAACGAGCTTTTAAACAGATTTTTATTAAATGAAGTTTTTTAATTAAATATTTAATTTTAATTATCTTTCACTCACTCTTTTAAATCATCTTCACGCTATGATATCAAATAGACTTTTTCAGAAGGACCAATAAAAAAACTAGGTTTTACGGTAAATATAATTAGAAAAAATAGTTTACGTGATTTCTATAAATTTAAAATCATTTTTGTTTTATTTATACGGGATTAGTCACGTGTAATTAAGTCGGATACTCCGACTAAAATTTGATCACAACCATTATAATAAAACAAAAATGTGTCAATACCACTTCAGTTTTCATAGTAATTTAAAAATAGATAAGTAAGTACTGATTATATTTAACTCCATATTAACGATTAAAAAAGCATTTATTTTTTTACTTTTTGGTAACTATTCAGTTTATGGTCGAAAATTATACTTTTAAACGGTTATATTTAGCTTGTCATTTTTGTATTGTTTTTTGGGTCTTTAATAATTGAAATTGAACCCCCTTCCTGTTGACAGTTTCATCTGATATTTGGTTCATGTGGTACCTTTAGTTCTGAGGACAAAACCGTTTAACTTAATTTTTTAAGTGTTATCATTTTATTTTAAGTTCAATCTGAAACTTATCAGAGTACCTACATAACTATCAATGTTGTATACTTACCTATTTATTAAGCGGTGTACATACTGTAACATATTTATTGAACTAACAACGAAGTATAATTATAAAAAGTTAAATTAAACTACAAAAAAAAACGATATAAGAGACCGTTTAAAGTATCCATAGGTACCAAACCTAATGTAACCAGTTTCTAAAACGCTTGCTATTAATATTGGATACTGGTGTATCTACAATGTACGAACAGACAATTCTAGCAGCTAGAAAGAAAAAACGTCTTTTTATTAATATAAAAAAAAACAGTATAACTAGCGATCTTAAAATTATATAACAAAAATATTAAGGTTAAAGCCGTCTCACACGGTGAAGATGCTATAATATTTCGTGTTATCTTAGACCATATTTCAATATAGCTACTCATACAAAACAAAGGACGTACAAGTGACGAAGGTAATATATATTCCAAAATTGTATGGCGAGCTATATTTCATGTTAACATAAAATATTATAGCATCTTTATGACTAACCCAAAGTTAAATCCAAAGTTTAAGATTTGACTACAAACGCATAATATTATACGAGGTGTTAGTTTGAACACCGTTATCCTTCTAGGATATCATTGTAGTCAACATTACGATCAACTTTTACTATGGGGCCAACTCTGAAATCACGAAAAAAAAACAGCTGTTCCATACAAAAAGGTTCATCGATCTTGGACAAAATGTATGGAACAGCAGACATTTTTTTCGCGATTTCAAGGTTGGCCCTATAGTAAAAATTGTTCATAATGATGAGTACAATGAAATCCTAGAAGGATAACGGTGTTCAAACTAACAGCCTGTATACTTTAATGAGTTTCTAGTAATGGACGCCTCATTTCTGAGGCACAAGGTAAAAATTTCCAGATTTCCATTCATATGATTATTTTATCAGGAACAGAGCTCGGAGGTCACTGAACCCGCAACGATTTTTGCCGGCGCCAATTTATTGACACTGAACTTTATTCGGCGCTGATTTTATTAATGCTGATACGTTTTTAAATAAAAAGTAAAAATGCGTAAATGAAAGTGTTTACTGACTTTTTAACACTCATTTTGTGAAATGAAGCGCGTTTTGAGTGTGCAAGTTATGTGTGAATTTTGTTAGGATCAAATGACTATTTGTTTTCTCTACTTTTTATGACTAAGTACGCGTCTATTTACGAGGACGTCGATCATAACTGATAAAATAAAACGGATGTTTTCGTCTTAAGGATCTGGTACATTTTTGATGAAAAAATGCACGTCATGTCATAGAAAAAATGCCACGTTTTTGTGTTAAAGACAAGTTAAGGCAGTTTTTCGAAACAATAACATGCTATATCTAGCATGGAAGATAAAATAGAAATAAGTACCTATAACCTGTAGAGCTGAAGATAGAGCGTAGAGATTTTGTTTCTTTTCGACGGTAGAAACTGAATTACAATTATTAGATTAAGATCGAATATAAAATCGCCCCTAACTTTACAAATTTGTATTTAGAATTTAACTTTTGAATATTTATCTAATTAGGTACAGGGGTTTACAACAGAAATACAAAACTACAAAAAAAGGCAAAATAAAACGAACAAGCTCACAATTTTTAACACTGCAACGTAAGTTATTTTTCATCAAATTTTACCTTAATCTGAAGAGTCACAGAACACTTTCTTAAAAAATAACGGCACAGTACTTAAGTACTTACATAAAAATCCAAAAATCCCGCACCACAAACTAGAACGATTTTAAGTCCAACCTTACCAGCTAATTAAATTTTACACCAATATTTTAGTCTTCAAAAAACCCGAAGTTGCACTAAATTTCACTAAAAGTAAAAACTCTTCACTGTGAAGTCTGTGCTAATTAGCGAAAAAAAAATAAAAAAAAAGTAAGAACGCGAGGAACTTAATACCACTTACAGACTATGCGGCAGCAGCCGAATATTTACATTGGAGAGAAAAAAAAATCAGGTCATTCGGAGGTTACGGGCAAACTGCCACTCGGCGCGAGCCGCCACGGGATGTGACGCTTACGCCACCCGCTCCCGGCGGCCACAACCGAAAACCACGTGCGCGGACTCCTGACAGAGACAGAAATACTACTACCCTTCAAGCTAGAACGGAGTGGAAGCGTTCTTTTTTCAATTTACTATATTGCTGATTTTTATTATTTTTTCGCATTTCGATATTTTATTTTTTAGTTGATGCGCTCCGCAACTCACCTGTTGTGCCTTGACCCGGTTCGATCTGCCGATCATGTGATCGACGTTTTGAATACTTTTTAACTTGTGCGATTATTTTTCCGGTTGAAATTGGGTTCCTAGCGTTCATTCGCGTGTAGGGAACAATAATTAGGTAGGTAAATTTAAGCGGCTGAAAAAGAAAACAGAACATTATACCAAATAATGCTCATTAAATGTTAACCCTTCAGTTTAAATGAGAAAAAAACTAAAACAAATCAACGAAGTAGAGCGGACCCTTATTTAATTTTAGTAACTTAATGATGTAGCAATAAATCAGTATCATTCAGTATTTTAATGTTGGTACATTTAAAAGCTATCACCTAATCAGATTCTAATAAGATAACGGTGCTGCCATTACATTGCAGCGTCGGGTAGCAGAACTAATTTATTGCGTCACCTTGCACTACACTAGCGCCACGACACTTCACCGGCTTTAATGTGAACCTATCGGATGGTTCAGAACGCTCAGTTTATTTTCTCATTTTTTACATTTTTTAATCGTGAAAGTGCAACGTTCACTTTGCTGGCCATTTTCGTTTGCAGTATCTTTTTAGTTTTCTATTGGTTTTATGCAGACGTTTTGATGTCGTCCGTATCATCACAATGGAAATTCAAACGGATTGGGTTTACTTTTTCGATTACTCGAATGCTTACTTACTACACGCTATTTTTAAAATCACAGATTAAATGTTGTTTACAATAACCTGCATGTATGCCTGCATTACGTCATTGTAATTTATAATTTAAAAAAAAACTTTGAACTCATAATAATTAGATTGCCTGCTAATTACGATAGATGGCGCTACTAGTTATAAAATGCAAGTGAGATTTTGTTTTTCAGTATTTTCATGTACTTACCGCTATTATATTATAATACTTAATAATTTATTTTTAATATTGATGTTAACCGTTCGTTCACACTGAAAGAAATTTCCTTGTACTACTTCATTCTGGTCATTTATTTTATGCTGGGCGTTTTATACACGGTAAGGACGAGTTTTCACATCACCATTATTTAGTTGGTGGCTGTGTGTGTTGTGATAGAAAAATTAAAAAATATTAAGAAACTAATTATTGTAAGCAAGTTATTAAAGAAATTGAAATAAAAAAGACAGTTAAAAAATATATTGGGGCTGGATTTGAATCCACTGTGTCTTCCTAATAACAGACTTTCTAATGTCGGGTATTTAAATTATCTATAGGCGTTTATTTTCTCTAAGCATAATAATATAGATAAAGTATATTTACAGTTTTATTTCTTAGTTTCTTTTGTTTATGTGTAAAAATGCCCCTGGCACAGCCAGGTGAACTAATAATGTAAGTAGGTGGACCACGGGCAGGGAGCGACAGGATAGTGTAGTTATGAATAGGTACGTATATAATAAAAATGAGATTGTTTATTTTCAACATGATATTTAATGGTCGCTCAAGACTTTCACACATTCGTGATTTAAACGGTTAAGTATGTTCATCATTAACAGCCAGAAAACGTCCATCTCTGGACGTTTCATAAAAAAAGAAAAATATTTTATTTTTGAAAATGGAACTAAAAGAAAGCGGCGATCTCTTTGATAGAATGCGTGCATTGATTGCGTTGCAGATCCAGAAGTAATTAAAAAAAAGCCATTGGCGCGAAATCTATTTTTTCTTCTTAATCCTCCGAAGAGGACTTGGCGTCGCACATCCTGTGCATTTGCCAGTGTCAAGTTATTGCGCAAAATCTTTAGAACTTTTCTATTATATATATATATATTTTATGTTTTAATTTGTTTTATTTGCCCAGAGCACAGAATACATAATAGTAACCCGTACAGAAGATTGACTTACTCGAAATCTCGTTTTTAAAAACATAAAATAGTTGAATCACAATAGGCATGATGACTACTATTTTTTTATTACCTCATTAAAAAGCTGATCATCAATAGAGCCTATCAACGAAAACAAAATTTAAAATAATTCAAAAATAATAAAATAATAAGTTCTAAGTATTTTAATTTCAAGCTAGACAGAGAGCGCGCTATACTGAGCTATGACGTCAAGCCTCAGGCGCGGCATACAAGTGCTATACTAACACGTGCTTTGCGAGAAAGGGATAGAGCATCCCCTCTCTATCCCCACCTAAAACTTTAAGCGCTCATATCTCAGAGATTTATCAGCCAATTTTTTTATTTTTTCAGTATGTGTAATGTATTTGGTTATATTCATCACTAAGCCTGTTATTTGTCATAAATTAATCGTTAGGCCACACGCCTATTGTAATTATCTATAACCACAATCATATAATTATGTATATTATAAGTACAAGCTAATATGTACTTTATTTGTCTACTCTGTAGAGTCGATGCTGCAGACTCTACAGCATCCATATTCCATTGTAGTAATGGGGCGCGCACGCAGCCCTAGCCGATGGGACATCAACGAGCCAAGCGCTACCAGAGAAAAGTCGATACACTGTTTAAAACAAATAAAGAACAAATTAACTTGTACTTAGTATTTTGTAGTGGTAGGACTCTACTGCAGAGTCCGCCTGGGGAAGTACCACACCTTCGCCCGTTATTCAACCGCCAAGCAGTAGTGTGCAACATTACTGTGTTCCGGTTTGAAGGGCAATGTTACCAAAGAAATTACTGGGTATGAAGAGATTTAGCATCTAATATCTCAGGGTGACGAGCGCAGTGCAGTGCGGCGCAGGATTGTGTTACAGCTTACAATTCTGGCACTGCTACTGTGGCAGGCGTGACGCTTACCACCAGGCAAACGTCTTGCTCGTCTCGTCACTTGATTGTATAACAAAATGACATTGTTGTATTTTCTGCACGTAGTAAGTAGTACGATTTTTGTGGGTAGCTACGGAACCCCGATGTTTTTTAGCCGCTCTTATTCTCGGTAGAGTTTTACAACGTCTACTGTACGAGTATCTTATTGTCATAAAGACGAAGCAACGCTCATAAACCGTCACCCCTGTAACGGCATGAGGAACAGCTAATAGTAAAGCGTGAAGTGGCTCGTAAAGTGTTGTCAATTCACGGCTTAACTCGCTTGAGATTGACTTGAGGGGGAACTGCCAGAATTGCAAATCAAAGACTTGTCTATAATCTTATGTTATGGCGTTTGGAAAATTAATCCGGGTGTAAGGTAAAGATTGTGTAGCGGTAGGAATCTACTGCAGAGTCCACCTGGGGAAGTACCACACTTTTTTTTTTTTTTAATATATTCAAGTGACGAGCCGAACAAGACGTTCGCCTGGTGGTAAGCGTCACGACTGCCACTAACAGTAGCAGTGCCAGAGTTATGAACCTGCGAACACAATCCTGCGCCGCACTGCTCTGCGCTCGTCACCCTGAGATATTAGATGTTAAATCTCTTCATACCCAGTAATTTATCTAGTAACATTGCCCTTCTAACCGGAACACAGTAATGCTTGCACACTACTGCTTGGCGGTTGAATAACTGACACAGGTGTGGTACTTCCCCAGTCGGACTCTGCTTAATGCTTGCAGTATTACTGTGTTCCGGTTTGAAGGGCAATGTTACCAGAGTAATTACTGGGTATGAGATTCAAGAGTGCGACTAATGCCAGAAAAATAACAGATTTCACCCGCGCGTCTTGCATTAGTTTAGTATCGAAAATCGCATGATACAATTGATGATGATGATGGCTTTGAGCAATTTAGGTGGGATTTTATTTAATCATTAAAAATTTAGGCATGAAATAAAAAAAATTACGGCTACTGTGCTAAAACAATAGTTCGGCTGTGTAATTCGTAAAAAATAATGTGGTGCTGTCGCTGATAGTTTAGAGCATTTGAATTAAAACAGTTTTTTTTGTTGGTAATTTGTATTTTTTTTAATAAACCAGTTTTTTTTCCAAAATTCTATTCGATTACTCGGCTTCTTTAGGTTTTTCCCCTACCTGTAGTATTTTTTAAATTTGAATATTTACGTTCTTTATCATTGAACTATGTGTTTAAAATACACCTTTTACTTACTTTTGGCATTAGTCGCCCCCTTAACATCTAATATCTCAGGGTGACGAGCGCAGTGCAGTGCGGCGCGCGGCGCAGGGTTTTTTCGCAAGTTTACAATTCTAGCACTGCTACTGTTAGTGGCAGGTGCGACGCTTACCACCAGGCAAACGTCTTGCTCGTCTCGTCACTTGAATGTATACAATGTGTAGCAAAAAGGTTCAATAATACTGAAGGGTATGTATGTACTCATCATTATGAACAACTTTTACTATCGGGCCAAATTTAAAATCGCGAAAGAAAAATCCCCTTCGGCCGCGTACGAAACCGGAGGATCGTAACCAGTAACGGCAGAAGAAAAATTTTTCTTTATACGAAACTGGTTACTAGTAAATAGCTGTTCCATTCAAAAAGTTTATTGACCTTAGACAAAATGTATGGAACAGCTGTTATTGTTTTCGCGATTTCAGGGTTGGCCCCATAGTAAAAGTTGTTCATAATGATGAGTACATACAGTACATACATACCCTTGAGTATTCTTGAACCTTTTTGTTACACGTGGTATTAATAAAATGCCTAATAACTTATAATTATTTTTTGTTTTTTTTACGATTTGTGTCAAAAAACTTGTTTTTTCTATAAGATCCTTAAAACAAAAATAGTATAATTTTAAATATCGTGATAACAACTAATTTTGGTCAAACATTGGGTGGCTTCAATTTGATTCATGTTAGAATCTAGTCCTGGCGGGAATACGTCAAGTTACCTACCAGTAATCCTGTATAGTGAGGACCTGGGTATGTTCTAAAACTGCATCCAGAAACACCGGAGGACGGGCAGCAGCGTCCTCTCGGTTAACGGTGGTAACACTCTGCGATCCCCAAGCCGCCTGCCAAGCGTGGGGATTATGGTAACCCCTCCCTATTAACGGGGGAGGCCTTTGTCCAGTAGTGGACATCTTATGGCTGTCAATGAATGAACCCTGTATAGTTGTTGCTCCAACTGGGTACTGCTGCAATGATTATAGTCAGCTAATAAATCTTACCATCAATATTCAAAAAAACTATTTTTGTTACCCCAATGCTTACCAGCTTACACATTGTTCAAAACAAATAATCAAAACTTTATATCTCTACCCGTTTGCCATGAAATAAATATTCGATACTGTCCAAGTCAATCTGCACAACCATAAACCCGTCTTTAAAATACCGTCACCTCAGGACCCATCCTAAAGCCTCACCTTATATTGGCACGTAAGAAGCTAACTTCTTTTTTATTGTCACACCTTTAACGTTTTCAAATAACTTTGGATTCGGAAGGTTTTATTATTTGCTGCATATGATTTAAAAATCGAATCTATTTGTCAAGCCCCACAGTTCTTTTTTCCTCGCAATCGAAACGAAATGAACTGGCCAGGAGGAATAACAAACTTTTTGGTACGTTTCCCGCGTTTATCCTAAATCATAAAGGAGGGGTTTTCTAAAATGAATCTTATGACAAACAGTTAAGTTCTAAGTTTGATTCGAGATTTTCGTAGTGTTGTGGTAGGTTAATCGTGAAGATTTGAAAGTCTCACATTATGTTTCAGAATACTGTTATCCTTTTTTTTGATGGTGACGAGTTGTGACGGAACATTGTGCTCTTAACGTTTCGGGATACAGCACCCAACTTAACTGGCGATTTGAATGGGGGAGCCATCATCGTGTTTTGTAAGCAAATCTGGTAATCTTTCATAAAACGATTGTAGTTCTTTAATCTGGCCAGATGTAAGTAAAAGTTGGTTAGCCCATAAACCTAAAAGTCCGTTTATGACTTTCCTATGAGACCTCTTTACATGAAAACGAATCGAAGTTTTTATTTCGGAGCTTTGTTTAAAACTGACATAAAAAGGTGGGATAATAAGATTCTACTGTCGTTAACAGGAATAACGGTAACGCCGTACCGTTTTTATATCACGCCACGGAAACTTAAGTCTTAAGGACTATATTCTCGTGCTATCGAGATCATCAGTCGCTACTCTCATAGAAAATGTGACGGAGGTAATTCGAGTGCACGAGAATCATCGTCATCGTCATCAGCCCAGAGACGTCCACTGCTTAACGAAGAACCCTTAGACCGCCACACTATACGACAACCTGCCATTTGCATCCACCGGTTGCCCGCGACTTTTACAATGTCGTCGGTCCACCTAGCCTTCCTACGCTGCGTCTTAATTTACTAAAATTCCGGTTCGCGGTCGCCACTCTAGAACCTTTCTTCCCCATCGGTTATCAGTTCTTCGAGCGATGTGGCCTGCCCATTGCCATTTCAACTTCCAAACCCTGCGAGCTAATGTCGGTGACTTTGGTTCTTTGGCAAATACCCTCATTCCGGATTTTATCGCGCAAAGTAACTCCGAGCAGAGCTCTCTTTATTGCCCGTTGTATGACTCTGAGTTTCTCCAAAAGGCCAGCAGTGAGTTCCTCCAAAAGGCCAGCAGTTAAAGACCACGTTTCAGTTCCATATGTCATCACTGGCAACACACACTGGTTGAAGAAGAAGGTGTTCAGACACTGCGGGTTTTGGACGAGAAGATATTACGTTACGCAATTTCCTGAATGCTGCCATTCGAGTTACATTCTTGGTGCACGAGAATAAGTGCCCTAAACTTTTCAGTTTTCAATGTAGGGCAAAGATGCCATTGTTCCAAGTGCTTGAACGCCACAATAAATTGTATTTCTATAAGAGGCTATTGTAAACTAAGAATGGAACAGAATGGATAAGAGGTTAGGAAGCCGTAGAAATGTTTTGTCAAGACTTTCCGTAACAATGTCACGTTGCGTCCACTGAAGTTTGTAAAAGGTATAAAAAGTTTTAGTGAACCATGCTCAGTGTGGTGAGCTAATAAAGTTGATACCGTGCCTTCGTAATTTTCACGATCGGGATCTAATTGGGTCATATTTAGGGATTTCTTGGTCACTTAATAAACTCTATCTACTAAAGAAGGTCAACAAACAATTTTCTTCGACTACACAGATTGGTGAAGGTCGTTGTTAATCGGATCTTAGACTATTATTTAAGTAAGTATTTTGTTTTAATCAAAAACTTTATCGCGTACAGTTTTCTTTCTTGGTTGTGGACAGTGATTCAGTTTGAGAGAGGAGCTAAATCCTCCAAGGTTTTGAAGTAAATATAATGACGACCACAATAAGTGTTGATACTAGCTATTTTGATACTGATTTATTTAATAAACAAATAAGTGAAAATAAGTATATAGTATCAGACCTGGGTATGTCCTAAAACTGCATCCAGAACCACCGAAGGACGGGCAGCAGCGTCCTCTTGGTTAACGGTGGTAACACTCTGCGATCCCTAAGCGGCCTGCCAAGAGTGAGGATTATGGCAACCCCTCCCTATTAAGGGGGAGGCCTTCGTCAAGCAGTGGAAGACTTTTTTTTTTTAATTATTAGAACACAAAACTGGGTGAACATTTTGTTTTAAGTATGGCTGGCGATGAACTAAACTAGTATGTTGATACCTTTTTATACATGCCAACCCAGTAGTTATGCCAGGAAAAAAACAGACAACCCAACGTTTCCATATTCTATAGACTTCATACTTTCGATTGCTATTAAATGTATTCGTTAAACTCATATGACCAAATTTTAATTTTAATTTTTAATTAATCATATCCTTGCAAGAAAACTTTTTTGCCACCCACTCCCGATATATTTTCTAACATAAGTAGTTACTTAATTTGATAACAAACAATTTTCATCGACTGAACAGATGAGTGAAGGTCGTTGTTCACCGGATCCTCTCTTTGATTATATACGAGAGAGAGAGCTAGATCCTCCAAGGATCCTCTACTATAAAAGAAGTTTGTCTTTAGAACAAACCCAACCCTTTAAAGATAGACGAGTAAATCACTACGCAATTTACATTACCAGTCATTGTCCGAAGTGACCGGTCAGACCCGGTTAATTTATCGTCAACTTTCAATTTGGCAAACACGGTCCGGGCCGTAAATCTCGGCGACAATTAAACGGCTTCTTGTAGCCTTGCGGTTGGTCACCCCTGGACACTTAGATAGAATTGGTTTAAGGTACGTTTTCTCAAACATGCATCAATAATTATATCGTTTTTTTTTCTAACTCCTAGAAGTTGATTTCGGAACAAAACCTAAAAAATAATAAATAAATAAAATATAAAAAGACTGTTACCATTATTATAAAAAGTATAAACAAGTACACAAAAACAAACTTTAAAATTATTAATCAAAAATATATTGGTGCTCTCATGTGTAAGTGCCTGCTGGCATTGGGTAAGTGCCAGCTTTCATGGCACTTAGCCAAGTGCCAAGAAACCTGGTTACATTTTCGCGTTGCCAAAGAAATTCTCTGCGAGAAATGAGCCAGCTCTCTTGTCACCAGCGGCGTCGACTAAACGACTAATACATAATTTTGAAAACATAAGTACATAATTTTTACATTCAAGTGACGAGACGAGCAAGACGTTTGCCTGGTGGTAAGCGTCACGCCTGCCACTAACAGTAGCAGTGTCAGAATTGTGAACTTGTGAACACAACCCTGCGCTGCACGGCACTGCGCTCGTCACCCTGAGTTATCAGATGTTAAATCTCTTTATACCCTGTAATTTCTCTGGTAACATTGCCCTTCAAACTGGAACACAGTAATGCTTGCACACTACTGCTTGGCGGTTGAATAACTGGCAAGGGTGTGGTACTTCCCCAGGCGGACTCTGCAGTAGATACATACATCATTATTATATTGAAACAACAGATAAGTTTTTGACAACGTTATTTAATATAAATCGACAAGAAATCAGAAGTTTCATAGAAAAATGTCATTCACCCCCAACAATAAATGTATAAAACAGCTATGTTGGTATCTATCGAAACAGCTCCCCTGAACAGCTGATTTTTATCGCAAAGAAGGTACCTACTTAGTAATAAAATCCTGACGCTAGTTTTTACACGGTTTTTTTTCTTTTATATTATTACATATACAACGTGTAACAAAAAGGTTCAACAATACTGAAGGGCATGTATGTACTCATCATTATGAACAACTTTTACTATGGGGTCAATCCTGAAATCACGAAAATAAAATCAGCTGTTCCATTCAAAAAGGTCATTGACCATGGACAAAATGTATGGAACAGCTGATTATTAATTCGTGATTTCAGGGTTGACTAGTAGTAATACCCATAGTAAAAGTTGTTCATAATGATGAGTACATACATGCCCTTCTGTATTGTTGAACCTTTTTGTTACACTTTGTATAAAATGTGTTAATAAAAGGTGTAGAATTACTGAAGGATATACAACGTGTAACAAAAAGGTTCAACAATACTGAAGGTTTTGTATGTACTCATCATTATGAACAACCTTTACTATGGATCCAATCTTGAAATCGCGAAAAAAACGTCAGCTGTTCCATACATATTTTCCAAGGTCAATGAACTTGTTATATGGAACAGCTGACTTTTATTTCGCGATTTCAAGGTTGGCCCCATAGTAAAAGTTGTTCATAATGATGAGTACATACATACCATTCAGTATTGTTGAACCTTTTTGTTACACATTGTATATGTGTGTACCTACTCATCTTAGTAAACATTTTTTACTGAGAGGCCAACCTTGAAATCGCGAAAAAAAAAACCAGCTGTTTGATACAAAAAGTTTGTACAAAATATATGGAACAGAGCTGATTTTTTCCTTAATTTCAGTGTTGGCTCCATAGTAAAAGTTGTTCATAATGATGAGTACATACATACCCTTCAGTATTGTTGAACCTTTTTATTAACACGTTGTATAAAGCTGACCCGGCGAACTACGTACCAAATTAAATTAATTAATTATTATTATGTTCATACCTACTCCTACATACTCGTAGTAAATAGTAATGAATATGAGAGTCGATGTCTGCCTACAAACTGCTGTGCAGTTTGGCAGAGTTATAAATTGAGCTAAGTAATTATTTATCTAAGACAAAAAAAAACCGACATAAACAGATAAACATATTTATTAATAATTATTAAATTACAAGTCAATATTAGTAAAAGTCATTCCAATATTAATTAATTAGTAGTTCATAGTAATAAAAAATTCACTAATTTTTCTATGATAAAAACAAACAATTCATCAATAAAATGTATATAAATAAGTATTTATATAAATAGTTATTCTTTTGCTAGAAACGAATCCAAAAAATCAAAGATCATAAAAATCGGTCCAGCCGTTATGGTGTAACTAACCCGACTTTGTTTTATTCTTAATGATTATGCTCTAGATTATAATTCAGATTCAGAAGTATGAATCTTCTAGATTATATTTAAGAAATGAATGCCACGGATGTAAGGGGTTACTCGGAACGGTATTACCAAAGCTGAAAGGCCAGGACTCATCATTGTTAACAACTTTTACTATGGGGCCAAGCCTGAAATCGCGTAAAAAGTTAGCTGCTCCATACATATTGTCGAGGGTAAAAATGGCATCTGTGGGACAGCTTTTCTGCAAATTTAGTGTTGGTATTAAAATGAGTACAGTGAGTTCTTTTTGCGTAGTCGGATAAAAAGGCGGTCCGTCTGCTTGTTCGCTGCTCTTTTCAACCGACTTCATAAATAGAGGTTCCCAATTCGACTGTATGTTGTTTGTTACGCGATTACTCCCCCAATTATGAATTAAAATAAATATCGGTGGACATGATTCTTTTATTGTTTACTAGGTCATACTTCAGAGGTGGTCCATAAACATTTTATCGTTATCGGTTCAGTAGTATTTGTAAGTATATAAAAACAGTGTACAACAATCTGAACTGTTCCATATCCACACGTAAACAAGAACGTCCTTGACACGCGAAGGTCAGTGCAACGACCTCGCGAATCAATAACTCATTACTTTTTTATTTCGTTTTAAACGGTTAAAAATACCGTGTTTTCACGCGGGCCAATTACGCGCGGCGAAAGTTGGGTGACGTAATTATGACGTCGAACGGGGTGGGTATTACCTATTGGTGTTAATTTTTATGAATTGAACATTTTAATTCATCATGGAAACAATCGGTCAGCGGTGTGGGGTAAGTGGGGTAATTTTTTACGGAACACGTGCAAAAAAAAAACGGGCCAGAACTTGGCGCACGCTACGCCGACTTTTTGAACGACTTGAACTACGATAAGACACAAGCGTTCAAGCATACTTTGAACATTATACAAGCGACATAACGTCTAAATTCGAACAATTGTGAACTATATAATGCACGTATAGCTATGTACAACGGCACTCGCGGACGTATTTTGACTGTTTTCACTTAGAGTTTGTTAAGAATACAGCTGGCTGGGCCACTGGACAGCATCCCTTCTCCTCCATTAAGGGGGAGGCCTTCGTCCTGCAGTGGATGTCTTCTGGCAGATGATGTGGACAGCATTCGGAAAATTACGCCGAATCTTCTCGTCAGGTTAAAGCCGTGGTAGTAAAACGCCACGTAAAAGTTGTTGACAGTGATGAGTACAATGACCCACTTTCGGCTTAATTATACCGTCACGCGTAACCCTGTATTTTTTTGTTTACAGGCTAGGTGTTTGTCCACAGCTCACCTGAGTTAAGTGATTCTTTAATATGCAATGATATTATATATATAAGGACGGAGATATGTCATATCGCGCCCTAAAATGGCCCCGTCAAGACGGCCCCAAGGACTGTCTCGCCTGTCTGCGCTCACTAAGCGAGACGCGCACGTTTGCTCTCATAAAAGTGCTATCTTCTTTCGCACTCCGACGCAACTCGTAAACATGACGGCACGGGGGTCATTTTCAAACGTTGTTTTACTACGCGATGGCGCATCTATCGTAATCTTTGTTAATATCACTTAGTGTGAATCTATAACAAAACCGGTCATGTGTGAGTCGGACTCATGCACCGAGGGTTCCGTCCGAACAATCAACAAATTATATCGTGTCAGTTCACAGGCAACACACATGACACTGACATGTCAACATGTCGGGCTTTGTCATTTCGTTAATAGAGTATACAAAATTGAAACACTTACCACGAGTCGAACTCGTACTTGGCCGGTTTTATTATTTCTTTTTATACCTCAAAGTGTTCTTTAGGTGAAATTGGACGCGTCTATATTTTATTTAAGAATAATGATAATCTGCCTTAATAAGGCAGATTAGAAAGTCCTCTGTTGGACTTCGAAGGGCGTTTGGGTCATATCTACCACTCTGGCCCAATTGTGAGTTGGCGAATTCACATAAGCCACTGAATTTTCTTCTCCAGATGCAGGTTTCCTCACGATGTTGTCCTTCACCGTATAGCCAGTGGTATAAAAATCTGTACATATAAACTCCAAAGAGCTCATTGACGGGCTTGGGGTTAAACCCGTGACCTCACGATTTGAAGTCGAGTGGTCTCGCAATTAGGCTATCATGTGTATAGTTGATTAAACATGACTTCGCCGTATTTACTATAGAGCAAAATTTAAGAAAATTATGTTCTTCCATTTCATGCATAAACTTCGCTAGGTCGGCCACGTGGAAAGAATGTGAGAGGATCCTGCAGCTAAATCAGCCTTTCTTGGCCAACGAAACGGCCGGCGGCGGCGCCTCGTTGGACATCCCCTATACCGCTGGAGAGATCTGGTGGAGAGGGATCTACAGGCCCTCTTGTGGCAGGATATAGTGCAAGACAGGGAAGAGTGGCGGCTTTAGGAGGCCAGGATCAATTTCCGTTCGATGCGTCATCCTGGTAAGTAGTAAACTAAATAAAAAAGAGTGTATGAATCACTTTTCTTGCATATTATAGGTTCCTCAAATTTTATTCTCTTATTATTTGTCTGGTAATCTTTTATGAATTTACATTCTGTTTAAATGTAATAGGTTTCATGAGATTTAAGTAATAGCATAGATTAAGAATAATTAACAGTAATAGTTAGACCGGATAAACATATGAGTACGTTGGCTTAGTAATAGGGTCTCATTGGCACCCGCCAGGCACGGAACCATAAAAACATGCAAAGTGTGCGAGCTGAATAACTGGAGACTCGACGAAGTCTTAAAATAAATAAATAAAAACATGACACTTACCAGCACAGAAGTAGAAAGGCCTATAGGATATCCTCAGGGAAAATTATAATATTGTATAACTGCACTAGCACCTTATCAGACTATAAAATAATATAAAATCACCGGTATAATTATTGCACAATAAAAACAAATACACTGAAACTAAAATCACTCAAAGAGTTTTAATGCAAATAAAAAAAGGATTATTACGAAAAGTAACACGACCTTGAACTGACACCATCAATAATATTTTTTGTTAAGGATATAAAAACAAATAAGGTCACATTTGAGTTTGCATTTGATGCGACCTTTTAAAGTTTACTGGCAGGAAAACTTTGGTTACTGAAAAAGTTTGTAAAATGACAGAATTTGGCGGGAACGGGAGCTCCGCCCGCTCGTGCCGCGGTCTATAAGGAACTCATAACGTCTTGAAAGGGCGAAAAGACGTTACGTCGGACCCTTAGCTAAGTAACTCTCATTTATTCCATGGCCATGGATCCCCTTCGTTTGTTTTGTTCAGCTGTAACTGTGGAGTCGCTATTGTAAGTTTTAGTTTTAATAAACAGATGTGTTTTTTTAAATTAATTAATTTATTTATTTTTTGGAAAACAAACAGCTATCAAAAACTCATTTGCTAGGACACAGAATAATATAAACAAATAAGCCAAAAAAGTTTTCACTAATAGCAACATTGGATACAATCCAGTTGAATAGTAATTAAGTATTAGGTATATAAAATATAATTTACAACGAATCAAGTATATAGATAATCAATTTTAGTTTGCTAGAAGAATAATGTAATGTAAAACACAGAAGTTTAATTAAAAACAAAAGACATTGAAACAATAACGAAAGATGCCATAAAACACAAAAATATACCATATCAAATATAAAAAAAGAGTGAAAAAGTGATATATAAAAGTGATTGATAGATGATAGAAGTTTTGGCCCCACGTAAAAAAACGATGCTAAATTTATTAATTAGTTATTATCAGCCAGCCTCTGCTTCGTCGAAGGCCTCTCCCTTAATAGGGATGGGGGATATTATTGAGTAATGGGGAATCAGCTGGAAGACGTGCAGTGCTGGACCAAGGCCTCCTCTATCGTCGATGCGGTTACAATTTAATCGTTTTATTATTATTATTAGACTTGTATTACCAGAATCTGCATATACTGGTCTTTGCAGCAATCCTCTGCTTTGCTAATTATTTCTCTGTCTAACATAAAATGTGAACAACTATATGATCTACTAACCTATTTCAGGCCGTCAATAGCTGCATAGATTCTTAAAATAATAAAGCAACTATTAACAAGAAAACTTGGTTTTGCCACATCCGGACCGCCGCTGGCGCCATCTATGAAAAGTTTTGCCTGTGGAATAAACCTCAACCTCATGTATGCCTCCTTGCTATAAATAGTCAAATCAAATATCATTTATTTCAGATTACATAAATCCATATAGCACAAAAAAATATTATTTGAAGAATGTCCTCACTCGTCAGCCAGAAGACGTCCACTACTGGACGAAGGCCCTTAATAGGGAGGGGTTGCCATAATCCCCACGCTTGGCAGGCGGCTTGGGGATCGAATGAAAGAAATAATGTAAGAATGTCCTATTACATTTAAATTAACATTAGATTAAATTACACATACCCAATATACATTGAATTGAATTATACTATAATAATCACAGAAAAGCGAAAGCTCTACTTCTTAGGTTAGAACGGCTGTCAAAACAATGTTCTAAAGCAATTGTATAGAAAACCGCTGTCGCCAGTTTTACACTTATTTGTATAGAAACTACGACGAAAAAATGGCAATAATTGGTCGCGCATTTGAAGTAAAACTCTCGAAATGCCATTTTGCAACAGATTAAAATTGATCTAATTACGATGCAATGTTGTTTGGTTTCCTACGCGACTATTTAAATTGTTTTTTTGAGTATTCTCAGTCTAAAAACATGTATATTGGCAGAATTGACATTAAGCGCATTTGCACCTAATGCCGGCTAGCGCGGCCCGTCACATTTCCGTTCTATTTACTTCTCTCTTCAGTGATAATAATTATTATAGTACGTTTTTACGTTAGTAGTGTTTTATTACACTATACAACAAAATTATCAGCTGATGCTTAAGGTTATCGCGCGACATAACCTCTAATGTCAGCCATATTTACGAACATATCATACGAATGAGTGACCGCCAGTGCCGCCACCTGTTTTGATTTTGGGAACGGTTCCCTTACATCTACACATTTTAACGTTTAGCTAAATAATAATTTTCCATTACATATTATAAGGTAACCTACTCTAATGTCAGTGTCACCAAAAAAATTTAATAAAATGGACCAAGGCGTCTCTAAAGATTTGAACGACTAAAATAAGGTTTCAACCAAATGTTCAATATTGTTAATCTAAAATGACGTTTATTATCACAACCGTAAGGCTTAAGAGTTTCGAAGCCAGGTGACTTGCAAAGGTTATTTTGAGGGGTGCTTTCTTGACAATTCTTTCTCTTGTTATTGTGAGCATAAAAAGCGAAAACACCAGGGCTGGATTTGAAAACACATCAATAAAATTTCATTTTTCATTAAAATATAAGTAATAAGTCATTATCATTAAGTATTTTAAGTTTTAAAAGTAGAGTTACACCTTCTATGGTCTTACCACAGTTTTTATTCAAACATTTTTTGTTAATTGTGTGACGAGACGAGCGAGACGTTCGCCTGGTGGTAAGCACCACGCCTCCCATAACAGTAGTAGCGCTAGTCAACTTGCGAATACAATCCTACGCCGCACTGCACAGCCCTCCTGACCCTGAGATATTAGATGTGAAATCTCTTTATGCCCAGTAATTTCTCAATTGTGTTAGCAAGCTCATAATTCTGGCACTGCTACTGTTAGTGGCAGGCGTGACGCTTACCACCAGGCGAACGTATTGCTCATCTCGGCACTTAATAGTATAAAAAAATAAAATATTACTGCGTCGAAATATAGGTTGTTCGGTTTAGAACATAATCACGACAAATATCCCTTAAATAATTATTATAGAACTGCAGTGAATAACCGTTGTAGTATAAAATAGTATTTTTATTTTGTCAAAGTTCGACCCTGTCGTAGGAAGTAATTCACGGTGGCTTATTTTTAACGGTCATATTGTCGCGGACCCTTATGGAGTGCAGCCAAACTGAGGGTCGCAACAAAATTTTATCACCAAACTGACAAAAACTCATCAAAAAAACAGAAAGGCTGATTTTTGCGCTCCGGGTCAGTAGTAGGTACTACTTCTACGCACTAGTTCTACTGATTCGCCCACCGCCTGACTTCCTAGACCCCACGGAAGAACTCCCAGTAGGCGACAACCTGGCTCACGTGGAAGTCGTTAAATCGACTCCGGACCCAAGTGGGCCGCTGCAAGAGTCACATGGTCAAGTGGGAATCCTTGGACGCCGAGAGAGCACAGTGTGACTGTGGAGGCCCTTCGCAGACCTCGTCACACCTACTATCGTGTCCTCGGTACCCGGACTCGACGAAGAAGAAGTATTAGAGATATAAAGGTGTATAATTTAAACCATCCATATTAAATACATCATTTGGAAGTTGTAGCCGTTGAACTATTCGGTATTCACTACTACAGACTGATCCTAGATCCTGACTGGACCTGGCTACATCCTAAAACTGCAACCAGAAGCACCTGAGGATGGGCAGCAGCGACCCCTTTGTGGTGAGCATTCTGCGACCCCCAAGCCGCCTGCCAAGCGTGGGGATTATGGCCCTATTAAGGGTATAAATAGATTACTTCACATCTAATATCTCAGGGTGACGAGCGCAGTGCAGTGCAGCGCAGGATTGTATTCGCTATTCACAATTCTGTCACTGCTAACTATTATGGGCAGGCGTGGCGTATACCGCAACGTCCACTGGTGTAGTGGACGTCTTCTGGCTGATGAAGACTAAGGGGGAGGCCTTCGTCCAACAGTGGACAGCTTCTGGCTGATGATGATGATGATAGTTTGGAAATGGGGTTGTCAGACATTCTCCATAGAGATAGGCCGTTAGACAAAAGTATAGTTGTTTCGACTTCCAAAATTAACCAATCTATTGCGATTATTGACACAGCTGGTTGGCACATTGACGTGATATATAAACAGTGATTACGTTTACAATCGTGAATACCGAATTAACGACTTAAAGTACATAATAGTTTGCTATGTATACGATTAAGACTTTTGTTATATTCTTTTGATTAATTTGTATTATTTAGACGTCTTATTTTTGTTGTATTTTCAGATGTTCTTGTTTTATTTGTCGTGATAAAATAGCTTACGGCGAAGAATCTAGAAACATTCCTCTTGTTTTTATCCGTGATTAATTAAAATCTATCCAGAGATAGTTTCTAGTTTATACAGTAAGATGGTCTATACCTACCGTTAATACCAATGTTATTTTTTTTTCTTTATTAAGTTGTGTATGGTTTTAATTGGACTTTAGGTTCACAGTGCCCCATGTACTATGTTATTTTCTTGATATAAGATAGCCTTTAGTCTGTAACTGTACCTTATTAAATAAATAAATAAATAACTAGTACTTATTTGAATTTTTAATATCAATATAATATGTACTATATGCTTATTTTAATGCTGTAGTTGTGATGTTCTTCATAGTAGATAGGTATTTATTGTTTAATTCAATTAAAGTAGGTATATAAAGCGTGGTAAATATCTTACTACTCATCTTAAAAAAAAAGCCTAATTTAAAATAAACTATTTGTTTTATTATTATAATGATCGAACTAATTAAATGTTAGGATTATTATAATACATTATATACTTTTATTTTTACAGTTAATGTTAACACAGCATTTTTCTGCGAGAGTTTCATTTTTATTTATTTTTTCGTCACTTTGAGTTATCGAACCTCATACGAAACTCTGACCGAAGCGGTAAAGTGTATTTTTTTAAATACCCTGCGGCCCATGGGTTGAGCGTCTTTCACTAAAATGTACGTTATGCGCCTTCGTTTAAAATGAACCGGCTATGCGAGACGAAACAGGGTCTTTCTACTTTGACTTAAAGTCTTTATTTCTTTCTTATCACCAATAATCAGTAGGCACCTAAAACTTGTGATCTATTCGCCAAAAATTGTCGATTGCTTATTATTTGTGTTCTATATCGGGCTCAAACAGACACCTGGCTGCTGATTATGCATTCGCGCACCATAAAACCCGACACGCGTGTGGCACAAGAACGGATGTCTACAATTTTAAACGTGCCAGCCCTAAAACCTGTTACAACAAAATGAACTCTATCACTAAGAGTTAAGGTTTAGTTTTTTGTACATTAGTTGGACTCAGGCACGCGCCGTCACAGTTTTTGATTCAAGAATACAGGATGTGTAGGAGCTCAAGGGTGACAACCCTATTTCTTAAGACGTTAAAGAGTATTGGTCGCGTGCCAGATGGTTAGAAACGTCCGTTATAAAAAAAGTCTTAAAAGATTACTTTAGTGTTGTTTTAGTAATTTTGAGCGTTTTTATAGCTATCAATTTAAGTAATGCTTATACAGGATTACGCGTCATAGTATTACTTAGCCAAAAGGAGTTACAAAAAGGTCAAAGGAGTTTTGTGGAAAAAGGTCATTCCATCATGCATCGACAAAATGTATGGAACAGACTGATGTTTTTTTTTAAGAATTTTGGTTTCGTCCGTAGTAAAAGTTCATCACAAAGCTAGAGTATAATTGACTTTGTTTGGGGTAATATATACCCTTTCGCGCTACTCTATAATAATATCAATAAATTATAAATAAAATCTTTTGTTTTACACCCTTTAGAGTTTATGTTTAATTTTTATGGAATTCACACATATTTTATGCTCTTCTAACATACACAAACACCATTGCAAGGTATCTTGTTTTCAACCGACTTCAAAAAAGGAGGTTCTCAATTCGAGAGTAAGATTTCTTTTAATTTAATTTTTTGTTCGTATATTACGCTATTACTCTACATTACAATTAATTTTATCGAAATCGGTTCAGTAGTTGATTTTTTAATCTAAATTACTGGAATAAATCAAAATAACTGGAAAATATGTAGATGTCATCCAGGTAGCCGAAATTAAAGTCGGTAGTTTAAAAAAAGCTTATTAATTATAGTCATATTTCACAAACTTTTGAAAATTTTATACGGTAGAATACGTACGTAATTGATGAAAACATCCTCTGCTTTTTTTGTTGGTCAAGAGGCTAAACAACGTAGCTAAGCAACGTAGATTTGTTTGCGGAGCCCGTAATAAAGCTGGTCAAACATTTTGCTAGGCCTATATAGTTCTCCAAGTGATTGTTTGAAAAGTCCAGCAAACATCGTAACATTGTTCTTTGGTCGTAAAACTTACCCTCCTTCGCTAACTTTCATTAACAGATAGAATAAACATAGTACAAGACTGTGAGAAGATTCATTACTTGTTACCCGACTACACAACGAGAAGTGTTTTAAGCTTTTTTTTTTGTATCCTTTTGGGTCCTAAAACTGCGACCAGACCCACCGGAGGACGGGCAGCAGCGTCCTCTCGGTTAACGGTGGTAAGCATTCTGCGATCCCCAAGCCGCCTGCCAAGTGTGGGGATTATGACAAACCCCCCGATTAAGGGGGAGGCCTTCGTCTAACAGTGGACAATTTCTGGCTGTTGATGGTCGCCTGGCGGTATGCAACACGCCTGCCCATAAGTTAGCAGTGATTTGCGAATGCAATCCTGCGCCGCACTGCACTGCGCTCGTCACTCTGAGATATTAGATGTGAACTAATTTATTTATGTCCAGTAATTTATCTGGTATCAGTGCTCTTCAAACCAAACACACTACTGCTAGGCGATTGAATAACTGTCATGGTACTACCCCAGGCGGACTCTGCAATAGAGCGCCACTACAAAACGTGTGTCAAATTTAAACCATCACGATTGTTTATTTCAGTTCTATAATTATTTACGAGATATTTACCGTGATTATGTTGTAAAACGAGCTCCCGATATTGCGGGTTTAAAACAATGTTTTACTAATGGAAATCTCTATTGGATATAATTATGTATATTGATTTGAAGGGCAATGTTACCAGATAACTGGGCATGGAGAGATTTGACTTTGACATCTAATATCTCAGAATGACGAGCGCAGTGCAGTGCGGCGTAAGTTCACCATTCTGGCACTGCTACCGTTGTGGGCAGGCGTGATGCTTACTACCCACAGAAAAGCGAAGGCCCTACTTTACTTCTCTCTTCAGTGTTACTAGCAGGCGAACGTAGCGCATCACGTTGCATTGCATAATGCACCATTGCAAAAAAATTCTATCTGCCTGTTTATTTAAATTTCGGCTTTGTGGTCAACTCAGCACGCAGCCCGTTTCCGCGGGCTCCGTAGATCAAGGATTTTTTTAGCAATTCGTTTCTGAAAAAAAAAAAATATTACAGAGACAGTACTTAGACCTTGTCTTTATAAAAAAAAAGTTTTTTTAAATCTAGAATCTCGAGGCATTATTCAGGAAGAAAATAGGGGAATACGTTTGTTTGAAGAATCGAAGACCGTGTTCCCTCTTATTAAAGCCGTCACACACGATGAAGATGCTATAATACTTCAAGTTAGCTTAGAACACATAAAAATTTCCCTACTCATACAAAGCAAATGACGAACAAGTGACGAAGATAATTTATTTTCAAAAATGTATGGGGAGCAATATTTAATCTTAACATGAAATATTATAGCATCTTCGTCGTCAGTGACGGCCTTTACTGAATTCCAGAAAAATGGCGTCATAATAGTTACTTTCAACACATTTGCTCAAAAAGTGCATTTACGAAGCCTGTATACATCGTTCGAAAGTTAAACATTACGCACCATACTACGGAACGTGCGGAAAAGCCTTTACCGCACACTCCCTTGTAAAGCGCCGTGCGTAAACTTTACGGTATTTTTTTAATTTCCTTTATAATAATTAAAGAACTCCACCAAAGAGTTTCACATTACGAGAATAAATAAGCTGAATGATCGAACCTCCTTGGAAGCGCCTTTGCTCATTTAATATTAAACAGAAAATGTAACGAAATAAATTCTCACCACTACTTAATTTTTTTTTCTAATTTTCACCACGCACACTTAGCGCCATTTGTTAATTCGCACCATTTCATCTTACCTCCTAGGAGGATTATGGCGTCGCACTTTGTGCATTTGCCAGTGTCAAGTATTTATTTGTATCAAGGTTTTGATAATTTTCATGTCGAATGAGTCTAAATCACAGTCAAAGTGATGTCACACTTAGTTAGTCATGCCCTAGTAAAGTTGTGGCAACTTTACTATAAGCTTCTTTGGAGTTTAGGAAACAACACGAAAAGACACTCATATTAGAAACGTTTTAACGAAGACGAACTTTAGAACGAAGTCTTGACTATGTTTTTAAAGCTTAAACAGGAAGAAAATTATGACCTCCGGCAGGACTCGAACCTTGTAACGAAACAGAAGTAGCTATTCCGTTATGATTCACAATATTATAATAATAATAACACCAAGGCTTCACACTTACATTATCTTATTTATGTAATACTAGGTCTATAAATTACAAGTTACAGATCTAATGGAATAATAAAAGAAGGCTGATTTAAAATAGAAAAACTCCTTTAATATTTATTAAATAAAACCTATAGATTGTACATTGAAATGATTTAACGAATAATTGGCTGTTCTCCAGTATAAAGTAGTCTACAGACACATTTATCACTTAAATTATATGGCTAACTTTGATTATCTAAAGTTGTGAGCTCTCTACGGGGCAATTGATGGTATTCTGGTTGATTTGACCTCCCGGAGTGGCCTTCGTCCAGCAGTGTACGTCTTGTGGCTGTTGATGTGGTTTTATTTGGAGAAAGAGAGAACGGCTTTCCTTTAAGCATGATCTTGTAGCCGTATGAACTTGGAGCGCAGCATACTCTTCTTGGGTTTATGAAATAGCGCGAGCAATTCTTACAAACTGGAAAGTGGGAAGATTAAGGTTACAAAGGGAAAGGAAATCTAATTGGTGCGGTTAACATCTTCAAATGAGATTAGTAACCAATCCAGGGCAAAGGGGAGCGTGATTTTCTTTACAAGTACTTTCCACCATAATGTCTTTTCTTACTAGAAATACATGAATACAAAAGTGGGTGTTTTTGCTGATAGTTAATCAACTAAAATGCTGCCTGGCTTGTGGAATGCAATGAAGAAATAATGAGTTTAACAATTACTTTGTTTACAGGAAATTATTAAGATGTCTTCACAAAAATACAAGATGGAAACAATAGGTTCTGTTCTATATATAACAAGTTCCACCTTTTGCATGAAAAACAACTGTGTTTGGAATAGTTGTAAATCAGCATTAAACATGCAAACTCTGTTACAAACTCTGTGACTCTGTTATGGCGGGAGTCATCTGTTTGATATGTACATGAGAAAATATTTTAGTATAATAACGGAATAAAGCCTTAAATCTAGTTTTAGAACATTAATTGGAAACTATTCACAAGTACCTTTCTATGGGGCAGTTAAAGCAGGTCCCTGAGGAGGAGAACCTCGAGGATGCTTCTAATCTTGGTTGGATTTTCAACACAAAGCCCAGTTCATTAGGTGGATAAAGTGGGCTGATGATGATGATGATGATTTTTAAACTGCAGGTCTTGCTGTACTGGCTTGGACCGCGATTTGGAGTCGTGGGTCGCGTGTCCCGCCTGTCTCGGGTAGGCCGCCTGTCTCGCTTGTCGTGGGTCGCGTGTCCCGCCTGTCCCACCTGTCTCGGATAGACCGCCTGTCTCGGTTGTCGTGGGTCGCGTGTCCCGCCTGTCCCGCCTGTCTCGGGTAGGCCGCCTGTCTCGCTTGTCGTGGGTCGCGTGTCCCGCCTGTCCCGCCTGTCTCGGATAGACCGCCTGTCTCGTTTGTCGTGGGTCGCGTGTCTCGCCTGTCCCGCCTGTCTCGGATAGACCGTCTGGTTAGGAAACATGTTTCGACTTGTCGATTGGCGAGGAAAAACGAGAGTTGATAAAAGGGCAGTACGCGTCAATTCATAATCATTCGTGCTCCGATTTCTGTAGGGTCGTTACGCTTGTCCAATTGCTCTGTAAATTAATTTTAAAAGGGGAATCTCTGCTTAATTTTGTGTTCATTTTATTTCTAAAATACTTTAATGATTGTTTTAAATATTTTGTGGGCAAAGGGAATTTATATTTTATGTTTTGTTATTTGCTGTTCAGTGTTGCTAAAATTCAACTTAAAACCTGGTATTTATTTCACGCTAGTTTGGAATAAGTGCAAAGATTAAGTTTTTGAGTGTATAGTTTGTTGTTAAAATCATATTGTGAACAATAAATTGGACAATTGTGACTCGCACATGGTTGCAAAACTTACACGCCGAGCTAATTAAAGCCTGTAAGTTCCCCTTCTGTTAGGCTCGGGTTTTTGTAGCGAACCGAGGGTTTGTTCTTTCCCATAGAGAAAGACAGCCAAGCTACCGGTTTATGTGAGTTTTGGATTGTGGCTCTAAGAGAACCTCTGGGTCCTGGACAACTTCAGGTTGCACCCTAGCGGGATCGTTGTCGCTGTAAGCACGCTTAGAGACGCCTTCCAGAATGCATATAGACTGTCTTACGTTAGGAGGATGTTCACAACCGTTCCAGGGCTGTTCTTTGTGTTATAAGGCAGTTCCTACTTGGAAGTGACTCCCGTAGGGATGTTAGGGGTCGTAAGTCTTTTACGGGTTGACCGCCGTCAGGAATAGTTCAGTGTAGTGTTAGAAGGGTATTTGCACGTCTAGATGCTGGCATCTAGATAATACCCCGTATTAGTTTGGGTTAAAATTAAATACGAGACTCGCGTGTCTCTTGCTTGCCTGGGGATTATTATTTCTAGAAAGATTAGGGCCCTATTAAAGGTGTAGGATAGATCGGTAGGGTAATCTCGCCGATCCAATATTTTCATCTGAATGCGAATGTATTCGATCGCCGAGATATAGGGATGTTAGGGAAACTTTATTTCAGGTTTCTTCGGAGAGAGTAAAATTCCATTCAAGCTGGAATTGGATTTGTTAATCTTATGGTTTAATAGATAAATCTCGTTAAGTTTGTGAACTTTGCATAATAATTATATCAAATCAAATTTTAATGATGGCAATTTGGAAGCCATAGTTTTAACTTGTGACATGTATAAGTATTTGTCTTTGGTTTTAGTGTTTTCTTTGGCCAAGCATAGCCGTGCCATGTTATGTTTTCTCTTACTAAAAGAGGAGAAACTGACAATAATAGAGAATACTTCCCTACCGACATAATTTTACATAATGTAATTACCTAATTGGATTCTTTAATTATCTAACTAGATTGTTGCTCACTGACTAAGATGAGATTTATCTAATGAAGCGTTCAGGATTTGGTAAAACCTGGCCTTCCATCTTCTGTTTAGCTTTTAGAGATTCTTTTGATTCTATGATCAGGAGCAAGAGAATTTCATAGGTAGGTAGGGACATACTTACTGATACAACCACTGACTAACTGACTAGTTTCTTTAGCTACTTTTCTGTAGGCTAGGTAGGTCAATGCGCCTATAGGGACTCTCTTGATTCCCAGATTAGGGATCGGGAGAGCCCCGACTAAAACTTGCAGGCGAACAACCCACGGTTGACCACTTGCCGCTGGGGTTAGAATACTTATTCGTGAACAAACAGACTACAAGACTTAGGGAATATGTCCTCTTGTCCCTTGCTAACAGACCAGACTGACTATAACGTAGATAGAGTTTAATTTCTCTATGAGACTGACATGAATCGAAACTTATTAAAGTAATTAAAATCCCCCCCATTAAATGAAGTCTTACGAACTTCATTAAAGTGGAAGGAGGATGACCTGCAAGGAAGAATCCTATTGTTATGGTGCGGGGCGGGGCGCCTAACCTGAGCCACTATTTCTATCATGTACATAGCTTTTATTTTATTTCAATTTTTAATCCGTACATGATCCGTACATTTCAATAAGTAATTAATAAATAATTTAATCATATAATTTTATAAAGTTCCATTCTCAAGATAGTTTTCCCTATGTTTATTTATTTACCCTATATAAGGGGAAGTAGGTCCGTATTAGAAAGTTGAGTAGGGTAATAAATATCTAGGTATTGCATCATCTATGTACCTATTGATTATTCAGAATAACGTATGTACTAAACCGCAAGGCGTAGGAAACAACTGCTATATTTTATGTATTATAAATGAATCTAATATTTGTATGTACATACTGTAAATAAGCTACAAACGTTTGATAACCTTTCTCTTTAACGATAGCAATGTTAGAATTTGTGTGATAAATATGTTTGATTCAGGCGTTATTACATTTTTAAGTTAAAAACAAGGGCTGTGTTAACTCTAGAATGGTTAGGGGTAGGTAATCCTAGGCTCATCTCAAATCTATCTCGGGTTATCATGGTTCACAACGTAGAGTCCTCCTAAGACGATCACTTGGCCAATTCATATGTGTAAAATAATAAATAGGTATTAGAACTAGTATTTATATAAGTAGTACATAGTAAATGAAACTTAAGTTACAGATAAGAAAAGTAATTGTTAAACATAGTATAAGAATTTAAAATCAATATTAAATCAAAATAACTATAAAAATAAATAAAATCAAAAATAAATAAATTATAATGTTTAAATTAAATAAATAAAACGGAAAAAAAATTAATATATCTGGGGTAGGGTACAAAATTTGTGCCTAAGACCAGGATGAACTATAGTATAGGATTTTACATTTTAACTTCATAATTATAAGGTGTTCTTATCTGTATCTTATCTTATTTGTATTTCTTTTAGACTTTTAAGACTACTGTCCAGTTTTCTCCTGGACAAAATGTTGCTGTGTAGTGATGCGATTGATTTGAGATGAACTAATATTAAATAATTAATGAAAAATAAAAAAAAAACGTAAGTAGATAGGTCCGAGTTTTATAGTTGAAAAGCTAGGGGGTTGAGATAGTAAATTCAATTAATTTAGATTAATTCTGGTACTAAATTAAAGATATGTATAATATTTGATTTTGGGTAGATTGTGTAAGTATATTTTATACATGTACATTATCTTAGGAAATAATACAATATTAGTACAAAATATCTCTCAAGTATGAACTCAAATTATAATTGTAAGTTTATATTTAGGATTCTACTTCAAAACATTTCAGATTTCAGTTGTATAAGTACAGATATAATAAAATAATTGTAAAAACTACTTGGTATAAGTTAGATACTCATAAAATAATCCTTATAAGACATAATAAGTAGAAACAGAATATACACAACACTTACATACTATAAAACATATTATATACTATAAAAGAGTAACGATTTCTTGAGCAGTTGTGTAATTATATAATATTGATAGCTGACTAACTTAATTATATTATAATTGTTTAAAATTCTCTTAACTAGTCCAGGCTAGATTTCAGATATAAATTAAATTGAACTAAATGTAAATTAGATTCTCTTAATTAAATAATTTTTGTTTCCTAGCTTATGGTTATTTTCGAAATGGAAACAAAAGGGTAGGTACTATTTAATGCATAATACACTTGGGATACATTGTAAAATTTGTAAATCATTGAATTGTAAAATGATAAAAGATAATGAAATAATATAAACATAACAACATAAACTTAATATAGAACAAAAAAAAAACAAATGTGGTAGCGGAGTAGATAAACAAAGTTCTAGTTGCTTCAATCTCAGCATTGCTTGAATCTTGTTAGAATGTCAAATTGTTGGTGAAAGTAGTAACAGGCAGGCAAACTCTTTAAGATAAATAATATTTCATCTTGTCACATCTGAAAAGGAATAAAACACACTTTAGGATCTTATAATCTGTTCTACTAAAATTATAGTATTCATAGTTTTTATAGTTTTACATGAATTCTCTGTATACACACTGTTTATGGCGAATGTTTTATACGCCTGTAAAAGGTAATCGTATCAGATCCTTGTGTTATGTACCTACTTTAAGAATGTGTAATATGTTCACTGTTGGCGTATCTCAATAAATAAGTAAATAAATAAATAATTTCAATTTAATGGAAAAAAATGTATAGTCAATAACACGGTAGTAAACAATCAGTAAAATGGTACTAGGGTACATAAAACTTATAGCAGGCAGTAAACAGCTATAAATAGGTAAGATACATACCATCAGGCGAGAGACTCGCTTAACCAAGAAAAAAGAATTTCAATAAAGTTAGAAAAGAAAAGAAAAGAAGAAGAAAGGAGGAAGAAGTTTCAATAGAATATTAATAGTAAATCTTGTAATAATTTGTCTAAACTATCCATTGAATTTTTTCTTATAATAAAATGTATTGTTAGGAATTACATACATGTTTAATTCTCCTATTTACTATGCAAAGTAGGAAATTTGATTCACATAGAAAAGTCATATTTTAAACTAGCTGTGTACTATGGTTTCACTCACTTTTACAATTACTAGGTATTTATTGTTAGTTCTGCGGTGTAGCGGTCAAAGTAACTTAGTTTCACACACATAATATGATATTTCTTTAGTAAGAAATTAAGCTATAAGTAATTTAATGTGAAGGAAGTATCAGAGTTTATGGTGAACTATGGTGTTTCTTGTAAATCATAAAATAGAAGTGCAAATACTGAATTAATACTGTTGTTAAAATTCTAACATGTGATTAGGTATAGACGTAAAAGTATTTGCTGCTTACCGTTTAGGACTTCCTTATTTACTCATGTCATAGGTCATCGGTTATTTGTTACGGAACTGCATGAGTTAGAATTGTAGAAGCTCCATAGAATTAGAGTTAATTCATGAAGGAGCACTGAAAATGTTAAAGTAAAATAATTATAACATAATTCACATTACATTTTATTAGGTTTGCTATTAAGACATATAGGCAAATTATATCAGGGAAATGCTGTTTAAGGCTCCACTAGTATCATTGTTACGATAACAATGGTAAATGTAACAGTAGCCAATTACATTTTTGTTTTAATTGTACGGGGAATTCACATAGTAGCCAGTTTAATTTGTATTTGCCTAGTAAAGTTGTAGAAAAACGAATGAACAAAATATGTAAATGAAGTCACTACGACCTAAATACATTGTATAGATTTCAAAGAAAATCACAGTGGGGTAAATATAATGATTTAGGCGTCTCACACTTTTGTTTTGATCATGTTAAACAGGATAAAACAAATTCTAATGTAGTAAGCTGTACTTTTGTTATGATTAAAATTGTGTTGCTATTGCTATTGTCAAATTATGTACATAACTAACTTCCACAGTAAAATTAAGTTAATAATCATTTAATTACCTGGTAATTAAATGCTGTCAGTATTTAGTAGGTACTGAAAATGGTGTAGGTTGACATTAATCCATTCTCAACCAGTTGTGTAGTTTCAAAGTTGCAAGTATGTTAGTCCTTGTATAGAAGTAGGCATACATTATTCTACTAGTAGATCGCTTTCATGGTTTCTGAAAAATAAGATGTAATTTTATTAGTTACCTACTTAAAATTATTCTAACTCGAACGGTGGACATGTACAAGGTAACCGGTGTTAATTCCGAATCTAGTTAGAAAGAAATAGTTACGGAGTAGATAGACAAAATTCTTACAGTGTATTGGTGTTATCTTACAGTAAATTCTTACAGAGCATAGTGTCATACCCTGAGATGTTTTTATTTCAACTCACTGGTCATACCTGTCTATGATGTTAAGTAAACCTAAGAGTGATTATCGAGCGATTGTATGTAACCATAACAAAACAAAAGATACTTACCAAATTAATTAGAATATATATCCTTCTGATACAAAAATAGTAGTAGTCGAGTTGTTATCCATCACATTAACTATTCGGAGGTAAGTATGCGATAAGCCTCCGGCTTTGGTGGTTTCTGGGATGACACAATGTTTACTGTACAAACTTTTAAACGTACTTAGATGCTGTACAACCTTTCAAGTTTTAAATGTAGATGCTAATTATAATATCATACTAAGCTTAACTAAGGTTATGTTGTGAAAAATAGTGGGAATGGCGGGAACTATTTAAATTTTTGTGTGTCATATTGTCATGTCACTGTCAGGTCAGTAAGTCATTAGAGATTCGCAGAAAGTTAACAAGGATTTAAGAAATAATCGAACGAAAAAAAAAAATTGTCTGTTTGTTTTGTCCTTGCAGTATTATTCGCATTAAAAAACTATAAAATTATACTAATGTTCTAGAGTACTAAAGCTGAAAACCATAATTTTACTAATATTAGTTTAGTAAGTAGATACAAAAAAAAATCTGTAGTAAGTGAGACAGTAGTGCAGACTGCAGTATTACAATTAAAGGTATTTGGTAATGCAATAAAGGGTGGCCTGTATTGCTCGAGGGTAGTGTGATTTAATAATAGTACGTGTTTTGTGTGGTTCGTGTTGGTGGGAATTGCCATAAACATAGTTATGTATTTTGTCTTATTATTTATTACACTGTAGAAGGTCAACGTAAATAACGGGTAAATATAAAATTTTAATGCTTTGTACATGTGCATTTAAATAAATAAATATCAATATATAATTTTATAAAATCGAATTGAAGTCTATGAGAACAGAAATAATTCGATTCCAATTAGAAAGTCCTAACTCTAGAAAAAACATTTAAAAAAAAAACAAGGTTTTTTTAAAAAAAAAAAAAAAAAACAAGGTTTTTTTTTTTTCGGTTGCTGGCCAAGAGTGTAATTTCTTTGTGGTTTGGTAATGCTGTTTTTAATCATTCCTGGCCATGGATACAAGTCTTTCAGCCGCATACATATTTCTGCACCGATCTTTCTTTCTATTATTTCTGTGTTTTCTATCTTCCGTCAAATGTGTCCTAGTCACAGTCATAGTTAAATACAGTGAGTCACGGTCAGAATCTATCATGCCCTAGTGAAGTCGTGGCGACTTTACTACAAGATTCTTCGGAGATGTATTGCTAGTTTGTTTACAAGTTGGTATAAAAACACAAAGTCATATTGTGATAGGGTATAAAAACACACTTACACGTTAGTGGGTAGTTCTACTGAACTACTTTATGAAAATTATTGATATTAATTCTGGGAACTACTATGTTACCAAATATAACTATCAATATAAAATAATTGTATTCAATGATGAAAAAAAATGAAAATCTGTTTGATTTTCTGCTTTAATTTATTAAACGCAGATTTCAATGAGTTGCTAGAACTACCCAGGCACATAATTCATTGCTGAAATTCGGAAGCTGACAAATAATAATTGCACATAATGGTTTGTAATGGTAAATTTACACTTATAATATTTGTGAATTGTTTATTTACTGTTGGGAAAATTTATTCCGATTAGAAATTAACATCTATATAAATTTTGGGGGTTGGCTGTAACGAAACAGAAGTAGCTATTCCGTTATGATTCACAATATTATAATAATAATAACACCAAGGCTTCAGACTTACATTATCTTATTTATGTAATACTAGGTCTATAAATTACAAGTTACAGATCTAATGGAATAATAAAAGAAAGCTGATTTAAAATAGAAAAACTCCTTTAATATTTATTAAATAAAACCTATAGATTGTACATTGAAATGATTTAACGAATAATTGGCTGTTCTCCAGTATAAAGTAGTCTACAGACACATTTATCACTTAAATTATATGGCTAACTTTGATTATCTAAAGTTGTGAGCTCTCTACGGGGCAATTGATGGTATTCTGGTTGATTTGACCTCCCGGAGTGGCCTTCGTCCAGCAGTGTACGTCTTGTGGCTGTTGATGTGGTTTTATTTGGAGAAAGAGAGAACGGCTTTCCTTTAAGCATGATCTTGTAGCCGTATGAACTTGGAGCGCAGCATACTCTTCTTGGGTTTATGAAATAGCGCGAGCAATTCTTACAAACTGGAAAGTGGGAAGATTAAGGTTACAAAGGGAAAGGAAATCTAATTGGTGCGGTTAACATCTTCAAATGAGATTAGTAACCAATCCAGGGCAAAGGGGAGCGTGATTTTCTTTACAAGTACTTTCCACCATAATGTCTTTTCTTACTAGAAATACATGAATACAAAAGTGGGTGTTTTTGCTGATGGTTAATCAACTAAAATGCTGCCTGGCTTGTGGAATGCAATGAAGAAATAATGAGTTTAACAATTACTTTGTTTACAGGAAATTATTAAGATGTCTTCACAAAAATACAAGATGGAAACAATAGGTTCTGTTCTATATATAACAAGTTCCACCTTTTGCATGAAAAACAACTGTGTTTGGAATAGTTGTAAATCAGCATTAAACATGCAAACTCTGTTACAAACTCTGTGACTCTGTTATGGCGGGAGTCATCTGTTTGATATGTACATGAGAAAATATTTTAGTATAATAACGGAATAAAGCCTTAAATCTAGTTTTAGAACATTAATTGGAAACTATTCACAAGTACCTTTCTATGGGGCAGTTAAAGCAGGTCCCTGAGGAGGAGAACCTCGAGGATGCTTCTAATCTTGGTTGGATTTTCAACACAAAGCCCAGTTCATTAGGTGGATAAAGTGGGCTGATGATGATGATGATGATTTTTAAACTGCAGGTCTTGCTGTACTGGCTTGGACCGCGATTTGGAGTCGTGGGTCGCGTGTCCCGCCTGTCCCGCCTGTCTCGGGTAGGCCGCCTGTCTCGCTTGTCGTGGGTCGCGTGTCCCGCCTGTCCCGCCTGTCTCGGATAGACCGCCTGTCTCGGTTGTCGTGGGTCGCGTGTCCCGCCTGTCCCGCCTGTCTCGGGTAGGCCGCCTGTCTCGCTTGTCGTGGGTCGCGTGTCCCGCCTGTCCCGCCTGTCTCGGATAGACCGCCTGTCTCGTTTGTCGTGGGTCGCGTGTCTCGCCTGTCCCGCCTGTCTCGGATAGACCGTCTGGTTAGGAAACATGTTTCGACTTGTCGATTGGCGAGGAAAAACGAGAGTTGATAAAAGGGCAGTACGCGTCAATTCATAATCATTCGTGCTCCGATTTCTGTAGGGTCGTTACGCTTGTCCAGTTGCTCTGTAAATTAATTTTAAAAGGGGAATCTCTGCTTAATTTTGTGTTCATTTTATTTCTAAAATACTTTAATAATTGTTTTAAATATTTTGTGGGCAAAGGGAATTTATATTTTATGTTTTGTTATTTGCTGTTCAGTGTTGCTAAAATTCAACTTAAAACCTGGTATTTATTTCACGCTAGTTTGGAATAAGTGCAAAGATTAAGTTTTTGAGTGTATAGTTTGTTGTTAAAATCATATTGTGAACAATAAATTGGACAATTGTGACTCGCACATGGTTGCAAAACTTACACGCCGAGCTAATTAAAGCCTGTAAGTTCCCCTTCTGTTAGGCTCGGGTTTTTGTAGCGAACCGAGGGTTTGTTCTTTCCCATAGAGAAAGACAGCCAAGCTACCGGTTTATGTGAGTTTTGGATTGTGGCTCTAAGAGAACCTCTGGGTCCTGGACAACTTCAGGTTGCACCCTAGCGGGATCGTTGTCGCTGTAAGCACGCTTAGAGACGCCTTCCAGAATGCATATAGACTGTCTTACGTTAGGAGGATGTTCACAACCGTTCCAGGGCTGTTCTTTGTGTTATAAGGCAGTTCCTACTTGGAAGTGACTCCCGTAGGGATGTTAGGGGTCGTAAGTCTTTTACGGGTTGACCGCCGTCAGGAATAGTTCAGTGTAGTGTTAGAAGGGTATTTGCACGTCTAGATGCTGGCATCTAGATAATACCCCGTATTAGTTTGGGTTAAAATTAAATACGAGACTCGCGTGTCTCTTGCTTGCCTGGGGATTATTATTTCTAGAAAGATTAGGGCCCTATTAAAGGTGTAGGATAGATCGGTAGGGTAATCTCGCCGATCCAATATTTTCATCTGAATGCGAATGTATTCGATCGCCGAGATATAGGGATGTTAGGGAAACTTTATTTCAGGTTTCTTCGGAGAGAGTAAAATTCCATTCAAGCTGGAATTGGATTTGTTAATCTTATGGTTTAATAGATAAATCTCGTTAAGTTTGTGAACTTTGCATAATAATTATACCAAATCAAATTTTAATGATGGCAATTTGGAAGCCATAGTTTTAACTTGTGACATGTATATTTGTCTTTGGTTTTAGTGTTTTCTTTGGCCAAGCATAGCCGTGCCATGTTATGTTTTCTCTTACTAAAAGAGGAGAAACTGACAATAATAGAGAATACTTACCTACCGGCATAATTTTACATAATGTAATTACATACCTAATTGGAGTCTTAAATTATCTAACTAGATTGTTGCTCATTAACTAAGATGAGATTTATCTAATGAAGCGTTCAGGATATGGTAAAACCTGGCCTTCCATCTTCTGTTTAGCTTTTAGAGATTCTTTTGATTCTATGATCAGGAGCAAGAGAATTTCATAGGTAGGTAGGGACATACTTACTGATACAACCACAGACTTACTGACTAGTTCTTTAGCTACTTTTCTGTAGGCTAGGTAGGTCATTGCGCCTATAGGGACTCTCTTGATTCCCAGATTAGGGATCGGGAGAGCCCCGACTAAAACTTGCAGGCGAACAACCCACGGTTGACCACTTGCCGCTGGGGTTAGAATACTTATTCGTGAACAAACAGACTACGAGACTTAGGGAATATGTCCTCTTGTCCCTTGCTAACATACCAGACGGACTATAACGTAGATAGAGTTTAATTTCTCTATGAGACTGACATGAATCGAAACTTATTAAAGTAATTAAAATCCCCCCATTAAATGAAGTCTTGCGTGCTTCATTAAAGTGGAAGGAGGATGACCTGCAAGGAAGAATCCCATTGTTATGGTGCGGGGCGGGGCGCCTAACCTGAGCCACTATTTCTATCATGTACATAGCTTTTATTTTATTTCAATTTTTAATCCGTACATGATAATAAGTAATTAAAAAATAATTTAATCATATAATTTTATAAAGTTCCATTCTCAAGATAGTTTTCCCTATGTTTATTTATTTACCCTATATAAGTGGAAGTAGGTCCGTATTAGAAAGTTGAGTAGGATAATAAATATCTAGGTATTGCATCATCTATGTACCTATTGATTATTCAGAATAACGTATGTACTAAACCGCAAGGCGTAGGAAACAACTGCTATATTTTATGTATTATAAATGAATCTAATATTTGTATGTACTGTTAATAAGCTTACTACAAATGTTTGATAACCTTTCTCTTTAACGATGGCAATGTTAGTATTTGTGTGATAGATATGTTTGATTCAGGCGTTATTACATTTTTAAGTTAAAAACAAGGGTTGTGTTAACTCTAGAATGGTTAGGGGTAGGTAATCCTAGGCTCATCTCAAATCTATCTCGGGTTATCATGGTTCACAACGTAGAGTCCTCCTAAGACGATCACTTGGCCAATTCATATGTGTAAAATAATAAATAGGTATTAGAACTAGTATTTATATAAGTAGTACATAGTAAATGAAACTTAAGTTACAGATAAGAAAAGTAATTGTTAAACATAGTATAAGAATTTAAAATCAATATTAAATCAAAATAACTATAAAAATATTTAAAATTAAAAAATATAAAATTAAATAAAATTTAAATAAATGAAAAAAGATAAAAAAAAATATCTTTAGGGAGGGTACAACCTGCATACGAGCAGTCTCTATGGGTTTCCGTCCCAACTGCTTTGTCAATTAAGCTACAGAAGTGTCTGCCTAAGATGCCAAATTTCCGAACCTGTTATAAGCTACCAACTAAAGCGTTAGTGGCGCCATCTGTAAATTTTTGTAACACAAATATTTACCCAAGCCTGCCAAGCCTTTTTGCCTTAAACAGGAAAAAAGGCTTTAAAAACATAGAAATACCATAAGTGTGGAATCACTTCATACAAAAAATATTCAAAGAAGTCTTGACTATCTCGTGAACTCGTGACTATGGTAAGCCCTAGACGAAGTCGAGTCGACTATTATTATTACCGCACTAGTATATATATAGTAAAAATCAATACCGCACGAGTGCCATACAACGTTTTACAACACATTTGCGAGAAAACAGATAACAGAAAAACAACAGATAATGAGCCAAACTTTATTATTTTGTTTTTATTATATCGGACGGAAAGTCGCAACCAAATACCTACTTGACACTGGCAAATGCTCAAAGTGCGATGTCATATTCCTCGTAGGAGGAAAGAAGAAAAAAATACTTCGTTCTAAAGTTCGTCTTCGTTAAAACGTTTCTAATATGAGTGACTTTTCGTGTTGTTTCCAAAACTCCAAAGAAGCTTATAGTAAAGTTGCCACGACTTTACTAGGGCATGACTTACTAATTGTGACATCACTTTGACTTAGACTCGAAATTTCATTCGACATGAAAATTATCAAAAACTTGATACAAATAAATACTTGACACTGGCAAATGCACAAAGTGCGACGCCATAATTCTCCTAGGAGGTAAGATGAAATGGCCCGAAATAACAAATGGCGCTAAGTGCGCGTGGTGAAAATTATAAAAAATGAAGTAGTGTGGAGAATTTATTTCGTTACATTTTCTTGCATAATACCGCCTCTAGTGTAATGACAAACAGCACACTCGTATCATAATGTACTATTCCGCACGCTCCGTTATATGGTGCGTAATGTTTAACTTTCGAACGATGTATACAGGCTTCGCCTCCCTTACACCTCCCTTTAAGGGAGAGGCCTTCGTCCAGCAGTGGACGTTTTCCGGCTGTTGATGTGTGTGTGTGATACAGGCTTCGTAAATGCACTTTTTGAGCAAATGTGTTGTAATAGTACATTATGATACGAGTGTGCTATGTTGGTCATTACACTAGAGGCGGTATTATGCGCGCGAGCCGCAGGCGAGCGCGATAAGGAAGCCGAGAGCGTAATGACTAATAGCACAAGAGTTCCATACGACTGTTTTCGTCACACTTGCGAGGAAAAAACATATTTTTTTGATAATAATCAACCACACAGCGAAAACATCAACAAACATTTGCGGAAAATGGCGCCCAAACCAGCAATGCGCGCGCAGGTTGACATTTACTTCAGCGGCATAAGAACTCTTTGTTGGTAATACAAAAAAACTGTAAGTACTTATTACCCGGCTATATTAAGAGTGCTTCGTATACGTACGTCTAATTGCAGTCACGTACAAACTTGACTTTACCGGGTTATACCTATTATAGCACAAGTGCCGTAATGTAAAGTAAAAAGCACGCGTGCGTAATAGCTTGGATTATGAGCCTAAAACCGATGCAATAAGATCCACTTTACGAGCAAGTGTGATGAAAATGTTTTTTTTATCTAGCTGTGAGTCAACCGTCGGAGATAGAAGAGATATGCCACCGCGGAGCTTTCTCTAGGATTTTTGAACAACTACAATTCTTTACTACATTATTATGTCTTATGGCTTAGCCTACTAAAATTTAAGTAAGTTCGTATAGGCTGAGTGGCTAGCTAGTGTCAGAGTTAATGTGCCGCCCGAATGCCTCTGACATGGCTGACGGTTGTTGTTATATCCTACTTAAACAGTGAAAGTATTTTTTTTGGCGACCTGGTTGCTAAATATTGTCTTTAATTACATTAAACGACATTTTAATTAGTTTTTACTATACATATAAACCTTTCGGAAAAAATATCTACATGATGGTGAAAACCTTTTCAAAATCTGTTGCGTGTCCTGTTTAGTAGTAGGTACAGACAGACAGACGCGGAGCATGACTTCCTTTTATACTACCTTCTACTTTCTTGTCTTCCTTTGATGAAGGTATATAGCGATAAAGCACAAATGCTGCGGTAGTCTACACACATTACTTTTTTTTTTTTTCGTCTTTACATAAAAACAAACAACATTTACGATGGGGCCAACATAGGAGTCACGAAAAAAAACAGCTTTTCCATACAAAAAGTTCATCGACCTTGGACAAAATGTATGGAACAGTTTTTTTTTGCGTACGTATGTGAATCCACTAACCCGCAATTTAGCCAGCGTGGTGGATAAGGCCAATATGGCCCAATCGCTCTTAGTGGATTTCTGCTATTTTTAAGTTATTTTTTTTTCAATACACAAGCTTGAAATGACTGTTATAAATATCTCAGTCTTCAATCTTAGTTAATGGTGGTAACTCTCTGCGATCCCCAAGCCGCCTGCCAAGCGTGGAGATTATGGCAAACCGGGGGGTTTGCCGGGGGGTTTGCTGTCATATTGTGGGGGGGGGGGGGGGCACAATATGACAGCAAACCAAAAACCATGGCCCCCAGTCCCCGGCAGCTCCTCTATTCCTGACCTAGGTAGCAGGTCAGGTAACGGAGGAGCAAGGGGTGCTAAGAATCACCGGAAGACGCCCCGCTACCACCCCCAATGTCCCCACAATGTCGTCGGTCCACCTTTTGCAAGATCTAGCTCTGGCTGGGAATATAATCAAAGGTCCACCTAATGTGAGGCCTAACTACGCTGCGTCTTCCGTTATGTACGTGGTCGCCACTCAAGAACCTTTATTCCCCATCGGTTATCAGTTCTTCGGTACTATTACTACTACTTCCAAACCCTGAGAGAGCTATGTCGGTGGTGACTTTGTTTCTTTGGCGAATATCCTCGTTTCGGATTTTATCGCGCAAAGTAACTCCGAGCATAGCTCTCTCCATTGCCCGTTGTGTGACTTTGAGTTTCTCGAAAAGGCCAGCAGTTTCCCCACGTTTCATTTCTATATGTCATCACTGGCAACACACAGAAAGACCTGCTGCAGATAAGAATCTTGTCTTCTCGGTAAACGGCGCGGCGGTGAGCATTCTGCGATCCCCAAGACGCCTGCCAAGCGTAGTGATTACGGCAACCTTCTCTATTAAAGGGGAGGCCTTCGGCCATCAGTGGCGTATTCTAGCTGATGATGTGATAGCATTTTTCATAGTTCACGAATCGACTTAGAACTTGTTGATTGATCCAACTATGAATGTCTAAGTTAAGTGTATATTATGAAATGAATAAATATACCATGATATAAAACGTTAAATTATAACACAAAAATGTAATTATTACATGTATTGTTCTCATATAACATTTGATTGAGACATTGTTTTAAAGTGAATGGAAGTTGTTTCTTTTTAAATAATTTATTGATTTAAGTAGACACAATTGTTAAATTAACGAATTTTACGTCAATAACAATTGAACATTTTGGTATAAAAGGGTGGTGAACTGAAAAATTGGTATCAGTCCGATCCAAGCTCTCAAGATGAGAGTCACAGCGTTCGTGATCCTGTTCTGCGCTTTGCAGGTAAGTTTTTATAATTTAATTGATTTTCGTCTTCATGTTTGGCATCGAACTTTGTGCATTTTTCCTGTATTCATTATTTGCACATCTTCAGGGTTCTGACATTATCAAGAAGACGTTTATTTGCTGATAGTCAGCAACAAAAATTGTCACGGTTAAGTCCAAGACATGCTTTAGTAAAGATAAGGTTTTATTTTGTATACTTTCAAGTGACTAGACGAGCAAGACGTTCGCCTAGTGGTAAGCGTCACGCCTGCCACTAACAGTAGCAGTGCCAGACAGTACAGAGAGTACTAGAGACATGTCTCAGTCATTCTTTTTTTTGCAACAATTTTTTAGTCGAATGGAGAACCCCGTTTTTTGAAGTCGGTTGAAAATACTTACCTACTGCTATGTTTTTATATTACACGCTACATTTGCATGCTATTTTAAATTCTCTTAGCAGGCGAGGAAAACCTTTTTTTAGTAAGCTGAGTGTTTTTTTTTAAAGTAAGGTTTTAAATCATGTATCATAAAAATCATGTGTTTGGCGCATAATGAAAAAATATGGAACGCGAGTTACCATCATAATAATAATAATAATAATAATAATTTATTCATCAAGTATCATAGACTCACATAAATCATTAAATACTACTACATAACTATGAGCCAAACCAAATTATACAATGTGTAACAAAAAGGTTCAACAATACGAAAGGGCATGTATGTACTTACTTATCATTTTAAACAAATTTTACTATGGGGCCAATCCTGAAATTACGAGAACTAAATCAGCTGTTCCATATAAAAAGTTAATTGACCTTGGACAAAATGTATGGAACAGCTGTAATTTTTATGTTGATCGCATAGTAAAAGTTGTTTATAACAGTGAGTACTTACGTGCCCTTCCGTATTGTTGAACCTTTTTGTTACACGTTGTATAGATAACAAGTACATTAACTTAATAAAAAAAACCGGTTTCATATAGGTATAATTATGGGACCACCTTAATAGTACGCCTGGCGCATTTCAAACAAAAAATAATTTTCATAAATGATCCACAATTGCCCGAGACGGTAATTTTACAGAAATAAAAAAATCTATTAGTAATTTAGTCATACTAATAATATTAATAGTCTATTGTCTGTAATACAGTCGAACATAGAACCTTTTTGAAGCCGGGTAATAAAACTGGACAGAAAATTGCGCGTGACCATAACCTAAAAAGATAATGTTATTGTCTAATAAGAAACAATAACATTAGCTTTTCTACGAATGAGAGTTTTAAGGATTGAGTATTTTTGTTTCAGTATGTATCTGCAAATTTTCAAGATGTATTCAGTGATTACGAAAGAAATGCTGTCATAGATACTAATAAAAGCACAGATACAGTGAAAATCGGCAAAGATGGCAAGCAATATGTGGAACATGCCACTACAAAGACATTGCATGGAAAGTCCAAAACTAAAGCTCACCATGGTGAAAAGATAATAAAGGTATTCACCGTCGAGATTGACGAAAATGGCAATGAAAATGTTGTAGAAGACAAACACTCAATTCCGGCACTAGGCGGTGACAGTTCGTCATCATCAGCCAGGTCGTCGTATGCCAGTGCTTCCTCACCAAGCTCAAGCGCCGCAGCTAGAGCTGGTCAATATGGCGGAAATGGAAGACCAGGATTCGGTCAAACAGGTTCACAACAAACGAGCTCGACGACATCGACATCGTCCCAAACATCTGGACAAAACGGAGCTAAAATAATTGTTATTGGAGGAGGTTCAGATGGCTCGTCTTCATCGAGCTCATCTAGTTCTGCATCGAGTGCAGGCGCAGGTTACGGAGGTGGTGCCGGACGTGGAAACTATGGAGGTTACGGTACCGGTCAGCACCGTGCTCCTGCTCCAGCTCCTGCACCAGCGTGCAGGAGCTGGAGCAGGAGCAGGAGGCCGTGGCGGCTATATGGTGCTGGAGGTTCTGATGGTTACGGCGCTGGTGCTGGTGGCGCTGGATATGGTGCAGGAGGTCTTGGCGGTTATGATGCTGGTGCTGGAGCAGGAGCGGGAGGTCTTGGTGGTTATGGTGCTGGTGCTGGAGCAGGAGCAGGTGCAGGAGGCCTTGGCGGTTACGGTGCTGGTGCAGGTGGTGCTGGATCTGGAGCAGGAGGCTTTGGCGGTTACGGTGCTGGTGCGGGAGCAGGAGGACTTGGCAGTTATTGTTTACAAGCTGGCTGTATACCAACTTGTAAACAATCTTCAAAAAAACTCCATACTCCGAGCTTGTTAAAATATCAACCATAAAGAAGATTGTCCCTTTCACAGAAAAGCCCTCATCTGCTAAGGAATCTTGGTTGTGAGGCAAAAGCAGTCCTAGTGACTATGCGTCGAACTCTCTTACCAAACCTACTTTTCGTTTACCAAGAGACCCCCACGCATCCCTTCCTGACTATAGACAAATCAATGGCAAAAATGAACAAAAATCCGTATAGCCTCTATATCCCGCAAAGGAGTATAAAACCATCGTCAGAATATTTTAAATTGGAGAATGTGTAGTGTAGTAAATCAGATGATCCTACCTTGTAGAGTATAAGATCTTTATGAAATCAACGTATGTTGATGTATGCCAGCTGGCCTGACCTAACTCCAATTCTCCTTCATATAGATCAACTTGAGGAAGTGTTTTGCTAACCCTCGAATCCTGACAAAGCGACTCTCATCCCGATAGTGTTGAATATTTGAGCCCCTCCTGCTCTCTTTATATATTTTTAAATATGTATATAAATATTATAGTTATAGTTATGCTCTTGCACTCTCTTGTCACTACCCCCGTATTCACGCTGACTCAAATAGACATCACCATCCCATAGATAAAGAGTATTTAGTAATATCTTTTGCACAATCCTCATTAGTTTTTTTTTTCCCAATATAATTATTTAATTAAAATCTAAATAATTATAATTTTCCGTTACAGATTGAAGTAACAACCAGCTCCCAGACCCACATTATTCCATCTTACCTCTTACCTTTTTTTTTTGTCCTTAGGTAGGTACCAAGCAAATAAAACAACATTTACCTTTAACATTTTTATTACAAACAATTACCCAATTTGATTACCTTTTAAATCATAACCATTACCTCACCTTACCATTTCCACTTAGGATTACCACTTACCATTACCTATTTAATAACATTACCATTTGTTTACACATTTACCCTTTAGCTTTTAGCTATAGTAAGCGTCGTAGTAGCCACATGTAAATAGAACTTACAGGATCAATGTAATAGATGATCATAGTAAATTAGCAAACACACAATTAGTAGGTATACACATTTTGGGATAAAATAGAGTTTTAAATAAAACCATTAATTGTTGCACAGCACTGAATTTATTAATTAAAGTAGGGATAATAAAATTGCTACCAGTTATTGTTCTTAACTTTGATTTTATTAATAATATTACAACATGATAGACTTATATTCTAGGTACACAACAAAGGTAGGCGTCCACAACACTGAATTTATTAAGTAAAGAAGGAATAAGGGATAATAAAATTGCAATCAGTTTTTTTTTCCTTAGCTTTGATTTTATTAGTAATATTATAACATGACAAACTTATATTCTAAGTACACAACAAAGGTAGGCAGACCATGTACATATAACGCAATTTTCTTTTTATAAAAATTAAGTAAATTTGGACTAACGCTAATCAGCCTTTTATAGTCCACAGTTGTTCATAGGTCCGCCATCGAAATATATTGCGTTATATAATATAAGGGGTTTTTTTTTTCTTTTTTTTTTCTAATTAATTTTAAGAAATCGTAAAGAAAATAATCTATTTTCTATATTTGATATTTAAAGTTAACCCTGTAAGGAACTTTAATAAAGATTAAACCTCACTGGCATCCATAATGTCATCTGGAAGGATTACTAGGATTCCTTACATTTTCTTGTACCATCTTAAAAGTTTTATACTTTTTTTTTTTTTTTTTTTTTTCGCTTAACATCAGTAACATCTTAACATCTTACGTCTTAACATCAGTAACATCTTACTATCAGGAACACCTTAGCGTCTCAACATCAGTAACATCGTAACGACTTAAAATCAGTAGTATCTTACCATCAGTAACATCTCAGCGTCTTAACATTAGTAACATCGTAACGACTTAACATCAGTAACATCTTAACACTAAATCTTATAATTTTTTTTTTTTTTCTTTACATCAGTAACATCTTACCATCCATAACATCTTAGCGTCTTAACATCTTAATGACTTAACATCAGTAATATCTTAACGGAAAAAAACTTATAAGTTCACTACTTGTTTTTTTCCGAAAGTCGCTTAATACCAGTAAAGTTGTAATTACAGGGTCTCTTCATTTATTATTATTTACCCTCTATAAATTTTTTTTTCAACTGATATCCCGTTGATTATTACCCCAGTCTAACAATTAAACCACAATTTCTTAGATACCTGTTACTGTTTGACCACAACCTTTGAGCGAATCTATCTTTAAGCTGCGACTTCAGTATCAAACAAACTTACATAATTACATACAATCTATATCTTAGATGATGATGATGATGAATATCTTAGAAATCCCAAAACCAAATCAATGAATCTCTTTAGGACTAAGAAAGCTAGAGATATTAGCTTATACCATGCTCCTTATAATTATTACGTAGACCCTAGACTTGTATAAATATACCTAGTAGGTAGGTTCATAACATATTATAGGATGTAGAGCACCCGCAGAATACACTTTATTTTTTCTGATAAGAACATCACCCTTTCATTTGTTTGGCGTCTAATCAAATCACCCAAACTCACTCTACAATTTAACGTCTGTTATCGGAATTAAAACCCAACACATCGTAAATACTGACTCCTTTGTTACTCGCTATGTAATGGCCTAGTGGATTTGTGAAAGTTGAAGTTTGAAATGAAATGGACTCATACTGTTAGTAGGGCTAATTCTTACTAAAGGATACCCTTCGTCTAGAAAACACGGTTCCCGTAGGACAGCGAGTGAAACCACAGGGCCTTGCTAGTTTATTTTTTTGTACGTAAAAGAATAAAGAAGAGATTATATCAGAAATCCGCATAATTTTAAGTACATACTTACAACCCCGCTTCTAATTTTCTTTAGTTATTTACATTTTTTTTTATACAATTTAATTTAACTTAGATGGATAGATAGAGCCTCCCCACTGTGCACACCAGAAGCACAGACAACAATAGAACCAAGAATTTTATGAACTAGTGACAATGTGGAAGCCTTATCGCCAGCAGTGATCTCTTCCAGGCAACCATTAGATAGTAAAAGCTCTACCTATTTCTAATCAGAAGCATTTAGTCTAGTAATTATTTAGCAGAATGAAAGGTTCTAGTCTAAACGTAGAAATATTGTTATACACGCCATGCCACGCCACCTATTGACGAATTTCTTTATTACTTCAATGATTCAATAACGATTCCCGTGACTTTCTAATAAGCTGTATCCACTCGACTCCTGTTTTTGTTTTCTCGTTATATGCATATTCCACTCGTTGACAATAGAGGACGTTATATTTCTCCTTCAATATTTTATTCATCTGTAAAATATTTTAACCTGCGGACATAGATATTATACAAATTAATTATTTTTATTCCATTTGCAATAACTTCTCATTTAAACTTTAACCATAATGAACACCCTTGTCCTTTAGCGCTAGTCTTTCGATTTAATTATGAGCAAGTTGGTGTTTGTTATTTTATCTGTTGTACCATGTACCACGATATCTTAGGCAATAGGCAAGTACCTTGTACAAATACAACCATCAAATCCGTACGACGATCCAAGCCTGCCAAAGAAAATAGAAGAAATGGGATTCACGAGGTCACAGTTCGCTGCGAACATTAGTAGGTACAGTACAAACGACCAGTAACTTCAGTTGATAATTGGTGCGATGACACGACAGCAATATTCATTAATTTCTATCAATCTCTAAATCTAAAATAACAAACCATTTATTTCAATATATTTTAATTCTCTAAACCTAAAACAATATTTTATTTCAATATACAATGTAATTAACTTATTACAGAAACTTCTTACGCCATCTATCGAGTTTAACACTAGCTATCCACATTGATCTATTGCCTTTTAATTCCACTTCTTACCATAAGAGAGCGCTTAAATAAATCTTAATTCTACCCGCGACACGACACCTTCTAGTTTTTAACCTTCAAACATATACCAACGGACGGAGATGGCAAGCCAAGACACGTCCTTCTGCCAGAGCTGTAATATTTAGTGTCCCTTTGTGTCTTTATTTTAGGCGAAGATGTAATTGAAAGTGTGCCATGTGTGTTCACCTTGCTTCCCACAACATGAAAAATGTATGTACACAGATTTAGCTAATGGCACCTCCAGCGTTACTTTCTCTAAGGGTATAACTCAAGTTAGGAAATGTTACAGATAGTGTTACCAATACTCTCTAAGAACAAGAATCTTTATTAACTAAATAAAATAGGATAATGCTAAAGCCTGTTATACTATCTACTAAACAAATTGGCAACTTGTTACTGATCAGCAGGGTATTGCGTTCGGCAAATCTAAAGAAAATGCGATGCCAATTAAATTGTTGATATTTTTCTTCTTTCGTTTTTGGCTTCACTTCCGCTGAATGCTTCACTTTACTGAAATTTCTAGAAGGAATGTACCACGATTATGATTTCATAAATAGAGTACAACCTAAAGTAATAAAACTAAGATATTATACCCCATTGAAAGAAAACGTTTTAATATCAAACCATTATTTTAACATCTCAGTTTGAGCATATTTCCCCACTTAATAGATATGTAAATTCTAACTAGCAATACATCTCCGAAGAGTCTTGTAGTAAAGTCGCCATGACTTCACTAGGGCACGTTAGGTTCTGACCGTATTAACTATGACTGTGACTAGGACACATTTGACTGAAGACAGAAAACACAGAAATAACAGAAAGAAAGATCGGTGCAGAAATATGTATGCGGCTGAAAGACTTGTATCCATGGCCAGGAATGATTAAAAACAGTTCAACCAAACCATCAAACGAACCAAATTTTTTTTTTCTTTCTTTTCTTAGGTTTAGGACTTTCTAGTTGGAATCGATTTGTTTTCTGTTCTCATAGACTTCAATTCGATTTTGTGAATTTATAATTTTATAATTACCCGTTATTTACGTTGACCTTCTACAGTGTAATAAATAATAAGACAAAATACATAACTATATTTATGGCAATTCCCACCAACTCGAACCACATAAACCACGTGTGTACTTTCATTAAATCACACAAACCCCGAGTAATACAGGCCACCCTTTATTGCAATACCAAATACCTTTAATTGTAATACTGCAGTCTGCACTACTGTCACTTACTACAGATTTTTTTGTATCTACTTACTAAACTAATATTAGTAAAATTATGGTTTTCAGCTTCAGTACTCTAGAACATTAGTAAACATTTTGATTGCGAATAATACTACAAGGAATTCTTATTTTTTTTTTTTTCATTCGATTATTTATAAAATACTTGTCAACTTTCTGCGAATCTCTAATGATGTACTGACCTAACCTAACAGTGACATGACATAATATGACACACAAATATTTGAATAGTTCCCGCCATACCCACTATTTTTCACAACATAACCTTAAGCTTAGTATGATATTATAATTAGCATCTACATTTAAACTTGAAAGTTTGTACAGCATCTAAGTACGTTTAAAAGTTTGTACAGTAAACATTGTGTCATCCCGGAAACCACCAAAGCCGGAGGCTTATCGCATACTTACCTCCGAATAGTTAATGTGATGGATAACAACTCAACTACTACTATTTTTGTATCAGAAGGATATTCTAATTAATTTGGTAAGTATCTTTTGTTTTGTTATGGTTACATAAAACCGCTCGATAATCACTCGAAGGTTCACTTAACATCATAGACAGGTATGACCAGTGAGTTGAAATAAAAACATCTTAGGGTATGACACTATGCTCTGTAAGAATTTACTGTAAGATAACACCACTACACTGTAAGAATTTTGTCTATCTACTCCGTAACTATTTCTTTCTAACTAGATTCGGAATTAACACCGCTTACCTTGTACATGTCCACTGTTCGAGTTAGAATAATTTTAAGTAGGTAACTAATAAAATTACATCTTATTTTTCAGAAACCATGAAAGCGATCTACTAGTAGAATCATTTATGCTTACTTCGATACAAGGACTAACATACTTGCAACTTTGAAACTACACAACTGGTTGAGAATGGATTAATGTCGATCTACACCATTTTCAGTACATACCAGATACTGACAGTGTTTAATTACCAGGTAATTAAATGATTATTAACTTAATTTTACTGTGGAAGTAAGTTATGTACATAATAAGACAATATAGCAACACAATTTTAAACATAACAAAAGTAGAGCTTACTGCATTAGAATTTGTTTACCTTGTTTAACATGATCAGAACAAAGTGTGAGATGCCTTAATTATTATTTTTACCCTACTACGATTTACTTTGAAATCTATGCAATGTATCTAGGTCGTAATGACTTCAATTACATATTTTGTTCATTAGTTTTTCTACAACTTTACTAGGCAAATACAAATTAAACTGGCTACTATGTGAATTCCCCGTACAATTAAAACAAAAATGTAATTGGCTACTGTTACATTTACCATTGCTATCGTAACAATGATACTAGTGGAGCCTAAAACAGCATTTCCCTGATATAATTTGCCTATGTGTCTTAATAGCAAACCTAATAAAATGTAATGTGCATTATGTTATAATTATTTTACTTTAACATTTTCAGTGCTCCTTCATGAATTAACTCTAATTCTATGGAGCTTCTACAATTCTAACTCATGCAGTTCCGTAACACATAACCGATGACCTATGTTTATATATATATACATGAGTAAATAAAGGAGTCCTAAACGGTAAGCAGCAAATACTTTTATGTCTATACCTAATCACATGTTAGAATTTTAATAACAGTATTAATTCAGTATTTGCACCTACGCACTTCTATTTTATAATTTACAAGAAACACCATAGTTCACCATAAACTCTGATACTTCCTTCACATTAAATTACTTATAGCTTAAGCTATATCATATTATGTGTGTGAAACTAAGTTACTTTGACCGCTACACCGCAGAACCAACAATAAATACCTAGTAATTGTAAAATTGAGTGAAACCATAGTACACAGCTAGTTTAAAATATGACTTTTCTATGTGAATCAAATTTCCTACTTTGCATAGTGAATAAAATTAACCATGTATGTAATTTCTAACAATACATATTCTTATAAATAAAGAATTCAATGGATAGTTTAGACAAATTATCACAAGATTTACTATTAATTTTCTATTGAAACTTCCTCCTCCTTTATTCCTTTCTGGTTTTTTTTTCTCTTCCTCCTTTCTTCTTTTTTTTTCTTTTCTTGAACTTTCATTATTGAAATTCTTTTTTCTTGGTTAAGCAAGTCTCTCGCCTGATGGTATGTGTCTTGCCTATTTATAGCTGTTTACTGCCTGCTATAAGTTTTATGTACCCTAGTACCATTTTACTGATTGTTTACTACCGTGTTATTGACTATACATTTTTTCCAATAAATTTAAATTATTTATTTATTTATTGAGATACGCCAACAGTGAACATATTACACATTCTTAAAGTAGGTACATAACACAAGGATCTGATACGATCACCTTTTACAGGCGTATACAACATTCACCATAAACAGTGTTTATACAGAGAATCCATGTAAAACTATAAAAACTATGAAAGCTATAATTTTAGCAGAACAGATTATAAGATCCTAAAGTGTGTTTTATTCCTTTTCAGATGTGACAAGATGAAATATTATTTATCTTAAAGAGTTTGCCTGCCTGTTACTACTTTCACCAACAATTTGACATTCTAACAAGATTCAAGCAATGCTGAGCTGCAACAAGAATTTTGTTTATCTACTCTGCTACCAGATGTTTTTTTTTTTTTTTTGTTCTATATTAAGTTTATGTTTTTATGTTTATATTATTTCATTATCTTTTATCATTTTACAATTCAATGATTTACAAATTTTACAATGTCTCCCAAGTGTATTATGCATTAAATAGTACCTACCCTTTTGTTTCCATTTCGAAAATAACCATAAGCTAGGAAACCAAATTATTTAGTTAAGAGAATTTAATTTACATTTAGTTCAATTTAATTTATATCTGAAATCTAGCCTGGACTAGTTAAGAGAATTTTAACCAATTATAATATAATTGAGCTAGTCAGCTATCAATATTATATATTTACACAACTGCCCAAGAAACCGTTACTCTTTTATAGTATATAATATGTTCTATAGTATGTAAGTGTTGTGTTGCTACCTTACCGGGTCACCGGTGTGGTGAACGGCTAGCTCGAGGGGTAGTGGGTTCTGTGTGCGCTCTGCGGGCCTGCCTCTGGCGGGTGAGATGGGGTTAGACCCTAAGATGTTTTTAACTGTAGATGAGTTGTCCCCCCCGCCATATTTACTAGACGAAATCAAGGTAATTGCCGTGATTGCTACCAGTCTTTCACTTCAGAATGTCCGGTAATATGCTGCCGCTAATCGTATGTTTTCTAGCAAAAAGATGGTGATATTATGCCTTTCTGTGTAATTAGACACTGCACAATCTACACAGGCACTGTGAGAGACAAAAAAAAATTCATTTCAAGCGTAAGTACTGTATTTTTATTGCAATGGGAAAAAATGAAATTTATTTTATCTAAGACGACTGTTGTCACTTTGAAATGGATGGCCGAGATAGATAGATCGTCTTGTGTGAGAGAGTGAAAGAGAGCCACACCGGCGCGGCGAAGGCGCTCGCTCTGGCCAATCAACTAGTGTAGCTTATTACGCCGTAAGAGAAATTATATATTTGTCTCTTTCTAACAACAGGTGTGGTGTATAAAGTCGATCATATTCCTTCCTTTTCTTCACAAACTGCATAGAAACATGCGTAAGTATATTTATATAGGCAACTGCTAGTCAGTTTTTAAAGCAGTTTTGTTCGACTATAACTACTCTATTTATTTCAACTCACTGGTTAGACCTACCTATCCGAGATAACTAATTCTAACAAGGGCGCCACCAGCACGATAATGCTGGGAAATGAGACAAGGAATTAGCGTCCAAATCTTATGTATTGTAAAATATGTTCTTCAATTTCTTACCATTGTACATCAATGACGGTTCTGTTAGTTATAGGTACATTCTTTAAGATATTTCTATTATGTTAGTACGTTTGTTAAACAATGTAAAATTAAGTACTTAGGTACTAGGTTAAGTATAGATAAGTAAAACCTTTAATATTGTAGTTCTAAGTTTTAAAGTTACACCAAAGGATTGAGACAGAAGGGCCAGTTCTGCTCGTTGAAGTTAAATTTACAATTCTTGATCACATAATTTCTAGTTAAAGTTCAAAAACATTCTAGGTTCTTTCTTCGTTGTAGACACTTGACTGACGTGAGAAAATTGACATACCAAATGCGCGAGGCATTAATATTGATTAATTGAGCTTCACCAAGACATGTTTCTGCTTCTAAATGTTATTGCGACGTATTCACGTCGAAATCAAAATGGTAGGCTACGAGTCATTTCGCAGACATGGACGCTTTACAAGCACAAACACTAAACCAAAACAAAAGAGCGGCGGAATCTGCAACAATGAAACAACGACGTTACTTCTAATTCTACTATAATTTAGGTACGTGGATTTGGGAACAAGACGAGATGGGTTTCTTACCAATCCACCGCTTTGGACCTCATGGAATTGTTGGCCGCCATGCGATCATCATCTGCACGGCAATCATCCCAAGTACTGTGGAAATCAGTGAAAATGATAATCCTCGCTTCAATCTCCAGCGGGCAACGAATCAGGTTGAAAACCAAGTAAAATAACTTACTATTCTGCGGTGTGGTATTTAATTCACAGGAGCGGATTATTCGCCCGCTTACTCCATCAAAAACCAAAGTTAAAAAGGATGTTGCCAGGACTTGCCGGCGTAAAAACAAACAAAACTTTTCTTTCTGAATCGATAAATCAATAAAGGGCTGTTTACACGCTGTCCGCGTTGGCAACGTGTGGAAAGACACTAATGAATTCTGTTCTCAATGAAAAAATTACAGGAATCTACGAAATGTCAATGTCAACGTTATTACGTTACTTACTCTATGGTCAACATCTCAAACGTCATACTGTCAAGCGATATGTAAACAAAATCATAAAGGATTCTAAAACGGAAGTTTTATAAAAAGATGTGTAAAATATTGTGATATCCCACACAAAATGATAAGCCACATCATATTTAACAAGTTATTATGTTCCACCGGCGTTCTTCAGTGAGGAAGGACTCCTGAAGATACGAAGCAAATGACAACAAAAATGTTTCTAGATTCTCTTACTTCTTTGCCTGAAGAACCCCTTCGACTGATGGGAGAAAACCCACAGGATACGTCTGAGCGTCGAAGAACACAAAACAAAGGTTTGCAACAAAAAACATGATAAGGTTTTTGCAATGCAACAGTGTATATTCTGTTTCTACTTATTGTGTCTTATAAGGAATATTTTATGAGTATCTAACTTATACCAAGTAGTTTTTACAATTATTTTATTATATATGTACTTATACAACTGAAATCTGAAATGTTTTGAAGTAGAATAAATATTTACTTACAATTATAATTTGATTTCATACTTGAAAGATATTTTGTACTAACATTGTATTATTTCCTAAGATAATGTACATGTATAAAATATACTTACATAATCTACCCAAAATCAAATATTATACATATCTTTAATTTGGTACCAGAATTAATCTAAATTAATTGAATTTACTATCTCAACCCCCCAGCTTTTTAACTATAAAACTCTGACCTATCTACTTAAGTTTTACTATTTATTTTTCATTAATTATTTAATATTAGTTCATCTCAAATCAATCGCATCACTACACAGCAACATTTTGTCCAGGAGAAACCCGGACAGTAGTCTTAAAAGTCTAAAAGAAATACAAATAAGATGAAGGATATAAAGATACAGATAAGAACACCTTATAATTATGAAGTTAAAATGTAAAATCCTATACTATAGTTCATCCTGGTCTTAGGCACAAATTTTGTAACCTCCCCCAGATCTTTTTTTTAGAAATATGTTTTTATTTATACCTGGTGTAAAGATCCATCATCCTGGTCCTACGGCACCCTTTTTTGTACCCTCCCCCTGATATTTAATTTTTTTTCCGTTTTTTTTTTATATATTTTAAAATTTACTTTTCTTTCTTAAACTATTTATTTAATTTAATATTTTATTTTGGTTTTAAATATTTATACTATGTTTAATAATTAGTTTTCCTATTTATAACTTTAGTTTCATTTACTATGTATTACTTATAAAAATACTAGTTCTAATACCTATTTATTATTTTACACATATGAATTGGCCAAGTGATCGTCTTAGGAGGACTCTACGTTGTGAACCATGATAACCCGAGATAGATTTGAGATGAGCCTAGGATTACCTACCCCTAACCATTCTAGAGTTAACACAACCCTTGTTTTTAACTTAAAAATGTAATAACGCCTGAATCAAACATATCTATCACACAAATACTAACATTGCCATCGTTAAAGAGAAAGGTTATCAAACATTTGTAGTAAGCTTATTAACAGTACATACAAATATTAGATTCATTTATAATACATAAAATATAGCAGTTGTTTCCTACGCCTTGCGGTTTAGTACATACGTTATTCTGAATAATCAATAGGTACATAGATGATGCAATACCTAGATATTTATTATCCTACTCAACTTTCTAATACGGACCTACTTCCACTTATATAGGGTAAATAAATAAACATAGGGAAAACTATCTTGAGAATGGAACTTTATAAAATTATATGATTAAATTATTTTTTAATTACTTATTATCATGTACGGATTAAAAATTGAAATAAAATAAAAGCTATGTACATGATAGAAATAGTGGCTCAGGTTAGGCGCCCCGCCCCGCACCATAACAATGGGATTCTTCCTTGCAGGTCATCCTCCTTCCACTTTAATGAAGTACGCAAGACTTCATTTAATGGGGGGATTTTAATTACTTTAATAAGTTTCGATTCATGTCAGTCTCATAGAGAAATTAAACTCTATCTACGTTATAGTCCGTCTGGTATGTTAGCAAGGGACAAGAGGACATATTCCCTAAGTCTCGTAGTCTGTTTGTTCACGAATAAGTATTCTAACCCCAGCGGCAAGTGGTCAACCGTGGGTTGTTCGCCTGCAAGTTTTAGTCGGGGCTCTCCCGATCCCTAATCTGGGAATCAAGAGAGTCCCTATAGGCGCAATGACCTACCTAGCCTACAGAAAAGTAGCTAAAGAACTAGTCAGTAAGTCTGTGGTTGTATCAGTAAGTATGTCCCTACCTACCTATGAAATTCTCTTGCTCCTGATCATAGAATCAAAAGAATCTCTAAAAGCTAAACAGAAGATGGAAGGCCAGGTTTTACCATATCCTGAACGCTTCATTAGATAAATCTCATCTTAGTTAATGAGCAACAATCTAGTTAGATAATTTAAGACTCCAATTAGGTATGTAATTACATTATGTAAAATTATGCCGGTAGGTAAGTATTCTCTATTATTGTCAGTTTCTCCTCTTTTAGTAAGAGAAAACATAACATGGCACGGCTATGCTTGGCCAAAGAAAACACTAAAACCAAAGACAAATACTTATACATGTCACAAGTTAAAACTATGGCTTCCAAATTGCCATCATTAAAATTTGATTTGGTATAATTATTATGCAAAGTTCACAAACTTAACGAGATTTATCTATTAAACCATAAGATTAACAAATCCAATTCCAGCTTGAATGGAATTTTACTCTCTCCGAAGAAACCTGAAATAAAGTTTCCCTAACATCCCTATATCTCGGCGATCGAATACATTCGCATTCAGATGAAAATATTGGATCGGCGAGATTACCCTACCGATCTATCCTACACCTTTAATAGGGCCCTAATCTTTCTAGAAATAATAATCCCCAGGCAAGCAAGAGACACGCGAGTCTCGTATTTAATTTTAACCCAAACTAATACGGGGTATTATCTAGATGCCAGCATCTAGACGTGCAAATACCCTTCTAACACTAGGTACACTGAACTATTCCTGACGGCGGTCAACCCGTAAAAGACTTAAGACCCCTAACGTCCCTACGGGAGTCACTTCCAAGTAGGAACTGCCTTATAACACAAAGAACAGCCCTGGAACGGTTGTGAACATCCTCCTAACGTAAGACAGTCTATATGCATTCTGGAAGGCGTCTCTAAGCGTGTTTACAGCGACAACGATCCCGCTAGGGTGCAACCTGAAGTTGTCCAGGACCCAGAGGTTCTCTTAGAGCCACAATCCAAAACTCACATAAACCGGTAGCTTGGCTGTCTTTCTCTATGGGAAAGAACAAACCCTCGGTTCGCTACAAAAACCCGAGCCTAACAGATGGGGAACTTACAGGCTTTAATTAGCTCGGCGTGTAAGTTTTGCAACCATGTGCGAGTCACAATTGTCCAATTTATTGTTCACAATATGATTTTAACAACAAACTTTACACTCAAAAACTTAATCTTTGCACTTATTCCAAACTAGCGTGAAATAAATACCAGGTTTTAAGTTGAATTTTAGCAACACTGAACAGCAAATAACAAAACATAAAATATAAATTCCCTTTGCCCACAAAATATTTAAAACAATTATTAAAGTATTTTAGAAATAAAATGAACACAAAATTAAGCAGAGATTCCCCTTTTAAAATTAATTTACAGAGCAATTGGACAAGCGTAACGACCCTACAGAAATCGGAGCACGAATGATCGCGAATCGACGCGTACTGCCCTTTTATCAACTCTCGCAAATCGACAAGTCGAAACATGTTTCCTAACCAGACGGCCCAAAAGTGTGCCAAATGGAACAGAAAATGCTCCACGGACACAAAGTGATCCAAACGGCCGAAAAGTGTGCCACATGGAACAAAAAATGCTCCACGGACACAAAATGATCCAAACGGCCGAAAAGTGTGCCACATGGAACAAAAAATGCTCCACGGACACAAAATGATCCAAACGGCCAAAAAGTGTGCCACATGGAACAAAAAATGCTCCACGGACACAAGGTGCGTTTCCTAACCATCTTGTATTTTTGTGAAGACATCTATAATTACCTGTAAATAAAGTAATTGTTAAACTCATTATTTCTACATTGCATTTGCAAGCCAGGCAGCATTTTAGTTGATTAACCATCAGAAAAAATACCTACTAATTGTATTCTTGTATTTATAATAAAAAGAGGCATTGTAAGCAAGGAAATGTATGCCTTTTTGTCCTGAATTGGTTACTATAATCTCATTCGAAGAGGGTAACTGCACCCATTAGGTGTCCTTCCCCATTGTAACCTTTAATTTCCTTACTTTCTAGTTTGTAAGAATTGCTCGTGCTATTTCATAAACCCAAGAAGAGTATGCTGCGCTCCAAGTTCATACCACTCTACAAGATCATGCTTAAAGGGAAGCCGTTCTCTTTCTTCAACTGAACCCACGTCAACAGCCGGAAGACGTACACCGCTGGACGAAGGCCTCTCCAGGAGGTCAAATCAACCCGAATACCATCAATTGCCCCGCAGAGAGAACATAACTTCAGATAATCAAAGTTACGCTTATAATTTAAGTAATAAATGTGTCTGTAGACTAGTTTATATTGATGAACAGTTAAATTCCTGTAAAATTATTTTAATGTACAAATTATAGGTTTTATTTAATAAATATTAAAGGAGTTTTTCTATTTTAAATCAGCCTTCTTTTATTATCCCATTAGATCTATAACTTGTAATTTATAGACCTAGTATTACATAAATAAGATAATGTAAGTCTGAAGCCTTGGTGTTATTGTTATTATTATTATAATATTGTGAATCATAACGGAGCTGCTATATTTGTTCCGTTACAGTACATACATGCTCTTCAGTATTGTTGAACCTTTTTGTTACACATTGTATAAAATGTGTTAATAAAAGGTGTAGAATTACTGAAGGATATACAACGTGTAACAAAAAGGTTCAACAATACTGAAGGTTTCGTATGTACTCATCATTATGAACAACCTTTACTACGGATCCAATCTTCAAATCGCGAAAAAAAAGTCAGCTGTTCCATACATATTTACCAAGGTCAATGAACTTGTTATATGGAACAGCTGACTTTTATTTCGCGATTTCAGTGTTGGCCCCATAGTAAAAGTTGTTCATAATGATGAGTACATACATACCCTTCAGTATTGTTGAACCTTTTTGTTAACACGTTGTATAAAGCTGACCCGGCGAACTGCGTACCAAATTAAATTAATTAATTATCTTTATGTCAATACCTACTCCTACATACTCGTAGTAAATAGTAATGAATATGAGAGTCGATGTCTGCCTACAAACTGCTATGCAATTTGGCAGAGTTATAAATTGAGCTAAGTAATTATTTATATAAGCCAAAAAAAAACCGACATAAACAGATAAACATATTTATTAATAATTATTAAATTACAAGTCAATATTAATAAAAGTCAACCCAATATTAATATTAATATTAATTAATTAGTAGTTCATAGTAATAAAAAAAACACTATTTTTTCTATGATAAAAACAAACAATTCATCAATAAAATGTATATAAATAAGTATTTATATAAATAGTTATTCTTCTATTCATTTCGGAAACGAATCCAAAAATCAAAGATCATAAAAATCGGTCCAGCCGTTATGGTGTAACTAACCCGACTTTGTTTTATTCTTAATGATTATGCTCTAGATTATAATTCAGATTCAGAAGTATGAATCTTCTAGATTATATTTAAGAAATGAATGCTACGGATGTAAGGGGTTACTCGGAACGGTATTACCAAAGCTGAAAGGCCAGGACTCATCATTGTTAACAACTTTTACTATGGGGCCAAGCCTGAAATCGCGTAAAAAGTTAGCTGCTCCATACATATTGTCGAGGGTAAAAATGGCATCTGTGGGACAGCTTTTCTGCAAATTTAGTGTTGGTATTAAAATGAGTACAGTGAGTTCTTTTTGCGTAGTCGGATAAAAAGGTCCGTCTGCTTGTTCGCTGCTCTTTTCAACCGACTTCATAAATAGAGGTTCCCAATTCGACTGTATGTTGTTTGTTACGCGATTACTCCCCCAATTATGAATTAAAATAAATATCGGTGGACATGATTATTTTATTGTTTACTAGGTCATACTTCAGAGGTGGTCCATAAACATTTATTCGTTATTGGTTTAGTAGTACTTGTAAGTATATAAAAACAGTGTACAACAATCTGAACTGTTCCATATCCACACGTAAACAAGAACGTCCTTGACACGCGAAGGTCAGTGCAACGACCTCGCGAATCAATAACTCATTACTTTTTTATTTCGTTTTAAACGGTTAAAAATACAGTGTTTTCACGCGGGCCAATTACGCGCGGCGAAAGTTGGGTGACGTAATTATGACGTCGAACGGGGTGGGTATTACCTATTGGTGTTAATTTTTATGAATTGAACATTTTAATTCATCATGGAAACAATCGGTCAGCGGTGTGGGGTAAGTGGGGTAATGTTTTACGGAAACGTGCAAAAAAAAAAACGGGCCAAAACTTGGCGCACGCTACGCCGACTTTTTGAACGACTTGAACTACGATGAGACACAAGCGCTCAAGCATACATTGAACATTATACAAGCGACATAACGTCTAAATTCGAACAATTGTGAACTATATAATGCACGTATAGCTATGTACAACGGCACTCGCGGACGTATTTTGACTGTTTTCACTTAGAGATTGTTAAGAATACAGCTGGCTGGATCACTGGACAGCATCCCTTCTCCTCCATTAAGGGGGAGGCCTTCGTCCTGCAGTGGATGTCTTCTGGCAGATGATGTGGACAGCATTCGGAAAATTACGCCGAATCTTCTCGTCAGGTTAAAGCCGTGGTAGTAAAACGCCACGTAAAAGTTGTTGACAGTGATGAGTACAATGACCCACTTTCGGCTTAATTATACCGTCACGCGTAACCCTGTATTTTTTTGTTTACAAGCTAGGTGTTTGTCCACAGCTCACCTGAGTTAAGTGATTCTTTAATATGCAATGATATTATATATATATGGACGGAGATATGTCATATCGCGCCCTAAAATGGCCCCGTGAAGACGGCCCCAAGGACTGTCTCGCCTGTCTGCGCTCACTAAGCGAGACGCGCACGTTTGCTCTCATAAAAGTGCTATCTTCTTTCGCACTCCGACGCAACTCGTAAACATGACGGCACGGGGGTCATTTTCAAACGTTGTTTTACTACGCGATGGCGCATCTATCGTAATCTTTGTTAATATCACTTAGTGTGAATCTATAACAAAACCGGTCATGTGTGAGTCGGACTCATGCACCGAGGGTTCCGTCCGAACAATCAACAAATTATATCGCGTCAGTTCACAGGCAACACACATGACAGTGACATGTCAACATGTCGGGCTTTGTCATTTCGTTACATAGATAAATAGAGTATACAAAATTGAAACGCTTACCACGAGTCGAACTCGTACTTGGCCGGTTTTATTATTTCTTTTTATACCTCAGAGTGTTCTTTAGGTGAAATTGGACGCGTCTATATTTTATTTAAGAATAATGATAATCTGCCTTAATAAGGCAGATTAGAAAGTCCTCTGTTGGACTTCGAAGGGCGTTTGGGTCATATCTACCACTCTGGCCCAATTGTGAGTTGGCGAATTCACATAAGCCACTGAATTTTCTTCTCCAGATGCAGGTTTCCTCACGATATTGTCCTTCACCGTATAGCCAGTGGTATGAAAATCTGTACATATAAACCCCAAAGAGCTCATTGACGGGCTTGGGTTTAAACCCGTGACCTCACGATTTGAAGTCGAGTGGTCTCCCAACTAGGCTATAATGTGTATAGTTGATTAAACATGACTTCACTGTATTTACTATAGAGCAAAATTTAAGAAAATTATGTTCTTCCGTTTCATGCATAAACTTCGCTAGGTCGGCCACGTGGAAAGAATGTGAGAGGATTCTGCAGCTAAATCAGCCTTTCTTGGCCAACGAAACGGCCGGCGGCGGCGCCTCGTTGGACATCCCCTATACTGCTGGAGAGATCTGGTGGAGAGGGAACTACAGGCCCTCCTGTGGCAGGATATAGTGCAAGACAGGGAAGAGTGGCGGCTTTAGGAGGCCAGGATCAATTTCCGTTCGATGCGTCATCCTGGTAAGTGTAAACTAAATAAAAAAGAGTGTATAAATCACTTTTCTTGCATATTATAGGTTCCTCAAATTTTATTCTCTTATTATTTGTCTGGTAATCTTTTATGAATTTACATTCTGTTTAAAATGTAATAGGTTTCATGAGATTTAAGTAATAGTTAGACTGGATAAACATATGAGTACGTTGGCTTAGTAATAGGGTCTCATTGGCACCTGCCAGGCACGGAACCATAAAAACGTGCAAAGCGGGCGAGCGGAATAACTGGAGACACGACGAAGTCTTAAAATAAATAAATAAAAACATGACACTTACCAGCACAGAAGTAGGAAGGCCTATAGGATATCCTCAGGGAAAATTATAATATTGTATAACTGCACTAGCACCTTATCAGACTATAACATAATATAAAATCACCGGTATAATTATTGCACAATAAAAACAAATACACTGAAACTAAAATCACTCAAAGAGTTTTAATGCAAATAATAAAAGGATTATTACGAAAAGTAACACGACCTTGAACTGACACCATCAATAATATTTTTTATTAAGGATATAAAAACAAAATAAGGTCACATTTGAGTTTGCATTTGATGCGACCTTTTAAAGTTTACTGGCAGGAAAACTTTGGTTACTGAAAAAGTTTGTAAAATGACAGATTTTGGCGGGAACGGGAGCTCCGCCCGCTCGTGCCGCGGTCTATAAGGAACTCATAACGTCTTGAAAGGGCGAAAAGACGTTACGTCGGACCCTTAGCTAAGTAACTCTCATTTATTCCATGGCCATGGATCCCCTTCGTTTGTTTTGTTCAGCTGTAACTGTGGAGTCGCTATTGTAAGTTTTAGTTTTAATAAACAGATGTGTTTTTTTTTATTTAAAAGTTATTGATAGATGATAGAAGTTTTGGCCCCACGTAAAAAAACGATGCTAAATTTATTCATTAGTCATTATCAGCCAGTCCTCTGCTTCGTCGAAGGCCTCTCCCTTAATAGGGATGGGGGATATTCTTGAGTATTGGGGATATTGATGAGTCAAATCATCAGCTGGAAGACGTGCAGTGCTGGACCAAGGCCTCCTCTATCGTCGATGCGGTTACAATTTAATCGTTTTATTATTATTAGACTTGTATTACTAGGGAGAATCTGCATATACTGGTCTTTACAGCAATCCTCTGCCTTGCTAATTATTTCTCTGTCTAACATAAAATGTGAACAACTATATGATCTACTAACCTATTTCAGGCCGTCAACAGCTGCATAGATTCTTAAAATAATAAAGCAACTATTAACAAGAAAACTTGGTTTTGCCACAGCCGGACCGCCGCTGGCGCCATCTATGAAAAGTTTTGCCTGTGGAATAAACCTCAACCTCATGTATGCCTCATTGCTATAAATAGTCAAATCAAATATCATTTATTTCAGATTACATAAATCCATATAACACAAAAAAATATTATTTGAAGAATGTCCTCACTCATCAGAAAGAAGACGTCAACTACTGGACGAAGGCCTCCCCCTTAATAGGGAGGGGTTGCCATAATCCCCACGCTTGGCAGGCGGCTTGGGGATCGAATGAAAGAAATAATGTAAGAATGTCCTATTACATTTAAATTAACATTAGAATTACACATACCCAATATACATTGAATTGAATTATATTATAATAATCACAGAAAAGCGAAAGCCCTACTTCTTAGGTTAGAACGGCTGTCAAAACAATGTTCTAAAGCAATTGTATAGAAAACCGCTGTCGCAAGTTTTACACTTATTTGTATAGAAACTACGACGAAAAAATGCCAATAATTGGTCGCGCATTTGAAGTAAAACTCTCGAAATGCCATTTTGCAACAGATTAAAATTGATCTAATTACGATGCAATGTTGTTTGGTTTCCTACGCGACTATTTAAATTGTTTTTTTGAGTATTCTCAGTCTAAAAACATGTATATTGGCAGAATTTACATTAAGCGCATTTGCACCTAACGCCGGCTAGCGCGGCCCGTCACATTTGCGTTCTATTTACTTCTCTCTTCAGTGATAATAATTATTATAATACGTTTTTACGTTAGTAGTGTTTTATTACTCTATACAACAAAATTATCAGCTGATGCTTAAGGTTATCCCGCGACATAACCTCTAATGTCAGCCATATTTACGAACATATCATACGAATGAGTGACCGCCAGTGCCGCCACCTGTTTTTGATTTTAGGAACGGTTCCCTTACACGTACACATTTTCACGTTTAGTTAAATAATAATTTTCCATTACATATTATAAGGTAACCTACTCTAATGTCAGTGTCACCAAAAAAAATTTATAAAATGGACCAAGGCGTCTCTAAAGATTTGAACGACTAAAATAAGGTTTCAACCAAATGTTCAATATTGTTAATCTAAAATGACGTTTATTATCACAACCGTAAGGCTTAAGAGTTTCGAAGCCAGGTGACTTGCAAAGGTTATTTTGAGGGGTGTTTTCTTGACAATTCTTTCTCTTGTTATTGTGAGCATAAAAAGCGAAAACACCAGGGCTGGATTTGAAAACACATCAATAAAATTTCATTTTTCATTGAAAAATAAGTAATAAGTCATTGTCATTAAGTATTTTAAGTTTTAAAAGTAGAGTTACACCTTCTATGGTCTTACCACAGTTTTTATTCAAACATTTTTTGTTAATTGTGTGACGAGACGAGCGAGACGTTCGCCTGGTGGTAAGCACCACGCCTCCCATAACAGTAGTCGAATACAATCCTACGCCGCACTGCACTGCCCTCCTCACCCTGAGATATTAGATGTGAAATCTCTTTATGCCCAGTAATTTCTCAATTGTGTTCGCAAGCTCATAATTCTGGCACTGCTACTGTTAGTGGCAGGCGTGACGCTTACCACCAGGCAAACGTATTGCTCATCTCGGCACTTAACAGTAAAAAAAAAAATATATTACTGCGCCGAAATATAGGTTGTTCGGTTTAGAACACAATCACGACAAATATCCCTTAAATAATTATTATAGAACTGCAGTGAATAACCGTTGTAGTATAAAATAGTATTTTTATTTTGTCATAGTTCGACCCTGTCGTAGGAAGTAATTCACGGTGGCTTATTTTTAACGGTCATATTGTCGCGGACCCTTATGGAGTGCAGCCAAACTGAGGGTCGCAACAAAATTTTATCACCAAACTGACAAAAACTCATCAAAAAAACAGAAAGGCTGATTTTTGCGCTCCGGGTCAGTAGTAGGTACTACTTCTACGCACTAGTTCTACTGATTCGCCCACCGCCTGACTTCCTAGACCCCACGGAAGAACTCCCAGTAGGCGACAACCTGGCTCACGTGGAAGTCATTAAATCGACTCCGGACCCAAGTGGGCCGCTGCAAGAGTCACATGGTCAAGTGGGAATCCTTGGACGCCGAAAGAGCACAGTGTGACTGTGGAGGCCCTTCGCAGACCATGTCACACCTACTATCGTGTCCTCGGTACCCGGACTCGACGAAGAAGAAGTATTAGAGATATAAAGGTGTATAATTTAAACCATCCATATTAAATACATCATTTGGAAGTTGTAGCCGTTGAACTATTCGGTATTCACTACTACAGACTGATCCTGGATCCTGACTGGGCCTGGCTACATCCTAAAACTGCAACCAGAAGCACCTGAGGATGGGCAGCAGCGACCCCTTTGTGGTGAGCATTCTGCGACCCCCAAGCCGCCTGCCAAGCGTGGGGATTATGGCCCTATTAAGGGTATAAATAGATTACTTCACATCTAATATCTCAGGGTGACAAGCGCAGTGCAGTGCAGCGCAGGATTGTATTCGCTATTCACAATTCTGTCACTGCTAACTATTATGGGCAGGCGTGGCGTATACCGCAACGTCCACTGGTGTAGTGGACGTCTTCTGGCTGATGAAGACTAAGGGGGAGGCCTTCGTCCAACAGTGGACGGCTTCTGGCTGATGATGATGATAGTTTGGAAATGGGGTTGTCAGACATTCTCCATAGAGATAGGCCGTTAGACAAAAGTATAGTTGTTTCGACTTCCAAAATTAACCAATCTATTGCGATTATTGACACAGCTGGTTGGCACATTGACGTGATATATAAACAGTGATTACGTTTACAATCGTGAATACCGAATTAACGACTTAAAGTACATAATAGTTTGCTATGTATACGATTAAGACTTTTGTTATATTCTTTTCATTAATTTGTATTATTTAGACGTCTTATTTTTGTTGTATTTTCAGATGTTCTTGTTTTATTTGTCGTGATAAAATAGCTTACGGCGAAGAATCTAGAAAGATTGCCTCTTGTATGTTTTGCTTTATCCGTGATTAATTAAAATCTAACCAGAGATAGTTTCTAGTTTTTACAGTAAGATGGTCTATAGTATTTGATTTTTTAATATCAATATAATATGTACTATTTTAATGCTGTAGTTTTGATGTTCTTCATAGTAGGTAATACTTATTGTTTAATTAAATTAAAGTAGGTATATAAAGCGTGATGAATATCTTTCTACTCTTCTTTAAACAAAGCATAACTTAAAATAAACTGTTTGTTTTTATTATTATAATGATCCAACTAATTAAATGTTAGGATTATTATAATACATTATATAGTTTTATTTTTACAGTTAATGTTAACACACCATTTTTCTGCGAGAGTTTCATTTTTATTTATTTTTTCGTCACTTTGAGTTATCGAACCTCATACGAAACTCTGACCGAAGCGGTAAAGTGTATTTTTTTAAATACCCTGCGGCCCATGGGTTGAGCGTCTTTCACTAAAATGTACGTTATGCGCCTTCGTTTAAAATGAACCGGCTATGCGAGACGAAACAAGATCTTTCTACTTTGACTTAAGGTCTTTATTTCTTTCTTATCACCAATAATCAGTAGGCACCTAAAACTTGTGATCTATTCGCCAAAAATTGTCGATTGCTTATTATTTGTGTTCTATATCGGGCTCAAACAGACACCTGGCTGCTGATTATGCATTCGCGCACCATAAAACCCGACACGCGTGTGGCACAAGAACGGATGTCTACAATTTTAAACGTGCCAGCCCTAAAACCTGTTACAACAAAATGAACTCTATCACTAAGAGTTAAGGTTTAGTTTTTTGTACATTAGTTGGACTCAGGCACGCGCCGTCACAGTTTTTGATTCAAGAATACAGGATGTGTAGGAGCTCAAGGGTGACAACCCTATTTCTTAAGACGTTAAAGAGTATTGGTCGCGTGCCAGATGGTTAGAAACGTCCGTTATAAAAAAAGTCTTAAAAGATTACTTTAGTGTTGTTTTAGTAATTTTGAGTGTTTTTATAGCTATCAATTTAAGTAATGCTTATACAGGATTACGCGTAATAGTATTACTTAGCCAAAAGGAGTTACAAAAAGGTCAAAGGAGTTTTGTGGAAAAAGGTCATTCCATCATGCATCGACAAAATGTATGGAACAGACTGATGTTTTTTTTTTAAGAATTTTGGTTTCGTCCGTAGTAAAAGTTCATCACAAAGCTAGAGTATAATTGACTTAGTTTCGGGTAATATATACCCTTTCGCGCTACTCTATAATAATATCAATAAATTATAAATAAAATCTTTTGTTTTACACCCTTTAGAGTTTATGTTTAATTTTTATGGAATTTACACATATTTTATGCTCTTCTAACATACACAAATACCATTGCAAGGTATCTTGTTTTCAACCGACTTCAAAAAAGGAGGTTCTCAATACGAGAGTAAGATTTCTTTTAATTTTATTTTTTGTTCGTATATTACGCTATTACTCTACATTACAATTAATTTTATCGAAATCGGTTCAGTAGTTGATTTTTTAATCTAAATTACTGGAATAAATCAAAATAACTGGAAAATATGTAGATGTCATCCAGGTAGCCGAAATTAAAGTCGGTAGTTTAAAGCTTATTAATTATAGTCATATTTCACAAAATTTTATAAGGTAGAATACTTACTCAATTGATGAAAACATCCTCTGCTTTTTTTGTTAGTCAAGAGGCTAAACAACGTAGCTAAGCAACGTAGATTTGTTTGCGGAGCCCGTAATAAAGCTGGTCAAACATTTTGCTAGGCCTATATAGTTCTCCAAGTGATTGTTTGAAAAGTCAAGCAAACATCGTAACATTGTTCTTTGGTCGTAAAACTTACCCTCCTTCGCTAACTTTCATTAACAGATAGAATAAACATAGTACAAGACTGTGAGAAGATTTATTACTTGTTACCCGACTACACAACGAGAAGTGTTTTAAGCTTTTTTTTGTTTCCTTTTGGGTCCTAAAACTGCGACCAGACCCACCGGAGGACGGGCAGCAGCGTCCTCTCGGTTAACGGTGGTGAGCATTCTGCGATCCCCAAGCCGCCTGCCAAGTGTGGGGATTATGACAAACCCCCCGATTAAGGGGGAGGCCTTCGTCTAACAGTGGACAATTTCTGGCTGTTGATGGTCGCCTGGCGGTATGCAACACGCCTGCCCATAAGTTAGCAGTGATTTGCGAATGCAATCCTGCGCCGCACTGCACTGCGCTCGTCACTCTGAGATATTAGATGTGAACTAATTTATTTATGTCCAGTAATTTATCTGGTATCAGTGCTCTTTAAACCAAACACACTACTGCTAGGCGATTGAATAACTGACATGGTACTACCCCAGGCGGACTCTGCAATAGAGTACCACTACAAAACGTGTGTCAAATTTAAACCATCACGATTGTTCATTTCAGTTCCATAATTATTTACGAGATATTTACCGTGATTATGTTGTAAAACGAGCTCCCGATATTGCGGGTTTAAAACAATGTTTTACTAATGGAAATCTCTATTGGATATAATTATGTCTATTGATTTGAAGGGCAATGTTACCAGATAACTGGGCAAGGAGAGATTTGACTTTGACATCTAATATCTCAGAATGACGAGCGCAGTGCAGTGCGGCGTAAGTTCACCATTCTGGCACTGCTACCGTTGTGGGCAGGCGTGATGCTTACTACCCACAGAAAAGCGAAGGCCCTACTTTACTTCTCTCTTCAGTGTTACTAGCAGGCGAACGTAGCGCATCACGTTGCATTGCATAATGCACCATTGCAAAAAAATTCTATCGGCCTGTTTATTTAAATTTCGGCTTTGTGGTCAACTCAGCACGCAGCCCGTTTCCGCGGGCTCCGTAGATCAAGGATTTTTTAGCAATTAGTTTCTGAAAAAAAAAGAAATGACAGAGACAGTAGACCTTGTCTTTATAAAAAAAAAGTTTTTTTTAATCTAGAATCTCGAGGCATTATTCAGGAAGAAAATAGGGGAATACGTTTGTTTGAAGAATCGAAGACCGTGTTCCCTCTTATTAAAGCCGTCACACACGATGAAGATGCTATAATACTTCAAGTTAGCTTAGAACACATAAAAATTTCCCTACTCATACAAAGCAAATGACGAACAAGTGACGATGATAATTTATTTTTCAAAAATGTATGGGGAGCAATATTTAATCTTAACATGAAATATTATAGCATCTTCGTCGTCAGTGACGGCCTTTACTGAATTCCAGAAAAATGGCGTCATAATAGTTACTTTTCAACACATTTGCTCAAAAAGTGCATTTACGAAGCCTGTATACATCGTTCTAAAGTTAAACATTACGCACCATACTACGGAACGTGCGGAAAAGCCTTTACCGCACACTCCCTTGTAAAGCGCCGTGCGTAAACTTTACGGTATTTTTTTAATTTCCATTATAATAATTAAAGACCTCCACCAAAGAGTTTCACATTACGAGAATAAATAAGCTGAATGATCGAACCTCCTTGGAAGCGCTTTTGCTCATTTAATATTGAACAGAAAATGTAACGAAATAAATTCTCACCACTACTTTATTTTTTTTTCTAATTTTCACTACGCACACTTAGCGCCATTTGTTAATTCGCGCCATTTCATCTTACCTCCTAGGAGGATTATGGCGTCGCACTTTGTGCATTTGCCAGTGTCAAGTATTTATTTGTATCATTTTTTTGATAATTTTCATGTCAAATGAGTCTAAATCACAGTCAAAGTGATGTCACACTCATGACTCGTGAGTCATGCCCTAGTAAAGTCGTGGCAACTTTACTATAAGCTTCTTTGGAGTTTAGGAAACAACACGAAAAGACACTCATATTAGAAACGTTTTAACGAAGACAAACTTTAGAACGAAGTCATTTTTCTTCTTTCCTCCTACGAGGAATATGGCATCGCACTTTGAGCATTTGACAGTGTCAAGTAGGTATTTGGTTGCGACTTTCCGTCCGATATAATAAAAACAAAATAATGAGCTTTATTATTTTGTTTTTATTATATCGGACGGAAAGTCGCAACCAAATACCTACTTGACACTGTCAAATGCTCAAAGTGCGATGCCATATTCCTCGTAGGAGGAAAGAAGAAAAATGACTTCGTTCTAAAGTTTGTCTTCGTTAAAACGTTTCTAATATGAGTGTCTTTTCGTGTTGTTTCCAAAACTCCAAAGAAACTTATAGTAAAGTTGCCACGACTTTACTAGGGCATGACTTACTAATTGTGACATCACTTTGACTTAGACTCATTCGACATGAAAATTATCAAAAACTTGATACAAATAAATACTTGACACTGGCAAATGCACAAAGTGCGACGCCATAATTCTCCTAGGAGGTAAGATGAAATGGCACGAATTAACAAATGGCGCTAAGTGCGCGTGGTGAAAATTATAAAAAAATGAAGTAGTGTTGAGAATTTATTTCGTTACATTTTCTTGCATAATACCGCCTCTAGTGTAATGACAAACAAAGCACACTCGTATCATAATGTACTATTTCATCACACTTGCTCGTAAAGTAGATCTTATGACATCGCTTTTAGGCTCATAATCCAAGCTATTACACACGTGTGCTTTTTACTTTACATTACGGCACTTGTACTATAATAGGTATAACCCGGTAAAGTCAAGTTTGTACGTGACTGCAATTAGACGTATGTATACGAAGCACTCTTAATATAGCCGGGTAATACTTACAGTTTTTTTGTAATACCAACAAAGAGTTCTTATGCCGCTGAAGTAAATGTCAACCTGCGCGCGCATTACTGATTTGGGCGCCATTTTCCGCAAATGTTTGTTGACGTTTTCGCTGTGTGGTCGATTATTATCAAAAAAATATTGTTTTTTCCTCGCAAGTGTGACGAAAACAGTCGTATGGAACTCTTGTGCTATTAGTCATTACGCTCTCGGCTTTCTTATCGCGCTCGCCTGCGGCTCGCGCGCTTAATACCGCCTCTAGTGTAATAACCAACATAGCACACTCGTATCATAATGTACTATTCCGCACGCTCCGTTGTATGGTGCGTAATGTTTAACTTTCGAACGATGTATACAGGCTTCGCCTCCCTTACACCTCCCTTTAAGGGAGAGGCCTTCGTCCAGCAGTGGACGTCTTCCGGCTGTTGATGTGTGTGTGTGATACAGGCTTCGTAAATGCACTTTTTGAGCAAATGTGTTGTAAATGTTTTTTTTATCTAGCTGTGAGTCAACCGTCGGAGATAGAAGAGATATGCCACCGCGGAGCTTTCTCTAGGATTTTTGAACAACTACAATTCTTTACTACATTATTATGTCTTATGGCTTAGCCTACTAAAATTTAAGTAAGTTCGTATAGGCTGAGTGGCTAGCCCTAGTGTCAGAGTTAATGTGCCGCCCGAATGCCTCTGACATGGCTGACGGTTGTTGTTATATCCTACTTAAACAGTGAAAGTATTTTTTTTGGCGACCTGGTTGCTAAATATTGTCTTTAATTACATTAAACGACATTTTAATTAGTTTTTACTATACATATAAACCTTTCGGAAAAAATATCTACATGATGGTGAAAACCTTTTCAAAATCTGTTGCGTGGTTTAGTAGTAAGGTACTGTATACAAATAAGGCCTACATAACTTCAGACCTTTATATCTAAATAAATATCAACGTTTAAAAAGAAAGATTCGATGGGTATAATTTTCCACTTTATTTTCTGTAGAAAATTAGGAAAACATGCTAACACATTCTTAGAAAAAGTAAGAAAAAAACACCTTTTAACAAAAGTCTGCTTTTGGCCTTAAAAAATCACCTACATTTAATAAGGCCTATGAACTTCAATACCAAATAACATCTAAACAAATTATGTTTTTAAAAAATATATACTTTTAACAGATAGCTTACAGTTCTATATTTTTAATAGGCTAATGATTTGTTAATCGGTGCAATTTTTTTAAATCTTATTGAGTAATCAGACTTATCGGCTCATATTAAGAAAAAACAAAAACATATGTAAATACAAGTAGGTTTATCACATTATATTTATATCTATTAACATATTTCTTGGAAAAAAATATTAAAACACCTAAAAAAAATTTTTTTTAATAGGCCTTATTAAAACACCGTGCTCTAATAAGGCCGCATAAAAAAAATACAGTTCTTATAAGTTTTTTTTGTCTTTGGTTAAATTAACTTTAGTATCTGAATATTTACCATGTACTTTATTTATTTAGTACGTACCTAGAACTCTTTCATTTGATGCCTTCTTGTACTAGCTATGTCAAAATTATTTAAAAATTCAAAATTAGATGCGAGTTGCATAATAAGGCCTATGATCACAAATAAGGCCTACCGATTATAAACAAGGCCTAGGCCTTATTAGTCGTCCCTTATCTTATAAAGTTATAAATTCATAAGTAATTCAAAGATTTAAAATTATTAAATTCAAAGCCTCCATACTACTGATTAAAAGCTTAAGATTCAGTGCGTGTTACTTAATAAAATTAAAGTAAAGAAAATATGACAGTTTACTCACTTTTAAATGACGAAAAATTTAACCTGTATCACGAAACTCACGCCTCCTACAAAGAAAGTGTCGAGACTAGCACAGCGAGCGGGAACGGGATGCTCTCACTCTCACAACCAGTTAACCAGGTAAATGCGCGCACATACGATAGGTATAATTGTTGCCATACGTAATTATCCGGGTTTTAGGGACATTAGGCCTTTTTAGAGCATAGGCCTTATTTGTATAAAGTACCTTAGGTACGGATAAGCAGACAGACAGACGCGGAGCATGACTTCCTTTTATACTACCTTCTACTTTCTTGTCTTCCTTTGATGAAGGTATATAGCGATAAAGCACAAATGCTGCGGTAGTCTACACACATTACTTATTTTTTTTTTTCGTCTTTACATAAAAACAAACAACATTTACGATGGGGCCAACATAGGAGTCACGAAAAAAAACAGCTTTTCCATAAAAAAAAGTTCATCGACCTTGGACAAAATGTATGGAGCAGTTTTTTTTGCGTACGTATGTGAATCCACCAACCCGCAATTTAGCCAGCGTGGTGGATAAGGCCAATATGGCCCAATTGCTCTTCGTGGATTTCTGCTATTATTAAGTTTTTTTTTTCAATACACAAGCTTGAAATGACCATAATAAATATCATCAGTCTTCAATCTTAGTTAACGGTGGTAACTCTCCCCCAAGCCGCCTGCCAAGCGTGGAGATTATGGCAACCCCCCCCCCCCCCCCCCCCACACAATATGACAGCAAACCAAAAACCATGGCCCCCAGTCCCCGGCAGCTCCTCTATTCCTGACCTAGGTAGCAGGTCAGGTAACGGAGGAGCAAGGGGTGCTAAGAATCACCGGAAGACGCCCCGCTACCACCCCCAATGTCCCCACAATGTCGTCGGTCCACTTTTTGCAAGATCTAGCTCTGGCTGGGAATATAATCAAAGGTCCACCTAATGTGAGGCCTAACTACGCTGCGTCTTCCGTTATGTACGTGGTCGCCACTCAAGAACCTTTATTCCCCATCGGTTATCAGTTCTTCGAGTGACGTGGCCTGCCCTTTGGTACTACTACTACTACTTCCAAACCCTGAGAGAGCTATGTCGGTGGTGACTTTGTTTCTTTGGCGAATATCCTATAGAATAGAATATAGGCACGCTTCAGCAACGGCGTGAGCAGTATGATATTGTTCTTCTTCACGATTTATTCTCTGCGAAAATTGATTGTAGTGAACTTCTGTCTAACATATCAATAAGAGTACCAACCCGTCGTTCTCGATACATTACGCCACTGTTTCACGTCCCCATTTTACATACTAACTATGCTCGAAACTCTGTTCTTTGTCGTGCCGCTCAAACATATAACACTCATTACTCTAAGCTAGACATTTTCCATTTATCTAAAAATAACCTAAAAGTAGAAATTAAAAAGCTCCACAGGCTCGGTAAGTAATTCGGCGCATCACACACATATACACACGCACACACACACACACACACACACACACACACACACACATCACGCACACACACACAAGCACGCACAAGTTCCTTATTTAATTATTTATCTCGTATCTAAACGATTTTTGTATGCCAGTAGGCTATTACTAAGTATATAAATGTTACTACATGTTATTATTATCCATAAACGTAAAATTGTGTAAAACTACTCATTATTATCTATATCAATGTAATCATCATTGGCCTTAACTTTATACTACTGTATTATCAAGCATGTATTGTTATAACGCTGTCGATTACAATAAATAAATAAAATAGAAAAAAAAAAAAAACCTCGTTCCGGATTTTATCGCGCAAAGTAACTCCGAGCATAGCTCTCTCCATTGCCCGTTGTGTGACTTTGAGTTTCTCGAAAAGGCCAGCAGTTTCCCCACGTTTCATTTCTATATGTCATCACTGGCAACACACAGAAAGACCTGCAGGGCTATCATGTAACTTTTCGGGATCGCGATTCGGATACGAGTTGTCAAAAATAGACACTTGTCACTGTCACTGCCAAAACTCATTTGACCCTGCAGGGCAGGATGAAACGCCAAAAGACCGACGGATTAGCTTAACTTAATTAAGGTAATCAATGCATTCGTTCGATAATGATAGCGAGAGAAATCCCTCCGTAATACTGTGAAGCCGTGACAGTGACAAGTGACATTTATGACAAATCGCGATCCGAATCGCGATCTCGAACAGTTACATGATAGCCCTGCTGCTGCAGATAAGAATCTTGTCTTCTCGGTAAACGGCGCGGCGGTGAGCATTCTGCGATCCCCAAGACGCCTGCCAAGCGTAGTGATTACGGCAACCTTCTCTATTAAAGGGGAGGCCTTCGGCCATCAGTGGGCGTATTCTAGCTGATGATGTGATAGCATTTTTCATAGTTCACGAATCGACTTAGAACTTGTTGATTGATCCAACTATGAATGTCTAAGTTAAGTGTATATTATGAAATGAATAAATATACCATGATATAAAACGTTAAATTATAACACAAAAATGTAATTATTACATGTATTGTTCTCATATAACATTTGATTGAGACATTGTTTTAAAGTGAATGGAAGTTGTTTCTTTTTAAATAATTTATTGATTTAAGTAGACACAATTGTTAAATTAACGAATTTTACGTCAATAACAATTGAACATTTTGGTATAAAAGGGTGGTGAACTGAAAAATTGGTATCAGTCCGATCCAAGCTCTCAAGATGAGAGTCACAGCGTTCGTGATCCTGTTCTGCGCTTTGCAGGTAAGTTTTTATAATTTAATTGATTATCGTCTTCATGTTTGGCATCGAACTTTGTGCATTTTGCCTGTATTCATTATTTGCACATCTTCAGGGTTCTGACATTATCAAGAAGACGTTTATTTGCTGATAGTCAGCAACAAAAATTGTCACGGTTAAGTCCAAGACATGCTTTAGTAAAGATAAGGTTTTATTTTGTATACTTTCAAGTGACTAGACGAGCAAGACGTTCGCCTAGTGGTAAGCGTCACGCCTGCCACTAACAGTAGCAGTGCCAGTCAGTACAGAGAGTACTAGAGACATGTCTCAGTCATTCTTTTTTTTGCAACAATTTTTTAGTAGAATGGAGAACCCCGTTTTTTGAAGTCGGTTGAAAATACTTACCTACTGCTATGTTTTTATATTACACGCTACATTTGCATGCTATTTTAAATTCTCTTAGCAGGCGAAGAAAAACTTTTTTTAGTAAGCTGAGTGTTTTTTTTTAAAGTAAAGTTTTAAATCATGTATCATAAAAATCATGTGTTTGGCGCATAATGAAAAAATATGGAACGCGAGTTACCATCATAATAATAATAATTTATTCATCAAGTATCATAGACTCACATAAATCATTAAATACTACTACATAACTATGAGCCAAACCAAATTATACAATGTGTAACAAAAAGGTTCAACAATACGAAAGGGCATGTATGTACTTACTTATCATTTTAAACAAATTTTACTATGGGGCCAATCCTGAAATTACGAGAACAAAATCAGCTGTTCCATATAAAAAGTTCATTGACCTTGGACAAAATGTATGGAACAGCTGTAATTTTTATGTTGACCCCATAGTAAAAGTTGTTTATAACAGTGAGTACTTACGTGCCCTTCCGTATTGTTGAACCTTTTTGTTACACGTTGTATAGATAACAAGTACATTAACTTAATAAAAAAAGCCGGTTTCATATAGGTATAATTATGGGACCACCTTAATAGTACGCCTGGCGCCTTTTCAAACAAAAAATAATTTTCATAAATGATCCACAATTGCCCGAGACGGTAATTTTACAGAAAAAAAAAAATCTATTAGTAATTTAGTCATACTAATAATATTAATAGTCTATTGTCTGTAATACAGTCGAACATAGAACCTTTTTGAAGCCGGGTAATAAAACTGGACAGAAAATTGCGCGTGACCATAACCTAAAAAGATAATGTTATTGTCTAATAAGAAACAATAACATTAGCTTTTCTACGAATGAGAGTTTTAAGGATTGAGTATTTTTGTTTCAGTATGTATCTGCAAATTTTCAAGATGTATTCAGTGATTACGAAAGAAATGCTGTCATAGATACTAATAAAAGCACAGATACAGTGAAAATCGGCAAAGATGGCAAGCAATATGTGGAACATGCCACTACAAAGACATTGCATGGAAAGTCCAAAACTAAAGCTCACCATGGTGAAAAGATAATAAAGGTATTCACCGTCGAGATTGACGAATATGGCAATGAAGAAATTATAGAAAAGGAAATAGCAATTTCGGCACTAGGCGGTGACAGTTCGTCATCATCAGCCAGTTCGTCGTCTTCCAGTGCTTCCTCATCAAGCTCAAGCGCCGCAGCTGGAGCTGGACAATATGGCGGAAATGGAAGACCAGGATTCGGTCAAACAGGTTCACAACAAACGAGCTCGACGACATCGACATCGTCCCAAACATCTGGACAAAACGGAGCTGAAATAATTGTTATTGGAGGAGGTTCAGATGGCTCGTCTTCATCGAGCTCATCTAGTTCTGCATCGAGTGCAGGCGCAGGTTACGGAGGTGGTGCCGGACGTGGAAACTATGGAGGTTACGGTACCGGTGCTGGTGCAGGAGCTGGAGCAGGAGCAGGAGGCCGTGGCGGCTATGGTGCTGGAGGTTCTGATGGTTACGGCGCTGGTGCTGGTGGCGCTGGATATGGTGCAGGAGGTCTTGGCGGTTATGATGCTGGTGCTGGAGCAGGAGCGGGAGGTCTTGGCGGTTATGGTGCTGGTGCTGGAGCAGGAGCAGGTGCAGGAGGCCTTGGCGGTTACGGTGCTGGTGCAGGTGGTACTGGATCTGGAGCAGGAGGCTTTGGCGGTTACGGTGCTGGTGCGGGAGCAGGAGGACTTGGCAGTTATGGCGCTGGAGCAGGAGCAGGAGGATATGGAGGTTACGGTGCTGGTGCCGGCGCTGGTGCAGGAGCTGCATCTGGAGCAGGAGCTCTTGGCGGTTATGGTGATGGTTCTGGATACGGTGCAAACAGAGGGTACGGAAGTGCAGGAAGTAGCTCAGCGGTATCTTCATCTAGCTCATCATCGTCATCGAGCGAATCTGGACAAAGCGAACGCAATATAATAATTATTGGAGGAGGTTCAGATGGCTCAACTTCATCGAGCTCTTCTAGTTCTGCAGCGAGCTCATCCAGTGCAGGCTTAAATGGAGCAGGTGAAGGTTACGGAGCTGGTGCTGGACGTGGAACTTATGGAGGTTGGGGTTCTGGTGCTGGTGCTGGAGCAGGAGCAGGAGCAGGAGGCCTTGGTGCTTACGGTGCTGGTGCTGGATCTGGAGCTGGAAGCCTTGGCGGTTATGGTGCTGGAGGTTTGAATGGTTACGGTGCTGGTGCTGGTGGCACTGGATCTGGTGCAGGAGGTCTTGGCGGTTATGGTGCTGGTGCTGGTGCTGGTTCAGGAGGATTCGGAGGATATGGATCAGGCGGCTCAGGAGCAGACGGTGCTTCATCATCCGCATCAGCTGCAGCAGCAGCAAGTGCAGGATACTTAGGCTCAGATGGTGTATGGGATAGCAGAGGCCTAGGAGGTGCCGCTGGCGCAGGAGGCGGGAACGGCTATTACGACGCAAATGGCAACTGGGTTGCATCATCATCATCATCATCATCATCATCATCATCATCAGCTGCTGCCAGCGCAGGTGCAGGTGGCGCAGGAGGGTTCGGTCTTTACGGACAAGGACCATATGGTGCTGGAGCTGGTTCTGAAGCTGGAGCCGGCGCTGGAGCAGGAGGATATGGAGGCTACGGTAGCGGTGCCGGTGCTGGATCTGGAGCAGGAGGCCGTGGCGGTTATGGTGATGGTGCAGGATTTGGTGGAGACGGAGGTTACGGAAGTGGAGGAAGTAGCACAGCATCATCCTCATCTAGCACATCATCGTCATCGACTGGATCAGGCCCAACAGAAATAATTATCCTAGGAGCAGGAGGAGGTCGTAGTGGCTCTTCTTCATCCAGCTCAAGCAGCTCTGCAACTAGCGCTTCTGGCGTAGCTGGTGGCAGAGCAGGCTATGGAACTGACGGCTATGGTCTTGGTGCTGGTGCTGGATCTGGCTATGGAGATGGAGCAGGAGCATACGGAGCTTACGGTTCTGGTGCTGGTGCTGGTGCTGGTGCTGGAGCAGGAGGATTCGGAGGATATGGATCAAGCGGCTCAAGAGCAGCTGGCGCTTCAACATCCGCATCAGCTGCAGCAGCAGCAAGTGCAGGATACTTAGGCCCAGATGGTTTATGGGTTAGCGGAGGCCTAGGAGGTGCCGCTGGCGCAGGAGGCGGGAACGGCTATTACGACGCAAATGGCAACTGGGTTGCATCATCATCATCATCATCATCATCATCATCATCATCATCATCAGCTGTTGCTGCCAGCGCAGGTGCAGGTGGCGCAGGAGGGTTCGGTCTTTACGGACAAGGACCATATGGTGCTGGAGCTGGTTCTGGTGCTGGAGCAGGAGGATTCGGAGGATATGGATCAAGCGGCTCAGGAGCAGCTGGCGCTACATCATCCGCATCAGCTGCAGCAGCAGCAAGTGCAGGATACTTAGGCCCAGATGGTGTATGGGCTAGCGGAGGCCTAGGAGGTGCCGCTGGCGCAGGAAGCGGGAACGGCTATTACGACGCAAATGGCAACTGGGTTGCATCATCATCATCATCATCATCATCATCATCATCATCAGCTGCTGCTGCCAGCGCAGGTGCAGGTGGCGCAGGAGGGTTCGGTCTTTACGGACAAGGACCATATGGTGCTGGAGCTGGATCTGAAGCTGGAGCCGGTGCTGGAGCAGGAGGATATGGAGGCTACGGTAGCGGTGCCGGTGCTGGATCTGGAGCAGGAGGCCGTGGCGGTTATGGTGATGGTGCAGGATTTGGTGGAGACGGAGGTTACGGAAGTGGAGGAAGTAGCACAGCATCATCCACATCTAGCGCATCATCGTCATCGACTGGATCAGGCCCAACAGAAATAATTATCCTAGGAGCAGGAGGAGGTCGTAGTGGCTCTTCTTCATCCAGCTCAAGCAGCTCTGCAACTAGCGCTGCTGGCGTAGCTGGTGGCAGAGCAGGCTATGGAACTGACGGCTATGGTCTTGGTGCTGGTGCTGGATCTGGCTATGGAGATGGAGCAGGAGCATACGGAGCTTACGGTTCTGGTGCTGGTGCTGGTGCTGGTGCTGGAGCAGGAGGATTCGGAGGATATGGATCAAGCGGCTCAGGAGCAGCTGGCGCTTCAACATCCGCATCAGCTGCAGCAGCAGCAAGTGCAGGATACTTAGGCCCAGATGGTTTATGGGTTAGCGGAGGCCTAGGAGGTGCCGCTGGCGCAGGAGGCGGGAACGGCTATTACGACGCAAATGGCAACTGGGTTGCATCATCATCATCATCATCATCATCATCATCATCATCATCATCAGCTGTTGCTGCCAGCGCAGGTGCAGGTGGCGCAGGAGGGTTCGGTCTTTACGGACAAGGACCATATGGTGCTGGAGCTGGTTCTGGTGCTGGAGCAGGAGGATTCGGAGGATATGGATCAAGCGGCTCAGGAGCAGCTGGCGCTACATCATCCGCATCAGCTGCAGCAGCAGCAAGTGCAGGATACTTAGGCCCAGATGGTGTATGGGCTAGCGGAGGCCTAGGAGGTGCCGCTGGCGCAGGAAGCGGGAACGGCTATTACGACGCAAATGGCAACTGGGTTGCATCATCATCATCATCATCATCATCATCATCATCATCATCAGCTGCTGCTGCCAGCGCAGGTGCAGGTGGCGCAGGAGGGTTCGGTCTTTACGGACAAGGACCATATGGTGCTGGAGCTGGATCTGAAGCTGGAGCCGGTGCTGGAGCAGGAGGATATGGAGGCTACGGTAGCGGTGCCGGTGCTGGATCTGGAGCAGGAGGCCGTGGCGGTTATGGTGATGGTGCAGGATTTGGTGGAGACGGAGGTTACGGAAGTGGAGGAAGTAGCACAGCATCATCCACATCTAGCGCATCATCGTCATCGACTGGATCAGGCCCAACAGAAATAATTATCCTAGGAGCAGGAGGAGGTCGTAGTGGCTCTTCTTCATCCAGCTCAAGCAGCTCTGCAACTAGCGCTGCTGGCGTAGCTGGTGGCAGAGCAGGCTATGGAACTGACGGCTATGGTCTTGGTGCTGGTGCTGGATCTGGCTATGGAGATGGAGCAGGAGCATACGGAGCTTACGGTTCTGGTGCTGGTGCTGGTGCTGGTGCTGGAGCAGGAGGATTCGGAGGATATGGATCAAGCGGCTCAGGAGCAGCTGGCGCTTCAACATCCGCATCAGCTGCAGCAGCAGCAAGTGCAGGATACTTAGGCCCAGATGGTTTATGGGTTAGCGGAGGCCTAGGAGGTGCCGCTGGCGCAGGAGGCGGGAACGGCTATTACGACGCAAATGGCAACTGGGTTGCATCATCATCATCATCATCATCATCATCATCATCATCAGCTGTTGCTGCCAGCGCAGGTGCAGGTGGCGCAGGAGGGTTCGGTCTTTACGGACAAGGACCATATGGTGCTGGAGCTGGTTCTGGTGCTGGAGCAGGAGGATTCGGAGGATATGGATCAAGCGGCTCAGGAGCAGCTGGCGCTACATCATCCGCATCAGCTGCAGCAGCAGCAAGTGCAGGATACTTAGGCCCAGATGGTGTATGGGCTAGCGGAGGCCTAGGAGGTGCCGCTGGCGCAGGAAGCGGGAACGGCTATTACGACGCAAATGGCAACTGGGTTGCATCATCATCATCATCATCATCATCATCATCATCATCATCAGCTGCTGCTGCCAGCGCAGGTGCAGGTGGCGCAGGAGGGTTCGGTCTTTACGGACAAGGACCATATGGTGCTGGAGCTGGATCTGAAGCTGGAGCCGGTGCTGGAGCAGGAGGATATGGAGGCTACGGTAGCGGTGCCGGTGCTGGATCTGGAGCAGGAGGCCGTGGCGGTTATGGTGATGGTGCAGGATTTGGTGGAGACGGAGGTTACGGAAGTGGAGGAAGTAGCACAGCATCATCCACATCTAGCGCATCATCGTCATCGACTGGATCAGGCCCAACAGAAATAATTATCCTAGGAGCAGGAGGAGGTCGTAGTGGCTCTTCTTCATCCAGCTCAAGCAGCTCTGCAACTAGCGCTGCTGGCGTAGCTGGTGGCAGAGCAGGCTATGGAACTGACGGCTATGGTCTTGGTGCTGGTGCTGGATCTGGCTATGGAGATGGAGCAGGAGCATACGGAGCTTACGGTTCTGGTGCTGGTGCTGGTGCTGGTGCTGGAGCAGGAGGATTCGGAGGATATGGATCAAGCGGCTCAGGAGCAGCTGGCGCTTCAACATCCGCATCAGCTGCAGCAGCAGCAAGTGCAGGATACTTAGGCCCAGATGGTTTATGGGTTAGCGGAGGCCTAGGAGGTGCCGCTGGCGCAGGAGGCGGGAACGGCTATTACGACGCAAATGGCAACTGGGTTGCATCATCATCATCATCATCATCATCATCATCATCATCATCATCAGCTGCTGCTGCCAGCGCAGGTGCAGGTGGCGCAGGAGGGTTCGGTCTTTACGGACAAGGACCATATGGTGCTGGAGCTGGTTCTGGTGCTGGAGCAGGAGGATTCGGAGGATATGGATCAAGCGGCTCAGGAGCAGCTGGCGCTACATCATCCGCATCAGCTGCAGCAGCAGCAAGTGCAGGATACTTAGGCCCAGATGGTGTATGGGCTAGCGGAGGCCTAGGAGGTGCCGCTGGCGCAGGAAGCGGGAACGGCTATTACGACGCAAATGGCAACTGGGTTGCATCATCATCATCATCATCAGCTGCTGCTGCCAGCGCAGGTGCAGGTGGCGCAGGAGGGTTCGGTCTTTACGGACAAGGACCATATGGTGCTGGAGCTGGATCTGAAGCTGGAGCCGGTGCTGGAGCAGGAGGATATGGAGGCTACGGTAGCGGTGCCGGTGCTGGATCTGGAGCAGGAGGCCGTGGCGGTTATGGTGATGGTGCAGGATTTGGTGGAGACGGAGGTTACGGAAGTGGAGGAAGTAGCACAGCATCATCCACATCTAGCGCATCATCGTCATCGACTGGATCAGGCCCAACAGAAATAATTATCCTAGGAGCAGGAGGAGGTCGTAGTGGCTCTTCTTCATCCAGCTCAAGCAGCTCTGCAACTAGCGCTGCTGGCGTAGCTGGTGGCAGAGCAGGCTATGGAACTGACGGCTATGGTCTTGGTGCTGGTGCTGGATCTGGCTATGGAGATGGAGCAGGAGCATACGGAGCTTACGGTTCTGGTGCTGGTGCTGGTGCTGGTGCTGGAGCAGGAGGATTCGGAGGATATGGATCAAGCGGCTCAGGAGCAGCTGGCGCTTCAACATCCGCATCAGCTGCAGCAGCAGCAAGTGCAGGATACTTAGGCCCAGATGGTTTATGGGTTAGCGGAGGCCTAGGAGGTGCCGCTGGCGCAGGAGGCGGGAACGGCTATTACGACGCAAATGGCAACTGGGTTGCATCATCATCATCATCATCATCATCATCATCATCATCATCATCAGCTGCTGCTGCCAGCGCAGGTGCAGGTGGCGCAGGAGGGTTCGGTCTTTACGGACAAGGACCATATGGTGCTGGAGCTGGTTCTGGTGCTGGAGCAGGAGGATTCGGAGGATATGGATCAAGCGGCTCAGGAGCAGCTGGCGCTACATCATCCGCATCAGCTGCAGCAGCAGCAAGTGCAGGATACTTAGGCCCAGATGGTGTATGGGCTAGCGGAGGCCTAGGAGGTGCCGCTGGCGCAGGAAGCGGGAACGGCTATTACGACGCAAATGGCAACTGGGTTGCATCATCATCATCATCATCAGCTGCTGCTGCCAGCGCAGGTGCAGGTGGCGCAGGAGGGTTCGGTCTTTACGGACAAGGACCATATGGTGCTGGAGCTGGATCTGAAGCTGGAGCCGGTGCTGGAGCAGGAGGATATGGAGGCTACGGTAGCGGTGCCGGTGCTGGATCTGGAGCAGGAGGCCGTGGCGGTTATGGTGATGGTGCAGGATTTGGTGGAGACGGAGGTTACGGAAGTGGAGGAAGTAGCACAGCATCATCCACATCTAGCGCATCATCGTCATCGACTGGATCAGGCCCAACAGAAATAATTATCCTAGGAGCAGGAGGAGGTCGTAGTGGCTCTTCTTCATCCAGCTCAAGCAGCTCTGCAACTAGCGCTGCTGGCGTAGCTGGTGGCAGAGCAGGCTATGGAACTGACGGCTATGGTCTTGGTGCTGGTGCTGGATCTGGCTATGGAGATGGAGCAGGAGCATACGGAGCTTACGGTTCTGGTGCTGGTGCTGGTGCTGGTGCTGGAGCAGGAGGATTCGGAGGATATGGATCAAGCGGCTCAGGAGCAGCTGGCGCTTCAACATCCGCATCAGCTGCAGCAGCAGCAAGTGCAGGATACTTAGGCCCAGATGGTTTATGGGTTAGCGGAGGCCTAGGAGGTGCCGCTGGCGCAGGAGGTGGGAACGGCTATTACGACGCAAATGGCAACTGGGTTGCATCGTCATCGTCTAGTTCCTCTAGCTCTTCTGTATCAGGAGCCGTTGGAGATTCGACCCTTCTCATAATTGAGGATGGCGGCTACGGTTCGTCTTCCAGTGCTAGCTCGAGCTCATCAGCTTCTAGCTCATCGTCTTCCAGGTCTTCAGCTGCTTCAGCTGCTGCTCTTGGACGGGGTAGACGTCCCAAGATCTGCCAACTACGTGAAACCTTGATTGCAAGGATCAATGAATGCCCTAGTTGTTAAGTTTCGTTCATGATTTGTATTTTATTTCTCATAGTCTGTGGATACATCTTTAGCTATTTGTAATAAATTTTCGCATTTTATGAAGTGTTTTTATTATTCTATACCAAGCAGCGCACCGCGGTTTCACCCGCGTGGTGATTAAAAACCGTGATGATGATGATGATGATGAAAATATGACCCGAAAGTTATTCCGGGGAAAATATATATTATCTCCACAACGAGTTTCATTCAAATCCGTTCAGCAGTGTGTGGCTACAAACGGACACACACACACATCCACACATTCATACACGTAATAATAAGGCGCGCGCCTTCAATGGTTGGGTGATGCCTCTACTGATATACTCCTTTGGCATACTTAGGTGGACTCAGACTGAGCTGGACGCCCTGGATAGAAGAGTCCGTCAACTGCTCACTGCGCATCGCATGCTACACCCACGCTCATCTGTTATGAGACTGTACATTCCACGGTCGTGGCTTTTTAAATGCCAAGAACCTCCACAATCGTGAAGTGTGCAGTCTTAGGGATTATTTCCTTAACAATGAGTGTGGGATGCATCGCGATGTAGTGACAGTCGACAAGGGGCTCACGCCGCTCTCCTTGGCAAACGAGAACTGGCGCAGACCATCGGTGCTAAGCACCGACGACCGCAAGGATGTATGGAAGAGCAAAGAGCTGCACGGCCGGTTCTATCGATGTGGACTTGCTCGCGTCGGTGAACTGGTTACGCTTCGGGGACCTCTTTGGGGAAACTGAGGGGTTTGCCTGTGCAATTGCGGATGAAGTTATCAAGACGAACAACTACCGGAAATATATCATGAAGGACAGTACGGTCGACATCTGTCGGGCATGCCACCGTCCCGGGGAATCCCTCCGACACATAATTTCCGGTTGTTCGCATCTTTAACGGCGAGTATTTGCACAGGCATAACCAAGTGGCCAGGATCATCCACCAGCAACTTGCTCTTCAATACGGTCTTGTCGAGTCAGAGGTGCCGTACTATAAGTACGCACCAGCTCCAGTTCTCGAAAATGGTCGTGCTTTGCTCTATTGGGACCGCTCCATCATCACGGACAGGACTATTGTCGCCAATAAGCCTGATATCGTGATGGTGGATCGGTCTCAACGCCGGGCAGTGCTCGTCGATGTCACCATCCCACACGACGAGAATCTCTTGAAGGCCGAGAAGGACAAACTCAGCAAGTACCTTTTTTTTTTTTTTTTTTTTTTTTTAACAGGCATAAGCCTTTATTAACTACAACAATCTACAATGACTACTTAGCCTACTACACAACAAAAAACAAAAGGATTGTATCCAGACCGATGAAAGTCTAGAGACAATCCAAATGCTCAAACCCACTACCAGTCGGCAGCGTACCCAGCATGCTGGCGGCATTGCCACGCTGGATGGCAATGCTTATGCGTTGAGCCAAATAAACGCCAGCATTTTGATCACGCGTCGCGTCGACCAGGCGCTCGGATATGTTTTTGAAAAGATGATGAGCTCCCGGTCCCCACGGACCCAATGTCTCAACACCAAACGGCTCAAATATGTAACCTCTGCCGAGGTTAGCATATTTGCGCCGCTTGTGCCGCTCCGCCGAATTTGCCGCCGCACCAGCCCTACTCTGTGTCTCAGGAAGATGTGACGGTGCCAAAGTATCAACGCAAGTTGCGTCCCATACAAGGGGCCGTCCCATCTTCCAAGGCACAAGTGTCATACCGTCAGGTCTTTTGCCATCGTCACGCGCAAGGCCGCTCGGTTCGAGCACAGCTGCAACATTGGCGGTGGATAAAGCCCGGCGTATGACATCATTCAGGCTAGCGTGGCGGCCGATCCGACCAGCGCTTCTTGAGCAAGAGAGACCATGGTGACCGAGCTGATCGACAACAGTACCACACTGGCAGCGATGGGCCTCACAGCACCTTGCACCCAAGCGCAAGCTGACAGCTAGACGAAATGCAGTTGGGTCCAAAAGGCTACCAGTGTTAAAGGAGGGAATAGCCTGCAACCAAAGACCTGATTCCCATACAGAGACAGCAAGGATACGAGCGCGATCTGCGACGCTAGTACACGTATCTAGAAGAGATTTCCGTGCTAGTTCACAGATCGGCCCATCCCATAGTCTCTGCGAAGACAAAGTCCTCGGAAAATCAGTATTTGGGCAAGCCTCCCTCCAAACATTCTTGGCCTCATTCAAATGAGCTACTACTACACCGGAATGGCCTAAAGAGGGAAGAAGGATTTTTTCAATTAATTTATGTGTACTATGAACTGAGGACAAGAAAGCTGGTAGAGCTACACTTGAAATTTTGCGGATCCCTAAGCCTCCTAACCTTACTGGTAGGGAGGCTTGTGACCATGTCCTGTCATTCATGTCAACATTCAAAACCGATATTAGTGTTTCCTTTACGACATTGTCTAAGCTCGAAAGGAGCTCACCGTGTTTCCACAGTGGACTACATCGTAAAGTGTATATAAATTTTGGCACAAACAGACAATATTTGATAATGGTAAACGCCATGTGGGCATTAATATTGAGTAACCTCCTGGAGGCACTCATAAAATTTTGAATTTTTTCTTCTACGAAAGGTGAAAAAGACTCATCTAAAATCGGTGAACCCAGTAGGCGAAGAGAACATCTATCCACAGATTTGATGTTTGGAGCCAAATCATTAAATTTTGCAATAACCAAATCTTTGTTCGGACATGAATCGCAAACATAGAGTTCGCATTTTGAAAAATTTAGTTCTAAGCCAATAAGACGAAATTCGTCTATGAGAATTTGCAAATCATTTAGGACAGTGCTCACATCACCTCCTAAGGTTCCGTCATCCAAATACCAAACATTAAGTTTGGATTGGAGACGTTGAATAATTGGATGAATGGCCAGGCTGAAAATGGCGGGACCGAATGGATCACCCTGTTGGCAGCCTACTGAAGATAACAAAACATTATTTTGGTATGTTAATTTTGTGGGATTGCCGTAGCATTGCCAAAGAAAGTTGAAAACGTCTGGAATTTTGTCTTTGATTTGTGTCAACAGGGCGCCTCTATCGACCGAATTAAAAGCATTTTTGACATCCACCTTTAGTAGCACCTCTCCACAATTTTGATCCAAAAAAGTCCGGAGAGAATGAACAGCAGCCTCACACCCACCTCGCGAACCAAAACCAAGCTGTATTGGTTGGAAAAGGCTACTCAAAAGAGCAACCTTTTGCCTACAGCCTGCCTTGGCCGCGAGGCGACGGTATGTGGTGCCGACCGCAATAGGCCTGATACCACCATCTTTTTTGATAAGTGCGCATAAATTTGCGCCGTACAAAATTTCGATAACGTCACTATTGACTCGTCCCGACAACATAAGACTTACAAGTACCTTGACTTGGCCTTCGAGATAACCGCCATGTGGGATGTTGACTCGGCGATCATTGTCCCGATAGTCGTTTCGGTAAACGGTCTTATAGCGAAGAGCCTCGACCAATACCTCAAGAGGCTCTCGCTAGATGGTTGGGTCAAAGGTCAGATACAAAAGGCAGTGGTACTTGACACGGCGCGCATTGTCAGGAGGTTCCTCACTCTGCAGCCCTAACCACCGGCAGCTTGAGCCCTGCCCCGCTGCTGGCGGCAACCTAGTTTTTAAGTTTTTTATAACATGTATTTTAGTATTCTAATATTTATTGTAAAAAACTTATATAACTAAGAAATGAAATAAATACGTGAATAATAATAATAATAAGATGTCTCAGATGTCTCCTCCTGAAAGGCAGACGTATTTTTGTTGTGTGTATCATTTTATTTCATTTTAAGTTATTATTTGGTTTACTCAAGATAAAGGAACATCAATAAAACGAGAAAAAATATCTGAATTTCCACAACATATTTTTATTTGGTTTTTACAAAAAATATTGGCCTATTTTGGGCTTTTTTGTTTGGATAATTCGCTTGACAGTTGGATGTCAATTGCGTTCAAGAAAATTTCTAGAATGAAGAAGAAAGTCATGAAAATATACAATGATTACACGATAAAAGCGTGCACAACAAGCGGGATATGATAACGCACGACCACCACCACCACCCGCTCCGTCTTCTCCGAGCACTTCGTCGGGGGATGACGTGTTCGTCACCCTCCGTGAGTCGAGCGTCTCGTTGAACAACAGTGATGTGAGCGGGCCACGGACACCGGCGCCACCACCACCTGCGCGTCGGGGACGTGCTCCGCTGACGGCACGCCTGGGGCCTGCGGGGCTACCTGCCTCGCGTCCAGCTCTCGCTGCCGGTGGTGTAGTGCGTCGCATGCGATGGTCTCAGACCAATAATGAGAACTGCATGCGCGCCTACTATGGGGCTACATAGGGGGGAACTAACCTGACGGCGTACCGTGTTAGGATGCTGTCTTTGTTCCAGGCCCTTGAACCTACCGTCACCGTTTCCGCCCAGCGACTATCGGATCAAGTGCGGGCTATCCAACGGCTCAACCTGCTGGATCAGTCCCTGCTTGATCGGCTCCACCTGGAGGCGCAGTCTGCTCGTCCTACCCCTGCGTCGACGCGGGATTTGGATGTCGCGTCGTCAGCCCCGACACTGACTTCAGTGCCGACGTCGGCGGCGACACTAGCGACATCTACTGATCCCGTACTCGATGAAGGCGACTGTACGGGTATGAGTGTGTCTACCCAGGTGAGTGAGCAATTGAGGAGGGCTTTGGAAGACGCGATTGGTCAGTATCGGTTCACACTCAACTCTAGGCCACGACTACCGGGTTTGCCTACTCATAGGCGTAATCTAGCGCTAATGGGAGCTCTGAACGCTTTGCTAGCCCCGTACTTGCGGGCTAGCGAAGATTTAACTGATACCCACTCGATTTTGTACTGCGGTGCCATTGCGGCGTGTCGTGTTGCACGTGTTAGATTTCCGGATACTAACCGTGCACCGCGAACCGCCGGAGATATGCCCGCGTGGCAAGTACGAATCGAGCGGCGTATCAGCACGTTCAGAACTCTTATTGCAAAACTGATCTGCTTCAGCCGGGGGAATGATCGCCCCCGAGTCATGCGTTTCGTGACTCAGGCCTTTGCTGAGACCGGTATACGGCCCCAGCAATTTATGGCCAGTGTCACGGAACGCATCGACTATCTGAAGCAGAAAGTCTATGCGTGGGCAAGCCGTATTCGTCGCTACAGAGAGCGTGTGGATAGATATAGGCAAAATCGCCTCTTCCAAAGTGACCAAAGGAAGGTGTACCGAAACTGGGAGGGAAACGAGCAACGTGTTAGCGACGGACATCTACCAGCGCTATGACTAACTTCTGGCGCAGTATCTGGTCGGTGCCCGTCGAGCACACCGAGGGTGATTGGATGCGTGTTGTCGAACGGGAATGTGAGTCCATCGAACCCATGGGGTCTATTTTAATAGACCCCGTAGACGTTAGTTGTGCGATTCGTACTGCTCAGAACTGGAAAAGTCCTGGGCCGGACGGATTGCACAACTTCTGGATAAAATGGTTTCGGTGCTCGCATGACCGTTTGGCGACACAATTTCAAGAAGCTCTCGAGCTCGGCTCCCTGCCTAGTTTCCTGACCACCGGTGTCACCTTCCTGCTCCATAAGTCCGGTAGTACCACGGAACCCAAAAAATACAGACCCATCACCTGCTTGCCTACCATCTACAAGCTCCTTACATCTATTCTGAGCACTAAAATTAACACGCACATTGTTGCGAACAACGTTTTGGCCTCCGCTCAGAATGGATGTAGGGTTGGGTCCCGTGGTACTAAGGAGCTCCTCCTCATCGACATGGCCATTAGCCAACAAGTTCGGCGGAGCAAAGGAGCCCATTCCGCTGCCTGGATCGACTATAAGAAGGCCTATGATTCAGTGCCTCATTCATGGCTAGAGAGGATTTTAGAGTTGTACAAAATTGATACAACTCTAAAATCATTCTTAAGCGCATGCGTGAGGCAATGGACCACCGTCCTTCGTCAGCCTGGTGGTGGAAATGACTCCTCTGATCCGCAAGACTTAATAAGGATTGAGCGAGGCATCTTCCAGGGTGATAGTCTGAGTCCATCGTGGTTTTGCCTAGCACTGAATCCGCTCAGCACATTTCTGAAGGATTCAGGACTAGGCTATCGGCTTCGAAGGGGGGGTGTAGTCGTTTCTCACCTTCTGTACATGGATGATCTTAAGCTGTTTGCACCAAAACACCAAGACTTGTTGGAGTTGCTAAAAACCACACAGGTTTTTAGCAGCGCCATCAGGATGGAATTTGGTGTTGACAAGTGTGCGGTCATGCGTGTGCAGCGAGGGAAAGTTGTAAATTCTCCGGATTTACAACTTTCTGAGATAATGACTCTCAGAGATCTCTCTGAAGCCGAGACCTACAAGTATCTGGGTATGTCAGAGTCGTTGGGTATATCAGTAGTGGACATCACGAAATCAGTGAAGGAGCGCTTCTTTTGTCGGCTGACAAAAGTACTCAACAGTCTTTTGTCTGGCGGCAACAAGGCGCGCGCCTTCAATAGTTGGGTGATGCCTGTACTGATATACTCCTTTGGCATACTTGGGTGGACTCAGACTGAGCTGGACGCCCTGGATATAAGAGTCCGTCAACTGCTCACTGCGCATCGCATGCTACACTCACGCTCATCTGTTATGAGACTGTACATTCCACGGAAGGGGGGGGGGGTCGTGGGTTTTTAAACGCCAAGAACCTCCACAATCGTAAAGTGTGCAGTCTTAGGGATTATTTCCTTAGCAATGAGTGTGGGATGCATCGCGATGTAGTGACAGTTGACAAGGGGCTCACGCCGCTCTCCTTGGCAAACGAGAACTGGCGCAGACCATCGGTGCTAAGCACCGACGACCGCAATGATGTATGGAAGAGCAAGGAGCTGCACGGACGGTTCTATCGGGCCCTATCGGGCTCCGATGTGGACTTGCTCGCGTCGGTGAACTGGTTACGCTTCGGGGACCTCTTTGGGGAAACTGAGGGGTTTGCCTGTGTAATTGCGGATGAAGTTATCAAGACGAACAACTACCGGAAATATATCATGAAGGACGGTACGGTCGACATCTGTCGGGCATGCCACCGTCCCGGGGAATCCCTCCGACATATAATTTACGGTTGTTCGCATCTTGCTAACGGCGAGTATTTGCACAGGCATAACCAAGTGGCCAGGATCATCCACCAGCAACTTGCTCTTCAATACGGGCTTGTCGAGTCAGAGGTGCCGTACTATAAGTACGCACCAGCTCCAGTTCTCGAAAATGGTCGTGCTTTGCTCTATTGGGACCGCTCCATCATCACGGACAGGACTATTGTCGCCAATAAGCCTGATACCGTGATGGTGGATCGGTCTCAACGCCGGGCAGTGCTCGTCGATGTCACCATCCCACACGACGAGAATCTCTTGAAGGCCGAGAAGGACAAACTCAGCAAGTACCTTGACTTGGCCTTCGAGATAACCGCCATGTGGGATGTTGACTCGGCGATCATTGTCCCGATAGTCGTTTCGGCAAACGGTCTTATAGCGAAGAGCCTCGACCAATACCTCAAGAGGCTCTCGCTAGATGGTTGGGTCAAAGGTTAGATACAAAAGGCAGTGGTACTTGACACGGCGCGCATTGTTAGGAGGGTTCCTCACTCTGCAGCCCTAACCACGGGCAGCTTGAGCCCTGCCCCGCTGCTGGCGGCACCCTAGTTTTAAAGTTTTTTATTATATTTATAATTTTTGTATTTATATTGTAAAAAACTAAAAAAATAAGAATTGAAATAAATACGTGAATAATAAATAATAATAATAAATATTTATTTCTGTAACATTTTAAAAGTACAGTATTGCTTAAGGTAAGTACATAATTACAGATGGTTTAACCGACACTGTGGTGATATCGTGGTGGGCCAAACTAGGCAAGCCTGTATCTTGGGCACCCAGAGATTTGAGAGGTGAAATTACACATTATCAGCGCTGAGAAAGTTACAAATTTACGTACCTTTACCTCACTACTGACTGACAAATATTTTTGCAATTCAATGTTGATAAAATGCATGCAAATTCAATCAAAATTAAATTAAGTCAATTAAATAGTGATGATTAACAAAATATATAAATTACCGAGGGGCCTTGAGTGTTTATTTTGATTTAGATTTAAAATTAATTTGCAGCTTAAATACATTGGAATTATATTAATAAATATTAAAATTATTTATATAAATCAACTATTAAACATATGATGCAGTGGGTCCGGGTTCGCAGGGTGCGATTTAGTGTGGTTATGAGAGTGTGTGGGTTTATGTGTGTGTAGGGGAAAGTGTGTGTGAGGTGGGTGACATACCGTCAAACAACTTTGTGTGATTATATTTTTAGTAACTAGCTGGGTGCTGCCCGCGTGAGTTGTAAGGTATATCGTACCTAGCAACAGGTAGGTATGTACGATGATAGAATTTAGTCTATAACCACATCGTGGATTTAAACTGATTAGGACCCCCCCCCTCCCCCTATTTAAAGATAAATAATAATAATAAGGGAATACAATACAAAAACAGTTCAACAATTTAAAATTAAAAATAAACATGTTAAAATTCATTTAAATGTCAGAAACACAAAACAAACTAAAACTCATCAGAGTCAGAATTAATCTTATTGCATCAATCCCACTGGTCAGTTAAACTTTCACAATCTGTCTGGAAGGATACAACAAGGGTCTTCCAGTTGTCAAATACATGTCAAGTTCAGTGTTGGCGGCAAGGAGTGGGCCACCGCTGTTAATATAAAATAAAGTATGCCTCTGACCACGCCTATTTGCCGGGAGACCGGGTTCGTCTGGCACGAACAACGTTAACAGGAGGTTATGCAGGTCTATAGAATCGACTATCCCTCGAAATACCTTGCAACAGGTAGTGAGCTGGTCGATTAATCTCCTCACCTCCAACGAGTTATAACCAAGCTGGCCGAGCAAGAACTTGGTCGGATACATGTATGGATAGTATCCATAAACGTTCTTGTAGAGCGACCTCAAGAAGGCCTTTTGGACCTTCTCGAGCATACGCGTGTAGGTGACGTAATAAGGATTCCAGACACGTGCACCCGACTCAAGTTTGCTCCTTACCAAGGAATTATATAGCGTTTTAATAACTTGCGGGTTTTCAACCCGCAAGTTACCCCGTGCAAGTGCCCGCTACTCGTAGTCCCGGGAATTCCGCAGAATAAAACCCAAACGACGGAACCGACGGCCTCCTTCGCAAGATCAGATATGTGGTCGTGAAACGTCAAGCAACGATCGAAGTTTACCCCTAAATCTTTAATAGTGGAAACCCTGTTAATAGGGATATTATTTAAATAGTAGTCAAAGTGGATTGGTTTTTTTATACGGTCAAAGGTCATACAATTACATTTATCAACATTAAATGTAATTTTATGTGTCACGGTCCAATTAAATATTTGATTTATGTCATTTTGTAAATTAAGACAGTCACGGGGGGATTTTATCTCTAAAAAAAGCTTGCGATCGTCAGCATACAATAAACATTTGGCAGTCGACAGAACTCTAGCTATCTTGTGGTTCATAATTTGAAAGAGTAGTGGACCCTGACTCACACCGGATCTAGTATGATACTTTCTAGAAGTGTGTGTGCCATGCTTTACGTACTAATAGCTCCGATCCTTCATAAAGTCAGCGAAAAATTCAAGTGAACCGGGATCGAAACCAATGTCTGAGAGTTCGCGCAGCAATATACCGTTATCAATTTTGTTAAAATCAAAATATATGACATCGACTTGCGATCCCCTATCCAAGGCAAGGAGATATAGTCGACAAGACACAGCAGGTTAGTATTAACAGAACGCCCCAGCCTGAAAACATGCTGCTCTTCACCTATCTGGTGTCTTACCTGTCTGTATATTTTCTTGTGCAGAATATATTCAAATACTTTGGCCGGCGTGCAAAGAATTGCTATTGGCCGGTATTCTTCGACCAAAGTTATTTTATTGCTTTTAGGAATAGGGCTCACTCTGGATAACTTCCACTTTGTGGGGTACTTTCCGTTTGTGAGCGAGAGATTCAAGATGTTGTGACAAAGCGGAGGCACCAAATGTTTTTTGCCAGTCTTGAGGATGAAACTAAGCACATTATCAGGACCCGGTGAGCTGACTGATTTTAATTTATTGATACCGCGCTCAACATCCGCTAGGGACACAATAGACACGCTAACGTAACTCCCAAGATACCCTTGTTCAGAACACGCATCGACGTTCAACTCAAGCATATCATCCAAAAAGACACTAGAGAAGTAGGTCGCAAACGCTTCAGCAGCTTCTGTACCAGTGCAGATCTTACCATCATACGATCTAAGATGTTTTTACCTGCTTTTATTTCAACTCACTGCATACGATACACAGGGTACGAAACCACCCTTGGACCTAAGATTGTGTACATGTTTCCAAAAGTGCTGGGGATACAATTGGAGGTTCTCTTCGATATGAACCATATGAGATTTGTAGGCTTCAGAGATACGATACTTTAAATTAGAACGTAAATCTGAGAACAACCTATAAAACGTGCTACATTTGTATCTATCCAGGCTCTATGTATCCTAGCTTTACGGTAGAGCGCGTCGAGCGGGACGAACCCGTCGGCGGCGGCGCGATCACGAATACCGCCGTGTGAATATCAGCCCGGAGACGTCCACTGCTGAACGAAGGTATCCCCCTTAGACACTGTACGACAACCTGCCATTTGCATCCACCGGTTGCCCGCGACTTTTACAATGTCGTCGGTCTACCTAGTGGGAGGCCTTCCGGTTCGCGGTCGCCACTCAAGAACCTTTCTTCCCCTTCGGTTATCAGTTCTTCGAGCGATATGGCCTGCCCATTGCCACTTCAACTTGCAAACCCTGCGAGCTATGTCGGTAACTTTGGTTCTTTGGCGAATATCCTCGTTCCGGATTTTATCGCGCAAAGTAACTCCGACTAACACTAACACTTCTCATCTCACACATTCTACGAATGAAACATTTCATAAACAAATAGGAAGTAAAAGAAAAGTAAACAAATAAAAATGCAATAATATCACAAATAAATTTTTCTAAATGCCAATGTGTCATATTCATATTCTTAGATATAATCTAAGAATAATATGTCAAAATAAAAAATTATATGTCAAAACATCAAAATAGAATAATCGTGTCAGATTGAGGTATCGAGACTCTTGCCCCTGTCCCATTGGTCAGTCAAATTCTCACAATATGTCAAAAATACCTTCATCACCGTCTTCCAATTATCACAAACAATATCAATATCAGTGTTAGCAGCAAGGAGCGCATTGAAGTGGCAGCGGGCGCGGATGAGTGGAGACACCACGGTGTGGCCGTGATCCACTTGAAAAAACGGGCAATTTCCCACGCCTGTTGGCCGGAAACCCGGGTTCGCTTGGCACGAACAAAATGCACAATAAATTGTGCAGATGTAAGGAGTCGACCGAACCTCTAAGTACCTTGCTGCAGATTGTGAGCTGGTCCAACATCCTTCTAACTTCTAACGAGTTATAAACTAGCTAGCCGAGCAAGAGGTTAGCGGGGTACATGTACGGATAATAACCGTAAGATTTTTTATACAAGCTTTTTGAACTTTCTCAAGTGTCCGCGTGTAGGTCACGTGGTGTGGGCTCCACACGCATGTACTCGATTCAAGCTTGCTTCTGACTAACGAGTTGTACAAAGTTTTAAGAACTGACGGATTTTCAAAGTCCTTAGCATTTCGCAATACGAAGCCCAGACGACGTATCTATAGCTATCAAGGTAAATGATGTTGTTTGCAGAACGTCATCGGCTTGTTATAATTTAAACACCCGAAATTAGAGAGTATGTGTTATTAGGAAGACACAGTGGGTACGTGGGTTCAAATCCAACCTCTTTTTTTACTGTCTTTTTTATTAAAATGTCTTTAATAACTTGCTTAAAATAATTAGTTTCTCTATTTTTTTCTTTTATCTATCACAACAAGTACAACCACCAACTAAAACATAGTGCTGTGAAAACTCGTCCGTCCTTACCGTGTATAAAACACCCAGCATAAAATAAATGACCAGAATGAAGTAGAACAAGGAAATTTCTTTCAGTGTGAACGAACGGTTAACATCAATATTAAAAATAAATTATTAAGTATTATATGGTGACAACGTCTTGATTGGAAAACGACTTACTTACACACCTTACATACTTACATAGCTCACCTTTCCGCAGTAGGTAACAATGTTTTCGAATTGTATGCCTATCGCGTAGGTACCTAGCATAGTTAATGGCATCACACATTTGTGGGGAATAGTTGGTAGTTTTGCTAGCATGTTAGCATCCAGTAGCGAAAGGTCTATTGCCACGCAAAAACTGCCTTTTACGGCCTTTCAATCAGCGCTGGTTTTTAAGAATGTGTGCGTAGTTAGTTGAGCGATAGTATGGCGGGCCCCTCGTGTATTCATAACAATGTGTTTGTGTTGGTAACATTAAAATTCCACCCTTAGCGAACCTTGCAGACAATTTTTTTGCAAAACTGAATTAAAACTAACTTATGATGCTCTGACAATGCAAAAAATTACACAAATACGTGTTTTAGGGTTCCATACCTTAAAAGGAAAAAAGGAACCCTTATAGGATCACTCCGTTGTCCGTCTGTCTGTCTGTCTGTCTTTCTGTCAAGCTCCCTTTTGTCTAGAACGCGTGGAGATAGATATCAAGTTGAAATTAATATCAAATACGTAAGACTACGGTCCCTTGGAGCTGTAAAAAAATCAAGCTTGTAAGTCCACACAATAAAAAGTTACGGCCATATTTGCGAGTTTTTTAGAGTGAACTACATCAAAATTCATAGGGTACTTTCCGTTGACCTAAATTCATGAAATTTGGCAAGAAGCAAGGTCTCATAACAGTAGTTATGAGAAAAAACTGAAAATTGATAATTTGTAGATATATCATCATTTCTCAAGCCAAAACTTAAATGGTTATTTTGTTTGTTTCTTTAGTTCCCAAAAAAATACTAGATGGCGCTATCTAGGTGTTAAAACTCGCAAGGGGTCCGTTTGCCGTTTTTAGGTCGATTCGATCTATGACAGCCAGCTCCGCATTTAGTCAGAATATTACCTTTACAGATGAACGAGCGAGCCACCATCGTAATCGTAATTTTTGAACAAAACTAACAGGTCATGTGGAATTCTTTTAATTCTTCCATTTTACCAATAGTACAATAGGCTAGATGACTGGTTTTTTTTATTGTCCTATTAAAATGTGGCCCATAAATATAGCTGATTAATGAAAATAAAATGGAAATCTGATCAAAAATAAGCAACTTATAAGCATTTTAATATCATGCTAGACATAGAGAAGAAACAGCAAATCGTAACGTCACTTCTCAGTACGCCATATAAATTCTATTCTGACAAATAAGGCGTGACGTCGTTTTTTGTTTTGTGGGAAAGGGACAGAGTTGTCTCTAATAAAAACTTTAAACGCTCATATATCAGAACATTATTAACTGATTTAAATTATTTTTTCAATAAATATACTATATTTACTGAAATTCTTCAGCAAAGCTATTGGTTTCAACGATATAAACATCAGTCATCTACCCTATTCAAAATTAACTCTTTAGAAGAAAGGAGTTTCACTTTAGTTTTTAACCCTTTCTTACCCCAAAGCAAAACCGGCTGTTCGGAAATGGCTAAAAACTCTTACATATGAAGACGCAGAGCATTTAATAATAATACAAAAATAATAACACCAATCTTCTTAAGTAATCTACAATATGGAATTATGGAACAGAATACCTATATAATTGCTACACGAACTGTAATACTTACCTACATTCCCAACACACATAACATATAGTGTATACTTATATATAGACCTATTATATAATAATAAGTAATTATAAACTTAACTTTAATAATAAATACATATATATATATAAATACTATTATTTTTATAACTTTTCCAAATTAATAAAACTAAGTTATCATTTAAGTTACCTAAATTACTATTATCTTATACCTTGTCAGCTGAGGCTTATTACGAACATTCTGTTTAAATCGTATCCAGATCCTCACGATACAGGCTTAGCCTAGTGTGTGGATCATTAGAAATACCATTATGATTAATATAAAGAAACTCTGCATAAACTTGTACCTATAACTATAATCTAGAAATGACACGCAGCAATACTGTTGTTGCTGTTATTTTAACAAGTTTATGCTGTAATAAAGATATTTTCATTTTAATTTCATTTTTCATTTCATTTCATTTCATTTTCAATGTCACTCTTATAGAGAAAAGAGTTTCACATTTCATTTTTGGCATTGCACTTTGTGCATTCTGCCAGCCTAACAAGCATTATAACTTTTCAAGTTCTTGAAAGCATATCAAAAATAAATAATTATAAACAGTCACTGCATAGTCACAGCCCCTAGTGTTCGTTTGTGGCCACTTTTTTATGAGCTTTTACGGAGTTTTGATTGATCCTGTGAGTTTTTTTTAGTTCTAACATTTAGTACCAATGATACAAATTTGTAGGGCTATACAATTCAAAAACTCCTATGGAGAAAGGAGTTTTGTACGATACTTAAATTAATTATACTTACCATTTATTTAGGCCAATTTGGTGGCTTCTTCTGCGTACAACTCAATTTTTACTCTTTAATATGGAGAAATGTGTTTCCACTGGCATCGCACTTTGTACATTCTGCCAGTGGCATTTTTAAAGTTTTTGATAGTATCAGTAACTAAGATAAGTCCAAAAATCAAACCCGTTTACACAAAAACAGTCACGAAGCCTTCCAGGTCATGTCTTTGCCAGTGAAGTTGTGGCGGCTTTGTTAAAAGCTTTTACGGAGTTTTGAAAACAACAAAAAAATATTATGTCTGAGATATCACCACACATATTTTTTTAAATTTAGAATTTAGAATTATTGAACGAAAGTAGAAATTATTTTAGGGTTTCGTATCCAAAGAGAATCCAACTGTACCCTATTATTAAGCCGCCTACCGTATCTGTTTGTCTGTGTTCATCTGTCTTTCCAATCTCTACTAACCTATAATTTCGTGAATCGTAATAGATAGCCGGTTGAAATGTTCACAGAATATTCGTTACTATCGCGGATTACCTAGTACATGTGGTGGTACGGAACCCTCGTTGTCCGAGTCGCAAGATGACTCGTACCTTGACAGCTTTATTTTAATTTATCCGTCTTCAATTTTGATTACTTGGATGACACATTGATGTCATTTTGATTTAAAAACCAAAGTACTAAACCAATTTTGATGAAATTTCTGTGGGACCAATCTGAAAGTAAGTATACCATTTCAAATAAAAAAATGTTTCATGTCATGTTTCTTTAAAATAAATGTAATAAAACAATACGCTTTTTAAAAAGAAAATACAACCGATTTAAACTTCGAATACCTGGATGACATCTTCATATTTTCTAGTAATTTTGATTTTAAAACCAAACTACATAACCGATTTCGATAAAATTTATATGGGACCACCTCTAAAGTATTACCTACCAAACAAAAAAATAATCATCAAAATCGGTTCATAAGTGGTGGAGTAATCGCGTTACATATATACAAAAAAAATATAACAAAAAAAACGTACAGTCGAATTGAGAACCTCCTTTTTTGAAGACGGTTGAAAAGTTAGGTCAATAAATGAAAATGGAGAATAAAAATTGAAAACGTAACTTAGTATTGGATTTTGGTCTCAATGTTCTCAATAAATATCAAGGCTGCTGCAATGCCGCGGAACGCACACTCGTGTAAGAATCAACACACACACGCGAAAGCGTCATCGTCAGCTTTGTGTCTGTGAGTATAGGGTCAGAACAGAAATTTTTGAAGAGAAAAATGTTCTCACTTGTTATGGATATAAGAATAAAGATTAAGAATATGAATATATTTATTGCCAAAAATACAACATGAAGGAACAACACTAAAATAAAACACAACATTCAATGTTTGGCAATATAGGCTTGCGAATCTCATGTTAAGAAATCTAGAAATCTTTAAATGGAGATATAAACTGCGTTTTATCCCCGCTAGGTAGTACATCATCGATGTGACCATAGTCTACTGTTAATCTCATACATTTTGTTGTTTCTTTTCTACAATTTAATGGTTTTAGTATTAGACTCGGATTACCAGGGAGAATCTGAATAATTATACTGGTTTGTACAGCAATTCTTTGCCTTTGCTAATTAAAGATCTGTCTAATATATACTTAATGTAAACAACTGTATATCTAACCGACAAATCTATTTTCAGGCCGTGAAAAGCTCTGCTGCACAGATTCTTAAAACAAGGCACACCCAGTATTTTTCCTTGGACTAAATTATCGATCTTATATTAATATCATAATAAATTAACAAAAAATATGAAGGATGCAAAGTCTATACAAATATTCAAAAGTAATTTAAAAGCTGATGTGTTCGATAAATATTCAATAGTATAATGCTGTGGTCAATTCTGAAGGTTTGGGTTGACGGAGCTGACCTGACTAAAGTATTGCTGTCCTTAGCGAACATGCCTAGTAAAAAAGGTGACAGCAATATTTTAGTTAGTTTTGAACTGTCAACTAAGACTGTCAGAATCAACACATTATGTAGGTATGATACATAGACAAAGGATCCCATTGTCTATGGTATGATATGATGCGTGTAATATTGTATACTAGAAACTATCCCAGGTTATTCTTGTTTTACTTGATATTTTTGTTTGAATACGACATACCACCTACATGTACAATCACTATTATATTTATTTATTTGCCTACTAAAGCATAATTACATTACTACATTTAGTTTTATATACATTTATTTACAGTCATGCAAATATTTCCAAAATTGTATTTAGTGCCCACTGGCCACAAAATTCTATTGATAATGTATAATTTTAAGATATCGCCTAAGTGAGACGTAATGTTTCTTGTGATATTTAAATAAAGATCTTTGAACCTATCTCGGCCCTCATCATGAGCAGATAGATAGCAACGATTAACAAGAAAACAAAATTTTGCCACATCCGGACCGCCGCTGGCGCCATCTACGTTTTTTTTTACATGTAGAACCTCATTGTATTCTTACCTGACTCTACCTACCTGCTTCTACTTATCTATCTTATCAGCTGTCTACTAACTGGTGGCTATACTCGTTCGAGTCATTCTTTTTATTTTATTTTTTTAATTTTTTTGTTTACCATTTGGTGACTGCCTTGGTCCATCAGTTGACATCTCGCCTAATGTATTACTTGTCCTATTTGTAAGATCCATATGAACCCTGTTCCCCTGGCTCACTGTAGCACCGAGTGTCGCGTGCAGGCGCACTTCCAGTCACCGTGACGGTCCGTCAACTACTGGCGTGTTTACGCATTTAGTTCGACAGACATCATAGATGGCGCAGTACGCCCTTAACTCGCGGTGACGAGATTTGCCGGTACGGCGTAACCGCTCTGTGATGTATTTAAATAAAATTGTCTTTTGAACAAGTGGAATTTGGTCGTTTAGTATGCCACTCTTGCGGCCCGGGTGAGGTGCGCGGGCAGAAGACCAACCCCTTAAGAGTGCGACTAATGCCAGAAAAATATCAGATTTCACCCGCGCGTCTTGCATTAATTTAGAGTCGAAAATCGCATCGAGATCATCATCGTATTGATGATGATCTCGGCTTTGAGCAATTTAGGTGGGATTTTATTTAATTATTCAAAATGTAGGCATGAAATAAAAAAAGTTTACGGCTATTGTGCTAAAACATTCGTTAGGCTATGTTATTCGTAAAAAATAACGTGGGGTTGTCGCTGATAATTTAGAGCATTTGAATTAAAACAGTTTTTTTTAATGGTAATTTGTATTTTTTTTTAATAAACCACATTATTTTCTAAAATTCTATTCAGTTATTCGGCTTCTTTAGGTTTTTTCCCTACCTGTAGTATTTTTTTTCTGTATATTTCCGTTCTTTATCATTAAACTATGTGTTTAAAAATACACCTTTTACTTACTTTTGGCACTAGTCGCCCCCTTAATTTACAGGCGTGTCGCCCCACCACTTGTGTACATGAGACAAGGCATTAAAATCTGTTTAATAGATACAAACACTACACTATTGTTTTTTATATTGTTCTGTTATGCTGCTTGTACCACCCGGGTAGCGTTTTCTCGGTGTGGGCCGGCTGCGTTATTAGTTCGGGGTGGTGGTGGGATAGGTTTTCACAATTTTGAGTCCGGACGCACAATGCCGCCCGTCATTTTCTATGATTAATAGCGATTACGATTGGTTCTGTACTGGACTAATGGAACTCTGGATTACTAGCAAAAAAACTCTTAGTTTCCACATTTTTACACGCATTTATGAGATTCGAGATAGACCTTCACTCGTGATTCAGGTATAAATAGAGGTGGTATATTATATTAGAGTTGATTTTTAATATACCTAATATTGAATAAAATATAGCTTTAGTGATAGCAGGTTAATTCGGCCTTGATGAAGCCACTTATACGAAACCAAGTTATGGTTTAAGATATTTATTTTCCCAAAGAATATAAATTAGATTTTCAAAAATCAACAAAGCTACACCACGAGCAGTGATCTTAGCGTATTTACATTCTTTTCAAGGCCCAGTACGCATCCATAGGAAACTGCTGCGAATAATGCTTTATGGTTCCAAACTATAAAGCGTTATTTACACATGACCAAGAGTCAAATTCTTGTGTTGTCGTTCCAACCTAATCTAACCTATTGACCCAAATAATTAAATAAAGCCTTTTTAACGTTTTGCCGGCCGCTGCCGCGGCACACTCACTTCGCTCGCTCGGCTTGGGTGTCATATTGTCGCAGTTCCAACCAAATCTAACCTATACTTATATATACCAAATCTAACCTATACTTATATATATATAGTGCTTACTCTATAGCGCTCGAGATTATGTCAGAGTGGATCAAATGTCACTGTCAGACACCTGTTTTCCGTCAGTCTTTTGCCACGATATATAAAATAAAATCGCCGTCGTTTATTTGTTTATATATTATTACCTTGTATTGTTTTTGTTTGTTTCTGGTTATATTTGTTTGTTTAAGCGTACCCTGCCGTGTGGTATGCGTGGGGGACGTCACCAACTGTTCCAACGGAAGACCAGCGCTGGCTGTTCGCGCAGCCAGCATTATGCTGAGTTGGAACCGGTTTGTGGCGAAAAACTATTTTGTACTGTTTAAATTTGTTATGAGCTTATATTGTCTTGTCTTGTGTACAAAATGTGTTTTTTTCTACAAATAAAATATTGTCTATTGTCTATTACACTCCATTCGCTGAGAATGTCTAATATAGGGCGCTCTCTCTTGCACAATTGTATGTAAGTGAAAAGGACGGTACTAGCTATGACGGGAATAACTATGATCGTTATCTGCGACCAATGACGCGCATTCTGACGATTTCTCTATTAGACATTCTCAGCGCACAGAGTATGATAGTGATCTGCGTTACATACTTTTTAGCACTTTTTCGGCCGCTGCCGCGGCATGCTCGCTCGTTATATTCCAGAATCTCCTCTTTGCATATAAGTCACAAAAAAATACGCTATAATTGCGAAGTGGTGGTGTATATTTTGTAAGTATATCAACAGTGAGACATTTGGATTTCAAAGTATACGAGTACTTGATTATTGCGTACTAGCTTTGTGTACAATTTAAACACGCGTATTCGTTCCTAAACACAAACTTTACCTACTGCAACAAATTATTATTATCTAGACCCAAAATTATTATCAACCATATAATAATCTATAAAGAAACATCGACCGACAAAAATAATAGTAATAATATCCATTAAAACTGCCACAACAGCTCTATGTGAATACTAAAAAGCTTGGTTAGGCCTAAAAACGTGGATTTTGGTCGCGACCCCCATTCCGCCCCTTTTGGGGTTGGGGTGGGGTTGGGATGAACTATCCCCCGGCGGCTCTTGACGACCGCGACGCTGGAATATTAATGTTCATACTTAATTGAATGTTTTTGACTTACCTATCGATTTTTACCCTAAGTACATTGGTAGTTTTGAGCGTCTTTAGGTTGTGTATAGAAGTACGTTGATTGGTATGTATGAGTGTGTATCTGTTTTTGGACCTAGGTATGTCTCAAAACTGCATTTACATTTACTATTACTAAGTTACCTACTTAAAAACGCTTAATGTTAAATAGCGTTAGTTAGTACAGCACACAATCTGCACACTTCATTTTTGTACTGCGCCAAATTTAATCTAATAATCTCGTAACACACACACTAACAGCCTTACCTAAAATAATCTCGATTCTCTTAGTCACTACTTAAACTTCTCTGTCTTGTTCTTGCACGTTACACTTCACGTCAGAGAGAAGATGGCAGAGCATCTTAAGCAGTGACTAACGGTTGAGAAGTTTTTTTAAGTAAGGCCGTAACTTCGCATCGCGATTTTAAATTGATGCCATACACGACCTAAAAATAAGAAAACATCTTAATAAATTGCCTGAAACTAAAAAAAAACTGTTTTATTTAAAATATTGTGATTGTATCAAAACACAACTAAAACAAAAGCTCAAATCCCAATTCAAATAACCTTTGTAGCGTTAGATAACGTTCTAAGCTGAAGATATATGCATTAATTTGGCTGCCCAATTAGAATTCACCCTCGCCACCCCAAACTACGTCGAACTAAGCGTCCCTTATAATTTCCCAACGTTTTCTAAGCGTCACCAGAGAGTTCGCCTTTCATTTCGCACACATTCGCAGTGATCCGTATCTTGTTTTATATCTAAGTGTCGGGGGTTTCGGTCAGTTTCTCCTTATCCTTTCCCCCCTTTCGGCACTATAAGCCCCCCTGCCCCCTGCTCATAAACAGCGCTAAACACAAGCGGCAAAATTGTAAAATTCGGAGTTGTCCGTTTTTGTCTCGCTCAAATTTAGAGTAACCCGTTTTTGTCCCGCTCTAACCGGGTGGCGTCAATTTGTTAAGATAACGTCATTTGTACTTCGGGCGCAATTTATTTGGAAATTAATTTATAATGTTAGTTAATTTGGTCGGGTTTTGAGATGGGAGTATTATTTATAATATGATTATTGTATTTGTGTTGTTTCTGAACGGTAATAAAATTTACCTACTGTTTTGTATTGTTATAAACATAACTAACTAGCTTGGCTTTTGATTTAGGTACTACGTCATTGAATTTCTTCTCCAGACATAACTCATAATGTTTTCTTTAATAAATCATTAAAAACTCTATTAGGCAAACTTGATTAGTAGTAATTACTGTAGGTGCGTGTTTAGGTAAACAGCTACTAATATTGTGTATAAATAAAAACTTCTTGCACGAAAAATTTATATAGGACAAATAAGTAATAAAGATAAGTTTCATTTCTAATTGGAAAATATACGGTTTTACATTAAAAGCTGCTTAAAGTTAAATGACGTTAGTTATTACTGCGCACTTTTTTTTTAAAGCGCAGTGTTATATGACGGTTGGTAGTTAAACAACGTTTTAAGTAAACCTCGGAGTGTTATTTTTATTTTATTTTTAATCTTTATTTATTTAAAAGGGGTTTTGTCACACAGTGACTATGCCACCCCCGAGCCCCAGAGTGTATAATGAGACGAACGACACACTCATTATTTTGACAAACGAAGTTGAAACGAAGTGTCGACTATGCGTGCCGTTAGATCTTTAGCTTTGGTTTCCTCCAATAGTGGTGACGTCATTTAGCAGACGCAAAATGATTACCGTAAAAAGACAGCCGCGTAATACAACTGTTGAAAAAAAAGTTTGAAGACTTTAAAATACCGTAAAGTAGCAAAAAGTATGCAAATGGCGGCTCCGCTACTGACGTTACGGTATCGGACAACGGTCTCTATAGGACACCACGCCATCTTGTTTTCAAAGCTAAAGTTTCAGTGACGTCCAATAGCCCACAACGCAACGAGGCTATCACTGATGCTAAAGAAAAATGGTAGCATGGAAGCAAAAATCTCTACATGGAAGACATTATCAGGACCTGCAGCAGCCTCATGTCGACAAAACAGCGTCGAACGCGTGGCTGCAGCGGGGTGATCTCTTTCCTGAGACTTTTTTCCTTTGTTTTCCTGAGAAGCTTTCATGGTGGCTACCCAGGATCTAGTCATTGACACTCGCAATTACCAAAAATACATAATACGAACAAACGCACACTAAACATAACTGACACCTGCAGGCGGTGCTGCAGTGGCTCTGAAACTATCCAGCCTATCACTGGGTCTTGCAGGGCTATAGTCCAAACCGACTTCAAGCATCGTCATGATCAGGTGGCAGCCATCATTCACCAATAGAAAATCCTCTCCATCCAAAGGTTGCCTGGAAGAGATTGCTTTTAGCAGTAAGGCCGCCACTTGTTCCAATATTTAAGTTTATTAAATTATTTCTGTGTAATTCTTGGTGTGAACAATAAAGAATTAATCAATCAATGAATCAATCAATCAATATCTTGCGCACAAATATGAACTGATAGATGAAAAAGTTCCGTATTACAAATACGCACCGCAACCTATGTTAGAAAATGACGAGTACACAGAGTTTACTGGGATAGAACAATTATGTCTGACAAAACAGTACATTTTAACAGACTGGACATTACAGTATTTAGATAAAACGAATAAGACTGCTTATTTAATAAATATCGCCATCTGTAACACACACAATTTACAAACTACACATAAGTAATGAAAAGATAGAGAAATAAACCGAATTAGCAATAGAGATTAAAACAGAGTTGCAAATCAATATAACTAAGACAGTACCTATAGTAGTGTCAACCACTGAGGTAATACCCAAAACTTCGTATGCTAGCTTAGAAATGCTAAACATCCCACCCACAGCTTATAAACGACTCCAAAAGGCAGTGATACTGAACACTGGTCTTCGGCCCGTGCAAAGATTACCTCCCTCGTAGGAGAGAAACAGAACATGTTTATACAAATAATAATAATATTTATTACCAAAAGAAGAGTTACATAAACAGTAACATAATTACGCTTATTGGCAGACTGAAAATACAATTTGTGTTCGGAAGGCAGGTACTAATGGGTCCCAAACTAGGCAAAGCCTGCGTCTTGGTAGCCCAGTTGTCTCATGTTACATACTCGTATTGCGATAACAAGCGCGCCTACGTGGTTAGTAGATTAATTTAGTTTACAGAGATTAATACTATGTGACAACATTACATAATTATAATTATGTACCTGTATGGACGCATAAATTTAAATTATAAAAAAGAAAACTTAAAAACTGTCTCGAAACGAGATACCGATGAAATAGATTTAGATATAATTTGTAATGGTTAGGTGTACATAATAAAATGTGCATCACAAGCGTACATTCACTACATAATGAAAGGAGACCATATACCAGTTTTTCAATAGACTTTTAAAAAGAAAACCTAATCAAAATTTTTCTAACCGCCAATAGGTTTTTTTTATTGTCCTAATAAAATGTGCCCCATAAATTTAGCTGATTAATGAACACAAAATGAAAATTTTATCAAAAATAAGCAACTTATAAGCATTTTAATATCATGCTAGACAGAGAGGAGATTATGACGTCACTTCTCTGTACTCCATATAAATTATATTCTGAAAAGTATGGCACACAGAGGCGTGACGTAGTTTTTTGTTTTGTGGGAAAGGGACAGAGTTTTCTCTAACAAAAACGCTTATATATCAAAACATTAACAACCGATTAAAATTATTTTTTCAATAAATATAATATATTTACTTAAATTCTTCATAAAAGCTATTGGTTTCAACGATATAAACATCAGTCACCTACTATAAGAAAATAATCTTATCGGTTTAAGTTGTTTCATTCTTAAACTTTAACGTCTAATCTTGTTAGATATATAGAATACTAAGCCAAAATAAACTTATGGTAAATAAATATTTTTTCTATTAGCAACACCGGGAAAGGCTGAGCAGGGTGCAGTCCATGCTCCACCGGGCAGTAGACGGTTGGTTTTAAAAGACGAAGGGAGCTGGTGTGAGTGGTATTTATCGGTTAGATTATCTCCAAATAGACAACCAGTTCATCGTATCAGTATTTTCAACAATTTCAACGGTAATTTTCATTTTTTTTTTTGCAATAATAGAAGTAGAGATGTGATCAAAGGATTTTTGAGGAGTGGTAAATTGTACTGCCATCTAGCGGTTTTCAGGAAAAGTTTTTGAGAATCGACCTAGTGAACTAACACTTAGCTAGATTAACACTTATCTTCTTAATATCACGCTAGATGTCGCGTTTTTAAATTTTATATAACGGTACAATAAATATCCAAATAATATTACTTACGAATGAAATGAGATGCGAATCATGTCATCTTAATTTTTGCCTCGGTAATTTTTACATAAAGAAACAGAGCAACTCATTTAATTTATACTTTTACTGGGTAAAAACATTAAAAATCGTACGTCTAATATGTAAGTTTGAATGACCGTTACGCGTGGCGGGCGTTAGCAGACTGAGCAAATAAGTGTGACGTCAGACACTCCATCCGCAAAATAGGATCTGCGGCTGCAAGTCGCTCATCGCAACTCCTTATCCTCCATGGTTTTATATCTTCAAAAACAGTGCAATGCGTGAGCGAGATAGGGTGCGCAACATTCTGGACCTTAAGTGAATTACTATTATTTCAGGTGTTAGGTTCACAAAATCATGTCCATTGTCCACGCATTGAACAAGTGTAAACAACACAATTTTAGTACGTCTTTATAGTTTCACACCTGTTTAAATATTTTGATCGTCAATGCGCAAACTCACTAAGGTAAGAAGTTAAGTATATCATTATTATCATTTAGTGAAAATCTAGAGGTACGGATTTAAAAACACATAACGTTATTTCCAAAAAATCTCATACAACACTGAATGCACGTTTTGTATTTAGATAGATCTTCCAAAATTTGCAATGATCATTAAAAGAGATTTGCCGGGCCTCACATAATTAATTTTTTATTTTTATTAGAACATTTAATGAGACGATCAAAACCCTCTCCTGGTAAGACATACCTAGTAAGGCCTACCCATTTAAGGTCAAACGATTGAAGGGGCAAGCCCAGGCATATCTCTCTCCACAATGTGGTATATTAAGTATTATACCTGAGCCTGGAAAAAAAATATATTACTGATCCCAAAAAAAACAAAAATTCAAAAATTACTGGCTTTTATTTGGCCCAACGCGTAAGCATTGCTATTCAACCTGCCAATGCCGCCAGCATGCTGGGTACGTTACCGACTGGTAGTGGTTTTGAGCATTTGGATTGTCTCTAGACTTTCATCTGTCTGGATACAATCCTTTTGTTGTTGGCTAACTAGTTTAATTTAGATATTATGTAATATCGGGAAATTGCGTAATATCTTCTCGTCTAAAATCCCGCAGTCTGAAAAGGTCTTCAACCAGTGTGTGTTGCCAGTGATGACATAATTATGGAACTGAAACGTGGTCTTTAACTGCTGGCCTTTTGGAAAAACTCAGAGTTACACAACGGGCAATGGAGGGAGCTATGCTCGGAGTTACTTTGCGCGATAAAATCCGGAACGAGGATATTCGCCAAAGAACCAAAGTCACGACATAGCTCGCAGGGTTTGCAAGTTGAAGTGGCAATGGGCAGGCCACATCGCTCGAAGAACTGATAACCTATGGGGAAGAAAGGTTCTTGTGTGGCGACCGCGAACCGGAAGACGCAGCGTAGGAAGGCCTCCCACTAGATGGACCGACGACATTGTAAAAGTCGGGGGCAACCGGTGGATGCAAATGGCAGGTTGTCGTACAGTGTGGCGGTCTAAGTGGCAGGTTCAGCAGTGGACGTCTCCGGGCTGATGATGATGATGATCAGATATTATGTAGTTTGTAGAAAATGTAATTAATTTATTTAGGAAACTCAACACTTAGGATTTAGTAAGTAATATTTTGTATTTTTCTGATTTTGTTGTAGTTATACCATTTGGCAGTGTTGTGAGTATTTTAGTGTGCATTCATATGAACAGGAATTTGCTTCTTTAGTGTGAAGGTGTTTTACACAAACGTGTGACATACGAGCAAGGGCGGATCCAGGATTGATTTCAGGGAGGGGCAAATGGACCAAGTTCCCCGTTAAAGTTATAGTATTTTTCTATGCTGTCTTGGGAATCGATTATTTTTCAATAACATACAAGAATAACTATAAAAAATACTTGTGCCCCTGTGCCCCACCTCTGAATCCTCCCTTGCATGCGTCCTCGTCCTCGTCCCCTGCAAAAAGCGGCAGAAAATTACTTAGGCAGATTATCGAGCTTCGAGCATACACCATTGATTGGAGATGCCCATGGTATAATGAGGTTCTATAGGCAACATTTTTCGCAGATGGCGCCAGCGGCAGTCAGGATGTGACAAATCAAGTTATCTTGTTAATCGTTGTTTATATCTAATTAAGTATCTGCTCTTGATGAGGGCTTGTCGATAATCTAGTCCAAGGAAAAATACTGGGCATTAGCTGTGTCATGGTTTAATAATCTATAGATGCAGTTGTTGACGGCCTGAAAATAGATTTGTAGGTTAGATAGTTGTTTGTTTACATTTTATGTTGGACAGAGCTTTAATTAGCAAGGCAAAGGATTACTGTACAAACCAGTATATTTTATGCAAATTCTTCTAGGTAATCCGAGTCTTTAAAATGCTATCAGCAAAAACAAAACAAAAAACAACAAAATGTATAAGATTGACAGGTCTAGCTGAGAGATGGCCGCACCGACGATACGCCACCTAGCAGAAAAAAAACGCAGTGTGGATCCCCATTATGCTTCGAAGCTTGATCACGACCTTTGCAGCGACATATAAAACACTATTGAGTAACAACATATTCCAGGGCGTCAGTGCACTGGCGCTCTCTACCCTAAGACAAACGATGATGAACCCTGTTTTTTAATGCTATATGTAGTGACCAGACGATCGAGATGTTCGCCTGGTGGTAAGCATTACGCCTGCCACTAACAGAAACAGTGTCAGAATTGTGAACTGGCAAACACAATCCTGCGCCGCACTGCACTGCGCTCGTCACCCTGAGATATTAGATGTTAAATATCTTCATACCCAGTAATTATTGTGGTTTTATTACATTGCCATTCAAACTGAAACACAGTAATGCTTGCACACTACTACTTATTCGTTGAATAACTAACAAAGATGTGGTACATCCCCAGGTACTTTGCAATAGAGTCCTACCACTACAAATGTAATTCAAGGATAAGGCGTATTGCTGGAAAGCTTTTGCAGAAGCAAGTTTATCGCTTTAATAATTTGAGCTTTAAACGTTCTTTCAAAAGCATCAATTTCAATGCCAGCATGCTGGGTATGTAAGAGTACGCTGCACACTAGAGTAAGGGTTAATTTGAATGTTTGGACTGTCTCTAGACTTTCACGCATACAGTCCTTTTGTTTTGCGTAGTAGGTTAACGTAGTAGTGCGTAGTAGTTAGATTTTGCGTCTTTTATTTGTGGATATTAACAGCATTTGCCACTAAAAAAAAAACAATACTAATCGATTTAATTAGTATGTTTACGTTTTTAACCAACTTCAATAGACTTCTATAAAATTACCCTTCTAGTAAGGGCGCTCGTACATGAATGCGCCACATAAAGCCGTTGTTTAGTACGGTCGCCACTCGTCGGGAGGACAATTTAATATTCTATTTTATTCCGACGATAAGACTAAAGTATGTAATTTCTTCTGCCCCGAATTCGGATGAGTTTTATGATGTGGAAGAGTTAGGGTTGGGACTGTTTGGGTTATTTTTTAAATTTAACACCAATAATACAAACAAAAAAAAGTCGCGGGCAACCGGTGGATGCAACTGGCAGGTTTTCGTACAGTGTGGCGGTCTAAGGGGTAGGCCTTCATTCAGCAGTGGATGTCTCCGGGCTGATGATGATGATGATGAATACAAATAACTTGAGCTTTTTGAGTTTATGTACGGATTTCCATACCACTGGCTTTTTAGTGAAGGAAAACGGAAACCTGCAGACATCCGGAAAAGGCCCGATTGGCCTTCGATGGTGGGTGGGTCTTGAGCCCAGCAGTGGACTATCAAAAGTCTTGTTATGTTTGATACTAACAACATAATTCGCACTTTTTTATTTTTATGATTATGGCGAAATAAATGCGCCACTTTTATATTTAAGTGAAATGACAATATGGTTTTATACAATAACATAACATAATATTTTTTTCTGACTATATTTTTTGAGTTATTGCAATTCTACAAAATAAATAAAACATTGGGCATCGTAGCACGTCACACGCGACGGAGAGAAAAACAAGGCATATTACGCTATTTATGCCTTGTTTTGACGGCGCCATTTTCGAGCGGCGATCAGGTATATATTTCATCGAAGCCTAAACCACATAAAAGCTTCGTATTTTATGTGCGGTAAAAAAACATCTAAATAAAACAATATATTGAAACCTGTACTACTTAATAGTGATACTATCTAACTTGTATAGATTTTTAATACCTCCTCTCTATTAAATATGTTTGGTGTAATGTAATACATTTAGATGTGAGTATAATATTTATTAGTAGTTATTAAAACATTACATTTTCTATTTATTTTATCTATAAGTACGATATTTCTTTTCTTTATATCCTTTGTCGCATTTAACTAAACTAGTTCCCAAAATGGCAACCCTGCCGTCAATTGCTGTAAGAAGTGCCCCTCCCAGCTCCCGATAATAAAACCCTCCTTCCCCCGAGGGTGGCAACACCCACACTAAGATGACGTGAGTATATTGAACAAATTCTCGTGCGGACAGAGCTCGGGACTTGTTTGCTGATTTTCATATTTATTAAGATATATAAATTCTTTATAGTAACACCAAAATAAATAATTACATCCGTAATGACCGTAATAGAAAAATGAACTTAAAAGTAATTTAACAATTGGCTATCGTTAATAGCGATCGGGACTTAGGATGAAGCCTACAAGACAAAACAGTAAAAAAAAACTTACTCTCTACATACACGAGAGCCCCTGCTTTTTATTAAGCTATTACAGTTCCATTATAGACAGTCACGGAAAAAATTACTCACTATGACATTCAAGATGAAACATTCCTTATTATATATTTTATGAATGACTGATGCTGTTGGCCTCAGATGGCCTCTACACTAAGATGTTTTTACCTGTAGATGAGTTGTCCCCCCCGCCATATTTACTAGACGAAATCAAGGTAATTGCCGTGATCGCTACCAGTCTTTCACTACCGAATGTCCGGTAATACGCTGCCGCTAATCGTATGTTTTCTAGCAAAAAGATGGTGATATAATGCCTTTCTGTGTATTCAGACACTGCACAATCTACACAGGCATTGTGAGAGACAAAAAAAAATCAATTTCACGCGTAATTACTGTATTTTTATTGCAATGGGAAAAAATGAAATTTATTTTATCTGAGGCGACTGTTGTCACTTTGAAATGGATGGCCGAGATAGAAAGATCGTCTTGTGTGAGAGAGTGAAAGAGAGCCACACCGGCGCGGCGAGGGCGCTCGCTCTGGCCAATCAACTTGTGTTGCTTATTACGCCGTAAGAGAAATTAGATATTTGTCTCTTTCTAACAACAGGTGTGGCGTATAAAGTCGGTCATATTCTTTCCTTTTCTTCACAAAGTGCATAGTAACATGCGTAAGTATATTTATATAGGCAACTTCTAGTCAGTTTTTAAAGCAGTTTTGTTCGACTATAACTACTCTATTTATTTCAACTCACTGCCTCTACAGCGTCACCGGACTTTTCATTCCTTATTTTTATGTTGCTTACCTTTAAACCGCGAGCAGTCCAGCTTCTATTAAAAAAAAACAGACTAAGATTGACATAGTACAAATTAATTCATCATCAGGCGGCCAGATGACGTCAAATGTTGGACTCTATGCCATAATCTCAACGCTTGGCAGGTGGGGATCGCAGAATGATAACCACCGTTAACCGAGAGGTTAACGCTGTGCTCGCCCACCGGTGGTTCCGCAGATGCAGTTAAGTTATACGAGTAGTAGAGGATCCGATGAACAACGACCTTCACCCATCTGTTTAGTCAATAAAAATGGTTAGTTATCAAATTAAGTATGCTAGAAAATACATCGGGAGTGGGTTGGCTAAAAAAAACTGGCAAGGCTATGATTTATTAAAAATTATAAAATAACTTTTTATTTAATATTGCACATATGAGTTAAACGAATAAATTTAATAGCAATCGAAAGTATCAAGCCTATAGAATATGTAAACGTTGGGTTGTCTGTTTTTTCCTGGAGTAACTCTTTGAAAAATTATATGTTTAGATTGACTGATGGATCCTAAACGCGTCGAAATAAATAGCGGTTAACAGTTAGCCTCTTATGCACGCACACTATAACAACGACAATGGTGCAACGCGAGTGTAAGACATGGCTGTCACGCACACTAGTATAATAATGTGGGCCTGTAATTTTTCGTTCATAAACAGTACGAGACTCTATCTAGACATATTATTTATCAAAGGCGTAACTATTGGGTTTTCAGGTATAAACATTAAACAGGTATGTTGTAGTTATTTCCACTTATTTGTTTATTAAATAAAACAGTATCAAAATAGCTAGTATCAACATCCCTGTTTATACCTACAAACTCAGTAGTTACAGTTAGTATAAAAAACGTGCTGACATCATCATTATCATCAGCCAACCTCAGTCCACTGGAAAAAGCACAAAGCCCTCTCCTACGCATGCCTCTCAAGGCAATATTCGGCGGTCCTATCTCCTTGTCAATAAACAAGAATAAATTTGTTTGTGGCATTGACTATATCTGACCCTTGTGGTTCTCACGAATTCTTATTAGAATAACAATGGCCTGAAATGTCCAGACTCCAAAAGAAACGGATGAATATTGAATGAAATTAAAATTGTTTTCTAGTTTTAGAATACGCTTACAGCCGATCATGGGAATTTATCTCTACATCGTGTATTTACAAGATGACTTTGGAATATTGTATGTCCCTCATTCCAATATACATAACACTCTGCATTCTAGGCGCTCTATCTCAAAAACGATTAATCTTATTATTTTTTTAAATTAATTAATAAATAATTTTTTTTTAGGTATTTGTTTTTATTAACTTCAACAAACTACAAAGACTACTTAGCCTACTACACAACAAAAAACAAAAGGATTGTATCCAGACCGATGAAAGTCTAGAGACAATCCAAATGCTCATACCCACTACCGGTCGGCAGCGTACCCAGCATGCTGGCGGCATTGCCACGCTGGATGGCAATATGTGAGTTGTACCAACTAACTCATAGAATGTAATATAGCCATTAAATGATTAAAGACCAAATTTTTTTTTAAATTAGAAAACAGAGATGGTTTGGAACAGAGCAATTAAAACAACCTATTCACTAAGAACCTCCTCCAAAATAAATTCGATCCACCTAAATCCTCTTACACTCCCAAAAGGATCGAAACCGTGACGCGACAAAACTAACCCTTACAACCCTTACCACCCCTAATCCCTTTCCACCCTCGCGATTTTCTTTCATCCCTCCCCGTGATGGGTCAAGTCACCCTGCTTAAGATCGATGGTGGGGGTGCCAGATTAGACTTTGCGATAAGGGTGGAAGGGTGAGAACCCGAATTAGAGGCCCTTTGTGTTTCTCAGATGGGTCGCCCGAACTTTGGGCGTTGTTTTGACGTGTTTTATAATTAATTTGGTAGTTTCAAACCGTAGTTAAACGAGGGTGGATGAAATTAATTTTGGCCCGCGCTTATGTAACACGGGTAGTGTTTACGGCTAGCATATTAGTAGAGAAATTATTTAAAGAATGAGCCAAGCTAGCGATTGAATCAGGTGCTCCTTATATTTTCATTACCATGATCAACCTATCATACTTTTTTATACAATGAATTGTTCCTTCGATTGTACGTCCGCCTGGTGTTAAGCAACATGCCTGCTCATGAACCAGAACACAGTAATGCTTTGATGCACACTACTGCTTGGCTGTGAAACAAACGCTGCTTGAATACGTTGCTGCTGGACTAGAGACATGACTCTCCCAAGCCACGACATTCACGACAGCTCGATCTTCGTCTTTATGCTTCCAGCCTCTGTCAGCAGTCTTACGTGTATCGTCACTCCACCGAGTCTCAAGAAGTCCTTGACTACGTTTGCCGATTCGCGGTCTAAAGGCCTATACGTATACACCATGGCTCGTCTGCCTTTGTACTTGCGGAGGATTCCGGAATTTAGGATAAAACGCACCGGGCTGATGCAGTCAGGAGTTGTACCTATAAGCATTTTATCCCCAGCACAAGATAAGAAGCCTATGATGCTCTTGCATCAGTTTTTAACATCCCAGTACCTACCATAGCCCTTATCCTCGAATGGAGTTTGAGCTTTACGTATTCGAGTAGACATACATGTATGTCTACTCTATTTCGTGACCAGTATGATCAGCCTTCTGACTCTTCAGTTAACTAATGCTATGAGCTATGGCGAAGACTCAATGTGTCAAAACCACGTCAGTTTTCATTTATTATGGCAAAGGTGTGGCACTTCTCCAGACAGACTCTCCAATAGAGTTCTCGTCTTCAGCCTTAAGACGAGCCTTAATAGAGGGGTGTTGCCATAATCCCCACGCTTGGCAGGCGGTTGGGGATCGCAGTTTGCTCACCTTCGTTAACCAAGAGGACGCTGCTGCCCGTCCTGCGGTGGGTCTGGTTGCAGTTTAAGGACATACCCAGGTCCAATTGAGTCCTACTACTACAAAAAAAATAACTTCTTCAAGGGAAAACAAACCAAGATACATTTCTATCATTATTTAAGGAATAACAACCGTGATTATTTACAAACATATAATAAATTCAAGATTTTTTTTACAGTAATGAGAGAGTAAAGAGTGCCATTTTCGTAATTGTATGAAATGTTGGCAGGCGGTCTCTTCAGCTCGTTTCGTTTTGCGTCCAAATTCAATTTTAGCCAAAATGTGCTACATTAGCCATATTCGAGGACACCAGCGAAGCTCCTTATCTGATTAAGTAGCAGAATGGTCGCCGTAGCCAAAACGGCATAGATGATATTATTATTAAATTCGAGTATTTTAAAATCATGTTGAGCTTGTTTTATAATTATACTAGAAAGATAGAAAATTTTGTCTGTTATCAAAACTCAATTTTACTGTACACTCAAGCGCCGAGGGAATATTTCATGGCAACTAACTGTAAATAAGTTAAAATAGAAGCCAGGTTTAGTGTAAATAATGTGTTAATAAGTTGTTTGTCCAGGGCACTGTTTGTCCAGGAATAATTTAATGTTCTACATTTCTAACTGCCTGTTAGTTTTATGGGTGAAAGATTTCTACATTTACTTTGTAGTTCAATTTCTGAATAAAGTTCTTTAAACAAAGGTATTATGACGGTATTGTTGGTTTAACATTATCGTTACTAAATTATGTGTCTGAAGTAGCAGGTACTACAAGTACTCGCGTAGCAAAAAATCGCGAAGCATGGAAAGGCACGGAGGGCGCAAATTTGGGTGCCGTAAAAAATGTTGTTACATTATATTTAACATTCAGGGAATAATGCTATTTAATTTTTATTTGATTTATACTAATTTATTGACATCATTATGATAGGAATAAACTTCGTAGAATCGCGAGGATTCGTCTAATCCTGCAGCAAAAAAAAATATTGACGCCAATAAACAGTCTCGTTTTAGACGTCGTTGACGTCTACGTGTAACAGAGAGATTAGCTATGTGCCGCATAAGATAGTAATGATTTAGAGCACACAGTCAGCATCCGGGTCCAAAATTTTCGATTCTAGCGCTCATTCCTTCCGCGCACTTGCATAATGCGGAATGTGCTTCCTGCGAAGGTCTTTTCGCAAAATGAGGGCGACCGCTTTTATGCTCACTAGTTGGCGCCACTGGCGAGTTAGGGTCTAAAGTATAGCTGATTACAACCGTTACCGAAGTTTAAAACGATTGTAATAGTAAACACACAGGGACTAGGGACGTATCACAAACTAACCTCTGAATTAGCTGTTCTTTCAGCACGCTAAATTTTGCACCTCTTTTCTTAGCTCGTTTTTAAATCAGTGATATTAATTTGCCCGAGGCTCGACTTTTGTTTTTTTTTTATATTTAAGCCCGTGATAAAGACTCGTTGCAAAATAGTCCTATTAAATGTACATAAATGCTGGCAAATAAACAGCGACAGTATAAGATTTCGGAGGTCGGAGACCTCACTCTACACTAGCGCCTCTAGCGGCGATTTTTAAACGCGATAGTCCTCATTATAACATGAAACGTTTGCATTTTTCATCACCACGCGAGTAAAACAGCGGAGAACTCCCAATATCACATATTTCATATTAATCTGAACTGCTTGTTCCATTTCAACTTCAGCTCTGTTCTGTTTCTCTTCTAATAGTTTTTGAAAAGAGCAGCGCGTTGGGGCGAAGACTTCATAACGAGTATTTTAATTACAGCAGCCATTCATACCAACTCCCTTGTCTGTTCCGAGCAGCTATTGGACCACTATTGTCTTAAGAGAACACTGGCTTGTCGCAAAACTGAAGCTGCGCGTTTAACTGAACGTTTTACCATAGGCACTGTAAACAGTAAGAATAAGTGGATACGTTTTTAGCTTTAATGTGTTATTAAGTTATTATTAAGTTGTTTTTCGGATTGGTTTATTCAGTCACCAAAAAAATATGTCTCTCTTCACACACTTATTTATTTATTTAGTAAACATACAAAACACTGTTTAAATCGCTTTTATTAGACGCTAAGGGCATGCACGTATGTTATTAAGTGTAAAATATAAGCACGGTCAACAAAAAGAGGAGCTGGGCAAAAAATAAAACATTAAAAAAAGTCTGTAAGGTAAGTTACACATTTTAGAATGTTTTTTTTCATTAAAGGATAAACTAGTCGTTCTGTGAACACCACGCACATCTCGTTGTGTGTAGAGCCCGTGAGCTCACAGCGCGGTTCAAGTTCAACAATTCCATAGACTTTTTCGCCAGCGATTTTAGTTTGGAAGCAAATTTTCTCCCACGCCATTTACTGGCTGGTCAATGGTTAAGTGGACGTCCAAAATGGGGGTAAAAATGAGATGCAACTATATAGTTACCTACTATTAAAAGATACGGCTTTAATTTTAATGACGTGCTGAGCACTGTCAAGTGCAGTCTTGTGACCTGGGTATGTCTTTGAACTGCAACCAGACACCGGAGGACGGGCAGCAGCGTCCTCTTGGTTAACGGTGATGACTATTCTGCGATCCCCAAGCCGCCTGCCAAGCGTGGGGATTATGGCAACACCCCTCTATAAAGGGGGAGGCCTTCGTCCAGCAGTGGACGTTTTATGGCTGACAACGACCGAGCACTTGATTTTTGTATTACGTAGAACGTCGTCTGTTATCTTAAGCAACGTTTTTAAGTAATAGGCCTATAATGCTTAAAGTAACGTAAGAGAGCATATTACACAAGTAAGTTGTTCGAAGTATGCGACAGTAGAAAGTTTGCTTTTAATGTGAGAATGCCACTCCCACTATCTGCAAGGCATTGTGTTATATTAGATAAACAATGGTTATTGTTTGGACGGAATGGTATCGAGATAGTAGTTATCTTCTCGTATGTGGTACCTTAGTTATTGTATGGTATGGACAAGGATGAGGTACTTCGTTATCCTTATCTATATATATAAAAGGCTCTGTCCTGACTGATTCAACGACTGACTGACAGACAACGCACAGCCCAAACCGCTGGTCGTACAGCTTGAAATTTGGAGGGTGTATTAGTCTCGACGCGGAGGGGTGTACTAAGAAAGGGTTTTTTGAATACGACCCCCAATATATAGTATAGTTCATTTAAAATAAAAATACTGTTTTCAAACTTGACAGGGACGATTTAAGGGTACTACTAATAAACTACCCAAATTTACATTTGGGTAGTTTATTCAAAGGAAGGGAAGTTGGGAGGGGGGGGGAGTTGGTAGAGTCGGTCAAGTCGGTAGAGTCGGTAGAGTCGGTAGAGTCGGTAGATTGGGTAGAGTTGGTAGTCGGTAGAGTCGGTAGAGTTTGCTCGGAATGATTTAAAGTGGAGAATTTTGGGGGCGGTCCGAATTACTTCCGCACGCAGACGAAGTCGCGGGGGACCTCTAGTGTTTAATATGACTTCTAACGTGCCGTGGTCCAAATAAAAAAGTGTGTGAACATTTTGTTTTATGCAATAGACTACGAGACAAGCGAGACCTTTATCTAATAACTGTAGAAGTGCCAGTATTGTGAACTTTCGAACAAACTCTTGCGCCGCACTGTACTGCGCAAGCCACCCTGAGATATCAGCGGCCTTACTTAAAAAACTTTTCAACCGTTAGTCACTGCTTAAGATGCTCTGCCATCTCCTCTCTGACGTGAAGCTGCACGTGCTAGAAAAGGACTGAGAAGTTTAAGCAGTGACTAAGAGAATCGAGATTATTTTAGGTAAGGCTGTAGATGTCAAATCTCTTCATGCCCAGTAATTTATCTGGTAATATTGCCCTTAAACCGAAACAAAGCAAGTTTTACACATAACTGCTTGGCGGTAGAATAACGGGCAAAGGTGTAGTACTTCCCCAGGCAGACTCTACAATAGACTCATTATACTACTACAAAACTCCTAGACATAGAAACTACTCCTACTATGTACAATGTGTAACAAAAAGGATCAAAAATACTGAAGGGTATGTATGTAATCATCATTATGAACAACTTTTACAATGGAGCTAACCTTGAAATCGCGAAAAATCTCGAAAAAAGAAATATCAGCTGTTCCATAAAAAAAGTTCATTGACATTGGACCAGCTGTTTTATTTTTCGCGATTTCAGGTTTGGCCACATTGTAAAAGTTGTTCATAATAGGATAGATGACTGATGTTTATATCGTTGAAACCAGTAGCTTTGATGAAGAATTTAAGTAAATATAGTATGTTTATTGACAAAATAATTTAAATAAAAATGAAAATGAAAAAAATTGTATTACATTAGAATACACGTTTTAAACAACAATTGTGGAGGCCTTCTTTTGAGTATAGCAATACTTGTGACAGAAGACCTCATTCTTCCATAACCATTACAAATATTAGTGTATTTATCGTACATAAAAAAAAAAAAAAAAAAAAAAAATATCAAATAATAATAAATAATCAGAAATAAATCAGTTAATAATGTTCTGAAATATGAGCGTTTAAAGTTTTTGTTAGAGACAACTCTGTCCCTTTCCCACAAAACAAAAAATGACGTCACGCCTTACTTGTCAGAATAGAATTTATATGGCGTACAGAGAAGTGACGTCACGATTTGCTGTTTCGACTCTCTGTCTAGCGTGATATTAAAATGCTTATAAGTTGCTTATTTTTGATCAGATTTTCATTTTCTTTTCATTAATCAGCTATATTTATGGGCCACATTTTAATAGGACAATAAAAAAACCCAGTCATCTAGCCTATTACGAGTACATACATACCCTTCTTCAGTATTGCCGAACCGTTTTGTTACGTTTGTTTTTTTTTTTGTTTTTTTTTCCAGCTAGGGAAAATATATAAATCATAATTATATTCATAGAATGAAAAATAGTTTATGTAAATGAAATTACTTAGTGAGTTAAATACAATCGAAAACATTAATTTTCACAACTTTCTGACCAGTTAGTGCCTGTACAAGGTATGGTTTATGCTTTTCTACAATAGAGAAATTGCATTCTGTCCTTTTCATAATTGCTAGACTTCTAGTTACCACTTCAAATACTGTTTTCCCTCCTTGTCACTCTAAAAGTGTTCGCGCATAGTGTGTGTGTTCAGAAAAATTACGAAATATTCCTTATTTTGACAAGGTTGCATAGTTTTCGTATTTGAAAGCTAGACGGTTGATCCAACTATTGGGTTGTTTGCTTGTATCTAAAATTAGTTTTGGACCCTCCGCAATGCAATTAGATCTCCCCAGAGACCAGTGTTTGGAAGGGGTCCATTTTAATATTAAAACTTTTGTTTTATAGAAAGATAAATACTTAGTAGGTACTTAAGGGGCCATGTGGCCTTATTAGTAAAGGTGTAGTAATTTCGGAATAGTTAATCCATCTTTTGTCTCTATCCGTATCCATCCATCAAGTATTATATTTATTTGTTTTTTTTATTATATTTTTACACATGTACAAATATTTAAACTGGGAAGCGACAATGCCAGAAAAATATCAGACAAATAGTGTTAATTAAGATTATTTTTATATGTATGTTAGTCTGTAAGGTATTTAGGTTTAAAGATATTTATTTTATTCTCATATAAGACATTACATCACTTCCATGAGAACACTGCTATAATATTTTTAAGTAGTTCATTATCGCAAGATGCAGCTAATATATATTTATAACACATAATAGATATATATACAATGCAAATCGAATTAATAAATTTATGCAGAAACAAATAAGTGTGTTTAACGTGTTTTATAAGTTATTCCTGTTGCCTGAAATAAACTATTATTATTATACACGTATTTATTTCATTTCTTAGTTATATAAGTTTTTATATTTTATTTTATTTATTAAACGAACTATTAACTACTTATATACAATAAAAATATATATATATATAAATATTAAAAAAAAGCTTGTACCTGTAAAACAAAAACGCCGTCTAGATCGCCACCATGCGGTAGGGTTCCCAGCATGCTGGCTACATTTCCCCGATGAATAGCAATACTTAGCCTCTGGGCAAAGTATGCACCAGCTCTGAGGTCCCTTGAGGTGAGGACCAATCTCTTGGCCAAATCTTTACAAAAATAAATATGTCGGAGTACCACGCCTTTTTATCCATCTATATAAAATTCAAAGTCCTGACTGACTCACTGACTGATATATTCAACGCACAGCCTAAACCGCTGGTCCTAGAGACATAAAAATTTGGAGGGTGTATACTTTGGAAAGGGGGAGGCCTTCGTTCAGCAGTGGACGTCTCCGGGCTGATGATGATGATGATGATACTTTGGAAAGTGTAGGTATTCACTAAGAAAGGATTTTTGGAAATTCTATCCCAAAGGGGGTAAAATAGCGAATCAAAGGTAGTATGAAAGTCCTTTGTTTTTGTACTTTTAGTCACGGAAATTTGGATTTGGATAGTTCATTTATAATAAAAATGCTGTTTTCAATATATTTTTACAGGTACGATTTAAGGGCGGGAAAGGGGGGCTGGAATGTTGTATGGAAAGTTCTTTGTTTTTGAAGTTATAGTGATGAAAATGTATATTTGGTTAGTTCATTCAAGGAGGGGGGGGGGGGGGGGGGGGGGGGGGAGAGAGAGTTGGGGGAGGAGGGATTGCTCGGGATGATTCAAAGTGGTGAATCTTGGGAGCGGGCCGAATTTCTTCCGTACGCGGATGAAGTCGCGGGCGACCTCTAGTTAAGTTATAAATCTGAAAGAAAGGAAAATACATCAGATTACACATCATCAGACAGAAGAGATCAACTGCTGGACGAAGGCCTCCCCCTCAATACTTCACGACTTCGCGGATTTAAGTCGAGTGGACTCCCGATAAGGCTACCACTGCTTATTGCTGTTTTGAATATTAACTTTCATAAAACCCCAGACACAAGTTATTTACTCGTAGATACATAAGGCAACATTTGTCCAATTTATGCCCAAGTCTCGAACATTTGTCGGCACTATTGGAATAACTTCAAATAGTGCAGTTGATTACTAACTTCAAAGCAAGCAATTAAAACTTCTTTGTGCGGTCCCTCCCAGGGGGGGAGGCGTTTGCGGGCAAGGGGGGAGAGGGGTAGGTCACTTGACTCAGCATAATTGGAAAACTTTCCCTGCGGACGGCCTGAGCCGTGATGAAGGTTACTTGTGTCGGTTGAATGACGGCTTTGTTAGATCTTTGAGGTTTAGGATAGTCGGTGACTGGAGGTCTAGAATATATAATTGAATAAAGTGGACTACAAAACCAATTTGATGGTAAAATTTAAAATTGAATGTTAAGTGTTACCAATAAAAACAATTGAAAATTAAAATTAAAAATTATAAAAAAATCGGAAAAAAATACGATGCCGACGATAATATCTTCATATTTTGCAGTTATTTTGTTTTATTCCAATAATTTTGATTTAAACACCAAACTAATGAACTGATTTCGATAAAATGTTTAATTAACCACCTCTGTATCCGATATCACTTACGAAACAAAAAAGAATCATCAAAATCTGATCGTAATTGTCGGAGTAATCACGTAACATACATACAAAAAAATATATAAAATTAATAATTGTAAAACTGTTTCTTGTATGACAGAATGACGAACGAGCAGGTAGGCCTCCTGATGTTAAAGCCGGCCTACTGTGTATGAACAACTGCAACTCTAGAAGCGTACCTAACCGGGGCAAGGATTTTATTTTCGGTAAGATAAAACATACATTTTAATTTTTTATTAATTCAGTTACAGTTAATTTCAGTTAATTATTCAGTTAATTATTTTCCTCAAAAAAGTCGGCTTACAGTTTTTGCTCTGCAATATTACACTCTATAAGATACAGCATAAGCCTAACAATCAACTGTGAGTAGACTTGCTCACATTGGCTGTGTATGTAGTCTCTTAAAATAACAATAGGCGAACTTTCGACCATTTGCAAAATACTCCCTATCGAGGGGGTCACAGATGGTAGCTAGGGGTCATCTTAATTTCGCCGTTGGAGCCCCTTGGAGCCCTTGGACATTAATCTGAAGGGGCCGAGGTCACTGACATCGAATTAAGACGGGAAGAAGGGTCAGCCGATCTTTGCTACGTGTTTTCTGTACGGTAGGAACGAAATAAAATTGTTAGAAAAGAGTAACAAATGTTGCCTTTTTAAACTGCAAAGAAATTGAAGTTCGGGTGCTCAACACAGTTAACCTATGTTAACATTTTTACAAGTATCCCAGAAAACGCAGGTGAAACCACAGGACACTGCAGCTAGTTAGTACATAGATACATTCTATCGTTTAAGTATCGTTAGTTTCAGTAAGTTGAAGCGTAGCGCTCGTGGCGTAGCTTGTCTAGGTGATTCTAAACGATCACCGATGTTAAGCAACAGACGATCCGGTCAGTCTTCGGATGGGTGACCGTGAGTGGCAATTTATTTCTGAGCGCTACCGTGGGTCGTATGACACGTTAAATTGTTGGTCCCGGTTGTTTGTTCTAGTTTCTATAACAACAACCGTCAGCCATGTCAGAGGCCTTCGGGCGGCACATTAACTCTGACACTAGGGCTGTCCACTCAGCCTATACAAACTTACTAACTTTTTTTAGTATAAGAATACTTACCTTACATGATAGAAAACTGCTTCCAGGTTTGCATGGGCATTGGGCGGGCACCTTCAATCTTCATACAAAGGAATCTTAGTTAAGCATGTTGGTTAAATAAGTAAGTATACGGGGTTACGCGTAACTATAGCGAAAGAAGAAGGGGGTCATTATACTTAAAGTAGGGCTTTCGCTTTTCTGTGTCTTTTACTACGGGGCCTAAACTGGATTCGCGGAGAAAAAAACAATTTTATGCCGTTGAAAAATGTTTTTTTTAGATACTTATCTACTTAGAAACTTCCTCTGAAAACCAATGCCCAGGCAATCTTATCCGGTCTTAATCAGGTAATCTTCGCCAGGCAGTGAACAGGACACCACGACAAAAGGAAAGCGAAGGACAGATAACACGATAGCTACTCAGCCTATACGATCTTACTTACTTGCTTAGTAAGTTGAAGTTAAATTTAATGATACCTATACACTGAATAATACAATACGACCACTGTGGAAGGGCGTCGCGTGGGCGGCACCACAAAGGTAAAGTGGAACTATCGCGGAGCTTTATATACTTCCCTGCGCCGCCTTGGCAACCTAATATACTGCTTCTTTGTCATAGTAAAAATATATTATTAAATAATATTAATAATACTTAAAAAAACAACCAACTTCAATTCTGAATACCTGCCCGCCTAGCACGCGAGCCGTGATAAACGTCTATCCACTCTTTTTTTCCCTGCGAAAACGATACAGACGTATCCATATTCTAGCTTTATCACTTTATCGCACGGGGAAAGACCAATTAGTCCTCGGCACGTGCTAGGGGGCCTGGAGGACATCTTTTTTCCAACTATTTTGATTTAAAAACCAAACTACTGAACCGATTTAGATAAAATGTATATGGGAATACCTGTAAAGTATGGACCTACTAAACAAAAAATAATTGGTGAAGTAATCGCTTAACAAAAATATAAAAAATGACACTTTCAGTCGACTGGAGAACCTCGCTTTTTGAAGTCGGTCGTAAATAAAAACCTGTTCATTAAAATGATTTTTGCCTATTTTTTGTCAGTTAAAAGTACTTTTGACTGGTTGAGAGATTTTACTCGTACTGCAACATATACACATATTCGTAGCTTTATCCTATTTTCACATGGCAAAATAAATAGAAAAGATTATATCTCGATGTGCGAGGTAAGTTTGCCATAAACAGCAGCATTTTATCGCCGTGCCCGCACCCACTAGTTTTCTTACACAGCCAGAGTTTTCCAACTCATTTGCATTGAAAGCAGATAGTGTTGATTCGCTGATACGCTACCTTTGTGGGTTCTACGTAGTCTAGAAAGTTCCTCTTCCGCAGAGCCAGTTCCTGCTGCCACAGCCTGGCAACTTTCGAATAAACTGGCAACTTTATAAAGTTGGCGTAATGTTGTGGCAAAAAGCGCTCTCGGTAAGTTGAACAATTACCTAAGCAGCGAAAAGTTGCCAGTAATGCTTTGGAGCTCAGTATATTGTTTGAATTATGTTTTGTATATAATTTAGCAGCTGTTAGTTGTTAGAATTAGTTGTGCAGTTTTATCTAATGGGAGATGACAGGAGATACTGTTGTGGGGCTGTGTGGTACAAGAGCTATACCTAGAAAATTGTTATTTATGATACTAGTGCGGTAAGTTGGTTTTTACAAACGAGTAGTCGAATGTATCCCCGAGATGATGTCGAGGGATTACCATAATCACGAGTTTGTAAAAACCAATTCCGCACGTGTGCCATACAATGTTTTACAACACATTTGCGAGAAAACAGATAACAGAAGTACAACAGATAATGAAACAATCTTAATTATTTTGTTTATAAGTATTGGTCGGAAAGTCGCAACTAAATACTTGACACTGGCAAATGCACAAAGTGCGATGCCATAATCCTCCTAGGAGGTAAGAAGAAAAATAAACTTCATTCTAAAGTTAGTCTTCGTAAAAACGTTTCTAATATGAGTGTCTTTTCGTGTTTACTTCTTCAGTTGTTAATGCAAACTTATAAAATATCATTATGAAACACGAGCCAGAGTTATCAAGTAACCGATCAGACAGATCAATCCACTAAATTACTTGCACTTATGTAAAACGAACATAGAAATGAAAGCAGACAATCTATCGGTCATCTTGCGCAGACACGAAAGGTGAGAAATGCGGCGCGAGTGGTGGGGGATCGCACGAATGGTGCGATGCCGGAATGGCGGCCCGGCATGCGAGCTTCAATAGGGCTGCCACAGCATATAATTATATTGGAAACTTTTTTTTATGCAATCGAGTGACTAGATGAGCGAGGCGTTTTTCTGGTGAAAAGCCGTCACGCCTGCCCATAACAGTAGCAATGCCAGAATTGTGAACTTGCGAATACGATATTGCGCCGCACTGTACTGCGCTTGTCACCCTGAGATATTACACGGGTAATCCCGGGTATTTTGTAGACAAAACTTGGGTTTTGGGTTAGACAAACTAAAATGGTGGTTTTAGGAAACCCATTTGGAAAATACAATTTGGGCGAAAAAAATCCTAACTAACTTAAGTTTTTTATAATTCTTTTTTTGCCTTAATTTGCATCCAATTCTGCCTTTTATAGCCCGGAGATGTATCAGAGATCAAATTCAAATAAAAATATCCGACTTATAACAGATTTTAAAATGTTTCCTTGCCTTAATTCAACTACCGTTTTTTATTTATTAAGTCTTCACTTCAATGAGAGATTTACTTACTGGTAAATTAAAAAAAAAACTCATTGTAGATGACTTTGACTTTGCGCGACCTGACGTGGCTGTCATTGTCAAGTTTTTTATTTTATTTCATGTGCCAGATATCAAAAATATTATGCTGGGTTTGACTGGCACCTATACTCTGCGCTTTTTTTTATCGTGGTTTGGAAAATCGCTCATTGTTTGTAAGTTCCATTGTCAACCGATTGAATATTATCGTGTAAAAAATATTTTCTTTTTGGTAGCAGCCCTAAACCTTGCAAATATCTCGCGAGCCTCTCGTAATTGAAAACATAGTGTGTGCGACAGTTTTAATGGCCCTCACCTAATGTTGTAGCGTTAGACGCCTGCGACAAATTATTCACTAGTGTGAATGCACCCTAACGGTATTGAGCTTCAATGTATTAAAGAGGAAGTTAATTGAAAAAATAGAATAATTATTAGACGGACTCGCAAACCGAGGGTTCTGTACTACACCTAAAATCTAGTTCACCGAAAAAAAAACTCTTTACATTAAGCTTGGTGTTCTGTAGTGGTGGGACTCTATTGCAGATTCCGCCTGGGGAAGTACCAGACCTTTGTCAGTTATTCAATCGCCAAGCAGTAATGTACAGTACAAGCATTACTGTGTTTCGGTTTGAAGGGTAATGTTACCAGAGAAAAAAATAAGCTTAGCTTAACATAATAAGAGCGTAAATAGTCCGCTGCCGGACATAACAATTGGACTATGTCGGTATTATATGTTACGGGTTGGATGGTGGATTCACAAACGTCATTGAAAAATAAATTTAAATTTTAGTCTTATTTTGCATTTTCATTTTATTTTGACATTTAAGTATATAATTTGCTATGTTTGAAAGTTTTTATTTTGTTTGTATTTCTGGACATTTAAATTTTTGATTGTATTTCTAGACATGTTAATTGTAATTTTGATATGGGTCTTGTTACCTGCAATAAATGAATATTTTTTTTTATTTAATTTCTTCTCCAGGCGTATGCAGGATTACTTAAGGTGTTTAACTTGACCAAAAAAAAGCCAGTCGTAAAAAATCCGTCAAAAAAGTTTATTGGAACGGGTCCGGGATTTGAACCCACGACCTCACGATCTTAACTCTAGCGATCTTCCACGGCTACCATGGCTATTTGTTTACATTATCTCAAGTCAGATCTATTTTGTGTGACAAAAACAAAAATAAAATAACATTGCCTATCGGTCTTATTGTAGGAAAATATAATTTAATGACCTCCGTCTATTCGTTTCACGTCTCAAACTACATACATACATCACGACCCTCATTTCTATTCCGTGCGAACGAACTGACTTGTGGTATTCATTAGCTCCCTAATACGTGTTACTTTGTCCTAATCTTTGCGCAAAAAACCTCCTAACCTCTGTAATCGACTTTAACTCTTGAGAGACAGAGTTGGGTTTGGATTGTGTGTAAATAATAATTTTAAGTCGATTTGACATACCGGAGCAAGTATTTCGCCACATTGTTTCGTATTCAGTATTATAAAGGGAATTTGTTAATTTCGGATATGGCCAAGTAGTGGTTAACTTTGACTTTACTTTGGAATTCTCTTTAGATAATAATTTGAGGATTTAATTAAATTGCAACGTTAGGATCTGTGACGTGGTATTTGTTTTTAAAGTTTCAATTTTGGAAAATCTAGTAACGTCCTATGGTTGTCCTTGGTTTTGTTGGAAACTTACCTTTTACCTACTGGAAAACTAATAAAATATCTAGCCTTTATACTTACTACTATAGCCTTCCTAAATTACAAACACTTTATGGATATCTGTAAGTCTGAAATAAAAGTTTATTATTTCTTCATTATATATTTCACGTATAGTCATTTTCATATGTAAAGCGTACAACTACCTCTCTCTTTAAGTCATTTTAAAATAACAATTTTTACAACCAAATTGATAAGAGATAAAATGTTTTTGTATTTTAAAAAAAATACTACTAAATAAGTATGCTATATCCATACATAACAGCAACTTGATATAGGTTGTATATTAAATTATATACATAAAATAATAATAATAATAGAAAACATATAAAATTGCAAATGCTTGAAAACAAAACTTATTAAGTCTAGTGTCGTAGCAAGTGCTACGCGTCAAATGCCTCGTAGCAACAATCTACGCAGCAAAAATTATATCACACAAAATAAACCAAGTCAAATTTTGTGTATTTTACACAAAATGTATCGATTATAATCTAATATAATTTTCTATTAACATCATTACAGACCACAGAGTAAGTATTGGTTCTTATACAAAAGACATCAACGAGACTTCTCCCAGACATCCTGTTTCAAAGCAAAGGAACTCCTAATAATGCTCTAAAACTGTAAATCGTGTGTTGCATACGACTTTTCGTCAACAATAAAAGCTTCTACGTATACCACAAAGTCATAACCAACAAAGGTAGCTCACGTTACAACTTCAGATATAATAACAACAAAGACATAAATGTCCTATCTCTAGATGTCGTATAAAAGAGATATAACGTCCTACAAACCTTCAGATGTCGTATAACAGAGATATAACGCGCAAAGATAAGCCCGAAGCGGGTCGCGAAAGGATCCGTAATGAGTGTCGTCACAATAATAGCGGGGAGACGATCTTGGACCTATTTGGGGTCGGTTTGGTGGTCGTACATACTAGTCTATTTTATACTGATCCCGCGGTTTCACTCGATATCCCAATGGCACCGCGATGTTTTTATGCTTATATAGTAGTTGTGTTAATCGAGGGTATACTTAGCGCATAAGCTATCTTAATTACAAATTTGACATGAAACCTTTGAGGCGTTACAGCCTGAAAAAGAAACAAACAAATACTCATTAAACTTGGTCACATAAAATAAAAATAAATAGGAAGTTCATATATGCTCAGTGGCCAGCCCTAGTGTCAGAGTTAATGTGGCAACCGAATGCTTGCTGCTTTGACTAGATACCCTTCAGACTATCTAATAGCACTTGGCCCAATACGCGTTTCGTCCAAGTTGCAGTTGGTCAACTTGGCTTGACGGTTGTTCTTAAAGAAATATAGAACAAAACACAATTTATAAAAATGTGAAGGCTTATGTGACGTGTTCGTAGACACTGTGTTTGTGTTTATTGGCTCACTGTACATAAAAAAAAAATCTCGAGGAAAATATTGGTATCAAAGTGTGTAAGCGACTTGGGGTGTCTACATCGAAGGGGTTGGCAGCTAGATAAAGCGTTATACCACCCCGGAGGATGGCAATTTCTTGAATGGCCCGGGATTTTCAAGTTGAGGGTAGCCCCCCTGTCTTGTTTTCGCGAATTAATTTCGCCGTTTGCAAGGGTTAGTGTTCCGTCCCTTTCTGTTGAGGATTTAGGGTAGGTATCGCTCGAAGGCGTAATGATGCTGCGTTGAGCGGGACTTGTCTATCGTTTTCACCCTTCGAGGATCTACCTCACTTTATCAAAGTTTTTACCAAATGTGCGCATGGTATCCATAATTAGTATATTTACTAATACTGGTGTTAATTATACTAATATTCGAAGGTTTTTTTTGTAAGTAGTACACTTAATACAATGTAATATCAAACCATGACCTGTGATTGTTATATTTACGTAATACTTTTTACTCGATTATGGCAAATCAAAAAGTAGGATAATGATTTTTAGCAGCAATTATGATGAACGATTTAGTTTAAAAACAATCTATTTGTGGTTATAGTTCATATATCATCGCAGTAGATCCAATATTGCGGAATTTATGAACTAAATTCCCAGCCCAAAAAATATGTTGACACAAACATGTCGTAGTTTGTTTTAAATGAAGGACAAACCTGGACCTGGAAGAACAAACATGTAACGTGGCGTACGTAACAAGCGTAAGGAACAATCAAACATGTAATGTAGCGTAAGCAACAATCAAACATGGTAATGTGGCGTACGTAACAATCAAACATGTAATGCAGCGTAAGCAAAAATCAACCATGATAATGTGGCGTACGTAACAATCAAACATGTAATGTAGCGTAAGCAACAATCAAACATGGTAATGTGGCGTACGTAACAATCAAACATGTAATGTAGCGTAAGCAAAAATCAACCATGGTAATGTGGCGTACGTAACAATCAAACATGTAATGTAGCGTAAGCAACAATCAAACATGGTAATGTGGCGTAAGGAACAATCAAACATGTAATGTAGCGTAAGCAACAATCAAACATGGTAATGTGGCGTACGTAACAATCAAACATGTAATGTAGCGTAAGCAACAATCAAACATGGTAATGTGGCGTAAGGAACAATCAAACATGTAATGTAGCGTAAGCAACAATCAAACATGGTAATGTGGCGTACGTAACAATGAAACATGTAATGTAGCGTAAGCAACAATCAAACATGGTAATGTGGCGTACGTAACAATCAAACATGTAATATAACACATGTGTATAACGTACTAAAACGTGGCATGGAGTAAGTTACAATCAAAAATACAGCGTTGTGAAAAAAAATGCGTTGCGTCAGGAATTAGGCGGGTTTTATAGTTTTCTGACCTATATCTTAAGCTACGACCTGTAAAAATGTTATATTTACCTAACACATTTTACCTGTTGAAGTTAAATTTATTAATATAAAATCTGTACATTACTTGTACATTATTTGGTTCCATGTAATTTCTCTTAGCTCAGTTTCCAATACAGATTGCAAATAGGGAAGCACGTTTGAATGGTCATACGTACAGCCTCGACAGAGCCGGACTACAGGCTGCAGGCGACAAAACGGTGCATCTTTTGATCTCAGATCGGCTCGGCTCAGTGGTTCGTCTCCAATGAACCGAGGGGCCGCGCTGATCTCGTCTGAGTTCGTCGCTGTCAATCATTGCTCATTATTTTTACCCGTCTATGCGAAAAGGAGGATTTTGATTAACTATTTTTGTTGAAACACTCTGTTTTAAACGAATGACGTGTGCCTCCACGTTTCTAATTCGCACAGACAAGAAATGGAACAAGCTGCCTTTCTTGTTTTCTGAGAGATATAATCTAGACCTCTTCTAGGTCAGTAAGTCTGCGTACTTCATCTTCGACCACATTTTGGCTTGCCAATAGGCGAGTTCGACGTCAAACGCAAACTTATGAGTGACAAAAAAACATCATTACATTTAAGTATATGTTTATTAACGGGATATTTACCGTGATTACGTTGTGAAACGCGACGATCAGGATCCATCGTAGAACACAGCGTCGCTTACCATCAGGTGAGAATATGTGGACAAGTGCTAACTCAGTTTAAATAAAACAGGTATTAGAGTTAAATCTGGATGGACCTGGGTATGTCCTAAAACTGCATCCAGAACCGCCGGAAGACGGGCAGCAGCGTCCTCTTAGTTAACGGTGGTGAGCATTCTGCGATCCCCAAGCCGCCTTCCGAGCATTCTGCGATCCCCAAGCCGCCTTCCAAGCGTGGGGATTATGGCAACACCCCTCTATTAAGGAGGCTTTCGTCCAGCAGAGGACGGTTTATGGCTGACGACGAATACATTTTGACTTTATGGTATGTATTGAAAATATTTTGTAAACTGAAAATGTGTTTTTGTTAGTAAATTTTTTTAACATTAATGATCCAAAAAAAAATGTGAATCTTTTTTCACACATCAAAAATATTTTGCTGTTTTTTACTGGCACGTATAGTGTGAGCTATTTATCGACTTGAAGATTTCTTTGACTTGAAGAAACCAATTTTTTTTAAAAACATGTTTGGATAATCGCTCATTAGCGGAATAATCGCATAAATACAAAAAAAACATACTGTCCAATTAAGAACCTCCTTTTTTGAAGTTCGTTGAAAAAGCTAACTCTATTACGTAGTATTTACTTACTCTATGGCTAACTCATTCTACATTAAAAAAAGTCTCTTATTTGTCTTTCTTAATGTAAACCAAGCTTGAAGCAAAAAATAACTTTCTATCTAATATCAAGGCAAAGACAACGAATAGCAACATAGTTATCTCAATGCTTACACCAGACCCGCCTCAGTGCGGAATACTAATTGATTTCATATTGCTTCTGTCCTTTTGCATCATTTCCTCTTCGCTGAGATCCAATCAGTTTTATCTAATACGTGCTAGGGTTCCGTACAGAATGAATATTTATGCGGTTTATGCAATTACGGTGTTTGATGTTTAGGGAACCCTTATCAACGCTCAAGAAATGGATTAGGTGATAGAAAATAATGCCGATGATAATATTATATGAGAACCCAAAGATATTTCAAGAAATAAAAGCAATAGGTGAATAATTATGACATTATGACACTGACTTATGACATTGTTATGTGATTTATTTGATTGCATGTAAGAAATAGATGTTTTTAAATGTTGATCTGTTGGATGTTGTATTATCATAATCAGTCTGTGTATATCTACTAACTACTACTAATTTCGCATACCAATAGGTTAAAACATGGCGGCGCACCTATTATGTAATTTTCAACCCTTTGTAATATACCCATGTTTGCGTAATAAATGATTTGATTTGATAAGCTTATTTAATTTTAAGAGTTTTGTGTATTAACCTGTCTTCTTAAGAATTGGTAATAGTCTTACATTTCCTACTAATTGTTTTTTAATTGTTCATGGGCCACTTCTTTGATAATTGTAGTTTATTCTAATATTTATCTTATACATTTTTAATACGACATTGTAAAAGTCGCGGGCAACCGGTGGATGCAAATGGCAGGTTGTCGTACAGTGTGGCGGCCTAAGGGGAAGGCCTTTGTTCAGCAGTGGACGTCTCCGGGCTGATGATGATGATGATGATGACATTTTTAATAAATTTTCTAGGGGGAAAAAGAGAATTAACCCACAAAATAAGCGCTTCTAATCAAAATATCTGTATACCTACTTAAAATAAAATACATACAATTCTTATAAAATTTTAATAACACGAAATGAAAACTCAACACGATATTGCACGTATTCTGGTACCGTTAAAACTATGCTAAACTATTATGTCCTATAATTATTATGCAGTAAGAGAGTGTATGTAGACATTTTTGATAGACTGCGTAAAAAGTTTATTTGCATTTGACGTGTCACTGCTTAAGCATAATAGTTTGATTTCTAAATTCTCTAAAGAATATTATTAACGTACCTGCGGGGTTAAAGTGGCTATTTTAGCCCTGCTACACGGAGCGAAAGGAACCACTTCCTCCCCGCAGCGGCACGTAAAATCGTATACATGGGGGCAAGTAAAGAAGCCTCAGATCTCATGTATGTCGCCCTCAGCTTCGCCTCGGGAGACAATATACATGAGATCTGAGACATTCTTTACACTAATATATTAAGAGGTACCTACTTTTTGTTTTATTTATACGGGATTACTCACATTTAATTAAGTCAGATACCGCGAATTGAAGTTTTTTTCATAATAACAAAAATGTAGCAAAAACAATTCATTTTTCTTAGATAAAACCACAGAAAAGCGTATACCCTACTTCTTAGATAGAACGGCTGTCAAAACAATGTTGTAAAGCAATTGCATGGAAAACCGCAGTCACCAGTTTCACACAGAATTGCATAGAAACTACGACGAAAAAATGCCAATCATTGGTCGCGCATTTGAAGTAAAACGCTCGAAATGCCAATTTGCAACACATTAAAATTAATCTAATTACGATGCAATGTGGTTTGGTTTCCTACGCGTCTATTTAAATTGTCTTTTTTGAGTATTCTCAGTTTAAAAACATGTATATTGGAAGGATTGTCATTAAGTCTAGCGCGGCCCGTCACATTTCCGTTCTATTTACTTATGTCTTCAGTGGTAGAAGCCCACTTACACCACCTATTTATATTTAGTTTTATCTCAATTATTTAATTGAAACCAAGAACATTTGAATTTTATCTTTTACAATATTTTACGTAAGATAGTATTTTCCAATGATTTCGTAAATTGTAGAGTATATCATACGTTCCGTAATATTATACTACATAATACAAAATTCTCCAACGCATCATTCCGACTACCGAAAACGTTGGATCAATATATGGCACGAAACTTAAATTTCATCCCCCCAAGAAACTCGAGGCGGACGGGTCCAAATTCGTATGTTAATGCTACCCCACCCCCTGGTCTTGCACCCTCGGGGGTGGCCGAACTATTATAAAGGGTAGAACGAAAGTTAGATTAATGATGTTAGAAGCTGGCCAGCGTAAGGGCGCAGGAGAGGGTGGATTTTCGCAGAGAAGTTTTTTCTTGTGATAATAATGGACGGAAGCTTTGTCAAATATGTCAATTATTATATTATATACTATATCTGTTCTTGCCATAATCTCCACTCCATAACCATGCCGTAATCATGCATATAGTCTTATATAATCATGGTAAATATCCCGTAAATTAAATCATAGAATTATTAGGTTACCTACACATTTTTATAGACTTTTTGTTCGTTATTTTATATCTCTGACTGAAGAATGTAAGAAACTTGCTTTTCTGTGATAAAAACCACGTTTTTCTGCAGCGATTAATGCGTTAAGTGAATGTACGTTTTTTGTTGCCCCTTTTTTTTTTTTACTGCATTTGTTGTGTTGTCATTATCAAAATGATTATTCAATGAGATCTTTTAATCAGTATTTTATCAACTACAGCCTTCCTTCCTCCAATTCTGGTCTATACCCAAAAAAGAAGGAAGGAGGGGATAAGAAAGGCTTTTGTATTGATGGTGATGATGACGAATGAAACCACAACTAGGTTTTTCAATTTCATAAATTAAAAAAATCTCGTACCAGTGTACCCTGCGTCTTTACTTCTCCTATCGAGGTCCGCGGTAAAGTGTGGACGATCTAACTTCGCCTTGCACACACACACATACACACACACTTCCACGTATAATGTAACGTCAGTGCGCCGCGGGCGCTACGTCGTCGTCGCCCTCGCCCGGGATTAGATTCGTTAAGTTGGCACACTGCTTTCCATTTACTGCACTGTGTCTAAGGCTCGGTTCACACCGCTGGTTACTACAAACTTGGATTGATCACTGAGAGTATTTTTAATGTAATACCATTAAAAGTAAAATGTCGTATATGACATTGTTTAATAATAAAACGATACTTCACCTTCTCTGGGGTGCTTGCCTTTATCTTGATTTTGTCTTAGCATAATCAGTTCTTTTAATACTGCTCCACTGCTGAACATAAGCTTACCCTCGAAAGGCAATTGGGACATATCCACCACTACCCTGGCTCAGTTGCGCATTGGTGGATTCAAAGTCACACACGCTATTGAATACATTTTTCCAAAGATCTCATTTAAGCCCGGGGCTTGAACCCGCGACCTCACGATTTCAAGTAGAGCGGGTTCTCCTGATCAGTCTACCACGGCTTCTGATTATTATTCAGTGTATAGGTAGGTACAGCGAGCAGTTTAGTTCCCGCTAGCGGTATCCGTTTACCAAGTTTTATGGACTTGCCTTTAAGACATTAGTATTATGCGCATCATATTTGTTTCGCACATAAGTTATATGAAGTTTGTAAGCTGATCTGTCATATAATACAATATAAAATAAAGTAAATAAATATCGGTGGACATTTCACACAATGCCATCTAGCCCAAAACTGAAAAGCTAGTAATATAGAAATCAGATAGCTTATAATAATACTTATACTTATTATACTTACTTGTTTTTGTTAATACATACGTACCCAAACACAGAAAAAACATCTATGTTCGTCACATAAATGTTTGTCCTGGGTGGGGATCGAACCCACGCTCTGCAGCTCTGAAGGCAGACATGCTACCACCATGCAGGCATTCAGTCAAATTAGAGGTTTTACAATATAAAGAGGTTATCAGTTAACCTTTCAACTTATTATAAGTATGTATTTACGAAAAAAATACAGTATAACTATTCTATAAGTTATCTGGTTTCCATAATACAAGCTTTGCTTAGTATGGGGTTAGATGGCGCTGTGTGTAAAATGTCCCCCATTATTTATTTATTTATTTCTTTCTTTCACCTGCGGTGTGGCCTCGGCTTTACATAGTTTTAACACAGAGAAACACAGTGTCAGATAGATGTAAAGTTGAGCTAGGTGCAGATATTTTCGGTATTAGTTTTGTAGTTTTAGATAAATTCAGTCTCTACAGAGTATTTTGTTATAAAGGAATTTGGTGAATTAATACGGCTACCTGCTAATTGAGAATTCTTGTCTGAAAGCGTATTAAAGCTATTATAGTTTGGATAGTTATTTGTTTCAAGTATTTTGTGGCTTTTATATCACGTAAAATTATACTTGTATAATAATAGAAGTATAGAGAAAGTATATATATATATATATATATATATACGGTATACGTCTACGGGTACGGCGGGTACGGCTATTACGGTATGTTTTATCTATCTATCTATTTTCTATGAACTAAGGACAAGAATTTGATCATTCAATAATTCTAAGTAGCGGTAAACTTTGAAACCATTTCTCGTTTAATAAAATATTTTTATTGATGTTATAAAAACGACTAGTCCGTTGTAGCTCTGGACAGAGACATATGGAAATAGGGTAGGGAGGCCTTTGCCCAACATTGGGACAACTCAGGCTCGTAATAATAAATAATAATAATATAAAAATGTCGTCTTACTGAAAGTTAGACACAAGTCATCTAAAGATAAGCGACTGGTCGAGGATCGTAAACACACCTAGCACTGAGCAGGAACTGGCTCTCAAGTGAGACTGCTAGTACCATAAAGTGCTCGGTTACAGGTTTTCGTCTTGAATGGTAGGTAGTCAGCCGAGTATTTGAAAGTGGCATAGACCATATTGCTATGGTTTTCTGACTATGTTATCCAAGGGCAGATCCAGCTTTTAAGTCAGGGGGGGTCACATAGTCGAGTTGAGGTCTACTAAGGACAGGCTCCACTTCGATTACAACTAGAAAAAGTATATTTGTTCGTTTAGGGTCATGGCCACCATGACCCACCCTTGACGTTATCCTTCACCATCAAAAAGAAGTTAATTCTGAAGTTATTGTTCGGATTTTAAACTACACCCTGCGGCGTTCTAAACGTTAATCAGTGAGTTATCAACATGAAGCTGCAAATAAAAATAGAGTAGTAGTCCGCAGCGAACTGAGAACTTGCCACCGCCACATCTTCCGAGTCCCTTGACCAATTTGACTCATAATCGAACTACTTGCTTTACTTGCTTACAAAACTAAATAATGATAGGATTAACGGTTCACAATTTATCGTCGAGCAAATTATACGTACAAACACTAACTTGCCATCTTAGACGTTCTCGTTCAGGTCGATAAAAAATGGATACAGACTTTTAAAAAAAGTTTTTTGCTACTTGCATTTGACTGCCAACTCGTCTGATGATAAACGAAGATGCAGTCTACGATGGAGCACGCTTGCCTAGAAAAAACCGATTCACTCGCGACTTGAAGACACCCAGATTATACTTATCAGGAAACACCCACCCAGGCAGCGCATTCCACTGTTTAGCAGTTCGAATAAAGAAAGTGGAATCAAACCGTTTCGTACGTGTTTTTGGTAGGTATATATATCAACCATGAACGGTGTTGCTTTTCCGAGGTCCTAGCCGTCCGATAGAAAAATGGGCAGGGGGGGGATCCGAAGCACTCTCCGAAATGTATCCGATAAAACACGGATAGACTAGCCTTTTCTTTTCACATTATAATATTCAAAGTAATTCGTACTCGAGTTTCTAATGTTATCAAAATGTCCGATCTAATCTGCGCGAGTGTGAGTGACACGCACACAGATACACGTCCTCAAGTGGTCCGCCTTCACGCCACCATCATGTGAATTCAAGCAATGTTTCGCAGTATATGCTAAATTTTGGATGTAATCATAAATGAGATTTATTGTATTTAAAATTTCATTGTATTATAATAATATCATTATTTTTTAAATTCTATTTTCGTTCCTTTTATTTATATTTATAAAACGTATAACAAAAAATAATTATCAAAATTAGAAACAGGCATATAGAATTTCGTTGTTTACAAAATTACACGACTAACGTTAACTTTATACACCCTCTCCGTCCCCAGGCCGCCTGCCAATTTAATAGATACCTATATAAGTAAAAAGTTATAATTATCTAATAAATCGGAAACACATGTTTTTGCATATATTGTGTATAATTTAAAATGAGGAAATAATATAAATATGTCAAGTCACGACGTTTTGTTGTTTTAATAATTGTTTATTATCTCCACGGACTGCGGGTCCGTGCGTTTTGTCAACTTTTACAAAAAAAAGTCACGACATTTGCAATATTTAGCAAACTTTCGCTAACATTAAGGTTTTATAGCATCTGACAGTTATGAGTTATTTTGGACAGAACTTACCTCTACTTCACATTTCAATCAAATCCTTAGGAGCGCTATAAGCTATGACACAAACACACACGCGTATTACTTGCGAGTCCAAACCTTCAAATACAGCAACCCAACATTTTTTACAACAACACAAACCCAACAAACAAAACACAAACGACAAGTTCGAACTTATAAAATTAGTGTGATATCTCACCAAAGTATGATTCATTAATGTTTCTCCAGTCTACAAATTCTCCTTTATTATAACCAAACTAGTTTCTAAGATCAACGGTCAATCTAAAGTCGCCCCTTTGACCCAAGGTCGACGTATGCGTAATTGTGGGAACCCTTTTAAGTTTGATCTCTGTCCATCTCACGATGACCGGTTATAGTTCAAATGTTGCATTAATATATTCTTTTTTCATTAAAATTTTCAAGTTAAATGTGTGGAAACTAACGGAGATTCATTGTTGTTTTGATATCGAGTTTATTTGTAGACTTTCTCACGGATTAAGTTTGGGGTTATATTTTAATCGGTTTGTCTTCAGTCGCTCTAATGCTTTGGCTTGAGTCTGGTGGTTTATATTTGATTTATCTTGCGTGATATCTTATTAAGTCGCCATTTGTGAAATTTTTTTGGCTATGTAAAAAGTTCAACTGTGCTTGAGTGACAAATGTTCCAAATGTTTTGATGGGAGGTTGGAGTTGGAAAATGATTCTAATCATTATTTTCTCACAGAGACGTGTGATATTATTGTTTTTGTACAAAGTGAGTACCAACATTATTTTTTAAAGTGAATCTACTTCTAGGCGGAAAATTTAAATTAACTTTATACATTTGCAAATGAAAATTTTAAAATAAACAACAAAAATGTTTTAAATATGATCAGTAAAGGGAACGTCGGATTCTAGAATAAGCTACATGCTAATAGAAGTACTAGGTATTTGAGTTCACGATATAAAATGCTGGGTCAATGTAAAATACATGAGATTAGCGCTTAATAAAAAGCGGGAAATAATACGCAATGTCAAATAATTTTAACTAAATCATTTTCAATATTTTACGAGATGTCTATAGCTCAGAAAATATAAACCAAGTAAGCTAGTACAATAGATATACTAAAAAGAAGCTAAAGATATTAATTTCCGTTATTTCTAATAGGTTTATTAATATATTAAACTTTAAAAAACGCGGTCATCGGATCTTTTAATTTTATTTATCTTATTTTTGATTATTTATTTTTTTAGTTTGTTAGTTTGTTGATTCTTACTTTCTTTATTTAGTTTCACCTGTCCCGACTCCCGATGTGCCGGTGTCTCAGTGTATAATCAAAAGACCCACTTTCCGGTTTCCGATTGAACTGAAATTTTGCATGCTTAAGTAAATCGGATAAGTAAGCACTGCTACTGTTAGTGGTAGGCGTGACGCTTACCACTAGGTGAAAATCTTGCCGTCGTGTCACTTGAAAGTTTTTTTTTTGTTTTTAATAAAAACTTATAATAATTATTCCGAAAATTTCGCATATACTACTTCCCCACCCACATTCTCGCGCGATTTCGGTCCGACGACACCCCAATATTTACGCTTTATCCAAGTTGTCGCCCTGCAGTCGGCTTCTACCCCTTCCGCTTCACCCTCTATGTAAGATGTCCGCACTCCCCTTGGCCTCGTATAAAGTTTGGCGTTCTTGTTTATTTTCTCATAATTTTGATTAAACCTAGAGGTTTATTTGAATTGTGGATCTGGCTTTATTTTGGCAACATATAAACTTTAACTTTGAAGATAGGTTTTACCACTCGGGTAATATGGAGTTACTTTAATTAAATTTTCCATAGGAAAGGTAAACGTATTGTTGGTTCCAGTTGTTTGTTCTGTTTTTCTATAGCACCAATCAAGTCTCACGCTAGAAGCCTTCGGGCTGCACATCAACTCTAGAACTATGGCTGGTTACACAGCCTATACGAACTTACTTATAGGAAACGTATTGTTTTCCAAGACTAATGTGAAACAATATAACATGACTTTATCAACGGTTTCTGTACAACAACAAAAGTGCAGATTATTCCAGACTAGAGGTCCCCCGCGACTTCGTCCGCGTGCGGAAGAAATTCGGCCCTCCCCCAAAACTCTTCACTTTAAATCATTCCGAGCAAACTCTACCGACTCTACAGACTCTACTGACTCTATACCGACTCTACCGACTTTACTGACTAACTAACTTTCAATGAACTACCCAAATACCAATTATCGAATTTTGAAAAATCCTTTCTTAGTACACCCCTCCGCATCCAGACGAATACACCCTCCAAATTTCAAGTCTGTACGACCAGCGGTTTGGGCTGTGCGTTGTCTGTCAGTCAGTCATTGAATCAGTCAGGACAGAGCCTTTTATTATATTAGATAAATAATAGCTGATACAAACCAATAGAACTTAAAACGATCGATCATTTTGTCGATCAGTAATTTTTTTTTTTTTGTTGGACTCCTTTATTTTAATGACTTAAAAAATTGTCAACGCACGTAATAGAATAGTAGTAAGTACTGATTGATCTACCGTGCGAGGGCGGACATAAAGGAGAGGCTAGAGACGGATTTTTACAGTTAGAAATTTCGCTTGATATTAACGGCCTTACTTAAAAAAACTTTTCAACCGTTAGTCACTGCTTAAGATGCTCTGCCATCTTCTCTCTGACGTGAAGTTGCACGTGCTAGAAAAGGACAGAGAAGCTTAAGCAGTGACTAAGAGAATCGAAATTATTTTAGGTAAGGCCGTTATGACTAACTAGATGATTATTACGCTTGCTTAGGTTTAAAAACTGGCTCTGACAAACAAATTTCTTCTTTATTTACTTTAGTAAGACCGAAACACGTTGTCAGGCACTTCATAATGTTTTTTTAATATTACCTACTAATACACATTTAATTAAAAACATGTTATTTTAATGAATTATATCTGGGTCATAGTCCGAAAATAGCTGCACTAAAAAGTATTTTACATAATTGAACTGGCCTAGGGCGCGAAAGCCGGATTTTTCCAGTCTAATCCTTTATACACGCCAATCAATTTGGGGTATATTGGTTGACTTGACGTGATGGCGTTAGGGTACCTAATTTTATTACCTACCCTCGTCTAGACGATGACACAACAAAGTTAAGGACACCTACTTATTACTCATTATTATTCTCTCATTGGTAACAGATTTTTGATTTATTGGAGGGGTTTTAAGGGCAATGTTACCAGAGAAGTTACTAGGAGCGAAGAAATTTGACATCTAATAATATCTCATGGTGACGAGCGTAGTGCAGTGTGATGCAGGATTTTGTGCGCAAATTCACAATAAGCTAGATGTTGTTTTTTTTTTATTGTCCTATTAAAATGTGGCTCATAAATATAGCTGATTAATTAAAACAAAACGAAAATGTGATCAAAAATAAGCAACTTATAAGCATTTTTATATCATGCTACACAGAGAGGACTATTCTGACAAGTATGGCGCACAGAGGCGTGACGTAATTTTTTGTTTTGTGGGTAAGGGACAGAGTTTTCTCTACCAAAAACTTTAAACATATATCAGAACATATTTAAATATTTTTTTTCAATAAACATTACTTTTATTTAAATGCTTCATCAAAGCTATTGGTTTCAACGATATAAACATCAGTCATCTACCCTATTCTGGCACTGCTACTATTATGGGCATGCGTGATTCTTACCTCGTCATTCCATTGCATAAGAAAAAGCTGGAAAATATTTGAATTATCTACATATTTAAATTGTTATTTTTTATTTTTTTATATAACATGGGTCGCAGCAAGGGTCGAAGCCATGGTAGCCTAATCGGGAGACCGCTTGACTTGTGATCGTGAGGTCGCAGGGTTCAAACCTAGGCCCGTACCAATGAGCTCTTTGGAGTCTATGTATGGATACTGGCAACTGGCTTTTCGGTGAAGGATAACAAATTGTAAATTGTTAGGGCTATTTTAGTTATATTTATGAAGTGACCAAAAAGTCTTTGGATTTTTCACTATTGACTCTTCACTCTTCTAACAATTTGGCTTTTTTACGAAAGTTGGATAGTGACAATATTATTAAGGGGATTTCTAATATTTTGACAATTGTTTTTTTACTCATTACCGATGGGGAAGAAAGGTTCTTGAGTGGCGACCGCGAACCGGAAGACGCAGCGTAGGCGCGGCCTCCCACTAGGTGGACAGACGACATTGTAAAAGTCGCGGGCAACCGGTGAATGCAAATGGCAGGTTGTCGTACAGTGTGGCGGTCTAAGGGCTCCCCCTTAGAGGGCCTTCGTTCAGCTGTGGACGGACCGGGGTGATGGTGATGATGATGAAAGACTATGACTTGCTCAGTTGCTGCGTGAGGAAGAAATAAACAAACACATTTTTTTCCATCTAGATTATTTCAGTAGGGATATATTTTAAATACCATTTTCAAACAAAACCGATATTATTCTAAAAGTTGTTGTAATTAAAACCCACTAGAGAGCAATTAATATGTTTATATCTGACAAACTTATCATTAAAACTTGTAGTTTGCTTCGTGACTAATGTTTTCAGACTGTTTTTGCTTTTATACGTTTACTAATTAGTGTTTAGTAGTTCTTAATTATCTACGGAATATTATATTATGCTTGCTTAATATTATATTATTATTATATTATATTATTAGTTGTTAGTTAGTTATATTTTAATTTTAGTGTATAATTGTATTTTATTTGTAAATAAACTTATATAATATTATGCTTTGGAGGAATAACAAATAATGGTGTTATTTATTTTAATGGGTGATTTGGGGCTGTTTTTCTTATATTATAATTTTATTGTACCTCAAAATTCCATTAATTAATCATTAGGTTGACTGATTAAGTCTATAAATAAATTAAATAAATACTGGTGGACATATATAAAATTTAAAAAAAAACTATAAATTGTAATAACAAATGGTTTTTGGTGTATTTAAAGGACTGTTACAGTACCACTCTAAAATGCTTTATTGGGAATCGTCATCAGCCATAAAACGCCCACTGCTGGACGAAGACCTGGTGTATTTCTTGGGAATGCTCTGCTTATTGTGAGAAGTATCTTAGAGTACGGTAGCCTAATTTGGTCTCCGCACTATAATGTTCACTCCTATAACATTGAGAGAGTACAGAGAAAATGTCTTAGAATACTTTGTTATCGCCAGCACGTAGGACGCACTAACTTAAATTATGAACGGAAGTTGATTAAATTTAATGTGCAGTCTTTAATAACACGTAGTAAATACTTTGACTTTGTGTACTTGTACAAAATTATTCATTCCATTGTTGATTCCCCAAACCTGTTGTCTCATTTATTATCTTTGAATACTGTATACAGCGCTCGCAGAGCCTCAGCCACTACTAACCTTTTTTCACTTCAAGTCTATAAAAATAATACATCTTTCTTTAATCCTATTGTAAAAATGGCTCGTCAATACAATGATTTGTTAAAAACCAATTCAGAATAGGGTAGATGACTGATGTTTATATCGTTGAAACCAATAGCTTTGATGAAGAATTTAAGTAAATATAGTATGTTTATTGAAAAAATAATTTAAATCGGTTAATAATGTTCTGATATATGAGCGTTTACAGTTTTTGTTAGAGACAACTTTGTCCCTTTCCCACAAAACAAAAAAATCACGTCATGCCTTACTTGTCAGAATAGAATTTATATGGCGTACAGAGAAGTGACGTCACGATTTGCTGTTTCGCCTCTCTGTCTAGCATGCCCTAGCATGCATTGCTCTCTGTCTGATATTAAAATGCTTATAAGTTGCTTATTTTTGAACAGATTTTCATTTTATTTTCATTAATCAGCTATATTTATGGGCAACATTTAAATAGGACTAAAAAAAACCAGTCATCTAGCCTATTGGACGTGTTTGTTCCTACATTTTATAGTAACATAAAAATCGTTAAGGATATCCACCAATCTTGGAGGATCTAGCTTTCTAGCTGGGTTTATAATCAAAGCCTCCAATTACATCATAAAATGGAGCGTCCAGACACAATGGCTGTGTTTTGTCTGTATCCATCCCATCAATAGTTTTTTATTTTTGTTTAGTTTTTAGATAAATATTGAGCCGTCTTGGGAGTGCCTAGCTGCAAGTTTATTGCTTTGATGGTGGGCACTCTCATGGCTTCCGTCTCGTTATTTTATTTTCTGTGTACACGTACTTTGGGTTTCATCCATTTCAGATTTTAGTCTCCATTTATTTAGTAAATAAACGATTGTTATCTGTTTTGTGTATCATAAATAAATATTATTATCTCTTATCCCTCAGATAAGACCTAATTGGGACCTGGGTATGTCCTAAAACTGCATCCAGAACCACCAGAGGACGGGCAGCAGCGACCTCTCAGTTAACGGTGGTAACCATTCTGCGATCCCCAAGCCGCCTGCCAAGCGTGGGGATTATGGCAACTGATGTCAGCCCTCGCTGACATCAGTTAGGGGCACCCCAGCACAGTCATCATCAGCCCGGAGACGTCCACTGCTGAACTAAGGCCTCCCCCTTAGACCGCCACACTGTACGACAACCTGCCATTTGCATCCACCGGTTGCCCGCGACGTTTACAATGTCGTCGGTCCACCTAGTGGGAGGCCTTCCTACGCTGCTTCTTCCGGTTCGCGGTCGCCACTCAAGAACCTTTCTTCCCCATCGGTTGTCAGTTCTTCGAGCGATGTGGCCTGCCCATTGCCACTTCAACTTGCAAACCCCAGCACAGTAAGCGATAGAAAATAGTGTGGAAACTACAACATCTGATGGAACGTAACATGGAGCTCCTCTCTAAGATTCCGTACCCAAAAAGCCCAAAGAGCGTCCATTTGTCTGTTTGTTTGTGTATTACTAATCCAACCGTCTCTATCTGTCTGTCTCTCCATCCGTCTGTCCGACTTATAATGACGTAATAGACTTAAGGCGTGTCCACACCGCTGTTTCTTTATGTAAAGCAACATTTAGTAACATGTTAAAAGTAAAAAAGTACGGCATCTATGTTGTGTCGGTGCAGATTTTCTCGAATTGTTTTTTTATTACAATAAACCTGCAGGTGACATGTTTACAATGACGTGATAGACTTATAAACATGTTAAAAGTAAAAGTTGCAAAATGTTGTTCCTACCTCTACCTTCTCAGAATATCAAAACAAGGAATGAGATTATTTATGCGGTCGCGATCATTTGGAAGCTTATTACCGTAGAACGAACTCCGTTTTTTAATCTTATATTATTTCTTCATTCATTGCAGATGTTTACATCGTTCAAGCAAGATTCTAGTGAAGAAGATAGATGAAGACGTATTGGTCCTACTCAAAAAAATCTGCTCTCCCGTCGGTGTTTCGATTCCAGTACAATAATTCTATGTACTTAATAACAGAATAAAATAAGGTATTCCTCTAAATTATTTTAAAGAATTATCTGTGTTTCTCCCTCAATAAAGGTTGGCAACTTCTTACTTAAAGTTTAATTATATTTGAAGTTTGAGTTTTTTTTTATACAATCATGTGACGTGACGAGCGAGACGTTTGCCTGGTGGTAAGCGTCATGCCCGCCACTAACAGTATCAGTGCCACAATCATGAATATACGAACACAATCTTGCGCCGTACTGCACTGCGCTCATCACCCTGAGATATTAGATGTTAAATCTGTTCATACCCAGTAATTTATTTGGTAGCATTGCCCTTCAAACCGAAACAGATTCACAAATTCTCAGATTTTTTTAAATGTATTTTTTATGAACTTTCTAACGAGCTTTGGAAACTACACAAAACATGTTTAATTACATCACTTGCCCAAACTCTTAATTAATTAAAACGCATAGTTTGCTACTTATTGAATAAAACATACTAAACTACAAATTTTAAAGTAAACCCTCGAAAAAACAAGGCTTGGAAAATAATACAATGTAGTGACTTAATTATTTCGCGTTCTTACTAAACTTAAAAAAAACTTAAACTTAAAACTTTGCGTGGAAAGAGAGAGCTAAATCCTCTAACTTTGTATGTCATCCTTATTCTGTTTCTCTGTCGTTATGGAGAACTGCGGGGTAAACAACTACGTAACGTAAAATTTACAATGAAACTGGGAAGCACTTTCGCTTCTTTTATATCTCTCTTCTTTTTTTTTTATTCTTTTTTTTCATGATGGTTTATCATATAGAATGCAAATAAAGTTGATTTAAAAATATAAATTTTGTCTTTTCAGGATATGCAGAGGCGAATGCATGAAGAACTGATCGAGAAAAGAATTAAAATGAGAAGAGTTACCATTATTGTTATAGGTAAGGTTACAAATTTGTTTTTCTAGAATCCTCCATTTTTTACTTTACCATATTAATAAATAAATATCGGTGGTAATTTTTCACACAGCGCCATCTAGCCCCAAACTAAGCAACGCTTGTAATATGGAAAGCAGATAGCTGATAGAATACTTATATACGTTTTTTTAGTATACACATACTATTTTATTATGAAAACTGACGTGGTTTTGACACATTTTTGTTTTATTTATACGGAAATACTCACGTTTAATTAAATCGGATACTCCGACTTTAGTTTCGATCACATCCGGTGTCCAATCCGGTGTCCAATCGAATACCTGACCGGTGACCTTTTTAAAAAGGTCACCGGTCAGGTATTCGATTTAATTAAACGTGAGTATTCCCGTATAAATAAAACAAAAATATATACATACTACAACCAGGCACAGCACAAACATCTAAATATGTGTTTGCTTGACTTCTAACTCATATCGTATACATAAAGACATAGAATAGAATCCTATACATATACATAGATTGTTTAAAACCTCACCTCAAAAAAACGTTAAACTTAGTAATTTATTCGATTAGAATTGAATATGACATTTCCAATCAAAGGATTCTGAAAAACTTTTCTAATACCTACCTTTTTATCAAAATGAATTAACATTTAGAGATTACCAACACCAATATTCAAATTCAGCGTATCTATAATTAATATGGCCTGCTGGCCTTTTGGAGAAACTTAGAGTTACGCAACGGGCAATGGGAGAGCTATGCGGAGTTATCGGAGTATATCGGAGTTACTTTGCGCGATAGAATCTGGAACGAGGATATTCGCCAAAGAACCAAAGTTACCGACATAGCTTGCAAGGCTTGCAAGTTGAAGTAGCAATGGGCGGGGCACATCGCTCGAGGAACTGACGACCGATAGGGAAGAAAGGTTCTTGAGTGGCGACCGCGAACCGGAAGACGCAGCGTAGGAAGGCCTCCCACTAGGTGGACCGACGACATTGTAAAAGTCGCGGGCAACCGGTGGATGCAAATGGCAGGGTGTCGTACAGTGTGGCGGTCTAAGGGGGAGCCCTTCCTTCAGCAGTGGACGTCTCCGGGCTGATGATGATGATGCTGATGATAATTAATATACGGCCTTTGCAGGACTCAGGCCTTCCAGAAAAGGTGATATCCACCATCCTGGCCCAGTTGCGAGTTGGTGGGTTCACATAAGCCATTGTTTTTTTTCTCTGGATGTATATGTCCGGTCTCGTCACGATGTTTTCCTTAAAAAAAGCCAGTTATATGAAAATCCGTACATAAACTCCAAAGTGCTCACTGGCACGGGCCTGGGATTTGAAACTATAACCTCATGCTTTCAATTCGAGTGGTCTCTCAACTAAGCTATCACGGCAGAAATTCAGCGTATGGACTGGCTTTAACATTCCAATACTGTTCACAGTACACATAAAAATTTGACTGCCATATAGCTCAGTTGGTAGTGTGTCTGCCTTCAGAGCAAGGCGTGGGATCCATTCCCACCAAGAGCAAACATTAATGTGACGAACATAAATGTTTGTTCTGTGTCTGGATGTAGTATGTATTATGAGTATGTATTTACAAAAAAAGTATGTAAGTATTCTATCAGCTATCTAGTTTCCATATTACAAGCTTTGCTTAGTTTGGGGCTAGATGGCGCTGTGTGAAAAATGTCCTCCGATATTTTATTTTAAATACAAAGTTAATTTAGACTCACGTTATTATGAATATTTAAAATACGAAGAATAACTTTGTATTATCAAATTTGACATTTCTCAAAAGATTCTGAACTCTATGACAAGTAGAGTCGGCAGCACATTAGCGCGCGGCCGCGCCTGTTACGACTGTTGGAGCTAAATGTGAACAATATACTGTGATTATGCTCTTCTAACACTGAGATATACACTATAATATTTGAAATGTAGAAGTTTTGTTGAATGTGAGTAGGTATCATCGTCAGCCAGAAGACTTCCATTGCTGGACGACGGCCTTCCCCTTATCAGGGAGGGGTTGCCATAATCCACACGCTTGGCAGGCGGCTTGGGAATCGCAGAATGCTCACCACCGTTAGCCGAGAGGACGCTGCTGTCCGATGCTGCTGCGGTTTTGGATGCAGTTTAGGACATACCCCGGTCCACTTTAGACTCACCATGATGTTTTCTAACTTCCAGGAATCAGCTTCTATCAGCAGAGAACAGTATCCCAGCAGCAGTGTCTCACCAGAAACTGTAAGCTATCTTCAGTTTCCCGCTTCGCCAGCGCTTAGCAAAGCTTCGCTAATGCTTGCGCATTTATCTGATCAATATTACCTACTAGAGGATCCATAAAAGTGACTGTATTTTTTTAATTAAGTACATTTCTTTTATGAAAGCTAACTACAAACTACAAGTCTAGTGTCAATCCAACTTATCGGTAAATTCTGAGCTATTATTATGAGGTTGATGATGATGAATTATATTCTAGAATAAATAGATCGTTCATCAAAACAACCGGTATGATAACCTGGTCTTTAATCCTCATTTGGCCTTATAAGACTACGAAACTCGGAAGATAAATTATAAATTTATTCCGGATTATTTTTCTTCAAGAATCTGATCTACATAGTATTGTATGTTTTTAAAGCTTAAACAGGAAGAAAAAATATGACCTCCGGCAGGACTCGAACCTGCATACGAGCAGTCTCTATGGGTTTCCGTCCCAACTGCTTTGCCAATTAAGCTACAGAAGTCTCTGCCTTAGATGCCAAATTTTCCCAACCTGTTACAAAAAATATTCAAAAACAAACATATTATTGTCTTTATAATCCATGTATACACTACTGTGATATATGTAATTTATTCACATTCGTGTGTTAGTATATAGTTTAAAGGGTACTCTGTAGATAGCGAAATAACAGTGTTGACATTATATATAGGTATATTGTCAAAATAAATAATGAGCATCAATGTAGCGATGTCCTTGACTTGTGTTACTCAAAGTTCCGGGTACTATTGTCAAAGTTCTGGGTGCCATTGTCAAAGTTCTGGGTATCATTGTCAAAGGTCTGGGTACCATTTTCAAAGTTCTGCGTACCATTGTCAAAGTTCTGGGTGCTATTGTCTAAGTTCTGGGTACCATTGTCAAAGTTCTGGGTACCATTGTCAAAGGTCTGGGTACCATTGTCAAAGTTCTGGGTACCATTGTCAAAGTTCTGGGTACCATTGTCAAAGGCCTGAGTACCATTGTGAAAGGTCTGGGTACCATTGTCAAAGTTCTCCGAGAACTAAGAGAGTTCTAAGAGAAAGGCCGTTATCTCTTATCAAGAGAGCTTTACTTCGGAACAATGCTATTATATAAAATACTTACTTGTGAAAAAATTTACTCTCCTTCTGAACGATCGGGTAGAAAAATAAATACAATTATGAAATCAATTTCTTCAAAGACAAACTAAATGGTTCTTCTTATTATTGCATTGTAAGACGAATTACTCGACCAATAAAATGCAACAAAAATAAAACGTTTATAAACTGAGCAATTGTTTTATTTATCTTCGTTACTAGGTACGTACTTACTTACTACGATTTAATACGCCTCTAGCTGCTTACAAACGCTAATGCCAGCTTTTTTTTGACCAAAATTGTTCAATACTAAGTCCTAGCTTATAAAGTTTAAGTAAGTATTTATGTATTGTAAGAAATAAATTCATCCATAGTATACAATGTGTAACAAAAAAGTTCAACAATACTGAAGGATATGTATGTAGTTATGTACTCATCATTATGAACAACTTTTACTAAGGGGCCAACCTTGATATAGCGAAAAAAACAGCTGCTCCATACAAAAAGGTTCATTGACTTTGGACAAAATGTATGGAACAACTGTTTATTTTGTTTTTTTTCGCTATCTGAAGCATAGTTAAAGTTTTTCATAATGACGAGTACGAGTAGATACATACATACCCTTCAGTATTGTTGAACCTTTTTGTTACACATTGTATACATAGATACCTACATACGACCAGTGGTTTAGGCTTTGCGTTGTGTGTCAGCCAGTCAGTCCGAGACTAGATTCACCAAGGTCAAGCCATGACCATACAGATAGAGATTTTGACGAAATAATAGTTTTAATTAATAATTAAAATATTTTTAATAGCTGTACGAGAAGTCAGATTCAGATATAGATAATATTTATTGTCATAAAGTGTTACATTAGAATCATAATTATAATATATAAACATAAATATAATAGTTAATGGTAGTATCGAGTATCAACAGTTTTGTTCATTGTGAACATACAATAATGTAGGTTACGTAATAAGACGTACCTACAATAATAACATTTAAAAGAGGAAAGATGAATATCACTTAATAATATAACATCAACAATCCTTAAGTTTTTCTATTCAAAAATGTTTGATAATAAAATTGTATTGTTTATTGTGGTCAAACGCAAACCTATTTTAAATAAATAAATTATATTGATCTAGTAAAATTGGAAAAATTGGCATTATACCACGGAGCATAGCTAATTCCCCTACACCAGAAACCTAGCCGCTTTCCAAATAAAATTATCAAAGGCATGTACAATCAAAATTCGCATCTCCCGTAACATCAACAGAGGCGCCACCGCGTCATTTTTTCCGCAACTAAAATGCCCGCGGAAAAAAACGCGCCAGTAACGTCATCTCTTAGCCGCCGCCAGAATTTTTCAAGCTCCGGTCATAACACTCGACCACGTGCATTTGTTTTGGTTGGATTTTTTCTGAAAAAAGATCGCTTACATACCCACTCACCTCGCGCGTAGGTGCGCCAAGCAAAATGGTCGAAATTTTTTTCTTCTCTTTTCAGCCATCTGTCCGTCCTTTTCGGACAAAAATGCGATCGTTATTTCTGTTCCGGCGTTGTTGTGTGCGTCTAGCGGCCAGTGTGTAAGATATAAACCAACACTTTGCCGTTCTAAACTCAATTCTATTCGATCCAACATTAGAACTATTTTGCTTTGTGCCTGTAATTGTCTTATGTCTAATGGCGGACGGAGAAAAAATAGAAATATAGGAGGCACGGCGTGTACGATAAAGAGAGCGGGAGTCGTTAACGATTCTGCGCCGGAAAGTTGCGCAGATTGCGTTTTTGGTGCTTTTTTTGGGGGCATCGCCTCACACCCGCGGGTGATTTTTATGGCTGTCTTTTTCTAGCGTGTGTTCTCGCTCCTTGACAGCCGCGTGCGGACAGGGGGAGCTGTGTTTGTGTGAGTGGCGCCGTCGGGGGCAAGCACCTAGCGCTAGATTTTTGCGTTTTCCTACTCCTAGATAGTTTGTATGTATGCGTGGTATATAATGAGATGTCACAGCTCTCTGGTAAATAGAGGAAGCGTATGTACGTGTGTTGACGCTGATTAATCATGGGTCTTTCATAATTCCGCTCGCGTTCAGCCTACAATGCTGTTATAACTTTTAACTAGATGGGAAAGCTATTTTGTTTGCCGCCTCTATGTTTTCGAATTTAGGTTCGTTGATAGATTTTGAAACCTGTGTTTTAAGCTTAAATCACGCCACGCCATCAGCCATAAAACGTCCACTGCTGAACGAAGGCCGCCGCCTTAATAGAGGGGTGTTGCCATAATCCCCACGCTTGGCAGGCGGCTTGGGGATCGCGGAATGCTCACCACCGTTAACCGAGAGGACGCTGCTGCCCGTCCTCATGTGGTTCTGGATGCAGTTTACTGGGTACGTCCGTACCCAGGCCAAGCTTACGTAATATTATAATATGTTTGTGGTACCTGTATCAATTGTTTTCTAGACCACAATTGTTTTTGTATGTCTGGGCAAAAGCTGTCTTATAGCTATATTTTTTAAACTATTTATAGGTTTGTGTTTGACTGCCATCTCGTCTGATGTTAAACGAAGATGTAATATATAACTTATTTAATTTACCTATATACATTTATTGTATGTGCTATAAAGGCTATACCATGTAGAGCTCGTGGCGTAGCTTGTCTAGGTGATTCTATAAACGATCACCGACGTTAATGGACGGTCCGGTCAGTCTTCGGATGGGTGACCGTGAGTGGCATTTATTTCTGAGCACTACCGTGGGTCGGATGACACGTTAAATGGTTGGGGGTTGTTTGTTCTAGTTTCTAAAACAACAACCGTCAGCCATGTCAGAGGCCTTCGGGCGGCATATTAACTCTGACAGGGCTGGCCACTCAGCCTATACGAACTTACTTAGTTTTTTTACCATAAAAGACTAACATAAAGAATAGAATACCCTCCCCATAGAAATAATAGGCCTAGAACTCAAGTCGGCTTAAGCTAAGTAAAGCAATTTTAAAAAAGCCTTATAAGTCTTAGTACGGTAGTCCACCTGTTTTATTCATGATGTCAATGCTTTCTTTATTCTCTCTCTCTAACTACTCTCCCCCTTCTGTTCAATTTTCCAATATAAGGCGAAAACGTCTATTAATTTGCAACATGCTTCGTACGCGTGTGTGCGTGTCAAAGAAAGTAATAAGGTAATATTCACGCACACAGATTGTTTTTCGGCTTCACCAGTGAACGGAATTTTGAATGAAACTATGAAGTGTTATTACTCTAAGACCCTTCCTATGCCTCAATGATTCCTTTCAAGCAACTAAAAACTGGATGTCTTCAAGACATGCAACTTTGGGCAAGCGTGCTCCAGCTTAGATGTTATTGTTTACAACATGTAGCATATAACATTAAGGTTCAACAATACTGAAGGGGTCATCATTATGAACAACTTTGACTACTTATGGGGTCAACCCTGATATAGCTAAAAAAACAGCTGTTCCATACATTTTGTCGAAGATCAATGAATTTTTCGTATGGAACAGCTGTTTTTTATCGCGAATTCAGTTTGGCCCCTTCAGTAATGTAGAACCTTTTTGCCATGTTTTATACTTGGTTACTTTTTGGCCCCCTACTAAAAATCCCATTCCAGGCTAGGTGGGTTAACCACCTTCGACCTGTCACTTAACAATACTTGAAATCAGGTAAATTGTGGTTAAAATACCCAGTCAAGCAAAAAAGCAACAATAACAATTAACTTTTTCTAAAAAAAAAACAACCGATTTCAAATTAATATGGGACCATCTCAGGAGTATATACCCTAACAAATAAAAATAAAAAACAAAATCGGTCCACAATTGATCAACGAACAAAAATTTATTTATTTATTTTATTTTATTTGGACAACCAACAGCCTTCTTACGGGGAAAGAAAAAAACATTATAATGAGCACATATAGGCCAATAAAGGTTATCACTAATAGACAGTTATGCTTACAAAAAAAAAAAACTTAGGCGTCTTCCTTTTTTGAAGTCGGTTAAAAAGATAGTCTGTGTGTTTTTGGTAGTTTAGATATAACTACCAAAAACACACCTTACTAAAAGTGGCATGGTCCCATGCACAGAAAAGCGAAGGCCCTAATTTCTCTCTTCAGTGGGCTCATTCATGGGTGTGGGTGTCGCCAAGAGGGGCCAGGGGTGGTTCAACTCCTTTGTATATTATTACCTACTTTATTCCGAAGAAAGTTTTCTTTTAATTTTAATTTTATAAATACTTTTAATTTATTGCACTTCGGTCGTCGTCAGCCATAAATCGTCCACTGCTGGACGAAGGCCCTTAATAGAGGGGTGTTGCCATAATCCCCACGCTTGGCAGGCGGCTTGGGGATCGCAGAATGGTCACCACCGTTAACCAAGAGGGCGCTGCTGCCCGTCCTCCGGTGGGTCTATTTATTGCACTTACCTGCTTCAAATTAGCGCATATAAATTCAATACAACACATATTTATGGTATACGAGGTACATTACAAACTAATTGGGATACATTAAAATATATTACACAATACAAAAGCGGCCTTTTCATCTTAAACGGTTTCTTCCAGGCAACATTTAGTTTTTAAACGGTGGGTTTATGTCAAAGGATCTATTTTCGGTTGACTTCTTTCGTACATTTTCAGTATTTTTAATACTAAGTAATAAAGAGTCTCATAAAAGCGTATAATATTTTGCATATCCTAGGCCAAAATGTCACAATTTCTTAATAACTAAATACCTACGTATAAATACCATAGTACGTACCTAAAGATGTTGAATTATTCTCTTAAAAACAAGCCATTGGCAAAGCATTGCCAAATTTTTTTTTATCATTTTGAAAGATAATTCAGCAGCGCGAGTTCCGTTCTATATCGCTGAATTTGACGTGTCGGTATAGCAGATTTACTTAGACGAATTTGAGAATATACCGAATTTTCTCGAATTATACCGATTGAAATGTCAAATATAACGAACGTCAAGAACGGTACACGCGCAGCTGAAAAATAATACTTACCCAAAAATACCACATATACATTTTTATTTTTTTTATACTGTTAAGTGACGAGACGAGCAAGACTTTCAGCTGATGGTAAGCGTCACGCCTGCCACTAACAGTAGCAGTGCCAGAGTTGTGAACTTGCGAACACAATCCTGCGCCGCACTGCACTGCGCTCGTCACCCTGAGATATTAGATGTTAAATGTCTTCATACCTAGTAATTTCTCTGGTAACATTGCCTTTCAAACCGGAACACAGTAATGCTTGCACTCTACTGCTTGGCGGTTGAATAACTGGCAAAGGTCTGGTACTTCCCCAGGCGGACTCTGCAGTAGAGTTCTACCACTACATGTTTTATGTCATCGAGATAACATGATTTTTGAATAGTAAAATTCAAAAATCATGTTATCTCGAAACATGAGTTTAGTACATGTTTTGGTATAATATACTTTGTTCTATAATCTAATTAAATTAGACGATGCTACAAAATATATATATAAATATATATACCCGGGGTTTTTTTTTTAGTCTACGACTACGCTACGAATCGTAGCTCGTAGAGTTCTAAAGTTATAAGCGCGCCTACGAAGAAAACTTTATCGTGCCTTTCTACTTTCCAGCGGTAATTTGGAATAGCGCCATCTATCGGAATTCGCAGGAATTATCAAAATAATGTATGTGTTAAAATTAAGATTACTATTAATATTTACGTACTTTTAATGAAGTTAACTTTTTATGAAATTATTGTTTTTAAATAAGGAGTTATTTTTCATTTCCAGGATGATATGTTAAAATACGTTATAGCGCCATCTGTCAGAGAGTAGCGATACAACTGGCTCTTGGTAGCTTTTCTCCGAGACATTTTTCACTGACTGGAAATTTCCGTGATGGGATGGATGCATGCCTACACATTTTTGTTATATAAAATAATATGTATTTATTCTATTAATATTTCTTAAAAATACATAAGAAGTTTGTGTGTTGGGTGATAAATCTTCGGAATTGCTAAATTTTGTACTTTCGTGGATTCATCATCATCATCAGCCAGAAGACGTCCACTGCTGAACGAAGAGCTCCCCCTATATACGGGGAGGGGGTAATTGCCATAAACCCTACGCTTGAGTTTTGGCGGGAACACGGAATAATCATGTCGCTGCATTCTATTATTTTCTAACTAGTGTTTTTTCGCGAATTAATGATTAAAAATGGTGGTGTTTTATTCATTGAGTGTTGAATTACATGCACGACTGTGGGCAAGTGATATAATGTGGTGTTAGATATATTTTTGTGTTGTTTTCAAAACTCCGTAAATGCTCATAGTAAAGTTGCCACAACTTTACTAGGGCATGACTTGCACTTGATTTTGACTAATTTCGTGTGACTAACTGTGATTTCACTAGGTGGACCGACGACAATGTACAAGTCGCGGGCAACCGGTGGATGCAAACGGCAGGTTGTCGTACAGGGTGGCGGTCTAAGGGGGAGGCCTTCGTTCAGCAGTGGACGTCTAAGGGCTGATGATGAACTGTGATTTCATGACATATTTGACTTGATAATACTACATAAACTTGAACATTCATAATACTTGAATCTGTCAGAATGCACAACGTGCGATGCCAATAACAAAGAAACTCTACGCTTGGCAGGCAGCTTGGGGGTCGAAGCCTGCCCGTCCTCTGCAGGTTCTGGATGCAGTTTAGGACATACCCAGGTCCAATGTCGGAAAATTTGTGTATATCGTTAAGATAATAAATGTTTCGTATTTTTACTTTGTACTAGATTTTCGGGCCAATACCATACTTTAGTAGGTACCTTAAACCTACCCTGTAACTTTACTATCCGACGAGTCCCGAATCCCGATCATTATTATTTACTAGATATATCAGTCAAAGGCACAGTTCATTTAGATGGAAATATGGTATTTTGAATATTTTTTGACAGGGATGACTTAAGAGGGGGAAATGGGGGATGAAATTTTGAATGGAAAGTTATTTGTTTTTGAAGTTATGGCGATGATAATTTGTATTTGAATACTTAGTACATTTAAAATAAAAAAGCTGTTTTCAATATTTTCTGACAGGGATTAATTATGAGGGTGAAATGGGGGGATAAAAATGTTGTATGGAAACTTCTCTGTTTTTAAATTTATAGTGAAAAAAAATTTAAAGTACGTTTAAAAAAAGCCTTTTTTTTGCCAGGGATGACTTAAGGGGGGGGGGGGCGAAGACAAGTGAAACTTCGTATGGAAAGTTCATAGTTTTAAAGCTATTTGCTCGCGAGGATTTAAAATGGTGAATATATATGATAGGCAGAAAAATAATCAGTAATTAACCCAGCGGTATATAAGATCCGGGTGTATGTAATTTGGGAGCGGGGCGATTTTTTCCCGTACGTGGACGAAGTCGCGGGGGACCTCTAGTAAGAAATAATACACAATAAAATTATTTGCATATTTACGTACATACGAGTAAATAGGCATTTATTTAGTGATTAATTATTATCTTGTTCAAAATTCAATCCTAATTTGATAGAATAAGTTTCAATATCCTAACGCATTGCCTCACAGATACCCTCGTCTATTCATAGATAAATAGGGTAACTATTATAGAAAGGGGAATTAAATGCCACATAATGCATAAGTTATTATTTTTATGCTAATGTGAAAATTATTTTACCTGATTGGTGGAATTTCTACATAAGTTGTAAGTGCCTACCTATGTTCCTGTTTGTGTTTCAGATTTACATAATTTATTAAAGCATCTATGTTGTCGACTTTTATGTACATAAGACAGGTGAAGAGTTCAAGTCTAAGTTTAATTATTTTGGGATATTATTAGACTTTATTCTGTGACCTTTTTGGACTTTGACTTGGACACTCTACTTTTTATCACCCTCTATCATAGAGTAAGTAATCTATGACAAAATAAGTAAGTGCAATTTATGAATAAGAATAGTACCTACGTTTATTTCATTCTCACTACTCACTCTCACTTCTCACTTTTTATTGAGGAAGATACACTGAGTTAAAATAAAACAAAGTAAAATCCGAAATTGAGTAAGCAATTCCGAACGAAGGCGGAATGCATTTCGCGCGTTTTTGTTTTTTTACAAACTATTATTTTTATTTTTTTCGCGCGCCTTCCTTTTTCAAACAGCCTGTTACTTGTTAATACAATATCCGTGGTTGATCTCTTTGGTGATTGGAACTTATACTAACAAAATCCACATTTCAAATTCAAATCACCGCCCAGAGGAGATCCCGGATGAGCTCTTTTTCTCCCTAGGGAGGAAAAGAGCTCATTTCTGCCCTGTTTGCGAGTAGGTCTTTTTGTATAGATGTGATAAAAAAAATATTGTGTGTATGCCTGGAACACTACAGGAAATCACTGGACATGGTGAGACTAAACATCTAATATCTCAGGGTGACGAGGGCGGTGCAGTGCGGCGCAGGATTTTGTTCGCAAGCTCACTATTCTGGCACTGCTGTTGTTATGGGCGGCGTAATGCTTACTAACGAACGACTCGTTCGTCTAGCCAATCTATTGCATACAAAATTACACACTCTCACTTCAAGGCTCTTTCTTGCAGCGGCTTCATACATCGGGTCGCTATCTTACGTCAAACATAGTCGAGGAGAGGAGAGTGATGGTTGCATCAGGTTTGTGAAGATTTGTGACGCTTGTAGGAACTGGACCGCTCGTGGTACACAAGCACCCATAGAAGTAAGTAAACATTATAATGATAATTTCCGTTTAGCTTTAGTAGTTAAGACTTAACTTTGCTTTAAAACTTAATTCAAAATCAGGTAAAAAGCATGAACCCCGGTGTCAGTGGAGAGTAGATTTAATTTTTAAAAAAATTCAATAAAAAGGTTACATTCAAATACGCACCTGTTTTTATCTCGACTTTTTTGAGACGTATAGTATTGTGTGGCGGAACGAACAGGATACAGTAAGCCAAGACAACTTAAAGAACTTAATTTGCTTGATATTATTAAGTTTAAAAAAGAACTAGAAATTGCACCACTTGATACTGCCTAAATAATGGCCCATTCGAGAGGGTAGAAAATATTTTAGACCTCGGGCATAAATAATAATTCAAACCCACCCACTTATTACCCTTCCGGTATAACCAGGGTAGGTATAACTAATCTCTGCCGTTACACCACCAACCCTCAACACAAAGTACACGATTTCCCTTCCAAAGCGCGCCATTTTTCTCCACTCTACCCCGGGGATATTAATAATATATCACCCTGTAAGAAATCTCACATACATGGAGGGTGGCTAAATGTGCCTCGAACCCTACGCGTTAAAACAAAAAAAACGAATGACAATTCATTTTAAACTGTATTTTAAGAGAGACAAGGTAGATATTCAGCTGTGTTTTATCGGTACTTAATCACCACTGTCTCCAACGTAATATGTATAAGTGAGTGAGCGTACAAAGGTACTTAGGCCTTTTTGCAAAAACAGTATGTGACGCTTCACGATCCAAGATGGCGGCTATGCTCTCGCGTATGTTTTGTGTTTAATTATTTGCTTTGTTTAAAAATAGATTGTGTGTTTTTTAGATGAAATGATGCAGAATTAGAGCTTGTTTGTTTTCCGGATTGCTTTGATGTTAATGAAAAGGGATGAAGCTGAAAAAGTAAAAAAAATGCATGTATTATATGAACGAGTGGAATGCTTTGACTTTAGATTGAAAAAATAGACATTCATTGAATGATTAAAGAGGGTGCCTTTTTTTCTTAGTTATTGGTATCTCACTTGGTGCATTCTGCCAGTGTAAATTTTACGAATTTTCAAGTTTATTTATTATTATCACATCAAATTTGTAATAAAATCACAGTTAATCACATGAAATTAGTCATAGTCGAATCCAAGTCATAAGCCTAGTACCCTAGTAAAGTTGTAGCGACTATACTAAGTATGAGCTTTTACGGAGTTACGAAAAAAAACAAAAAAACACGTTTCACCATCATTATATCACTTGCACAAACTCGTGCATGTAATTCAACACTCAATGAATAAGACACCGCCATTTTTTTACATTAATTCGCGAAAAACACAAGTTTAAGAAAATAATAGAATGTAGCGACATGATTTTTCCGTGTTCCCGCCAAAACTCGAGGATGCTTTTATGCCTTACTTACCGCTATTTAAGTACTCATACTAAAACACAAACAAAATCTGAAAATCTTCGATTGGTTTTTAAGTCTAGTACTTACTTACTTACTGAGTGAAGCGAGGGGTTCAAGCCGCCCAGAGCGCCTAACATGCGCACCGCGAGAAAATTGTCTCGATTCTACAAAACAGGACAAGGCTACGAATCTGTATAAGTTTGTCTCGTTTTCGCACGACATAAAGACACGACAAAATTTTCTCGCGGTGCGCATGTTAGCCCTGCAAGACGCTTAAGCTTTTATCTAAGACGCGAAGTAAATACTCTAGTTTTCAAACCTTCTGCGAGACAATAAAAAGCCAGTTGCGCCTTTTTTTGTGTTATTTTTGTTTAATGTTAATGGAACTACCGTAAATGACACAAAACATTGGTATGCGTGAATAAATACATTCTAATGATTTCAACTAAAATATCAACTCGAGTCCAGTTGGCGAAAACTCGTAAGTAATTTATTTGACGACGATATAACAAGTTATATCAATTTTGGGTTTCGCTACTGAACACACGCGTGTCCAGCCAGCCCCTCGAGTCCAGTTGGCGAATAACCCAGATTTTCGAATTAATTCGAATAAAATCTCTTCACAATGCACGTACCTATCTATCCTATGAGTTTTCTTACGAATTTTAACATTCTAAATTCAACACACATAATTATTATGAAAAATCCCTTTTTTTTATAAAACTATGTTAGGATTTGGTTAGGATATTATTATTATATTATTTTGCGTTTATCTCTCGAGGTAAGATTGCGTAATATGTAATTGGAAATTGGCGAGTTTAAAAAAGTTTGTACATACTACTTACCTAACGTCGGGCATCGGGCATGTCATGTGCATTTTTGGCGTGGTTCGTAAAATGGTCAAAGGTCATTGAACAATGTAGTCGATAGATAAGAGATTTTAAGACAGATTTCAAAGCCAATAAAAAAATGTCCCGGATGACTGATATTAACGGCAATTTTTTTTTATTTTCTATTGGTCCAATACTTTATTTCAGAGCATGACAATCTCGAGCCTTTTTATCGATGCCACTTACACTTTAAATACATTTTACGATTCACTCACGTTTCATTTACAGTTTTTTAAGAAATTATTTGACTGACGCTCTGTTTTAGCGTGTAAATACTTACAGCAAAAGAGCACGGTTCGTAGTACATATACTGTACTTAGTATACTTACTGTAGTACATATCATAGATTTTGTAGTTTTTTGTTTTGTATTTGCAGAAATTGCAGAGAACATTTTAAACACTTGGATTACCAAGATGAATCTGCATAATACTGACTTATCTAACCTAAAAATCTATTTTAAGGCCGTCAATAGCTGCATAGATTCTTAAAACAAGGCACTACACCCAGTATTTTTCGTTGGACTAGATTATAGATGACAATGCCCGCATCAATAGCAGATAGTTATAAGCAAACTTTATATTACCACATCCGGACCGCCACTGGCGCCATCAACGAAAAGTTTTGCCTGTGGAACTTCACTGGGAAACCGCCCGACTTGAAAGCTGGGCGGGTTCAATTCAAACCAAGGCCCGTACCAATGAAATTTGGAGTTTATGTACGGACTTTAATACCACTACCACTGGCTTTTCGGTAAAGGAAAGTTCGGTTTTTTATATAAAACCTTCTGTTTGGAGAAGACATTCAGTGTCGTATGTGAATTCAGCAACCCGAAACCGCCAATCGCCTTTCGGGGGTAGGCCTAAGTATTGTATTGGTAGGACTCTACTGCACAGTCCGCCTGGGGAAATACCACACCTTTGCCAGTTATTCAACCGCCAAACAGTAGTGTGCAAGCATTACTGTGTTCCGGTTTGAAGGGCAATGTTACCAGAGAAATTACTGGTTATGAAGAGATTTAACATCTACATACGATGAGCTGTTTTTTTTTAGTTATTGGCATTTCACTTTATGCGTTCTGCCAGTGTCAAGTTTATGAATTTTCAAGTTTTTTTACTAAAATCAAGTCAAGTAAAAGTAGTAGTAGTGTGTGTGTGTGTAGTAGTGTGTAGTAGTAGTGTGTCATGAAATCACAGTTAGTCACGCGAAATTAGTCATAGTCGAGTCCAAGTCATGCCCTAGTAAAGTTGTGGCGACTTTACTATGAGCTTCTACAGAGTTTTGAAAACAACACAAAAATACATGTTTCACCACATTATATTATATTATTACTCGCCCACACTCGTGCATGTAATTCAACACTCAATGAATAAAACACCACCATTTTTAATCACTAATTCGCGAAAAAACACACGTTTAAGAAAATAATAGAATGCAACGACATGATTTTTCCGTGTTCCCGCCAAAACTGATGAGCCGTTATGTTTTAAAAGTAGGTATAGTATAAGTATAGTGTACTTACCTCTTTCCACAGTTATAGGTACCTACAGCTGTCCATGCACTCTATCGATAAGTCAATAGAGTGACCACTATATTGATTTTGTATCGATTCTGTTATCGATATTGTGTACAATCGATACTGTTAGGCAGCTGGATCCTGTTTATTTTCTTAATTTAACTATCCCATAGAAAAAGATAAATCGATGTTTAAAGTTAGATGTGAGTGATTCGTTTCCGGCCAGTCTAGATTTACCTATTTTAGCCCCAGAAATGTACTTAGTCTACGTCGGTCATCGTAATAGATTTTAGATTTTAGGTATATTACTAAAGGCATGTGAAATTTTAGCCTAGTTCACACAAGGATGTATAGGAAATTTGTACCACAAGGCTACCTGTGTATGGGAAATGTCCTAAGCCTTTATGCAGAAATTATTAAATAATTAATTATTATAGAAATTGTTGAGATATGAGGTACATTATTAAGTCTTTTCTAGTAAGTAGTCTACTTCTTCTTGCTTCTACTTATATTCTAGCTAGAGCCTTTGTGGTTTGACATAAATTAACCTATTTTACCGCACGTCTGCGGGATAAAAAAGTAATATCATTCAAATTGGTATCATACAAAGACTGACACGCTCAGGCAAAGAGGGAAACCTTAATTTTTCAAGTAATTGTACCCAGCATCAATGATCTATTTTAATGAGCTATTTTGATTAGATTCGTTTATACTTGACTAGAGGTCGCCCGCGACTTCGTCCGCGTACGGAAGAAATTCGGCCCGCTCCCAAAATTCACCACTCTAACACCGACTCTACTAACTCTCCCCCCCCCCCTAACTTTCCTTTTGAATGAATTAAAAATATCAAATTTCATCACTAACTTCAAAAACAAAGAACTTTCCATACAATATTCCACCCCACCCCCTTTCCCCCCCTTAAATCGTCCCTGTCAAAAAAATTTGGAAACAGCATTTTTTATTTTAAATGAACTATCCAAATCCAAATTTTCGTGACTAAAAGTCCAAAAACAAAGGACTTTAGGGGTCGAATTTCAAAAAATCCTTTCTTAGTACACCCCTCCGCATCGATACGAATACACCCTCCAAAATTCAAGTCTGTACGACCAGCGGTTTGGGCTGTGCGTTGTCTGTCAGTCAGTCAGTCAGTCAGTCAGTCAGTCAGCCAGTCAGTCAGTCAGTCAGTCAGTCAGTCAGCCAGTCAGGACAGAGCCTTTGTATTATATTAGATAGAAGATAGATAAGAGAGAAAAAGAGAAAAATTACACGAGGTGATAAAAATATTTATTACAAAACTTAAAATTGAAACAACTCTGTATTCCGTATTAACTTACCACAGATCATATCACAGAATAAAAATAAATTTTCTAACGTATTTTCCCCCCTACGTACCACTAGGGTACCACTACCTAGTTACGTAACGTAAGGGGCTGAAAATACGGATATATATCGGAATAATCGAGATATATCCACATATATCTCGATTATTCCGATATCTCACTGGCATCGATAAAAGGATTTCGGTTGAAGTGTCGGCACGATCGAGAGTAAATATTGGTTCTCTTTTTCCGGATTGGCGGCGTCCGTGGCCGAGTTAGAGGTGAATGTTCCATTTATGAAATACGCGCCAACAATGTTTTTATCTTTTTAATCGTGTAATTCTAGTGTTGTTCTGACACATTGAGTGAAGTGCAGAGTCGGAATGTTCGAAGTTTGAAAGATTAACTATTGAAACGATAACTTTTTTAGATAGTGGACAAAGCTTTTTAAAAAAACTTTATTTGCATGCTCTAAATTTTTACTCCAGGAACAATAATTTAGAGCATGCAACTTACTCCATCACGCTCTATACTCACAACAGTTTTGTACTGTATGCTTACAGACTGCAGAAATGTCTAGTTTGAGAAAGTAAAGAGTAGGTCCCTAATAATGTGAGCGTGGGGTATTTTTAAATGAGGAAAGCGGGATCGAAAATATTTACTTACACCAAAATTATTCGAAGAAAACACACGTCCTTTTTATATTTTTCTGAGTATGATGTATGTACTAGCTACACTCCTATTATGTGATCTCTCAAAACAAAAGAATAAACAAATCTATAAATAAATGAACGCGCGGCGAGTCGCAATGTCGCACAGCACAACTCCAAAAACGCAAAAAATGAGCCCCCGGCTTGAGTACACAACAATTGTCGAGGACAACAAAAAATATCATCAACAATAGTCCGATGACGACTGTCGTCATTTTGCGTACGTCTCGTATGCGCCATATGCCGTGCGTCTGGCCGAGAGCAAACATAAACAATTTTACTTTGCGGCTTTTCTGTTTACGAACAATTTTGTTTATTCGCTTGGGGAAAGTAAAAAGTAATTAAGTATACCTACAGAGATTAATCAGAATACGCTAAAGACCCACTAAGTAACCTAATTAAGTATTAATAAAGGTTCAAAATCATACCTATACTTGGAAGTAACTAAATCAGACCGCCAGAAGCTCGCCAAAAAAGGGACATCGTTTCATGGTTGTTAGGTCAAAAAACTTAAGCCCAATAAAATAATTAATAAAAGAAATTAAGTTCTGATAATTATTTCCTCTAGTTAGAAAAGACGACGCCTACAAGATGTACCTACATGATTTACAAGATTTCTGCTATCTCATTATTTGTTAAGCGTCTCGCATTAATTGTTAAGCTTATTTACTTGTACATTCAAGTCACTCGTTTAATTTACTTAACCCACATAGAGTTTACAGTTGACCACATTGATCTTAAATAGTCTAAGTGGCCTACCATTTTTGTCTACTCCGGCCAAAACTTTTGAATCGTTTCAATTTAAAACCACAGAGAACACACAAATTAATATATCTGTCACAAAAATTGACCACAATATAACTCTGAAACAGGAAACTATAAGCGTTCCTTTAAACCTCCTTGCAACATAACACCCACGAGCTTGAAAAAAAACCACCCGACTAATAAAAGACGAGACACAAAAACCGCAAAACTCAAACTTAAGCCTTTTGCTTTAAGGGACACTTTTATGAAAGCAGTCGGCACAGAGTTATTAAGAACTTTTTGTTCAAAGACTTTGTAGTAAACAGGTTTTTTGCAACCGAGGCTAAATGCAGGCGGGTTTACATATAAGTTTAGGTAAATATCTGCATTGGTGTCTGCAGAATCGAGCTCGATGCGAAGGGTGCAACCCTTTCTGTGCTCTATGTACCTACTATATGAATTTGTTTGTATATCTGTGAGATCTTTGGGGAGCTAAGGTTGGTTGGGGATGGGTTATGTGGCTAGTTTGATTCGGTAGTTTGTGTGGTTGAGTTCAATTGGTGGTCGAGATAGATTTGTTTTACAAGAAGAGTCGAGATTCGGGTAAGATACTTCTCCAAGGGCTCGATGCATAAATTGTTATAATAGGTAGGTACGTGAGTTATCTTTCGAAAATTGGTTATATTTTTAAGAGCTTATTTATCGATAAAAAAAATTGACAGTTTTGTTTTAAATATTCGAACAATTTTTTCCTCGTAGCGTACTTGGAGGATTTACCTCCTCTCTCTCGTAGTGTAGCTTGATAAACCACAAGGCTCGTCACTAAGAGTCGTGATAAATACTTTAGATCTATTATTTGATAGATTTTTAATCGATTTACTCGTACCATTGTTTTGGATGCCTTAAGATTATTTCCCATAAAAGATATACAAACATTGTATTCACGAACACGAAGATGTAAACGGTACAATTCCTAATCTAAATGCAAATGAAGCATTCGTATTACCGGGACTAAATTGAACCTCATTGGTTTATCCTTCTTTTGTATAAGCGCATCTGCTCGCAGCCATTTTCAGTATTAAAAAAAAGGAAATTAAAAAGTTAAAGCAGACCAGACCGGAGGAAAGCTAGGTGAGAGGCTAGCGAAGGGTATTTTTCAGAGATAAGATTTATATTCAAATGTTTAATGTTTGCAACTTGTTTTTAATACGGCCACTTTGAATGAATTTGGTGTATGTTTGAATTGTGGCGACAAGTTTAGTGTGGCCAAAAAAATCTATATGTTATCACGAACTCCAGTAAATAGTGACACTTGGCATTTTACATTTCAAGGATATAATTCAATGGGGATCTACACTGCGATTTTTACCCGCTAGGTGGTGCATCGTCGATGCGGCCATAATCAACTGTCAATCTCATACATACTTTTTTTTCTTCTTTTTCTTCTTTCTTTTTAAACTCGGATTATCAGGGAGTTTCTGCATTATACTGGTTTGTTGTGCAATCCTTTGCCTTACTAATTAAAGCTCTGTCCAACATGAAATGTAAACTATCTAACCTACAAATCTATTTTCAGGCCAACAACAGCTGCATAGATTCTTAAAACAAGGCACAGTACCAGCGACAATGATAAAATGAATGGACGGGAAATAAACGCACGGATTTTGAAGACTATATATTGAGCGCCAGCTCTCCACTCGCGTCAGTCATACTCTGTATTTGCGACACGCAAGCCGGACGATACGACACTACAAATAAATCCAAATTATCCTTCCGTGTGCATTCCCCAAGTGTAAGAACACTACTAATATTTGTAATAAAACTTTGGGGATCACATTCCAAAGTAAATACGCATTAATCACTGTATTTTGTCACAACTGCAATTAATTTAAATACATATGTTAGGGTAATCGCCATTTTGAAGCGATCGTAGTGTTACGAGACAGAGACTTCGGGAATCCTTCGTCAATGCTCATGAATGTTCGAGATTCGAGAGCAATTGACTAATACATGTGTTCTCTTTTTGTCATGCAGTAAATAGATTCGCTCTTTTTTTTCCGGTAAATGTAATATGCATACTTTTAGCTAGGTATGCTTGTTTGTGCTGACTTGTTAATTTTGAATGATTTGAAAGCGCTGGGCCCGTCCATTCCATTATCACCGTCGCTGCACAGTACCCAGTATGATCCGTATTTTTCCTTCGACTAGATTATCGACAACACCCTCATCAGGAACAGATATATTTATAAGCAACGATTAACAAGAAAACTTGATTTTGCCACGTCCAGACCGCCGCTGGCGCCTCGTTCGAGCGCGTCACATATATTTATATTTCTTTGCCGCCAATAGGCTAGATGACTGGTTTTTTTAATTGTCCTATTAAAATGCGGCCCATAAATATAGCTGATTAATGAAAAGAAAATGAAAATCTGATCTAAAATAAGCATTTTAATATCATGCTAGATAGAGAGGCTAAACAGCAAATCGTGACGTCACTTCTCAGTACGCCATATAAATTCTATTCTGACAAGTAAGGCGTGACGTCATTTTTTGTTTTGTGGGAAAGGGACAGAGTTATCTCTAACAAAAACTTTAAACGCTCATATATCAGAACATTATTAACCGATTTAAATTATTTTTTCAATAAACATACTGTATTTACTTAAATTCTTCATCAAAGCTATTGGTTTCAATGATATCAACATCAGTCATCTACCCTATTCGCGCATTATTACACACATAATTATTTACATGTTAATCAGAGCAATGGAGTTGTATGATAATTGAGATTAAATAAATGATTCATATGGAAACATGAAGTTGAATCTATATTCTACAGAACCTTATTTTACCTGCGCCCGCGGTTTTGCTCGCGTGGTGATGAAACACGGTGATTAAAACCTGATGCTCTTTTGTGATCAAAATGCTGGCGTTCATTTGGCCCAACGCATTGGTAAGCATTGCCTTTAACGTGGCAATAATAATAATAATATATTTTATTCCTGAATAAAAATTCTATATCAAAATATCAATATTTGGTAGTGGGTTTGAGCATTTGGATTGTCTCTAGACTTTCATCGGTCGGGATACAATCCGTTTGTTTTTTGTTGTGTAGTAGGCCAAGTAGTCTTTGTAGTTTGTTGTAGTTAATAAAGGCTCATAACATAGGTAGGTACTTACTTAAAAATATTACACCGAAAAAAAACTTTTTGTATCGTTTTATTACATTGTCATTGTTTCCATTACATCCCTACGTAGTCAGTAAATAAATCTCAGAACCAAACTCAATCGAGGTCCGTGCAAATCGCACTCAGTTGCTGCAATATCTGCTAAACCTGTTTGATTCAATCACATCTTTACAACTGGGTAACAATTAAACTAGTTTTCGAAAAGGGTTTTGCAGCCACAGGTCTGCAAATGTGAAATGCAAACGTTGCGCTGCAAATCTCAAAATAGCTACTGGTTCCAGAACACGATTTGGGACTCATTGTTAAGGTGTAAAAAATAATAATATGTTAATTGTTAAATCCACATTATAAATTCCTCGCTAATATTAAATTTAACTTTTAAACTTTCGCGATTTGAACACATAATTATGTTTATCACCGGGACTTAATCTTATAGAAAATTATTAAATAATTATAATAAAAACATTAAATTTTATAGAGCACAGCCGTTCTTCTTAGGTATCAAGCATATAATGTATAGCAGAAGCAGCTTGCGTAGACTATGTACTTAGGTAGAGTGTGTAAATATCTTCTTTTTATTTTTCTTAATTTTTGGCGTCGCACTTTATGCATTCTGCCGGTGTCAAGTTTAAGTGATTATAATAGGAGATTTTTCTGACAGGCAATTTAAAAAAAAAGGAAGCTAATTGTAGATTGCTCTGACTTTGGGCAGACCAGACGCGGCTGTCATTGTCAAGATTTTATTTTATTTCATGTGCTACATATCAAAAATAGTATTTGACTGGCATGCTTAATCTGCGCTATCTATCGAGTTGAAGGAAACTAAGTACTTTTTTTTATTCTTGTTTGAAAAATCTCTCATTATGTATTTTGTTTTTACTCATAAAGGTATTTTAGACGTTCTTACATAATCGTAGAATATGAAAAAAAAAATGAAAAATGAAAAATATTTTATTAAATCCAAACATAGTAAAGAAACATAATTATCTTATCTTATCTTATTATAATGTATAGTCTAACGTTAAAGGACAACCATGTTTATCTTAAAATTATTTACTGTGATCTCCGAACTAGGCAAAGCCTGTATTTCGGAGATCTGGGACGATCGTACATGAAAAATTCAACCAATGAATTTGAATATTTTTTTTATAAAGAGGGAGTTCCATTTGTAAAATTAAAATTAAAGAGCATGCAACTTTTCACTTTTAAATCTAGATGGAACGCTCGCGTTGTTTTAAAAGCTCTAACTGTCAAGAAAAGGAAATGGGAAAAATTAAGAGCAAAAAAGCGTAGACAACATTTTTAAAAACGTAATATTCACATTTCCTACTAAGATAACGCTCCGCCGAGCGAAATATGAAAGGAGTTATCAAAACGATCTCGCGCGCACTAAATCACTGGCATATAAGGGGAAGAGGAGTCCTATTTACTCGGAAACGGACAAAATAAATGTTTTTATTACATAATGCGAATTTTCTCAGTCTTATTTTGGACACAAACAGTTTCAAACAAACCCTACTGTCTTGGTCACATGGTTGAAATTTGTTGTGAGGTGTTCTGTAACGACAAACATAAATTTGCCAGCGTACATTGAGCTTTTTAGCTTTCGGCTTAGAGCGTATAACTGAATGTGTAAGGGGTGAAGGCGAGCTTTATATAAAAAGGTATGGTGCAAAATTTTAAGCAGAGGGATTTGGTCGCCGGTCGGGCGTAGCTTTCGCTGCCTTCCTACAATTACCCTTTTTACTATATCTACCTAGCGTGTTCGGGCAATTCTAGCTTACATTTATATCTAGCTTTCTACTTTACTAGGTTTTTGACACCTAATCTGCAGTCGTTTCAAAACGAGTTCTGTTAAAGCCAACGTGGGAAAATTATGGCTTATCGTCGTTTTGTCTTCAAAAACTTAAAATAATTCTTAAAATGATGATTTATTATTAATATGTTGAAAAATAAGTTTTCTTCTTCTCGTATTTTATAGAGCTCGACATTCTATTATAAATTAATCAGGAAAATTTAAGTTTTGTATTTTTTTTTATTGTGTAGGGTTTGTTTGAATAGATATAATTAGTTTTAGTTTAGTTTTTACCTAAATGTGTAAATAAATGAAAATCGAACATAAAAAAAATCTACTCTAATTTAAAAAAACCTGCCACTAATTTATGTGACGCTTACCACCAGGTGAAAGTCTTGCTCGTTTCGTCATTTGAACGTATAAAAAAAAGCATTTAGGTAAATAAAATACGACGAAAAGACTAATATTTCTTCGAGCCTCGTACGTATCTCTACTCTATTGTGAATTCGCCACTCCGCCTTTACATAGCGTGACTTGGACTTAACCATGTCATACTTTGCTCGAATTTAATTTTGATACGCTTAATAGCCGTAATATTACATTTGAACTTCGCAAATGCACAAGATAGTCGAAGAAGTATTCTCATAAGTTGAAAGGCAATTTATAAATAAAACTCTGATTCCTGATGATTATCAATTCTGAGTAATTGGCTAATTATAAACTTCATAGCCGCATGTCATAGAGTTCACTTTAACATGGTACACTATATTGCTTTACCATGCAATTGTTTTTTTTGTGTTCTGTTTTTGGCATTTTAAACTCGCGTGATTGACGTATTTGGCATTTTCAAGCTGTTATTAAACGTTTATTTTCGTTTCGGCACTAATTAAATTTACTTAAATCTACTACTTAGTTGCGAAAAGAAGACGAATATAAACTAGCAGTATGCCAAAGGAAGATGGAAAGGAGCTGCTGGGTATAAAGATATCTGACCAAATAAATAACAAGTTAATTAGACGGAGGACCAAAGTAAGAGACAATTGAAACTATCAGGACATTGAAATGGAATTGGGCGGGACATATATGTAGGATGAGCAACAACAGATGGACTAAGAAAATAATAGAATGGATACCTAGAGGAGAGAAAAGGAAAGTAGGGAGGCCAAACAGACGCTGGGAGGACATATTTAGACAAAGACATGGAAAGGAATGGAAGAGGTTAGCAAGAGACAGGAAATTGAAGTTATAACTGGGGGAGGCCTACGCCAAAGAGGCGACATCTATCTGAAATGACTTTTAAGTAATTATACTAAGAATAAATTAGGTAAATCACACGATTAAACGATGACATAAAATATGTACAACTATAAATCTTTTTAATATTGACGCAACAATTATAAGTGAAGAGTAAATCAACACAGTATATATATATATAAACTTATACATTGATAAATAGATGTCTTGACAATAACAAAATATCAAAGAATGAGTGGTTAAATAATGTAATGTTGGGATAGTTGAATAAAGGCTCTTTTTACTTTTTACTTTTTACTATATACTACTTAGTTGCGGTCTCATCGGATATTTTCATAAAACTTTCGGATTTGTTGTATGAAAAACTTGTATCATCTCGTCCAATTCAATTCAAGGTAATGCTTCATAAATAACTCACTCGTCTCAAACCAGTTGGCCGTACAAAGTTAAAAACAGATAAAATGCCACGAAGTTCTATCTGTTTCTAACTTTTTATCTCTACAGACCGGCAAAAGTTGTATTGTGTCAGTATGATAATACGAATAGATTTACCTCTAATACCTATGTTTTAGTTAAAATGAATTAGCACTTGTCCACATATTCTCACCTGATGGTAAGTGACGCTGTGTTCTACGATGGGCACGATTGCTCATGAGGTACCTATTCATCAGAAGAATCTATCCTTCGAAACATCGAGACAGCGAGTTTTTTTTTTTTACCGAATCTAAAAAATCGATTTTTTTCGTTACCAACCTTTATACATTATAATAGTAATAATAATAAAGGCCAACCACACGTCCTGATCGACCATCTGATCACGTGGGGGGCGGACAACGCAATTACGAAATTACTGGTGCGGCTAACGTGGCTCTGGAACGTAGGATAGGAGAGGAGTTAGGTAGAGATCGAGAAGTAAGTTAGTAGTGCAAAGAGCAGAGAGGAGAAGGAAATAGGGGAAAAAAGCTATTTAGGGCTCCAAGACGTTTGTGTCTTATTGAGGCTTAAGTAGAACAACCAACATCAGCGTAGGATGGTGGTTTTGGAGTGGCGGCGGAAGAGTGTCTTGTATACCAACGGCGGCGTTCACAGGCTTAGTTAGATAGCTCACTACGTGCCCACTCGCGATGGACAAACAACGTGGGCTCACACATGTCCAAAAACACAATGATAGAAAGTGGTAAAAGAAGGTACAATTTACGGCCGCTTCCCGGGGGCGATCGCCGGGGCGCATCTGGAGCCGGTGCTGGATGCTACAGTATGCGAACCATCGGTAGCGGAGTGTCGAGCAGGCGGGCCTCCGTTAGCTCTCCACCCTGTACGCGGGGTGCAAGGGTAAATGTTACAGCCGACCCACAAATGCAACAAGAACCAGTATCACCTTCATCAACGCAAAGTTTATTCGAATCCCCAGCTAGCTCACTGCTCTCATTTGAGATGCAATCTAGGTCCCGTATTACATCTATCTCAACAAACCCAGAGGATGTTGTGCAAGAGGCACGCGCCGATATTCTTGTACCCACCCCTGGAATACCTCGTGCGAGAAAAAAGTGGACAGAAGAGATGAACAAGTTCATAATACGCACATATCTCACAGTAACTAAATTAGAAACAATACCACGCGGATATTTAGATCCACTGCACAGACATTTTATTGAGAAGTTCCCAGATATGGAAGTGACTAAACAACGAGTAGGAGACCAGCGACGTGCGATAATGAGAAATAAATTACTAAAAGACAACACTCTACAACTTATTAAATCTGAAGTTAGGCACCATTTGGAAAGTCAAGTCTCAGACTCAAACACAACACCAAACCATTCCAACACACCAGAAATAACGCCAAACTCAGAAACACAATTAAACCTCACCTGCAGAATGCGATGGAGCGATGATGTTAACGAAGCCATTATAAGACACTACTACAGAATAACACAGCTAGAATCCAACAAAACAGCATATCGAAAACAACTACACGCCAGTATTATCGAACAATTCCCGCACATATCTCACGTCTCAGAGCAACGCATAGCAGACCAACGCAGGGTTATCATAAATAACAAGCTTATTACAGACCAACGATTACGACAAATAAGACACGAAGTAGAACAGAACTTAAGCGCTCATACACGCACACTAAACCTAATTCAACTAACACAAGATGACACACCACATACCATGATAAACACAGACAACCCGTTCTTAGATGTCGAGTTTGAAATTACTCCCCAAGATACTGTAAACACCAGAGAAAATGAAACTAACCAGGAACAACCTAATGAAGAACAGTTAAATAATAAAATATCACAGACATTTAAAACAGCTTACGAAAACTTCATAAATACTGACCCTACCAAAAGACCCTACATACCAAAACAAAAAACATCGAAAAAGCTAGTATACATAGTCACATATTTAAATTCAGAAGTGCTGCCAAAATATATGAACGATAATCAGAATTTTATTACAACTCAGACACTCATATATTGTGCTGCATTTACATCAGCTACATGCAACGGCTCCAAAATTAAACAAAATGAAAGTAACACATCACCTCCTAGACCAAAAGACAGAAAGCCATTTTGGCAGATCAGAATAGAAAATAAAATAAATATATTAAGACAGGATATAGGAAGATTGACCCAATACATAAAAGGGAACAGAAGTTCTAGACTAGTAACAAATGTAACTAAAATAAAAGAAAAATATAAGATCCACTCTCGACATGAAAGCCCCAACGAAACAGACGAACAATATCTTGATAGCCTTAAACAAAAATTAAATGCAACTTGTAGCAGGCTCCGTCGGTATACTGAATGTACTAAGAGAAAAACCCAAAATGGTCAATTTAGCAATAATGAAAAACAATTCTACCGGGAACTTTCAAAAAACACAGAACACATAAGCATATCAGACAGTAGAAATCCACAAATAATACCATCAGCCGATGAATTACATAAGTTTTGGTCAAATATATGGGCTAAGCCAATACAACACAATCAAGATGCTCCGTGGATTCTAGAAGATGCCCAAAAATTTGACGCAATACCACAAATGCAATTCCAATACATCCCCATAGATATATTCATTGATACGCTGAATAAGACACACAATTGGAAAACGCCAGGCACAGACCATATCCATAACTATTTTTATAAAAAACTCACTACAATGCATCCGATCCTTCACAATCACATAAACGAATTTATACAGTCCCCTGAAACATTACCTCCATTTGTAACACAAGGCATAACGTATATGATTCCTAAAGAGAATGACACCACAAACCCTGCAAAATACCGACCTATAACATGCCTCCAAACTATATATAAAATAATAAGTGCTTGTATTTGCGAACTTGTACACCAACATGTAGCTGAACACAACATTTTAGCAGAGGAACAAAAGGGTTGCCGTAAAGGAAGCCAAGGTTGCAAAGAACAACTAACCATAGACAGTATTATAATGAGGCACACTGTTAATAATAAAAGAGAATTGCACACCATGTACATAGACTATCGTAAAGCATTTGATTCTGTCCCACACACTTGGCTAACATACATACTAAAACACTACAAAATACACCCAACACTAGTAACCTTTCTGTCACACACAATGAACCACTGGCAAACAAGACTTAAAATTAGGAACGGAGAAAGCTCAATCGAAACTGGCTTCATCCCCATCAAGAGAGGCATCTTCCAAGGAGATGCCTTCAGCCCTCTGTGGTTTTGCCTTGCATTAAACCCGCTCTCGCATATTCTTAATAACTCTGATAACGGTCTTAAAATATTGAATTCACACACCAACATCTCAATAGCACACTTAATGTACATGGACGATATAAAACTATACAGCAATGACACAGCATCTCTACACTGCTTAGCGGACCTAACACAAGAATTCTCTAACGACATTCAAATGCAGTTTGGTATTGACAAATGCAAGACGTTTACACTTTGTGACAGCCAAGTAGTATCTGAAAGCTATGAATTAAATACAGGAGAACAAGTAGATCCACTGAGTGAAAACGAGACCTATAAATACCTAGGATTCCAACAATCGCGACAAATACCCCAAAAAGAAACCAAAACAGAAATTCTTAAAAAATTTAGGAACAGACTTAATGTTCTAGCAAAAAGTCAACTGTATTCACGGAATTTAATCCAAGCAATAAACACGTTTGCCATACCCACTCTAACATATTCTTTTGGAATTATAAACTGGACCAAAACCGATTTAAAAAAAACACAATGCTTAATAAACACCACACTAACATCCCAGCGTAAGCATCACCCCCGATCCTGCGTCCAAAGAATGACACTCCCGAGGAATGACGGAGGCCGAGGAATCATTGACACTCTGAATCTCCACAACAAACAGATAACTAGCCTAAGAAACTATTTCCATAAGAAATCAGAAGAATCTCGCCTACACAAAGCAATAGTAGAAGCAGATAAACGCATTACTCCACTTAACCTAAACAATCCGAACATACAGCGTAATCAACAGATCACGTCAAATGAAGATAAAATAGATGCTTGGAAACAAAAGTCTCTTCACGGAAGACATCGCCATGACCTAGAACAGCCACATGTTGATAAGAGCGCATCAAACACATGGCTGCGACGTGGTGATCTCTTCCCAGAAACCGAAGGCTTTATGTTAGGTATACAAGACCAGGTCATTGATACAAGGAACTACCAACGCTACATAATCCGTCGCCCCAATTATAATGATAAATGCAGACAATGTCACGTAGCCTCAGAAACTATCCAACACATCACAGGTGCGTGTAAATCAATAGTCCAAACAGATTATAAACACAGACATGACCAATTAGCTGCAATAGTACACCAATCCCTGGCCTACAAATACAAATTAGTGCTAGAAAAAATACCATATTACAAATACACGCCGCAAACTATTCTCGAAAATCAAAATTACAAATTATATTGGGATAGAACAATAGTCACTGATAAGACAATACATTTTAACAGGCCGGATATAACCGTACTAGACAAAAATAACAAATCAGTTTTCCTCATAGACATTGCCGTCTGCAACACACACAACCTTATCTCCACACACACTGAAAAAATTGCGAAATATGTAGACCTTTCAATAGAAATTAAAACCCAGTGGCGTGTGAATACCGTCAGGACAATACCAATAGTCGTATCTACCACAGGAGTCATTCCAAAAACACTACACACAAGTTTAGACACAATAGGAATCTCACCAACATCGTACATTCTCCTACAAAAAGCTGCAATACTCAACACTTGCAGAATCATACGAAAATTTCTTAACTTTTAATATAGGAAAAAAATAAATAAAAAAAAATAAAAAAATTGCACTTGGCTTTGGCCCGTGCATAATATTAACCTCCTGTTGCAGGAGAGCAACGATATTCGTTACCAGATTAATAATAATAATATTTATTTCCATTTACAAAGCCACTTAAAATATAAAGTAATAATTATTATATTATTACATCTCTTGGACATGTTTACAAAGACAGATTTTGCTTGGCTTGCGATAACAAAAAAGGTTGATTACACAGAACCTACACTAAGCAAAGCTTGTATTGAAGGTTTCTGTTATCCTTCCAGGGAACAACATAGCGCAGTATGGATTAAATGTATATATAACATATAAATATATATAAAAGTACATTACACTCTTTAGCAGTTCGATTTAAAAATCATTGAAATTGTTCTGTGATAAGCACATAAGTTATGTCAAGTGTCCCATCACTAGAAGCTGTGCTGTATATAGGTGGTCAAAGGGGAATAAAATAAGTTTTATATTTTCCTTCCCAAAATAGCACCAATCAAAATGTTGGGTTGGTGCTATTATGGGAATATGCTAGGTGCTCTTTTCATGGGTGCTCAAGAAATTGGTGCTCTGTTGGGAATACCCCTCATAATGTAGTGACTAATCATTATATTAAATTAATCGAAATTAAACCTTTCTTGAATCTGTTGGAGACATATTTTTTATTGCAGATTACTTACCTACTTAACTTCTTATAATTATTGTAATGGTATAGGACTCTACTGCAGAGTCCCCCTGGGGAAGTACTACACCTTTGCCAGTTATTCAACTGCCAAGCAGTAGTGTGCAAGAATTACTGTGTTTCGGTTTGAAGGGCAATGTTAACAGAGAAATTACTGGGTATGAAGATATTTAACATCTAATATCTCAGGGTGACGAGCACAGTGCAGTGCGGCGCAGGATTGTGTTAGCAAGTTCACAATTCTGGCACTGCTACTACTGTTAGTGGCAGGCGTGACGCTTACCACCAGGCATACGTCTTGCTCTTCTCGTTACTTAAACGTATAAAAAAAACTGATTCTTTTCCGTGTAACTTTTTTCGAGTGATGCAAAAAGTAAATAAAAAAACAATCTTTTCTTTCGAAAATACCTCGAGGCCGCTCTGAAAATAATTTCCCTTATATACATTTTAATAGCAAAGTCCTGCACATAATTGCTACCATTACGACTCTCTCTAATGCTGGCCTTAAGCTCTCTCGGGCTGTAATTGGAGGCCTCATAGAGGGGACAGAGGGACCGGAAAAGGGGCCAAAAGGGGGGCCGGGAAATGTTATGGAAATGACGCACCGCCATTTCCCCGTTTTTGTATTTGATTATCCTTTCAAGACAATATTTTGCAGGGTCCGGAAATTAATGAAGGCAATTTATGCGACACAGAACGCTGGCGCGGGGTTTTATTTAAATAACTTTTTGTTTTTTTTTGTAAGCTTTCGGGTGTGCCTTTTGTAATTGGAGCGTTGTCTGCGGAGGTTTTGTTTCGGGCTTACGAAGAGTTATGTTGCGGTTAAAAAGGTTCACGGGGGAAGGGAGGTTTCATCCCTTTGCTTATGGTGAACGATTGGTGTAAAGGTGGGTTTTTTTTTTCGTAGGTATTTTAAAGTAAGTAGTATTTTTAAAAAGATTGGTTTTTTTTAAACGGTTTGAAATTGATATAGAGTTGACGTTTTAAATGCCTTGCAAATACTGAGCAATTTTTTTTTCGAAGGGCGTAACGGGAATTTATGTCACTTAATAAACTTTATGCGAAGTGTTTAGGTATTAGTTAAAACAAGTATTCGATTCAGAATAATAACGAGCAGTTCGCAAATAATAGTATTGCTTTCACTTATCTACCTGGCTTACCTACTTACGTAAAATTCGTATCATGATTGTAAAACAGGATAATGTGTAGGTACCTAACATTATAAGTGATACTAATATTATCTATGTATAACTATGTAGAAAAGTGTCATCATCTACCGGAAGACGTCTTCTGCAGTCTTGGAGCGTCTAGCTCTCTCTCTCTCTCTTGCAGTAGAAAAGTGCTCTTACTCTTTTTTATCATCTTATTTTTTTTTCATTAATTGGCGTGTATACTTAAGTAATATAAACCTTTGATCTGTAATATATATTTTTTTTCTTAGTTCTTGGTATCGCACGTTGTGCATTCTGCCAGTGTCAAGTTTATGATTTTTTCAAGTATTTATATGAAAATCAAGTCAAATATGTCATGATATCACAGTCAGTCACACGAAATTAGTCATAGTCAAGTTCAAGTCATGCCCTAGTAAAGTTGTGGCGACTTTACTATGAGCTTCTACGGAGTTTTGAAAACAACACAAAAAGACATGTTTCACCACATTATATCACTTGCCCACACTCGTGCATGTAATTCAACACTCAATGAATAAAACACCACCATTTTTAATCATTAATTCGCGAAAATACACAAGTTTAAGAAAATAATAGAATGCAACGACATGATTTTTCCGTGTTCCCGCCAAAACTCTCGATCTGTAATAAGTATGTATAAATAAAAGTTTTGGAAATAAATGAAACTCCTTATTACCAAAGTAATAAGGTTTTATGCACATTCTTTACAAACGTACCTACTTAAACACGTGGTAGTGCTTGTATACTAATAATTTTGTACAGAAATATCCATTATATACCATGGTAAGACTAGAATAAATAACAGCATTAAAATATATACAAAAAATCTACCGATTGCGACGGACAATCCGGTTAGTACCTATTCGGATGGGTGACTGTAGAGGTCGGTATTTATATCTGAGCTCTACTGTGGGGCGAATGACAAGTAAAATTTTCTGTAACAACAAACCTCAAAAAGCCTCAAACCTTGGATAATGTATGAGATCTGAGACATTCTTTACTTTTGCTTCCATGGTGTGTAGTCAACTATTTCACCTCACAAGCTCTGAAAGATTTTATCGGACCGCATAAGTGCATTTTATCCGCTAGCGTGAACTTTTTGAAATTAGAACCTTTCTATTCAATAATTTTCTATACCGCCAGTCCACTGAAATACTTATTTAATTTCAGTGCGCCATTATTATTTTAAGAATAATCGCACTGGCCAGCACGAAGACTGCATGAGAAAAAAAACTCTAGCATGTTCCTCGCTGTAGTGAGGTGAAAAGTTGTGTGTTTCGCTCGGCAGCAAAGTTAAGAATTAAGCGTCTCGCCCTTTGAAACCCTCGCTACGCTAGGATTCTATATAATTATTTGAATCCTAGAATCATTCGCTTTCTCAAGTTGCAATATAAGTACTCGCGCAAAAAAACAACTTTGCAGGATTGCATAACAAAAAAATACTACTCTAGCATTCCATGAACCAACATTAAATCTTTCGTATTTTTGAAACAATCAATTTACACCTACACAATAACTGCACCTACGCTTAACATCAGTCAAACACCCCGAATTAAATTAGGTAGATACATAACGTACAGCAATAGGGAATCTTACAAAAACACATAGGGTTACGATCGGGGCCTAAATAAACACGTCAGTCTGTTTGTCTCCGGTTAATCAATTTTCTCATTTCCTATTAGGAAGGTGCGTTCGGTGGATTTTGTTGTTTTATTTGGGGGTTATCAATTAAAGGTTTTTTATTTGGGTCCGTATATACTTTACTTTTATATTACAATAGGTATAATTATTATATTAGGTACCTATGTATTGTTACCCGGTTTACTGGGGTGCGGTATCCACGGCGAATCGATTAATAGCTGGGCCTGTTTGTACAGTGCGACCTTTGCACGTTGGGACATCACTACGCTTAGAAGATGGGGGAACGTGAACTTATGCTTGTGCTAAGCAAATAATATTGCAGAAAAGGAAATTACAGTGGCTTTTTAAACAAAATTAGACTCTCAAGCTCTCGGCATTCTATAACATCAGTCTTACGTAAAAACGCCACGGCTAAGTTAAGGAAAGTTGGTACTGCGAACATCAGTTTTTTGTAATGCGCTGAAGTTAAATGATGTTAGTTATCTTAAGCAACCCATAAATAAACGATATTGACGTTACTTATTGTAAAGAAATATATAATGAACGACTGGGACCAACAATTTAAAACGTATCAGTAATCAGAGGCTTTCCATGCTTTCTACCTATTCCTTAAACATCGAACATCTGTTTTGTTAGCTAGTTTAGTGTATAAAACTTGTACCTACTCATTTTTATTACACACCCCTACATAAAACTAAAGATTAAATCTAACTCGCAAAATTACCAACTACCGCCACATTTCATTTCTGTACATAACCCGACGTACACAAACCTATACCTACGTATCTACGTGAAAGCCCCAATTTAGGCACACGCACTTTCGGGGTAATTTGTCACAAAAAGTTGGCAACTTTGCCCCAGGGGTGGGCACCGTCATTTGTTACGCCCCCCTCAAGGGCCCGTAATTTTGCCTTCAAAGCCTTCGCGGGAATGCGTAATGAGTAACGACACGACGTAAATCGCCGGATTTAACCCACGTCTGTTTACCCTTGCCTACATTTTATGCTGTTTTTATATAAAGGCTTACCTATAAGATATCAAAGGGGAGAATCTGGTAGTTTTCGATTAAATAATTTAGGACAGAAGCCTGATTGCGTTTGAAAATAATCTAGTAGTACATTATTGTGCATTAGATCAGCGAAATTTCGTAATTTTTTTCGGAATTAACTATCCTGCCCCTTACTGATAATTGCTTTGGAAAAATTTTGCTAGATTAGTCCAAACGTTTAGTCGTAACAAGGCAACAAATAACAATATACGTATAGACAAGAACAACTTACGACTAAGAATTCATAAGATGAACTGCTTTTAGGGGAATTGCTTAATGCGGGGTTTAGACCCCCTGATAACCGATGGGGAAGAAAGGCACTTGAGTGGACCGACGACACTACGAAAGTAACGGGCAACCGATGGATGCAAATGGCAGGTTGTCGTACAGTGTGGTGGTCTAAGGGAGGTCTTTGTTCAGCAGTGGACATGATGATGATTGCTCAACATAACGCATTTTCAAAAAGACTTTTGCATCCACCGTTTTAAAATTTGCAAATTTCCTCATCGAAATTCAGCCCAAAACACTTTACAAAACATAAATCCAAATCTACTCACATTAAATGGAAAAAAAACCGTAAAAGATAAAAGGAAAAGCTCGAACACCTACTCTTTTATATAATCCGGATAGGCTGAATAAAATTTTAGCACGTTGTAGCCAGAAAAATTGGAGACCCAAACAACCCTTCCCGTGTATAAAATTGAATATTTCTTTTTGATTACAACAATATAAATTCGTACCTTCTGTTAGGATTCAAGTCAAGGGCATTAGCGTGTTGGGTGAAACCGATAAGTACATTGCCATTTGCAATTTACTTTTAGTTTACATAGACATGTTTGTAGACATAGACATGACTCTACTGCAGAGTCCGCCTGGGGAAGTACCACACCTTTGCCAGTTATTCAATCGCCAAGCAGTAGTGTGCAAGCATTACTTTGTTCCGGTCTGAAGGGCAATGTTACCAGAGAAATGACTAGGTATGAAGAGATTTAACATGTAATATCTCAGGGTGACGAGCGCAGTGCAGTGCGGCGCAGGATTGTGTTCGCAAGTTCACAATTTTGGCACTGCTACTGTTAGTGGCAGGCGTGACGCTTACCACCAGAAGAAAGTCTTGCTCGTCTCGTCACTTGACATTATTAAAAAAAAATAGAAGGATCGAGTTTCAAGGAAGTAGCCAATATAATAGTATTATTAATAATTTCATTTATTGCAAAACCAGCAAGTAGTGGGTAATTTTTGTTTTATTTATACGACTCTCTGACTTTAGTTTCGATCACATCCGGTTACCTTCTTCAAAGAGTGAAAACAGACCCCGACGCGCGTGCAGCTGCGTCCTGCTTAGCACTGCAGGCCGCTGCGCGTCGCGCGCGCGTTGACAGCGGTTGCTCTGCGGGCGCGGGGGTGGGGTAACGTGAGTATTCCCGTATAAATAAAACAAAAATTATAATGCTATTAAAAGGAACAATGTAGTACAAGTATATTAAAAAAATCGCTGTTTAAATATAAGATTTTTCTGCATGACCCTTGGTCTAGTTCTGCATAATTAGTTTGGTCGAAGTATCACAAGGACAAGTTTGCAGAATGCCTTTCAAAACGAAAGAGCAAAAATAGAACGACAAAAAGCACTATAATTTTCATCAAGTCTTAAAATAAAATTTAAGTCTGAAACCGAAACTGAAAAGATCGCAAACCGTCAGGATTTCTACACAAAATAAATTAAATAAATTACTATTAATTTTGTGTAGTAGATTAAATAGTTTAGGTTATTCGTTATTATATATTTTACTGTAGTTAAGTCAAACTAAGGCAATTGCCCGGGAAAAAGTATTGGTATTATTAAAACTTGCGCAATATACTTACTAGGCAAGCCTTTAGCGATACAGTTTTATTATCTCAAGAATTTGTTCGATTTTTATAACTTTCCTAAGAGTTCCTATGTTTTCGTAGGCACTTCCACTTTACGCCAATCAACACAACCCTTTTTCGAGTCCGGCAAATTAAGCATGGCCGCCCTTTGCGGCTCCAGGCAAAAATTCAATTACAAACTTCTGCCCATCCCAAGAGGAGGCCTAAAGGGAGTACGTTTTTTGCCTCTAAATTTTTATGTGGCCCTTGTAAAGGTCGTAAAGGGTGGTTTTATGAATATTCCATTTACGGACCTCCGGGTAGGGTTACCATCTGAAAATTCAAAAAGTCCAGACAATACGCTAGACAGTTTCTAAAATCCGGACATGCCTAAAAAGTCCGATTATTTCAGTTTCAAAATAAAATCCTTGCTTACTTACTACCTAATACTTATAACATAAACGTGAAAAAGTGTTCCTATCCAATGGCCTTGTCTTTCTTTTACGTTAAAACGAAACAACAGTTCGATGCAAGTTTTGGTATGGATAGAGTTACAGAAGCTACTATTCAACCGGGGAAAAAACCGTTCCTGTGGATTACCCTGAATGAAACCCTGAGTGAGTATGTCCTAAAACTGCATCCAGAACCACCGAACGACGGGCAGCAGCGCCCTCTCGGAGCTCAGTTGATCAGTTTTGCCTTTTGAGTTGTATGGACTGGTTTCGTTTCTCACCCAGGACCTACAGTTATCTGACGAACATCAATATATTCTAGGTCTTGGTCTTTTAAATGTTCATAGGTACCTTCTTATATTATAGCTATTATATTTAAAAAAATATATGTTAGTTATCTGTTTCCTATAGAACAATCTTCGCTTAGTTTGGTGATAGATAGCGTTGTATGAAATGTCTAAAAACATATTTAAAAAAATATATATTTTACTTTTTACAGTTCTTCCTATTTATTTATTTATTTTGATTCCAGTTATAGTCCGGAAAAATTACAAAGTCAAGGCAGAAGAAGACCTAAAATTCGCGGACATTGTCCGGATAAACTAGGATGGTTGGTAACCTTACCTCCGGAGGATTATGTATTGGAAGTTTGAGGGAGGAGACCCGCCATCTGGGGTAAGTACATAGCCGGTAATGAGGAACTGGTGATTTATAATGTTTTGGTTTCGGGGACGAGGGTATCCATTTCCTTTGAAACGAGCTTTCGGAGCGTTGCCAATTAGGAATTTGATAAAAATTTAAAAATAACTAGGTATGTAGAATTTACATTACAATTGAAAAACGGTAAGAGAAGCCGGTTGCCATCGCAACGGGTTTTGCACGGACTTCTTCGATTTGTGATTCTCAAGCAGCTTCTTCGGTTCTTTATTCTCTTATATGATTTGAATCATTTACTTGTCGAAGTCCTGGGACCTGGGTATGTCCTAAAACTGCACCCAGAACCATTAGTTTCTTACATTATATCTTGTACCTACCTATATTAACGAACCGGTGGATGCAAATGGCAGGTTGTCGTACAGTGTGGCGGTCTAAGGGGGAGGCCTTCGTTCAGCAGTGGACATCTCCGGGCTGATGATGATGATGATTGTATATAGGTATAACGTTAGATAGGTACTCTTTATTGTATTATAAGTATGTATTTTCAAAAAAGTAGTTATGTAATTCTATCAGCTAAGTACTTACCGATTGCCATAGTACAAGCTTTGCTTAGTATGGAGCAACATGGCGTTGTGTGTTTCCACAAATATATATATTAATTTTTAAATTGTTTAACGTGTACACCAAAAATTCCAAAGGTAATTGTGCATATTTTGGAAAAACGTTGGCTAAGAATATAAAACTAAAATATACAAAAATAAAAAGTGCAATAGACAAATATTTGCAAAAATTATTCTCCTTAGTTAAATTAGCCCACTTTTCAGCAGCCTTTCCAGCGTCCCAAATTAAAATTCCGTCCCCGAAAACAAAATAAAGTCATTATGTAAATACGGCGTGATTCCCGGGCAAGTTTAGGTAATTACGGCCCGGGTTTAATACAAAAGTTAGATATTTATGTGAGGCTGTATCATTAAAGCTTTTAATTGCTCACGGTGCGCTGGTTCTGGAAGCGAGGCGATAAAATGCGGTCGGGAATGGGTGGTTTTTATACGGCATGTGCGAGGCCTAAGTTTCAACGGTTTTATCTTTTTTTGCTGCAGTTAAAATTGTAAGTTGCCAGTTTTAAACTCTAAGAGCTAACTAAGAGCAAGTTAATATTGCAATTTTTTTTTTAATACTGTACGTATTGATTAGTTCCTCTTTTACCGTTTTTTTTAATTCGAACAGTTTGCTTATTATTCCAATTAATGATTCGTTTTATTTTTGTCTATTGCAATAGTGAACTAGCGCATTTTCTTAAATATATCTTAACGAAAAGTGAGTCTTTAAACTTGAAGATCCTGCCCCCTTAGCACGCGCCAAGGACCAATTGGTATTTCCCCGGGCGGGAACGTGATAAAGCTAAAATATGGATACGTCTGCTTCGTTTTCACGGGGAAAAAAGAGTGGATAAACTTTTATCACGGCTCGCGTGCTAAGCGGGCTGTTTATGACAACGGAAACGGTAACGCGGTCTATGAAAAACTATAACCAAACTAAATACGTGCCTAACAAAACAAACTCACGGGTAACACTGTATTTTCTTGTTCCTACCTCTATGACTTTAATTTAACCTATAGACATTCAGATATCAGTTATATCTTCTCGTCCAAAATCCCGCAGTGTCTGAAGACAAGTGTCTACGACCAGTATGTGTTGCCAGTGATGACATATGGAACTGAAACGTGGTCTTTAACTGGTCGCCTTTTGGAGAAACTCAGAGTCATGCAACGAGCAATGGAGAGAGCTATGCTCGGAGTTACTTTGCGCTATAAAATCCGGAACGAGGATATTCGCCAAAGAACCAAAGTTACCGACATAGCTCGCAAGGTTAGCAAGGAGTTTTGGCGGGAACACGGAAAAATCATGTCGTTGCATTCTACTATTTTCTTAAACTTGTGTTTTATCGCGAATTAATGATTAAAAATAGTGGTGTTTTATTCATTGAGTGTTGAATTACATGCACGAGTGTGGGCAAGTGATATAATGTGGTGAAACATGTATTTTCATGTTGTTTTCAAAACTCCGTAGAAACTCATAGTAAAGTCGCCACAACTTTACTAGGGTATGACTTGGACTCGACTATGACTAAATTCGTGTAACTGACTGTGATTTCATGAAATACTTGACTTGATTTTAATAAAAAACTTGAAAATTTCATAAACTTGACACTGGCAGAATGCACAACGTGCGAAGCCAACAAATAAGAAAAAAAAAAAAAAAGGTTAGCAAGTTTAAGTGGCAATGGGTAGGCCACATCGAACGAAAAACTGACAACCGATGGGGAAGAAAGGTTCTTGAGTGGCGACCGCGAACCGGAAGACGCAGCGTATAGGAAGGCCTCCCACTAGGTGGACCGACGGCATTTTAAAAGTCTCGGGCAACCGGTTAATGCAAATGGCAGGTTGTCGTACAGTGTGGCGGTCTAAGGGGGAGGTTTTTGTTCAGCAGTGGACGTCTCCCGGCTGATGATGATGATGATGATTTAGATATCAATTTCATTAGCCTTGTTTTTTATTTGGGTTAAAAATATACTCTTATCCTAGCGTGTAAGACCACCGTTACGCGCCCTGAGACTCGATGAAATGACGGCATAGGTACCTATGTAAGATAGACCATTTACTGGAGGCGAAAAACCAAAGAATTCTTAAAGAATAGAAAATAAAAAAGACTAACTGTTTCTAATATGCTCCGTATTTATTAGATTCTAGTTTATATGTATTACTGATACTTACTTAGACGATTAGGAGAGAAACACTGTAATAGAGAGAGAGCAGTAGACTAATATGATGATGATGATGATTATGATGGTGGTAGTAAAGATGATAATTACTTGAACTCGAGACCTATACAATATGTTATAAATACATGACCAATATTATCTTAGGGGGTTATTAAACTCATCTTAAGAGGATGAGTAAACCCTTGGTGGCTTCATTCGGGTTAATGTTTTGCCAAATGTACAAATTCGACAGCATTGAAATTCGACAGTATTTTATTTCCAACTAGGAAATAAAATAATTTTTTATTAATTTTAAATTAATAATTTCGTCTCGATGCGTAGGGGTGCACTAAGAAAGGATTTTTCGAAATTCAACACCAAAGGGAGAGTAAAGAGGGGGGGAACGTTTGTATGAAAGTCCTTTGTTTTTGACTTTTAGTCACCAATATTTGGATTAGGATAGTTCATTTAAAATAAAAAATGCTGTTTTCTATATTTTTTGACAGGGACTATTTAAGGGGGGAAGGGGGGGGGGAATCTTGTATGGAAAGTTCTAGTGATGTAAATTTATATTTGGGTAGTTCATTCAAGAGGGAGGGGGTTGGGGGGGTAAAATCGTGGTGAATTTAGGGAGCGAGGCGAATGTCTTCCGTACGCGGACGAAGTCGTGGGCTACCTCTAGTCTACTATACTTTATTTCAGTTTAATAACCCCCCTAAGCAACAATCAACAATGACTCATTAGTTTAATACCTAACAGGTAACTAAATCTCCCAATAAGGCGGGAACAAAATTTACATGGGACTTGGTTAAGGCCATGCTAATCTGCTTCTCTTTAATTCAGGCAAGCCTCTGTGAAGGTAGTCAACCACAGATTTAGAAGAAACGGTCGTTTGAAAACGGTCTTTTCTGCATTGTAATAAGAGAGTCCTTTGTCCTTTGTTCGTGCGCTAACCAAGTTGGGTGTTACCTGATCTATCAGGGTGTCTTCAAGTCTCAAGTAAAGGCATGTGACATTTTGGCCTAGTTTATACAAGGAGGTATGGAAAATTTGTATCACTAGGCCACCAGCGTATGGGAAATGTCCTAAGCCTTTATATATTTTTTATTTTTTTATTTATTTATCGAATCTTAAAATCTATCAAACAATATTTTTCTATTGTTTAAAAACCTAATTTAGGTTTGTCTAGACAATAAATCCTCGACAATCGTATAAAAGGCTTAAACATGTAAACAACTTACGAAATAATAATAAAAACATGATACCTACCTACGAATGCGCGCGAGCACACAAAACAGCTACAGCAACAAGATTCTTCTAGGCAAGCATGTTCTATCGTACACCGCATAGTCCTGAGGCATTTGACATCTTATACGGGGTGTTAGTTTAACACCGTTATCCTTCTAGGATATCATTGTACTCATCATTATGAATAACTTTTACTACAGGGCCAAACCTGAAATCACGAACAAAAACAGCTGTTCCATACAAAACGGTTCATCGATCTTGGACAAAATTTATGGAACAGCAGCAAAAAATTTTCGCGATTTCAAGGTTGGCCCCATAGTAAAAGTTGTTCATAATGATGAGTACAATGAAATCCTAGAAGGATAACGGTGTTCAAACTAACAGCCTGTATATGTCAGAGTGACGAGCGCAGTGCAGTGTGACGCAGGATTTCGTTCGCAAGTTCACAATTCTGGCACTGCTACTGTTATGAGCAGACGAGATGCTAACCACCCGGTGAACGTCTCGCTAGTCTCGTCACTTAAATGCATTAAAAAAAATAAGGCGAAATGGCGATACATTTTTTACTGAACCCGATCTATTCAATTTGGATTCAAATATCCTAATATACAATAGGAAAGTAAAAGCTTAAACAATCAACAACATTAATCTATTATCTGTCCACCGTCAGGCCTCCAAAAACGTCAGTCACAATCTTTACGCACTAACTGGCGCTGGAAAACCCGTCCCACACTTTGCTTTAACATTTTCAACTACCATCATAACTTAACCCCTGCACCACAGTTCATACAACAGCTTCTATCAAATTGCAGTCAACATTTCACATAACTATATCAAAAGTGAGGGTAGTCGAACAAAAGTGAGAGATCAAGATATGATGGCGTGTTGAGTGTCGTATCGCATGATAGATTATTATCTGCGGCCCACGTCAAAGTGAATAATTGGGCTTTTGAATAGGGTTTCGAAGTTTTGGTTGCATATTTGTCTAACTTATTGGAATATTGGAACAATGTTGGAATGTCTGAGTACTAAAAGTTGTTATATGCACTAGCTAATAACTAGCAAGGATCGCTGGAACTAGTAGGAAAGGGAAAGCTCTAGAACTTTAGATAAAATAAATATAGGCATTAAAATGAAGCTACATAGTTATAGCTCGAAATCACTGCGGTAAAGCTGTTTTGACTGTTGATGTTTACAAGCACAGACACACCAACCTAAAGACGTCCACTGCTAAAAGTCCCCCTTAATAGGGAGGGGCTGCCATAATCCCCACGCTTGGCAGGCGGCTTGGGGATTGCAGAATGCAAGCATACACTTACGTTTAATTTGCTACTTTGGCACAGGAACGCCCTAATTCGTTTTATTGTAGGTATTCGTGGTTCAAAGGGTGATAGGCCGATATTCTACTACGCTGCGCAGGCCCAGTGTGGGTTGGCGAATTCTCATACGGTATTGAATTTCTTTTCTAGCAATAATACACAGGTTTTCTCACGACGTTGTCCTTCACTGAAAAGCGATATATAGGGTTAGTTCTAATCAGTTAGCATCTTTTTAAGGGCATATTCTGTACGTCAAAACAAACAACCTTTACTATCGTGCCAAAATTGAAATCACAAGAAAAATACAGCTGTTCCATACATTTTGCCCAAGGTCTATGAACTTTTCGTATGGAACAGCTGATAGTTTTGTCGTGATTTCTATGAAGGCCCGATAGTAACAGTCGTACAAAACACATAAAAAAATAAATTGTCTATTGTCTATAAATTACGAAATAAACCTACATAAAATTCCCCTGCTGATACATAATCAAATACTTAAATCTATCTAAAAAATCTACACATCACCACATACAAAGCGCCCCCTAATTAATTCTACAAACCACGGCTCCCTTGTTAAGCAAAAATTAAAAATTATTCAATGGGAAATGCTCAAGGAAGATTGTGGAAAAATGCGGTACCAAAGGCCCTCCTCACAGACATAATATTCTATTAGAGGGGCCGAACTCATAAAATCCGAGTGAAGCCACTACAGTCAAGAAATAGTAAGTACATGAATGTGTTGTTGGTCATTACACTCGAGGCGGTATTATGCGATAAGGGAGCCGAGAGTGTAATTACCAATATGATTTTGGCGTCACATGCTGTTCGGTTTTTGTCAGTGTCAAATATTTGAAGTTTTTGATCAATTCGAATAAAATGAGTCCTAGGGCCTTATTTTAGAATCGTGCGCAAAGTTGCGCATGCGAAAAGAGCCGACTTTCAAACGATATTGAACCTTATTCTAAACAGTATCGTTCGAAGGCTAGCTCCTTTCGCATGCGCTACGCTTGCGTACGATTCAAAAATAAGGCCCCTGGTCAAAGTCGCACACAGTAAGTCAAGATCAAGACCAATCAAGTCTTGGCAAATTTGCTACACGCTTAATCGCGTTTTTGAAAACAACACGAATAACCATGTATCACCACATTATTTAACACACACTCATGCGCGAAAATCGGCAATCTTAATTATTAAAACGCTACCATTTTTATATTGAAAATAAACACTTGAAAAAACAAACAGTTTTTGAAATTAGAATACAATGCAGCGACTTTATTTTTTCGCGTTCCCGCCAAAACTCCAAAAAGCACTGAGTGTTATGACCTCTCTATAGGTTACCATCTCTATGGCCCTCCCTCTAGGAGGATTTACGTGCTTTACCTACAAACTCGGGGAGTTACCACGCACATGCGTGTTAGCCTCCCCAAAAGGACTTCCATTTTGTTTTTGCCCGTTTTATTTTTCCACGTAGGTATTTCTGTTGGCGATTTTAGTTGGTTTACCTTCGTTAGATAACTATTTACCCAGCCTTTTATGGGTAAGGTTTTTTATCATGTTGGCTGATTGTTTACGCGATGCAAGTTATATAAATAGCTAAAGATAGGTATAACCTAAGTATTTTGTTGGTAGTAAAGTAATTTATCGAGTTCTATTAATACGAAGTAATAGAACTCGATGTTTTTTTCACGAAATAAGTACAGATAACCGACCTCGATTGCGTGGTAAATTGCTAACTTCAATAATTTTAATAAAGTAATGGGGGATATCCCAGCATCCATAAAAAAATTAAGAAGCTCATTGTAGATGGCGCTGACTAGACTAAAAAAATAAAAATTGTACCGCAGATGAAAAATATTATGCTATTTTTGACTGCAAAATATAGTCAGCGCCATCTATCGAATTGATAAGAACAATTTTTTTTAAAACTTGTTCTCCTATTCACTAGAGAAGTGACCAACATAGTTTTGGGTATTATGTAAAGCTAAAGTAGCAGTGGGCTGGCCAATGGTCATGTCTGTCGCAGAACCTATAACTGCTAGGGTAGACATGTTCTAGAGTGGAGACCACGAATCGGTAAACATAGCGTAGGACGCCCTGAGACTAGATGAAGTGACGATATAGGTACGTAGGACAGCTGGCAGCGGTTGGAAGCGGAAAGCGGAAGATCGTTCGGAGAGGCTTATGTCTAACAGTGATAGTCATCAATGATAACTCATCATCATTATTTTCAGCCAGTGATCGCTCATGACTGAGCATATTTGACAGCCTGATAGCTCAGTTGGTAGTATGTCTGCCTTTAGAGCTGTAGGGGGTGGGTTCGATCCCCACCCAGGACAAAAATGTTTGTGACGTACATTGATGTTTGTTCTGTGTCTGGGTGTAGTATGTATTTACGAAAAAAATATGTATATAAGTATTCTATCAGCTATCTGGTTTTCATAATACAAGCTTTGCTTAGTATGGAGCTAGATGGTGCTGTGTGTAATAAATGTCCCCCCAATATTTATATTTATATTTTCAACCGACTTCAAAAAAGGAGGTTCTCAATTTGAATGTATGTTTTTTTTTGTATGTATGTTACGCGATTACTCCGCCAATTATGATGTGATGTGATTATGATATGAATTAATGATACTTTTTTATTTGGTAGGTGTACGTAATACCAAACAAAAATATAATCATATTTAAGGTAATAGTCAGAGGTGGTCCCATATAATTTTTATCGAAATCGGTTCAGTAGTTTGGTTTTTAAATCAAAATTACTAGAAAATATGAAGATGTTATCCAGGTATTCGAAGTTGAAATCGGTAGTATTTTTTTTATTACATTATTACTACTAGTATAGTATTATATTATCTGTGCAATGTATCTGTATACTTTATTCTTGTACGCTTGCTACTCACGGCAAACTTGTGCCAATCTAATTCAAGTAGGACTAAATATGTATCGAACGGTATACAAATTACCAAGTTCCTATACGTTGTTCGCGTTTCCCTTTGCCCTTTCCACCCACTAGGTATATCTTTAAAAAATAAACAAGAAATAATTTAAAACTTCCAAATGTGAGACACAATGAGAGAAAATACCGAGTTTATGGATTACAGACGTAGCTCTCAAAGTCGCCAAGGTATATCCCACTGAAGAGAGAAGTGAATAGAACGGAAATGTGACGGGCCGCGCTAGCCGGCATTAAGAACAAATGGACTTAATGACAATTCTACCAATATACATGTTTTTAAACTGAGAATACTCAAAAAGACAATTTAAATACTGTTGTTTCCAAAACTCCAAAGAAGCTTGTAGTAAAGTTGCCACGACTTTATTAGAGTATGATTGGACTTGACTGTGACTCACTGTGTGTGACTTGGACTGTGACTACGACTCATTTAACTGGAGAAAGAAGGATCGATGAAGAAAAATGTATTCGGCTGAAGGACTAGTATCCATGGCCAGGAACTATTAAAAACAACAAACAACAACAATTTAAATACACGCATAGGAAACCAAACCACATTGTATCGTAATTAGATCAATTTTAATCTGTTGCAAAATGTCATTTTGAGCGTTTTACTTCAAATGCGCGACCAATGATTGGCATTTTTTAAGTGTGAAACTGGTGACAGCGGTTTTCCATACAATAGTTTACAACATTGTTTTGACAGCCGTTCTACCTAAGAAGTAGGGCTTTTGCTTTTCTGTGGTATATCCCATATTTATATTATGGGACTAAGCCGGCCATGTTAGCCGCATACCGGACAGTCTGGACCAAAACGATCACCGATTTGTTCTTTGATAACATACACATCAAGTCAGCTCTCCTTAAAATGACAGTAAAACACCTCACTTAGGGTCAACCGACACGTACCACAACCACACCACATCGCTACGACAAAATGTGGTGACGCTGTGGCTACGTGTGAATAGTGTCTTTTTGCAGTTGCGTTTTGGTACCGACAAAAAATGTCGATGTGGTTGCGTTGCCGTTAGCAGTTGCGGTGTGGTTGCGTCGTGTGCAGACACAGTTCGACTCTGGCTTTTATAGAGCGCGCACTGTCGTTGCGTCGACGCAACGTTTTATCTGCGATGTGGCCGGCAGTTATTTCATTATGTAGCTGGTGATTGCGTTGTGGTTGCGATGTGGTTGCGATGTGGTCGGTATCAACCACGCGGCCGATAACGACGGCAAAATGTGGTACGTGTAAATTCTACTATTCATTTTCAATACAAAATATGCGCCCGACCACGTGTCGTGGTTGTGGTGTGGTTGTGGTGTGGTTGTGGTACGTGTGGGTTGACCCTTAAGCTGATAAAAGCCTGCGAATTCCGTGATGAGATCACGGAATTCACAGGACTAAAAAAACTGTCTTAAAAAAACAACTGACAGCTGACTGGGAGCTACACTATGACATATTGTAGCGCCCAGTTGCTGTGTTGATCGACACTCATATAATAGACCTGTTTGAATATATTATCCGAATAAGCCAAAGCCTGTATCTTCAAAAATAACCCTAACGCTATTCAATAGATACCCGCAAGCCTACAATGGTACTCCCAAGTCAATACCAGCCCTTTATTTTCCTTACCCATACATAGATACCTATTTACTTACGTAGATAACGACAAATGCAGACTTCTGATACTCCAGTATAAAACTGATGATTAACTCCACATTATCACATTTTCAACCTTATTTAAGTACAAATAAGGATGTGTCAAAGGTGATGGATAGTAACTGGGAGTGGTAAAAGCCTGGGGGTGGTAATCCATCATCGTGACATTTCTATTTATCTTGATGAGTGTACTTCCGGTGCTAATGGGTTGTTTTTAATGCTTACGGCGATGGAAGGCGTAGGTATGTGAGTCTTTGTGGTATCATTATCTTTATTAGGAAATTAGGTAAGTTACTTACTTAGTAGCAGGTCTCTTTTTATGAAGTTGCGAAGATAGGTAGAAGAAGGAGTTTTATGGTTTAATTTGGAAGGAAATTATAGGAGGGTAACTTGGAATACCATTTAGAAAAAAAAAACATTTTCATTTAATTAACATTCTTGTTTTTTTTATCACTAATAACTTTAATTTTAATTCATTAAACCACAGAAAGATGTCAATCAGTCTGCGTGAATGTAATTTGGAAAACCCTGTTAAATCTAATAACCGCTTACTAATTTTGGTTCTTAGGTCTGCGTTGTTGATTAGGTAATGGTATTTGCCTATAAAGTCCTCTCCTCTTTCGAGAATACCAGACTACTTATAATTTTTTACTTCTTATAGATTTTTTATTAATCCACTATTTGGTGACTGAGTTAAGCACATGAACAGCCAGAGGCAAACGTCCACTGCTGGACGAAGGCCTCCTCCTTAATAGGGAGGGGTTGCCATAATCCCCACACTGGGCAGGCGGGTTGGGGATCGCAGATTGCTCACCACCGTTAACCAAGGGCACGCTTTTTAAAAAAAAAAAAAAATCAAGTGACGAGACGAGCAAGGCGTTCGCCTGGTGGTAAGCGTCACACCTGCCACTAACAGTACTAGAATTGTGAACTTGCGAACACAATCCTGCGCCGCACTGCACTGCGCTCGTCACCCTGTGATATTAGATGTTAAATCTCTTCATACCCAGTAATTTATCTGGTAATATTGCCCTCCAAACCGGAACTCAGTAATGCTTGCACACTACTGCTTGCCGGTTGAATAACTGGCAAAGGTGTGGTACTTCCCCAGGCGGACTCTGCAGTAGAGTCCTACCACTACAAAACGCTGCTGCCCATCCTCTGTTGGTTCTGAATACAGTTTTAGGACATACCCAGGTCCCATTTCCCACTTCCCATTTACACAAGGTTCGCTTAATTCGGTAGGTACTATCTAGTCTAGTCTTTGTCTATACTTATGACACCGTCGATAAACTGGCAGAGTGACGCCATATTTACTTCACAGTGCTGGACATAGGCCTGCCTTTGAAGAGAGATTGGGCCTTGTACCACCACATTGATTAAATGCTAGTTGGTGGATTTACATGCCCCATCATTTTTTTTTGATAAAGATTTTCTCACAGCATTGTTCTTCGTCAAAAATTTGGTGGTATGATTTTTTTAATCATCAAAACGGGAATAGCATTGACATTAAATTAAAATTTAATAATCATTTATTTCAAGTATCATAGACTCGTATTATAAATCATCAATTTAGCAGTCACATTAATAAGTACCACACACAATTGAAATTGAAATTAAATTTGCAATTAATTTTGAAATTGAAATTAAATTTGAAATTAAAAATTGAATTTGGAATTAAAATTGAGTTTGAAATGAAAATTGAATTTGAAATTAAAATTATGAACTTAAAATAATCAAATTATAAAAATGACAATTCAATGAACAGAAAAAAAAATCATTGTATGAATCGGTTACATACAGCGCACTCTGATAGTTACAAAATACTTAATTGAATATTTTTACGGGGCACTTTTACCAACATTGCATTTAAGATTAATTTTGCTATGAAACCCATAAGCTTCTGTTGCACCTGGACAGCCTGGAAGTTTGTATCAAGAATGGCAGAGAAGTTCAATTCCATAATATAAGTGGGCTAGCCACTGTTTATTAGGTACAGTTCATTAAAGGTAGGACAAGCAGACGGCTTAGTTATAGGTCCCTGTTCTTTTTTTGTATGTGGATTTCTAAAAGAGTCCGATGAAAAAACTAATAATCGACTGTATTTGGAAGTAAGCTCGATGCTTTTAAAACTCACCACGCTTTCGATAAAGGCAATAATTATATGAACGCGCTCAACAAGCAATTCAAACATAATTTTCTCTACGCCAAATTATCTTCCTTCTATCGGATCGATACCACCTGCAGTGACAAACACGCTTACAGAGATAATTCCAAGCTTAATCAAAGCCTTTTGTATAATCCCTTTGTTATAACTGCACGTCCTTGTGGACCTTTCACGAGCAATGGGCATCAGAACAATAGATTTTATTACCGCACTATCACCAAGACAAATGAGATATATACATAAAGCTAGGTAAATAGCCTAGCTTTGTCTCTCTCCTACCCGCAAAATACCACCTTCTTTTATGCAAACAAAAACGAACAAAAATCACCCTTAGCGTCTAAGAAATAAGGCGAATTTTTGAAGTGAATGAAAGGAGGATTCAAAACTCCGAGGCATTTTCTTTTACATAGGCTATGTTCCGAAATGTAAGGTGTTGGAGTGTAGGTATTGTTGCTCAGTGTTAGAGTTTGAAATTGGATGGCAAATGGTCGAGCATTGACGCCATTTTGAATGGACGTTGGCGGTCAAAATTTATTGTGCATAAATGTACCTCTGGCTAACCCGGCAGTTAGGGGGTGGTAGGAGTAGGCTTAAAAATCAGGGTGAGGGGTAAAGGGGTGCATTTTTAGCGTTCGCAGCGTCGGCCTATTTGGGGTGTTGATAGGAGCCAGGGCTGGACTATTGGGGGTGAATGACGGATGATGATAGCTTAAGTATATTGACGGATGACAAAGGCGTAATTTGCAAATGTGGGTTTTGGGTTTCTGTTCTAGATTTTCTCTATAACTGCATTTTAGATTTTGTTAATTTCTAAACTTAACCAAACTTTTTAAAAATTTCACCGCATTCATCAAATTATATTCTCAGTACAGAGTGATATATGATGCGGCGCCGTGTCAGCGAAGGGGCAGCCTGATGCAAGACGTGAATAATAGGAGTCATCTAATCAACAGAAGAGAGACCTTGCTACGGAAAGTGCTGCGGAAGGATGCTAAAACGATTCTAAGTATATAAGTACTTACTTTATAATTTTAACTTACCTTTTAAAGTGATGCAATAGAATGAGGTTCCCGGAGAAGCCCCCCATAATTAGCCTATTAAACATTCCCAATTATTCTTTATAAGTAGGTATTAAAAAGATTAACTCTCTTTAACTTACTAAGGAAATATAATCGATCCAACTAATTTCATCATTTTCAATGTAGTCAAAAATAAGCTAGTTACTAACACAATGTTTCTTTTACTACTTGATTTATCGTCATCAAAAATCGTTGCAAATCATCAACTACGTATTTTAACTTGGCCCATAAAGCCCCTAATCCCACCCCTTGCTCCGCCCCTGCAACGCGTTTAACCCGCACCGCACCCTCTCGACCTCTACGCACGTCTCACTCGCACAAATACCAAAAAGAACGCTCCGTCGCTTTCCACCCTTTGCTTAAATTATTGCGCCTCCACTTATACTTTACGATACAGTAGCTAAGGTTCGGTAGATATATGACACGCATGCAATAAAGACTAGCACATCTAGCACTCGTATTTTTATATATTTTTCACTTTATTGTAGTCCTTCTTTGCAAGACGTCGTCGCCTGGGTAGCTACCGCCGCTGTAGCAGAGTTTCTGCCTTCAATGCCCTCAATAGTAATTATTATAAAATATTATTACATCGGCTTTCAATATTTTGCGGTATCTGACTTTTTACGGAAACCAATTAAGAAATGTTTTTCTTGCCTATAAAAACTCGTTTTAGAACGTCACTTTTACGTATTTGGCAAAATCTGTAATATTACTAGGAATAAGCTCTCTCTCTCTCTTGGATATCAAAATTTACCAAAAAAACACTTCGAAAGTATATATATATTAATAAATGCTTTAATAATAATAATATCTTGATATTTAAGGGGGTTTACACAACTGCCCAAAAAAGGAGTGTAATGTTTTCATGGTTCCTGGTGTGAGTTTCTTTATTCCACCACAACTTCTAAATGCATGAACAGAGAGATTATTTTTTTATTATTAGAAGTCTTCTTATAATACTAATATTTTACGCCGTGAAAAACTGGGTTCTTTAGACATTGGCTACCCTAACAAAATTGCCTCCCCAAATTGCACACATATACGTACACGCGTTCCACTGAACACCATTTGGGTAGAGCTGCGCTACTGTATTGTATACTCTATAGAATTGGCTATATTTCTGACTAATTCTCACAACACAAAACCCGCTCTGTCTCAATACAATCTCTGTATTTGTCAGTTATTCAACCGTCAAGCAGTAGTGTGCAAGCTTTACTGTGTTTTGGTTTGCAGTGCTATTTTACCAGAGAAAATACTGATCTTGAGGAGAAATCACATCTAATATCTCAGGGTGACGAGCGCAGTACAGTGCGGCGTAGGATTGTATTCGCAATTTCAATCCTGGCACTGCTACTGTTATGGGCAGGCATGACGCTTACCACCAGGCTACCGTCTCGCTCGTCTCGTCAATCAATAAAAAAAAACATTACTAAAACTGCATATCTAAAGATGTTTTAAGAACTACCATCTCCAAAGAATGTGTGATATCGGGGTAATGTTAACTGAAGTCACTTCAGTCTCTGCGTCTGCATTTTTGATGGGTAAAAATACAGCTGTTTCCTACAAAATATAAACTATCTGCTTTCGGCAAAATGTACTTACGGATTTGAATGATTGAATATACGACGGAATTGATTGATTGAATATATTGGTGATATTTTTCTCGCGAATTTTAAAAGTCATACAAAAGCTGTTTAAGCTTTATAGAAACTAATCAAGTCGTTACATTCATAAAAGTGCTTACACGAATAAATTATTTCTGTTGGTTTGAACATGAATGAGGAAAAAACAAACAAACAAATCGACAAACACACTTTTAATTAATTATTCAAAATTATTTAAAATTATTATGAAAAATAATCATTTTTTAAATTATTGTAAGAAAGACTTAACGCAAAATAATAAAAAAAAAACTTTATCACCTAAACTAATTAGTAACTAAGCAGTACTAAAGAACAAAGAAGGACTACAGACGTGGGTACAGGTGGCGTATTTTTTCATCACATTACCATGGGATGGCGTGGAGTGTAAAGATAAAAACGTCCCTCGGCCGGTACCAAGTTTCAGCGATAGACGAACGACTTGTTTTAACTTTAATTTTCCTGAAACTTAATATAAGACCATTTTTTTCCTATTGTCAGGAATCCTTAGGTTAGATAACGGAAAAGAGTATCTACCTACTAACTACCTATGTAGAAGATACACTACAGGTGAATTTCGTCTCAAAAGAAACTTATCTAAGTATTGTTATTGGCACGTTCCTTACGTACTACTCTTACTTTTTATAGCCCCTGGAAGAGTTTGCTCTTACTTTAAACGATGAAATGCCAATTAAAAATTTAGATTTAACCCAGAGTGTAGTGCAGTGTAGTACCTACTGCGTAGTAGTGTACCTGTTCTCCATAAGAAAGTGGATTTAGTTAAAAATGTCTATATAAGCTCTTTGTTTTTATTTTTTCTGCTTAGTTAGTACGATGATCCTAAGGCAAAAAAAGGTGTTTATTACGGCGCTGTATGTCCTTATTCAGGCACTTTGATCAATAGTCATGGTCAATGGACAAAGCTCATTGCGAATTTATTAAATTTACATACAATTAAAATAAACACATAAATACGGATCGAATTCAGAAGTTCCCTTTTTTGAAGTCTGTCCAAAATCTTAACTGCTTCACTTTTGCATTTTTTTACAAAGCTTATTCCCAAAAGTAACAGGGAGAGTATTACGGGTATTTACTCGGAGCATAAAAAAGTTATTCATAACTCAAAATTGATTTCGTTTTCAACTGTCCATTATTGAGTAGTTAAGTTAGAAATAAATCAATAAATTAATAACTCACTATGTACTTATAACGTTTCACGTCCATTTAAATCATCCACCTTTTTCCGCACCGTTTCGCCATCCCAACAGGGTACCCTATCGCTCCGCTTACATAACGTGGTACGGGGTAACGACGAGAATATACGGATCCCTTAGGAAATTAATAGCTCCGTCGACGGGACCCCCCTGCTTGTGGCCGAGACCACAAAGTTCGGGGGTATGCCGCTAGGTGGCGGTAGATGTAACTATAAAACATAAGTAAATTACTTTTGCAAGAGTGTTTTTTCCTACTAACTTAATTCAAATTACGTTTTTATTTTGATGTTGCTGACATAGATCAATAGCTTACTTAAGAGTTAAAATTTTACTTTAAGGCCTTATGTCTCATTTTTTTTCGATTAGTTTTTCAAATTTTTGGTGAATCTAATGAAGAGTTTCTATCTATGTTTAAAAAAAACTACTACCTGCATTCCGCGATTTAACATGAGATTTACCAGTTATTCTGCGTTTCTGAAATTCAGATACAATCATTAAATGCCGACTACAAAAAAAAACAAGAAATTCTGGAACCTGTATACCAAGTTTCTACAAGATCCACAAATATTATACTTAAGGTTTTTTTTACTGTCTATGTTTTTACAAGTTTTTCTAATATAAAAAACCTAACAACATGTTAATTAAAGCAACTTATAATACCGGTTCATGATTTAGAACTACTCCAGCCAGACTCACTTTAAATTAATATTAAATTCTATTCAAAGCAGCATTCAAAATCTCTTAATTAAAGACAGCCCAGCTCGTGGCTAAAACGAAACTTGCTTACATCGAAATATTTAACGTAACATTTTGAAACTAAAGCTGGCGTGCTCACGATGTGTTAACATGACTACATCGTACAGATTAATAGCAGTAACGCAGGTATTCACAAAATTTTAATAAGTCTTCACGAGCCGATGATCTACGATGCAGGGTTTACAAGTTGAATTGGCAATGGGCAGGCCACATCGCTCGAAGAACTGACTACCGATGGGGAAGAAAGGTTCTTGAGTGGTGACCGCAAACCGGAAGACGCAGCGTAGGAAGGCCTCCCAATAGGTGGACTGACGACATTGCAAAAGTCGCGGGCAACCGGTGGATATAAATGGCCGACAACCTGTCGTACAATGTGGCGGTTTAGGGGGGAGGCCTTCGTTCAGCAGTGGACGTCTCGGGGCTGATGATGATGATGATCTCGACGCGTACTATGTACACACTACACACTTAGGATACTTCCCATCAAAGTTAAAAATAAAGGAAGATAGTTTCGGAATAGTTAATCCGTCTTTTGTCTACGCAGTGTAATTTTTGAAAAAAAATCACAGTCAAACGACTTTAGAATGATTAGCTATACCGAGACTAATCCACGTTTATTAATCATACCCTATTCCACCTATTAATAAGCGTTGAGCAACCTCGGAATAGTCAAACCGTCTTTAATCTTTTCCTTTCTTTAAATTTTGTATAACCGCGGTAAAATTATAAAAAACGGATTATTCTGAAGCTAATCCACGTTTTTTAATAAGTTCTTATAATTATAAGACTATTATCATTTGCGACAATGTGTCCAGAGATGTCGCACAACGTCACCCGACTTAGCCTTACTGACACGGTTTTCACTGTTCTGATTCCCTTCGGTCGTGTACGAAAACAGAGCTTCGTAACCAGTTGCAATCGAAGAATTTTTCGTCCTTGTACGAAACCAGTTGCAGTCGTAGACTTCGGTTTTTTAGCGTTTTCAAACATTTGTTGTTTCTCCGGCTTACAACGTTGGTGTTTAAGGATATTGACATTGTATTTACATTGAGTACAGAACTGCCTTACTGTTCTTATTTATATCACGATGGGGTAGTTAAGTAGAATAGTATATTAGTTTTCGGATTTTGGGGTAGGACGATTTAACGCCGGAGATATGAATTATGTAAATACGACAGGAAAACAGAATGGATCTATGAGAGAACTTGTTATTACACAACTACTACGAGGCTATGGTCCTAGGTATGTCTTAATACTGCATCCAGAACCACAGTAGGACAGGCAGCAGCGTCCTCTCGGTTACTGGTGGTGAGTAATATGTGATCCCCAAGCCGCTTGCCAAGCGTGGGGATTATGGCAACCCCTTCTTCACCTTCTTCTAGCAGTGGACGTCTTCTGGCTGTTGTTGATTATGAAGCCAAGCAATTCGCTTACATGATGATAAGAATCAAAAATGCAAAAATTTCCATAATGGCTAAACCATTACATAAACACAGTCTTGCACTCCTACAGTTTGAGCCTTTTTGTCGAAATGGATTCTACTTATCGTTATCAGTTTATCTGTCTAATCTGTCTTAAATTTGAATTCTAATGTTCTAAATGTTGTTGACGTCAGCTATAAGACGTCCACTGCTGGACGAAGGCTTCCCAATAGAGGGGTGTTGCCATAATCCCCACGCTTGGCAGGCGGCCTGGGGATCGCAGAATGCTCACCACCGTTAACCAAGAGGACGCTGCTGCCGTCTTGCAGCAGCGCTGGGTCTGGTTGCAGTTTAAGGACATACCCAGGTCCTAAATGTTGTACATGTTTATTATAGTAAATAAATATTATTATTATTAATCAGCCTATGTCCAACCACTGCTAGAATAGGACTCATCATCTTCACGTCATCCTTTCTTCGCTTGTACGAGCCTCATTGCCTTCCGAGTTGACAGAGAATGCCATCTGACCATCGGTTTGGCGGTCTACCTCAACTTCGTTGCGCGTTTCGCCTTGGTCCAACTTTTGAAATCCCACCTAACCAAGTGCCTGTCTCATCTACTCTACTTATCGGCCTGAGAATAAAATATTAAAGCTCTTCATTATTAGTAATATCACTGCCCTTTAATTTCACCTGGAACATGTAATCGTCTTCAATAATTTTTCACCCACTGTGTCACCCACCCCTGTTTCTTGTTAGGCCAAGAAAAAAAATACTAAGTACTTTATATGTCTTCTCATAAGGGCACCATCTTTTCAGGTCCGTTGTCCCAGTATTATCTACTGCTTTCTTACCTTGTCAATATCATCCAACCAGCGTGCTGGCAGTTGGCAGCTGCAGTTTTCTGTTTTGCTCCCACGATTTTGTGACTACTTTTGGCCACAATCATTCTTCCCTTCTAACCATCTTCTGATCCTGTCCATTTCTCCTGTCCTGCCTCAGAATCAATTAAACCAAAATTATAAACTCAAATATTGTATTAAAGTCTTTTTTCTTTAAATAAAATTGTAAGTGCCAATCTGGCACTGATTCAGTTATTGCCACTAGATATTTTAGTGCTTCAAACGCAATCCCAATTAGCAAGTTGAAGCAGAAAGTTTCGACCGCCCGTATATATCCATTTGGTATAAAATACGAGTAAAGTGCAGAGTTAGACAGTGCTATCCTTTGGCGGCTATAATTCATGCGAGCAACTTCTAGACGTAGGGGCGGCAGAAAAAGACCGTTCTTTATTTTTATTTTATTTTTTTGTTTTATTTCTAAGATGAAGAGTGAAGTTATTGTGTTGGGAAGTGGAAACCCGAAGATCGAGTTTGTTGGCATGTTTTGGGGGTCCATGTCCAGCAGTGGACTATATTTTTTTATGGTAGCGAGTACTGAAACGAACAAGACGCTCTCCTGAAGGCAATTTCACATCACATTACATCGACAGCCAGAAGACGTCCACTGCCTGACGAAGGCCTCCCCTTAATAGGGAGGGGCTGCCATAATGCGGCTTGGGGGTAACATAATGCTCACCACCGTTAACCGAGAGGACGCTGCTGCCCGTCTTCCGGTGGTACTAGATGCAGTTTTAGGACATACCCAGGCCCTTTACCATAGGCTAATATTATTGATGACGATAACTTTGTCAAGATTTGGTAGTAATTCCTAGAGTTGCTGTTACCCATCAAAGTGAAAAAATTTAGATCTAAAGTATGACTTGATCATGACTAGTAATTTTGTAAGAGGGTTAAATTTTTTCTCGAATTCAGCAAGCTTGTGTTCTAAAACTTATTCACATTGATGGATAGATCAACAACAACATCCTCGAGTATTGTTACACGTGTGTGAACCCCGTATATTTTTTAGTTAGGTGTTATTTTCTTAGATACGCACGAATTATATCTTAACTCACAAATTTTCTGGTGTTTTCTAATCTAAAACCTTCTCATAACTTTTTTGCAGGCGGTCGGCCTGGCGCTGGGTGGGCGGCGGCACTGCGGCCTCGCGGTAATTGTACAAAAGTTACCATCCTCAGCTCGGTTCCCGCATTTGTTCCCGCTTCCTTACTCGGCAGTGTGGCATGGACGGGCGGCCGAAACGCTGTGACTTTGTCGCAATAACTTACGTACATAAATAAATATTGGTAGACATTTCACACAATGCCATCTAGCCCCAAACGAAGCAAAGCTTGTATGATGTGAACCATCACCACCAACTGATAAAAAAAACTGTGAGGTACTCGTGAGGAAGCCGTGGTAATCTAGTTGGGAGATCGTTCGGCTTGAAAACTTGAGGACGCGGGTTCATATCCCGGGTCCATACCGATGAGCTTTTTGGAGTTTATAAACGGATTTTATACTGCCTTTTGGGAAAATATTGTGAGGATACCTGCATAAGTCTGGAGAAGAAATTCAATGCCGTATGTATGGGCATCCATTACCCCGGAACTGGAGTAGTGTGGTGTCTGAAGCAATCGTCTTGCGGTGGTATGCTCAGTTTCTGAAATAAAAAATAAAACGTGTAAATGTAAAGCTGAACTGGAGGTTGCCTGGAAGAGATCGCTTTTAGCGATAAGGCCGCCAATTGTAACACTAGTTTTAAGTTCCTTTTTTGTGTTGTGATCATCATGATTGTTATCGTTTCTTTTGGTGTGTAATATAAAGAGTTAATCTATCTATCTATCTGAACTAAGAAAAAATATGAAGATCAACTATAACCGACTCAACAATAAATGGCGCTAATCTTATTTCATGCCCAAACATTTTTTGTCAGTGATTGTTAATCGCCTATATTTTTGATTGTAAAACGAGCATATTAGCCATATTCGTTCCTCTTCTGCAGCGCTGCGTCTCCCCCCCCAATCACTTTACCAGTAGGTACATAATGGCGGTACTTGAAATTCAATTGTAATCTACGTCATAAAAAATACTCTGGCGGCATCTTTTGGCAACTCTGGGACCATCCTCCTCAACGCGATACGAAATTGGATAAACTCGCACTCCACACTCAGATGGCGCCACCAATCCTTGGTGTCACATTTCAGAAATTGCGACAGGCTCATAGCTATCACAGCTCTGAGGCTAAAGCAATGGCCGTTTACCTGGATCGTTTCACAGCAGGTTCAAATCCTGCGTGTCAGTGATTTTTTGAATAATTATCTACAATAACAAAATAATCGTACGTATAGTCTAGTAGTGTAGTAGTACGTGGTAGTACTATGGCAGATTCTGCCCCTTGGAAAACGCGTCTAAACATAGATATTCCCGTAATATTTACGGCCATACTTAAAAACGTTGCTTTAACCTAATCAGTGCGTAAACTTCTCTGTCTTGTTCTTGGTTCAGAGGTTGGGTTTGGGTGTCAGATTATCTTAAGCAGTAATGAAGTTTGAGCGACGTTTTTTAAGTAAGGGCGTTACGGGTGTGTCGGTTTTTCACTGTAGTGCTTACCTCGTTGACGTCACGCTGCTCCCGCCGCCGGCTGTACGTGAGCCTCGAGCACAACAATTTAAAAACGACACTGTTATATGCACATAGCGTACAAATTAGCTTGCATTGAATATGACATGCAATGCATGTATGCATGTATTTTATAGATAAGTATATGGTGGTTACACTATGTCACTTTTTCTTTGGGAATGAGTATATATAGTAGGTACTACTATTATGTTATCTGTGCTTAAACTACCACAGCCCTGTTTAGGGCCACACCACAACTCACATGATTAAAACGCGCCTCAGCAAGCTCAAATAAAGCGGGCTGTATTTACCCAGGCCTGGCCAAATAAAACGGATAAATAAGACCCGGGCCTCATTAACTGGAATTCTTTGCAGGTAATAGGGGGTTGACGAAATATGAGAGCGGTGGTAAACAAACGTGCATGATTGAGGGTAATGAATTACGGATCGTGTGCAAGGGCCCTTATTTTGAGATTTTTCCATTAATTAGTAAATGATGAATTTGTAATTAATGATAATTGCATAAATTAGTAAATGGAATATTTATTTGATGTGCTTACTTAAAATCAGGATATTAATAGTCCACTGCCGAACTTTGATATGAAACCTTTATAAGGCGAGCATTCTTCCAAGACGTAATCTTAAATGTAGTACAAAAATACGATTTAAATTTTTACTTATACAGGTTCTTTCTGGGGGATGTACCAATGCCCAAGGATTTCAACGTACACATTAAAGTGTACCATATCTAGTGCGCAAGTTTGTTAAATTCGAGTTTTTTTATTGAACTAAGATCGATTAATTATATTTTCTCCATCCAATGGCTTATTTTCATAAATTCTAATTATACCGTGTACTCAAAGGAATAATTTTAAATAAAACACGATCACATCCACATCAGAAAACCAGGGATGTCTTCATTTAATCTACGAGGCCTCATGTGGCAGACAATGAAGTCACACATTTACGACTAAATTAAACAGAAACAAGCAAAACAAAGCGGTCCTTATCGCCGACACTTGAAACAACAAAAACAATTCGTGCACGGAAAAATGGGGAAAAACAAAAGGTTAAAAGTTGTCCTTATTTGAATTTTCATTAAAACTTTCTCCCGTCAGGAACAAAGAACATTTATATTAAAAAAGTCCGGCCACCGCCAGATAAATATCTGTAGTCTCGAGAGCGGACCCGAATTTCAACTTTTAGGAACAGAGTAGGAAGAAAGGCGCAGAGAGAACACTCACAAGAAGAAATAGATAGATGAGTTGGTCTAAAGTCAATCCAATTGTGTTTGAGTATTAGATTAGGTACACAAGCTCTGTAGTGGTAGGACTCTACTGTAGAGGCCGCCTGGGGAAGTACCACACCTTTGCCAGTTACTCAACCGCCAAGCAGTAGTGTGCAAGCATTACTGTGTTCTGGTTTGAAGGGAAATGTTACCAGAGAAATTACTGGGTATGAAGAGATTTAACATCTAATATCTCAGGGTGACGAGCGCAGTGCAGTGCGGTGCAGGATTGTGTTCGCAAGTTCACAATTCTAGCACTGCTACGGTTAGTGGCAGGCGTGCCGTTTACCATCAGGTGAATGTCTTGCTCGTCTCGTCACTTGACTGTATAAAAAAAAAGAGAAGGCCTACGTCCTAGGGAAAAAAATATGCAGAAATTAAACTATTAAAAAAAACTTGTATTATAAATAGGAAGTTCAATTTCGTTTAGAAATTTAACTAAGTACTACGTTTGGCCGCCAACTCTCCTGGTAGTAAGAGAGAATACGCATAGAACAAATCGTATCTTAGGATTAGATAAAGTGCAGAGAGAACGCTTTATTTACAGTACCTAGTCCCCTTTTGATGTAATTATACTGTTCTGTTCCATAACAGTTTTGTACAAAGCGTATATTCTAAAGTTACACACACTAATCAAAACCCAAGTAATAAGTAATTCTAAGCGAACCGCTAAACAGTGGAATGCTCACCCAGAGTCAGATTTTCCCTACAGATAGATATAATCAAAATCATGGTGTCTTCAAGTCGCAAGTGAATCGGCTTCTTCTAGGCAAGCGTGTTCCATCATCGATCAGACATAAATATATTCCGCATGTGTATTAAAACAAAAAGTCTAACATTAAAGTTACAAAAGTACATAACAAAAAAAGGCAATTTTGTCTCATGCTGAGATTTTCAGATTTTATCTGACAGACTTAACCTAAAAACGTATTCGTAACGTTACATTGAAAATTGATGTAAGCATAAATAATTTACGTTAGCTCTAAAAATCGTACGAATATACTTATAACTGCAGAACGCTGCTAAAAGTATTTTATATATAAAGAATACCTTCAGTTCAATTCTCTCTACGGTAAAGTAAATAGTTTCACCATGCTGGACATTCTAGAACTTTCCACCAACTACACTTAGTTAGCGAACTTCTCGTAGCCATTAGAAAGTTGGCGCGTAGCAGTAGTTGGGCATCTGCGCGGTTCCTGCCCAGCTCATTACCGCCCGCCCGCCCGCGCCGCAAGACCCGCCCAGGCCACCGCTTGCCTAACTTCCACTCCGAGGCATAGGGCTGTCTCTCACCTCATCAGGAAGCAATCAAAAACTGGTTAGAATACTTTTTGCACCGCATGTGCCTTTAAATTAAAAAAAACGTACAATCTAACTAAGTACGTGATCTACTTACCTAGCCTGCGTTTATTTTCAGGCCTTTAAAATTGTAGAGAATAAAAACTTCAGTAAGTCGCTCGGCTAATGTATAATGTATGTATAGCATGTTCAGACCAGTGAATACAAGTTTAGTAATCTCTAGTATCTGACCCTATAATAACATAGTGGCGAACTCTTTTAGACCAGCCGTAAGCCTCTAATATATAATATACGTAGGTATATTAGCTGTAAAACAAGACACGTTCGTGCTAACAACCAACTGCCACTCTCTTCGCAAATCATCTGTAACAAAACATCTAATAAAAAAAAAACACAATCGCCCTGCCTAAAAAATTTGAAGTCATTATGGTCGATTCTGACGGTTTTAGTTGACAGTTCTAAACTAATTAAAATATTGCTGTCACTTTTTTACTAGGCATGTTAGCTAAGGACAGCAATACTTTAGTTAGTTTAGAACTGTCGACTGTCGTCAGAATCGACCACAGTGTCACTTTAGGGCACTGACCGCCCCACTAAATATCCCATTCATCCAAATCTGTTCAGCATTTAGAAATTATGGTGGGATAAAAAACACTTACTAAATTTGAACATTACACTCCTCTTTTGGGCATTCGTGTAAAAATGTGACTGCGTATGTCGCTCCAACATAGGCTTACATTTAGCTACGGGCGCACACGCTAAATAAAAAATCATCTCTTGTACATAGAAATGGGCCAATGATAATGAGATTGATAACGATAGCAGCAACGTAGTACGCCTGAAAAGGTAGCTCTATATGCACTCAAGCCCACAATAGAGACAACTTTAACGCCCCCTGCAGGGTTATAAAAGAAACTTCGTTAAGCTCGACCTCTAGATGGAAAATGGTAATACACAGAGTTGTTTCTAAATTGTGGCAAATTTTATCAACTTTAAATTAAGGTATATACAGTAAAGAAGATAAGGTAAATACGTATATGGAAAGGTTTTCTTGTCGATCTTTTATGTAATAATGGGCTTGAATTTAACTACCAGCTCCCGTGATGCTAATTAATTTATAATGAAATTTGTTTGGTTACCACCTTATTAAAATTAATTTATATTAAACTAAGTTCCGTTCTACACATTTTTGCTAGTAAAACTGTCATCATTAAGTAGCAAAATTCCTAATACTTGACTAACATAAAACGCACCGCCTCTAAGAGCATAAAAATTTTCACTGAAGTGCACCGAAGAAATGAGCCCCCCCCCCTCCCCCCCCCCTATTTAAGGGGAGGCCTTGGCAGGGGGGGTGTCACTCCGCAGCTTAGGTATGTTCGGCTGGCGGCGCTCCGTCCGGGTGGACAATGCAAGGCAGAAGTCAGTCGCCGCCCGCACGCTAGCCTCGTCGTACGTAACTAAGCATACGTGATAGAAAGAAAACGGTATATCTAGGTGAATATAGCGAGCAGTATCCAGCGCTGCGCGAGTTGAATTGCTACTTTATTGTCTAGTAGATAGAGTCCTTATTTATTTCAATTTCTTTGCGGAGTGAACTTTCTGTGTAGTACTATTATTTATTCTGTGGCCTTGGTCTAGCAGTGGACGTCTTCTGGCTGATGATGTGATGTGTGCACTGAAAAAAAAACTATATTAATTATTATTTATTTTATTAATTATAAGGGAAGTACCTTACATAATTACCAAATTTCACATTTTTAGAAGTATTTATCTTATCACGCCGTCAAGAATAATGTATTGAGCACAGCCCTGATTGGCGATAGCAATTTGTAAGGCCGGTAATGAGATTTTGGGCTCGGATGGGCGTTAGGCGTCATTTATTAAAGAAAAGTTGCGATTTTCGACGCCTGCCGAAGGGAAATGGAACCAAAACGGGAAACGATTTCGGTCCGGATAGAACAAGTACTACCTACTTTGTAATTAAAAATGGGAAGAATTTAAGTAGGCGTCTTTTATTGATTTACTGTGTGTTAATAAATAAATATTTTGTAGGTAAGTACATTGAAACAAGTAAAGTCGAAGTCTTTTATTGATAAATATAAATTTACATGTCAACAGTAGGTAGCATAAAGTTTTCTGTTTAGAACAATCGCGGTTGTGTAGACTTCTTGTACAACGTGTTATAAAAATGTGTAGTTATACGGAAGGATAAGTCCCAAATTTTTTTTTAATAAAATATATATATTTTTTTGTATGGAACCGCTGTTTTTGTCGCGATTTCAAAGTTGGCGCCGTAGTAAAAGTAGTTCATAATGTCGAGTACTTACATACCCTTCATTATTACTACACGTTTTTGTAACACGTTGTATATAGTGTATGTTGGTGCTTTCCCTGAGACATGCCACTTACTTTATTATTGGGTAGGCATATTATTGCATTCAATTACATCAGTGAATCAGTGAATTGGGCTTTTGCTTACATCATATTGTTTGTATACACTGCTTTCAAACTTTAAGGCATAATACCAGTCCGCATCCTGAAGTGGCTTACATTACCTAATAGGTAGACATATAATAGGTATATAAGTACATATAACACTGGGTATACTTATCCAAAGTATCCCTGCAATAAAACACCATGTTCGCTCAGACCTTTTCCCGGGCAAAATTAAAATTCTCAAACAATCCGCACTTTGAAAAAGATATATGAGGGTGTTCTTTCATCTTGCTCGGCCAGGAGAGAGCTGATGACGATAACTGCAAAACGATCACGATCGTAACCATAGCTTTATAGAAAGCAGATATAATGGAGAAACATTATGTTTATCAAAATAATGTTGTAGTAGTGTTTTAACTAATCTGACAGAATTAAAATTATCTCTTTTCATTTTGGTAGAAATGCAAGAAAAGGATAGTAATCAATGATCTGATAGCAATAAATTCAAAAAGTTAAAAGTAAGCTAAGTTATCCGAGTTTAAAATGTATTTTATTAACGGAAACAGAGTTAGAGTTCCTCCAAAAACGAGGCTGATGCTTGAAGGATTTAGCGCATCTCTAAATCAAAGGGTTGACGGCATAGAAATGAAAAGATACAACATAGTACAGAGGAGCCAACCTCAACCTTTTAGGTAATTTTAATATTTTAGATAACCACTAATCATGATTGCGCTAGTATGGCAGACGCTTTTAGGTAAGCTTTTTGAAAAGCGCTGAGGGCGAGCATTAGTGTTAAAATGTTTAATTAGGATTGCACTTTATTTGCTATGCGACCTTATGTAAAGTACCTAGATACTATGTGTTTTGTACTATGTAGGTACTATAAATTAACTAACACAAGTCTAGGTGTGTCACAAACACTCACTGATTAACAGCACAGATATTTATGACCAGACCTTTGATAAATTATATGTCTAGATAAACTGATGGATCATTAACGCGTCGAAAAAAATAGCGGTTAACTGTTAGCCTCTTATGCACGCACACTATAACAACGACAATGGTGCAACGCGAGTGTAAGACATGGCTATCACGCACACTAGTATAATAATGTTGGCCTGTTCTTTTTCGTTCATAAACAACACGAGACTCTATCTAGACATATTATTTATCAAAGGACCAGACAAACAATCATTAAGTGCAAAAATAATAATAATCGTAGTCGCGATCGCAATCAAGCTTACCGTAATCAGGCTCCGAAGTAACCTTAGTCGTTTGCGGGTACGCCTGAGGGGGTGAACGTACCTAAAGGGGTCGGTCGGAACTCCCGTTAAACTTTGGAGGTCCGAGCCAAAGTTGGGAGTCCGGGGTAATGCTGGCCCTCCACTGCGATAAGGTAATGGCCGGGAAATAGCTGACAGAATCTTTGTGTTGCTGACGCTATTTTAGAGTAATTAGTTCTGCACTGACTTCCCGATAGAGGTGTACTAATCATTGAGCTAATAAAAAATAAATAAAGACATGGAAATGGCATACAATATTTAAATACGTGCATGCGTGTTATAATTAATAGTAGGTACTTATTACAATACATAATAATTTAAAAAAAAATTGTAATGCCGAAATAATTATGAGGAGTGTTAGCACCCGAACAAGAAAATGCTGAATCTCGGATGCTAACTTCTTCCTGCGGGGAGGTTATTAGGTGGGGTAACTAACCCAAAAAATATATATATATATATATAACATAGCTAATCTTAGCTCAATGGTACTAATTCCATTAGATTTGCATAGATCACACATAGTGTTTAAAATTATATTTCCAGGGTCTTCTGACGAGGTCAGCAACTATAGTTATTTTTTGGTGTCGTTTTTCCACGAGACGACACACGACATTGTAAATTACGGTAACGATACTTTCTGAGCGCCATACAATTCTATAGACCGTTTTCTCACACAACGACACGACACTGCACGACAACGGCACGACAAACGTGTCGTGGTGCGATAGCTCTTGTGGAAGACGTATGGAATTCATGACGAGCCCATTTGTATATAGATCAACCCGTACAGCAAAGAAAACGGCTCAATTGGATCACTTCTGAGCAAGCCATCTGCTAGCTTCTGAACTTAGTCCATTCGATAGAATTGGATAGACAATTAGACATTGGATATTGGATATAGAGTTATAAACACCAAGGACCTTACTTAAAACGGTGCTCAAGTTAACAAACTTTCTTGAACTTGTGCACAAAAAAACTAAATTGCGCTATTCTAAAGACGTCATTTAGTTTTAGGCGAGGAATTAAGTAAGGCCACAGGTCTCAATAACAAAAAAACCTACTTCAAATGACTATATACACCTAGGTTTGTTTGGTTACGTTAAACGTAAGTCGTCGTCAGCCATAAAACGTCCACTGCTGGAGGGGCGTTGCCATTATCCCCACGCTTGGCAGGCGGCTTGGGGATCGCAGAATGCTCACCACCGTTAACCAAGAGGACGCTGCTGCCCCTCCTCCGGGCATATATCTAAGTATATACTTTTAATAAAAATTAACTCACAGTGGAAGGCTGGGGTAAAGTTAGGAGTCCGGGGTAAAAGTTGGGGCCCCAGACCTCTGCGGCGGTTATTTATGGCCCTCTCGGGTCCGGTGAAGTGCCCGCCGAATATAAATCCTGGGAAAGACTTAAAATAAGGGTTTAAAGCCCTCCTGTGAAATAGGTCGGTCGGTAGTGGTGTGCGGTTTGGATGGGTCGAGCTTTTTTATTTGGGATGGATAAGTTATTTTACTTTTCTCATTTATTTTATTCGTAATGACTTTGTTTAAATATATATATAATAATGTTATATATATATATATAACATTATTAGAAAATTTTGCCGGCGTAGTAGGTATTGTTAAGTCAAGACTGAATAAGATAATAATTTCTTCTTAATCCATCCTGGGCTGGCAACATTACGTACCTCAATGGCAAGTTATTACACATTTTTTTATAAAGTTTTCCCTTATAATATTTAAAAACATATCGTTGATTTTTGCGCAAACTACTACAAAATCAACTATTAACTAAAATGTATTATTCATTATTGCTATTAATTATTTTATTATTACTTTAATTAGAGCTCACAATATTGGAGACTCTTTTTTATAATAAATTATGTACCATTAACAGTTAAATTAAAAAACTACAGATTAGAGAAAACAAAAATTATACCCGAACGGTTTCCAACAAAAACATTTTTTTAGGTGTCAAGCCAGAACAAGAGCCTAAAACCAGCTTGCTCATAATTCGACACGTGTTACTAAAAATTTATAATTCAGTCGAGTTTCAGCAAATTCTATGTTTATTTAGGTACAATTCTCAGGCAGTCAGCATGGAACATAAATAAGGGACACCTAAGCTCGTTTTTCCCTACGTGCCAAGTCCCCAAAGTGTTTGAAGTGAAATTTATTCATATTCGAGGACAATCTGCGAAAAACAGACATAGCTACATAGCTATTTGTAGCCAGCTTCGAGCGGTACAGCACGGGCACTTCACGAGCGCTGTGGTAGGTGTCAGTATTAAGCGATCGACGTACGACTTTTCAACCAACTTCAAAAAAGGAGGAGGTTTTTTTCATGTTTTTTACGTGACTACTCCGCCAATTATGAACTGATTTTGATGATTATTTTATGTTTGGTAAGTCATACTTTAGAGGTGGTTTAATATAATTTTTATGCAATTACATTTAGGAGTTTGGTTTTTAAAACAAAATAATTGAAGTTGGTTTTTTTAAAGTTTTTTTTTGTTATCGTGGTGGGCCAATGGGAGAAGATGACTGTAAGTACTTTGGAATAGTGAGGTCTAGAGATTGAACCAATGGATTTTTTAGAATTCACTTACAGATTTTATACCACTGGTTTTTAGGTGAAAAGGGTATCGTGAGGAAACCTTCATATAACTAGAAATAAAATTCGCCAACTGACATTGGTCCAACATGGGGGCTTATACACAACAGCTGCAGTGGGATGATACAGGCAGATACAGGATATTATTTTTACAATTTCATACCTGCATATTGTTGGGAATCTTTTATTAATACTCAATACTCAATACTCAATATTTTATTGCAAACATTATGTAGCTATATTTACATTAACACATACACATTCTGTAAACATTACATTATGTATTTATGTACATTATGTAAACTCAACCAGTGTGTCTTACTTCCTTAAAAGACGTAAGCCACGTTGACACGATCCGAGTCAGCTCGGTCCGATCGCACTCGTACTAGTAAGCTTCATACGAACACTCGTATGTGATGTCAACAGCAATCCTAGTACACACTAGGATTGCTGTTGACATTACATAGTTCACTCGATCGTTTTCTTCATTATTTTCGGGATCGGGAGGGGGGGGGAAGAAGAAGTGAGCTCGGACCCCCCCCCCGAAGTGAGCTCGGACCCCTCCCCCCCCCCCCTCCCCCCCGAAATTAATTCCTGGCTACGGCCTTGGTTGCCACAATACAAGTGGCGTCCGAGTAGGTATCCTAGTGGGATCGGAACGAGCTGACTTGGATCGTGTCAACGCGGCTTTACAAACTTTCACATTAACCAAACACGTAGATTATGGTTAATTTAGTAGTGATCATTTACTAGTTAATCTTGAAAACTTCTCTGGTGCTGTATAAATTGACTTTGAATGCATATGCATCTATTTTTATTGCTTCCTGCTTGCAAAATAAATATTACCCTACTTGAGTCCACAGCTGGACATTATTATCTCCCAGTGCACGCCTCTTAGCCTGATCCTCGGTTTTCCCTTGCAGCCACTGCATAACGTACAAGCCTTGCCAACGATGTACCTACATATTGTGTAATCTGTAGTGTATACACAAATAAACGATTGTCTATTGTCTATAATATTATTATTCATTTATTTATTTATTAAAAACAGTTGTAACACCTTGGCAGTCATATTAGTGTGCATACTTACGTGTAATTTCATACACATGTATACGTTTATTATTCTACCAACTAATAATTTCTCGTTTGCGTTTGCTTTTATAACTTGTACCACACAGCACGGCGTGATGTCGCACACAATTCCTCATTAAAACGACACAGGCGTTTACATATTACCGTAGCTATGATACACTTACTGAACCTCAAATATACTCGTATACTCGTACAGAACAGTACATACAGGTAATACGGAAAGTGTACTAAACTTAAAGAAGTTCATTGACCTCATCATTATAACTACAACTGCTGTGTGTACTCTGAAAAAGACTCTCCCATCATCTCTTTACAAAAAAACACCGCAAAAAAAATTGTGAGATATTTCCACTATAGTTCAAATGTATATATTCAAAACGTTGAAATGGCAAATAACTGATAAACAAGGAGTTTATAAATCGACTATCAGAAGCGGGAAGCGTGCCCTTTTTGTTTTCTAATTGCAGCAAACCAATTAGACTGCTAAAGTATCGTTTTATCTAATCGAATACCAAAAGAAAACCGACAAGATGTTTTTTTTTGTTCAATACTTAAGAGCTATACATACGAACTTGTTATGTCTAGGCGAAACCGCTACAAGCGCTACAATGTGGTCGATTCTGGCGGTTTTAGTTGACAGTTCTAAACTAACTAAAGTATTGCTGTCACTTTTTTACTAGGCATGTTAGCTAAGGACAGCAATACTTTAGTTAGTTTAGAACTGTCAACTAAAACCGCCAGTTAGGACCACAATATAACTGAGTCACAATTAAATCCTGAACTGTCTGAAAATAAAGCACTTTCATAAAAATATTTTATTTCCTTACATAATTGATACGTACTGAAACCCAGCTTGAAAGCCTACGCATATTCCGTGACGTCATCATAATTTCATCCTAGCGACGTGAAGCCTGAATATATCTTATGAAAGAATTCATAATGAGAGCGGTGAAAAGGGATGAATTGATATGAATTTACCGAGCCTTGCTGGCAGGGCCGTATCTAGGAATCTGGGGATTACATTTTAATTTATTCATTTATGCACTTCAACATCCGAAAGACGTCCACTGCTGGACGAAGGCTTCCCCCTTAATAGGGAAGGGTTGCCATAATCCCCACGCTTGGAAGGCGGCTTGGGGATCGGAGAATGATCACCACCGTTAACCGAGAGGACGCTGCTGCCCGTCCTCCGGCGGTTCTGGATGCAGTTTTAGGACATACCCAGGTCACAGGTACCCAGGCTTAATGATTTGCATCTTAATATGAGCAAAATCAAAATCAAAATCAAATATCATTTATTTCAGATTACATCAATCCATATAGCACAAAAATAATTTAATTAATATGAGCAAAGAGAGGTGTGTAAAGCTAAAGCACATTTTAATTTAAAGATACGGAAAGTGATTAACAAAATTCTTCACTGAATTTAGTAAAATAAAATGCTCTTTTTGCGAATTACTTCAAAAAAGCGACGTCTGAAAAATATGTTTTAAGTATACTAAATTATTATCTGACGTGTCTGAAATCTTTTTATTAGTATTACTTATAGTTAAACGATTTTAAAAAGTGTTTAGGTACATTATCAATTTTATCAGTCTGATAAAATTGACTACTGCTACACGAAGATTTTGTGTAAGTACGCCACTAAGCTAGGTGTGCCTTGGATCAGTTGTGTTCCTCTCACGGGCAGAGAACGGAGAAATTTACACAGGATGGAATGGTCCAGGGCACTACGCCATTGCCTAGCAGACGCTAAAACATAAAGTTGGGTCCATGCCCTATTTCCTTCATTACATCCCTGTTTACCGCCTTTGTGATGAGACAAAAGGAATTATAAACAAGTGGCTACGTAGAACGAGGGTTGGTGGACGGTTAGGCGTTTGGAGCCGACAGAGGGCCTGTAGAGTGCTAGCTTTATTTTAAAGAACGATAATCGAAGAACACTTTCTTTTACACGTGTTTACCTGATGCTGTATTTAAAATAAATTAACATTTGTGATACTACGAATGGGTTTATTCCACTTTGTTCACCTGGGTGAAATCACCTAGGTGAAATGGCATGTCAACTTTACGGAATACATTTTAATGTGATTTTTCATTGAAGCGCAAAGATTCTAAACATAATGAAATTAAAAAAGGAACCCTTATAGGATCACTCGGTTGTCCGTCTGTCTGTGTGTCAAGACCCTTCCTCTCTGGAATGCGTGGAGGTATCAAGTTGAAATTAATATCAAATACGTCAGTCTACAGTCCCTTAGATCTGTAAAAAATCAACGCAATAAAAAAATACGGGCATTTTTGTGAGTTTTTTAGAGTGAACTAATTCAAAATTCATAGAGTACTTCCCGTTGACCTAGACTCATGAAATTTGGCAAGAAGCAAGGTGACATAACAGTAATTACGGGAAAAAGAAAATTGATAATATGTAGATATATCGTCATGTCTCAAGCCAAAACTGAAATGGTTATTTTGTTTGTTTCTTTAGTTACCAAAAAAATTACTAGATGGCGTTCTACACCATTAAAACGCGCAAACGTTTTGTTCGTTGGTTTTTAGACCGGTTTGATCGCAGCTGCTTTCTAATAAATGTACGACTAACATAGAAATTGCTCGGGATGATTTATAGTGGTGAATTCTGGGAACGGGCCGAAATTCTTCCGTACGCGGACGAAGTCGCGGGCGAACTCTAGTTTTTTAAAAATAATAACGTGATTTTAATGTTTGACTCGATAGAAAAAAATATTCAAAGTTAACTCTAAATCGGCATTTCGGTCAGCTAGAACTAAGAAAATACATTATAAAGCCACGTAAAATGAAGATAGAATATAGTATTATTTAGTTTTTTAATTTTTAAGGTTTTTTTTCTTTTGTCTTGGAGAATTAATTACATAGCTCAATTTATAACTCGTAGGCAGACATCGACTCTCATATTCATTACTATTTACTACGAGTATATATGTAGGGTCTATCCCACTAATCCCACCGACTTGTGTAGGAGTAGGTATTGGTATTTTAACGATATATGTAAGCTTATAAGTAAGGTTATTTACATAGATATTCTATTTAACATTGGTTTGTTAACTTTAAATTTACTTAGCTTTTGTTTCTTGTAACTTTTTTTTATTACTGTATTTCTTCGTTATATTTTCATAACAAAGAAAATCCTACAAAATTTCACAATTCTAGCGCTTGCGCCTTCTCCTCTCTCTCGCTCGCGCTTACCATTTAGTGCCTATCGTTTACCCGCCTGGACGTACCTCGCTACAAGCGGGCCTTCAATAGCCCGATGGATCAGTCTACAATAAAGCCACTTAAAGTTATTACCTTGTAGCTTAAATTTTTCATTCAGTCAAAGCCTCGTTTGTACCTCAAACGGATTTCTACAAAAAACTTAATGCACTTACAAAAGAATCCTTTTTACACAGAATGCTGACGCAATATCCTGTAGATCTAGTTAGCACCGATTGTATCAGCCAGTATACTTTTACGTCTCTTTTGTACAGAAAACCTTTAACTCGGCAGATTGTTTTCTATCAGGGATTACAGTAGATACTTCGGTACGTGGAAATTGTAAGGTGGTTGGTTGTAGGGTTGGTGTATTTTTATAGTTAATTAATTTTTATCATATTTGTTTTTTTTTTTACAAAATTAAAGTAATACGATATGGGATACCAATGATCGATTTTCCAAAAAAATATATAAAAAAGTTTCCTTCAACTCGATAGATAGCGCAGACTTAAGTTATTACAACAGAAATATTTAAAGCGTTAATTCCAAATAGATAGATATAGCAATTTCTGTGAGCATTTCAAATTTCAACTTCATTCTTACTGGTTAAATTGGTATAAAATCTATAGTTATGAGCTCTTTTCCGAATTAGTTTCAGGTATTTCGCAATGATTCGCGTTTAGTCTTGAAAAGGATATAACTGAATAGACGAAGTTACGTTATCATTAAGTAGTGTGAAATGTGATATGAAATGTGATTAAACATTCATCAATTTCCGTCCTAATTTTGTAACAGTCCATTTTAGATCTAGACTTCCCTAATCATTTATTAATATCAAATCTACGGTTGAGCGCAAGAGCTTCCATTCCGTCAAACACCTATTTCAAACCCCGATATGATCTTATGAAATTATTCATGGTCTGTCCGCGTCGCGACAGGCTGATGTCGACTGAACCAAGTTTATATTAGAATAGTACGGGTCAGAAGATAGTCTTTGCAAAAAACCACTTAGATCTACCGGTAGCGATAAGTGGAACGCTTGAACTCTTGAGTCCACTTATCCTCCCTACTCAAATCAATAGAAAGAAGGATGGCAGACTCCTATACAGTTTCAAGATAGTAGAAAGTAGCCGCGTGCATTAATGAAACTTGTACGAACTGATAGCGCAAATTAAATATATTTAAATTGTAAATGGGACCTGGGTTTGTTCTAAAACTGCATCCAGAACCACCGGAGGCCGGGCAGCAGCGTCCTCTTAGTTAACGGTGGTAACGCTGCGATCCCCAAGCCGCCTGGGGATTATGGCAACCCCTCCCTATCAAGGGGGAGGCCTTCGTCCAGTAGTGGACGTCTTCTAGCTGATGAGCTGAGCTGAGCTGAAATTGTAAATTGGACCATTTTTCTAGAAGTAAGTATGGAGAAAAATCTAATTTCTAAAATAAGTTAGTTTTAATTCCCAGCTTTATAAATTATACTTAATATTTTTAGAATACCACAAAAATACAACATAATTATATAGGCAACATGAATGATGGGTTTTTTTTTTCTGGACTCTGTCATCCTTCTTTGTGGCCACTGGACATTAAATACAATTTTGAAAATATTTACGTGCTAAGTATTAAATAATTGTATAATAATTAACGCTTAAATGTATAGTTTACACGACCACAAAACAGTGGCAAGACGTAAACAAATCGCCGACTATTTGTCGGCGAGCGAGGCTTCCAATTAAATCCTCTCATTTAGTCTAGCAGCTAACTGCAGCTGGGGCCCACTCCGGAGCAAGACACGCGCAAAAAGACCACCAGGCTTTGTAGCTGTATTATACTCGTAGCTTACTTGCTTACTAGAATGTGAGTGGTCTGTAAAGAAAATGTGGTCACAAATGGGCGATTTTCTAACAGGCAAATATAAAAAAGAAGCTCATTGTACATGGCTCTGACTTTACGCAGACCAGATGTGGCTGTCGTTGTCAAGTATTTTATTTTATTTCTGCACATGCGCCATATATTAAAAATAGTCTGTTGTTTTTGACTGGCAAGTTGAGGCTTGTATTTTCCAAATTTGCCCCTCGCAAAATCAAATTTATTTAGTCAAATTACTATATTTAAAGCCTAAAAATACAAAATGTTACAGAATAACATCCGTCTTAGTAACTTTTGTGGTTGAAAACACGATTGATTATACTTTCCTCGATAGAAAAAAATACCGAAACAGTGTATATTTTTAAACCATTTTCAGTTTTATGTCCTAATTACAGCACATAGTCACATAAAAAATAATGTATTATAAGTTAATAGTATTTTGGAGAGCATGCTGTGGTTCAAAAGTTAATTTCTATACTTTTCAAGTAATCTGAGAAAATCTTCAAAAATCGAAGTTTGACACGCACGAATCTGCGTAACTGCCATGTTTTTGCTCCGCTAAATGTGACCCTACCTGATACTGCTTTAGACTAATGATTGATCTCATTAAAAAATGTGCTTGAAACGTGGAATACCCGGCCTTAAACGGCATTACTCACATATAACTGAGCTGCATACTCCGACTATAGTTTCGATCTCATACCTTTTTTGGTTACCTTTATCAAGGACCATAAACAAACACGGCGCGCGCGACCTTATTATATTTTTTGTATTGAAAATAGTTTTGCATTTGATCGCATCCTGTCTGGTCTTATGTAACAATTTGGCCTAGGATGGAGCACGCTTACCGAGAAGGAACCTGTGCACTCTGGATCTGAAAACAACCAAATTGTAAGAAAAATTATGACCTCGGGCAGGACTCGAACCTGCATTCGAGCAGTCTCTATGGGTTTCCCCCCCATAACGTCACATTCCACGCCACGCCCATTTCGTTAGGTTGGGTTATGGGTTTGTGGGTATATATATATTTTTTCCTGTTTAATCTTTAAAAACATAGAAATACCATAAGTATGGAATCACTTCATACAAAAATATTCAAAAACCAAATTGTACTATTCGAGAAACTCCGATTTTGGCAGAGAGATCCACAACCTCGCTGTTCGAATAAAAAACGTGGAATCAAATACAAAATACAAATAGTTTATTGATAACACCAAAGTTACAAGTCAAATTTCATTTTAAGTATGTCACAAAAATATAATCACTTACTAAAATGAAATAATAATTTCAAAAATACGTTAATAATCTCTTATTTTAAAATAAGCTTCAATGTCATAAAACAAATTCTCTTGTAACCACGCTCTGAGCTTGGTTTTGAAGCACCCGGTGGAAGGAGCACGCGCAATCAAAGCGCTTTGTGCGTACGTGGGAAATATCCACCATGTACGGGTGCATTGGACGCATGTGTCTGGCCGTCCGGTAATCAAAAAGCAGATTGGAATTAAGTTGTGCAATTCAAGGACACACTCTTGGGAATGTATCAGATAGAAAACCGACAAGCAAGCACAATTACGTCGATGCTCGATGCTTTGCAGCTGAGACTTGACCAAAGAGTCTTTGACTATCAACTTCTTAGCTCGTCTCTCGATCGACTTTATTGCCTCAAATTGGTACTTCGCAGAACGATCCCTTATGTGAGAACTGATTACAATACATTACATTACCTTATTTTTACTCAAAAATACGAAAATGCTTCAAAATCAAGCCATTTTTTATTGTAAAATATGTTAACTCAAAGCAAACTTAAATCAACTCTTCTTTTTGTAAGTCTAGATTTAAAAAAACACGTAGCGGAAGTTTATGTACTTATTAGTTAAGCCAAACGTATGCTCTCATTGCAAAACTCGCATAAACTCGCATAAATCGTCTAATCCTCTTATCTTTCCCTCTTACTCGCCAGCCTCAAAGCCCCGACAATTCTTGCAGCATGTGTTTTTAAACCTCAGGTTAAACAAACGTACCTTTTAATCCGTGCACGCTCGATTTATAACCGAAATATAGTTTTCTGAAACAACTTACTGTGCTTTATGGTAGCCATCAGAAAATCAGATATAAAATTACTGCTCTAGGATATTTGTCTCCAAATTATTTTCTTTTCTGGTATCAATGATGTTACTCTATTTTGTATGTTTCACTTGGCAACAGAAAATTAGAGCAGGACGTTCTCGGAGAAATAGATCCTCGTCGGAAAATAGTCCATAACGGAAAACGTCATGAGGGCTAATTTTGAACCATCAGTATCCTGCGTCTAGCATTTAAATGTAAGTAACAATGATTAAAAGTAATGTAAAAAAATTACTGATGGAATTAAGCCCAAGTTTAATCATGAAATTGTAGCATAGAGGGAATAAGCCTAAGGATCCCGTTGTCCCATAATAGATTAAATTATAGTTAGATCTGCCATAGTGATACTTATGGATATTTAACAATCTGACCAAAATGTTATTCATGAATACTTGCGAGAAACTGTGCACTCAAGCCTTAGAATTCAAATCTGAGCCAAAAACAATACATCCTCAGTGGTATCCGCATTTAACCTGAGGCAACCAAAGGCGGGTAGGTAAATAATTAACAGAAGCTCTCGGCTATTTCCCCGCGGAACAAAAGCTCGGCTTAGAATTATATATGAGTGCAGCTTAAAGTTTAGAAGCGGTGGTGCAAGTCTAAAAGCTTAGGTTTTGTGGAGGCAGGAAGCGTTAGACATGAACAGAACAATGGTGTGGTTGTGGTACGTGTGAAACAACCCTTAACCATACACGTACTACGCGCTGTCACAGTTAGCGTCAGTCTAAGGAACGGTTGAAGCTAATACAAGTGTATAAAACAATGATTCACAATGATGATCTCAATGACTGTTAGCTAATCAAGAACATTTTGATTTCTACATAATTGATTAACGCGACAATCTTGCCGTTTAACATGGATATTCACCAAGTACACACTATGCGCTACAATCCCACATTTTTACCCACACAGCGGGGTTGTTATCTGTTATTCCTGAAATGTACAATATACATTTTAAATCCAGAGTAAATAAGTTCCTTCTAGGTAAACATGCTCCATCCAAATCATTGCTTTTAACATCAGTGACGTTATCAAAAGTAAACCTAAATTAATCCGGTTTTTTGTTTTTTCCTTTCTTTCAAATGTTTTACTCGGTGGATAAAAACAAACACGGATTATCTATCCACATTCATTAATAAGAATAATTTTGTACTTGTATTATCAAATTTGACATTTCTCAAAAGATTCTGAACTCTATGACAAGTAGAGTCAGCAGCACATTAGCGGGCGGCCGCGCCTGTCACGACTCTTGGAGCTAAATGTGAACAACTGTACTGTGATTATGCTCCACTAATATAAGTATACAAGTAGTATATAAGTGCTTACTCTATAGCGCTCGAGATTATGTCAGAGTTGATCAAATGTCACTGTCAGACACCTGTTTTCCGTCAGTCTTTTGCCACGATATATAAAATAAAATCGCCGTCGTTTATTTGTTCATATATTATTACCTTGTATTGTTTTTGTTTGTTTCTGGTTATATTTGTTTGTTTAAGCGTACCCTGCCGTGTGGTATGCGTGGGGGACGTCACCAACGGTTCCAACGGAAGACCAGCGCTGGCTGTTCGCAGCCAGCATTATGCTGAGTTGGAACCGGTTTGTGCCGAAAAACTATTTTGTACTGTTTAAATTTGTTATGAGTTTATATTGTCTTGTCTTGTGTACAAAATGTGTTTTTTTCTACAAATAAAATATTGTCTATTGTCTATTTTTATACTATAATATTAGAAATGTGAAACTTTGTTTGAATGTGAGTAAGTATATGTCTCATCATTAACCCGGGCACGTCCACTGCTGAACGAAGGCCACCTCAGACCGCCACACTGTACGTCAACCTGCCATTTCCATCTACCGGTTGCCCGCGACTTTCAGGCTGTCGCCTAGAGGGAGGCCTGCCTACGCTGAGTTCGCGGTCGCCACTCCAGAACCTTTCTTCCCCATCGGTTATCAGTTCTTCGAGCGATGTGGCCTGCCCATTGCCACTTCAACGTGCGAAGACTGAGAACTATGTCGGTGACTTTTCTTGAGTATAATATGTCTATTTTTATTATATTTGACACTATAATGATGCTATAATGTCTCTAATTTGGAATGGGGATAGCATTTAGAAGAGAGCCTGTATAATTAAGAAAGTAATAATAATATCTATACACGTAAAATTATGAAAAAACTACGTCATTGTTAACTATATAAATGTAATCATCATTAGTCTTAACTTTAATTACTGTATTATCATAGCAAGTATTGTTATAACTCTGACAATAACAATAAAAAAAAATACAGGCCTTAGTTTAAAAAGCCGCTTAAAGATATACGACACTAATGAATATTGCGCACGTCAGTTCTGTATTGCACAGAAGTTAAATCACATTGGTTAGCTCAACCAGTGTTTTAAAGTGAGGGGGTCCATATTGGACCGCATAAAAAATATATTCATAATGTCGATTAGCATTACAACTGTACGTAGAAATATCATTACGCATAACGAGTAAGCCGCTTAGGTGTTCACATGAAGTATTTCCGCATAACAACTATCACCATAATCATAACAAATCATAAAATTTTATCGCATAAATGAATATTACGCATAACGATAATTACGCCCTAGTACTAAATGCATACATTTCATAACACCTTAAGACTAACGATTTCCACTCCGCAACCTATCCGAATCGGATCTGTCACTGAGTTTTATACATACAGTAGTGTTACGCGAGTAGCGAGGATTACTGGGTTGAAATGAAAAAAATACTAACAAGAAGGCTAAGGAGCTAAGCGGAGCTCCCGGATTCGCTTTGGCTCGCTCCCAGCCGTAGTATTCTCACCTAACCTATCCGAGTCAGATCTGTCACCGAGCTTTAATATATGTACAGAGTTGCACGAGTAGTGAGTATTTTTGGATAGGAATAAAAAAATACCTAACAAGAACAAGCTACCATATTATTAAATGACAGTTACACAAAAAACGCACACTAATGCGGTTGTATAAGGACTAACAATATTATGCCTAAAACGTCAATGCCAAACTAATAACATAAACAATAAGTACCTTATTCCTAAAGACTTATACTGCAAACAAACCTTCTTGCTAAGATACCATTATGCAAAACAAATTTATGCCGAACTATTACTGCCAAACAATTTTAGGAAAATGAAAGTTTCTGCTTACCAAGGGTCACCCCATCCAATCATGCCCTAGTAAAGTCGTGGCAACTTTATTACAAGCTTCTCCGGAGTTTTCAAAACAAGCATTAAGCAAGCATTACTGTGTTTCGATTGGAAGGGCAATGCCACCGGATAAATTGCTGGGCATGAAGAGATTTAATAGACAATAGACAATATTTTATTTGTAGAAAAAAACACATTTGACATCTAATATCTCAGGGTGACGAGCGCAATGCAGTGCGGCGCAGGGTTTTGCTCGAAAGTTCACAATTCAGGAACAGCTACTGTTATGGGCGGGCGTAATGCTTACCACCAGGCGAACGTCACGCTCTTCTCGTCTCTCCATTGCATTAAAAAATTACAACTATCCTATATCGAAAACTTTATTTCAGTCGTACATATTTGCTATCCCTACCTTCCAGTTTCGAGTAAAATTCCCCACAGATAGGCACCGCGGCTGACGGCGGCGACTGATAACACTATCAATAATATAGTAACTTCGATTGGATAGAGCTTCGTAAAATCTATCCTGATGTATGGTAAACTTAACGTGCACTGTAATTGTAGGTATATTAACTGTACTTATACATGTTACAGATTACGTATACATTATACGGGGTGATAGTTTGAACACCGTTATCCTTCTAGGATATCATTGTACTCATCATTATGAACAACTTTTACTATGGGACCAACCATGAAATCACGAAAAAAAAACAGCTGTTCCATACAAAAAGGTTCATCGATCTTGGACAAAATATATGGAACAGCAGATATTTTTTTCGCGATTTCAAGGGTTTCAAGCCCCATAGTAAAAGTTGTTCATAATGATGAGTACAATGAAATCCTAGAAGGATAACGGTGTTCAAACTAACAACCTAAATAATATAATGTATGTCAAAGTTATTTTTTCTTAATATATAATATAGTTATTTGTTCTTGCTAATTAAAGATCTGTCCAACATAAAATGTTAACAACTATCTAACCTACAAATAATTTTCAGTCCGTCAACAGCAGCATAGATTCTTAAAACAAGGTATAGTACCCAGTATTTTTCCTTGGACTAGATTATAGACAATGCCCTCATCCTCAGGGGTCGGTGCTCTCTGCGACGCTCTTCCTTGCTGCACATTAACGATCTGCTTAAGCCCGGTACCTTTGGATATGCAGACGACAGCAATATTGTAGAGAGCTACATACCCAATGCACGAGCAAGTGGGCCAGAAATCCAGTCTCTAAGAGAGGTGAGCGTGGTCGAGCGTTTGAACTTGTCCCTTAAGGCAGTCTTGGACTGGGGCGATGCCAACCTGGTCAAGTTCAATGCAGCTAAGGCCCAGGCGTGCCTGTTCTCCGCAAAAAGGAGGCCATTCGATCTTGCTCCTACTTTTGATTGATTGCTTGATTGATTAACTCTTTATTGTTCACACCAAGAATCACACACAAATAACTACTAACTACTTTTCGAGGAGTAACCGTGTCAATAACCGAACATCTCGATCTCTTGGGCGTTTCTCTGACTCCAACCCTCTACTTTGGCTCTTATATTGAGTCAAAGGCTCAACTGGCTGCCACAAAGCTGGGTGTCCTCTCGAAGGTGCGCCGGTATTACACGCCGGAACAGTTGCTTTCATTATACCAAGCACAAGTTCGGTCGTGCATGGAATATTGCTCGCACCTTTGGGATGGATCGGCTATTTTTCAGCTTGGGACGTTGGAGTCAATCGAGAAACGTGCCAGGAGAATCATTGGCAACGACTGTCTAGTTCGGACCAAGCTACAAAGCCTTGATCATCATAGAAAAGAAGCTAGCCTATCGGTATTTTGTCGGATACATTTTGGAGAATGTGCTTCGGATCTGCATGATCTTATTCCGCCCTGCCCATTCTTCTATCGGACGGCCAGGACCACGAAAAAGCGACACCGTTTTATGGGTGATGTACCAAAAACTCGTACGAAACGGTTTGATTCCACTTTCTTTATTCGAACTGCTAAACAGTGGAATGCGCTGCCCGAGTGGGTGTTTCCCGATAATTATAATATGGGTGTCTTCAAGTCGCGAGTGAATCGGGTTCTTCTAGGCAAGCGTGCTCTATCGTAGACTGCATCTTCGTTTATCATAAGACGAAATAGCAGTCAAACGCAAGCCTATAAATAAAAATATATATAAATAAAACATTCACAATAGTTGCTAGAAATACATTGATTGTAGGTTGCTATATGAATAAAAATAGCAAGAACGTATACGTACCTTACTTATTTTTTATTTATCTTTAAAGAAAAAGTAAATATCCGAACGTGAGTAATACCTTAGAAATAAAACAAAATGTGTCAACACCACGTTAGTTTTTATTTTTTTAATTAAAATAAAAAGGAACCCTAAAAATTCATGCCGTTACAATCGGGTATTAAAACGAACAATTAATTATGTACACCAAAACGTACCCGAATGTCGGTATGTCGTAAAGTATACTCTAAGAGGTATTTGTTAACGTTAAATTTTAATTAATATCAGTAATCGTGTTCCTTGTTTATGTTGTACTGGTAATTAACTAATTATTCATTGTTTCCTTAGTTTAGTAGCCCGAAAGCTCTGCTCTGGTGACGACGTTGGAATTTTTAAATCAAGAAGTTATAAATATCTTCTTAGGTTATAAATACAAAACCATGGATCTCTATAACTCAGCAAATTAAGCCACCCATTGAAATGGCGGTTATTCCCAAGGTTATCGTAAGAAATTATTCTGTTTTCGTAAAACTCACGTAAAATTACTTAATTACCAACAATCCGTAGCGTCAGTCTAACCCAACGTGACGTAAATCCATTCCTAATTAATTCCCTGTTCTAATAAACATACGACCTAAAGCCGGTCGTAAAAAGAAAAACAACAAAAAAGGCGAAAAATCGGGAAAAACTCGAGTCTCTCGCGCGAAACATCACGACCCGATTGATTCAATTTAAGCCCGTACCGAAATCTCATCTAGTAGGGGTACATCCCTAATTATGCCTACGGAAGGACGGACACGAAAGAGACAAACTTACGCATGTAGTTACGAAAATTCGACCTCAAACTTTGTTATTAGATTCCCGGAACAAACCCACCTCCCTAATTCCAAAGGTTTTTTTACGTAGCGGCAAAATATAACTTTGTATAAGAGTAATCGTCTGTTCCAGGCACAGGGTGGGATAAGGGTATCCAAAATGGCGGCAGTAAGATTTTGTTCGGTAATATTAATTCAATCTTCGTAATTTATGGGCGGCTGAGTGTAGCATGTGTATGTGATTTATCGTTTTTGGAGTATTAAATTTGGATTATGCAGGGATAGGTTGTCTGGCTCATTTACTACAACATCGTTAATTATAATATTTCTAATTAAGGTGAATTAAGGTCATAATTAGACGATATGGTATTTTGCCTACATGCGATTATGTTACGACTCTTCTTTGGAATTTTTCTTATATAAGTGCTGATTTGACGTGTTGTAAAAATAATATTATAATAATAAGTTTATCGTAAGAGGCTCTTGCTAGACGGCTAGATCAAGGGTCAGATCCAAAAGGCAAAAGGCCCTAACCACCGGCAGCTAGAGCCCTGCCTCGCGCGGCGGCACCCTAGTTATTAATTTTTAAGTTTATTATAGTCTGTACTTTCATATTTATACATTAGTTGTTAAAAACTTAAAAAGTAAGATATGAAATAAATATGTGATTAATAAGTTTATTTTAGTTAATAAAATACTAATATCATACGAGTAACTTTTGATCCTCTGGTCTTTATTTGGGCCAGAAAATTAGCCTCGCAATCCAGCGGGGCAACATGGCCAGCATTTTGGGCACATTGCCCGAAATTAGAGACCGTTTAAACTATCTATAGGTCATTTGCTACCTATAGCTATGCTACACTTTAAACGGTGTCTTATATCGATTATTTAATTTTTTTATTTTAGTTTAGTTTTAATTGGGTAGTTTAACTGTTTTTAATTTATACTTCGTTTTTGATCCAATTCCAATAACTTAATCACATTATTTGATAACAATACGTATTTTTATACGAGTATAGTTTAAATATAAGTAAATATACGGTATAATGTTGCATAGCATTGAAATATTTTTCAGAAATAGGTAAACAATTCCGGATCACCCAAACTCTAATTACTCTACCTGGTAGTAGAATCATATTATTATATATAGGCTTACTCTCGAAGGGGCGACTAGGCCAAGTCCACCACGCTGACCCTACGGCTGGTAGAGGCCCGGGGTTCGAACCCGTGACGTCATGATTTCAAGTTTAACGGTCTCCCGATTCCCAATTGTATGCACGATTGTACAACAGTAACCTCCGCAATTTCCTGATGAGCAACTTCACGTTTCTACCCGCAGTTACCATGTCAGTTACAAAAAAGAATTCATTATTCAAAATGAAATTCTCTTTTTGAATTTCTCTTTTTACCGCTCAAGATCGTCAACGCAGATAATACCGTCACGGCCCTCCTACCCAGCCTCTTTCGCCTAACCTCAGAGGGTAGGATCCACGTGAAAAATTAGGGCAACCCTCCCCTAACTCACCCCCGGGTCGGTTACCCCCGCGATAATTCACCCGCCACGCGCGGCCCTTGAGAAAAATAGCTCGAAAAACAGAGAAGATTTAACTCGGCCCAGTTTTTGTGGGGGTTATTCTGAGGAATTATTTTAAATGCGTTCTTTCTATCGTTCTCTGGCATTTGCAAAATTATATAGTTTTTTGGACAAATTCCTTTTTACACGACTGACCATAAAAAGAGTGTAATTGTTTTTCAGGGTTCATGTAAGTACCTATGTGTATGAGTTTCATAATTCCACGATAATTTATTAATGCTTGAACTGATTTGGATGTATTGCTAGGATGTTTTTGTAGTAAAACAAAACATTTAATTTAAATAAATAACAACTACCCTGGCAAAAAAATATATTAGTCAGTGTCACTTGGGATGATTCTCATTCACGAAAAAAAACATACGTGTAGTTCAAAATCAAGTCCCGAATCTCACAAAAGCTAATGACAGGAAGAGAATGAAATAAACGTCTTGAAGTGCGGCTCTTTCTAGTACCTATGCAATCCTTGTCTACCAAACCAACTATAAATAATTTCATACTTACGACATAATTATTCCAAAAAATTTTTTTTACTGTCATTAATCTTCAATCAGACTCATTGGTAGGTATCTAAGTTATATAATTATGTTTTCATAAAAAATACTTTATTTTTTATATCGTAACTCAGAATAGCCCCTAAAAGGCCGGGCCCTTGGCGTGCCTTTAATCAAGGCAAATGTAGCGATTCGCCCGCGCCCGCCCCACCTAAGCTGTTTGATGTTTTAACTCGCAGGATTTTGGGAAAAACTTTGTTTATTTAATCCAGGGATCTACCTACAAATACGTATGTAGGCGTGCCGGCCCTTTCAAGTAGGTTGAAACCCGTTAAATACTGAAAAAACCCTTGCACTGTCTTTCTTTCTAGATGGGAAAAAATGCACAGAGTAATAAAAAAATCTACGTAAGACAGTGGGCGGAGACTGGGAGCGAAAAGCTGAGAAACGGGCTAAGAGGAAAAGAGAGAGGAGAGAGGCCTATTTTAGGGTTCTAGACAAAAAGGGAGTCCAAATGTACCCTATTAGGTACTAAGCCCAATTCTTGAATATTTATCTATAACTAGCTGCGTCCCCGGTGACCTTTTTCAAGTAGTGTAAACAGAGCTTGATGTGCGTTCTCGAGGCGGCCACGTCGAGCTCTGTTTACACTCCTTGAAAAGGGTCACTGGATGTGATCGAAACTATAATCGGAGTATCCAACAATTAAACGCGATTGATTCCGTATAAATAAAATAAAAATTATTTCAGAAACTTATTATACGTATATCTAGCTCTGCGTAGATACCATGACCAGTGAGCAGTCCAGTTTCCACAAGCAGCACTCGTTCACGAGTCATTCGCTCTCCTTAACCATTTTGAACGAAGCGGGCGCGACGCCGCGCCGCCGCAAGAAGCTTTTTCGTGAGCGTTAGGCTCTGGGTACACAAATCACCACTGTGTCACTGTCACCTCCGGTGGGTGACGGCCAGGGCTTCACAAGTGTTGTCGAAGATGTCAGGTGTCTCACGCACGCGACAACCCTCCTCAGCCGCATCGAGTGACCAACGATTAATTAATCTCGTTTCACACCTGTGTGCGTGTTCATAACGGTCTGAGGAGAGACAGGCTGTCACCTGCGGATTACCAATTTAAGAGCTGGCTCCTACAAGGGATTACCTTACGTAAAATGTGTATTGTAGGTACTATTTTGTCGTATCTGCATGGCCATGCTACCAAAGAGATTTAAGTTTTTGCTTTTAGAATAATCTCGATCATCTTTTGTTTTCATACGTTTTCCAGTTTTTTTTCGGTGACTTTTGGCGGTAAACGCTAAAAAATAACATTCATAATTATTATTTTTAACTTTTTTGTGAGCCGTTTTTCGATTGTTTAATGTATAAAAGCGGGTGTGGGCACCGATCCGACCACTCCTAGCAACAGGACGTATTCCGTTTTTGGTAAATAGGCGCCGGTTACCAGAGGCACACAAAAACACACTGACCTCGCCGGCGAGGTCGAGGACTCCCCAGATCTGTTAAAAGATCGGTTAGATTCTCTCCAAATAGTCAGCCAGATCAACCTACTATAGGGCCCCAGAGCACACCCCTTCTGAGGTGCCAAGGCAAGTCTGACCCCACACCCGGCGACGGCCAAGCCAAGATTCGTACCGTCCGAGGTGCCCTTGCCTTTAATCTAAACTAGGCCTAGCACCATTTGCGTTTGCCTAAAGTCCGGTGACGCTGTAGAGGCCATCTGAGGCCAACAGCAAAAGTCAATAAAAAAAGGGCAGGCATTTCATGTTGTTTTCAAAGCTCCAAATAGCAAGGATAGCAATAGATTAGCCTACCACTACAACGGATAAAGGACTTAAAGTAACTTTATGCGTCCTATAACTCAGACCTAACCCGTAAAGACCTCTTACTCTTCACAAATAGAAAGACCTCAAAAATCGTATATTTATGAAAGGACATTCAACACCTGCCAAGCACGTTCAATAAACGGTTACCAAATAGAAAATTCACGCCCGTAGTATGAAAAAGAACTGGCGTATCGACCGATACGCAAAACGAGAAGCATATCTATAGTACGCAAAAGAAAGACCGCCATTGGCACAGTTACAGACAGTACGCAATGTTATAACTTCTTTTTTTTTACAAGTTTTTAAGTAAGTACATACACATCAACAGCCGGAAGACGTCCACTGTTGGATGAAGTCCTCTCCCTTAATAGGGAGGGATTGCCATAATCCCCACGCTTGGCAGGTGGCTTGGGGCACCGTCTACTAAGAGGATGCTGCTGCCTGTCCTCCGGTGGTTCTAGATTAGGTAAGTAGATAGGTCTAATGATTCTCAACCTTTTTTATCATGGCGGACCACTTGCTTTCATTTCACAATACTGTCATAAGTTCATCGCCCAACCAAATGAAGTACAGGGAAGAAAAAACTAAAACAAATAAAAATCTTTCTAGTTTTGTCACGTTAACGTATGCATAATAGCATACAATAATCAGCCTGCTAATAATCCACATACACACCTGACACTCTGACCAGACAGACCAGACGGCCTGGTCTGGTCTGGCTAGGACATCTGGACGTAGGCCTGCCCTCGAAGGGCGTTTAGGCTATACTAATCACGCTGGCTCATCATAAAGCAACTAAACACGAGGAAACCAAAAATCGAAGAATCCTGCTTTTCTTTGCGATGGAGTAACGATAAGACCGAGACGTTCGCCTGTTGGTAAGCATCATACCTGCCTATAACAGTAGCATCGCCATAATTGTGAACTTGCGAACAAAGTCCTGCACTCGTCACCCTGAGATGTTAGAGATGCCAAATCTCTTCATGCCCAGTAATTTCTATGGTAACATTGCCTTTCAAAAAACCAAACCGAAACACAGTAATGATTGCACACTACTGCTAAGCGGTTGACTAGTTGGCAAAGGAGAAGCGGCAAAGAAATTCGTGAAAAGACGCGTGTATATTCTCTTGGGGAAAGTCTAATTATTAAATTGGTCCCAATATGTGTTAGGCTTTCTGTACTGAATAACAAGTACACTGTGCCAATGGATCGCGCCCAGAAAGCGGGATATCCGAAAACTGATCGAGCTGTGAGGTCAGGGTATGCTCTTGAACCCGATGAGCTCGCGTAAACAAGAAAAAAAGAGTAAGTTCAAGTCGGGCTAGCGCATTGAGGGTTCCGTACCACCACAAAATATCAGACATGACAAAAAAGTTTACTTTGATTGAGAATTAATGCGAGCTCAACATGCACTCAACCCGTTTAATATGCCGTATTAATGTATAAAAAAGTAACTAACCTTTAGTTTGCATTATAATGATAAAGTGTCATATAAAAAACACTTGTTAAATAAAAAAATTAAAAAAACATTGAACACACAACCCACACACACACACACACACATTGAGACATTTCTTTTGGATTGGAAATCAGTTAGTTTCTAAACCTTGGAGGATCTAGCTCTCTCTTCTAAACAGACGGAGTTGATTCGTACAGACCATTTTCAATTATTTTGTACCACCGCACTCACCATACCTGCTCAATGCACCGTATTTTATCCCTTCATTATCCCTCAGAGGGATAAAATATATTTCCCTCTTTTTTCAGTCAATTGTTTAACCATTATAAATAGCTGTGCTTTAGTTTTTTTTAATATGTGATATAAGTCTATCAATATCCTAAACGCTCCCGCGACTTCGTCCGCATACGGAAGAAATTCGGCCCGCTCCTAAACACTCATATCTCAATACCGCTGGGCTAATTACTAATTATTTTCTGCCCGATATTCACTACTTTGAATCATCCCGAAACACCCCCCATCCCCAACGGCTTAAATATAACAAAGAACTGGGAGATTTATAAGATACCGCTTTAATAACATTTCTTTCTTTTATTGTATAATAAACATGTATAATCTCATTATTTAATCTTTATTATAACTATTTTTTTAGTTATTCTTGAAAAAGAATCCATCCCAAAGACGGTATAGGATAATAATTAGGGGGAACCTTGCTTATGCCCATGTGCCCCTCCCAGCAATAAATCCTGGATCAATCCTTAGTTAGACTTATAGCCCGAAAGTGCCACAATAATCACAGCTAGAGAAGTGTTATGGCCCGGCGCCATCGAGCGGCATTTCCGTGGGTTCAGCACTCTACTCGGACCACTTGCGTTTACTTCTTGTTTTTCATCAGTACCGCTGGATTGCATTGCACACCTATTTGACGCGAAAGTCACTTTCATTCAAGTGTCAAAATCATTTTTAGCCGACTTCAAAAAAGGAGGACGTTGTATGTTTGACTGTATGTATGTTTTTTTAAATATATATTATGTTCACCGATTTCTTCGTCGTTTTTGGACCGTATTTTTTTTGTAAGGTAGGTGGTACGTCATAGGTGGCCCCTTAAATATTATATCGAAATCGGTTAAGTTGTTTGGTATTTAAATTAAAATTACTGTAATATTAACTGGAAAATATAAATATGTCATCCAGGTATTCTAAATTGAAGTCGGCTGTTTTTTTAAAGCGTAATCTTATGTTATGGCTTCATTCTGCTTCTGTACATTGAGTGGATTTTACTTGCAGTGGTTGGAAGCGGCGAGGCGAAAAACGACTATTACTTATTACATAATATCGTTGAAACCAATAGCTTTGATGAAGAATTTAAGTAAATATAATATGTTTATTGAAAAAAATATTTAAATCGGTTAATAATGTTCTGATATATGAGCGTTTAAAGTTTTTATTAGAGACAACTCTGCCCCTTTCCCACAAAACAAAAAATGACGTCACGCTTTACTTGTCAGAATAGAATTTATATGGCGTACTAAGAAGTGACGTCACGATTTTCTGTTTCGCCTCTCTGTTTAGCATTATATTAAAATGCTTATAAGTTGCTTATTTTTGATCAGATTTTCGTTTTCTTTACATTAATCAGCTATATTTATGGGCCACATTTATTAGGACAATAAAAAAAACCAGTCATCTAGCCTATTATGTTTTTTTTACTAAATACATTATAATATTTTCGTTTCACCAAAATTAGGCCACAATTTTAATCCAATTCGCAAATAACAAACAAACAAGCCCCGAATATAAGAACAAAGAGCTGATTATCATCGCAATACCCAAAGCGGAAGCCCTTTTGTTATTGTCAAATTAGGCAATCCTCAAGATAACAAAAACATCCCTTTGGGGGACAAAAGCCCTTTTTATTGACGAGCGAAATTTATACAGGGCGGGTTTTAACTATCTTCTATATAATCCAGGGAGAAAGGGAGGGGGAAAGAGGAAAAGGGTCTGCGGTCTCCCTTTGGGGAGACTTAACTCACTGATTAGAAAATTACAGATTACAAACTGTGACGGGAAAAACTCAATGGAAATATTTTATGGGCCGGTGCGGCGTTTGTTCGATATGCATTACATTTATTCTTGTACAGTTTTTTATCTTTACCATAAATAAAAATATTTTCTGTTCAATATCAATGTAATACTTATTTTTCTTCTTTCAACGGCATGACGAAATTTGATCACACCGTTCATGACGTGACTTTCGTACAGAATTAGTTAAATACCTAGTGAACTTTTTAATTATACACCACCCCTCCAGGAGTAAATAAAACGATCTTGTGCTTTAGTCTGGATATCTGGTGCTTTATTAAACTTTGTGCTTTACTTATGTAAACGTATTCACAGCTGCTCTAAATACAATTACTTAGTATTCATATTTAATGGTAAAGTATAATTTTACAAGTCAAGTAATGTACGTTAAATTTAATTACAATGTGTGTATAAAGTATTAATGATCTTATCATAATAGTAAATCAATAAATAAATTAACGTCAACGAAAAAATAAATAATAACTTCATATACAATCAGAACAAAAGAAAAACACAAAAGCCGCATTAAAATAAACTAAAACTCATAAAATTTATAGAAAAATTACTCGACAAGCCATTTTTATAAAAGTAGTAGTAACTAGTCAAAATATGCAAGGTACGGAAAACGCAATGGACGAACAATACAGCGAATCAGATCTAAAAACAATTAAAATAAAAAGGAGAATAATATAATCGCATCAGCCAGCGCATTAAGTAAGTAATCAATCCATAAATACAAATCTATTCAATCTAACCAATCAATCAATTCATAAAAATGAATAAATTTAATCTATTTGTAGTTTTTTTTTAAATTCTTTTTTAAGTACTTATTACAAATATTTTTTTATTCTTTTTGGAGAAGTAAGTCTCTGTGGGCTTCTTAGTCAGTCTCCCTTCAGGGAGACTTATCGTGGAAATTAGAGCATGCCCGGGAAACGTTATTAAAATTTCTCTTTTTTGAAAAGTTTTAATTGTACGGCGATTTGGGCTTAGGATCTCGTTTGTTTACAGGAAATGTATGAACCTAGCTATGAACAGATGGACGTGTATATTTACCTTAAAATTAACTAAATTCTAATGTTACACATTCAAGCAATGATAAAATAAATTACGTATTGTACTATTTTGACATTACCACAATGAACAGTTGGATTAAGATGAAGTTCCGCAAAGTAACGCCAGATTAAATCACCTACTAACACACTGATTGTGTCAAAATGTTATTAGAAGGTTCCGAGAAAAAAAACACAATATTAAAAATTAAAAATGTTGACAATTACTGGCTGACTGAGACTTTTTCACTAAAATGTACTTTTTGCAAAATATGCAAAATTATTTAAAACTCCAGGACAGTGAATCACGTACCTACGCACTGAATAGCATTTTCACCCTGCCCTTTACAAAAGACATAAAACCTGGGGCAGAGTGGGGTAATAACTATCGCTGTATGTAATGAGGCCGGGGCGAGGGGGTGGGATTAGAAGGGTGCGTCTTGCAAACGATATTGCGTGCCGGCCCGCGGCCGCCGGCGATTTGTCCCTACATCCCCTGCGATGGTGGTGCTCAAAGTTTTGACAAAACATTATCAGCCTTAAACCCTAAACCCAACGCTGCCCAGTCCTAAGTCCAGCGGTGGACTATTTAAATAGTCCAACACTGGACTTAGATCTACCCTTGAAGGAAGATTGGGCAATTTTCACCATGCTGGCCCTATTGCGATTTGGTGGATACACATTGAATTACTTTTCCGGACGTATGCAGGTTTCTTTACAATGTCTTCCTTCACCGAAAAGCCAGTGGTAAAAAATTTCTTCCCTACATAAACTCCAAAGCTCGTTGGTACGGGCTTTGGTTTTTGCAAATTAAGTACCTTTATTTTCAGAAAAGATAAATTTTAAGACTTTTAAGTATTTATCAACTAAAATTCAACTTTGAAAACCATAGTACTGTCCAGTCCCGACGTCGTAAAAGGTGGTCGATACCACGCAGTCCTTTCTAGTTTGGCGTGTGGGAAATGGTATGGTATGCTGTAACGAAATAAGCATCGATACGTATATACTTACCTACCTATTCTTTCATGTATTTCAATTATTATTTATAAGTACTAAAGTTTCAATAGGACATCAAAATCATTAAGTAGGAATTTTTTTTTAATGTGTTATTTTTATTTTCTTGTAATATAACGAGGTACTTGGATAATCGCCAGAGAACAAGAGAGTCAAAAGAATGGGGTAAACGTGTTTTGGACTGTAGACTACGACTCGGCAAACTTAGTGTAGTACGCCCTAAGACTAGATGGAGTGACGATATACGTAGGACAGCTGGCAGTGGTAAGTAGCAGAAAACAGAAGAACGGCGGGAGCCTTGGGACAGAGATATGCTAAGCAATGGATTATGATAGGCTAATTATGATGATATTGATGACTTGGATATAAATAATAATAAATAAATACACCATTTAATTCAGGCAATAGCAAATTCTTAAAAAACAGGGGCCCATATTATAAATACACTGCAGACTAACATACATGTAAAAAAAACTTAACTAACACTACTTTGGCTCGGGTATAAACGGGTAGAAATACGAGATGTTAATCGATATAGTCTATGCCTTCTCCGGCAGCCAAAGGCGTGAACAACTACCACGAGTGTATCGATTATTTAGGTAGTGTGTGTGTGAGTATGAATATAAATGATGAACTACTATTATTGTGTATTCTGTGTCTGTGCACAAAAAGCATCTAAAAATAAAATAACACTATAAACTAGCGACACAGAATAGCTACCAACTATAATAGTCGCGAGCGTACAACTATGACAATAATTAATGATTAAACGAACTTACCTGTACGTGAAGTTCTATCATAATTGTACAAGCACCGAGTCCGAAGAGATTAGTACTGTAGGTAGTTATTTAACACATGTAGTAACGCATAGTTTTCACCACTCTTATTGCGATTAGTTCAGAGTTTTTTTTTTTTTTTTTTTTTTTTAGGGTAGGTATCTTCCACAGTTCCTTTCCGAGTTGTCTGTTGCCAGTCATTAAGTTTAGAGTTCGACCTAATCCTTAACGTCATTGATATATTACCGGAGTTAACACGGGCCCATGTTGTGCCTAGGTACAACGTTGGGAGGGTGGGTTGTACTAATCTCTTCGGACTCGGTGCTTGTACAATTATGATAGAACTTCACGTACAGGTAAGTTCGTTTAATCATTAATTGTACGAACGCACCGAGGCCTTCGAGATTAGTACTGTAGGTAGTTATTTAACACATGTAGACCTTGAGAGTATTATCGGGAATATCATCAATGATGTAATACGTGTATTGGTATAAGAATTATTTATTTTTATAGTAAATACATTTTAGTATTAACAAATTACAAAAAATGGTTTGTGGTATTGAAAGTTACGATTGCTGTTAGTCATATACAAACTGTACGATAATTATTCTTATAATAGCTATTACAGTTAATCAAAAATCTTCATTTAAATTATAATAAGATTATACAAAATACCGAAAAACTAGTTTTGATTATGATTGATTATTGAATCGGCTAAAGCAGTTTCATTAGTATCATTAATAATGATTCTTTGATAAAATCTGGCGAACGCTGTAGAATTCCTGCTCCATCCGGCAGTATTACGTATGGTATCCAGGCTGACACCGAGTGAGTATGCGCGCGACACCGCTGCGTGTCGCGTGCTGTATCCGCTAAACACGCTGGTGTCGATCCCGCTCTCGCCGAGCGTGCGCTTTATCCAGCGACTAAGCGTTTGTGTCCCGACTGGTTTATGTGGTTTTCTTATTCCAATAAACAAAGCATCTTGAGATGTTCGTAATGTCGAGGTGCGTTCGATATAGCATGAGAGAGTTGTGGCCGGGCATATTGTTGGGTTTTCCGCAAAATATGGCAAATATAAAATTGGTTGCTTACTACCTGGTCGTGATGTTTTGATTAAATCTGGTATTTTAATTATGATCCGATGTGAAAGGTTTTGAATGTTACTAAGCTTTATTTTTGAAAGGGTTTGAATCCTGTGAGCTGTCGAAAGAGCGAGTAAGGTAATGGTTTTAAGCGTGAGCTTTTCTAAAGATAAATTTTCATTAGTTTGCCATGAACTCAATTTGTCTAGTACGACATTAGTATCCCAGGTACTGTTGTATTTTGGCCGCGGTGGTCTCAGTCGGAACACCCCTTTTAAAAATCTTTTTAGCCTATCGTCATTCGTTAGTATTGGACCCATTATAAGAGAGAGGGCTGATCTGCAAGAGTTTAAAGTCCCATATTGACAACCATTGTTAAATAATTGAGTTAAAAAGTAAATTACGTTAGGTACAGACGCGTTGTAAACATCAACTGAATTTTGAGTGCAAAAATTCCACCATTTTTTTAGACAAACGTCGTATTGTTTCATGGAGTTCGCCGATAATGATCCCAACATAATATCTAGTGATGCTTTTGGGATGCTTCTCCTAGAAAATGCGGCCCCGATAATATGCCTGCCACCAGGGTAATCGAGTCCTGTATACGCCGGCTGCTGGAACGAGACAATAAGGCATTGCTTTCAGGAGGAAATGTTATGATTTCTGATACTAAAAGAGCCCTAAACAAGGGGTACCATGCCTGCGTTGGCCAAAAAGGTACTATCACGATACCTCTTGCCTCGTCAGTTATGATTTTTCTCAGGGTCTTTAATATGACCGAGAAAGGTGGGAATGCATAAAAAAAATAGTTTGACCAGGATACTGTAAATGAGTCTATTTTGAAAGCGTTTGGGTCTGAGTGCCAGGATATATATGTGACACATTTTTTTTTGACGCTAGTTGCGAACAAATCGATCTCTGGAAGCCCAAAAGAGTGTTTTACTATGTCAAATGCCCAATCTGATAGCTCCCATTCTATGTCAGGGTGGTGCCTCCGTGATTCAAAATCTGCAATCTTATTGTCACTTGATTTTACATAAGAAGCTACAACAAATATTTTTTTGCTTTCACACCAATTCCAAATATCACGCGTGACTTGAGTGAGATGAGGGTATTGCACACCTCCCATCTTGTTAATATAAGCTATTGCTGAAGTATTATCTACACGCAACAACACTTGGCAGTTGAAAAAATTACTAGCAAAAACCTTTAGAGAGTTAAATGCGGCCAGCAGCTCAAGATAATTAATATGCTGGCTTCGTTCAACATTTGACCATTGACCACTGGCAGTTTTGCCATTACAGGCTGCCCCCCACCCCGTCGTTGAGGCGTCAGAAAATATGTCAATCTCATAGCCATCGATTCTAATTCTATGATTGGAATGCTCTATTTTATTTTGCCACCACTTAAAGTCTAATTGTAGTGATTCAGGTATATTCATGAATCTGTTATAATCATCATGGTCTTTTAAGTTCAGATACTTAAGTCGTTCCATCTCCTTAGTGTGCAGCCATCCGTATTCAATGGCTGGACAACATGATACAAGTGAGCCCAAGAGTTGTGCGAAGGACCTGATTTTACAACGCTTTAATTTTGAAAAAAGTTCTAACTGTGTTTTAATTCGCAGTCTTTTGTCGGTAGGCAAACAAAGTTGGAGATTACGAGAATTTATGATCATTCCTAGAAATTTGCATCTAATTGAAGGCAGTAGAACGCTTTTTTCTTCATTGACGATAAATCCAAGTGAAGTTAATAATCTTTTAGTGGTATCTATGTTTTTTATGCATTCTTGATATGATTTTCCTAGCAAGAACCAATCATCTAAATATACAGTTGACATAAAGCCCGCAGAACGTAACAGTTTTACTATAGGTTTCGTTATCTTTGTAAAGACGTAAGGCGCTGTATTCAGACCGAATGGTAAGGCGGTAAATTCAAATAGTTTACCATCAAATGTAAATCGGAGGTACTTTCGGGACTCTTCATGTATTTTTAATAAAAAATACGCGTCTTTAAGATCAAGTGTGGCCATTTGACAGTTGTGTGTAATGAGCTTTAGCGCCGTTCTTAGATCTTCTAATTTAAAGTGATCAGTCTGAATGAATTTATTAAGATTTTTTAAATTCAATATTAAACGCATGCTACCATTAGGTTTCGGTACTAGGAATATATTCGATATGAATTGACCCTCACATGAATGGCATTCTGATATAGCACCAATCTCGAGTAAGTTAGATAAAGCTTTTAGATAATGAGGCCTTTCCTTATCGGTATAAGCCATTTTAGCGGGGAGCGTATGTTGTACGACAGGTGATGTAAATTGGATCTTATAGCCTTGTATCCAAGATAGTACGGTGTGATCTTTTGTTATAAGTGACCACTGATGAATAAATTGAGATAGGCGTACTGCGTACTTAACTGTATCTAGTAACGGCGACGTGGATACGTCGTGTGTTGAGCCTGAAATGACGTTCTCGATGATTGCGCGTGCGTCGGCTGGTGAGGTGGTTGCGCTGTCAGGTGATAAGGCGCGCGCGCTGCAACAGGCTCGCGGCTCCGTGGCGCCGATGGCGCTATCCCCGCTGGCGGCCTGCGCGCCTGGGGAGGAGCCTTGCGGTTTAAAGGCCTTGGACCCGCCCCTCTAAATCTGTTATTTGCTTTATTAATAGGCTCGGCTTTTAACTCAACGCCTGATCTATTAACAGCCTTAGCTGACTTCAAGGTCTCCGCCAAGTTCTCTCCGAATAGGTACGCATCTATCTTAGTATTTTTAAGATGTTCTTTTAAATCATTTTTTAATGCGAACAAAATAAAGTTCCTTCTTGTAATCGAGTCCGCATATTGTATGTCGCACAGTATTCGACTTATATCCATTAACTTTTGCAGCAGTTCGTTGTTTCTCGGTGTAGCACTTATTTGTGCGTTAATAATCTCGCTTAAACACGCAATTGCACTAGTCATTTGTTTTTGTTTGTTTTCAATGCCCTTATCGCGTTTGATAGCGGTTTCCGGGATTGCCGCTTTAATTTCTGGATTTATTTTAGGAGCATCTATTTGAACACAGTTCGCAGGTACTATGTATTTTGTAAGTACATTTTTACGTGTTTCGTTTTTAAGCCCTTCTTTAGCTAAGTGTAACAGGCGGTTTGCTAGTTCATTGCGTATCTCTGGGCCGAATTTTTCGGCACAAGATGGATCGTCGCCCAGAATTTCTAAAATTTCGTTATCTAGGTCTGTAGGGTGATCTATCGTAGTAGTCTCTTCGAGAGGTACTTCTACCGAGATACTAGTGCCTGGCTGAGGCTCAAGGGCATTTTGTTCAGGACTATTATGAGTGATTTGCTCATCTGGCCATTGCAATAACCAGTCATCTGGTCGTAAAGCGGGTGTCCCTGTAAATTATCATAGATATGATAATGTAGGTAGGTGCCGTTAGTAATAAGGCGAAAATATTAATAGATAATAATACAAATACAAATACAAATAGATTTATTTGACATAAATAAGTAGGTACAAAATTAGATTTGAACCCAGTGGCTCTAAACTAGTATTTACTGTATTTCAGAGCCATTGGCCTCTCCTATATTAGGACACTGTAAAATTTATGCCTCTATACAATTTATATAAAAAATATTAATGTTATAAATGTTTTACATTTATATAGAACAATAAGAAATATATATATACATATATATATATATATAATTAATAGAGCAAAATACTTTCTTATATCCATTATACATATAATAAAGGGTTAGGTACATGCTTACATAAATAATTGCCTTTGTATACACACTTCAATTAGTTTTATAAATAACAATAATAATATTTGTACAATACTTTCTACACTGATATAATTACCTTCTACACTTATATAAAAAGAAACATATTATAGAAAAATAACCTATAATAATGAGTTATATGTGCAGATCGTGGAGTCAGGGAATTCTAATGTAATAGCAATTTAACATATATATAAAGCGTCAAGCATATCTTCAATACCGTCGTAATCAAATTTATTTAGCCAGTTTAGTAGAACCTTTTTTATTTTATTATTACCTAGATTTTTAATTTTAAGTTTTTTGTCATAATATTTTCATGGAATGGGTAAATACCCAAAAGTAACAATAATTTTCAAGTTAGGTCACAATCCCCAGTGGAAGAGACGCCAACCGTATTAAATGCGTTGAAACAGCTATGGCTGTTTCGATTGCATAATATGATTAGTACCTACGTTAATACATAGTTAATACTTTAAGGTTGAGACAGAAGATGCGAGAGAATTAAATATGTAGGTAAATACCTGCTTCTATGTCCTCGTCCAGGGGTACCACTTCCGCTGGGTCCGAATCCGACGCACATGAATCTTTACGGTCACGAATTTTTTGTTGAAGCTTTTTTATTTTCGTTTCATATCGGTGAATTTCGTCTTCACGTGATCTTTTATGCTTTGGCATGGTAAAGAATTAAATATCTACTTATTAGCGAAAAAACACTTCAGGCTTAGTAGACGACTAGAGTGGTTGAGCACTTGAATGCGAATGGCTGGCAACAGACAACTCGGAAAGGAACTGTGGAAGATACCTACCCTCAAAAAAAAAAAAAAAAAAAAAAACTCTGAACTAATCGCAATAAGAGTGGTGAAAACTATGCGTTACTACATGTGTTAAATAACTACCTACAGTACTAATCTCGAAGGCCTCGGTGCGTTCGTACAATAATTTCAGTTCACGCTATTAATATCTACACTTCTATTTTAGGGACTAGTTCTAATAATAGGTTAACCGTCGAATACTCTCGCGTGTCATGAATCACTGCGCGGGTCACAGAGACCCTTGCCTAAGCGCAAACATCAAAGAAGGTCAACCGTTTGACCTCTTTGTGATGTGCCTTTTGACCCCGAGAAACGGAAAGGGTGGTTCTTTCGTTGGGGACAAGATACTGGTTTCGTCATTAAAGGTCCACAACAAACATCTTTGATTAAACTTGACACTCTTTATCAATAAAAATACTGCACAACAACGCTATAAAATTGATGTTCGAAAACGAACAACTGCAAAAAGTTTCGCATTTAAAAGTCATGAGTGCTCATTGTGAAAGTGATAATGACATTGAAAATTAAAATCCGATAAAATGCCCCATTGACTGGCTCGCGTAACTGAAAAAAAAGAATCAACAACACGCAGGCCCAATAAACACGCGAAATTGCCGACTGACATTATCCTATTACGTCATCATTCCATTCAGGAAAACGTTGCGAAAAAACAATCGCATCGAACGTGTTCAACGGCCATTAAATGGCTGTCGAAAAATATTAATTATTAATTAACACTCGTGTTGAATTAAAATATTTTTATTGGTGCCAAAAGGCAAAAAGTTGGGAGTTAATTTTGTGGTCGCGGTGGCATTGTTTGCGGGCTGCGTGCATAAAAAACCGAAACGGAAAAAAATACGGACGAACGGCGGGAAATAAAAAACGCGGTAGCGTGGAGCACGGCCGTGATTTAAAAATAAAAAACGTCGGACGTCCGTAATGAAATCGAAAGGCGGTTCGTCGATAGCCATTGGAAAAAGGTAAAAGAAGAACGCCACTTTCACGCGTGAGAATTTTGGCTTTTTTGGCATTGCATGCGGTTTTCATGCAGCCGCGCCGCAAACTATACGGAACCATAAGACACTAGTGCGTCGAATTTTATTTTCAAAAGAAAATGTAAAAAAAAACACAGGAAGATGTACATGGATTAAAAAAGATGCACAGACTAGAAAATATGCACTGACCAGATTAGATACACTGTTAAGAAAAAACACAAGACTAGAAAAGAAATACAGCAAAAAAATTCAGTTAAGTATTAACTTCTTAACTTACTTTTCTCTTAACACTGTCTTATTTTTTTGTGTAATTCTTGGTGTGAACAATAAAGAGGTAATCAAATAATAACTTATTTGTTTACTTAAATAAATATTTTGATCAATATTTTTAATAAGTGCCAAATTATTCCGCAATCTTTTTAAAATGTATAAAATAACGCTGCTTATTTTTTTTCTTTTATACTTCTAGGTAAACAGAAAATCTCCACGGCCTACAAAATTTTTATCTCCTTGAAAATTATTCGAATAATCGCCTATTAATTTTAATTAAAATACTAATTAACAGCTCCGGTGCGACAGGGTAAATTGCCCGCTTTGCCCGCTTTCGGCTGGTTTTTCCCCGGCTTAGGCAGGACGGTCGCGCCAAAAAATATTCTTTGCACCCCACTCCATTAATTATAATTTTCATAACAACACCTACCGTTTAATTTTTGTTGAAATCCTCTAAATTTAGTTGATTATTAAATAGTTAATTCTCATTAATGTGCAGAAATATGTGTATCAAAAAGAAAAATAAAATATATGAGTTGGCATTTCTTAATGATAGAAATAAATTTAATATTTAGTATATTTATCTAATAAATCACTACTTTATTATTATTTGTATATAATATAGTATACCTACATGTATACTATATTACCTACCTAGATGGCGCTGAGTGAAAAATGTCCACCAATATTTATTTATTTATTTATTTGATAATAATCAATTGTATGTTAATAATTTTAAGTAGTTATAGATTTGTCACTTTTATGCACTTATATCGATTTGGTTGTGTATAAATAAATAATAATTATCTTTAATTCCACACTAATATTAGATCATCGATGTTAAGCAACGGATGGTCCGGTCAGTCTAAGGACGGGTGACTGCGACTGCTATTTCCAACTGAACGTTGCAGCATGTCGGATGTCGAATATCGGATTTTTGCTTGGAGGAACTAGCTCTTGATTTATTGTATCAGTTACAGCTACCATCAAACCATGTCAGAGACCTTCGGGTTATATAAATTATCTCTGACATTAGGACTGGCCACTCAACCTAAACCAGGTGCATTATTTATACATGAAAAAGTTTGTGTCTGTGTTGGTTTTCACTTCAGTCTGACAGCTGAACGGATTTGCATAAAATTTGACATGAAGATAGCTGATAAATAGCAACCCTGGAAACGTAGGCTTTGTTTTAATCCCGGAAAAATAAACAATTATTTTAGAATATCTGATGAAATCGCAGGGCACTGCTAGCCTTACTACTTAATTACAACTTAAATTAAAATTTCCCATTTAAAACACAAAAAGAGAAATTCCTCTCAAAATTTACGACATCTACAAAAATTTGCTTATCAACGGACTTGCGGACGAAAATGTGATTAAAAATATAAAAAGGAACTCATTATACTTCAGCACCGTCAGCTACCTAACCCTTCAAACCCTCCCTTAATATAATAGACCCTCCCACACCTCCCGGGGTCATAAAGGCCCGTCCCTTCGAAATATTCTTTCAAATTTTTGAAAAAAGAAACCGCTGCATCACGGTCGTTTTTAATTTAAACCCTAACGACGCCATTGGAGGCATTTACCGAGGACCATTAACAGGTTACTATCGGTGCGTGCATCTTCCGCGCTAAATGACAGGAAGGGTGGTATGAGTCGCTTAAAAGGTTCCAGGTTCCGTTGAATTCGAGAGTAATAATACGGCGATTCTGCTAATGAAAAGTAAAACTTTTTCTGAACGCGACTTTACTTAAATTACTGGGCGTAAAGAAATTTGACATTTATATCTCGGGGTGACGAGCACAGTGCAATGCGGCGGATTTTGTTCGTAAGTTCACAATTCTAGCACTACTACCGTTATGGGCAGGCGTGATGCTTACCACCAGGCGTACGTCTTACACGCCTCGTTTCTCCATTGCATAAAAATAAACATTTACAATCCTTACCCAGCCTAGCAACAAGGACAAAAATACTGTTTAAAATTTGAATTTTCCGCTATGAACGTATGAACAAAAGATAACCCTTTAAGTAAAAAAGTCCATCGAACTTTACGTATACTAGTTTCAATCTCAAGCTGCATTAACCTTAACCACACACTTTTTTTTTCCTTTTTTCGGTTTCTTCTAGGCAAGCGTGCTCCATAGTAGGCTGCATCTTCGTTTAACTTCATACGAGATGGCAACCAAACGCAAGCGTATATATAGAAAAATATATAGATATACCTCATCATAGACAACAATAATACTATGTTTTTAAAGTTTAAGCAGAAAGAAAAACTATGACCTATTTCTTTTTCCTTGCTTTAATAAAATAGAAATACAATAAGTGTGGAAAAACATAAAAAAAAACAAAACAATAATGCTTATTATAATAGACTTAAAAATGGATAATTTGTGATTTAGACACAAATAGCCAGTGAACTATAGAAATATAATCAGCGCGCATCAGTACTCTATACATAAGCCTGTCCCAAGGCTTGCTCCCTTTTTCCTCGACCAGATAAACTCATTATTACTTACATCACAAGTTCCAAGTAGCTCTCACATACAAACAAAGATATTAACTTTACAATTCCCATGAAGCCCAAAGAAGCCATGCATAAATTTCTGCTCGGCTTATACATCTGCATATAAATATTTATACATGCGCTTCGTGATTTGCATTTTAGCACTTGGCACCCCTTTGCAAGGACGGAAAATATCTCAAAAATGGTGAACGTTGGAGTAAATGGTCTGAAAAAAATTATGCCTGTCGCGTCCAGCCGCGGAAATTAAGGCTGGGGAGGTGTAAGTGGGGTAAATTTTACCCCACGCTTGAAATTTTTCTGACTATCATTCTTGGGTTTACATGACGTGTTTTGAAGTATATGACATTTTCGCGCATAAAAATAGTTTTAAGTCATTTTTAAAGTTGTTTTACAAAGCCTTTTAAGTATGCAATGAAAGCAATAAGTATAATTAATAATAAGTAAGTATTATTTATGTATTATTGAGTTGGTTTAACCGGTGGATGCATATAGCAGGTTTTAGATCGGTGTGGCGGTCTAAGGCCGAGGCCTTCGTTCAGCAGTAGACGTCTCCGGGCTGATGACGATGATGCAATTAAAGAGATTAGATACATAAAGTGAGAATTATCATAATTCGAATTTTATTTATACTAACAATTCTATACTTGTCTTGTTCTCTTCTTGCTAAACAAAACCTACTTCTAGCCCAAAATATCTTGCTCTTAGGGACCTTTCATTAACCACTATAAAAATAACAAAGTATGTAGGAATGTATAATTGTATACCCATAACATGTAAAATCATTAAATAGTGTTTTATACTAAATATTTTGTAGAGTAGAATTTAACAGTTGATTAAAATAAACTTCCGCAAAGTAACGCCTGAATCAATCTCATAACTTTAAATAGTATTTTTTTCCAATTTTCCAACTCCGCTTCAGAAACGATAATCGCTTGCCAAACAGGCGTATATTTAGCGAAGCGGTCGGCTATTTGTTTGATGAAGCTTGCTTAATTTCAGCGTTCTTCCTGCCTAATGACTAGTAAACATGGGAGAGGGGAGGCTCACGTAAATGAGGCTCCGATTATTTGCCCTTAAAACCGGCCTGCTACAACATAGAAGGTAACAGTGCTTCAACATGTGTATTTAAGATCTGTTCCATTTATCTTCTCCAGACCACTCATCAGCCAGAAGACGTCCATACTGGACTACTCTCCCTTAATAGGCAAGGGTTGCCATAATCCCCACGCTTGGCAGGCGGCTTGGGGATTACAGTGTTACCATTGTTATCTAAGCGGACGCTGCTGCCCGTCCTCCGGTGGTTCTGGATGCAGTTTTAGGACATACCCAGGTCACAAGCTCAAGCCTTACAGCAAGCCAAAAAAACGGGAAAGTAATCCTTGTAGATCACAATTATCATTCTACATATTTCTAAATTCTAATCCGTAGAACCGTAGAGTGAAATAACCTGCCAGCTTTCTGGTATACTGCCAAAAAAAAACACATTTCCGTCCTTCAATATACAATGGAAATTAAAATATTTAAGAAGACATTATACTAAAACAGTGGCAATAAATGTAAAAACATATTCTCACACTGACCAGAAATGATAACGTCACGATATCGTCGGAGTGCTAGTTTCATACAATTAGTACCACACGCTTTCACACTGACAAACGATATCGTCACGATACCGTTTGTTTCACACTGGAAAACAGTCATCATCGTTTGTCAGTGTGAAAGCGTGTAGTACTAATTGTATGAAACTAGTACTCCGACGATATCGTTTCAGGTCAGTGTGAAAACGCCCAGTATAAGACACTTATGTTTTTCTTAATTTATTCTCAACTGAGAAGAAATAGAACTGAATATCATAAAACTTTAAAACCTTAGAAAAAGGAATTAAACCCATCGCTAAACTGCGACAATGGTACTAAATGGGGTAATGATTTTAATTAATTATAAGTACTTATATACGTAATAAAAATATTTGTAATATAATTATTGTAGATAAGCATTCCAAGGTCTGAGAAGCAAAAATCCATGGCAGTATGGCTACTGTTTAGAAGAGTCTAGCGTACCTATTTACCCGCACCTCCTCCACTAATTGATGCCCGGGCCTTTTTACCCAAGACCGATGTAATGTTCCCTTTCCAGTGAAATATCTTTTTCGGTTTTTGTTACAAACGGACCTGAAGGGTACTGTTTGCAGAAACCGTGTGTAGTCGTCCATGAAAAGGTTTCCAGGGGTTCTGGGGCTCTGGAATTCCCATATTAGCATAGGGGTCTCGAGTTGAATATTACGAAAGATTTACATTATATTTGCTCATTATTTATGTGTTCCATCAACTGGAAATGAAATCCTTTGAGGCGAAGAGAACAGTGAGGTTTGAGCAACTCTTATCCGAACAGGGAAATACAATTTTGTAGGGGTAGGACTCTACTGCAGAGTCCAAGGGGGGCCTTTGCCAGTTATCCAACCGCCAAAGGTTGGAGCAAGCATTACATGTTCCAGTTTGAAGGGCAATGTTATCCAAGAAATTACTGGGTATTAAGAGATTTAACATCTAATATTTTAGGGTGACGAGCGCAGTGCAGTGCGGCGTAGGATTGTGTTCGCGAGTTCGCAATTTTGCCACTTCTACTGTTAGTGGCAGGCGAGATGTTAATGGAACCAACTTGGAAATGATTACCTTCTATTAAAAAGTAACTTAGAGAAGTTATACCACGCCGTAAAATGGTGTCAAAATGTTTTGTCTTATTATTTTGCATATTGTAGCCCAAGTGACAATCCTATTTTTGTATCCATCAACCCTAAGCTTATATACCTACTCGTACTTGTTGGGTTGTTTTACATAATAGGTATATGATGCGCACGAGTGGTTTATCAAACAAAAGAAATGTCTTCGAATAATAATGAACATCCACCGACGAGATAGTTGCCAACCTCACTTCAAAGAGCAAAGAATGCTGACTCTACCCATCATATATATACTAGAAGCGGTAACGTTTGTAAGAAAACACCCATATCTATTTATGACCACTACAAACGCCCGCCTAAACTAAGGTGGGCTAGTTTAGGCGGGCGTTTGTAGTGGTGATAAATAGATATGGGTGTTCTGGTGAACTAGACTAAACCAGCTCGTGGCGCCGGAACCGGTACTAGAAATTGTTAGAAAGGGACCGGAATACATGCTAATAAAAATATATAACAAACTACCTAAATAAATTAAAAACGAGCCTACAGAATCAGTTTTTAAAAGAAAAGTTATAAATATCTTAATAACTAACTGTTATTACAGTTTAATACTGTAATAACAGTTTACTTAGACGAAAAAACGTTTCAAACTCTTTAACACAAATATTGTTAATCTAACATGTACCTACCTAGCCAGTAAAGACTTATTTTGTCACACCCTTACAGGGTCCGTGTATTGTTCGTTCTGTACTAGACTAAGATGCTTGGTGCAATAAAGATACTGAATACTATATATATTGAATACTATATATATAATTTGTTACTCTGTTATTAGTAATATATTCGCTGTCATTTGTAATATATATTGGTTACACTGTTAAGTACCTAAGTGTTTTTTTAGGCATAAGCCTTTATTAACTACAACAAACTACAAAGACTACTTAGCCTACTACACAACAAAAAACAAAAGGATTGTATCCAGACCGATGAAAGTCTAGAGAAGTGTTAATGAGTGTAATTTTGTGTTTTTTCCTAAGTGTTTAATTTTACGTTACAGATATACGCATATCGGCTATGGTAGTTATCCAGCCCCTCAAACCCTTTTGGGAGTTTTAAAACAACAAATTTGTTTAGAGAAAGGGGCTTCGGTAGGTATACCGTTACCAAAAATATCCATTTTAACAGTAAGAGCACATTTCGCGCTTGGAAAGGTTTAACATACGCCTATACGAACTCATCATCATCATCATCACGGAGACGTTCACTGCTGAACGAAGGCCTCCCCTTAGACCGCCACACTGTACGACTACCTGCCATTTGCATCCACCGGTTGCCCGCGATTTTTACAATGTCGTCGGTCCACTTAGTGGGAGGCCTTCCTACGCTGCGTCTTCCGGTTCGCGGTCGCCACTCAAGAACCTTTCTTCCCCATCGGTTGTCAGTTCTTCGAGCGATGTGGCCTGCCCTGCGCCACTTCAACTTGCAAACCTTGCGAGCTATGTCGGTGACTTTGGTAAAAAATAAAAAAACTTTGCAACTGCTAGAGCAACTATTTATTATAAAAAGTTGTTTCATTTGGAAAAATAGACAAAACAGATAACATTATCATATATTATATCGTATCGACTAAACATTATCATATATTATATCGTATCGACTACGCGAATTTTTTTTCTCTTCTATCTCGTCGGCTACGTCTGTTAAAGTTAGGAATTTTTAGGCCCATATTAAAATGGGACTTTTAAGAATGAGACCTTTTGGGAATGCGGGACAACTTCGTCGCCAGCTATAAAACGTCCACTGCTGGACGAAGGCCTCCCCCTTAATAGAGGGGTGTTGCCATAATCCCCACGCTTGGCAGGCGGCTTGGGGATCGCAGAATGCTCACCACCGTTAACCGAGAGGACGCTGCTGCCCGTCCTCCGGTGGGTCTGGTTGCAGTTTAAGGACATACCCAGGTCCGAACAACTTACAAACGGGACAACTTACGAACAGGATATTCTGGGAAAGGAAAATTCTGAGAATGAGATTTTAGAACAATTTTTATTTAACTGTTCTACTGTTCAGTTCACGTATAGCAACGTCACTGGCGTATAATTTAGGTGCGTAATTTACATGTGTCGACTTAGCTGTGGAGTGATTGATGACATCGGGAGGCAAGGATCCTTTTCAGCCCTAGGTGTGTAACGTAATACCTACTCATATGTACTTATAAAAATGTTGCAGTCATTAGGGAGTTTGTAAGGCTGTTCGGGGTTTTTAAATGAATAAATAGATACTCTCCCTAAGAATTGGGTTATTATAGTTATTGGGTTAGATTCCTTACTTAAAATTATGAGAGACTGATTATGATGATGAGCTTTCACTGTATAGAATAATTGTATTTAAGTATCTCTGAATTAATGAATTCATGCATATTTTACACTTACGTTTTTGTGTATGCTCTAACAATGTACCCCGTTACTTATAACTCAATGTATTCCCGGCGGGATCAGGTAGGCTATTAAAATAGTAAAAAAATATAATAAAAAATTAAAGTGTAAAATTAAAAAAATTGGAAAATAACTTTTAAAGTAATAAAATATTCAAAAAAAACTTGGAATGTGATAACCGTGACTTTTTTTAAATATTTATCTTGTAAATTTTAACGATTAGAGTCAAAAAACTTATTTTTTCTTTAAAAACCCCTACAACAAAAATTGCTTAATTTGAAATATCTCGAAAACTATTAACTTTCGCCCATACATTGGGGGGTTTAAATTTGATGTATGTTAGCCCCCCCTATCTGGTCACGACGAGAACTTACCGAGTTACCAGTAACCCTGTAGGTAGTAGGTCTCTTTCTATTATGAACTAAACTTTACTCCAAAACTTTCCCTACAAATACACTTTCACAGCTAATTTTGATTTTAGGCTTATGTATTACCATTTAAACGATTTCCCTTAAATTGTCAGTGGCTGTAAACACAGTAAGGTATTGTTTACCAACATCGATGACCTTTCTACTACATTATACTAATGTATTTTAGGATGGAGTTGAAATTTGGAATATTAAACAGAACACTAACCAATTTTGCTAAATTTGATATTGGTGTCGATTTTGTCGCACCGCTCACTAAACTAAACTTAATTTGATAGGACGAAACCTGTTGACATCCTTTTCTAACATATCGAAATGAAATGAGACGCGTATAATTTTAGTCCTGTCAGATTAGTTTAGTTTAGTGAGCGGAGCAACATAATTTACACCATTATCGTATTAATTCTGGTAATTCAATATAAACCAATATTAATACTACAAAAAGGAAAAAAATATATTGATAAAAGTGTTATTTGCTTACACATTATTTTACTGTATGTATATAGTGTATGTATTGTGTTTACTGTATGTACTGTGTGTAGTGGTAGGACTCTATTGCAGAGTCCGCCTGGGGAAGTAGGTACCACACCTTTATCAGTTATTCAATCGCCAAGCAGTCGTGTCCAAGCATTAATCCAAAGAGTTCTACGGCCTTGAATTTGAACCCACAACCTCCAACCATTCTCTACCACGGCTTAGAGTAAAAAAAAACGTAAGACATTCAATTTCCTATGAATCAGTGATGGAATACCGCATCTAAATACGTTAACCACGTGCATACGTAGGATACGCAACCGCATTCTATTGAATTGTGGCGTGTAGTACCGGTAATTGGTATATTGGCGACTCGATGAGGGTATCGACACATATTACCTCCGCCCCGGACGGTCTTGAATGAACTCTACCGTCAGCAGAAAAGGTATATGTGTAATTCTTGAGTGTGTTTGGGGACTTAGGGGGGTGATTTTTTAATATTTTCTTATACAAATGTGAAATTAGTAAACACAGATTGTGAATGATAGTTTTAAATTGTAATTTTGTCCATATGTATGGGTTACGATTAACACAGGACCAAGGCAAGAAAGTGGTCTAAAAAAACTTTAAAAAAAGGTTATGATGATGACATTTGTTGAATCGTATGATATTCTGGTATACCTAATATTTTTTCATGAAATAATAATGGCAATAAAATATTTTCTAGAATATTACGTGTTAATTGTGAATATTACGTGTTATTATTATATTTAATCCTATCTAAAATCTAATAAGTGTTGTGGTAAGACTAATAATAAAATTACTTTTGACTGTTCAATGTTTTTTCTGCAGACCGTACCGTCCTGCTAGATACAATAATGTTCTAATCGCCGACATATTGTGACGTCACACGTTTGCACTTTCACTGCCACAATATAACGGTATTTGGTAAACACCGGTATTAGGTCCCAGTTTAGATACCATTTGCCTATTTATCCTATTTGTATCAGTTCTAATTACGAGTGTTTGATTTAATCGTGGTTTTGTTGTGGTTTAGGGGAATTTAGATTGTATTTTGTACTGTTAATAGTAAGTATTGTGAATTTCCATTTAGGAAGTTTATCTGATAGAGGTAGTTTTCTAGTTATAACACTGTCTAGTATATAGTTGAAAACGATTTTCTAACATATTTTTTGATATATTGTTCCCCAAATTGGTAAACTTGTCTTTCAAAAGGTGTTCACTTTGGTAAGTAGATCAATATCCTTAAGTATTGTTATACCCCCTGAAAGCCTGAATCACTATATATTATCACCGGCAGGGGTAGAAGCCGTGACGGTCCACAATATATCAAAGCCAGTGAAAGCCGTGCCTTGACCTGAAACGTACTACAAATACGTACTACGTATAGCAGGCCCTCAAACTTTTGGGGGACTCTAGACGTTTGTTCCCATTTCGAGATGTCCCTATTAATAGGGACAATATAATCCACTCTTATAGACCATCAATATAGACAAAAGTATAATCCATTTAAATAGTTATTTATTAATTACAGAAACCTAAACTTAAGCCTATAGTTGAAAAAAATATGTACATTTTGACAAAATACCATCCCAGAGTCTTTGGAACAGAGCAAAAAAATAATTTTGACTCCATTGACCCTTCATCTACATCGTCTACCTATCTATTCTGCTTAATGACTAGTATTTTTTTAACCCTAGTAGGTAATCAGTTGAAATATCTACAGAATATACGTTACCAAATAACAAAAAAACATGATAAATGTTGCCTGGAAGAAATCGCTTAAGGTGATAAGGCCACCCCTTGTACTGCCAAATAATGTACCCTGATTAGTTGTAAGTTGTTCTATATTTCTGGTGTGCAATAAAGTTGTATTGTATTGTATTGTATAAAGAAAGATTACTTATGAACTTTCCTACGTGAAGTTTTATCAATATTATTGAGCTTTATGTGGATATCTTTATTGATAAGGGCAGTTTAGTGTGTGATAAAACGGTTGGTGCCAACCCAAAAAAAAAACAATAAAAAAATTACACGCATTTACACGTACACAATACACATACATATTATTTTAGTAATAAATATAATTACAATAACAATACAGCAGTGGGACCAAAAGAAACAAATAAATATTAAGCTTAAAGCCCCTCCCCCTTTAAGTGGGATGCCTTCGTCTAGTAGTGGACGTCTTTTGAGTAATTATGAAGCTTACACAACGGAAATATAGAGCTTTTAATAAAATTGCCTGTTAAGCCGGAAAGCACCCAATTTGGGAACCGTTGGCTACTACTGTTTGTAGAGAGTGAGAGTGGCTGTTAGACTGGCGTTAGGGTGAAGTAACGTACATATAGTCATAATACCTATTCCATAACTACACTTGTAGTATAGCTGGGATATACTATAGTGTGTGTCAATCACTGCGATTAGACAATGGAAATGAGTCGTTCGTAACCGAGAAAACTGGAAAAATTGATTCTCGATTTGACAAGGACCGACGAAAAATAAACTTATAGCAGTATTTTAGCTAAGCTAACGTGGTACTAATATTTTTTGTATTAATAATAAATAATGGAGGACATTTTACACACAGCGCCATCTAGCCCCATACTAAGCAAAGCTTATAATTATGAAAACCAGATAGCCGATAGAATACTTATATACTATTTTTTTTTCGTAAATATATACTTATAATACATACTACACCCAGACACAGAACAAACATCTAAGTTCGTCACATAAAATTTTGTCCTGAATGGGGATCGTACTCACACCCTACAGCTCTGAAGGCAGACATGCTACCAACTGAGCTATAAAGCTGTCAAATTATGTGCTATTGATGCATGTACTATATCTTTATATTGGGTCTTTACCTATGAAATTGCCGTTTTGTATGGAATAAGTAAAAGTACTTATTTTTTTAAACTTTTTTATTTCTGTTATTCAAAGTAATCACCCATGCAATCGACGCATCTTTGCCAACGAATTGGCAGTTTATTGATGCCCTTCTTATAAAAATTAGCTGGACGGGGAGGCAATAAACTCTTCAAAGGCATTTTGTACTGCCTCTCGGGAATTGAATTTTTTACCCACTAAAAAGTTGTCTAAATTTTGGAAAAAGTAATAGTCGGTAGGTGCAAGGTCTGGTGAGTATGGCGGATGAGGGAGAGCTTCCAACCCCAGCTCTTGCAGCTTGGAGACTGTCTGTAGCTGCAGCGCGTGTCAGGTCTCGACGCGTACGTTGCGCTGGCGATCGTTAAGTTCGTGGGGCACCCATCTATCAAGTATTTTTTCCTTGCCTATTTGTCGCAAATGGATCAAAATTGTTTTGATGCTAACATCAAAAGCTGCTGCTAGCTCAGCTGTAGATTGAGTTTCGTCAGCTTCCACAATCGCCTTTAATTCATCATTGTTGACCAAAGTCTCCGGAGGACCACGAGCTTAATTTTTCAAGTCAAAATTTCCAGAACGGAACCGGGAAAACCAATAACGGGTTGTGCTTTCGTTTGTACAGTTCTCTCCGTAAACGTTTTTGATGTTACGTGCCGTTTTATGTCGCGTTGGTGCCACGACGGAATTAATATTCCATAATTACACGAATTTTTAAAGTATCCATTATGACGAAAAATGTTCAAATGTAATGAAAATACAACGCTAATCAATAAACAAAAGACTGAGTTTGTAAAAATAATGTCATGTTTTTAAGACAAAATTAATTTGATATCAGAATACAAAGCCATTCCAAACTTTTTTTCTATTTGAAATGACTAGTACTGAAGAACGGCAATTTCATAGGTAAAGACCTATTATTATGTTTTAGATCGGTTAGATTACTTCGCCCGTAGATATACTTTTCCCGATGTATCGTAATCTTATCGTAATGCAACGGTTTTTTTTATTAATGTGGTGTGAAAGGAATCAGCGCCACGTATTTTTTTCCAGACGTATCATATGAGCACCATTGACTTGCACCATCAATGGCAGATGCAACGAATTAGTCTTGTTTGCTCCATGAATGGTGCAAATGCAACTACTTTGCATCGTTTATTTATATACACAAAACAGAATACAGTCTTTACAGTTTGCACCATTCAAATTAACTTCTTCACCTTGTTTTGCTCGTCATAGATAAAATAAAAAACCTTATTTTGTTTGTTGAGCGCTAGTTTTTGATCGTGTTGAGCATTCTGCGATCCCAAAGCCGCCTGCCAGGAGTGGAGATTAGGCCTCGTCCAGCAGTGCACGTCTTCTGGCTGGTGATATATTTCTAGCCTAATTTATTAAAATTGGTCCAGTCCTTGGATTGTATAAACCAATACCTTAGACCTTAAGGTTAATTCTTAATAAAATTTAAAAACAAATAAGAAAGTTACTTTCGCATACACGAGGTACTAGGAGCTTGGGTCGTATTAAGACCCAAGGGGGGTAATTTTACTTATCATCGTTACACAATTTACATAATGGGGCCAAACCTGAAATAGAATCAGTAGTTTCATAGAAAAAGTTCATTGACTCATGACAATTTGTATGAAACAGCTGATTAATTTTCGCGATTTCAGAGTTGGCTCCATTGTAAAATAAAATTACAATAATAAGTACAAATTACCCGACTTTGTATACCTATCCCAAGTTTAATTTAACCTAGGGTACACACTGTAAATAGGACTTAATAACTGAGAAATGTGATAGATAGGGTAGTTTAGGTTAGTGAGATATGAGTGTTACAAGGTCAAATGCCAATTTAGGGACTCAACTTTACTACTAGTCAAATGAATAATCGTCTTTACTATGCACCTTTGATACACAAATACAAACACAAAAGTATGAACCTTAAGATAATTAGCTTTAGTTTCAGCGCAGATAGCATCATCCTTTAACACCATACAAGGTCTCTTTTGCAATAAAGAAAGCACATCATCAGAAAATAATTCTGTCGCCCCCTCCCCGGTCTTTCAATCCAACCCTGGCTGATAGGGAAAGTGGCTACTAGATCTTCGTTAGAGCGAGTGTGCGGTACGCCACTAATACTGTTTACCTATTCATTACGTCATTACACGGAGTTGATCAGAGACTGGCCTGTTTATATGGTATGCGCTTTACTTAGTACACTAACCAAGACTTGCTCCAGAAATTCCGTTACACAATCCTCTGCGAAGGGCATTTTTAGACTTATTATCAAAAATACCCTTACCATCCCATTCAAGTGGCGGAATACTGTAGATTTTTAATTATTGGAAAAAAAACTAGAACTCCACTGAAACATGTACCTACTTATCAAATTTTTTAAATCAAGGAATTATTAGACATAAATCTAGAGCAAAAGTCAAATCCTTTGACTTCATAAGATTTTTCAGACACAAAATATTTTACCATCGAAATACATTTTAATTTATAGTATACTTCTTTCATTTATTTGATTTATTTATTTTATTTGAGGTTAATTGAGTCCATAAAGCTAGTAGCTCATTATTAATAGCACACAGTACAAAAAAACAGCTGATACTAGAGGTAATAAACGATATCCTTTCATCGAATCTACTGTTAGCAAATTTATACTACCCATAGTTTAACGAATACTATCATAAATGCTTTTTACTCGTCTTATAAATCTATCTTTTTACTAGGAAATAGCTGGAGCCGTAGCCTGCAATCTTTATTAATATATTTTTTTAGTTACAAAATAAAAAAGTTGACCTGTTATGTGGTCTAGGTTTACATGTAATTAAATTTATTTCTTGTCTATATTTGCCTTTAGAGAGAGCACTATTTGCAATTTGCCTTTTATCTTTATCTTCAAGTTACCAAAGGTACAATAATCGTACCTCTATCATACCGTATTATATTTGCCTTTAGAGAGCTATTTCTTATTTGCCTTTTATCTCTATCTTCAAGTCACAAAAGCTACAATACTCGTACCTCTACCATACCGATCCATAGACGTGTTGAGGTAAACACAAATTATGTGCAAGACGTCGTCCGTAACGGCAGGTCACGGAGAGCGAGAGTGCAAACATAACCTGTTACAGGACTACAATGTATAGCTATGTGCATTACTGTAAGTGTATTAGCACACAATACACGCTCCACAGACACAAAACACCGCTGCCTAAAGCTAGAAGCGTCTTCTGGGTAGCAGAAGCGCGCGACAGCCACTTCTACCATGTGCGGCGAACTTGGAGGATCTAGCTTTCTCTCTCTTCATAAAATGTATAAAAACAGCTCAGGTACAGCTAGGCTAAGGTCGTCTTATGCATTGAAGAGAGATGTAAATAGAACGGAAATGTGACGGGCCGCGCTAGCCGGCATTAAGTGCAAATGCGCTTAATGAGAATACTCAAAAAGACAATTTAAATAGACGCGTAGGAAACCAAACCACATTACATTGTAATTAGATCAATTTTAATCTGTTGCAAACTGCATTTCGAGCGTTTTACTTCAAATGCGCGATCAATGATTGGCATTTTTTCGTCGTAGTTTTTTAACAATTTTTTGTGAAACTGGCGACAGTGGTTTTCCATGCAATTGCTTTACAACATTGTTTTGACTGCCGTAGAAGGGCTTACGTTTTTCTGTGTTCAAATACAAATATCTCGGAAGTAAAGATTCTCTGAACATTTCCCTCTATCTGTGGGTCTTACTCCATTGATAAGGAAAATCTCAATAAAACCACTTAAACCTCTTCTGTTTTTCTTTTTATTCTAATATAGTTCTATAGTTTTTATACAAATAATCTTACTACATTGATAAGGAAAATCTCAATAAAACCACTTAAACCTCTTCTGTTTTTCTTTTTATTCTAATATAGTTCTATAGTTACTATACAAATAAGTGTGAAACTGGCGTCAGCGGGTTTCCATACAATTGCTTTACAACATTGTTTTGACAGCCGTTCTACCTAAAAAGTAGGGCTTTCGCTTTTCTGTGGTCTTATGCATAAAAATCAAAAAAGTATTTCAAACCTATTTTTGTTCAAAAGTATTTTGTCTTCTTTTTCCAAACTCAAATCGTAATTCGAAAGAAATTTGACAAAATCTATATAAGAGCACGCTCAGACTTCCAACTGTTTTTTGTTTGTTTTATAGTGTCCAGTCTTTTAGGCTAACAAAACGTTGTCATGATGGCAAAAGATAATAGGCTAGATGTCTGGTGTTTTTTTATTATCCTATTCAAATGTAGCTGATTTATGAAAAGAAAATTAAAATCTGATCAAAAATAAGCAACTTATAAGCATTTTAATATCATGCTAGACAGAGAGGCGAAACAGCAAATCGTGACGTCACTTGTCAGGACGCCATATAAATTCTATTCTGACAAGAAAGGCGTGACGTCATTTTTTGTTTTGTGGGAAAGGGACAGAGTTGTCTCTAACAAAAACTTTAAACACTCATATATCAGAACATTATTAACCGATTTAAATAATCTTTTCGATTACCATACTATATTTACTTAAATTCTTCATCAAAGCTATTGGTTTCAACGATTTAAACATCAGTCATCTAGCCTATTCTTCTATCCATGACTATCGCGGCGATACTTACGTAGTATTTACTTACTCTATGGCGATACCAAAAACTGAAAATATCAACTAAGCTCTGGAAAACACTGTATTGGCGCTATTACTTTGAGACTTGAATTGAGAAGTCTCATTTTTATAATATGCACTTATGTTAGTCTGTAAGGTATCTATTATACGGGCCCGTGGTTTTAAATAACTCATGTTGCCTGAAATAAACGATTTATTATTATTATTATACACTCATAAATACAATTTCTATTATTTTTTTGTTTTTTTAAATATGATAATTAAAATCCAAAATACTTATTATACAAAACTTAAAACTTATAGGGTGCCGCCAGCAGCGGGGCAGGGCTCAAGCTGCCGGTGGTTACGGCTGCAGAATGAGGAACCTCCTGACAATGCGTGCCGTGTCAAGGACCACTGCCTTTTGTATCTGATCCTTGACCCAACCGCGAGAGCCTCTTGAAGTATTGGTCGAGGCTATTATTATTAATTATTTTCTATTTAGTATTAAAGTGAGACAAATGTATTGAGCAACAGAGGTTCGACCATTTAGCTTATTTATTCTCATAATGTGAAACTCCATAATGGAATTCTTATATATTATTATGGAAATTAAAAAAATACCGTAAAGTTTACGCACGGCGCTATACAATGCTCCGTTGTATGGTGCGTAATTTTTAACTTTAGATCGATATATACAGGCTTCGTAAACGCACTTTTTGAGCAAATGTGTTGTAAAAAAATAATTGTAAGTCTAACAGGAGCGCGTTTATGTCTTTTACATAACAAAGTACGTACAAAATATTGATGTCTTCAGTAGAATATTGCCTCACTATATTTCTTTAAATACTTATAGATTATTATTTTCAATTCGTAAACCCCAACCACCAAAACAAGAGCCAACAGAATTTTCATCCCCACATTAACTTTAAAAGGGTCCGAATGAGGGAAAGCATATCTCAAATATCCAATTACCCGAAAGCAATTCAGCGCCCATAACAAAGATATCTAAAACAGAATCGGGTACTTAAGACCCTCCCCCTTAGCCATATCCCCCGCGACTGAGATTAAAGAAAATTATGACGCGAAATATCGACCGGGGCCGAAAGCGAAGGCGCCGGTCGCCTAGCAACCAGGGCCACGCGGGCCTAACCCTTCAGAAGCCTTACTTTCCGAGGGCTGTCCCCACCGGGTGGATACTGGGTACCCCCGTTTTTCGGCATTGATCGTGACGCCAACGCGCCTGCGTTCTAAACGAAAAACGAACTGAGGAAATGCAAGGTCACATCACTACAACTTCTTTTTTCAAATTCGAATATTGAATGGAGAATTATTGCGAAATGTTGCAGCGTACGCTGAGTGGGACAGTGTGATTTCTGCGCTTGTGATGGGTGGACGTCTTGAGGTTTTTCAGTTTGGCAGGATTTTAGCGGGAGTTTTTTATGCGTAGGCATGGTCCGCAGCCTGTCTATACCTCTCTACCTATGTAGCCTAGACTGCTACATGAAATTCATAACTACGAATATGTACTGGGTATATACAGGGTTACGCATAACAATAGTATTAAGCTACTAGTAAAAGGAAGTAATTGAACTCATCATTATGAAATAGATCGATAGATAGATAGATAAACTCTTTATTGTACACACCAAAAAAAAAATTACAGTCATTATAATCACAACAGAAAAATGAACTTAGTACTAGTGTAACAATTGACGGCCTTATCGCTAAAAGCGATCTCTTCCAGGCAACCTTGGGATGGAAAGGATTCGAAAAAACATTAATAGACGGGGTGTGCAATATTAAATAACTTCAAGAAAAAATACATAGAACAAAAAACTTAAACTTTTAAGATAAGTACCTAATACAAATACATAAATTACCTACATTTATAACAATACACTAATATATATAATTATAAAATAAATAGTTATATCATGTAAAAAGGTTTTTGATTAGACTACCGTTACATGTGACTTTGTATACCAACTTATATTTGTATTTTATAATAACTGCTAAGTTCCAAGATATGAAACTAAAAAACTAAAACTATAATTAAGCTCAATCAATTCCTATTATAATAGGGGCGTCTGGTTGTATGTTTATCCGCTAACTCCTTCTAAACCATGCATCGGAACGGTTTTCAATTATTTAATAATGTAGCTCAGACCAAGAATTTTCTTGGTCTGAGTAATGTAGATATATTCGTTTCCCGTAAGTTTTATGTATAGTATCTACATCCTAATTAATATCTTATTTGCACCCATTTATAATAAAATCAAATCACAAATTATTAAACATTAAAATGTTAAATGTTAATGCCAATGTTAGCGTAAGCATCACTGTCTATATGTGCTCATTATAATGTTTATTTTTTCCCCGTAATAAGGCTGTTGGATGCCCAAATAAAAAACAAATTAAAAAAATATGCTAAAGTTAGCACTACATTTTTTTTTATCTGTCTCTAGGTTACCAAGAAGCTAGCTGCCCATCATAGACCGCAGATTATATGCGAGAGAGCAATCTAACCTAAGCATAGGCTTAATAGGCTAACAGTTAAGAAAATAATACTTTCTGACAGCTGAACAAATTTGGATAAAATGTTACATATATAAGAATCATTTTTTCTGCCTCTAAAACCTACGACAACCCATTAATCGAATCATATTCATATTCACGCAAACTTATAACAAGCTACTAAATGTAACAAAGTGACACACAAATGTGAAACTTATTCATGCTCTTTAAAGTTTTATCTTACTTCTCGGAATAAGTATCAGATACTGACGTGTGATTATTTTTCTACTAATCGAAATAAATCGAATAAAAATCGACACACTCGTTAACTAAGCCCAGCGATTATAAATCTAATTACTGACGACGCGCAAACCAATTGAATATGAAATTATCTAATAAATTACACGATTCGATTGTGCAACTCGATTATGCAAAGAGCAATTGGAAGAAATGAGAAATACAGTTGATCGTCGTTACGTCAAGTTGCGAACATTGATTTTATTTTCGTCTGATAATAGATTTTATTTAGGTACATGATTTTTATAATATTTAGATTTTATTTTCCTTTTATTGCAAAATGTATTTTAGAATATTTACAATTGATATTCTGTTTTATTTATACGGGAATACTCACGTTTGATTAAATCGGATACTCCAGAAGTAGTTTCAGTGCTAAGCAGGACGCAGCTGCACGCGCGTCGGGCTCTGTTTTCACTCTTTGAAAAAGGTCACCGGATGTGATCGAAACTATAGGCGGAGTATCCGATTTAATCAAATGTGAGTATTCCCGTATAAATAAAACAAAAATGTATCAAAACCACGTCAGTTTTCATAATAAAATTGATATTCTAATATTTTTTTACTTCCTTTTTTTATAGCGACTAGTTGATGGGCCTGAAATGTTATCCCGAGACACCATAATATTTTTTCAGAGTTTTTAGATCAATTTAGCTCATAAATGAGCTCAAAAAATGTACTAAAATTTTATGTACATAAAAAACAATTTTCACAAATTTTGAATTAGTGGTACCTTACATTTCATGATCATCATCCGCCCGGAGAAGTCCACTGCTGAACGAAGGCTTCCTCCTTAGACCGCCACACTGTACGACAACCTGTCATAATATGCATCCACCGGTTGCCCGCGACTTTCACAATGTCGTCGGTCCACCTAGTAGGAGGCCTACCTACGCTGCGTCTTCCGGTAGGTACGTAATCGCCACTCAAGAACGTTTCGTCCATCAGTTATCAGTCCTTCGAGCGAACTAGCCTGCCCATTGCCACTTCAACTTGCAAACCTTGCGAGTTATGTCGGTAACTTTGGTTCTTTGGCGAATATCCTCGTTCCGGATTTTATCGCGCAAAGTAACTCCGAGCATAGCTCTCTCCACTGCCAGTTGTGTGACTGAGTTTCTCCAAAACCTTTACATTACACTACCTTACATTTACATGGTTCCAAAACATTAAAAACCACTTGATTATTGTCATTGTAAGTTAATTCTCAATAATCCCTACCATTTGAAGGCTAGAGTGATTACACTAAGTGATCAAATCCGGGTGTAAAGAACCGCTCTAAAAAACTAAGACAGGTTCATCATCATCATTATCATAATCAGCCTATCATAGTCCAATGCTGGACATAAGCCTCTCCCAAAGCACGCCACTTGGGTTACTAATATAAATAAATATATATATGATAGATACAATTCAAAAACAAAAAAATCATACCATTTTTTTTTATCATTAGCCTGAAAACACTATAATTATTATTATAAAAAAATATCAGTTGACTAATGATCGCTTCTTGGTCGACTTGCTCAATCCTGAACACACCGTCGCTTACTATCAGGCAAGTTGGTAGCCAAACTTGTTCCAATAAAAAGTTTATTTTCATGGAAATAAAATTTAAAAACTTTTGTATAAACGTACTTTATATATAAATAATTAATAGTCACATACCTTACAGCCAGTATGTTATTGTTGTTAGCTCCCACCAAAGAAGTAAGTTCGTAACTGCTAAGTGGCCAGTCCTAGTGTCAAAGTTAATTTACACGACGGCCTCTAATGAACTAAAGAAGGCATGACGGTTGTTATAGATTCAGTGATTAAGTTGAGCGAGGTGCTAAGTCCTACAAATATTGATTATACAAGTAATTAAGAACGAAAATGCCACAAGCAAGCCGACACTTGAATTAAAATTTTCCAAGTAGGTAACTAAGCACTTAACTTGCCTTCATCTATAGGGTGCGAACGTAGGTAAGTATATAAGTTGTCACCAACCTAAACTTACTACGAGTATTATTAAAAACGAAAAATGTGTGCAATTATTTTCATTATTAAAAAGAGGTTTTCCATCACTTCTTAAAAACTGTTACCAAAATATTTTCCTGGGTGAAATCACATCACTTGTCATAAATACTTTCTCTAAAAAGTTTTAGCTTAGTCTTTATCACTTTCTTGACTATCACTTTGATAACGTCTTCAAAACTTCCACAGACACAACACGACTAAATACTATTCTAAAACTACTAAAGTAAAAAGCAAATATTAATTACTCTACCACTACCCCTTTTCACCCCTTAAAAAATCGTTAAACTTAATGTTTCGCTACAAGCAACGAGTTTTTTAAGCAAAAATGTTGAAAAGACAGCATTATAATGCTAATCAAGCACTACACCTCTGTGAGAAAGCGTTGCAGCATTTTTAGGGTTCAGTGGGTCCTGTTCGGAGAAACCCTTAAGAGAAACAACTTAACCAAGTATATAAGACTTCCTTATTCGAATTTCGACGCACAGAGAGAGTCTTTAAGGTCTAATTTCTCACAAACTCTTCCACTTACTAAGTCGAACAAGTTCCAAATCCCAAAAACTCAAAAGACCAAAACCAAAAAAAGCTTTTTGGAGCTTCTTCCAAAACTCAAAAGGTATCCGGAAATAAACATGACGAAAAATTTAATTGGTTGTCTTTTCTTATCAAGCAATTGAGTCCTATTCAATCACACTAAATACTGCAGTCTGATTTCGCTATAAAAATGAGTTTTATTATGAAAACTGACGTGGTTTTGACACAATTTTGTTTTATTTATACGGGAATACTCACGTTTAATTAAATCGGAATGTCCGACTATAGTTTCGATCACATCCCGTGACCTTTTTGAAAGAGTGAAAACAGAGCCCGACGCGCGTGCAGCTGCGTCCTGCTTAGCACCTTTTGTGCTTAAAAATGAGTTTACTTCAGAAAAAAATATTATTAGGCCCCGCTACGCGGAGCGAAAAGACCAACTTCCTCCCCGCGGCGGCACGTAAATAAAATTGATCATACTTTGTACTAAAACACAATCGTGTACAGAACCCTCGTTAACCAAGGTTTACCACCTTTTTACAGTTTTATTTTCCAACTTGTCACGTTTATTATGATAATTAAGAGTGCCAGTGCAGGTAGGGTCAGGTAAAGGGGTCATCTTAAAGAATGCGGTGTTTTCGCCATTGCTTCGGATTATACTTGCAGATTCGGATCTATGGAGAAGATTCTCACGGTTTGTGAAGTTTTAGTGAATATTTTTGGGAGAAGTTTAACTTTTTGCTTTTTAAATACTGCCGCTGGTCTGATCTTTGATAATAATAATATTGTATTTGCCCAAGTTTATTATTGTTATGTGCGGTTTCTGGAATCTGCCATAATGCCACGAATATAATTGTAATATGGAATTTGACACATTTGCTTCCTTGGCGATAGATATAGCAGTTTCAGTTAATGCACTGGAAAAGGATTAGTAGACATTATGCTTAATTCTTTGACCAGGACATGGAGTCCCATAAAAATCTGTATCTCGCAAAAAAATATTAATTAAAATGAAATCTTTTTTGTACTTCGCTAATTATTTTTAAATTATAAATTTGTCCACTTACCTACTTATATATAAACTATTTAAAATAATAACAACATGTACTTGGTACTTTAGGGTGCTTCGCGTCCAAGCATAACTTAATGTCCTATAATTCTCACATTTCTTTGCATATTTTCGTATCATCATTATCTCACATAAATTAACTACAATACTGTCCGGTACATATTAATCATCTTTGCATAGGATCCTGCAGAATCCCTGGTATAAAATTTCGCTTTATGCAAATTACCAAAAACAGAGTAATCTTTATACAAATGGTCGTTATTATGCGATAGTTCATTATTATGCAAGAGGTCATCGTTATTATGCAAGAAGTCGTAATTATTATGCAAAGGTCTTTGTAATGGTAAGTGCCACACGTAGGGTCAGAGGTCTTGACCTCGTCTTGAGGTGGACAGGTCCTATGACCCCATGGGTTCTCACGACTATCTCACATCTGATTTATGCTTTTAATCTTTTAATTGGGACGAGGTGAGACGTTGTGTTGATGTGATTTGAAGTTTTTTTAAATTTGTTTTACCAATTCTGTTTAAAAGCATTTAAGGCTTTACTTTTGGCAAGTAAGTAAGTTCGTATAGGCCGAGTGCCCAGCTCTAGTTTCAGAGTTAATGTGCCGCCCGAAGGCCTTTGACATGGCTGACGGTTGTTGTTATAGAAACTAGAACAAACAACCGGGGGACCAACAATTTAACGTGTCATCCGACCCACGGTAGCGCTCAGAACTAAATGCCACTCACGGTCACCCATCCGAAGACTGACCGGACCGTCCGTTGCTTAACATCGGTGATCGTTTAGAATCACCTCGACAAGCTACGCCACGAGCGCTACTTTTGGCAAGTAAAGCCTTAGGAGTTAAACTACGGGTAAAGCCTGGCAAAAAGAGTAGGTAAAGAAAAGCAAGATAACAAAAAAAAATTGCTAATTTAAGACCGAGTGATTATTTCAGGTTTTCTGTAGTGGTGGGAGGTGGACTCTATTTCAGAGTCCGCCTGGGTAAGTAAGTACTGAGCAAACATTACTGTGTTTCGGTTTGAAGGTTGAGCGAAGAGGTTTTTGACATCTAATATCTCAGTGCAGTGCGGCGCAGGAATTTGTTCACAACTTCACTATTCTGACACTGCTACTGCATCAGAGAACGTCTCGCTTGTCTCCTTACTAAAACATAACTGAATATAAATGTAAAAAAATAAGCCAAGCTACTTAGTTTTTTTTCATGTCAAGTTTAATTTTGGTCATAAACTTTTTTATAGTGATAAGTACCTATATACAGCAGATTTTTATGCGAATTCGGATCTGGCCCCATTTTAAAAATAGTTTACAATGATGAGCACCTCTTTAGGATATTTTTTTTTTTTTTTTGTTTTTTTTTCGGATAGGTACTATTGTACCTTTCCGCATAATCATGTTATGAATACAACTTGATTAACAAAACTAAAATATATCACATAATAATATAACTAGCTAATTAATATAAGTAAGCCGTCATATACCGCGGAAAATCCATCAGCGTAATCGGAAATCATTTTAAATTTGGCGGTAACCAGCCTTTCTATAGCGGCTGGTACTCCAAAAACCGTGATTAAGCATTCTACAACACTATTCATTATCTATAGGTGTTATACGTGTGACCCCCTAATGCACGCAACTACGCGGTTCCCCCATCACCCCCACGCACCATTTTTCACCCACAAGATAAAGACCGTGCAAAAAAAAGAAAACGCGAAAAATCCTCCTATCTCTTTCCAACAAACGCGGAATACATTGGTGCGAGTAGTGCGACATCTAAGCTATGAACGACTCACGAAAACTTCCGCCCCGCCCGAGACGCCGCCTCTATCCGTCTCTCTCACTTTTTCACACTTTTCATGCTAAGCATACGCTTGGATAGGGTTGTAACGTTAGTCAACAACTCATACAATATTCGACTCTACAATTTTAGTAATAGAGTAGGTATTAGAGCGTTTATTTTGGTAGCTTTGAAAATATTTTAGATTGCAAAATGCTAGGGAGTGGAAGGTCTCTCTCGCTCGCAAAAAAGCAAACCCTCGTGGGGGTGGGGGGTTTAGATGGGTGATGATAGGGGGATAGTGGCTGCCATGATGCTTGCCCGACGGCGGACAAGACTGCGTATTAATTTTGACATAATTCGCACGTTGATTTCAAACGTTTTGTTTGAAATAGAACTAGATTTTGGAAAATTATGTAATTAGTCATAACTGTTTTATTTTTATTTTTGGGGTAGGAGTCAGACGAGTGCCTATAATATATAAAATCACATTCTAAAAGCGAAAGGTTATCGATGTGTGTGTATGTTTTTGTTACTCCTTTACGCTGAAACGGCTGAACGGATTGCGATGAAATCTGGTACAGAAGTAGCTTATACTTGTTTTACTAGAATAAAATAAAGGCTACTTTTTATTCTAACAAACGCGGGTAAAACCGTAGGGTGTTTCTAGCTTTAAAAAAACATTTAAAATGTATGTCTTTGGTATATGAAATGATTTGCGCATCTAGACATAGGTACCTATAGCTTCGAGCGTGTACCATAGGAGGAGGCAAACCAAGCCGTACCCCTCTGCCAAAAGCTATGTGATCAGTGACCATATACACTTTATCGGTGTTGTGAGTTTGTTTTAGTGTCCATACGAACAGGAATTCGTTTATTAGTGTGAAAGAGTTGCCTTGTATACCGTGAGTTTTACCTTTGCGTGTTTACCCTAAAAAAATGGCAAAAATTATGTAGGCATCACATTTTACAGGTACACTGGGTTAAGAGTATTAATAAGCGGTATTATTAAGCGGACTCATATTTTTATCGGGAAAAACTTTTGCTATCGGGCTAAAACCGAAATCGCGTACAAAAAGGGGTTACCCCGTGGACCAAAGATGCGCGCCCGCCTGCGGCTCGCGCGCATAATACCGCCTCTAGTGTAATAACCAACATAGCACACTCGTATCATAATGTACTATTTCTTAATCTTGTTTTTTGCGAACTAATGATTTAAAATGGTGGTGTTTTATTTATTGAGTGTTGAATTACATGAACATGAGCACATGAGCATGCACGTGAGCAAGTGATATAATGTGGTGAAACATGTCTTTTCGTGTTGTTTTCAAAACTCCGTAGAAGCTCATAGTAAAGTCGCCACAACTTTACTAGGGCATGACTTGTACTCGACTATGACTGGTTTCGTGTGACTGACTGTGTTTTAATGACATATTTGACTTTATTTTAATAAAAGTAAGTAATAAGTAAGTATAAAAGTAAGTAAGTAATTAGTATGTAACGTAGTTAATTAAAGCAAAATTCATAAACTTGACACTGGCAGAATGCACAACGTGCGATGCCAATAACTAAGAAAAAAATAAGGAAACAGAAAGATAAGCGACGACGATGTATAGCTCTCTCTCTCTCGCTAAGGAAACAGTATGATAGTTATGACGACGTACTTAGGTAGCTATCTGCAAACCATCGGCGATGGAAGTGCGCGAGACACTGCGCCGCCGTCACAACGAAAAAGAAAAACAAAATCTGTGGCATAAGAAAGACAACTGCAAAAATACCAAGGCCGCTTTCTCAATCCGTGACTGGACGATCACTAACAATCTGCTGAAGTTGCAACGACAGGACCTTCATCTGTTAGTAGGCGTTATATAAGTACATCCGGTTATTGCAACTTAAACAGTTACTTACACAAACTGCGGGGAGCCATGGATAGTCCGCTATGCCGTGGCTACATGCAGGACATGAAGGCACTCACGGACATGCAGACTGTGAAGCCTATTCTGCTGCAAGGCCAGAGAAGATATACCTACAAGTACCCACGTCTCCAAATACCAGGCAAAGTCGACGTGGACAGTCCACTGGACACCCACGTGGCGTTTAGCCTGTTATATTTTATTGAATGGGTGACACAAAAATTAGATGGTACGTAAAAGATTTAAAAAAACGATGAAATATGGGACAACTCCTTCTATAGGATGTAAATGTATTTTTTTGTAACCGCATTGAAAAAAAGATGGATTTCTAAAACAGTTATTGATTGAAAATATTCAACGTAGGTACTTAAGTGATTATTATAATATACAGGGTTAATTCTAATCAGTTAGTATCCTATTAAGGGCATATGCTCTACATCAAAACAAACAACTATTACTGAGTAGCCAACATTGAAATCGCAAAAAAAAATCAGCTGTTCCATACAAAAAGTTCATCGACCTTGGGCAAAATGTATGAAACAGCTGTTTTAAATTATTGCGATTTCAATGTTGGCCCCATAGTAAAATGTTGTTTTGGTATACAGAGTATGCACTTAAAAGGATGCTAACTGATTACTAACCCTGTATATTTTTTAAGCTCCCGACTTTCTTAAGTAAGTACGAGTACCTACAGCTTTGAAAAACAAAATTCACAAAATTTTCTATCATTTACGCACTATATATGTTTCTTACAAACAATTCTACGTTATTTTTTTTTCTTTGTTTTTGGCATCGCACGTTGTGCATTCTGCCAGAGTCAAGTATAAATGAATGTTCAAGTTTATGTAGTATTATCAAGTCAAATATGTCATGAAGACACAGTTAGTCACACGAAATTAGTCAAAGTCCAGTCCAAGTCATACCATAGTAGAGTTGTGGCGAGTTTACTATGACCTTTTACGGAGTTTTGATAACAACACAAAAAGACATGTTTCACCACATTATATCACTTGCCCATACTCGTGCATGTAATTCAATACTCAATGAATAAAACACCATCATTTTTAAACATTAATTCGCGAAAAAACACTAGTTTAAGAAAATAATAGAATGCAGCGACATGATTTTTCCGTGTTCCCGCCAAAACTCCAATTCTACTATAGACTATAAGATAAAATATTATCTTGTCTGCAAAAGAAACTAAACTAACATAGACGGAAAAACATAAGGTCAGTATGGACTACCGTATGACAATATAAATAATAGTAATATGACAATTATAATAATAAGTAAACAAGTATATAATAATATGTATAAGTATATAATAAGTATAGTTAATAATTTCAAATTTAATGTGTATAATATATTAATAATAATTAATAATTATATAATAATAATAAGATAAGATAATAATTAGTAATACTTATTTACCTTTGGTATGATGGACCTAGGTATGTCCTTAAACTGAATCCAGTACCACCGTAGGATGGGCCGCAGCGGTCTCGGTTAACGGTGGACGGTATTCTGGAGTTTTAGCATACCGGTCTTTTCGACTCCAGAACAGTTCCTGTTCCCAAGGTTTAAATTCTATTCAACCTTATCAATATGAAGTTTCATAAAATAATAAATAACCGTGGTTAAATAAACTGTTGAGATTAGTTTGTCGTAAAGTCGTAATTATATTGCATTTCAGTTTGTTGCAGTATGTATGTACTCTACGTACAACGCCATCTGTTGTCGAGTAGCACCATGAGAGTAATCTCATATATTTATTTTATTTTATTTCTAAGATTAAAATGGTTCTGTCATCAAGTAATAAATACTAAAAAATATATATGTATGTTATGCATATCTTATAATAATATGTACTGTATTATCTAATACAATATTTTAAAGTTTTGATGTTTTAATATAACCAGCCAGAGGTCGCCACTGGAATGCTTAGAACCTATTATTTATCTTGTGACTGTTTCAAAATCAAATCTGCGCAAAAAGTAATTAGTTAAAATATTAAGTATCAAAACTATTTTTTTTTTAAGAATTTCGTTGTTTCTTATTTATAAAAAAAAACCTCACCTCATTTATCCTGCTACTCGCTCAAAGATGGCAGCACATACAACATTTTCATGGTTTTATTTCGGTTACAAAAATTTCTAGATGTTAAAAAAAGTACTCGAAAATTGGCTAGTGGAAAATTTAGTGAAATGGACATATAACTTTAATTTCCACGCTACACCAGTATTATCGGTCTAACAACTAGCGAAGTTATTTTACTACAAGTAATTTTTTACAAATAACCGTAATAAGGAAATATTTAAACTATCGCCTGAGGTTAATAATATATTAAATGTCGCGGGTTAAGAAACAATACCATCTATCTCAATTTTTGTACCTATTTAATTTTTATACTGATATATTGAAAGTCCGTTTTCGTAGCGCCTGTCAAACTAATTTCTCAAAACTCTCAAAAGGAGGTTCGCAATTCGTCAGTTTGTTTTTTTTTAATTCGCTCATTACTCCGCCAATTATGAACTGATTTTGATGATTCTTTTTTTGTTTGGTACCTAGGTAAATACTTCAGATCTGCAGCGCGAGTACCGTCTGCCTTATCATGTAACTTGATCGGGATTGCGAGGGGCTCAATATGGGTTGTATTTTGACATTTGAAACCAATACGAAACGTCATTCGAGGGTTAGCGATCGCGATCCAAATTGAATGAACATTTTCTTGTACTTTGGCCTAAAACCTCAGTAATCGGTATCACAGAACTCCGATGACAGCTGCCTAGTTAAATGCTCAATGACAGCTGCGAGCTCGCTATTGCTGCGTTCCGTAATGCGCTAAAAGCGATAATATCGCGAATCGGACCAAATGTAATAGTCACAAAATACAAGGTCTTTGATTTGATTGAGTAATACTTCTGACTTTGGTCGGATTCGCAATATTATCACTTTTAGCGCATTACGGAACGCAGCACAGTGTCAAACGATAGAGGTAGCACGCAGTAGCACGTAGCAATATCAAAACATAACAATAACTTTCAAGAAACAAAAACAAAAGGCATGTGTAATTTTGCCCTAGTTCCTACAAGGAAATATGGGAAGTTTGTGTCACTAGGCCACCTGCCTATGGGAAATATCCTAAGCATTTTCTAGAAGCCATGCCATCTATAGTAAATTTTCTATGCGAGCCATGGCCGGAGCTATGTTGTGAACTGCTGTGGACGGAGAACAAAGAATACTACATACGCGAGACTACCGCAATGGAGCGACGAATCTTAAGGGAGATAAGTCAGCATCTCACGATATCGACTATGGAGTTTACCGGCCACTACCGGCTGTGATGAGTTATTTAATACCACTTTTGCTGGCAAGACAGCGCACAAGCGTTGTAAGGCCGGAGAAACGGTTGGGTTCCGATATTATAATGTACAGTACGTACTGTACTGCAGTGTTGCTCACCAAGAAGCTCGAATGAAGCGGTGGGTTCGTAGACGGTCTTCAGGTGGGTATCATTTTGTTCCAACTGTCTTCAGGTGGGTTTCATTTTGTTCCATTGTGAGCTTATCATTTAGACAAAAGCATCATGGGTCAGCATGATTATAGTATAGAGAAATACAGGGTATCACCGCTTAATGATTTAATAATGTGAGCAACTTACAGTTAAGTATTCCAAGAACAAAAGTAATATAATACCTTATGTAGGTATTTAACGTATGAGTTAATTGTTACACAATTACAATGTAATTTTTATATTATTATATCATGCTTAGCCAATATTTTAAAGTATGACTTTGTTGCTGATAATTGTAAGAGCATAATTTTTTTGTTATTTGAATAGTATAGTATAAGTAATTAAAAACAGACAAAAACTTAAGGCATGCCAACAAGGGATGGAGAGAAGCATGTTGCACATTAAGCTGCAGGACAAGTGGAGACTGACCAAAATTAGGAAGGCCACAAGGCATGACATATGTCTCACGCAAGATCAAATTACTAAAATAGCGCTGGATTGGACATGTGATTAGATCTCCGAAACAAAAGTGGACCAAAGAGGTCATTGGCACCCCAGAGATGGGAAGAGATCAAGGGGATGACCACAGAGAAGGTGGGAGGACGACCTACCAAAAGGGTGGCGGAGAATAGCCAGAGATAGAGAGGAGTGGAGACTTTTAGAGGAGGCCTATGTCCAGGGAGGACAACCTGATGGCGAAACTAGTGCTGGTGTTACTGATAAATAAAAGGAGTATTAAATAATGTATAATAGTAACTAGTACCATAGATTAAGTGTTAATTATTCTTAATCTATGCTAGTACCGAATACTTTAGTAGTTAGTAATAATGTCAGTGAATAAATGTTATTTTAATTTTTTTTGTATTAGTAATTAAATTTATGGTTGTACTGTGTAGGTTACCTGCTATCCCACAGGAACTGACCATATAATTTTCCTAGGTTTTCAAGAGTAATGTATGTGAGCCACCTTTGAAGTGCACACACTTCTCTTATTGTGCTATATTCTATAGGTCCTAATATTATAGTGACTTGTTAATCGCATAACTTGATTGTATAGTAGTTTCTAAATTCTTAAAATGTTGATATATTGTATGTAGTTTTTCCTGTATAGCGATGTCTTAAAAAATAATTGTTGTAAGATACCCAAGTTACTAAAGTAAAAAGTATTTTTTATAAAATATAATATAATATTTTTTTAGTTATTGTGATTAGTAATCTCATAAAATTGTTGTGCAGTATGATGTTAATACATTACTGACCTTCCTATCTATTGTTTGGTACTGTTTATTACTCCCCGGAAACTTAATCTACTTGGCCTACATTTCAGACTCGTTCACGGTATTAATAATTCAATAAATATCCCTTGATACCTAAGCTTGGCTTAGGTTTTTAATAGGTTTTAGGTAGCTACCCTGGGCATAACAATGCAGGCCTGAAAAAACTAGGGGAAAAAATAAGTTTTTTGTGCATATTATAAAGACTGTCAGTTGCACAAAAAAAACTTGCGGGGCAGAGATAGGTAATAAAAAGATGTATATTAAAATAGTTAAATCCTGATATTTTTATTTAACAAATACATGGCAGTGCTTTTGTAGAGCTAACCTGTGGAGTTAACAAACATGTTTATACAGTTACATATTAGATATTTACTTAACATGGACAGTTACTACGCTAGGTACTAAGAGGCTTCCGGATACAAGTCCCACATTTTATCATGTACATGTCCAGAGTGATAGTACAGTACACATTAGTGTCCAAGAGGTCTGTTTTTTTACTGCTGTTCATCGTTGAGCCGTGCTTAAGTGTACAATACTATCGTTCATAGGTAATTTGATGGACCGTACAGACTCCTCATATGGCATTAATTAGTTTATTTTAAGAGCATGGCTCTTGTCGGTGGACTGCCTTCCATCTTTCTCTATCTCCGGCCAGTTCTTTGATCTCTTTGTATGACATGACTTTGGCCCTCTCCTTGACCTAATCAACAAAGCCTCTTCAGGGTCCTTGATTTGCTTCTATTTTCCCCTCTATGATGTTTTTCATAAATACGTCATGTCGCACAAGGTTGCCAAACATTTTTCCTCTTCTGAGCTCTATGCTTTCTATGATCCTTCTTTCCTCTCCTACAATGTCTAACACCTCCTGATTTGTTTTCTTTTTCCAGCTTATTCGCTCCATGCGCCTCAAGCACCACATTTCAAATGCTTCTAGCCTTTCTCGGTCTCTTATGGTCATTGTCCATGTCTCGTTTCCGTACAATGCAGTGTACCTTTAACTTTAATCAGTAGTTTTCAGGTACCTATACTTGAAGATGTTCTTTGGACATTGATATTCGGGCTATTATGTCTGAGGTGCAATAGGTATGAATCGTTACTGATGATACTGCCGTTAAGAATAAGGAATTGATTTCTGCGCAGTCCCATTTCAATGCGTTATATATTTGGTGCTCCATCAAAGACATTTTAAATTTTTGTTTTGAATGTATGTATGACCTTGATAACCTTAAATTCTAAAAGTTGGAGAATACTGTCTTTTGTAGCCGTTAAAACATAATCTTTCACTGATTAGGAAAGTGCAGCAACATTAAAACTTCTGAACTGCACAAATGCCTATGAGAAGTTAGAAGATAAAGAAAATTTCACAATTTCATTTCACACACATTCACACGAAAACTTTCATAGAGTTTTGGCGGGAACACGGAAAAATCATGTCGATGCATTCTATTATTTTCTTAAACTTGTGTTATTTCGCGAATTAATGATTAAAAATGGTGGTGTTTTATTCATTGAGTGTTGAATTTGGGCATGACTTGGACTCGACTTTGACTAATTTCGTGTGACTAAATGTGATTTATGACATATTTGACTTGATTTTAATTTAAAAACTTACAAATTCATCAACTTGACACTGGCAGAATGCACAACGTGCGATGCCAATAACTAAGGAAAAAAAAAACTTTCATATCAGACGCACGTCACGACATTGACATTGACTTGACTTGACCGCTTGATTGACCCTGCATTGTTTGTTGTTTTTAATCATCCTGACCATGGATACAAGTCTTTCAGCCGCATACGGGTGTAGTATGTATCATAAGTATCTATTTACGAAAAAAATATTATATAAGTATTCTATCAGCTATCTGGTTTCCATAATACAAGCTTTGCTTAGTATGGGGCTAGATGGCGCTGTGTGTAATAAATGTCCGCCCAATATTTAAATATTTATTATTATTTATACATATTTCTACATCGATCCTTCTTTCTTTTCAGTCAAACGTGTCCTAGGCACAAAGAGTAAGTCACGGTCAGGTTCTATTATGCCCTAGCTGTGGCAAATTTACTACAAGCTTCTTCGGAGTTTTGAAAGCAACACGAAATTACCATGTTTCACCATATTATATCACTTGGCCTAACTCATGCACTTAAATCGGCATTTAATATAAAACGCCACTATTTTTAATACATTAAAAACTCGGAAAAATTTTCAAAATAATACAATGCTGCGACGTTTTTTTTCGCGTTCCCGCCAATACTCATTTGACCCTGAAGGCAGGACGAAACGCCAAAAGACCGACGGATTTGCTTCACATAATTTCATTCGTTCAGGAAATCAATGCATTCGTTCGTTAACGATAGCGAGAGATATCACTACGTGATACCGATTAGCTTTGACAGTGACAAGTGACATTAATGACAAATCGCAATCCGAATCGCGATCCCGAACAGTTACATGATAAGGCAGCGTTTCTGACGATCGTTATATTTGACATTTAAATCAAATATTTGACATTTGACATTTAAATCAAATATTTGACATTTGACATTTAAAACAAATATTTGACATTTGACATTTAAATCAAATATTTGACGTTTAATATTTTCTTTAGGTAGTTTGAGTCTTTTAGTTTATATTTATGTCAAAGGTACTAATTACATACATTTTCACATTTAAATGATGTTATATGTTTCACTCTATGGGTATAAGTAATTCGATAAAATTCGGTATATTCTCAAATTCGTCTAAGTAAATCTGCTATACCGACACGTCAAATTTAGCGACATAGAACGGAACTCGCGCTGGTGGTCCCATATACATTTTATTGAAATCGGTTTAGTAGTTTGGTTTTTAAATCAAAATTACTAGAAAATATGAAGATTTTATCCAGGTATTCGAAGTTGAAGTCGGTTGTTTTTTTTTAAAGCGTTTTATAAATAATACCTACATCTAATAATGTTCTATTTCCTTTTTTTCTCTAGTTTAAAGTTTACTGTATTGAAATAGATGGTATGGGTTCTTAACTTGCGTTATGGTAAACACACCTTGTCTTGAATGGGAACGGGCTCCTATGTACGGAACCATGGATATTATAAGATTGACTACTTGAGGACAGTAGCTAACCACTACTAAAAATAACCTATGGACGACAGCGCGTAAGGTTTCTTCACGTTGTCCTTCACCTTCAAGCTTATTGTTAAGATCGAAAATAATAATTGTATTTGGACGAACTACTTGCTCACAAAATTTCATAAAGATCGAATGTTAATTCGATCAACAAAACTTTTAGTATGGGGCCAACATTGAAATAGCGAAAAAATTATCAACTATTCCATACAAAAAGTTCATTATTATTTCAAAAGTTCGTTTCTTGGGCAAAATGTATAACAGCTGTTTTTTTTCGCGGTTTCTATGTTGACCCCATAGGAAAGTTATTCTTAAGGATGCTAACTGATTAGAACTAACCCTGTAAATGAATGTGGCGGTCAAAAGGTGATCGTCACAACTGGATCGTTGAGAACCGGTCTCGTCAAGCTACGCCCGAGCGCTACGAGTTAACAATTTCTTACATCGATTTCCATTTCAGTAAATTACGCAAACGTCTCTAATGCAGAGATCCGTTTAACCAGCCAGCTAGAGCCGTATCCAGCCAGCTAACAAATTCTATTATTGCCCAAACGTGTACACAAAGTGGGAATTATTCGCAGACCCAATCAAATTATCCCTGAATGTCACAAAAGTATGAAGACACGGACTCTCTTCAAGCAATTATACCCATAAGGGTGGACGCACACTGTACGTGCCTACTCATGTTATGATATCAAGCAAGCTGCCTCACATATTAGAAAAATACTTAAAACAAACGAATATCACTCGTTTTTCCAAATTTTTATGAATATGATTCTCAGTCTTTCCAACATGGGATAAACAGTAAAACTCTGCATATTTCCAAAATTTGAAAACAGTTTCACTTTTCATTCTTCCAAAATGGGATAAACCGTTTCACTCTCAAACTTTCCAAAATGGGATATACTGTCTATCTTTTAATAAGAGGAGGGCAACACTTTTGTTGCTATCTTACAAACAGCTGTTAATGAATAAAAATAGTGGTTTTTTTCATTATGTGGTAAAATCTGGTGTAACAGATATTTTTGTGTGGTTTACAAAGCTCCGAAGAAGCTTGTAGTAAAGTTGCCACGGATTTACTAGGGCATGAAGTGACTTACTGTGTGGGACTTTGACTAACTGTGTCATTAGTCTGGAGAAAGAAAGAAACATCAAACAATATTTTTATGAATTGCGGCCATGACCATGAATAAATTAATAAAAAAATATCTTACGAACAGATCGCCGCGTATGGTGTGCGACTGCTTTAGCGTGCCACCCCGGGTGCGTCGGGTCGGCCCGCACATCCCGTCGAATCATCTTCACCCCGCGTGATGAAGATATGCAAAGTCCCGGATTCCGAGGAGGCCTCGACAAGGGACGGGTCCTTTTAGTTACAAACTGAACTGTTACTACCTACTGCGACGATCTATCTATGTAGGTATAATCTAGATGGTAGATAGATGTAACATTTGAGAATTAAGCCTTTGTTCCAAAGAAGAAGTAGTCTCTTTCAAGTGAATTGTATTATTTGTATTCTAGTTTCAACCGACTTCAAAAAAAGAGGTTCTCAATTCGACTGTATGGTTTTTTTTGTATGTATGTTACGCGATACATCTTTTTTTTATTTGTATACTGTCAAGTGACGAGACGAGCAAGACTTTCGCCTGGTAGTAACGCCTGCCACTAACAGTAGCAGTGTCAAAATTGTAAACTTGCGAACACAATCCTGCGCCGCACTGCACTGCGCTCGTCACCCTGAGATATTAGATGTTAAATCTCTTCATACCCAGTAATTTCTCTGCAACATTGCCCTTCAAACCGTAACACAGTAATTCTTGCACACTACTGCTTGGCAGTTGAATAACTGGCAAAGGTGTGGTACTTCCCCAAGCGGACTCTGCAGTAGAGTCCTACCACTACAAACCCAATAATAAACTGATTTTGATGTTTTTTTTTTGTTTGGTAGATAATAATATCATCCATGCCGGTTTCGGCTACAGTGACTACTTCTGCGACTCAATCAGGTAAGGAGCTTCACTGGTGTGCTCGAATATGGCTAATGTAGCCAATTTTGGCAGTAAATGTGCGTGCACAGTGCACGAGCACTACGGCACTCTTACGTGCAAGAGTGCCGTAGCGCTCGTGGCGTAGCTTGTCTAGGTGATTCTAAACGATCGCCGATGTTAAGCAAAGGACGGTCCGGTCAGTCTTCAGATGTGACAGTGAGTGACCGCTACCGTGGGTCGGATGACACGTTAAATTGTTGGTCCTGGTTGGTTGTTCTAGTTTCTACAACAACCGTCAGCCATGTCAGAGGCCTTCGGGCGGCACATTAACTCTGACACTAGGGCTCAGCGTATACGAACTTACTTTTTTAGAGTGCCATTTACGTAATTGTATGAAATGAAGATGAATATTTTTGGTAGATAATACTTCAGAGGTGGTCCCATATAAATTTTATCGAAATCGGTTCAGTAGTTTGATTTTTAATTCAAAATTACTAGAAAATATGAAGATGTCCCCTCTACTGGGTGGCCTTCGTCCAGCAGTGGTCTTATGGCTGACGACGATGAAGTAGGTAGTTTTTTTTTAAAGCTTAATATATTGTAGTAGGTATCGTACAAATTTGTGAAATTTTAAACGAATTTGTCAAGGCACTTTATTGGACTATATAGAATATTCTGTACCATATTGGCAAATTTATGCATAAAATCGATAGAATTTCTTGCAAAAGTACATTTTCATACATTTATTGTTCGTAGCATGAACGAATAGGACATGACCAGTCGTCAGTGGTTCAGAATACTTTCTCCAATTTTATTCTACAAGTAACCCAAGAGCGTAGACTTATCGTAGAACTCGCTACGATTCGTAGCAATGTCTACGGTTCGCGGCAAATTTGTGTATTTTCAACCAACTTCAAAAAACGAGGTTCACAATTCGACTGAATGTCTTCTTTTTTTTTAATTTATGTTACGCGATTACTCCGCCAATTATGATTTTGATGATTATTTTTTGTTTGGTGGGTAATATTTCAGAGGTGGTCCCATATAATTTTTATCCAAATCGGTTCAGTAGTTTGGTTTTTAAATCAAAATTACTAGAAAATATGAAGATGTCATTCAAGGTATTCGAAGTTGAAGTCGGTTTTTTTTAAAAAGCGTGTTATTATTAGTCCACCGCTGGACTTACTATGTCTAGACCTACCCTCAAAGGGCGTTTTTTTCCATTTAATTTAGTGACAAGAATAGCGAGACGTTCGCCTGGTGGTAAGCGTCACGCCAATCCATGACAGACGCAATTCCAGAATTGTGAACTTGCGATCATAATCCTGCGCCACACAGCACTGCGCTCGTTACCCTGAGAATCTTTACGACCAGTAATTTCTCTGGTAACATGTCCATTCAAACCGAAAGAAAACAAAGTCATGCTTGCGCACTACTGCTTGGCGGTTGAATAACTGACAAATGTATGGCACTCACTGATACGAACTTAAGTTTAAGCCCGCGACCTCACGACTTTAAGTCGAGCGTTTTCCCGATTAGGCTACGGCCTACCAACCGACCAACTTTATATACGAGCGTTTAAAGAGCCGCGTCTAACCCGCCCACCCGGCCGCCATCGGCCAGCACCCACGTAGAAGATCATTATCTGGCACGAGAAAGTTACGAGGAATCTAGTTAAACCCCTCCCCCTCTTTCCTTCCTCTACCCCCGGCCCCGTTAACTTGTTATAACCAGTTTAAGCCAGTTCGGTTTAGTTCACCTGCGATACAAGGAAACTTTGGTTTGTCTTGTACTGGCAGATGAGTTTGATTGTTGTCTTGTACGTGGGATGGATTTAAATACATATACCGTTAAATAAATATAGGCTTTATATACTACTTTCTACCACAGCAATAGGTTTCTTATTCTTGTAAACTGGACTCGTCACACGGATTAAAAGAGCGGGAAATCGCACTTCGGACTAGTGACAGGGTGATGTTGATGACAGCTGACAGATCTCTTTTTTTCATTCTTCTACGGCCACAGCACTTTCAGCTTTGTGCCAATACTCCAGTTTTCAGACCTGCAGGAGAGAGGTGGCAAGCCAAGGACTACCCGTATGTCAAAAGGAATAATGGTGAATTGGTCAGTGACCATTAAACCCTTTGTGTGTATTGTGAGATTGTTTTAGTGTGCGTTCAATCGAAAAGGAATTTGTTTTATTAGTGTGAAAGTTTCGTGGAAAGTGGTAAAAAATGAAGCAGCGAGGCAATCGCTTTTGGCATCTCCAATCATACGATCGGAGATGCCAATGCTCAGAGTTTAGCAAATTGCGTGGATTAAGAGTATATAACTTATATATATGGTCATAAAGTACTAAGTTTTATTTATAGTTTACGCGTGGAGACAGCAACTTAGGTTAAAATTGTAATATAAGCGGCCCTCATCACTTATCACTATCTGCTAAGACCACGGTCCTCGTCCTAAGTACGTCTGGACCATAAAATCTTATACTAGCAAAATCCGTCTGGCCTTATTTAAGGGCTGATACAGACGATAGTTTTACTTTAGCGGTCTACTTTTACAATTTGCTTTTTTTCTCTAACTACAAACTGTATGAATTTAATACTCGTGATTGTGACATCTGTCGTCAAAAATATCTTCGTAGTGCCTAACTTCAACCAGGAATTAGGATAGGTGCGATAAGTTCACTGAAAAAAAATACGAATGAGGTAAAGCACTCGCTTTGGATGCGCGGAGGCGCGAACGACCGTACCTACGTTATTGAGCGGTGCGATGTGTTTTTGTGTTAAAAAAAATATTAATGTTTATGTTTTATTCAAAGAAAAATGACAGAACTCTCCTAGCTTAAAATGCTAAAACAAGACACCATCCATGATACCTGTTTATTTAGAAGTACTTAATATTTTTGGTGATAGGTATCTATAAAACTTAAAACTTAAGATAGTAAAAATGAAAAGCAAGGCATGTGACATTTTGGTCTAGGCCACCTGCTTATGGGAAATGTCCTAATGTGTGTTTGTATCAATCTCATAGAATATACAACCAGTTTAAGTTTATTTAGTTTTTGTGTCAAAACGTATTTTTTTTTTGTATTTTACACGTCTTACGTGAAACAGACGGTTTTCTGAATTTATTTACTCCCAACATTTACAAAATAGCCCAAATTATACTTAGTAAGATATATATTATATATTTATTCTACTCTATCGGAACCTACGTAATAATTTCATTTCAGCAAACAGCTTCGTTGTTATACGAGGACTAGGCTGAAATGTAACGAATCCGCCATAGTTCTTTAATAAATTGACTAAATCGATAACTAACATTATGTTACTAAGTGTTTCAAATATTTTATCTTTTAAAAGTGGGTCTAAAATAAAAATAAAAACAGAAAAGGTTTAAGTGGTTTTATTGAGGTTTTCCTTATCAATGTAGCAAGGCCCACAGATAGAGGGAAATGTTCAGAGAATCTTTACTTCCGAGATATTTGTATTTGAACACAGAAAAGCGAAAGCCCTACTTCTTCTACGGCAGTCAAAACAATGTTGTAAAGCAATTGCATGGATAACCACTGTCGACAGTATCACACAAAATTGTTAAAAATGACAATCATTGGTCGCGCATTTGAAGTAAAAGGCTTGAAATGCCATATTAACAGATTAAAATTGACCTAACTACGATGCAATGTGGTTTGGTTTCCTACACGTCTATTTAAATTGTGTTTTTAAGTATTCTCAGTTTAAAAACATGTATACGGTAGAATTATCATTAAGCGCATTTACACTTGGGGACCTTGCAGGGACCTGGGTATGTCCTTATCACGTTCACGGCATTATGGGGTCTAAAAGTCACAAGCGCGACTTCTCGCTGATGCGGCAGTCAAAATCGCGTTCTTTCACTCTGTGCGGGAGGCGACTATTTTAATATTTCTTTGAGTATGACAGAGATAAATACATAAAATTGTTTCTCTTGCGAAGTCAAGCCCTATGGCGTAGTTAATAAGATATGAGGTTGAAAAGCACTCATACGCACTGAATAGAAATTAATTACGCTACTGTGCGTCTCTGATGCCTACAACTTTTGAGACGAAGTGACGGAGTGAAGCGCGGGCGGCGCGGGCGCCGCGTATCCTAGCGTAGTGATGCGACAAGTTTCGATACGAAAGCACGCTTCTCGTCCGCTATAAATGTTATAGCACCTGCATTTCTCTTTTATTTCCATCACTAGTAGAGTCACAAATCGAACTTCTTTTTAGTGTGATGTGAGGCAGAACAAATGACAAATATTTTTTTCATTTAATCAATATCGAAATGTCACAACTGCAGGCGAAGCTAGATTTTACCTATTTAAGTTTATAGTGGTAAAGTTTCGAGCAAATATTTTCAATTTTGAGCTATAATTTAAGGTGGTCGCAGTCAACGTGTTAAACTGCAACCAGACCCACCGGAGGACGGGCAGCAGCGTCCTGTTGGTTAACGGTGGTGAGCATTCGTCGATCCCCAAGCCGCCTGCCAAGCGTGGGGATTATGACAACACCCCTCTATTGGGGAGGCCTTCGTCCAGCAGTGGATGTCTTATGGCTGACGACGACGGCATATACACTTAATGCCGGCTAGCGCGGCCCGTCACATTTCCGTTCTACTTCAGTGTATTTTAAGAACTAGAAGAAACGTCATACGCTAGAATGACGCCACGTATAGTTCATTCACAGTCTATAAACGCCCTTACAGAGGATTAGGTAGATTTTAGAGTATGCTTAAATAATTTCCATAATCCTGTTTGGTAGCATAGTTATCTTTACGTGTCTACTAAAGAGGGTTTTTTGAAGGTCAGGGTAAAATAGTTGAATATTAATTTTACAGTTTAGACAATGCAGATACAGTTATCTATAGTTATAGTGTGCTCTAAACGTAGATAGATATTATCTGTAAATAGAATCATGTCATATTCAGATTATACAGTGCAAGGTAATTTGTGTCGCTAAAATGGTGTCGAGTTTCCATTTTGCTTTTCCGTTTGCTCGTTGACGCATGCGGCTCCCGTCGGCAGCGCGCGTGCCTCAACACTGCATTGTAATATCGACACTATTCTATACTGATAGAGGACAAATTAGGACACTGAATATGACATGATTGTAGTATTACATAGTAATACTAGGTATTTATTACTAGGGTTTTTTTTTTAAAGTCGCGGGCAACCGGTGGATGCAAATGGCAAATGACTAAATAAATATAAGTAATTCACATATTTTTTTGGTAATTATAAAATCACTGATATAGAATTTTCTAAAAGTAACAAAACCATATCTTATGTACGATTATTTCGGGGATATTAACCGTTACGCACAACATAATCACGGTAAATATCCCGTAAACAATCATAGAAATGTAATGAAAATCCGTTATCATAGAAATGTATATAGAGGTAAATCCTTCCTCCAAGACCCTGATAGCTTAAAACAGTGTCTCATATAAATCTTATCTATCATAAAGTATAAATAAAAAAGTTTACATTATCATTTAATACAAAATACAGGTCATTATATTCCGAGGTTACACCACGTGTATAAATAAGGTCCTATAAGTGATTGGGAGAAAAAACTGAGATGAATCTGTAAGTATTAGACTCAGTACATGGCATAAATAGAAATATTTTTCAAGCATGCAGCGTACACACCCCACGCATTTGCGTAGCCTACTTGATCATCACGCGTAAACTCTTACCTATTTTAACCGCGTTAAAAATACAGTAAGAAACCTTTGACAACCCTAGGCTTACACGGTAGAGCTAGTATCGAGGTCGGTGCAGCCAGCCGAACGCACGCACGGGGCAACCCTAGCCATTGCTTGAGATTATTATTTTTACGCACCCTGTGTAGCTGTGAGTGAGAAGCACAGAAAAAGCTATGTCGGCAACTTTGGTTCTTTGGCGAATATCCTCGTTCCGGATTCTATCGCGCAAAGTAACTCCGAGCATAGCTCTCTCCATTGCCCGTTGCGTGACTCTGAGTTTCTGCAAAAGGCCAGCAGTTAAAGACCACGTTTCAGTTCCATATGTCATCACTGGCAACACATACTGGTCGTAGACCCTTGTCTTCAGACACTGCGGGATTTTGGACGAGAAGATATTACGCAATTTCCCGAACGCTGCCCATCCGAGTTGGATTCTTCGGGCGACCTCGTTGTCGAAGTTGGACCAACCTAACTGAACAATCTGTCCAAGGTAGTTGTAGTGGTCAACAACTTCGAGAATATCGTTCCCAACAACAACCGGTACGGGCACAACAACACTATGTAAAGATGACAATAAATAAATAAATATCGGTGAACATGTCACAAGGCGCCATCTAGCCCCAAACTAAGCCAATCTTGTACTATGGGAACGTGATAACTGATAGAATACTTAGGTATGTTATACTTTTTTGTAAATACATATTTATGATACATACGACACCCAGACACAGAACAAACATCTACTTATGTATGTCGCATAAATGTTTGTCCTGGATAGGAAATGAATCCACGCCCTACAGCTCTCGAAGCAGACATATTAACGACTGAGCTTTATGGCACTCAAAGTTGCTACTGAATTGCAGTACTCTAGCAAAATCATTATCATAATTCGCAGTCTTTTTTATGGTCGTAAAATTTGCACCATTAATCGTACAAGTAAATGGTGCATATGGTACAAATGTTATGTTTTACTTTGGTTTTTACTCACCCGATGTTTAGTGAAGATGTGGGCGAAGATGATAAATTACACACCCAGTCGAGAATGGGACCTAATGTTTTTTTTATTTATTTTTTATTAAAATAAGTCTACATTTGTGCACCAACTCATCTATTGGAAAACGACGTTGCGGTTGAAAATAGATCACGTAGACTTAGAAGGAACATAATTACATAGCTCTTGTGGGCGCGCGCTTTGATTTATTAATTAACTATAATAAATAATAATAATAAATAATTTATTCAATCACAAACAAAATGTACAATATATTGGTACTAAAATTAAATTAACTTAGTAAATAGAAATTAACTTTTATTAACATTGTACTAATCATCTATTGGTCACGTTAGCAGCCGTGCTAGGATACCCTGTGTTACGGCTGGACTTACTATGAATCTCTAAGATGAATTTATTTCATCTATTCGATCTATTCTATAGTTTTTTGGTAAGTACCTACTTATTTGTGTAGTTTCCTGCATTACAATTACTATCAACATGCTTTCAGATAACAGTATATTAATTATCAACGTATAGGAAACCTATCACAAAGTAAACCCAGCAATAAAGTCAGACGCTATCTCCTGCGATCAGATAGCCAAACTACGCGCATAAAGGACCAGCACGCACATAAACTGTTTATCTATACGCCTTGGGCTAAAGGCTGCTGTAGAGTGCAAGGTATTAAAGAGAGCGGGAGCGAGGACACAAGCGGCAGTTGACTCCGAGCCGCTAATATCACGTAAGTAGTTGACCGATACGTGACGTCACGCCAATTTGTTTTTGTACTATTTTGTAACCAAAAATTATGCATAACCTAAGCTACGATTTTGGTCACTAAAGCTTGTGTAGATAGAGATCTATTTTCCACGGCGTGGATTCAGACTAGTGGCGCCTAACTCGGCTCTAGCGGAAGACGTTGTCGCGTTGTCTTGTCAGTCGAACTTTAAGTTGCGTAAGGCCCTAAACTCTTCAAATAAGCCGTGATCATTTTAAAGGGATAATTTTTATGCATTTTTTTTTCAAGATTTTTTGGTACGCTATTTGCGAGTTCGAATGCCAAGACCTACTTTATGGTCACTGAAACAACGTAGTAAGTGAAAATACAATAATACCACACCTAATTTGAATAAAAAAAATAAACAAATAACCAAGTATATTGAAATTTTTCTTTCAGTCTCCTTTGCTAAATCAAAAATATCAAAATAAAACTGTTATTTATAGAATTTGTGTTGTTTTGTGGTAGATAAGATTAGGAATATACACTTTTTTCAGGCGCATAGCCTTGAAAACCGAACAAGCTATTCAACGTGCTGTAGGTACTTACTTAAAATTATAATCATTTGTATTAAGGAACGATATATTTTAGATTTCCCGACACAGGGCTTACTAGTGCAAAATCTAGGGTATTTTACATACCTACTTATTGCTGGCTACGAAAACATATAATTATTATGTTCTATTCTATTTAAGGTACTTCATAAATGTTTGCTTACTTTTGTGTGAAATAAATACTTTAAAAAAAAAAAAGTACATATAACCCAAGAAAATAATAATACTATATACTTATATAACGTCCGCCTTCAGCTTATGACTCACTCCAACCCAAGAAGTAATTTGCACGCGCAATAGTAAAGTATCGTTATGGTGATTACATTGTAGCCTGTAATTTGTCGGGAGAAGTCACATTCTATCGCCTCGCCTCGCCTTACCTCGCCTCGCCTCCCTTTAGAATCACCGCACCTCCTCATCTCCCTCAGTTCGCCTAGGGCGAATATAAACAAGAAGACATTCTTACGTGGGATCTACATTATTCTATACAACAGGGTTTCTCAAAGTGGAGTATACAGGGTTAGTTCTAATCAGTTAGAATCCTTTTAATGGCATATTCTGTACATCAAAACAAACAACTTTTACTAGGGGCCAACATTAAAATCGCAAAAAAAAACAGCTGTTCCATACATTTTGCTCAAGGTCGAGCTTTTTGCACGGAACAGTTGATATTTTTTTCGCAATTTCAATGTTGGCCCCATAGTAAAAGTTGTTTGTTTTGATGTACAGAATATACCCATAAAAGGATGCTAACGGATTAGTTCTAACCCTGTATAAGCGTACCATTTTGTTATAGTAAGTTTTACTTAACAAAATTGCCGAGCGTTAGTCTCGCAAAACTCAAAAATGGCTCAACCGATTTCAATATTTTTTTCAGTTTTGTTCGCCTCAACACCAACTTTAGGTGGTACGGAGATCACTAGATCATCAAGTGATAAAAAACGCTACTTTTTATCGCTAAAACACATACAGTTCCCGTAGGGCGAAACCGCGGACGCTGCTAGTATATTAGAAATAGCTACTGATACATTTACATACAGTATGTCTGTATGTCTTTATATACAGTCAATCTGTGCCACTCCCACCTCTGTTGGAGTTCATTTCCGGCCCGGGAATCATCTTACTTCCACCTTGCACGTCCTCTAGTTATTTAACAAGCATCCTACTGATAAAGGTATATTGTAGGTTGTTTTTATTATGAAAACTGACGTGGTTTTGACACATTTTTGTTTTATTTATACGGGAATACTCACGTTTAATTAAATCACCGGGTGTGATTGAAACTATAGTCGGAGTATCCGATTTAATTAAACGTGAGTATTCCCGTATAAATAAAACAAAAATAGGTTGTTTATTATAATATTTCTAAAACTGGAAACTCTTAATGTTTTTTTTTGTGATCTATCTAAATTTTTACTATGTTATTTAAGACCACGAGTTTCGCAAAAATTATAAAATTAATAAATATATATGACTTTGATACATTGCGCATACCTTTACGAAATTATAAACACTCGTAAATTAAATACTCGTAATAATTATATTTATTGAAAACAAATAGTGACAGGAAACGAAACTTTTTAACGATATAAATAGCTTAGGTAGCTATTTATAAGTACAAGTAAATTAATATTGAACTTACATAATTATGTTATTAAAGCCACAAATAAAATATCTCTCAGTATTAAATAAAATTATTACAGAGTCAATAACAAAAAAATACAGTTATTATTAGTCCTAAAATAATCAGTACAAAATAGTCAGTTCTATTTTTAGTTACATCGGTCTGGATACAATCCTTTTGTTTTTTTTTTGTGTAATAGGCTAAGTAGTTTTTGTATAGGGTGTTGTAGTTATTAAAGGCCTATATTTGTACTTAATTAAAAAACATAAGATAAAATAACTCTTTATTGTTCACACAAAAAATTACAAACTACCAATTAATAAATATCAGTATTAGTAACCTTCTCGCTAAGAGCGATTTCTATAAACTTATTTAATTATCTTCTAAGTCGGCGTGCTTCATCTTCGACCACCAGCATCGTTTAGCAGGCGAGTAAGTGGTCAAACGCGAATTTAAAAAGATATAAAGAAAAAAAAAGTTTAGTTTTAGTTTTGAAAGTTTTGAAGAGTTTGTGAGAGTGTTTAAAAACCCTAAAAATAAAACACAAAAACTAACTACTAAAATAAATACTACTATCTACTACTGAAGTTTTAATATGCAATTACACTTGTCACGGAAATTCAAAAAATCAGCTTAAAGTCCAAGATTCCCACAGAATCCCATCCCAGCTTCAATCCCACGACACCAGCATCCAAACTAAATAGTAGAGGGTCAAAAAGCTCACAGTTCAACTCTGACCAGCAGACAACGGATGCTGCAATGCCGATCTTAACTATTTTATATGCACACACCTTTCCATCACACAAACATAAAATTTAGAATTTGAAAAAATATTTTTAGTCCAACTGTCAACCCTAAAACTGTTTCTACAAAAGTCATAGTGATGGGACACGATTGCAAAACCCGATTGGTCACTTACTCAGCACCCTTAATTTGTCCAGACGTAACCGGTTCGATATACAATAGTAGGCCTATTAACATAACTCCTTGACCGGACACTCATTAATATTTATGAAAAAAAATAAACGGATATTTTTTGGGTTAACAATTCAGTATTTGGTGTGATTCTGTGACGGTGACATTGGTGTCAGTTGGTTACAAGATGTAGTCTTCTATTAAGTTGATTTAAATTACTTTAGTTAGTATTCGCCAAAGAACCAAAGTTACCGACATAGCTCGCAAGGTTTGCAAGTTGAAGTGGCATTGGGCAGGCCACATCGCTCGAAGAACTGACAACCGATGGAGAAGAAAGGTTCTTGAATGGCAACCGCGAACTGGAAGACGCAGCGTAGGAAGGCCTCCCACTAGATGGACCGACGACATTGTAAAAGTCGCGGGCAACCGGTGGATGCAAATGGCAGGTTGTCGTACAGTGTGGCGGTCTAAGGGGAAGGCCTTCGTTCAGCAGTGGACGTCTCCGGGCTGATGATGAAATTACTTTAACTGGGTAAGTCCTTGATTAGATTTAAATAATTATAAGAAATTGCATTTTGTCGGAAACCGTGGTAGCCTAATCGGGACCGATTGACTTGTAATCGTGAGGTCGCGGGTCCAAGCCCAGGCCCGTACCAATGAACTCTTTGGAGTTTATGTACGGATACTTATACAACTGGTTTTTCGGTGAAGGAAAACATAGTGAGGAGACCTGCATACATCCGAAGAAGAAATTCAAAGGCATATGTGTATTCACCAACCCGCAACTGGGCCAGTGTGGTAAATATGGCCCATTCGCCCTTTGAGCGTAGGCCTAAGTCCAACTATGGTCAATAAAAAATGGCTGATTATGTAACTCACTCATCAGCCAGAAGACGTCTACTGCTGGACGAACCCCTCCCTATTAAGGGGGAAGCCTCCCCCTTAATAGGGAGGGGTTGCCATAATCCCCACGCTTGGCAAGCGGCTTGGGGATCGCAAAGTGTTACCACCGTTAACTAAGAGGACGCTGCTGCCCGTCCTCCGGTGGATGCAGTTTTAGGACATACCCAGGTAAATGTAACTAACTGTTACCAATAAATTATTAATATAGTTACCAATACATTATGATTATGCATTATATTTTTATATGCAATTTGTCAATATTTTTTTTAGAATAATACACAAACGTAATTCTTTCATCTATTTTTAATGTAGGAACTGCTAAACAGTGGAATGCGCGTCTCAAGAGGCTCTTTCCCGATAGATACAATCTGGGTATCTTTAAAGTGAGTTGAGTGAATCGATTCCTTCTAAGCAAGCTTGCTCCATCGTAGACCGCATTTTCTTTTATCTCAAGAAAAGCGGTATGAAAAGTATGCAAGACCAAAAAAAAATTCTAAAATATTTCCTAGCGTAAATCAAATAACTCGCACCTTTTTGGTGCAAAGAAAGAATGCTGGCAGCATTATCGCACTGAATGGAGTTTTTTTGCACCAGAAACGAGCAGGAACGAGTCACTGCCGTAGTTCTTAAAAAAAATGCGCTCAATTTCGCTAACTATATTCTTGACCTAAATAAAACTTTACCTATTTTTTTAATTTTTTTTTTTTTTTTTTCTGTTTATATCTCTTGTGTCAATAGTTATTTCCACTATATAAACAGAATTTAGAAATTAAGGGCCTTACTTAGGAACGTTTCTTAATTAACAAACGTCATTGCAACATTTGCGCAATACAAAATAATAATAATTTGTTTATTTGAATACAGAAGCCACTTACATAAATGTATTTTATTAAATACCTTGTACATGTACATACTATAAAATTTGGCTTCAGGCAACAATTACAATAGTTCACAGAAACCTACACTAAGCATAGCTTGTATTGGAGATTTCTGTTTACCTTCAGAGAACAATTTACTGCAGTCAATAAAATTTACGGAAATACATATTATACTCATAAAATGAAGTGTTTAGCTAAAAACTGTAGTCAAGTAAATTTATTAAAAATGTGTGTGTGTGCTATGTGTTAACTATGTGCTTTAGTGTAAATGATAAAAATAAATGCTGATAATATAATAGGTAGAACCGTCATTGAAAAATCTTGCGTGTTTTGCCTCTTTGCCGCCATTTTGTTTTCTTCTTGACTCGTAATCTGTCAAACCAACTCGATAAGTCCCACTCTAAAACTATCAATAAATCGATATAGCGAAGGCGGGTTCATCACTAATTTACTATTTTATGGGCCGTGGGATCCGGGGGGACTCCATTAGTGGACCGGAGTCCCCCCCGCACGGTTAACCCTGGAGGTTGGATGGTCCGCAGAGAAAGATATTTTTGGAATTGTTCAAGGCTTTTGTCAGAGACAGATCGCTAGTTTTAACGAAACAAACTATAGCAACATCATTTAGTTATATTTAAAATAAATTTTGTCGATAGTCTGATCATAGTTGCAACGTGTGTGATCAAACACGTTGCATAATTGGCCTTTACAACCGACTTCAAAAAAGGAGGTTCTCAATTCAACTGTTTTTTTAAATATACTTATGTTATACTCCGCCAATTATGAATTGATTTTGATGATTCTGTTTTGTTTGGTAGGTGATATTTCAGAGGTGGTCCCAAATTAATTTTATTGAAATCAGTACGTTTGATTTTTAAATCAAACTTACTGGAATAAATCAAAATAACTGGAAAATATGAAGATGTCATCCAAGTAGTCGAAATTGAAGTCGGTTGTTTTTTTTAATTTACTTTTTTTACTTTTATTACTTTCACCCCTAGGATAACAATGTACAAATTTTCTTGTAATGACTCTTCTTAACAATTGCTTGATAATTGTTTATTTATAAGCGCTTGACCATTCACAACGCGGTGCTCTCATTTGAGTTGTTTTGATACTAGGTAATGGACACGTACTATTCATAATCAGCCTTTTAATAATCAATTGCTGGACATAGAAGAGCGATTGTGCCATATCCTTTGCGCTGGACCAGTTACGAGTTAGCGTATTCACGCTTTCATACATACGCTTTCGAATTTCTTCTCCGGACGTATGTAGATCCCGATGTTTTGCTTCACCGAAAAGCCAGTGATGTGAAAATCCATACATAAACATTCATAAGGATCTTTGATGCGTGCCCGGGACTCGAACCCACTACCTCTCGGAAGTGTAGTATGTTCGTGTAACTATTCAAAAAAAAAAGACAGTGAAATACTTACTAGCAGTAATCTGCAAACGGTACTCTCCCGACAAGAAACGCGTGCAAAGGAGAAAGGAGAAAACTGAGACGGCACGGGGGGGAGATCTTTAAGATACGTCACCATGGCAACCGCAACCCACGCACACACGCGTAGCTATCACTAGTTTAATGATAGTTGATAGTGATGTGCACGGGCGACAGAAAACAGTGTCGATAAATAAAATTATAATGTTTTTGAGATAGATCATGTAGTGCCATCTTTATATTGAAGGTTGGGGTCAGTTGGAATAGGGAAAGATCAATTAAAATTAAGTATAATGCTCTATGAATTATTTTCGACTGAGCTGACCTAAAAATTAAGTGCGGCTGTATTTCAGATACCAGCGTCTTACTTTAAAATGCTGCTAGAAGGAACCTATTTAACATTTTTCCCACTATCATCAAGAAAACAATTAAATTTTTTCTTCAAACAATACCTATTTGTAATAAGTTATTAGTCACCCACCTGGACCTGGGTATGTCCAAAACTGCATCCAGAACCGCCGGAGGACGGGCAGCAGCATCCTCTCGGGTAACGGTGGTGAACATTCTGCGATCCTCAAGCCGTCTGCCAATCGTAGGGGATTATGGCAACCCTTCCCTTTTAAAGCGGAGGCGTCATCGTCTTCTAACTGATGATGATGAATAGTCACCCAAACGGTTACGGTTGTTACACCCTGTAAAACAGTGACACCCTGTTTTCAGAAAGTGTTAGACGTCTTTTAAGTATTTCTAAATAAATACAAATGTACATTAACAGTAATACCTAATCAATCGTCCGTTCATAATTCAGTATTTAAAAAAATATATTAAATAGTCAATAAAATTATGTATCCATCGAATTGCATCCGAATAAGTTGAGCTGTTGTAAACTAAAGGGTCAACTCACAATATAATTTATTTTACGATCCAATGAAATATTTTGCCAAACACCATAATATAGAAACTGTAACTAATAAATTTGGTAAGGTTTCTAGAACCTTAGCAAGAAACCACCACACGTATAACACCCAATCAAAAACGTGACAACTTCAAAACACTCGATTTATACACAACATTTCCCATCCCTACAGTACCCACACTGAGGCACAAACAACACTAGTATTAGGAGAATTCGACCCGACCCCCGAAGTTTTAGTTATTAAGCAAATGCTTTGTAAACAGTTCGGGTGGCCACCTTTAGAGGCGCCCTCTATAAATAGGGCTGCGTTAAGCTTCAATTACGTAAATGCTGTCTTTATATATATAGCATACCTATCTATACAATACATCAATGTATTCACCATCATCGGTTACAAGACTTCCACTGCTGGACGGAGGCCTCTTCCATAATATAAAGAAGTCAATACAATGCATTGCCTACATCAATGTACTAGCTGGCCCACCCCGGTTTTGCACGGGGGTAAAAACCTATTTAAACCGACTTAAAAAAATAAGGTTATCAATTCGACACACGTATGATGTAATATTTACTGGAACTGCAATAATATATTTACATAAGTTTGAACTAAAGATAGATGGGCTGTAAATGGAGATGCTAAAATTGTTCACAATGATGTTGATTGTAGTGACAATTATAAGTCATCATGATCAGCCACGAGACGTCCACTTCGAGACGTTTTTTCCCAGTCCTTAATATGTGTACGAAATTTCATCACGGTAACATTGAAAAAAAAAACCCATACTAACTTGCACCCTCCATTTCACGCCCTTAGGAGTGGAATTTCGCAAAATCCGTTCTTAGTGAGCATGGACCTAGGTATGTCCTTACACTACGACCAGACCCACCGGAGGACGGGCAGCAGCGTCCTTTTGGTTAGCGGTGGTGAGGATTCTGCGATCCCCAAGCTGCCTGCCAAGCGTGGGGATTGTGGCGGCACCCCTCTGTTAAGGGGGATTCGTGTACGAAATTTAATCGCGGTTACATCGAAAAAAGTTTTTTTTCCCCATACAAACTTGCACCCTCCATTTCGCCCCTTTAGGGGTGAAATTTCGCAAAATCCGTTCTTAGTGAGCATCTACGTCCTAACAACAGACCACATGCAAAATTACAGAATCGTAGCTTTGGTAGTTTTTGAGATTTCTTGTCCGAAAGGTATGCGCTTCTCTTTTATAAATATAGATTAAGATTATATCAATGTATTACATTTTGTAAATGTTATTACTGGAACATTAATAAACATAGCACTCGTGGCGTAGCTTGTCTAGTTGTTCCCAAAAGATCATCAAAGTTAAGCGACAGAAGGGCGGGCCCGCTGAGTTCTTCGAAACTCTTTCGTCTGGATTCAAATAATTTAAAACACACACTTCTTGGCACGTATGCGATTCCGCTGCCAAGCCGCCTGCCAACCGTGGGGATTATGGCAACACCTTCCTTTAAGGAGAGGCCTTCGTCCAGCAGTGGACGTCTTCCGGTTGTTGATGATGCTAATCCGCTAACTCACTATATAATATTATATTATATTAGACCTTTTCAGATATATTAATGTTATTCTGTATAGAGCAGTGGGTATGTGCTGCACTGTGCAGTGCATGTATGTCCTTTGTATTTTTGTTCTCAACTAAATTCTTATATATAAGTCTTTGAATGATGTAAACACCTGTTAAGGGTATGCATATCAGAACTTTTTAGTCATGAAGATGTTACTATAGAAATTATTTAATATGTGTACTGTTGGTGTTTCTATATAAATAAATAAATAAACTCATCAGCGTAGTGGAATATGATCGTCACGCTTTGCGGGTAGGTCAATAATCAAATAAATAGGTTAATCAGCCTCAGGACGCTATAAAGCTGATGCACGAAATACACATAGCGAGAAACTCTAGATTTTTCTACATCCTTATTAATTCGCAGGTGGATTTCACGTTTTTCTGTTTTATCCCTATAAACAACACACGTATAAATAAATAATACCTATACCTAGTTACAAACTAAGTATTTCAATTTACAACAATAAGTCAACTCAATATGTAACACCAACACGCTCAAAAACTAAAATTTATAATCTTTTGAGTTTACAATAATTATTAATGAATTTAGTGTGATTTAATTCCAACTGATTTTCTGCTCAATAATACAAAAAAAAACTCCTGAATTTATCTCAATTTCAAAGTGAAAAACACTATAAATAAGAACATTCGCCAAACATTACTGAACTACAATATCTAAAAAATTATTGAAATAACCACATAGAAGAGAAAGTAAAACACATTCACATCCCTTTCAACGATCAAAATAATTTAAACGAAGACCACGTTAACTCTGCATTAGACCCTTCCCGACCGTCCTTAAGTTCTTATCGACCCGTACATTAGGGGCTTAAGGCTGCGTCCTTAATACGTCCCCCACGGGGGGTCCCCCCCCCCCCTACCCCCAAGACATATTTCATCGAGAACTCCTCCTTAACTACCGCCCGGGCTGGCAACTTTAAGCAATATTTCACTTGTAAATAATATACAAACGTGAGAGCACTGGTTTTACTTGAATAGTAGGTTTTGTGTTTGGTGCTGTAATTTGGAGTATCAGGAACAGTGTCTATAAATTGTTTTAATTTTAATTTAGCCCTGATATCATTTTATTGAAGTGGCCGTTTGTCCACCGCCGCTGTCACCGGACGTCAACGAGAACGAGATGACGTCGCCGAAGTAGCGCGATGCAGATACTATTGCCGCGTGTCCACCGCACGTCCGTCATCCGAGCGCCCGTCGCCGAGCGGCATCCGAGCGCGGTGACAGCGGCAGTGGACAAACGGCCTAATATACGATAATTTCTAGTGTATTTCCGCTACAATATCGTATCAAATACTAATAGGAAAAGGTCAAATTAAAAGATTTTACTTTCCAGGAATTATGAACAAATCAACCCTCACCTAATACAAAAAATATATATTTACTATAAATAAATAAATAGTTAATTAAAACTAGATCAGATTTTTTCAGATTAAACTAACTGCTCAGTATAACCACCGTCGAATTAGAAACGCTTGTAAAACAATTTTCATCCTGAAGAAAAAAGTACTGGTGGAATGTACAACGGGGGTAAAACAGTCTAACTCACGCAATTCTTGTGAGTAATTCGAGCCGAGAGATCTTGTTTCCTTCAATCACAACTGTTCCTAGATATATTTAACAACAAAACTATACGTGTTCAGCATCCCGAAACCTGACAACCTATCTACAAGCACATACATACCCTGATGATATCTACACGAAACTTGCGACCGCGTAGTATCGCCGAAACCATGCAAGTTTTAATGAAAACGGCTCCTCTACAAACACACCGACATTATACATGTACTACGTGACTAGGACTGTATAACCGCTATCTATTGATTTGTTAAATAACACAATCGATGACAGATGTACGGAGACGAGTTGAGGCGACACCTGAGAACCGACGAGAGATTAAAAAACTAAAGTGTGTATAAATGTTTGATCATTAAAATAAACATACTATAATAGGAAAATAAGTTCATTCTCTTTCTTTCTCGTTAGTCAGATTTGCAGAAGCTACATTTTTGTGAACTTCGATTAAATTATTGTTCAAAAGTCGGTTGTTTCTGTACAAAAACTCATGCATTGTTCCAAAGAAAGCAAAGCCCTTGGTCCTTTACAATTGTAAAAAAATATTATAGTAGCAATTTTGTGTATAAGCTACTACTACTATTGTGTTCATTAGCTATCGATACGAACAAGCAAGCCATAAAATGTATGTATACTATCAAAATGTAAGGTTTTTCCAATCTACAAAAACAAAACAAGAACAGTTGGTGGCAAATATGGCAATGCTTAAAAAACAACGTCGTAACAGAATTAAAAAACGTTCCTGATTTACTTGTAACCAAATTGCGGGTAGCGGTAATGGCTCATACCGGTTTCAGAAATACTGTATATTTTGTACAGTTTTCAGCCCTCAGTATGTAGGTGATAGTTTGCTGGGAGAGGGTGGAATTACCGCAAGATTGCTGCCATTCTTTAGGGCTCGTCCCTTGACCCTTGAGGGTAGGCAGAAGCCCTGCGTGAGAAAATTATATTATCACCGACCGGTAGGTAATGGACCGAAATTTCGATATGGCGGAGTTTTGAGCTTTCACATGATATCTCTTTAACAACACGTTGATATGTAGAAATGCTCCATTGTACTACAAAGATGAGGAAATTGTATATATTTAAGTATCGTGTTGGGTTAATTTTAATTAGTACGAATAGGGAGTAGTTTTTCGACCACACCCAGCCTATGAACAGTGATGTGGTCTAAAATACAAACACGCTTACACCAAGAAATAATTTATTTACTCTGCATGTAAAGTACCGTTAAAGTACCATAACACAGGTTTATTCCTAGCGTGGGTAACAATGTTTCTCCTCATGGACTGTCTCTTATGGAACAAACCATACTGTTTAACATATCTGATTATGTAACGTTTGTTGATGTCTAATAAATAAATTTCAAAATCATAAAAGAAATATAGACTCCGGCCATAGACCTTTGATTGAAACATGTCTATGACTCCGGCAGGGAGTTCTCTATCGTTCACATCCTCGGTAGAAGAGCTAGTTTGTCAATCTCCGAAAACTTTTCGAAGCATGTTGTCTAAACTTACATAGATCATTTTTCTTTTATAGTCACTATTTCATACAATTTTTCCCATAGTACAAGCTTTGCTTAGAATAGGGCTAGATGGCGCTGTGTGAAATGTCCACCAATATTAATATATTTATTTTACTAGACAGCAGCGCTTAAATACCTATACTAAATACGTATATACTATGCTGCTATATACAGCGACAAATATAGGGTAAGTTTATCAATTAAAAACGTTTTCACTTGTCTTAACATTTAGGTGACCGTTCTTCAAAGCAAATAGGTTAATGTACCAGTATAAAAGAACTCTAATTCTACAAAGGAAAACTATAACTTCATTTTAAACTGTAACTCTTGAACGTAGGGTCGAAAAGTGTTAAAAAAGAGAGGGCGATCATCCGCACGCGGTCCTTAAAAAGATTATTCCGCGTTTTTTCACAAGTAGGTCAAATAATGTAAACCCTAACAAAAATCCATTACTAACTCAGTTTTCTCGGTGTGTTTGTTTAGTTTCAGAAAGATGTAGTGATGTGGTGACGAAGTAGAGACCGATTAAACGGGAGGGAAGTGGTTCACGAATTCTCGATTCAATGGGAGATTTTTTTGCGTAGGTCAGCATTTGTGCGGCATTTATTTATTTATTTAATCAATTAAAACGGCACAACGCCAGTTACATTAATCAATATCATTATACAATTTACACAGAAGTTAATATTTTAAGTTAACAACAAATTATTACATTATTATATTATTATTATTATGTCACTAATACATTCGTTAAGGATAGATTAATAATTCAATTACACAAAATATTCAAATCAATAATCAAGGCATGTGCCCAGGGCAAATAAGCGCCCTGCGCGCACCTCCCTTTTGTGAACTAAGTATGTTACTAAGTATATAGTATGCATTATATAGTATATAGTGTTAGTAGTATGTTGTAATGTCTTTGTGATACACCACCACACCAGACAATAATCTATCCATACTAATTAAACAACAAGGTCTCCGATAACTACATCTTTAATCTCTCTTTCCCATCCCTTCTTCAACTCCCTGATTCAGTCCCTTCACGCGCCAGTGAAGGTTACTGAAGGGCCGCACAGCGGGCCGGGAAATTGGGTCATTTGTCCCTGCTGCCGCAATCGCTCCTCTTAATGCTGGATTGGTTTTTTGTTTCATTTCAAGAGTTCTTTGGACATAGGAAGTTAGGAAGTCGTATGATTTTAGTTATATTTTTACCATAGTTCGGTTCTAACGCATTGAATATTGTCCTAATTCAAGATAGAAACTCATTTACCTATCTTTTGTTTTAAATGTTTACCTATAGTTGCCAAGCTAGATATTTTGTTGACCACAGCTCTCTTTTTGTTAAATAACAGAGTAGTAAATGACAGTAATTACGCCTAACCGGATTATTTTTATTCTAAATTTGTTTTAGAGAAGGTCAACTAGAATTAATGTAATCTATAACGTGAACATAAACATAACAACTGAACGTGCCGCTATATTTAAGATAAATTTGCGTTTAGCCAAATTGACAGAGCAAAACTCTCTGGTGATTCTATTTGCAAAATCATAAAAAGATGCTGTTTAGAAATAGCTTGATACATGAATTAAAGTTAAGTACTTAGTGGAGTCAATAGGTTTACTCGACTTTTCACTCAAACTAACTCGCACTTCAATCAAAAAGGTTTCAGACCACGCGTCAACAATTTCTCTACAATTCGACTAGGTACATAGTTTAATATTAGTCTTAGGGGGCCAAGTTCCTGCCCCCTTCTTATTACGCTCCCCCCTTCTTACCCCCGGGGTTAACACCCACGGTTGAAAAGCTGCCTCTTACCCGCGCCGCCTTAATATTGGGGTGGCAAGGGGATGCCACCCTCCGATTATTAGATCGCTCCGTCAATCTTTGCCTACACGCGCCTATTTGGCTGAGTTTAGAATATTGGCAACATTGAGTGGTTTCGGTATTGGTTGTCTTTTGATAGGTCACTAATTACCGAAAAGAACTGGACCAAACCTCGCCGAATCTCGCCGAAGTAATCTAGGGAACCGGGGTTCACCGAATTATCAATGTAGTCATGTAGATTTACTTTCTTATTGAACAAATAACAATATGATGTATTTGTATGTCTTATCGATTATAAATTGGCAATAGGGTAGATGACTGATGTTTATATCGTTGAAACCAATAGCTTTGCTGAAGAATTTAAGTAAATATAGTATGTTTATTGAAAAAATAATTGAAATCGGTTAATAATGTTCTGATATATGAGCGTTTAAAGTTTTTGTTAGAGACTACTCTGTCCCTTTCCCACAAAACAAAAAATGACGTCACGCCTTACTTGTCAGAATAGAATTTATATGGCGTACTGAGAAGTGACGTCACGATTTGCTGTTTCGTCTCTCTGTCTAGCATGATATTAAAATGCTTATATGTTGCTTATTTTTGATCAGATTTTCATTTTCTTTTCATTAATCAGCTATATTTATGGGCCACATTTTAATAGGACAATAAAAAAAACTAGTCATCTAGCCTATTCAGCGCGGTATAGGTGACATATGTTTTTTTTCTACGTCCTGATTTTTTCGTCCCAGTCCCGCTTTTTTTACGTTGAGGTCCCGATCTTTAGACAAACGAATCTAGTAACGCTACTTCTCAATCAAAGCTCCGCGTCCACTGCGTCGGCATCGGAGCGAACAGAGCGGACGGATTAAACGGATTTGTTGCTCTGTATTAATTTCTATAGGAATACGTATGCTGGATCGGCAAATCCGTGCCAGATACCGGTGTTTCTGCCGATGACGTCTAAAGAATATAAAGTTGCACATAAAATTTTAAGGATAAAAAAAACGTAAGATGGGCTCTAAGAAATATGTTTTCGAAAATTCTTCCTCTAACTCTCTCTAACTCCAGTTAAATAAAAAATGAGGCGACACCAAATTCCAAACCGTATATACATATACATAACATATATTTGACATTCATAAGTGTAAATTCAAACATGGTGTGCCTTTTATTTTTCACATGTGGCAACACCCTACCCCTAGAACAGAAACTAACGACAACTGTACTAGGTATAGTGCGTATTCGATAGAAAATGGTTTAAATAAACGCAAAATAATATAAAATTTATAAAATATATTTTTCGCTTATCCTTTTTGAAACTGAACAATTACTGAAGAATAAACACATTCGTAATAAATTTGTAAAAGCTTATATTTTACTTAACTTGTCTTAATTACATCCGCGCTTCTCAAATGTTCTATTCAGAAAGTTCCGTTGGTAAATTAGGTGCGGTTCTACAAAGTGCGAGAACACAAAAGGGCTCAATTTAAAGTTCTCAAAGAGGCCTCATCACTAAGGAACAACAAAGAGAGTGCGAAATTTAAATACCGCAGATGCGAAACCTTACGAACAAACAATCCTAGAGATGGGCATTTGAAATGCCAGAATGGACTCATGTTGAATTCGAATAATGTAAATTATTCGCAAATGATTGTAGAAATGGATATTCGAATAAAGACACAAAAAGAATACAATAAATAGAAAAACTAAATGAGAAACCAGTGTAACAACTGGCTGCGTTACCGCTAAACAAAATAGAATATAGCAAAATGGTGAGTTTATTAATTGGATTCTTTGCAAAAAAATATGTGTAACGAAGTGTATGTTCAATATTAGATAGAAATTTCAAATGTTAAAATCGACATAAGTAAAATGAAGTCGAATAGACGATACTTATACGAATTACATATATTGTTCTAAAATGTTTTAAAACAAAATAACACCACAAATTAACGCATTCAAAATATTACGTTCGTATATTTACTAATTCAATATTTTATTAAGTTTCTAAAATATGAACGGCAGATTAGTTAAATTTTCTCTGGTTTGGTGGCATATTGATAAATATTTTGTCATGTTTGACAGATAATACAGTGCAAAAACAATCCTAGTTTCAATTTTACAAGATCCAAATGAAAACCTGGTAGTTTTGCTTAAGCTCTTATTAAGAAAGATTAGATTAGATTTTATTGAAAGTTTTAAAACTTTAAATGAAAATCAAGCGATTCGAATATTATATTCGAATTACTGGACCGCCTATTCAAGCGCCTACCTCTACTAATCTCCAGATCCCCGCCCACGTCCCGCTTTATCTCCAGGTCCGAGGGGGTAAGGTTGCGTTGTCCGACCACATCTTACAGGCCCCAATTCCTACTTCCTTTCCATTACACAGGCGGCGCTGACTAAACATAATCGGCCAACTTCCTTACGAGTCTACCCTTCCGCCAAATTGCCGACACAACCGAAACTAAACTTTACTTCTATACAAACAACGCTGAAAGTCTATTTTCCTGATAATCGAATCAACTATCAATACCTTACAATCAATAAACAACTCTATAGACTAAAACCAAGGTAGCTTTTCGTGTGTTTGACTAAAATTTTCTAATTTTCCTCCAACGACCGCTGAAGCACCCAAGTTAAGAACATGTACGAACAAGTTGTACTGTTACGGGCGAACGTTTGAATAGTTTTCGCCGACGAAACTTGTTCGAAGGGGTGTTTCGGGTGTTTTCTTATACAAAAGACGGGGGAAGGGGAGGGTCATGATAAATAGCGTAGTATTAATACCCGAGCCGGGTGTATAGTTTTATGATCTTAGTTGGGTAGTAATATAAATCTGCTTTTCCGGAGTACTTGTACCGTTATTTAGTTTAGTACCCATAGCGTAGAATATCTAAGTAGTAAAATAGTAATGGGTGAGCAAACGAGTGTGTGATAGCATTTTAGGGTGATGGGATGAATCTTTAATGTCCACTTAAGAGTACGTAGGCGGAGGTGGCTTTATGTACCTCTTAGTGGATTATGTTCCCGAAATCTCCAAAGTACTTAGGTATACCGCTCGCAGATATAAAGCACCTATAATAACAAAAATAAAAGGATTGTATCCAGACCGATACAATCCACCGACCGACCGACCGACCGATGAAAGTCTAGAGTTCAAATGCTCAACCCACTACCAGTTGGCGGCATGCTGGCGGCAATGATATACTTACTATGTTTAATTTCTCAGTGGCTGGAAGCATTAGGTACCAATTTGAATGGTAATGCTTATGAGTTGACACAAATTCGAATCCTAATATTATGTAAAGCTACATCTAAATATTACTTTTAGTAGGCAATTGACTTTGTGTCTTTGGTATAAAAGTAGTAACTAATCATTTATTAGTTCGTTTCTAATGTTATACGAAAAAATCAACTTACTATATTTTTTCATCTAAGGACAAAAAATATTAAATTACTTATTAATAGACGAATTAAATCGATTCGGTTGCACTTTTTTGGTAAACCTTTTCAAACCAAATATTCATAGTTATTATACCTTTTCAAACTAAATACACGTAGTTATAATACCTTTTCAAACTAAATACTCGTAGTTATAATACTTTTTCAAACTAAATACTCGTAGTTATAATACCTTTTCAAACTAAATACTCGTAGTTATAACACCTTTTCAAACTCAATACTCGTAGTTCGTGTGATAGGTGCGAAAATGGAAGAAAATAGGCTTGCGTTTGACTGCTATCCTGCTTGATGTTGAGTGAAGATTAAATTTATGATGGAGTACGCTTACAAGAAGAAACTGATTCACTAATGACTTGAAGACATCCAGATTTTAACTAGCGGCCAACACTCATTCGAGCAACACATTTCACTATTTAGCAGTTCGCACAATGAAAGTGGTTCTATGAGGACGCTGCTTTACAGTGTCCCCAGACGCAGCACTTGGTCTTATCTCAACAATATTCATAAAGCGGGGCAACGCAGCGTTTTACTGCAGAAGTGCGGAGAAAGCTCGTAAACTGAGTAATGCAGTGCTATTGTACAATGCACTGTTTACTTTGGAACATTTTGTGGCACTTTGAAAATTTCTTGTTCGAGTAAATACGGGATAAAATGTTCTTTCGGACTTGGAGGAGTCAGCTGTACTTAATCACTGGTATCGGATTGTATTGTTGCACAAAAATTGTCTAGTAAAAGAACACACAGCTTTTTTTTATTCTATCTAGTTACGAGACTAGCGAGACGTTTGCCTGGTGGTAAGCATCACGTCTGCCTAACAGTAATTGTGAACTTGCGAACACAATCCTGCGCCGCACTGCACTGCGCTCGTCACCCTGAGATATTAGAAGTTAAATATCTTCATACAAAGTAATTTCTCTGGTAACATTGCCCTTCAAACCGGAACACAGTAATGCTTGCACACTACTGCTTGGCGGTAGAATAAATGGCAAAAGTGTGGTACTTCCCCAGGTGGACTCTGCAGTAGTTCTACCATTACACTACAGTCTTAAGCTTCGTCGTCAGCCATAAAACGTCCACAGCTGGACGAAGGCCTCCTCCTTTATAGAGGGGTGTTGCCATAATCCCCACGCTTGGCAGGCAGCTTGGGGATCGCAGAATGGTCACCACCAATAACCAAAAGGACGCTGCTGCCCGTCCTCCGGTGGGTCTGGTTGCAGTTTAAGGACATACCCAGGTCCAGTCTTAAGCTTAGTAGAGTCATAATGTGATCAGCAATGATTTATTAATGGCTGGTTATGATGATGATGAATAAGAAAATTCGTTTTGCCTGATTGGTCAACTATAATTCAGTGTTAATTTGCCATGTTCTGAGACATGTCTTTAAAACTCGGGAAGAAACTTTTTCGTTTCCTCCCTATCAAGGGGGAGGCCTTCGTCCAGCAGTGGACGTCTTCTAGCTTTAGATGATGATGATGAGACATGTCTATAAGGGACAAAAACCAGGACCGTTTATGATGTGTCGATGTTACCCACAATGGCACCAAATTACGAAGATTGATTGAATCATTCGTTGCTCCGTTTCCACAAAGATTTTCTCACCTGTGGACCCTAGAGAACGTGCCGTATCAAATTGCTACGCGTCGTAGCTCCGTAGCTGATCGTAGCAAGATTTCAAATGGTAATTTCAAATCGTCTAAATTCTGAAACGAGATTTCTGGAGAACTTGGAAATTTAAATCATTAGACAGATTCAGGGTTTACGCCCACATAAATATTAACTCGGCATTATGTCTTCTTGAAAACTGTTTTAAAAAAAAAACGATTTCCTTATAGTTCATTCATAAATTGCTTATTGCTTGCACATTTTATGTTATGGAAATATAATTTAATTTTAAAGTTAGTTTAGTTTAGTTTAATAATTTCAATACGAATACTAATTTTAGACTATTTAATTTTAATTTTTATGTTATCAGTCTCAGTTATTTATCTGAATATTGCAGACTACTTTTCTCTGTTATTTAAAAAAATAAATTTGGATGTGTAAGCTAAACCAAGTAATAACATGTGGGTTTTTTTTTCAAAAAAAATAACCACCAGGGACAACACTAATATCAGGTTGTTAATCTCATGTTTTCGGATTTTTATAGAAGTAAGTATGTTATTTTCCCACGTTCATAGTAAAATCGCCCTTTTTTAACCCGTAACAACCCGTTACCGGTCTCAGTGACCCGGGGGTTGCATCACTGACCTTCTAACCTGTATTTGAAAATAACGTGCCGGCTCGGTCAATTTCGATACTATTGTCAGATGACACTATAAATGTGCCTACATTTGGTATTTTTTTCTATTTCGAATCTATAAATAAAGAAAAAAAAATACTTTGTCGACTGCCTGTAATAACAAAACATTACTATAGTAAAATGATAGTCTTTGAAAACTCCTTGAAACTTGAAACGATCTCAAATTGGTAGATATTTTTGCTTATATAGCATCAAATATCCGGAAAGCTCTATAACATTTACTTTGGCTCTGAAGGTACCACTCACATTTTTATTTAGTTCATTTTTTAGAACTAAAAAAATAGGTCCCATCAATAGGTAAGCATTGCTTGACATCAGGTTAGCTTCACGCGCATTCACGCGCTGCATTCGCTACAAGCGCATTCACAATTTTTTATTTTGGTGTATCTATCAATCACAGATCTACAACAAAAAAGTAGTCAAAGAAATTCTCTCAAGAATCCACACTAACTCAAATTTATCTCAGAGTGACCAGTAATGACCTCGGGTCAAACTGGCCCCTACCTCTCCCGCATTCTCACGAGAAACGCAGCTTCTTCAAAGGGTTAACTCTCAGAACAGGATTACTCTGAATGTAAAGATGACCTCAGTTCACCGTAACCGTTAAAAAGAGATGTTTTTAATATTCTCACAGTTGTAAATAAGATGGCATCTTAATAAATTTATATTTTAAATTACAGAAAATCACCTCCATTTTACTTACTGAGTTAAATCCAAGGAGACGTAAATTTTTTTAAGACTAAAGTCATCATCAGCCCGGAGACGTCCACTGCTGAACGAAGGCCTCCCCCTTAGACCGCCACACTGTACGACAACCTGCCATTTGCATCCACCGGTTGCCCGTGACTTTTACAATGTCGTCGGTCCACCTAGTGGTAGGGCTTCCTACGCTGCGTCTTCCGGTTCGCGGTCGCCACTCAAGAACCTTTCTTCCCCATCGGTTATCAGTTCGTCGAGCGATGTGGCCTGCCCATTGCCACTTCAACTTGCAAACCCTGCGAGCTATGTCGGTGACTTTGGTTCTTTGGCAAATATCCACGTTCCGGATTTTATCGTGCAAAGTATACACACTGGTTAAAAACCCTTGTCTTCAGACACTGCGGGATTTTGGACGAGAAGATATTACACGATTTCCCGAACGCTGCCCATCCGAGTTGGATTCTTCGGGCGACCTCTTTGTCGAAGTTGGACCTACCTAACTGAACAATCTGTCCAAGGTAGTTGTACTGGTCAACAACTTCGAGAGTATCGTTCCCAGCAACAACCGATACGGAACGGACATTGGACATGATCTTTGTCTTGTCCAAACTAAAGTCATAGAAGTGGTAATTTCATTAAATAGTCATTTCAAGAAGTGGTAATTTCAAGTCAAGAAGTGAACATTTGTACTGTATTTGTGGTCCTTAACCGCCGAAACGATCGATATTTAACCTCATTTTGTAACGCGTTTGGCTGATCATTGTTTATTTCGTAATAAATTCTTCTTTTCGGTGAAGGTAACCATCGTGAGGAAACTTTCATACATCTGAAGAATAAATTCAACGGCGTATGTGAATCTACCAACCCGCACCTGGGCCAGCATAGTAGATATGACCCATTAGCCCTTCAAGGTTGGACTATGTTCAGCTGTAGATTATCAACTGGCTGATTAAGCTACTTATTTACTATTTGCTACTTTGGTGATTCTAGAAGGCAGAAGTTTTTTTTAATACAATCAAGTGACGAGACGAGCAAGACTTTTACTTGGTGGTAAGCGTCACGCCTGCCACTAATAGTAGCAGTGCCAGAAGTTTGAACTTGAAAATACAATCCTGCGCCGCACTGTACTGCACTCGTCACCCTGAGATATTAGATGTTAAATCTCTTCATACTCAGTAATTTCTCTGGTAACATTGCCCTTCAAACCGGAGCACAGTAATGTAATACTGCTGCTTGGCGATTGAATAACTGGCAAAGGTGTGGTACTTCCCCAGGCGGACTCTGCAGTAGAGTCCTACCACTACCGAAGATGTGTCCTTTGTCTCCTAGGAAAAGTCTGGATGACATATTTTATTAGCAGACTGGATTTTGTACTTATGATGGCTTAATTCTGAACAATCTGATATAAAAATTAATAATTCGTGCTGATACTCATATAAAAAAATTAGGGCCTTGACGGCCAGACATGCTGACGGACAAAGTGACTATATAAGGGATCCTTTTTTCCTTTTAAGGTACGGAACCCTAAAAACAGTAACTATCAAATCTATCAAACTTTACATTTGTGAAATATTTCACTATTGACACATTTACATTAGAAATTATGAAATAGTTATTTTCCGCCATATGATGTGATGAAAAGGAATACTTTAATAAAACTACATGTAATTATAAAGTATTCAATGTAACAAGCACTAAAAAATATACCCACATACTAAAATATAAACTAAATACTATTCCAATATGTAATACTCGCAAAATCCACGCAAATATATGTAGTGGCCAAAATCCAAAGTTAATTAGCGAAATTAAATTACTTGTATAACGTTTTAAGTAGCGTTACATAAGTACAATCGGACCGAGTATGTATATAGTGGGCCCGATAAGACCGGGCGGGGGAGAAACAAAATGTAGGGGGTTCGTACGTGAAGACGAGGCGGCGAAGACGTGCGATCTCTATAGAGTTGTTGATACCAAAATTGATTTGGTGTAACGTGACGATGATGTTCATGTGCGAATGAAGTCGACTCGGTTTTGCTCACGCAAGGTTTTTGGGAACTAGAAGGGACCGATCTGCGATGAAATATAGGGTAGATAAGATACCCGATCGCCGCTCGAAAACCACCGTCAAAACAAGGAATACGAGGTGTTAGTTTGAACAACGTTATCCTTCTAGGATATCATTGTACTCATCATTATGAACAACTTTTACTATGGGGCCAACCCTGAAATCACGAAAAAAATAACAGCTGTTCCATACAAAAAGGTTCATCGATCTTGGACAAAATGTATGGAACAGCAGATATTTTTTTCGCGATTTCAAGGTTGGCCCCATAGTAAAAGTTGTTTATAATGATGAGTACAATGAAATCCTAGAAGGATCACCGTGTTCAAACTAACAGCCTTTATATAGCGTAATATGCCTTGTTTTGCTCTCAGTCGCGTGTAACCGCGCCAATCGTGTGACGTGCTACGATGCCGAATGTTTTACACGCTCACAAATGTTTTACAACGCTATTACAGAGTGGTAAGGTTCATTATTAAAATGAAACAACCGCATGTGGTTGTTTTTTATATTATCTGGAGAGGTATAATATAATATTATTATCTGTATATGTAAGCCCTGGCGCGGCGACACTTTTTGTCGTTTGATTTTCATAGAGACTGTGTATCTATAGTATATTTGATTTATGGAACCGATGGAATACGCTCGTGCAGACTAAACCCATTTACTTGCATTTGTAACAGACACTTCGGCTTCACTTACTCGTAAAAGCGTGGCATAAGTAGCGATGTTAAATAGTTAAGCTAAGTTTTTTTTCTGCAGGGCATAATTTATTAAGCCGTCCTTCTTTTAGCAATTTCTATTTAGCGCTATTCGTGTCCAGGCCAAGGATGCGCCTCGCGATAAGGATTTGTCGCCTCTATAACCCATGCAAAAAAGATACAGACTTATGCAAAATCGTAGCCTTGTCCTATTTTTTCATGACAGTAAGAATAGAGATTTTGTCATGGATCGCATGCCTGGTGCTTCCACAAAACTTCCGTATTCATCACCTTTGGAGAATCACATCAAATAAAAAATGTATTATGGTTCCATCAGCTCCTTATAAATCCCGGGCAGTCCACACGGGTAGAGTCCGAGCGACTTTCGTGAGGGTGAAAGCAGTTTGAAAGTCGGGTCGGTATTGATCGAGTGTCTTGCTCTCCCGCGCCCCTCCCCGCGCAAGGAGCGCCTAATTCTGAGGAGGACGCCTTATTTCGATGTAAGAACGTTATAATGTAGAAATAGAAACATGGCTGGTTTATATTAGTATGCTACGTTATTTTCATCGAAGAAATATAATGAATTCTTTCTGGGGAACGCGACCGTCGTCATATGAATAAAATCATATGTGTGTTTAGCTTCAAATTACATCTTTAGCGCCTTACATAGTAATTCATACTAAAGCTTTATACAAAAATGTAGAAACGTATAAATGTAATTAGTATATATATCCTGGACTACTCGCACGGGGAAAAAAATACAATGAGTATGATACAATGAGTAAGTACAATGAGTAAATACAATGAGTAAATACAATGAGTAAGAAAAAAATAAAAATATTTTAAATTCATTCAATAAAAGCCAAATAATAAGCAAATAAAAGTTGAGCATTATTTAGTTCGACCTTTTATTTAGTGTTATTTAGTTTGGCTTTCATGCAATGTGGTACCAATATTTATTCTTTTTTTTTCACGTTCTACCAGTAGTAACACGGGTAAAAAAAACTTCCCGTGGTACTACTGGATCGCTTGGTAGTACTATGGGGTATTTTTTTACCCGTGTTACTCCTGGTAGTAAGACTGGTAGTACCACGGGCAATAAACGCAATTATTCAATCGTCTTATTTTGACATACTCGTAGCAAGTAATATAAGTTTTTTTATTCAAGTAAAAAGCTTAGTATTTGTGTGTAAAGAAAAAACCAATTACCAAACCAAAGAGCAGTAGCATTGATTATTCTTTGATTTTTGCGTTAATATATTTTTACTAAAGTTATATTGGTTTGGTATATACTTAAATACGAAACAGTATTTGTTGGTTTATTTGTACCTCTTTAGCACTGAAAAGGAACAGCAAATCAACGTGATTTCAGGCATGCATGGATATAGATTATACGTCATCGAGTATCTTATGCTAGTCATATGCTACTTTACGTTTTAAAAACATTTGGGGTTCTAGAGTATATCGGGTGATTCCGCGGGCGCTAGTAGGCAATTTACTCTGATAAATAAACCTTGGTGGACTACAGTCACAATCTAGTACCTACCAGTCTACAGTGTACACTAACCTAATCACCAAAGCAAATCCTTAGCGGCTCCGCGACCATTAATAATTCACTCTTCATTAAAACTTTCTTTAATACGGTAACTTTAACGGCCTTAGCCAGCAACTTGTACATAACTCAACATGTAATGGAATTTTGTCGGCCCTATTACAGCTACGTGATACTTGAGGTAGCCCTTGAGATATTAGAGGCGACAACGTTACCTTATTCTGGATTAATTTTGAGAGAATTTGGAGGATTAGGCTTGGCTTTAAAATGTGTCTTTTCGACGTGAAACGCTGTTTGTGTTTTGCATTAAAGTTTTGTTCGTGGTATTTTTGACTTGAATATTTTGAACCGATCATCAGCCGAAGAGCTGTCTATACTTTGAAATAGGGGTCATCTTTACCATTAGGTATACAATTTCCAGCTGCAGTTGGGTATTTATCTGCCGGTTCTGTGTATTTTTTAATTATCAATGAAACGAAAGGAAAATAAAGAAATAATTTATTTAGTAACAGGTAACAGGGTAACATACATATTATGTAACTATAACTAATCAACAATGCCATATGTGATGTCACAAAATTGAACTTATCATAATACTGTTAATCATATTATAACACTGATCTTCTGTTGAGACCGATTTAGTGAAGTCTCGAAGGGCTTAAAACAGTAAAAATCATGTTTCATATGATTGCATCTTAAACTTGATACTATTGGTAAGTCATAGTCGAGTCCAAGTCATGCCCTAGAAAAGTTGTGGCGACTTTACTATGTGCTTCTACGGAGTTTTGAAAACAACACGAAAAGCATGTTTCACCACATTATATGATTACATGCACGAGTGTGGGCACACTCGTGCATGTAATTCAACACTCAATAAATAAAACATATCATTAATTTGCGAAAAAGCACAAGTTTAAGAAAATAATAGAATGCAACGACTTGATTTTTCCGTGTTCCCGCCAAAACGGCAGGCAGCTTAGGGATCTCAGAATGTTCACCACCGTTAACAAAGAGAACGCTTGCCTAGAAGAAACCAATTCACTCTGACTTGAAGCCATATTGTAACTAGCAAAAAACACTCACTCGGGCAGTTGACCACTGTTTAGCAGACAGTACAATCAAACCACTTCGTACGGGTTATTCTCATTACCTATATTAACCATGAAACAGTGTCGCTTTTTCGAGGACCTAGCCGTCTGATAGAAAAAAGGTCAGGTGAGATTAAGATCATGCAAATCCGAAGCACAGTCTGTATGTCTGCTTTCAGAGTGGAGCGTGGGTTCGATTCCTACCCAGGGCAAACATTTATGTAGCGAACGTAGAATTTGATAAGTGTCTGGGTGTAATTTGTATGTATTATCAAAGAAGTATATATTATAATTATTTTATCAGCTATATGATTCCCTTATACAAGCTTTGCTTAGTTTTGTACTAGATTGAAATGTCCACCTACACTTGATAATTAATTAATTTTCTTCCTTAATTACTGTTATTTTAAAAATAAATAAGGAAAAAAAATTATCCATCACGCCCAAGTGTTTTTTTAACGGCAAAGAGGACGGATTTCGCATTCTATATCTAACTTTTGATAGAAATTCAGTTCATGATGTTGGCTATCGATACTCTTAACAAGAAAAACAGAAACTTTGATGGATACAGAGTAACAGCTTTGTAAAAAGCGCTGGTCGCTTAAGATCGACCATAATATGATACCGAAGCGCTACCCGACCAAATTTCTTAAGATCTGTACATACATACATGGCCTTTAGGTCTATTACAAACGATTAAAAGCAGTGTGTGGAGAGCGACACTTTTTTTGGTGGCTTGAATAAACCAATTCGAGAGCGCTATGTGTCGCGACACGATTGGTGTTGCTGTCGTGCCGTTTTGCTCGCTTTACGGCGAGCTTGTCGAACCAGGCTATCGTGAAGCTTCTGATCCTCCTTAATACGGGTCCTCCAATGGTCCCTGTCCTCCGCGAGCTTTTAAGATCTGTAGCGTGATACATAATCGCGCTACGGGTTAACCTAAAATAATTGTAATTGGACGTATTTTATAAGCGACTAGAAACAACGTATTCTCAATAATGTTTACAGAATACTAACCTCCGATCGCAACCTGATACTATCTACCGTTCTCGTCTTACGCACTCCACTTGATTAATGTGTGTGTTGTTCCCTTAATCACCCACTCGAGATGGCGGTGTGGTGATCCTTTGACCTCTATAGCCGCTGCGATAGCTGTGAAGTACTTTGTTTTCTAGGGAGGAAAGATTGGAATCGATTTTAATCACATGTACTTAGAACTTGGCAAAACAATCTTAGAAAGGAAACGTTTCTGGCAGATGATTGTATGGATAGAAAAAAAGCTCACTCGTCCAACATTTTCTCCAACATGGAATTTACACACTGAAATCCAGAATATTGTCTTAGCTGAAAAAGTTACTTACAATTACTATATATATATAACTTCATATAAATCGTTTGTTATCGATGAGCCAAACTTACACACAAACTTTCGCATTTCTAATTATTGTGATTGAGATTTGATTAGTATTTATAAGTGAATTCTAGAATTATATCACGCAACTCGCTTACAAATATCAAGCCCAAACCTTGTACCAAAATCAAATAAAGGCTATCCAGAATCCCATTCAATTCCTACCAAACAACGGTTCCAAACGCTCCAAATTCCGTCCCTTTTTGCAATTTCACCAAATACACCCGATCGTCTCGACACGGTCGCTTGCCATAATTAATGGACCTCCTACAAAGTGGGCATTAAGAAGGGGTGGAGGGGGTAAAAGGGGCCACACTTTAAGGCGGCCGGTCCCGTTATGCTCCCGGGTGTATTTCTTCTTGCGCTCGACGCTCCTTAGGTAGTCGACCCCACAAACAGCGACCAGTTTAACTTAAACTGTTAAATTTTACAGTGTCCGTTTGCCAGTGGAGTGGATAAAGATGTTAGGAGGGTCTTTTTAGACTGGTGCAGTTATCTTCGAACATTCCTTGGTGGGTTGGGTAAGGGGCGGTGTGGTTGTGTGCGTGTTCCTCAACTTTAAGACCAGTGTTGCCTCATGACCGCCTACTTCAGTTTTCACTGAAAAATATATTTAAATATTATTATTATTATTTTAGGCATAAGCCTTTATTAACTATAACAAACTACAAAGACTACTTAGCCTACTACACAGCAAAAAACAAAAGGATTGTATCCAGATCGATGAAAGTCTAGAGACAATCCAAATGCTCAAACCCACTACCAGCCGGCAGCGTACCAGCATGCTGGTGGCATTGCCACGCTGGATGGCAATGCTTATGCGTTGGGTCAAATAAACGCCAGCATTTTGATCAAACAGAACACATTCAAAATCAAACTAAGCAAGTCACGTTCAAGTTGTGTCGGACTAGCAGTGATGAAGAGTTTACATATAAGGCTTCTATGGACTGTTTGGACACTTGAAAATACTTTTCTCTTTACACTATGTACCTATGCATAATGACTGAGCTCATGTATTTAATTCATAAAAGGTTAACTTAAGCTTATAGGCGATTAAAAAATATCTCAAGTTAGCTGCTAGCTATTTTAAACTAAATTAGATATCTTTCCAATAAAAAATATATTTTAGAGTGTATAAAATTACAAAAAACCCATTCCTAGATAATAAAATATAGAGAAAATGAATTTAACCCCACTACCAAGCTCTGAACATTGAGAGAGAATATAAATGAGTTAAGGTTCAAACAACGACTGTAAAATGTGTACCACTTTTACCGGGAGATTTCTAGATATGGCAATACAATTGAAGACTGTTAGCGGGTCGCAATCAGAATGGGTGCTTTTCATTGCTCTGTTATCTACGGGTTGTTTGTTTCGTTTGTTTAGTACAATGTTTGATTGTTAGAGGACTAATTTGAATCGATTCTTGCGGTATTATACTGAGTACCTATCTTGTACCTACCTTGTTGTATACCCTACTATACTTGCTTGATGCTTAATGTTTTTTCGTCTTATAAAACTCGAAGGCCTTTTCGAAGGAATCCCGTAGCTGCCGTAGGCAAGATTCAATTGTTATGAATTGAATCAGTAATAATATTGATCTGGAAGGTCACTATTTCTACTGGTAGTACCTACTAGAGATACAAATTTGTATTATTTGTACTACCAGTTAAACTAGTAATTAGTACCACTGATCTGGAGCTGAATTTAATTTGTTTAAAGGCGGCGGCAACCACTTTCGATATATGGTTTCTCACGCCAATTATTTCTATAATCATTTCCTTTTTTTTTCTATTTGAAATCCAATTTTCAACCATCCATTCAAACTTATTCGATTAAGTTCGAAGGTCTAGTTGAACTTCACCCATAATTAATGGTACACACTCATGGCTTCCTTTTGCAGCAGCGTCCTTTTGGTTAACGGTGGTGAGCATTCTGCGATCCCCAAGCCGCCTGCCAAGCGTGGCGATTATGGCAACACCCCTCTATTAAGGGGAGGTCTTTGTCCAGCAGTGGACGTTTTATGGCTGATGACGTGACTCATGGCTTAAAATTATGTGATGACACACTTATGAATACTGGAACTGTAACAACCAAGTTCTATGATTATTTACGAGACATTTACTGTGATTATGTTTTAATCATAGAACTTCAATGAACGGCCGTGATAGTTAAAAACAGTGTATAATAACCAAGCCCACAACAGATAGTTATGTTTACCATAGTAACATTTATGGGAGGCAACAATGTACGACACAGATAATGTACGGCATGATATTGTACGGAATAATAATGCACAACATGATAATTGGTGTACATGTACATCGAATATCATGCTGTGCAATATCGTGCCGTCCAATATCATGCCGTACATTATCGGCTCGGCTCAATAATGCACACCCCGATTTTGTAGTTGATATTTGATGTACAAGTACACGCATTCCTTATTTGTATAGCAGTTAGGTTCAGGTTATTTTTTTAATGTCAATTTGAGAAATGTACTCGGATTATTGGCTGTACAATATAGGGCCGTACTTTATAGACACGAGCCAATAATGGACGGCCAGTATTGTACGACATGGATTGTACAGCATGATATTCGATGTACATGTACACCAATTATCATTATTATGCCGTACATTATCGTGTTGGCAAATATCATGTTGTACATTATAGACACCCGTTTTTACCTATTTATCTGCCCCGACGGGAAATAACCCAAGGAACCTCTGGTTCATAGAGCCATCACGCTGCCACTGAGCCATACAGGTTGTCCCTACAAGTTACATTCTATAGCTTTCTTATTACTGACTATACTTACGTAAATAAAATGTACCTTAGAACACATTTACCAAAGTACGTGATCGTAATAAAAACATAGGCATTTACTTACTTAATATTCATGGCAACAAAAGTGGTAATTATAAAAATGTTTACGTTCACAATATTTTACCTCGAAGACATGAAGTGTCTGGGATTCCGGTAAAAAATATCAGCTCATTTGCAGCGCAGGGTTCGCAGATTCGCATACGTTTTTCTTCCATTTAAAAACGATGAATATTCGAAAAAAGTAATAGTATGGTCAGGGGGGTGTCACTCCGCAGTTTAGGTATGTTCGGCCGGCACTCCGTTCGGGAGGACAATGCAAGGCTGATGTCAGTGGTAATTGCGACTGGTTTGCGGTGTTTGTGTGTGTGTTTGTAAACTCTTCAAGACAAAATGTCTGAACAGATTTGGACGAAAATCAGAACAAAGTTTCACCTTCTATGACGGGTGGCATAGAGTCAAATAATTTTAGCTGAATTTTAGTTATTTATTGTTTTAAGAACTGACCACCATTTTTTTAATTTTGGGGTAATCTGATTCTCGAACGAGGTCGTCCAACCTCATACACTTACCATTTAAAAGTATACTTACCTTTATATTTGAATAAAACCGTATATATACAAATAATCATAAAAGTACCTATACTTATATCGGCTAGTATTGTGATTATCGTAAAAACCTAAAAGGCATGCGAAATTTTGCCCTAGTTCATACAAAGAGGTATGGGAAATTTGTACCACTAGGCCACCTGCATTATATGAAATGCCCTAAGCCTTTTCCTATTTTTAGACTAATCTGTAAAATATATGTGCTGCTCAAAGTCCTGAGTGCTCTACAGTCACAGAGCTCTAAAAAATATTTATTTATTTAAATGCACATGTACAAAGCATTAGAATCTACATAATGTAAACACAAAAGTAGAACTATACTAAGTACATACCCTGTAAGGGCGTCGCATTAATATTACACATTTTTATAATGTACTTATAATAATATATACAACATTTATGTGAGTGTCTTAATTACACATGGTTTAGCACAGGACGAAGATTAGTGTCGTGAGTTTGAAACATATTTGTTATCAGTTTTTAAAGCTTAAACAGGAAGAAAAATTATGACCTCCGGCAGGACTAAAATTAAATTATTAACTCAAATTATTTTTCTTCCTGTTTAAGCTTTAAAAACATATAAATACCATAAGTGTGGAATCACTTCATACAAAAATATTCAAAATATTTGTTATCCTCTAAAAACTCATCTATACTGTAGTAACATTTATTTATAAGTATTTTTTTAAGTTTGCTTTGGTTTTTTTTTCGTTAGGCTCATTTTTTATGTTATTTGGGAGTGAATTATATATTTTGATTAGCATATACTCTGGTCCCTTCCTGACTATTTCTAATTTCGGTTCCGGTGCTGCGAGTTGGTTTTGTCTTCGGGGATTTTTATTGAAAGTAAATAGGCTTGGGTGTTTTTTTACGAACAGAGCTGCTTCTAGGATATATATACATGGTAAATACAGAATTTTTTGTTTTATAAAGTGAGATTTACAGCTATCGCGTTGCCGGATATTAACCAGTATACGGATACATTTTTTTTGCATGATAAAGAGGTCCTTGGCGTCTGTACTATTACCCCATATAATAATACCATATCTTAACCAGGCAAAGGCATATGCATACTAAGTGCTCATAGCTGTATTTATATTAGTATTCGCTTTTAAAACCGATAAACTTCTGTTGTCATTATGTTGTTTTTTTTAATTTATTGAAATTTTTGAAGTACCTGGACCAATCATAGGAATGCTTGGAAATAAGTAAGTTTTTTTTATAAAAGCCTTAGTGGCAACCCTAGTTCTCACCACGTCTGTTGCGCGAATGCTAAAGTGGCGGAAAAAGATTAGCATAAAATTGTCTTCTTATAAGGTCCAGCCGCGCTTAATGCTTCTCTGAATATATTTCTATCTCTCATTTTAATTTTTTCTTATTTTCTCCATTTGACTTTCAAATTAGTCTTATTTGTGGGAGTGGATTTCTTTGTAAATGGTAATTCTGTCTTGAAAGGGAAGATTGCAGGCAGAAATATTTTTCTTGTTAAGTATAGTTCTAATAATTGAAAGGTTTTAAGCTGCGCTACTTTTTAGACAAGTCCAAGGTACTCGTAGGCGGGTTCAGTTTGCAATGTTTTTAAGTTTTTTGTCTTAGCATGTGATATTTTGGTTAAGATTAATCCAGAACCGGAGGATGAGCAGCAGCATCCTTTTGGTTAATGGTAGTGAACACACTGCGAACCCCAAGCCGCCTGAAAAGCGTAGGGATTATGGCAACTCCTCCCTATTAAGAGAGAGGCCTTCGTCCAGTAGTGGACACCTTCTGGCTGATAATGATGCGTGTTTATTGCAGTATTTTTCTTTAAGTATAAACAATAGTGTACGTTTAATTTAAGTCATATTAAAATATAGGTATTTCATACTACAAAACAGACAAACAACAGTATAACCTTTTATACCTACTTTAAAGGGTATACTGTTTTTTATACTTTGCTAAACTTTGAACTAAATGATGTCTAATTTAGTTCAAAGTTTAGCAAAGTTAGCAGCAAATATAGGTAGGTAGGTTCATTTGGTTCTTATAAAATTTCATTAGTTTACTGCCATCGATATAGAATATAGGTAGAATATGAACTAAGCATTAAGCAATAGACATTCAACATTCCAAACACAGTACGAACCGCTCGCTTAATAAAGAAATTCCGAATTGTCGCCGCCGCGCCACCGAGCAATAGAAATCTCCAAGTGTCCCGCGCGAAATCGTAAACGGACAAGCGGCCAGCGGGCAGAATACAAAACAGCCCGACCCACCCCACTCACCCCTCGCACCCCTTCCATACCCTTCTTCCTTAATGTAACAAAGACACCCCTCTTACGCTTCGATGTATTTGTGTAGTTTTATTGTAGGTGTGTGAGGTTTGGTGTATGTGTGCGTCCGGTAGTGTGAGTATAGTTTGAAATATTTCATATTAAATTTCAGGCCTCCATCAATAATGCTCGGGTTATCTTTTGTTGGGAGTTCGGTCGGGTTAGTAGGAAAGGTTCGAAATTTCGGCTAGTTTGAGAAAACTATTGAAATATCGACCAAGTAAATATCGTGTTGTTTGAGGGTAGGTACACTATTATAAACGGGTCGTAATTATAATTATGTAATACCTATTTCTTTCTCTACGCCTCGTTATTAATAAAATATAAAATCAGCCTGGTGTACAGGCTAACGGAGAGATTAACACGACAACACATTTAAGGTTCTTTGTCTCCATAAAATAAAAAATAAAAAAGAGACACCTAAAAATACTATGATTTTCAATGCGATGAATAGGTAATTCTATCAGACAGACATAAGTAGGTACAGGAGTTTTGGCGGGAACACGAAAAATCATGTCGTTGCATTCTATTATTTTCTTAAACTTGTGTTTTTTCGCGAATTATTGATTAAAAATGGTGGTGTTTTATTCATTGAGTGTTGAATTACATGCACGAGTGTGGGCAAGTGATATAATGTGGTGAAACTTGTCTTTTCGTGTTGTTTTCAAAACTCCGTAGAAGCTCATAGTAAAGTCGCCACAACTTTACTAGGGCATGACTTGGACTCGACTATGACTGATTTCGTGTGACTGACTGTGATTTAATGACATATTTGACTTGATTTTAATAAAATAAACTTGAAAATTCATAAACTTGACACTGGCAGAATGCACAACGTGCGATGCCAATAACTAAGAAAAAAAAAAGTAGGTACAGTACATGTCAAAAAATAATATTCTTATTATGTAGAGTAGATGAATTATATGAATTACCTAATCCTACCTTCTATCTACATAATTACAAAGACTACTTATGGCTACTTACTTAATTGAAACTACAGTAATAATTGTTTTGTAAATATGTAGTTAAAAAACATCTTGAAATTACCTTCTCTTTCAACTAATGATTCGATTAAAGCGATGCCAATAAGAACAACATCGTTTTGAAATTCTAACTTGGAAAAGTCTAGAACTAATTCCGAAATGCGTGCAAAAGTTTATAATTAGTTAAAAGTCCCAATAAGAGCCTTTCACGCAAATTGTCTGAGCGCTTAATGTTAAAGAAAAACCGTTGCGACGCCACAGCACCACTTTGTGGGATGAAAATAAAATAGAATGGAGAATAAAAGTTGTAGGCAAAGTGTGAAAACTTCACGGTGATACCACTTTACCTCGACTTCCTCGCGTTGCTTCAAAAACTGTGATTTTGTTTTTAATTTTTTTGTCATTTTAAATGCGGTTCTTTTGTTTGTGCATTTGCTACTCATGGGTTTTATATTAATAAAAACGTGGATATCGAAATAGTTATTATCTGTTGTCTTTTCTTAAGTACCCACGAAAATAACCACCTAATCTAAATTATACATAATAACTTCAACCTGGAGATGAAAATTAAAGTATCTACGATTATAATGTATACTACGCCGAATATATAATAGGTTACTATGCCAAAAGGAGCTCTCATGGCTCATTGTACTGAATTGTACACAACATTTAAAACATTTTTTTGAATGGACCGACGTACCTAAAATCTTGTTTTATTCCTGTTTTCAATACCACAACGAATCGTCAGACGTGGGTTACATATCAGAAGATCTAAGTTTAATTGGTCTAATTTTACTAGAACTAAGGACGAAACACCTAATTAAGAATGTTTTTTTTTCTATCGAACACTTGTTTTTTCGAATTCACGTTTGGCTCTATGGTAGGTAAATAAAGTTGACTCAGTGATGAATACAATAACTTATTTTTGGCTTATTTATACCGAAGTATTGTATTTTATGAATAATAGGTAGGTATCTATTTACCTAATAATTATAATAGGTACCAACATAAAGTCCCTTCTCCGCGTATCATTAGCATAATGACGACCGGAACAGACGGAAATAAATCTCCGGGAAGGATTCGCGTAAACAAACCTACATGCTTGTATTGTGTTGTGAAATGACTAGCAACGACACGCGGTTTCACCCACTTTTTAATCTTCATTGTCTTAATTTTTACTCGTTATTTTTCATCTTCATTTAAGTTTATCGATGTTCATTTAATATTAAACAAGTGTTATTTATTTTGTAAGTAGTTTTAAGTGATTTTAAGCTTATTACTTTTCAACTTTTTTTTACTTTTTTTAAAATGTATGTTACGCGGTTACTCCGCCAATTATGAGTGATTCTTTTTTTCATTGGTAGGTGATATTTCAGAGGTGGTCTTAAAGTAAATTTTAGCAGTAGTTATTATTCTGTGGCAGTAGCAATCACACGAATTATATAAACACAATTGAAATTGAAATTAAATTTGATATAGTTATGGTCAGTTTTTTTTTCTTCCTAAATTTTGGCATTGCTTATGAACTCTGTGCCAGTGGCAAACTGTAATAATTTGAAGTTGCGGTGCGAAGATGCGGTCTACAACAGAGCAGGGGGTCTAGACAAGAACCACTTTCTGTTAGCGTTAACGCCTGCGGAAAGATAAAATTGTATTAAAATGACAGTAGCTTGAGAAATGTCACGTGACAACTTATATCATTTTCATACAATTTTATCTTTCCGCAAGCGTTAACGCTAACAGAAAGTGGTTCTTGTCTAGACCCTCTGGCACGCCTAGAAGAAACCTATTCACACGCGAAATTTCATCAAACAATTCACAGTTGCAGTTAATGTCTAAGGTTCAACTTAGCCAGTCAAATCCAAGTCAAGCCTCAGTAAAGCGGTGGCGACTTTACTGGAAGCTTAAAAAGAGTTTTGGCGGGAACATGGAAAAATCATGTCGCTGCATTCTATTATTTTCTTAAACTTGTGTTTTTTCGCGAATTTATGATTAAAATTGGTGGTGTTTTATTCGTTGAGTTTTGAATTACATTCACGAGTTTGGGCAAGTGGTATAATGTGGTGAAACGTGTCTTTTCGTGTTGTTTTCAAAACTCCGTAAAAGCTCATAGTAAAGTCGCCACAAGGGCATGACTAGACTTGACTGTGACTTACTAAGTGTGCCTTTGACTGTGACTAACTTTTCTTGAAATTCATCAAAAACTTGCTATATATTGCTATTTGACACCGCCAAATGCACAAAGTGCGACGCCATAATCCTCCTAGGAGGAAATAATAATGAGTTTTGCAGGCAACATTAAAATACACGTAAAACCATATTATATCACTTGCCCAAACTCGTGCATGTAATTCAACACTCAACGAACAAAACACCATCATTTTTAATCATTAAATCGCGATAAACACAAGTTTCAGGAGTAATGTAGGTATATAAACCTACATCACTTGAATTTCCAACAGTTGAGCGCGTGCACAAATATTCAATTAGTAAAATTAACTTTTACATACTTATCAATATTTGATAATGTACTTCTTGGAAAATAAAACAGAGCCACGACCTAAGTTGTTTTGCCACTACATTATTTTATAAGTACGTTCCCGCCAAATAAGTAGGCTGAGAACTCTAAATTTTTTCATAGAGTTTGTAAATAAATAGTTTGCGTTCATTGAGTAACTGTTGTGACTGTGAGTTCACTCACTGATTAAACTGGTCGAAATAAACAGAAGTTCTTAAATAGAACATTAGAGAACTAATCCAAGCCTAACAAAAGAGTATCGAATATCAATAGATAAGTTTTTATTATCTTCACCACTAATGCGAGTGAAAATTACCCCTAATAAGCTCTTACAGCTCTAACCGCTTAGTGTTTCGGGTCACGCAGACTAGATAATGCCTAAAATTGTATTTGAATACTCAAATCTAATAAAAGCTCTAATTTCTTAGAAATAAGACTTAAATTCTGATGAAAAGGTTGGTAAAAATATGTTTGCCGATTTAGGACTGGCCGATAATTTTCTTTGGAACGCTCCGATGGCGCGAATAATTGTGTTTTTCAAGTTGGCAGCACCGGAATTTGGAAGATTGAGTGCGATGCTTGAAATAGCCGCTGAACATTTTTTTTTTTTATTATGTAAACGATTCTCTATAATTAATATCTCTCTATTTTTATCGTAGACAGTTTTTTTATACCTAAACCGAATTTTACTTGAGAATATTAAAAGGTTAAAAGCCGTCACATTATAAAGATGCTTTAATATTTAATGTTATCTTAGAACTTATTTTATTTAAATACTATCTTTTTTTATATTTATATATTTTTATTTAAGTATTTATTAATACCATATATTTAAAATACCATAAATTATATTTATGTATATTTTAAGTAATAAAAACCTTAATTTAAAAAAACGCTACTATAATACCTATTTTACAATTTTAAGGCGAGCGATATTTTATCTTAACATAAAATATTATAGCATCTTCGTCGTCTGTGGATGCCCTTTATCCATTTTATTTTATTCAGATTTTTATGTAGATAGATCTAATCACACCAGTGTGAAGGTTAGTCGTCCGCGAAAAAAAAACATGGAAAAAGCTAAGCTAAACCAAGCTTAAACTTACTGGATGTGCCATCTGTAGCTGAGTGGCTAGCGCTTGTAGTGCTGCTACTCATCAGCAGATGGCGTGTTCAAATATTTTAGTGCGTGCCGTCGCCACTGGGAACGCTTCGATCATAGCTTCCATTAGCGGCACCTGGTGTCCAGTAGAACTACTAAAGCTTTAGTTTAAAATCTATCCGTAGGCATCAAAGACTATAAACCCTGTTGAATGATCGTCCGACTTCCCCTCATACGAAAATGTGTAGTTTAAAAACCACTGCTAACCACTGCGAGTACGTCAGAATTTCATTGAATTTCTTATCTCTGATTGCGTCATCCCAGTGATTGGACAATCGCAAGCATAGAATGCTACCTCGTCCCCTGCCCGCAACGGTGAGTCGTGTTGGTAGGAGAAATTATATTCACGAGCCATCAACAGGCTTATAATGATCTGTGATAGGCATCGACAACTAGACGAATTGATTGCTCTCGGTCACAATCACCACAATTTACTTCATCATCCAATCTGCCGTCCAATCAGGAGCCTTCCACATTCTATCTAAAAACTCTAACTTCTATTCTCATGTCAACCGCGATGAGTGGAACATAAAATGCCTTTGATTGCCTCGGCTACCCTTCGTCAATAAAGGCAACTTATCTAAGCTAAATAACTGCCCAGTGGCCTTGCCCACTAACAATTATAAAGCTAGCCAGGTGTGAGTTGGGATTACACACTGAAGACACCGTACTATTATAGATTTATCCCTAACAATATAAAAAATTATGTGTTTGCCAAAAAAAACTGGCTCTCTTTGACTCAGATCTGAATCTGATTTGAGCCAAAGAAGGAAACTCGATTTTGGTCGGTTGTTTACTGTTCTTTTTATGCTTAAAATTGTTCGCAAACAACACTTTTTTTATATGATCAATTGACGATACGAGCAAGACGTTCGCCTGGTGGTAAACGTCACGCCTGCCACTAACAGTAGCAGTGCTAGAATTGTGAACTTGCGAACACAATCTAGCGCCGCACTGCACTGCGCTCGTCACCCTGAGATATTAGAAGTTAAATCTCTTCATACCCAGTAATTTCTCTGGTAACATTACCCTTCAAACCGGAACACAGTAATGTTTGGTCACTACTGCTTGGCGGAAAATTACTAGAAAAGTTGAAGTCGGTTGTATTATATTTTTTTAAAGCGTATTATTGAATGTCTTCTGTTAGCCGAAACGCAATGCCCGCATTCTACCGAAAAGATCGCTGCGTTTAGTTCCATTTTCAAAAATAAAATGTTCTTTTTAGCCCCGCTCTGGTGCGCCATAATGACGGACTTTTTGAGCAAGAGCAGTGAATTTTTTCCGAACTACCTCGTATACCAATAATGATTTATTTAAGCCCCTTGTATAACAATCTACTATTTAATACGTTTTAGTGTTTTATGCATAAGACGGTAAGAGTTTTCTAATCCAAATACAAATCACATTACTATTACCCCTCGGGATATAATGTTGTATGAAAATCCTTTGGGATGTAACGCCTTGCTTTACGTTGAGATTGCGTAATATGTAATGGGAGATTTACTGACAGGCAATTTAAAAAAAGAAGCTTATTGTAGATGGCTCTGACTTTGTGCAGACCAAACGTGGCTGTCATTGTCATTTATTTTTATTTTTTATGTGCCACAACTCGAAAATATTACGCTGTTTTTGACTGGCACGTACCTATATTCTGCGCTATCTATATAGAGTTGAAGAAAACAACATTTTTTTTATTGCCTGTCAGAAAATCGCCCAATGTTTGGTCAATTTTTAAAATTAATTGACAGATCTAAACGAATTAAAATATTGCTATCACTTTTTTATCAGACATGCTAGCTAAGGACAGCAATACTTTAGATAATTTAATTCAGTCAACTCAAACCAATGATATTCAAACCTTCAAAATCGAACAGTGTCGAGCAAGTGGTATCAAAATTAAATTGCACCTATATTTTGTACAATCATATAATGACATAATTAATAAATCACCAAAATCAGACATTTTAATTGTAATTTATCTATTAATTATTACATCGATATACATTTTCTAAAGTAAACATCTCACATTTCCAGCCAAGCTGTACAATTCTCCGGGAAGACCGGTCCAGCAGCTGTGGCCGACACAAAAAACACCAGGCGCGGTGGAAGACCATTGTGTCCAGATTAGAGGTCAAGTTGGGGAGATGGGTTGTGGATGCTCGATGATTTTTCTAAATATAATTATTTTTTCTTAAATAAAATGTATGCATTTTGAAGAAGTTATTTCGATGTAATACTTCTATTCCTTTATATTTCTTTGCAGGTTAAAGTTATCTCTATCAGTGGGTAATTTTATAAGAGACAGAATATAACCACTTTTAATATTGTTTTATTCTTGAATAGTATATAAACAAGTCTACTTTTCAACCGACTTCAAAATAGGAGGTTCTCAATTCAACTGTATGTTTTTTTGTACGTATGTTACGCGATTACTCCGCCAATTACGAACCGATTTTGATGATTCTTTTTTTGTTTGGTAGGTAATAATTCAGAGGTGGTATTGTGGTATATTGGTGGCCTGTGTTTTATCGAAATCGGTTTAGTAGTTTCGTTTTTAAATCAAAATTACTAGACAATATGAAGATGTCATCCAGGTATTCGAAGTTGAAGTCGGTTGTGTTTTAAAAAAAATATTATACGTAATATAAATATTAATTATATATTAATCGTATTATTAAAGAACCTTTTTAGGATTCATAATTAATCCTTCGTAGTAAAAAGCTAAAAAATGGGATAAGGCTTTGATTTCTGTCGGTCTGTATCTCATAGCTGGTTTTCTTAGTATAAAAGCTATCAATCTATCTATCTTTATATATAAAAGGCTATGTCCTGACTGATTGACTGACTGACTGACAGACAACGCACAGCCCAAACCGCTGGTCGTACAGACTTGAAATTTGGAGGGTGTATTCGTCTCGATGCGTAGGGATGTACGAAGAAAGGATTTTTCAAAATTCGACGCCTAAGGGGGGGAAAGGGGGTGGAATGTTGTATGGAAAGTTCTTTGTTTTGAAGTTATAGTGAAGAAAATTGATATTTGGGTAGTTCATTCAAGGGGCAGGCGGGGGAATGACGGGGGGGAGTTTGGGGGGGGGGGGGGGTTGGGGGGAAGGATTGAGGGGGTTGGTAGAGTCGGTAGAGCTCTAACGCTTACGAAAGCCTCTGAAGCTTACGAAAGGGTCCAAATTCTATAAAGTCAAAAATCAATCATCATCATCATCAGCCAGAAGATGTCTACTGCTGGACGACGCCTCCCCCTTAAAATGGAGGGATTGCGAGAGACTCTCACCACCGAGGACGCTGCTACCCGTCCTTGGGTGGTTCTGGATGCAGCTTTAGGACATAACCAAGACCAACTCGTTCTTTATAACTCGTTGAAATTGTCTTAACTTAATTTGTTCTGGCCATAAAGAAAAATCTATTTTAAAAAGAATGAACCCGCAACAAACATGGTGTTAAAATTTATTGTCATTTATAAATACACAACATAGTGTGGCGAGTATTGAGACCAACAGTCAAGAAAATAGTAAAAATCGCGAGCTTATACAGATAATCACACAAGTGCTTAAGAATTGAATTGATGAAAGATTACCATTATTATTTACAATAATAAACTTTTTTTACATTAACCTTGTGATCGCGTAAGTAATTCTGTAGTATGTATGTTGGTTACCTAGAAGGCCTTAACCAATCTTAATAAATGTTAGCAGATCATTACATGAAAACTTTAGAAACTCTTTCCCGGAAAACACAGGAAAATCTTAATATTACAGGTAAAATTCAGGAGACACGATAAGTATAAGATTGCTAGAATTAAACTAAAATCGATAAAATTTAATAGAAAATGTAGTTTCTAGAAGGTTGAGATGCCGTAGAATTTTATCAATAGGTAGAGAAAGATAGACTAGATATTTCATGATGATGTCTTAATAACAGTACAATTTAAAAAGCAGACACGCCTTTGTCGCAGCCCAAGTGCAGAATGGACGGTGGAATGGTGAAATGTATAATTATTATTTTCTTCATTTGTTCTTCCTCAATTATGTATGAGTCGTCATCAGCCATAAAACATCCACTGCTGGACGAAGGCCTCCCCTTAATAGAGGTGTGTTGCCATAATACCCATGCTTGGCAGGCGGCTTGGGGATCGCGGATTGCTCACCACCGTTAACCGAGAGGACGCTGCTGCCCGTCATCCGGTGGTTCTGGTTGCAGATTTAGGACATACCCAGGTACAACCTTATTCCATTTACCAATTCGAAACCTTGAGATATCTCCCATATGCACGTGGCCTAGTGGCGAATCTTTCACATAATTTTTTTGCCAAACTTACTTACATTCGTACGCCATATAATAAACGAAAACCAACAACACTTTTCTGCTGCACAGTACCTGTTGAGCGCGCCTCATCTTTTTGTTTCCCATACGCGATCCGCGTTTTAAAAATCGAATAAATCAAAATAACCGATCACAGGACAAAAGCTCATTCACAATTTAAAAATAAAACCAGTTTTTTCTTTATTATTTTTTAATGCCATACAGCATCCGCGGACTCTGATCTTTTGTAAGGATATCAAAAGACAAAGTGGTTTCGATGGACCGGTTTTGAGTTTTATTATATTTTTTTCTTTTTGTGTCGTTATTTAGGTCAGTAACGGCTAGTTTGCGCGTTCTAAACTTGAATCAGTACAAATCGAATCTCGTTGAGGGAAGCTGTTTTTTGTGACGATACGTTTGCTTAGTTGTGACCTAAAGTTGTGACACTGAAAATCTGAAGTAGTGCCTTTTACTTAGTTCATTGACATTTGAGAATCTAGCCATTGTGACGTTTTGTGACCGATTACTATTAGAATGAATTACGATAATTAAAAAACCTAAAAACTACTTAAAATTTAAGGTATGAACTTAACATTTATAGGTAAGTACTTTCTTAAAATATAACACAAGAGACGAGAGGTAGGTATAGGTACGCTGATTAACGCATTTTTTTGTGAATTTACGAACTTTGATTACATAGGTACTATGTATATAGAGAAAGATCTCGCGCAAAATTCTTCAAAAATTTCACTAACAGAACCAATGTATTTCCACTAATAATAAAAAAAAAATTCGGGCGCATGCTAATCTGAAACAGATTGTGTTGAATTAAAACTATGTATAAACATAAGGAAGAATTTATCCTTAATTTAAATACTCATAGAAAAAAACAATTCACACATACACAATTATGCTCACCTATTTACAGCAAAAGTGTAAACAAAATAACCGCCAAAAAACGTCAATACAATCCAATAGGTACGTAGAGTAGGGTACGTACCATTCGGGTATTGATTTTGCATCCCCTTTCTGCAATTTTTTCTACATAACAATGAAGAAAGTAAAGGAGGAGTTTGAGGGCCCGCGCCCCTACGTGCGTGTGTGTGTGTGTGTGTAGTGGCACGCGCGTGTGTGCGTGCTGAGACGATCGCGACTCAAGCGAGGGGAGGCGTTTGAAGGGGTGAGTGGTTTTGATACTTTCGAAATGCAAAAAATAATACCAATTATCAGTACTATAAATACTAAGACTTATTCTACTAATTTATTACTAGTGCCTTGGGGAAAACGACCCCCTTGGATACCTTTCAAGCTTCTTTACCAATATGGGTCATTCATTTTATTACTAAATATACGTACAAACGCTGTTTAGTCCTAGACAAAGACTAGGACAGACTTAGACTTCGCTTGGCGTGGTCAATTTGTTCTCGGGCACGCGATTTCTCGTTGTAGCTCAAAAGTCTTGACGCGAAGCGAAAGGTGAATGAAGGTGACACACAAGATTCGTACCAATAGATTGTACGAATTGGTACGAATCTTGTGTGTAACTATTAAAGATAATTTAATATTATATAAAAGATGATATAATACTATACTAGTAGTATTACCGTCTCTAACTGCTATCAAAGGGCCTAGAAAATTTGCGAGAATTACAGAATACTGAAACGATAGTAGAGTAGAGTAGAGAGTTTTTATATATAGGAGATAACTCATGTCTAATTAAGTCCGAACAAAAAACAAAACAAAACTATTTCAAATCCACGTCAGTTTTCATAGTAAAATGTATTAACAATAATGAGCTTGTCAGGGGTCCAGAACTGCTTTTTTCATACATATAATCGCAAATATTTAGGCTAGGCCCTCAAATCTATCAGGAAATGGTGTCTGTAAGCTCTGGCTCTGACAAAAAAATTGAAAATGATAAACATTATCTGGCTTAGTGATCTTTTTACTCAAATTTCGCCATAATTGGGTTGATTGATTAGCCCCAAAAGGCTTATTAGATAAAATAGACAATAAACGTATAAAATAATATCCCAAATTACATAAGTGTGATTCGGTAAGCCTCCTTAGAATCACTTTACAAAGTACCAAACCGTCAAAGTCTTTCTATAAGAAATGAGGGGTCGAAGAAAGCATCTCTTAGCGCCCCTCCTTGCACTCACACAGCCGTGCCGTTTGTGTATCTAAAAAAATACTCAAAACACACATATAACCCGAGCTATCAATAGAATCATTAGAAGCATTTCTTTGATGCAGCCTGCTTTTAGCGGACCACGATACCACTTTACTTACGCGTAGATGGAACTCGATTTTCAACCTTATGGTAATGAAAATTTGGAAACATTTTAAGAAGTGATATGAATTATGTTGGTGAAGGAGTAATTGCGTCTTCGCCAATTTTTTCTTTTAGTTCCGGAAAGGGCTAGGGAGCTACCCTCGCGTAGATTTTGTTTGATGTAAGCCACATCTTGCAAGATGGATGAATGGTGTTTTTAATTTTGACGGCTTTTCTGTTTTTTTTTAAATACGGTTTTTATCTTAAACTTTTTCGTTGAACCTTTTTGTTTATATCCATAAGGCTTTGTTTTCAATTCTGTATACATATTTTCCTTTACAAAATAAATACAGTCTCTAAATTTTAGCAAGTTTAGGTTTCTGTACTTTGGACGCTACATAAATCATCTCTTGTAGATGGAAACGGGCCAATAATTATGATGAAAGGTATACCTAATAATTATGCGCGCAGCATGTTTTTTTAGAATACTAAAACCACTATAATCTATTATTATTTACCTATTTTTATATGACCATTTAATGTTAACTAGGTAGTCAAATTTCGGGAGCACTAAATTATAAAATTAAAATAAGGTGTAGCCGATTTGGAGGCTTTATTACTACTGATCATATTATTTAGAATTACATCTTAAAGCTAGCTTACATCTACTTGAGTGGCGCGACCACCGAAGATGCTTATTCAGCAGTCCCTTGTGCTTCCAAAGAATTGCATTGGAAGCTGAATAAGCAGGCTCTACAGACGGGCGAGATGGGAAGGCATAACTAGGTACGTCAGTGTTTTTGTTATAAACTATCACGGCTGTTCACTAGTCAGTCTGCCCGTGAACATGGTGCATTCTGCGCTGAAATATCGGGAGCTCATTTCACAACATAATCACGGTAAATATCCCGTCAAGATTATTAGAACTGTAGGTACGTCAGTCCCACTGAAGGAGTAGGACCTTCGCTTTTCTGTGGTCAGTCCCATCATTTACACCTCGTATAACGTTTTTAAAGTAGAAAAATCACATAATACCAACATAACACCATAGGCACTTAAGTATTGTAAGAGTTAAGTAAGAAGCATTTTAGGTATGTATGTGCCGCACTTATCAAATTTCGTCTCTTTATGACAGCTGTCATAAAGAGCATCGGTCGTCGGATGTCGGTCTATATCACTGATCTCTATTATACAATAGAGGTCAGTGGTCCATATCCACCAAGTTCCTGACCCAGCAGTTTAGTGGATTTACATACACCATTGATTTGTTCTCCGGGCGTATGCAGGTTTCCTTGCAATGTTTTCCTTCACCAAAATACCAGTATGAAAATCTAAACAATGAACTCTAAAGCGCTCTTTGGTACGGACCCGGAATTTGAACCTACAATCTCACGTTCCCGAGTCAAGCGATCTCGCATTAGGCTGCCACGGCTTTATGCCATGAATAGTAACACTAAATCATAGGGGTTCAATAAAGAATACGTAAATAATATCGTTAAATAATAAGCAAATAAATTGCGAAAGCAAACCTACTCATAACTTATCGAATTATCATAAAGGGTGTATCGCAACCATGACTGATCGATTTTAATATTAGCATTAGAGACAACCGCAGACCGAGGTGCGTAGGGGATGATATGAGCTAGAACTATGTAAATCTTAATAATAACATATAGATGGCTAATATAACTAAGCATGGAGATAGATTTGTAGTGATGATAGCTCAGTGGTTTTAGGTTTTCGGATCGCATAGGTACTAAAGAGCGTCGCTCGGTTCAAATCTCAACAAAGACTTTGCCGATCGTCTGGTGCTAAGCGTCACGCCTGTCCATAATAGTAGCAGTGCTAAAATTGTGAACTTGCGAACAAAAAGGGGGTCATAGAGTCGAGTGGAGGTCTAGTAAGGACAGTCTCCAATTCGATTACAACTAGAAAAAATATCAGTGGTCGACCTACACCCAGCCCAGGGAGGGGGTCATGACCCCCATGACCCCTCCCCCCCTGGATCCCTCCTTGATTTACCAACCTCTACGCACTTATGTAACTTTCATAATAAATTGTTAAAATGTTATAAACAAGGGACATCTAATATCGGGTCTATCCACTAGTCCCATCGTGTTGTCCCGTGATGGGCAACTGCCACTATTTTAACCCAGCCCATGGGTAAAGTAGCACCAATTTTTTATTTCAGCATCTAATCGCGGTACTTATAACTGTATCCTTATAAATGTCTCGTCAAAAGAGTATCTAACATTTCCTGAATATTTTTAATATTTTGACTAAATGCTTAGGACATTTTCCATATGCAGGTGGCCTAGTGGTACTAATATCTATAAGTCTATCTATCTATAGAATTTAATACTTACATGACTACGTATGTCTATTGAAAATGGGGCACGTGAAATAAACGGACTGCAATTATAAGATAGTAGGATTATAATTCCAATAACAGATCCAAGAAACGAAGCCGTAAACCCTCGACAGCAATGAAACGATGCGTGTAACGAGAGCGGACGGTGCGGGGTAGACTGCTACTGAAGTTATGCTACCCTGGTACTGAAGCGTCCTGCTGAGACGGACTACTTAGCGCCGGACACCGGGACCTGTGGCACAAGTTATAAGACAGTTCTATTATTATTTAAGGGATATTTACCGTGATTATGTTGTGAAAAGCAGCGACGGTGATAATGGAATGGACGGGCCCAGCGCTTGCAAATCAATCAAAATTAACAAGACAACACAATCAAGCATACCTAGCTAAAAGTATGCATATTACATTTGCCGGAAAATAGAGATAGCGAATCTAATTACTGCATGACAATTTGTCTTTTAGCCGTATGATACGACAATACAAACTTTTAATACACATGTTAGAAGTTTGTATTGTCGTGTGTACAATACAAACTTCTAATACACATGTACAATATGTCATTGTCAATATGTAATATGTCAACTTCTAATACACATGTACTAGAAGTTTGTATTGTCGTATCATACGGCTTGCATGTCGCAAAGGCAGCGTATGACTGAAGGGAGTGGAGAGCCGGCGCTCAACATAGTCTTCAAAATCCGTGCGCTTATTTCCCGTCCATTCATCTTATCATTGTCGCTGGTGAAAAGAGCTCCCGATATTTCGGCGCAGTTGCATGCACCATGTCACGGACGGATGTCTGTCCGTGAACATGGTGCACAAGTTATAAGATCCTGATATTTGTTGACGCTTCAAGCCTAGTTAACGTTCAAAACACAATGATGCAAATGCAAATGTCTAAAAGAACCCGAAGTATATCACCCTACAAATATAAACTGAACGTAACAGTGTCTGTGTACTTAATACAATTTATGAGTATTATGAAATGTTTAATTTAATTCAACATTGGAATAGTTCACTGATATTTCAATAAATTTACCATATTTTTAATGACGTATTGACTACGGCGTTTTAGATAAAGAATTGTACAATGTGTAACAAAAAGGTTCAACAATACGGAAGGGCATGTATGTACTTATTTACTTTGGGGCCAACCCTGAAATCGCGAAAAAAAACAACTGATCCATACATTTTGTCCAAGGTCAATGAAGTTTTTGTATGGAACAGCTAATTTTATTTTTGCGAATTCAGGGTTGGCCCCATAGTAAAAGTTTTTATATAATTATATGTACATACATACCCTTTCGTATTGTTGAACCTTTTTGTTACAAATTGTACAGTATTGTATAACTTGTGTAACTTTGGTGTCATTCATAAACTATTGTATTGTATAGAGTAGAGCGGGCGGTGCGGGGTGGACTGCTAGTGAAGTTTTATACTATCCTGGTTCTGAAGCGTTCTGCTGAGACGGACTACTTAGCTTCGGGACTTCTTGACTTTGGGAGCTGCACTTACTTACTTTTTCCGCTGGCGCAGTAACCCAAAGTGGGTGTTGGCCTCCGAAACAAGAAAACGCCATTGGCTCCGGTCAGAGGTTCTAGACAAGAACCACTTTCTGTTAGCGTTAACGCTTGCGGAAAGACAAAATTGTATGAAAATGACATTAGCAGTCACGTAATATTTCTCAAGCTTGTCATTTTCATAGAATTTTATCTTTCCGCAGGCGTTAACGCTAACTGAAAGTGGTTCTTGTCTTGACCCCCAGGTCCGTCAGCTTGTAGCTCACGTAGGTGACGTACTCGTAGGTCCAACTCTACGGCGTCTTTGCAGCGATACGATAGAGAGCTGTGCTGAGACGGGCCATTAAGTAGACACCAGAATATGTAGGAAAAATTCTAAGAAAATCGTGTGAAAAAGAAATAAAGTAACCATATAAAGTAGATAGATATTTCAAAAAGAACATAAAATTAATAATACAATAAAGCGGTGCGATGTTGCTATGTAAAATGATAAGTTTTAAAGTGTAAATCACTTTACACTTGTACCACAGCTTAAAATATTATTATCTAGCACACCTACTTCGAAACTGATAAGTGGAAACCACATGTGCAGAGGAACGTGAGCGGGTGTACCCATGCAACTATTTATGTAAGCCTCACAACTCTGTTGGTTAGCTCTGCAATGAGAGCTGTATTCGATTTACACCAAGGAACGACATTTGTGTGACGAACCACGTTTACAAAATGTAACAAATAGGTTCAACAATACTGAAGGGTGTCCTCATCACTATGAACAACGTATGTCTCTAACCAGAGACGAATAATGGTTGTATTGTAATTCTACAGTTACGTGTTATGTACCTAAGTATTGTTTCAAATTGTCTGTTCTGCTAAAATTATAGTCTTCATTATCTGATTTCTCTGTATAAACACTGTTTATGGTGAATGTTGTATACGCCTGTAAAAGGAGATCGTATTAGATCCTTGTGTTATGTACCTACTTTAAGAATGTGTAATAATGTTCACTGTTGGCGTAGCTATCTCAATAAATAAATAACAACTTTTACTATGGGTTCAAATATGAAATTACGAAAAAAATACAACTGTTCCATACAAAAAGTTCATTAACCTTGGACATAAGTATGGAAGAACTACGGTATGGATTATTTTTCGCGATTTCAAGGTTGGCCCCTTAGTTAAAGTTGTGAGTAGATTACCTATGAAAAGATTTTAAAAAAATTGGAACGGTGAAGCTGAGACAAAAAGGGAATAATTATGTATAATATTATTACGATTCACCAAAATATAGAGAAAGTTAAAATTGGGTATAATCAATTTCAACTATGCACCCTAAATCTCTATTTACTACGAACGTTGCTTAAAACAGAGCTCTACGAACTCTGGGTGTTTGCGGAACAGAGCAATAAAAGAGAGCGGATTCCAAGCTTCCTCAGGAATCTATTTGTCCTACTACTGCTACTACTAGTAACTACTACTATATCTATCTATATATATTAGTTTATTATTTTATGGTTAGGTAATTTAAGTATTAGTATTGTTATTTTAAAATTGTTAAGTTAAGTTCTATGTCTGTATCTTGTAGTTATTTAATATTGCGCACCCCGTCTTCTATATGTTCTTCGAATCCTTTCCATCCAAAGGTTGCCTGGAAGAGATCGCTTTTAGCGATAAGGCCGCCAATTGTAACACTTTTTTGTGTTATGATCATCATGACTGTTATCATTTCTTTCGGCGTGTACAATAAAGAGTTAATCTATCTATCTATCTACTAATACTACTACCTACTACTACTACTACTACTACTACTACAACTACTACTGCTGCTCCTACTACCACTACTACTACTGTTTGTCCTCAATTGCGTATTGGTAGCTATAGCTAGAATAATAGTTTTTAAACCGACTTCAAATAAAGAGGTTATCAATTCGACACGTAGGTAATAATATTTGTTTTTTTTTGCAAATTTTGCGCTATGAGTAATATGAATCAAAACTGAAATCCAGAAATGACATTAAGACGGTAGATTTGCAGTTACCGTCGCTAATAGCGCATCCGGCGGAAGTGCCGCCCTCCGGCCGCACCCGCCCGCCCAGAGAAGACGAGCCGCCCTTCGATATAGTAAATCAAACTCATGCCAAATATATCGCAGTATTTATGACATCATTGAGAATCTTAAACAGTAATTTTTATACTAGGCTATAAAGTTGCTCTTTGAGGCGATTGTATTTTATTATAGGTATGTACTCTATTTATGTAGTGGTAGGGCTCTACTGCAGAGTCCGCCTGGGGAAGTATTTACCTTTGCCAGTTATTCAGCCGCCAAGCAGTAGTGTGCAAGCATTACTGTATTCCGGTTTGAAGGGCAATGTTACCAGAGAAATTACTGGGTATGAAGAGATTTAACATCTAATATCTCAAAGGTGACGCGCGCAGTACAGTATTACGGCGCAGGATTGTGTTCGCAAGTTCACAATTCTGACACTGCTACTGTTAGTGGCAGGCGTGCGTGACGCTTTCCACCAGGCAAACGTATTGCTCGTCTTGTCACATAAATATATTTAAAAAAAAGGTGAACGTTTTTCACACAGCCCTAGGCTAGGCTAAGCAAAGCTTGTATTAATAGTAGTACCTAGTTGTTTATAGTATAGTATTTATGTCTTTGTCAGATATTTACTAGCTGACCCACCCCAGCTTCGCACGGTGGTAACCGACTTTTTTCCCGTAAATTTTTCCGATTTTTCTTTTCATAATACCTTGCTCGAAATCAAGGAATAAAAAAATTTGCTAAATAAAAAAATGCTAAATTGGTCCAGCCGTTCTCGAGTTTTGCGCATAGCAACACATTTAGCGATTCATTTTTATTTCTAAAGAAAGGAGAGAAGATCACTCTAATATTATAAATATGAAAATTTGACGGTATTTGTGTGTATGTATTTATGTATGCTACCTCATCACGGCAAAACGGCTGAACGGATTTGGATGAAACTCAGAATGGGGACAGCTTATTTTCCGAAATAATCTTTTTGTCCTCATCTTCATCAGCGCTCTTCATCATCACATGGGTAAATCCGCGGAGCGCAACTAGTTCTAAATACGTTAGTCCTGTCCATGAAACGGTTGCCTGGAAGTAATCGCTTGATAAGGCAGGCCCTGTCGATACATGTACCATTCGTTTTCAAGTTCTTTTACTTCTCGTATCATCATCATCATCATCAGCCCGGAGACGTCCACTGCTGACCGAAGGCCTCCCCCTTAGACCGCCACACTGTACGACAACCTGCCATTTGCATCCACCGGTTGCCCGCGACTTTTACAATGTCGTCGGTCCACCTAGTGGGAGGCCGTTCTACGCTGCGTAGGACGGTTCGCGGTACTTCTCGTATACGATAAAGATATGTAATGTTTATTTCTGTATATTTTTCCTTTTTTTCTTTTTTAATTTTCTATTTTCTATCTCTTTCGTTTTCATAATTGTTTTTATCTGTATATTTTTTTGAAAGCTTGTCTAGCTTCATTAAGTAGGTATGGGTCGCGTCATGAAAAAAGAACGCTAGCGGTTAAGCTGCGCAGTAGGCGATTTAGGCGATACCTAATATACTTTGCCATGTACCTAGCAATAACCAATATACGAAGCTGCGAGCAAAAGACTAATTAATAATTATTTACAACAATAGGCCTAGTTCTTTTATGCGCAAGTGTACACATGCGCAAACACACCCCCTCTACTTTCTTCCAGCGTTATTTTTACATGACGCGACCTGTACAAACTTGAATATTTTACCCCTGGTCAATTAATTTGGACATGAACTACTTTGTCTTACAAGGGTAGCATGTGCTCTACTTGTCCTTGCCTAGATTGCCTACTGCCCGAGTGAAGGCCACACATTACATTTGCATAAGAAAACGGGTCCTCCTTTATCAGCTCCCTTTACATTTGGGGCTCGCTATCGAATGATTCAAAGTAATAGAGGCAGTGCAGTGACGCCCTGGAATCTGTCTTGTTCCTCAAAGTTCTGAATACCGCTACACTGTTATCTTTTTAACCGACTTCAAAAATTCAAGGTTCTCAATTCGACTGTATGTTTTTTTTAGGTATGTATGTTACGCGATTACTCCGCCAATTATGAACTGATTTTGATGATTATTTTTTTGTTTGGTAGGTTTAGAGGTTATATATTTTTTTTAACGAAATCCGTTCAGTTGTTTGGTTTTTAAATCAAAATTACTAGAAAATATGAAAATTTCATCCAGGTATTCGATTTTGATGAACCTTTTTTTGTTTAGTAGGTCCTACTTCATAGGTGGTCCCATATACATTTAATCAAAATCGATTTAGTATTTTGGGTTTTAAATCAAAATTACTGGATAAATAAATCCTTATAACTAAAAAATATGAATAGGTCATAAAGGTAGTCAAAATTGAAGTCGGTTGTTTATTTTTTTTAAACGCGTATTATTATTATTATTTCAAACCGAATTAAAAAATTAAGGTTCTCAATTCAGGGGTTTCCCACTGCTATGACCGAGTTTATCGAAATCGGTTGAGTAGTTTTGTTTTTAATTAAAATTAACTGGAAATAAGGCCATAAAGGGCGTAGGTACATCAAAACAAACCCCTTTTACAATCTGGGCCAGATTGTATTTATCATGAAAGATCCATTCGAGAAGCGGATCTTACCATCAGTAGAAGGTCTCGCTCTTTACTTGTCTCGATAAAATTTATCTGCTTCTTCGTTTATCATCAGACGAGAAGACAGTCAAACGCAAGGCTTTAAAAAAAACGATTTCTTCGTCTATTAACTGCTCAGTGACTTTAGGCTATATTTTTTATGCAGTACAGCAAACTGCGAAGCCGCTACTAAAACTTTGTAAATAAAACTAGTCAGGTTTAAGAGAAATATAAAGTAGGTATCTCGTAGTAGTTGAGGTAAGTATTTTAATGATATCATAAAGGTATTCTATTTAAGTAACCTCAAAGCAGTTTTAGTTGTATAAGCATGAATGTACGTTGGCAACTAAGACCAAGGAAACACCCACTGTAGATCTAATTCTATAGGATACGCATTATATACAGTCAGCTTATAAGCTTTTTGCTACAAAAAAAAACCACAACAATTTTCATAATAAAAGTATTTTAATGTTTTTAGTTATAAAATACTAACTACGAGTATAGTCGAAAGTATCCGACTTATATAAATGCCCGCATAAATTAAATAAAAAAGTTATAAAAGACTTGAAGATTTTTTATGCACAGCCGTGCGTGACGACCGAGAGCGAAAGAGAGAGAATAAATTTCCCTCTTTTTTCCAATATCTTCCCCCTCCCTCCTTTTCCAGCAAACTCAATGGCTTTCTGAAAAACATTAATAAATTAAACTTTTTTTGTACTCTTTTTTTTGTTAACCTGTATCTTTTCAACCGCCTTCAAAAAAGGAGGTTCTCAATTCGACTGTATGTTTTTTTTTGTATGTATGTTACGCGATTACTTCGCCAATTATGAACTGAATTTGATGATTATTTTTTTGTTTGGTAGGTTTAGAGGTTCTATTTTTTTTTAACGAAATCCGTTCAGTAGTTTGGTTTTTTAAATCAAAATAACTAGAAAATATGAAAATTTCATCCAGGTATTCGAAGTTGAAGTCGGTTATATATTTTTTTAAAGCGTATTATTATTATTGTTTGTTACGTTTGATTTTATCAAAACTATATCAATAAAATTTTTAGAAAAGAAGCAAGACATCACGAAATAACGACAGAATTTTGTATGGATCTTAATGCATAATAAATTACGTATTAATATTATTACAAAACTGTTACGTTATACTCCAAAACTAGACTTGCTACTTTCGAGCCAACCTTGGCCGATCTAGATACACTATGGGAAATACAGTTCTCTTGCATTCTGGTTGGTAAACTGGATTGCTGGACCAAAACAACACGTCTAGGAATGCTAATTCCTTCTTATCGTGATCTCTACTACTGTGATCCACTGACCTAATGCCAAGTGCTCAGGAAACGGATCTGTGAGCCATTGTGAGTATTCGTGAGACGGGAAGCAAGACTTCCCTTTGGTGATAAATCGCAAGTTTTGGCACAGCCTTTGGTTCTGTTATGCTCGTAACTTATAGATATATAGGTATAAGAATCTTACTTAAATATTATTTAAATATGACATAGGGGTCTTTGATTCATTATTATATACAGGCTGTTAGCATGTGTGTATGGAACAGCTACTTATTTTTCGTGTTTTTTTTCTTAAACAATAATGGAGAGAAAATGGGACAAGAAAACAAAGACACTAAAGGAGAATATGAACAAAAATTAAATACGAATGTTATCACTTGTCAGATAAGATTAAATTAACATACATACAAAAATATTATTGTTGATGGTTAGATAGAATTACGATATTTTTGTTCGGAAAGGAAACTGGATATAATAAACACTAGATTTTTTTTATGAATCTAATGACAGATTTAACGACTTGGTTTACCCAGTTTTAAAGTTTTTATTCTAGAATCAGCAGCGCGAGTACCGTTCTTGACGATCGTTATATTTGACATTTAAATCGGTATAATTCGATAAAATTCGGTATATTCTCAAATTCGTCTAAGTAAATCTGCTATATTGACACGTCTAGCGACATAGAACGGTACTCGCGCAAAAAACACAAACAAAAATATCTACTAAAGCCACGAAAAAAACTATATAAAGGGTCATTACATTTTTCTCTTGACCGCCCATTAAATGCCACAAATGAATTCCATAAAAAAGTCAACCACAAAACAAATTTGCCTGAGTCGAAAATATTTTTCTTTTTTCTCAAAAACAAGGAAGTGGCGGGCGGCTAACGAGCGCCTCGGGGGCGCCAATGTCGTCGGGAACGTTCTTAGCCTCATTAAATCCAATAACTTGCCACATTTACATGAGGAAAAGATAAAGACGAAAGACAAGAAGCTCCCTCGGCCGACGCCATTTTACTTTTTTGAATTTCGAAGGGGAGAAGAATAGGGGTGTAGCTACTTCGTATCGAAACTTGCGAATTTATTGCGCTCACTCAGCATACGATCCATTGCGTAATTTCGGATGCTGGGGCATTTTTTCCTGTTTCTCCCCCTTCGAAACTCATTGGGCAAAGTTGCTGTGGTTGCCATTTAATGATATGGAACGATGATTATGATGTTATTGCTTTTTCAATTGTAGTGTAAATAATATTCTTGGTATTGTTGCGAACGATTATGACATCGAATAAGCAAAATAATTATATTATGTTTAATATTTTTAGCAGTTTTTAGCGCTGCATTGCACAATGCACAACCCTATGATAATCTTTGCTCTAACCTTGGCAACGATCATAATCACATTCATTCAATTATGTATAGTTAACTAATTAAATAATTAATTAAATAATGTTTATTTCATCCAAAACATAATCAACCTGCTCCTAAGTAAAAGCCTGTACATTTTCAACACTATTAGGCTAAAAATAAGACAATTTTTTCTTTCTTAGTTATTGGCATCGCACGTTGTGCATTCTGCCAGTGTCACGTTATGAATTTTCAAGATTTTTACTAAAACCAAGTCAAATATGTCATGAAATCACAGTCAATCACACGAAGTTAGTCATAGTCGAGACCAAGTCATGCCCTAGTAAAGTTGTGGCGACTTTCTTTCTAGCTTCTACGGAGATTTGGAAACAACACGAAAATACATGCTCCACCACATTATATCACTTGCCCACACTCGTGCACGTAATTCAACACTCAATGAATAAAACACCACCATTTTTAATCATTAATTCGCGAAAAAACACAAGTTTAAGAAAATAATAGAATGCAACGACATGATTTTTCCGTGTTCCCGCCAAAACTCAAAAAATAAGACATTGTTTATTGAATATGCATCTACTGATGACATTAGAATTGATTCTATATTTAAATACGTATTTAATGGAAGTGGATTATTAAAAGGTCCGGTCGCTTGGTCTCTATAGGTACTCATTCCGCCAACTTTCCGTGATTATGCTACGAGGGCTCTATAGGTACGATAGGTAGATATTTTATTACATTCTATCAAAAATAATGTATAATACCTAAGTATACTTTAATTCTATGAGTTTTTAGACATGAGGCTGTCATTTTACTATCGGTGTTTTTTTTACGGTATTTGCACCAAATCTTTATGGTTTGTGGACTAGACAGTATATTTACGAGGACATGTTTTTAGGGTTCCGTAGGTACCTTAAAAGGAAAAAGGAACCCTTATAGGATCACTTCGTTGTTCGTCTGTCTGTCTGTCAAGACCGTTTTTGTTTAAATTTGTATCAGATATGTAGATATAACGTTAAAACCTTTAAAAGTCAAGCTTCTTACACAACGCAATCAAAAAATGGCCAATATACGGCTATTTTTGCCCAAATTCTTAAAACTCCCTAGTTATCAAAATTCAAAGGGGACTTCCCTTTGACCTATAATCATGAAATTCGACAAAAACCAAGGTCTCATAGTATAGTCAAGAAAGAAATTGTAAATTTTACGATTACAAACTTATGTTTGCAGTTAGAAAATCGACCGCAGAAGATCAAACGGGTAATTAATGTATGGCGTTTTTTTCCCCAACTACAACGTTAAGTTTACTATCAAGTCCCTTAACCTGCCCTATACTATTTCCATTATCTAGAACCATTTTCAGTGGTTACTGATTACTGAACCCTCGTTGCGCTGGCTTGGCACTATTTTTCTTTTCAAAGAAATGAAAATCGGGATTTTAAAATTGTAATATATTTACTTTATAATTACTTTATTTATTTTAACTTATGCTTCAGCCCTCAGTTTGACCATAAACTTTCTTGTTTTTTTCTCCCCAATTGCATTTTAATGCATTTTTATCAGGTAGGTACACTGACTAAAGTCAAAGTCAAATCGTTTATTGCACATTATGGATTATAAGTCATTTATTTAATAGATAACAGATACGTTTATATATATTTATATATATTTGCAAGTCTGCTATAGATAGTATACACATTCTCTTTGAGTCTACTACTATTTCTGCTTTCTATCATTATTTTTGTCAAATAAATTATTTTAACCGAATTTGACTAAAAGAAACTAAAAGCCAATGGCAATCGACGCCAATATTTCACAACAGCTTTATTAATTTTTAATTTTTAAAAATAAAACGTTAAATCTTTGAGCTTACTTAGAAAATAGTATGTGATGCAGGTGCCTTTTTTGTAAACACTACCTATTTCAGACATTAGACATTACTTACCTACTTAACTTTGAACTAAAAACACAAGACAATTAAATATAATATACAAAATAAATTAAGAAAAAATTAAACATACAACACACATTTAACATTTTAGGTTCAACCTAAATAAGTTACTACCTAACTTATTAGTACTAAGTTATTACCGAACACCTGAATACCGTAGAGGTAAGTACTGAGCTGAATTACGGCCAAACGATCGCCGGCTAAGTTGCGAAGTCTTAAAGTTATTAATACTTCGTTGTTTGGAACAGCCGACCGGGCCTGGCTTATTATAACGCGCTGGACGAAAAAGGTGGTATGTGGTATTTGTAGTATTTAAAACTTTAAATTAAACGAAACCTGGACTTGGGTGTGCCTTAGAACTGCATCCAGAAATGATCCAGAACCACCGCAGGACAGGCAGCAGCGTCCTCTTAGTCAATGGTGGTAAGCATTCTGCGATCCCGAAACCGCCTACCAAGCGTGGAGCGTACCTGCCTTCAACAAAATGAAGGGGAAGGCCTTCGCCAACAGTGGACGATATCTGGCTGATAATCGAAATTTATACGACATTTCTGTACTTTGATCGTCCTTTATGTGACTTAGGTAAGAGCTATCTTGCTACTTGCCAAATAGAGATATAAAAAAAAAATACTAGTGTTACTCGCGCATCGAGGGTTCCGTACGACTACCTGATATATTTATTTATTTAATATTTGTAAGACTTTTGGTTATCACAAATTCATTTATATCGACACAGAAAAGTACTTATGAACAAGTAGACCAAAAAGCCTTACTGCCATATTTTTCTTTTCGAATACATTGGGCGGTTTTTCTGCTTATTTTATTTTTTTACTGCTTCTAAAAATTATATTTTTTAGGATAAGAAAAAAAAAGTTCTAATAAAATACTTATCAGTTTTCAAAGGGGTCCTTTGTTTATTTTCCATCTCATTTTCTTTATTAGTGTTTGTTATATATTACGCTATAATGCATATTCAGTGAAATTTTCAACCAACTACCTATTCCGGTTAGTAAGATACATTCATAATAGTTCGCACGGACAAACAGACAAATAGATACTTACTTTCTGAATAAGAACGGTAATTCTGACCTCGAGCTTTGGGTAAATTTTTGCTTGGTACTTCAACCGGATTCTTTGAAGAAATTCTTTCTTCTTCTATTCAATTTCACTTCTACTTCATTCGTTATAAAATATAGGTGCACCAGTGTACACTTATAAATGTCAATCTCTGCATATAAAAAAAACATTACGATTTACCTACATATTTATAAAGCTTATTATACTCATAAAACTATTTAGTTTCAATTGCAGCTTTCAAATCACGGAGCGTGGTGGAGCAAAGTTGTGCCATCTCAGGTAATATGTAAGCTACTGTTTCAGCTTAAAGCTCGAACTTGCCTCCCGCAAACACCGCATTGTTGGACTAGTGATGTGCTTAACTTTGAATCATTGTCGGTAGAAGCATAGATACCTAAGTATAAACAATAACTAGTTAGTGCCGCGACTGCAAGCGACTTTGTGCATTAATCAATAGACAATAGACAATAGTTTATTCGTGGCAAAAGTATAAACAAAAAAGCAGTTACACAGAACACGGAAAAATCACATGTTTCTACGCGAAATAATATAAATAAATATGAAATCCGGCGTGTCCAAGCGGACGCATCCCAAAAACGCCGTCGCCGTGAAGCCCCAGCTACGGCGCTGCCATATACGAACCCGTTCTTACTCAGCTGGCGCGTAAGAGCAAGTGATTTGTGCACAAGGTCATACGCAGTTTCAATACTACTTAGTTGACAACGTCAACTTGGACAATTTGAAGCTAGGCTCTAAATATAATAAGAATCCCAGTTTGAAAATAAACTTTTTGAATAACCAAACGCTCTCCTTAACGGTTGTTATTAAAAATTCGAAATCAACCGTGCTGTCTGGTAAACCAACATTTAGGTAAACGACATATCGATACCAAAGTATCGACAGCGGTCAGGGGTCTCCTTTCCCATCACTACTAGCCCCAGCCGCCTGGGCGTTGTATATTTTCTTCGTCCGTAAGTCCGGCAAACTTCCAAACTTGTCGATTTATTGAGATCTATAGTTTATAACTTACGCCGGAATTTATAGTTTGTCTTGCTACAATGCGATGGAGCGTATTGTCTGAATATCAGATATAAATGCCAAAGCTCGAAGCTCGCCAAGTATTTGACTTGGGCGAGACTTGGAAGTGATTTGGTCTTTTGTCGTCGTTAACTGGTTTTTGTTATTTCAATAACTAGTTAAACATTACTTTTTTAGAATTGAAAGGCTACTTATACCATAAGAGTAAAAAATCTGTCTTGTAGCGCTTACGATGGTTTCAGCAGCATCATTAAGTTTTCCAGACGTATTCCAGTCTTTGTAGTGGTACTATTGCAGAATCCGCCACGGAAAGTTTTTTTTTCTTTCCTCCTAGGAGGATTATAGCGTGGCACTTTGTGCATTTGCCAGTGTCAAGTATCTTTAGATATATTCAGTTTTTGATGAATTTTAAGTCAAGTCAAGTTAGTAGCAGTCACAAGTCACAGCCAAGTCCAGTCATGCCCTAGTAAAGTCGTGGCCACTTTACTACAAGCTTTTTCTGAGTATTGGAACTTTCCCCCGCTTTCCCACACTTTTGCTCGTAAATCAGCATTTAATGAATAAAACGCCACCATTTTTATGCATTAACACTCGAAAAAACACAAGTTTTGGAATAGTACATTATGATACGAGTGTGCTATGTTGGTCATTACACTAGAGGCGGTATTATGCGCGCGAGCCGCAGGCGAGCGCGATAAGGAAGCCGAGAGCGTAATGACTAATAGCACAAGAGTTCCATACGACTATTTTCGTCACACTTGCGAGGAAAAAACAATTTTTTTTTGATAATAATCAACCACACAGCGAAAACGTCAACAAACATTTGCGGAAAATGGCGCCCAAATCAGTAATGCGCGCGTTTACTTCAGCGGCATAAGAACTCTTTGTTGGTATTACAAAAAAACTGTAAGTATTACCCGGCTATATTAAGAGTGCTTCGTACACGTACGTCTAATTGCAGTCACGTACAAACTTGACTTTACCGGGTTATACCTATTATAGTACAAGTGCCGTAATGTAAAGTAAAAAGCACGCGTGTATAAATAATAGCTTGGATTATGAGCCTAAAAGCGATGTAATAAGACCTACTTTACGAGCAAGTGTGATGAAAAATATTTTTCATCACACTTGCTCGTAAAGTAGATCTTATTACATCGCTTTTAGGCTCATAATCCAAGCTATTATACACGCGTGCTTTTTACTTTACATTACGGCACTTGTACTATAATAGGTATAACCCGGTAAAGTCAAGTTTGTACGTGACTGCAATTAGGCGTACGTGTACGAAGCACTCTTAATATAGCCGGGTAATACTTACAGTTTTTTTATAATACCAACAAAGAGTTCTTATGCCGCTGAAGTAAATGTCAACCTGCGCGCGCATTACTGATTTGGGCGCCATTTTCCGCAAATATTTGTTGACGTTTTCGCTGTGTGGTTGATTATTATCAAAAAATAATTGTTTTTTCCTCGCAAGTGTGACGAAAACAGTCGTATGGAACTCTTGTGCTATTAGTCATTACGCTCTCGGCTTTCTTATCGCGCTCGCCTGCGGCTCGCGCGCATAATACCGCCTCTAGTGTAATGACCAACATAGCACACTCGTATCATAATGTACTAATAATGCAGCGACATGATTTTTACGCGTTCCCGCCAAAACTCCGCCTTGGGAAGTTCCACATCTTTGCCAGCTATTCACTCATCAGCCAGAAGTCGTCCGCTACTGGACGAAGGCCTCTCCCCTAATAAGGAAGGGTTGCCATAATCCCCACGCTTGGCAGGTGGCTTGGGGATCGCAGAGTGTTACCACCGTTAACTAAGAGGACGCTGCTGCCCAGCTATTTACCACCAAGCAATGATGTACGAGCATTACTGTACAGGGCCATGTTATCAGAGAAACAACTGGGCATGAAGAGATTTGATATCTAATATCTCAGGGTGACGACTGCAGTGCAGTGCGGTGCAGGATTTTGTTCGCAAGTTCAAGATATACGAGCATTACTTACTGTACATTTTGAAAGGCAATGTTACCAGAGACATTTCTGGGCATGAAGAGATTTGATATCTAATATCTCAGTGTGACGAGCGCAGTGCAGTGCGGCGCAGGATTAATCTGACACTGCTATTGTTATGGGCAGACGTGATGCTTACCACCAGGCGAACGTCTCGCTCGTCTCTCCATAGCATAAAACATAGCATAAGTACAATGCAGATTTCCAAGCATTCCATAGCAAGTGGTTTTATTAATTTATTGATATACGCCAACAGTGAACATATTACATATTCTCAAAGTAGGTACATAACACAAGGATCTGATACGATCTCCTTTTACAGGCGTAGACAACATCCGCCATAAACAGTGTTTATACAGAGAATTCAGATAATGAAAACTATAATTTTAGCAGAACAGACAATTTAAAACAGTACGTAGGTACTAACGGCCTTGCTTAAAAACGCCGCTCAAACTTAGTCACTGCTTAAACTTCTCTGTCTTGTTCTTGCACGTGACACTTCACATCAGGGCGAAGTTGACAGAGCATCTTAAGCAATGATTAACGCTTGAGAAGTTTTTTAAGTAAGACTCTTAATACGTAACTGTAGAATTATATACAATATACTTCACCATTATTCGTTTCTGGTTACATTACTAATTTGAAGTTCTATTATTATTAACGGGATATTTACCGTGATTATGTTGTGAAATGAGCTCCCGATATTTCGGCGCAGTTGCATGCACCATGTTCACGAGTAGACTGAAGAATGCGGGTGGTTGTCAAAAGAGTTCGAAAAAACATTAAGGGCATTCATAACGAACTATCCTCTCTATTTCACAACATAATCACGGTAAATATCCCGTTAATAATAATAGAACTTTAGTAAACAACCGTGATAGTTTAAAACAGTGTATTACTAATTTGGTTTTAAAAAGCAGTAAATAATCGTTAAGTACATCGAGATCATTCAAGGAGACGTTTTTTAAATTCATTGTAAGTGCGACATAATTTTTGCGTTGGTTTTAGTTATTAAAATCTGTACCTACATAATGTTCGAATAACAACTTAGCTGTAGTTATTATTTGAATAAATCTATGAATATCTGTGAATCAACAACTCGTCTAAGTGGATAAATGGGCAGTCGATGGGTTGGGGGACGTCGCGACTCTAATCAAAGATGCGGGCGAATCTTAGCAAATTAGTGGGGGAACTTCCCCTGCCGAGTAGGGGTGCTAGTGGCGACATTATTATTAAATCTAATAAATACTAGAATTGCAAATAAAACAAGTTTACAAGTAAATTATTATTTGCTTACCAACTACAATTGTAGTTAAATAAGTTTACTTAAATAAACATCTTTTATTTTGACTTTTAGGTAGGTAGGTACTATTAGATTTAACTGCTTAGTTAGGTGATTGCAAAAAAGCACAGCTTAGTCAGATGATTAGCAGATTTACGCTTAAATTGCGCAGATTTGAGAGACAATAGGGTAGGTGACTGTTGTTTATATCGTTGAAACCAATAGCTTTGATGAAGAATTTAAGTAAGTATAGTTTGTTTATTGAAAAAAATATTTAAATCGGTTATTAATGCACATCGCAAATATTTTAAGTATCTATATTAATTAACTATTATTTATTTTCAAATGTATTTTTTTAATAATACATATTTTGCCAACCCTATCGCCCAAGAAGGTCCACAACAGGGAATCTTGAGTGGCCCCGCTAATGTTTCGTCTCAAAGCTATGATATATACCTACCATACACCTTCTAAGTATACGGTGGACTGGCCAGTCGAAGCTTGCAGTTTCGACTTCGGACCCTTCTAATAAATTGAAATTGCTGCTCCTTTCATAGGAAATTGATTAAAATTCCTTCATCACTAATCTAATTACATAACTAGGTATACCAGATACACTAACGTACCTACTTATAGTAGATAGGTAGCTACGTCTAATTAAGACGTTATTCATACTCTTAAAATAATAATTTTAAAAAAATGAAGCTATGAGGTACCTACTTAAAAATAGTTATTAACAATAATTAAATTGGTAATTGGGTATGAATTGGTTGGTAATTTTATAGAGGCAATAGGTACTTGCCATTTGCATCCACCGGTAGCCCGCGACTTTTACAATGTCGTCGGTCCACCTCGTGGGAGGCCTTCCTACGCTGCGTATGTTGGGAATGGTTGTTGTTTTTAATAGTTCCTGGCCATGGATACTAGTCCTTCAGCCGAATACATTTTTCTTCATCGCTCCTTCTTTCTTCAGTTAAATGAGTCGTAGTCACAGTCCAAGTCACACACAGTAAGTCACAGTCAAGTCCAATCATACCCTAGTAAAGTCGTGGCAACTTTATTACAAGCTTCTTCGGAGTTTTGGAAACAACACGAAAAGACACGTTTCACTACATTATATCACTTGCCCACACTCTTGCTCGTAAATCAGCACTTAATGAATAAAACGCCACCATTTTTATGCATTAACACTCGAAAAAACACAAGTTTTGGAAAATAATACAATGAAGCGACATGATTTTCTCGCGTTCCCGCCAAAACTCCTGTTGGGAATGGTAGCATAATGGCAGTGTTGCCACGTCAGAATTTAGGTTTACGGTGATTCCGTGTAAAAAAAACGGTAGGTTCTAATGTAAGAACGCGGGGCGTCTGCCGGCAATAGGCTAGATGACTGATGTTTAAATCGTTGAAACCAATAGCTTTGATGAAGAATTTAAGTGAATATAGTATGGTAATTGAAAACATTATTTAAATCGGTTAATAATGTTCTGATATATGAGCGTTTAAAGTTTTTGTTAGAGACAACTTTGTCCCTTTCCCATAAAACAAAAAATTACGTCACGCCTTACTTGTCAGAATAGAATTTATATGGCGTCCTGACAAGTGACGTCACGATTTGCTGTTTCGCCTCTCTGTCTAGCATGATATTAAAATGCTTATAAGCTTATTTTTGATCAGATTTTAATTTTCTTTTCATTAATCAGCTATATTTATGGGCCACATTTGAATAGGACAATTAAAAAAAACCAGTCATCTAGCCTATTCTTAGCACCCCTTGCCCTACAGTCTGAAGTTGCCGTTGGTTGTCGTACAGTGTGGCGGTCTAAGGAGGCCTACTTCGTTCAGCAGTGGACGTCTCTGGGCTGATGATGATGATGATGATGAATAGGTACTTGGTTTTGTTATTTTTTGTGAGTAATAATTACTCACTTTATTTATTTGGTATGTAATTAAACTGTAATCAAATCGAAGAAGACAGCTAAATAACTACCACCTGAACCACCTTACCAATAAAATAAAATGTAAATAAGTACATGTATAAATGCATAAGACGATATCGAATAATAAATACTACACATTTACAGACGAATACTATACACTACATCAAATATAATTTAATAACAAAATATATTTTTCTCGTCAAATATAATTTTCAGTATAACCATTTTGTAATATTTTTTGCGATCCCCAAGCCGCCTGTCAAGCGTGGGGATTATGGCAACTCCTCCCTGTTTAGGGAGAGAGAGGCCTTCGTCCAATAGTGGGCGCCTTCTGGCTGACAATGATGATGAATGAATACTCACAAGTAAAAATAAAACCCGCAGTGACCTCTATTTGGTAGTAGCCACACTACTGTTCATGAGAGTGCTATCTATCGTAGGGTAGTGTTATGACATTGAATCCTGCCATCTAGCGAGGAGTAGCTAATCTAGATTGACTTCTGCTATCTAGTGTTGAGTAGCAATACTGAAACTTTTATGTTCTTTTAATATACGAAAGAGGCGCTGCCACTGCTCTTATTCATTAGAATGGCTTCCCGCTTTTTCGCTTTTTTTTACGTCTAAGTCTGACCTCTGTTATACAAGTGCTTGTATATAATAAATGTCAAAGATATAAAAAGTCTGTCGGTCAAAGGTCTAAGGTCTATGCTCGAGACTTATCCTGCTCTGTAATCAAACCTTCCTTCTTTTATAAAAAGAAAGTGCAACTTATTTTGCGATTTTGGCGGTTTCTGGCGGTCGCTTTATTTTACTCAAAGGTTTTTTCGAAAGTCCTTTTAAATATGGTTTCGTTTCACCAGTTCGTCCTTGATTTTAATAATTAATTATTTGTGTATGTGCAATGTGCATATTATTATTATTATTATATTATTATATAATGCATAATTCCATATATGTACATGGCTTTATGGTAGTTTTAAAGATCAGTTTCTTATACATTTTTGAGTATAAGTATACCATTTGGTTTATACATCTTGATTAATTTTGATACTTAGGTACGTTATTTTATATTTAGTCAGTACCTCAAGTTTATAATCTAGCTTATTTTGTGGATATATTGTATGTCCTTACATTAGTTATATTGGTGTGTAAATTTTTCTATAACAATGACTAGTCCATCGCGAGCCCCTTGTCCTTACTGCCCGAATTCTTCAAAATTATACGCTGTTCCTCACGGGCTCCGTGTGCACATTGGCCGCATGCACAGAGACATTTCTGCGTCGATCTCATCGTCTCTCTTGCCCTCGTCACTTTCTGCGCCACTGTCAATATCCGGGTCTCCTTCGTGTGTAGGGTTGGAGGATTTGTCTTCTCTCAAGGCTAAGGTCCGGGTCCTTAGACACGTTCCCAAGGGAGCTAGGTGTTTGGCGGCCGGTAAACTTTCATCTGTGATTGACCGGTGTGTAAGTTCAAACGCTATTGAAGACTGGACCAGGTTACTTTCTTTTGCTTTTTCTGCACTCAGGATTCCAGACCTTGGGATCAAAAAATCACTAACGGCCAAAGTAAAGGATAATTTGGCAGGGGATGGTTTGCCGGACATTTCCGGGGAGTTTTCACCAATGATCCCGCCATCGTTATACCAAGTGGTTCAGGCAAAGGTTTTCGAAGGGGATCTAAGAGGGGCGGCGCGAGTTCTAACATCAGAATGTTCGTTTGCTCCTGTAAATTCTGATACCTTAGCTGCTCTTAAGGAAAAACATCCTCCTCCGTCCTGTCCGATACGAATTCCCTCTGCTCCCGATCCTGCATCATCCTGTCTCACTGTTGAAGCAGAGGACGTGGTTTGTGCACTGGAGTCTTTCCATCGTGGGTCAGCGTCCGGCCTGGACGGCTTGCGTCCAGAACATCTCAGGGAGCTCACCTCCCCCTCGGCCGGTGATAACGGTGTCAAATTGCTGGCTTCATTGACACACCTGTGCAACTTCTTGTTGGAAGGTCGTCTCAATCCGGCGGTTTGCCCCTTCCTTTATGGGGGTTCTTTGTGTGCGCTCCAAAAAAAGGATGGGGGTGTTCGTCCTATTGCTGTCGGCAGTACGATCCGGCGTCTGGTGGCCAAACTGTGCTGTCGTGCTGTCCGGTCCAACATGGCAGCCTATCTCCAGCCTCGCCAGGTCGGCTTCGGCACCCCTCTCGGTTGCGAGGCGGCAATTCATGCCACTCGGGTTTTTGTTATGCGCGAGGGTTGTGACGATGTCTTGGTGAAGTTGGACATTAGGAATGCGTTTAATTGCATAGATAGAAGTGTCATGTTGGAGGAAGTCCGAGCTCTGACTCCGTCCATATACCCTTTTGTAACACAGTGCTATTCAACACCTAGCAACCTTATGTTTAATTCCGAACGCATTCTTTCGCAGGAGGGCGCTCAACAGGGGGACCCGTTGGGTCCGCTTATTTTTAGCCTTGCGATCCACAAAGCTATTTCTTCCTTGCAAGCGCCTCTCAATCTGTGGTACCTGGATGACGGCACTATTGGTGGTTGCCCAGATACGGTAGAGAGGGACTTAAGGCAACTTTTTCCGGCCTTGGAGTGCCTGGGTTTGCAGGTTAATACAGCTAAATGTGAGTTTTTTGCTTGCAGCCCAGATGCTGCGAAATCAGAAGCCCGTTTTTCTTCCCTGATCCCAGGGATCAAGTGCCAGAGTCGTAGTACGTTGAGTCTCCTCGGAGCCCCCATTTTTGCAGAGGGCGTGTCGGACTGCTTGAACTCCAAGACGGATATCCTTTCCTCCCTGACGGTTCACTTTAGGCACCTTCCGGCGCACGTGTCGTTGACGCTTCTCAGGAGCTGCTTCGCGATGCCAAAATTAACGTACGTAGTTAGAACGGCTCCGACATGGAAGTGCCCTGACGAAGTGCTGCGTTTTGACGACTTGCTGAAGCTTGCCTTGGAAGAAATAGTTAATGTTCGTCTCAGTGGAATGCAATGGATGCAAGCAAGTTTACCCATTCGGCATGGAGGTCTGGGTGTGCGTCGGTTGCAGGAGTCTGGTCCCATTGCTTTCTTGTCCTCCGCGCATGGGGTTGCGAATCTTGTCACTCACATAGTGCCCAATAACGGTGACATCGTTCGCATCCCCTTTGTGTCGGAGGCCCGTAGCGTATGGTCATCTCTTTGCCCTGGTTCTGATCCCCCGGAGAAATTTGAATCGCAGAGGGGTTGGGATGACATTACGTCCAAGAGTGTTCTGGGTCAGCTCCAGAATTTAAGTTCAGGGGTCGACGTGGCCCGTCTTAATGCTGCTTGTAAGCCAGAGTCGGGCGCCTGGTTGCATGCCCTGCCTTCTCCTCATTGGGGCATGCTCCTAGACACTGATTCTCTTCGGGTAGCAGTTGGTCTTCGGCTAGGTTGTTCGATTTGTGTGCCCCACACGTGCGTATGTGGTGCGAGGGTCGAGTCAGACGGCTATCATGGCCTGAGTTGTATTAAGTGCGCGGGGCGCAGACCCAGACACCATGCCCTTAATGAAATACTGAGACGAGCCTTGGTAGATGCGGAGATTCCTTGTGCGCTGGAGCCTCCTGGTCTGTCGCGTTCCGATGGTAAGCGACCGGACGGACTTACATTGATTCCGTGGCGTAGGGGCCGCTGCCTGATTTGGGACGCCACCTGCGTTAGCACCTTTGCTGCGTGCCATCTTGCCGCTACCCAGCAGGTGGCTGGCGGCGGGGCGGAGGCGGCGGCCAGAGCTAAGCGGCACAAGTATGCCAGCCTGGAGACGCAGTACGAGTTCGTTCCGTTCGCCGTGGAGACCGCGGGATCGTGGGGCTCCGACGCCAAGAAATTGGTAGCCGAAATAGGTCGTCGTTTGAGGGAGAAAGGGCGGGACCCACGTTCTGGTCATTTTCTTGCCCAGCGCATTTCCTTGGCGATTCAGCGTGGCAATGCCGCTGGCTTGATGGGCACGTTTGGTCGGGGGGCCGGGAACGATCTTGGACATTCTATTTTATAATTATTGACAATGAACTCTGCGGAGTTCAGCTTTATTTATATTTTGACTCTGTAATATATTTACTTAATAATATAAGTAATAAATATTTAATGATGTATATTAGGTCATGCATAAGTGTTGGCAAGTGATTATAGTGTTTATTACGTGTATCCGTAGTGTCGCCTCCTGAACTCCATAGAAATTTCTAGCAAGGCCGCCACCACTTTACTTTACTAGGCTTGCTTGGACTGGACTTGACTGGCTAATTTTGTTTGACATTGACTGCGACTGTGACTTGTTTGATGTATTCGACTTTTACCCAATGTAACCAAAACTTGATTAAAACTTAACACTGGCAGAGTTCTGAAAGAGCGATGCCAAAACATATAGGTATATAGGTAGTAAAAAAGCTCTTGGCGCCATAAACGAAGATCTACAACATACTGTCAGAATGTCAGATCTTCGGAAAAAGAAAGGCCTTCAATCAAAGAAACTTCAAAGTTTTCCGTTTTGTATGGTTTATTTTAATGCCCTCATTTTGTAATTACGACTTGTTATATTATAAGGTTTAGACATAACATGTTCATAAGAAAATTTATTCAATTTGTAAGTAAATACTTTGAGACTTTTAATGTAGAATTATATTTACCGTGCCTCGGCGCTTTGTCACAGAAGAAATAATAGCATTACGTAGCCTTGTCTCACTTGTCCTACTGTCAAAAATTCACAACTAAAATAATCGAAAAAAACTATTTATTATCAACTTAATTTGAATTCAATACCTTAAAATTATACTTAAGCTTATTTATTCTGTGCTTAAGCGTAGGTATGTGTGGGGATTATGGCAACACCTCCCTATATGGCTGAAGGACTAGTATCTATGGCCAGGAACTATTAAAAACAACAATACCTCCCTATATAACGGGGAGGCCTTCGTCCAGCAGTGGACGATTTCTTGCTAATGGGTGGGTAGGTATGTTTTTATCTAATTTGTGTGCAAAGCCATGGTAGCCTATCTTCATAGGCTACCGGAAACCGTTATTTAGAATCGAAAGCAATAGTTCGTGAGTTCAAATCCCGAGCCCGTACCAATGACCTGCTTTTTGGATTGCGATGCGATGCAATTAATTGGTATGGGATGCAATGGGATAAGAGTTAGGAAACCAAGAGGAAGAAAATTAATGGCGTATTTGTTATGACTGGGCCAGCGTGGTGGACATGGGCCAATCTCGGTGGTATGGTCTTGCGTGGTGGTATGCTGTGGTGGCTCTTCAAGGGTACGCCTATGCCCAGCAGACTCTTCTGTGTCACCATGAGAAATCTTCTTTGTGTTCATGTAATCATCTAATATCTCAGGGTGACGAGCGCAGTGCAGTGCGGCGCAGGATTGTGTTCGCAAGCTCACAATTCTATCACTGCTACTGTTAGTGGCACGCGTGACGCTTACCACCAGGCGAACGTCTAGCTAGTCTAAAAAAAAATCATATATTTTGTTATGACGAGGAAATTTCAATTACCTATTATCACCGATAGTCTACATTTTTCTAACTCCTCAATATCTTTTCAGCTAAAAGAAGGAAAGGCATACAAACTCAGCGCTTGTATTGCTCTGCAGTATCCTCTAAAATCTTCATTGTACTACATTCGCTATCTGCCAGTTGCAGCCGGCTCCGCTTCGTGAGTTGGAATCACTATAATCTTACTTAGTCCATCCTAGCTACTTAGTTATTTCATCTATTGTGGCATGTGACCCACAACCCATGTGAGCTCAACGGGAACAGCCTATTATGAAAAAGATTATGGTTTTGACACATTTTATTAAACTCACGTTAATTAAATCGGATACTCCGGGTATAGTTTCAATCACATCCGGTCCGGTGACCTTTTTCAAAGAGTGAAAATACGAGATACTGCGAGATAGAACGACTAATTTGATTTTAACTGCTTTTTTTTCACTGCCACTCTAATTATCCTACCACCAAAAAATAATAATCATCATCATTATCAGCCCGGAGACGTCCACTGCTGAACGAAGACCTCGCCCTTAGACCGCCACACTGTACAACAACCTGCCATTTTCACCCACCGGTTTCCCGCGACTTTTACAATGTCGTTGGTCCACCTTGTGGGAGGCCTTCCTACGCTGCGTCTTCCGCTTTGCGGTCGCCACTCAAGAACCTTTCTTCCTCCTCCTCAGTTCCTAACTACTGCCCTTTTATTTTTTAACTGACCGTAATACCACCATAATGATACAGTTACAGCAGCCGTAAAAATTGGTTCCCCAATTAAACCTAAACATTTCTTAGGACCGTCTACCCTTGCTATAAGCCGGCGACATGGACTCCAGGCTTCCTCCAACTCCGCGACATACATACATCTCTACAGCTGCGGGGTATCGAAGAAGTCAAAGCACCGACATTTCCAGACTCTGTATCTACTGGAGATGTCAAGTGAGTGTTCATGCACAAATTTCTAGGAGACATTAGGAGAATTTATTTATGTAGGTACCAATTACCAATAATTTTCAAACCTCGTCATCAGCCATAAAACGTTCAGTGCTGGAGGAAGGCCTCCCCCTTAATAGAGGGGTGTTGCCATAATCCCCACGCTTGGCAGGCGGCTTGGGGATCGCAGAATGCTCACCACCGTTAACCAAACGGACGCTGCTGCCCGTCCTCCGGTGGGTCTGGTTGTAGTTTTAGGACATACCCAGGTCCAATTTTTAAACCTATTTTATATAAAAAGTGTTTTGTATTTTTTTTTCGAATTACGATTTGAGTTTGAAAAATGAAGACAAAAACTTTTTAACAAAAATAGATTTGAAATACTTTTTTGTGTTTTAGGCATAAGACGGTAAATGTTTAGTAAGAAAAGTCCTTTTTCATTGACTTGTTAATTTTTTGCCAATAAATGTTGCGGCTACACATTTAACCGGCTAAAGATACGGTAAATTAACATTAGCCTCTCCTCGAAAATAAACTTAAGATTGGACGGCTAAACTTAAATTTTTTTTCACACCCATTTTTAGCCGTAACCTTAGACATTTGGTTAGAAGGTCTAAGGCCGTAACAGATACATACTTATAATATAAATGAAGGATCGCGTGAAAGAGAGGAGGCCTACACCCAGCGGTGGGTGGACACGATAGACACATAAATAGTACCTATAAATATAATCGATAAAAATAATCAAAACCCATTCACGCAACACACATTTTTATAAACTTTAACGAAGAAACAGGAACCCTAGCACAGAAACTAAAGAAATGCGTGGGCGCATTACGTCAGTGTATCGTGTCCAGGTACATAAAGAAGGAAGGTGATGCAGTGGCGATGGACGAGATAGTGATGGAAATCGAGACGGACAAGACAGCGCTGCCGGTCATGTCTCCCGGGAACGGGACCATCGTCAAGCTCCTCGTCAAGGAAGGACAGTCGGTCAAGAGCCAGCAGCCGCTCTTTACGGTGACTTAATATTAGATAATCAGCTTTTTTAACAGCCCTCGAAGGGCGATTGGGCCATATCCAGTCTTTGCCAGTTATTCAATCGTCAAGCAGTAGTGTGCATTACTCTGTGTTCCGGTTTGAAGGGCAATGTTACCAGATAAATTACTGGGTATGAAGAGATTGACACTGCTACTGTCAGTGGCATGCGTGATTCTTACCACCAGGCGAACGTCTTGCTCGTCTCGACACTTGAATGTATTAAAAAAAAGGTAAGATTAACTCAATCCTAATTGCCTTTCTTTTGCTTTCCTTTTTTTCTTTCTTTTCTTTTCTATTAAAAATCAATATTATTAATAGACATTTTAAACAGCACCATAAACCAGCAGCACAAACTAAGCATACTAGTAACTAGTAAGAACTACTAACGAGTAACTAGTAAAGGCTTATGACATTTCCCATACGCAAGTGGCCTAAGTGGTACAATTTCTCCATACTTCCTTGTATGAACTAGGCCATAATGTGACATGCCTTTAGTAAGATAGATATTTATTTATTTAGTTTATTGTTACACAAAACAGAATACAGTCAATAATAAATTTAGAAAATTTACACATTATACAATTTCGATACAAACTATATTCCTAAAAATGTATACACAGCTTATTACTTGACAACATGCAGTAGTCCGTTTCAAGTGGAAAAAGAGGAAGGATGGAGGAGCTATAATGATCTTTTGATATTTGGTTGTATTGGCGACACATTCTAACTACTGGGTTGTAGAAGGAAGTATTATTATTGTATACACCTAATACGAAAGTTAATAAACCTAATAGATAGATAAACTCGTTACTGTACACACCAAAAGAAATAAAGAAAGAAAAAGTTACGAGAATGGAGTAAAGAGTTTCAATCAATATGTCTACCAGGTGGATGTGACCGGCGTGGCTCCAGCAAAGGCCGCAGCGCCCGCGGCGGCAAAGCCCAAGCCGGCCGCGGCGCCCGCAGCAGCGCCCGCGCCCGCCGTCGTCGCGGCCAGACCGGCTGCCGCGGCCAAGCCCGCTGCCGCCAAGAAACCGGCTGCTACTAAAGCACCTTTAGGACCCACTGTGAGTGAACTATTTTGTTATTGACCAAGAGAATCGAAGGTCTCTGAGTCTAAGTAGCCCACTGCCAGAGTCCATGGTATAATAATATACTCCGCCAGGTATGACACTCCCGAGCGACAAAGGTCACGTGGGTGACACAAGCCTACGTCATCGACGTGAAATGACCAGTAGCGTGAAATCGTAACTCCCCGTTCTCCGTATATTACCTGTGGCATAGATTAACTTGTTCATTATTCTTAATCTATGCCTGTGGGAATCCCATAAAACTATGTGATCATTTCGCTTGAGCGGACACGAAATGACAATTGGAATGATTTGTGTATTTTAGAATGAATACATTTTTAACAAATTTGATTCTCAATTTTCCAATTTTGTTGCCATAAAGTGGCATCTGGAGTGACGTAGGCAAGGGTAGGAGCGTGGCAGCGTACTATGCGCCAAGTCAGAGTTTCTATTGAACATATGTACGTTCAACGATAACTTGCGAACCGTTGATACATCTTTATGGAATTTTGTTTGCAAATATTATGAAGTTCGCGAATATTAGCCAATTTGGTCAATGGGTTTGGAAGATACGGGGGTCGCGAGGTCTTCTCACGAACTACAAACTGTCCGGCCGATTTTTACGCGATGGTGCTTTTAAGTACCTATGGAGAAGGTGGTTTCGGTTGTTTCTACTGCTTTCGGTACGATGGTAGGTACACAAGTTTTTTTTGCTTCGGCTTCCCTTTACTGAATTTTCACCCTTCGCCACTGGTACCTACTATTATTTATTCTTTGCTACAAGTATAGGGGCAGTTTGTTATTTGCCACAGCATTCGGTTTTATTAGTTGAAATTCAAAGGGTAACATTTATAGGTGGAAACCAGCTCACGTTCAGTTTAATTGCCTATTTTTTGTTGTATAATATCAGCCTATGAGAGTACCTTTCAGCACCAAGATATCTTTCAAGCAAAAAAATACGTATTTACTTTAAATAATAATCAATGACTAAATAGGCGAAGGTATGAAGCTGCACAGCTTTGCTCGCAAAATTACTAACATCATCCCTCTGTCCAGCCTGCAGCGATGAGGCTCCTAGATCCCACGAAGACAATATCTGGGACGCGCACTGAATTCCCGGTTCCTATGAACAGGATGCGCAAACGCATCGCGGAGCGACTGAAGGAAGCGCAGAACACAACGGCTATGTTGACTACCTTCAACGAATGCGATATGAGGTAAACTTACCTTCAGCTATAGGTGAATTAAGACTGGTGTTGGAGCTTCTTTCATTTCAATACAGACAAAGATATCTTACAAAGAATCGATACCAAGCGGAAAAAAAACGCAGTGTATCCAACTGCGTTTTTTTCCGCTATTCACCATTGTGTGGAGTCGTTGTAAGAGTCTATAATACACTTTCCCAGGAAGACCTTCAGGAATAGCAGGCTGTCTCATAAAGACTATCCAAAAAGCCTATCGACCAATCTCCCATCTCTCTCCACTTCACAAAGTTTATCAGAAATTCTGGAATGGATTGAAAGACTTTTTTTTTAATTCAATCTAGTGACGAGACGAGCAAGACGTTCGCCTGGTGGTAAGAGTCACGTCTGCCACTAACAGTATCAGTGCCAGTATTATGAACTTGCGAACACAATGCGCCTGCGCCCTGCGCCTGCGCCGCACTGTACTGCGCTCGTCACCTTGAGATATTAGATGTGAAGTCTATTCACACCCAGTAATTTATCTGGTAACATTGCCCTTCAAACTGGTTGAATAACTGGCAAAGGTGTGGTACTTCCCCAGGCGGACTCTGCAGTAGAGTCCTGCCACTACAAAACTTAGTTACGGTTGAGACTATAAACAAAGATTTAAATCGTAGATGTGCCGATCTGTTCGAGCTCAGGATGCTATAGCTGGATGTCTGCAATATCTTTGCAACAAACGTACTCTTTCCTTTTTAACACCTACTTAATTGTAATACAGTTTTTGCCAAAAACTTTTTGGGCTATCCTCTTTACCCAGTTTCCAAACCAATACGAGCTTTCAAGGGCATATCTAACGATTTAAATATTTGTTTTCAGCAATCTCATGTCGTATCGTAAGGCAAACCTTCCGGCTTTCCTGAAGAAGTGGGGTGTGAAGCTTTCATTTATGTCGCCATTCCTGAAGGCTTCCGCCAACGCATTGCTGGACCTACCGGTCGTGAACGCTGCCATCATTGGAGAGGACATCATATATAAGTAGGTAAACTTGTTTCAGCCAAATCATGAATTTCCGGAAGGTGAACATAAAGGCGTTTCAAACGAAGCACAAGGTGAAGCTGTCGCTGATGTCTCCGTTTTTGAAGGCGACTGCCAACGCCCTGTTGGATCAACCTGTCGTCAACTCATTCATTGAAGGGGACGATATCATTTACAGGTAACGTAATGAAGTGATAATGTCACGACATCAGCCATAAAACATCCACATCCACTACTGGACGAAGGCCTCCCCCTCAAGGCCCGGTTGCGGCGAGGTACGTCCAGGCGAGTAAACGATAGACACTAAACAGTAGGCGCGAGCGAGAGAGAGGAGAAGGCTCGAGCGCTTGAATTGATAAATTTAGTAGGTTTTTCTTTGTTTTTAAAAATATAACTAAGAAATACTGTAATCATAAAAATCAAAAAACGACATAATACTATATTGAATCTATTAGTATACATTTTACGTGGTTTCATAGAGTATTTTCTTAGTTCTAGCGAAAAGAAATGCCAATTAAATGTCTACTTTGATTTTTTTTTCTATCGAGCCAACATTCAAAATCGCGTTTTCACAAAGACAAAGCTAAAATATATGATAAATTCAATATATATTTTTTTTGTTTCAATTTCGGGCATTTTGGATTATCCCCACATTTAAAAAAAGTTTAAAATTGCTACAAGCCCGCCTTAATAGAGGGGTGTTTCCATAATCCCCACGCTTGGCAGGCGGCTTGGGGATCGCAGAATGTTCACCACCGTTAACCAAGAGGACGCTGCTGCCCGTCCTCCGGTGGTTCTGGTTGTAGTTTAAGGACATACCCAGGTCAATGTATTACTTTATAAAGACTGTGAGTCTATATACACCAGAACTTACAGCCTATATATTCTATTCAGTCAACAGCTCTGCAAGCTTATAGTGTAGTACATTTATCTGATAACATTACCTTTCAACCCAAACACAGTAATGCTTACCTACACACTACTGCATAGCGGTTGCATAACTGGCAAAGGTGTGGTACATCCCAAGCGAACTTTGCAAATATATACTACCAAACTGCAACTGAACTATAAGCCGTGGTAGCCTAATTAGGAGACCGCTTGACTTATAATGGTGAGGGCGCGGGTTCAAACCCAGGCCAACAGTGCCGTAATTAGCCGTTTACGCGCCCGGAGCGAGCTTCTATAATTGCGCCTTTGAAAAGAAAGCGCCCTGTGCGAGCTTCTATAATTGCGCCCTTGAAAAGAAAGCGCCCTGTGCGAGCTTCTATAAATGCGCCCTTGTAAAGAAAGCGCCCTGTGCAAGCTTCTATAATTGCGCCCTTGAAAAGAAAGCGCCCTGTGCGAGCTTCTATAATTGCGCCCTTGAAAAGAAAGCGCCCTGTGCGAGCTTCTATAAATGCGCCCTTGAAAAGAAAGCGCCCTGTGCGAGCTTCTATAATTGCGCCCTTGAAAAGAAAGCGCCCTGTGCGAGCTTCTATAAATGCGCCCTTGAAAAGAAAGCGCCCTGTGCGAGCTTCTATAATTGCGCCCTTGAAAAGAAAGCGCCCTGTGCGAGCTTCTATAAATGCGCCCTTGAAAAGAAAGCGCCCTGTGCGAGCTTCTATAATTGCGCCCTTGAAAAGAAAGCGCCCTGTGCGAGCTTCTATAAATGCGCCCTTGAAAAGAAAGCGCCCTGTGCGAGCTTCTATAAATGCGCCCTTGAAAAGAAAGCGCCCTGTGCGAGCTTCTATAATTGCGCCCTTGAAAAGAAAGCGCCCTGTGCGAGCTTCTATAAATGCGCCCTTGAAAAGAAAGCGCCCTGTGCGAGCTTCTATAATTGCGCCCTTGAAAATAAAGCACCCTGTGCGAGCTTCTATAAATGCGCCCTTGAAAAGAAAGCGCCCTGTGCGAGCTTCTATAATTGCGCCCTTGAAAAGAAAGCGCCCTGTGCGAGCTTCTATAAATGCGCCCTTGAAAAGAAAGCGCCCTGTGCGAGCTTCTATAATTGCGCCCTTGAAAAGAAAGCGCCCTGTACGAGCTTCTATAATTGCGCCCTTGAAAAGAAAGCGCCCTGTGCGAGCTTCTATAATTACGCCCTTGAAAAGAAAGCGCCCTGTGTGAGCTTCTATATTTGCGCCGTTGAAAAGAAAAATATTCAAAACTTGGTCCTAGTCTGGTCATTTTTGCGCCCCTCCAGGACCTGCGCCCGGTGCCTGGGCACCGCTGGCACCGCCCTATTTACGGCACTACGTACCAATAAGCTCTTTGGAGTTTATGTACGGATACCACTGGCTTTTCGGTGTTGGAAAACGTTGTAAGGAAACCTGCTTACCGGACAAGAAATTCAATGGCGTATGTGAATTCACCAACCCGCAACTGGGCCAGCGTGGTGAATATGGTCCATTCTCCCTTCGAGAGTAGGCCTAAGTCCAGCAGTGGAAAATTAAAAAAGACTGATTATGCTATGCTTATGCTTATTGTAAATACAGACTTATGATACATACTACACCCAGACACAGAACAAACATCTATGTCTGTCACATACATGTTTGCCCTGGGTGGGGATCGAACCCACGCCCTACAGCTCTGAAAGCAGACATGGTACCAACTGAGCTAGCAGTCAATAGTTGTCATGTCATGTGTCCAGGGACTACGTGGACATATCCGTGGCAGTGGCGACGCCTCGCGGGCTCGTGGTGCCGGTGCTCCGTAATGTGGAGTCCATGGACTACCCGCAGATCGAGCTCAGTATGGGAGGACTAGCGGAGAAAGCGAGGACTGGTAAGGACTGCATCGATCTCATCAACATACCAACTTAAAGCATATCCGATGACGAAGCTATTGATAATCGGCTTACATAATTGTCTGCCAGTTTTTGCGGGGGACGAGGCTAACACGCATGGCACACATTCAAGTAAACTTTGACACTAACAAATCAAACTCCAGGGGCCTTATTTTTGAATCGTGCGCAAAGTTGCACATGCGAAAGGAGCCGACTTTCAAACGATATTGAACCTTATTCCAAACAGTATCTTTCGAAGTTTCGTTCCTTTCGCATGCGCTACGCTTGCGTGCGATTCAAAAATAAGGACCCTGTTCGTATGAACGCATACTAAAACAAACTCACAACACGTACAAAGGGTATATGGTCGGTGATCATATACCTTATGGCAGGGTACCTTTTTTCGCGGGGTCCTTCCTCGCAACCCAACCCGCCCCCGCTAACATCTAGCGCCTCTACTCGTCCTCGTCTCCGCCAGCATGTCACCCCGCAGGAAGGTCACGCACGAATTTACCCAACTATAGTTTTCTGCTTAAAATTGTGTTTTGCAGGCAGACTGACCCCGGCGGATATGCAAGGCGGTACATTCACGATCAGTAACGGCGGCGTGTTTGGGTCGCTGATGTCGATGCCCATCATCAACCTGCCCCAGTCGGCCATACTCGGAATGCACGCCATATTTCCACGGCCCGTCGCCATTAACGGAAAGGTACTTAAACTTTTTGACCAAGCGAACCGAGTTTGAGGTCTCTGACAAGTCAGCGTTTCTATGTTGTATACCTATTTTTTTGACAAACCGTTGATCCGATCGTTATCAAATTTTGTAAGCAGGTAGTTTGTTGCAAATACTATTCGCTGCGAACGACTAGTTTATTAGGTATCTGAGGGGTTTGCGTTTGACCGCAACACAGCAAATACTATTACAACCATGTTATATTCACTACAACCTAATTTGTACCCTGTTTGTATAGAACAGTGTTGAAATTCCACTGTAGTGATAAGATAAGGCGCGAACGCAGCCGGCGGGACCCCATGACATCACCGAGCCATGCGCTAAAGTAGAAAATCGACACACTGTACAAAACAAATACAAAAAGTACAAATTAGCATGTACTTACCTATTGATATTGATATTGATGACGTTTACGAAATAATATTGTATATTTTCTGACACGTTGTACCTACAAGTATGTGCAAGAAAATCTCACCAATAGGCCATGCGCGTATTGGAGATGTCCTAAGCTTAGAGGATTGTCAATAACCAATTATTACTCTGCGGTTCTAAGCCTTTTGAAAGGGCGGTTTTATGACACTCAATTAATAGTACATTATGATACAAGAGTGTGCTATGTTGGTCATTACACTAGAGGCGGTATTATGCGCGCGAGCCGCAGGCGAGCGCGATAAGGAAGCCGAGAGTGTATTGAAACATAGCACAAGAGTTTCATTCGACTGTTTTGATCACATTTGCGAGGAAAAAACTAACTTTTTTGATAATAATCAACCACACAGCGAAAACGTCAACAAACATTTGCGGAAAATGGCGCCCAAACCAGCTATGCGCGCGCAGGTTGACATTTACTTCAGCGGCATAAGAACTCTTTGTTGGTATTACAAAAAAACTAAGTATTACCCGGCTATATTAAGAGTGCTTCGAATACATACGTCTAATTGCAGTCACGTATATACAAACTTGACTTTACCGGGTTATACCTATTATAGTACAAGTGCCGTAATGTAAAGTAAAAAGCACGGGTGCGTAATAGCTTGGATTATGAGCCTAAAACCGATGCAATAAGATCCACTTTACGAGCAAGTGTGATGAAAAAGAAATTGTTCATAAAAACCCGTTAGATGGCGTTGACGAGACAGGATTCTGAAAAGTATCACTACATAGTCTGTGGTTCTGAAGATTTTGAATGAATGAAACAAGTTCAAAGGTAAAAAATAAAAAAGCTTATTTAATTTAGGTACATCATGGTACCCCTCCTGATGTACCCATACCCATGCACAACTCAATCGGAAAGGTTTTCCGTCTCTGTCATCTGGAATGTAGAGAACTGGAACGGATAAGATGGATCCGAACGGAAACCTTTCCGTTTGATTTGTGAATACCCCTGTTGTATTGTCATGTTTTTTTGTGGTTACTGTTTGTCTAACAAAATAGTTGCCCATGGTATTTCCTATGCTTTTGTTCTTCCACAACATACATTTGTAAGTGCGGGTTAGTAATGTGTTTGCTTTTTGATTATACAAATGCGAAAAAAAGATAATCATGTCTTGTCAAGCGCCATCTATCAGTAGAACTGCGTTTTGACAGCTGCCAGAAAACTTCCCAACCGACCTCTAAAAAGGAGGTTCACATATTTTTTTTATGTAATGCGTTTCCTCCGCCAATTATGAATTGATTTCGATCATTATTATTTTGTTCGGTAGATGATACTTCAGAGGTGGTTAGGGTTGCCACCTGTACTTTATAATAAAGTATTGTACTCTATTTTGGCCATACGTACTTTATACTTTATGAGGGCAGTAAAGTACGTGAAAGTACTTTATTTTTACCTGTGAAGATTTTTTGAAATGGACTTCTATTTTTTACGTGTAACGGAAAGGGCCGGACTGCCTTTAAAATTTAGGGATTGATTGTAAAGATACCGTTAATATATTTAAGAGTAACAAATATTTGTTGCATGTTCCTAGAAGCATCAAAAAATATGTATGGAAGAGAAATAGTCTGGTAAATAAATAGTACTTTATTTTCAGATGTTGTACTTTTTTTTAGCCTACAAAATTAAATATACTCTATTTGCTTAAAAAAAGGTGGCAACCCTAGAGGTGGTCTCAAATAAATTTATTCGAAATCGGTTTAGCAGTTTAGTTTTTAAAATAAATCAAAATTACTGGAAATAATATGAAGAGTAGTCGAAATTGAAGTCGTTTTTTTTAAACCTTATTACCTTTGTTTCAGGTGGAAATCAGGCCCATGATGTACTTGGCACTATCGTACGACCACAGATTGATCGACGGTCGTGAAGCTGTGTTATTCTTACGGAAAATTAAAGCAGGAGTGGAGGATCCTACGTCTATCTTAGCTGGAATTTAAGCCAACACCTGAAAACTGGATTTAGGACACTAAGCTACTTTGAAGAGCGTGTTGTTAAAGAAGGACGTTACGGCGCTAATGACGATAATGATGTTTGGTGGTGTATGATGGTGTAATGAAAATGATTTAGGTATTCTAAAAAAGAGCATTCTCATGCATCATGTAGCATCTATATTATTTTTATCTAGGTGTCGTGAGAAACCTAGGCCATGTGTTTTCTTTCTTTTGAAGTATATGCTATTTACATTAATCTCGCATTTTTATTTACGCACTACAAACTACATGAATTATACCGAACTTATTAATGCATGTAACCTACTAGCTGCACCTCGCGGTTTCACCAGCGTGATGATGAAAAACTGTGATGACGATGATGCTGATGTAGCCTACAAAGTGTAACAAAAAGGTTCAACAATACTGAAGTGTATGATGTACTCGTCGTTATGAATGGGGCCAACCTTGAAATCGCGAAAAAAAATCTACTATTCCATACAAAAAGTTCATTGAGCTTGGACAAAATGTATGGAAAAGCTGTTTTGTTTTTCGCGATTTCAGGGTTCCGCTTTTGCGTGGTTGAGTAACAAACATACAAACGTTGACATTTAACTTTGTAGCAATTTACGTCTAGCTTACACTTTAATATTTTAAGTTTGTTTAATACTATTGAGTCACGATACAAGCAAGTCGCTCGCCTAACGGTAAACGTCACGGTTGCCCATACTAAGTGACGTGCAATGGGAGGTTTTCTAATAGGCAATTAAAATAAAAAAAACCGTTAGATGGCGTTGACGAGAAATGGTTCTGATTAGTATCACTATCTAGTCTGTGGTTCTGAAGATTTTGAATGAATGAATCAAGGTCAAAAAATAAGAAAAGGTTATTTAATTTACATTATTAGGGGTATTCACAACTCAGTGGAAAGGTTTCCGTTTGGATTCTCATTCTCCGTCGCTGTCATCCTCTGTCATGCTGAATGTTGATGACTGGGATGGTTAATGTGAATCCGAATGGAATCTGTCCCGATTTAGAAAGAAAAAAAGAAAGAAAATAATTTATTCTGTGACATCAGCACACAATAATAATACATTGATACATTTACAGATGCTTGAGTGATGTCACAAAAAGGGCCTCAACTCAGCATAATGCTGTTTAACAAACAGCGTTGGTCTTCCGTTGAAGCCGAATTAGCGAGGTCACGAAAGGCTTATAAACAGTGAAACATAAAACAATAGTTTTAGTTTAGTTGTGAATACGCTTGCCGAACGGAAACCTTTCCGATTAAGTTGTGAATGCCCCTGCCGCATTGAAATGTATTTTTTTTTGTGGATATTGTCTGTCTAACAAATTACTTTCCCGTGGTATTTCCTATTTCCTTTTCTTGCTTTTGTTCTATCTACCACATCACAAAGTTATAATTAGTACATACTAAGTTTGATAATTTTGGCAGCTCATGCCCATGAAGTTTCGTATTCTTTTTTCGAATAAATTTAATATAATCAATTCGTACTTCGGTACCGCCCACATAGTGATGAAGTGCGACACATAACGAATAACCACAGACTATCAAGAATCGGTTTTGACATAAAATAAATCGAATAATAAAAATACATTTGGGTACCTGTATTATTTTTTGGAAATAATAAAGTTATTTGCAATTAACTATTGTATTATTATTACTAAAAATAATTATCAATCTAAAGGCTTAGGACATTTCCCATAAGTAGGTGGCCTAGTGGTACAAATTTCCCATACTTCCTTGTATGAACAACGCCAAAATATCACATGCCTTTAAACAAAACATAGTTAGTGTTTTCTTTCCCACTAAACAAATGCAAAAAAAGGCAATCATGTCTCGTCAGCGCCATCTATCTTTTGGCTGTAGAACTACTATCTGACGGCAGTCAGAAAACTTATAGAACTTAACCCATTACGTGCACAAGTGTAGGCAAGTGATATAATCGTGTGAAACATTGTCTTTCCCATGTCTTTCCGTGATGTTTTCAAAACTCCATAAAACTTATAGTAAAATTGCCATAACTTTACTAAGGCATCACTTGGACTTAACTGCGACTAAATTTGTGTGACTGACTATGATTTTATGACTTATTTGACGTGTGGGCAAGTGATATAATGGTGTGAAACATGTATTTCCGTATTGTTTTCAAATCTGCATGAAAGCTTATAGTAAAGTTGCCATAACTTTACTAGGGCATCACTTGGACTTGACTGTAACTAATTTTGTGTGACTGATAATGATTTGATGACTTATTTTACGTGTGGGCAAGTGAAACAATGGTGTGAAACATGTCTTTCCGTGTTGTTTTCAAAACTCCATGAAAGCTTATAATATAAAGTTGCTATAACTTTACTAGGGCATCACTTAGACTTGACTGTGACTAATTTTGTGTGACTGACTGACAATGAATTTATTTTATGACGTACCTATATGAATTGTTAGTTTAAAAACTTAAAACATACATTTATTATACTTGACACTGGCAGAATGCGCACAGTGCGATGCTAATAAAGAAGAAGAAAAAAATACCCGACACAGCGTACATCAAACTTTTGTCATGAACGCATCTGTAATTTGGAGTTTTTGGCGGGAACACGGAAGAATCAAGACGCTGCATTCTATTATTTTCCTAAACCAGGGGTTTTTCGCGAATTAATAATTAAAAATGGTGGTGTTTTATTCATGGAGTGTTGAATTACATGTACAACTGTGGGCAAGTGATATAATCTGGTGAAACGTGTCTTTTTGTGTTGTTTTCAACACTCCGTAAAAGCTCATAGTAAAGTACAGTCGCCACAACTTTACTAGGGCATGACTTGGACTCGATTTCCAATTTCGTGTGATTAACTGTGATTTCATGACATGATAATACTACATAAACTTGAACATTCATATACCTACTTGAATGTTCAAGTTTATGTAGAAAAAGACTGGTAGAATGCACAACGTGCGATGACAATAACAAAAAAAAAAAGTCAACATCAACATGTTGGTTTTTTTTTAGAGTGTGCAACACCAAGCTTCAAATGTCACCAACCAAAATCAAATGGATTCCGAAATATTTTTATTTATTCGGCGCGACATTGATCAAACTTGTTTCTCAGCAAATTCTGTGTTTAATACGTGATTAATCGCTGATTTTGAAAACAGACGTGGAAACTATACTAGTGCCTTGTGTTTTGTTATCCAATATGCAAGAATAGTGACAATATGAGGCGAGGTCATCCTGGTTCTGGTGGTTGGCGAGGTGAAAATCTAAGACCCTTCAGGCCTAGAGGAAGCGGGCCACAAAATTTCAGGCCCTCTAGACCCTTCGGACTCATAGATATACCAAGGTCAGTATTTAGTAAAATAATCAGTACTGTTTGTATTGCGTCAGTGTTATCGCGCCATCGCGTACCTACCTATTTCCAGTCAAAAACAATGTAAAAAATCAGTAGGTATAAATAAAGTTTAAGTCAGCATCTTTGTAAATAACTGGAGAATCAGTTCTATACTATACGATACTTGCCATTGTGTCTAATCTTATTTCTATTGTGCATTTTAGATTCCCGCCACCAGGCACTCGGCAGTACAGAGGCCCTAGGCCTTTCTCTCAACATCCAGGAATCCAAGATAATGTCCTACAGTCGGTACATCATGATAGAAATAAGTATAGACTAAATAATTTGACCCGGTCCCAAGATAGAGGGTATCACAACCGAGGGCAAATACCGTTTCATCATCAACCAAGACAGAAAGATGATCATGGAGATTCGTATAATGAATCAAATTATTACCAAAACCCAAACCAGTGCCATGTTAATAACATGGGTGATATTGATCTGCGTCGTCCACCAGTATGGACCCATCCTCCACCAAGTTATGACAATAATAGACAATACTATGATGACCATCGAAGTCCGCACAAAACCCCCAAACACTGCAATATGGAGGATGAATTGCCGGACTACACGGGCCATAGACCACCAGCCTCTGATCATTATAACACAACCACGGGACCCAGCAATAATAATTCCCAGTATTCACATTCTGTTGATGACACAGTTGATATAATCAGGAAAAGATTACAGAATCGAAACAAGCAACAAAACTTTGAGTCCTCGATGGATCATCAAAGCAATGTAGATGAAGATTTGAGGAAAAATACAAATGAAAATTTTCTAAATGTGCCCCAAGAACAACCTGTAAGGAAGAGGACTCAAAGGCAAAAACAAAATATCAAATCCAATTGTGATAAAATGAAAAATAAGATTGTCCATCAACTATTTAAGATGGATAAAAGTAAAATACATAAATTGATGGATGACCCTAGTTCATCAACCAAGTTCGAATATGCAATTAGCAGTTTGATAACTGAGGGGCAAAATAGCTTGAACAGACATTTGAGGTCTGCTGCGGAAAAATCTCTTTGCAGCACAAGTACAGACTTTATCCAAGATGACACCAATACTATCTATGAAGACACCTTCATGAAACAAATGCAAGGTATATTAGATCCGCAAGACACAGTATTGCTTGAAGACATAAAGCCTTTGGTCATGGCTGAACTTAGCAGAGTACTTCAGCTTGATGATTATCAATTCGAACTTCTGCAGGATCAAGAATTTCCTAATCAGCAAACGCAGGACCAAACAATGCAGAACTTTGCAAATGAAGAGGAAACTTACGCAAAAGATGAACCGTTACATTTCCAGTATTATGATGAAGAGCAAAATACTGAGCAGTATTCTCAAGATACACTTTATGATCAGAACGAAACACCAGCAGGCAGGAGTAGCAACACGGAAATAATTACAGGTGATTTGGATGATCGGTTGTACCAATATGAACAAGATTCAAGTTTTGAGTCCAAGCCACTTTTTGAAAGACGAAAAACTAACCGAGTACATGATGACGAGAAAAGAAAAAGTTCAGAGAGTAGGCAGTCTAGAAGCAGCATTGATAAAGGATTCATATATCTGCAGGAAGAATCAACAACCAGTTCAAAAGAGCAACCACAACCGTTACCATTGTTCAATTCAAACACTGACCAGTTGTCAGATGATGATGATCCATTTGCTGAGTTTGACAAACAGTATCATGTTGCTGTTGATCATAATTTTATAGAATATGCTTCGCGACCTCCCAGCCCGGCATTTTCCTGTGCAAGCAATAGTAAATCACCAAGTGAGAAACTTGCACAAAAAAATGTTGATATACCAAGCACCTCAACATCCAAAGAATTCGCCAAAGAACTTGATACTCAGCTACAGAACATCACAAAATCACCTGTGAAGCTGTCGACTGGCAATAAAAATAAACTGGATGCTCATGTTAAAAAAGAGGTTGAATATGTTGTGGAAAAAGAAAATGTATCCACAACTCCTTGTGATCATATAAAAACAACTACAAACCATAGTCCACATGAAGAATCAAGTAAAAGGAAAGAAATAAAAAAAGAACCAGAAAAACACGAAAGTTCTACTTCTGCAACATCTGTTCTTCATTCAAACACACGTAAAAGGTCGACTGATCAAAAACCCAGTCATCGCAAAGAAAAACATAAAAGAAGCTCACAATCTGACACTCAAGAAGCAGCTAAATCTATTATAAATATGTTTTACACACTTGATAACACCAATGATGCATCTAAAGCTACAAAAAAACCTGATTCTACTCTAAAAACATATTCTGATAAGTATGTTAAACGGAAAGCCCCTCAGAAAACTGCAAGGCAGAAAAGTGTTGAACCTCCAAAGGCTGATGAAGTCAAAAAACATGACAGCGATGCACACAGTCATTCCAATATAAGTCCCAAAGACAATCTCGTAAATGTAACAGCAACTAAAATAGACCCTAAGACAAAACTTAAACCTATTGATATTTTTGGTGGCCTACCATCAAAAAAAGGAACAGCACATCAAGCACACAGAAACACAGCCAGCGCACCTCAAGTTCCTAAAAGTCCAGATGATATTAAACCTAAGCTCATAGTTCCCATTGGTACATCTTTTGCTCGTAAATTATCAAAAAGGCATATTGGTACACAAGTTATTTTCAAAGTCCGAACTAAAGAATGTCAGACAGAGATTCCGAAAACATTTGGTAAACACACTCAAACAGATACTGTATTAACTGATGGGCCAAAAAAAGAATCGAGTAATCCACTTGAAAGAATGAAGGAAATTGATATGGAAATTCAGTTATTACTTCAAGAGAAGTTTAAGCTGTATAACTCTTTAGAAACAAAGGCAGCAACTGTACCAATGGATACCATACCAAGTTTAAGTATGAGAGTATTCAAAGTTAATACAGAACAGACTGAGGAGAAGGTGACTGATACTGAAGATGCTATAGTTAATGATTTTGCGAACATACCTGCTGAAGAACTAGAAAAGATAGCAATGGAGACTATTGCAGATGAAAAAACTCCAAACAGATGCACTAAGAAAAGTCGTCGTCAAAAGGTTTCGGGACTAACGAGGAATAGCTCCGCAAGCCCGACAACAAAACGTAACAAGAAGTTGAAATCGCCGAACATATCGCTAATCGAGCAAATAATCACTGACGACAGGCCAATCGAGGACATAATTTCTCTGGACGACTTAGAAACTACACCAGTGAAAAGCAAAAAGAAAGTGTCAAAGAAGAAGACTTCAAAGAAACAGAAATCTTCGAAACATGTTCTCAATACAATATCAGATTATCACATAAAAGAATGCTTTATTGTTCTAGAAAGGATCAATATTAACCACTACTTAAGGCCTAAAGAGCTTCTTAAAAATTCTAAGCTAACTTTCGAAGTACCTATTGAAACGATTTCACCTGAAAACAATGAAACAGTTAAAGAAGAACACAACGCTTCCGAAGTGATACATTATCCTGAGGATATACAGACAGTTGAGCCAAGCATGACAAGCATGGTTCAAGTGGTCGAAGATGTCGTCAATGATTTGCAATTTGACATGCTAGATGTGTCGGAAGACATAGTTATTGGGGACAACTGTGAAGTCAAAACAAATGACAAAGTCAAAGAGACTATAAATGAGGAGATAATCCTTGATAACAGCCAGTCTTCGGTCGAGGATGGAATGCCAGAGACAACTGGGACTGAGAATGAATGTAAAATGTACGACTATTCGAATGAAAATTTACGTCGCGACGCCATAACAGTCACGGGGAATGCTGATGCTGTGTTGGCGTTAGAAGTGAGTTGTTCAATTATTGTTTCATTACAGGGCTATACAGTCTAGCGACTTTTAGATTCGGCGATTCACTAGACCTGGGTATGTCCTTAAACTGCAACCAGAACCACTGGAGGACGGGCAGCAGCATCCTCTTGGTTAACGGTGGTGAGCATTCTGCGATCCCAAGCCGCCTGCCAAGCGTGGGGATTATGGCAACACTATTAAGGGGAGGCCGTCGTCCAGCAGTGGGCGTTTTATGGCTGATGACGTTTGGCGATTCAGTCGCTTTTCGGAAGCTTGCGCACACATAAGATTTAGTAATATTGAACCCCGGCATCAACATGCAACAACAGCCACTGAACCACTACTCACCTGCCACCACAACTCCTCCGGTCTAATGCGGTCGAACGCAGAAAATCGCTGAAACGCAATATAGCACATATGTAGCCGCAAAATCGCCAATCGTAGATGCTAAAAGTCGGTAGTCTGCCTGGGCCTTAAGGGCCAATTTTTTACAAAATCTATTATAGAATACTAGCTCCTAACTCTGTACCGTCTTCTACTTCTTATTTGAATCCTCTGCAAAAGTTAACTGATAGTCACACTTAGCGTTAAAACATCTTGTTTTTATACAAGCTTTTAAGTTTTCTTATCTTTGCAATGCAAAATTTAATCTAATTAGAATCTAATCTAATAAATGGAGAGTTTAACTGAATCTGATCCTGACATCGAAAAAATTATTGAAATCGGCTGGTAAAGCTATGAAATATAAGCGTTCAAAGTATTTGGGAAGGGGTCTTCAGTCCTTTTCTAGCAAAACACGTGCATAGTATAGAATTTGTTTGGAATCGTGAACTTTGACGTCATCAACGGCGTATTATGCCCTCCCTGTCTAACATGCAACTAAAATGTTTAGAACTTCGTTATTTGTGCACATATAAAAAAATTACTTTCGATGATTTGTTTTGTTGCCAGTCAGCTTTTTTGTGAGTCAATAAAAAAACTCATGCATAGGGCATCCTATTGGGAGGCTGCTCGAGTTGAAATCGTGAGGCCGCGAGTTTAAATTCCGGGCGCGAACCAATAAGCTCTTTGGAGTTTATGTACAGGACTATTATTCGGCCGCGTTCGAACCGAAGCCGAAACTCGTAGCCAGTAGAAAAACGATACTAGTCACTAGAAAATAAAAAAACATGCATAAGTTCATCCAGAGAAGAAATTCAATGGCGTGTGTATTCACCAAACCGCATTTGAGTCTGCATGGGCCTATTTCCCTTCAAGGGCAGGCAGAGGACTATCAAAAAGGCTAATTAGGATAAATCTAAAATTCAACTTACTGTACATGCCTACACGGAGCGAAAGGAACCACTTTCTCCCCGCAGCGGCTCGTAAAATCGTATACACACCACGGGAACAAGTAAAGAAGCCTCAGAGCTCATGTTTGTCACCCTCGGGAGGCAATATACATGAGATCTAAGAAATTTTTTGCTCCCTAGGTGAGTAATCTACTATTAGCTTCCTTAGTTTCTAGAGCACTTGACCATAATAATACGAGGGCTACACTAAAAGTATCGGGAATGGAATATTTCCACTGTTTCTGTCATATTAAAATCTTTTTAATTGAAAACTCCTTGGTTTTAAAAATCGAATAACATTTATTTATTTAAAAAAATATTCTCGGTCTTGTCACAAGGTTTTGTCAAACTTGTTTAGTCGTTGAGAAAATGGAATTGACTCGAGAAAATTCAAGAGCGATGATTTATTATGACTTTCGAAGTGGTTTAACACAAAAACAGTGTGTTGACCGGATGATTTCTGCATTTGGTGATAAAGCCCCATCCAAAACCACAATTTATCGCTGGTTTGCTGAATTTCAACGTGGACGTGTCAAGCTCAGTGATGATCCCCGTCAAGGTCGTCCAAAAACTGCAGTCACCCAAGAAAACGTTGATGCTGTGCGTAAGCTGATTGAGGAAGATCGACATGTGACATACCGCGAAATTCAGGCAACTTTAGACATTGGCATGAGTCAAATACAAATAATCTTGCATGAAAAATTAGGTGTAAAAAAGTTGTTTTCCCGATGGATACGGCATTCGCTCTGTGAAGAGCAAAAAGCGGCTCGCGTTACTTGGTGCGTCAGAACTCTCGAAAAATTCCACGCAGGATCCTCAAATGCTGTATACAACATCGTATCAGGTGACGAATCCTGGATATACGCGTACGAACCCGAAACAAAAAACCAGTCACGAGTTTGGGTGTTCGAAAATGAGTTAAAGCCAACAAAAATTGTTCGTTCACGGAGTGTTGCAAAAAAAATGGTGGCCACGTTTGTCTCCAAAACCGGCCATGTTACGACTATTCCTCTTGAGGGGCAAAGAACGGTTAATGCAGAATGGTATGCTAGCATTTGTTTGCCACAGGTCGTTTCTGAACTCCGTAAAGAGAACTGCAACCGCCGCATCATCCTCCATCACGACAATGCGAGTTCTCACACCGCGCACAGAACAAAAGAGTTTTTAGAGCAAGAAAACATAGAATTATTGGACCATCCGCCGTACAGCCCCGACCTAAGCCCTAATGATTTCTATACTTTCCCTAAAATAAAGAATAAATTGCGTGGACAGAGATTTTCATCACCTGAAGAAGCTGTGGACGCCTACAAAACGGCCCTTTTGGAGACCCCAACTTCCGAATGGAATGGTTGCTTCAATGATTGGTTCCATCGTATGGAAAAATGTGTCAAATTTCGCGGAGAATACTTCGAAAAGCAATAAATATATTTTTAAATAGTAATGTTGTGTCACTTCCTTGATTCCCGAAATTTTCAGTGCCGCCCTCGTATTCATAACAAAATTACCACACTTATATATACAAATATATATACTACCCCAATACCTAGTTCCAGTACCAACACAAGCAAAAAGAAAACCTAGTAGTTTGTACCTAGTTCAATAAATAACAAATAGATTTTATTTATAATTATTGCAGTCAGCGATAGTAGCGCTCGTGGCGTAGCTTGTCTAGGTGATTCTAAACGATCACCGATGTTAAGCAAAGGACGGTCCGGTCAGTCTTCGGATGGGTTACCGTGAGTGGCATTTATTTCTGAGCGTTACCGTGGGTCGGATGACACGTTAAATTGTTGGTCCCGGTTGTTTGTTCTAGTTTCTATAACAACAACCGTCAGCCATGTCAGAGGCCTTCGGGCGGCACATTAACTCTGACTAACTAACTAAGGCTGGCCACTCAGCCTATACGAACTTACTTACTTAGTCAGCGATAAAAGTTCAACCTGTAAAATATGTCCAAAAAAACTAAAGTATTGATATTTGATATGATATTAATCTACAGTGTAATGGTCAAGTCATCATTTCCTACTTAGTAACGGAGGTAGTAATCTGTATATCATTTATTCTGTCTCTTTTCAGTGTATCGACAATGATTTCTTGGCTGCCTGTCTCGATGGAAATGTGTACCATTTTAGTGGTGATGGGCAACTGCTGAACACTCTTCGGGGTACCAACCAGGCGGTTACGTGTCTGACCATAGTCAAGGAGAAGTATGGGACCACTATATACACAGGGTCTTTGGACTCTAGGATGCGCTACTACGACTTGGAGGTAAGATTTAATTTTATTTTACACATTTTGTTATCTAATGCAAAGGCAGTATGAAAATCTGGGTGGAGACCCAGAGATCCTTTGCCAATTAAGCTACAGAGGTATCTGCCATAGCCGCCGTATCTGCCATAGCCGCCATAATAGGCTAGATGACTGGTTTTTTTTTATAGTCCTATTAAAATGTGGCCCATAAATATAGCTGATTAATTAAAACAAAATGAAAATCTGATCAAAAATAAGCAACTTATAAGCATTTTAATATCACGCTAGACAGAGAGGCGAAACAGCAAATCGTGACGTCACTTCTCAGTACGCCATATAAAATTTATTCTGACAAGTAAGGCGTGACGTCATGTTTTGTTTTGTGGGAAAGGGACAGAGTTGTCTCTAACAAAAACTTTAAACGCTCATATATCAGAACATTATTAACCGATTTAAATTATTTTTTCAATAAACATCAACGACGGTTTCAACAATATAAACATCAGTCATCTACCCTATTCTAAAACTGTATAATTCTAATAACAGGAGTATGCAGATTCAAGTCCTGCCAGACGTCTTAATTTTTCAAAATGTCTATATAACAGCTTTTAATAACAACATTTTAAGCTTGACTATTAATATATATCTGTCCTAGCCAGAATATATTTGTATTTTATGGTCCATTCGCCGATCGCTAATCGAAGAATCAAGTATGCTACCACTCGAAGCAGGTAGCCGCCTCACGCGACATACCAATTTTTTTGCTAACACTATAGGAAGTGGCTGCCGGCCACTTGAGTTCTTGAACCCCTCAGTTATTTTAAGTAGGTAGCGCTCGTGGCGTAGCTTGTCTAGGTGATTCTAAACGATCACCGATGTTAAGCAACGGACGGCCCGGTCAGTCTTCGGATGGGTGACCGTGAGTGGCATTTATTTCTGAGCGCTACCGTGGGTCGGATGACACGTTAAATTGTTGGTCCCGGTTGTTTGTTCTAGTTTCTATAACAACAACCGTCAGCCATGTCAGAGGCCTTCGGGCGGCACATTAACTCTGACACTAGGGCTGGCCACTCAGCCTATACGAACTTACTTACTTACTTTTTTTAGTAGGTTACCTTTATTTTTCTGACACATTTTTGTATTTTGTGATCAATATATAATAAGCTCATGCCTTTATAAGCGGACCTGAAAGAATTAAAATGACTTCGGTCCCTCGCATATAGTATTGATAATTGCTTGCACGATTGTTTGTAACTTATTTCCTTAACGATATTTCCAGACTGGAATGGAAAAGGGCCCAGAATGTAATGTGCTAAGCCCAATACAAACTATGGATCGAGCTTGGGACACCATTTTCGTTGGGACCAGAACTGGATTTGTGCTACAATTCGAATGCAAGGTTCGTTTACAATAATAAGAAAAATCTTGGTACGGTGAAACTTAACTTTAGAAAGGTGAAATGGAGGAACTATAAAATTTCACCCCAGAAAATAATAATAATAATTATAATATATAATAGCTTAATATAAATTTAATCATCTTCAATATTAATTTTATTATTAATTGTTGTTGTTTAGAAAAGTGATAGTGGCTTTCATAAACCGTTGGTCCTTAGGCATAGATACCCTTGATCCAACCGCCCAGCGAGTGCCTCTTGAGGTATTGGTCGAGGCTCTTCGCTAAGACCGTCCGCCGAAACGACTATCGGGACAATGATTGTCGAGTCAACATCTTACATTGCTGTTATCTCGAAGACCAAGTCAAGGTACTTGCTGGGTTTGTCCTTCTCATGTCCTTGTCCTTCACTTTTCTCATTTGTCATGTGGGATGGTGACGTCGAAAAGCACGGCCCGGCGCTGGGACCGATCCAACATTCATATTATTCTTATATGGGTGGGGATGACAAGTTCTACTTAAGGTATATTGTACATCAGAGACAACTCAGCTCCCTGAAGTAGTGCTCCCGGTTATAGTGTACCCTGCCTACTGTAGCTGTTTTGTGTGCTCGCGCGCGTAGGTAGGTATCATGTTTTTATTATTATTTCGTAAGTTGTTTACATGTTTGAATGCCTTTTATACGATTGTCGAGAATTTATTGTCTAGACAAAACTGAAGTAGGTTTTTAGACAATAGAAAAAATATTGTTTGATAAATTTTAATATTCGATAAATACATTTAAAAAAAAAAGTATCAAAGCGAAACTGAACTGCTGGTATTAAATGACAGAGAAGTTTTTCTTATTTGTTTTAGATGCCATATTCTAAGAACTTAGTTTCACCATAGAATATTGTTTCTTAGTCAGCTATGTTGAGGTTGAGGGTCATAATTCATTTAATAATAATCTTTATTTATAATCTAAATTAAAAGTTAGAGCAAAAAGGAATCAAGTAAGGCTTAGAATGCTGTGCGCTGCTATCTCACTCACACATTACTTGATTGGATCAATATTTGTATTTTTTTTCTAAATCTGTTATATTCAATTTCACCGATTGCGAGTTTTCATAACTATACATATAGTCAGTGATTTATTTGAATATTTATATTAAAAAATATTGAAATGCGCTATCGATAATATGTATTCAGCGCCCTTGTTATTAAACCGTACGCAAAGTTGCGCGTGCGAGCGGCCGACTTCCGAACGATATTGAACCTTATTCCAAACAATGTCGTTTGAATGTCGGCTCCGCTCGCACCTTAAATGATGGACGTTCTGGAGATTAAGTCTACGTGCTACGTCTTCAACTACAGCATCCATATAGACAGGCGAGTTGGCGGTTAAATATCAAATGATCCGACCATCCACAAAGCTCTGTGTAAACTGTAAACTCACTTCTCATATTGTATTTTCTAGAACAACATGGTAATACCAGTAAGCACGGTGAAGTTCTCGGAACAATCTATCCTAGCTCTCAGAGCGATGAAGGAAGGCCCCCGGAAAGTGCTCCTCGTTGCAGCCAGGTCTGAGAATGTGGTCACCGTTAAAGATGCCCAGACTGGCCTACTGCTACGGACCCTGCAAGGGCCCAAGATGACGGTGTACACACTGCTTTATGAAGATGGGAAAGTTTATTGCGGGACCAGCAGTCATAACATACATGTTTTTGATTATACTGTAAGTATTCTGTGCAGTGGCGATATTGAAACATAGAGGCATTGTTAGATTGCAATTTTACGGATATAACTTTTCGATAAATTATCATAAATTAATGCTTCGAAATTCTTGCTAACCTTTTGGAGAAACTGAGAGTCACATATTATACATGTATACACAACATTATAACTAAGTATACACAGTATACAACATCAGCCTGAAGACGTCCACTGCTGGACGAAGCCTCCCCCTTAATAAGGGGGATTGCCATAATACCCATGCGTGGCAGGGGGCTTCGGGATCCAGCCGCGTATATTATACACTGTATAATAATATTGAATGCGTGTATATGTTGTATGTATTTGGTAGTGGTAGGACCCTACTGCAGAGTCCGCCTGGGCCTTTGCCAGTTATTCAACCGCCAAGCAGTAGTGTGCAAGCACCACTGTGTTCCGGTTTGAAGGGCAATGTTACCAGAGAAATTACTGGGTATGAAGAGATTTAACATCTATCTCAGGGTGACGAGCGCAGTGCGGAACGGCGCAGGATTGTGTTCGCAAGTTCACAAATCTGGCACTGCTACTGTGGCAGGCGTGACGCTTACCACCAGGTGAAAGTCTTGCTCGTGTCGTCACTAAAATGTAAGTAAATTCGTATAGGCTGAGTGGCCAGCCCTAGTGTTAGGGTTAATGTGCCGCCCGAAGGCATCTGACATACTTAAAAGTATATTTTTTAATGTATTGCAGACGGGCAGCCACGTGGGGTCGCACGAGGGCGGCAAGGGCGCGGTGTGCCTGCGCGCGAGCGGCGGGCTGGTGTTCGCGGGCTGCTACGACGGCTGCGTGTACGTGTTCCGCGAGGGCGAGCTGCGCCCGCGCGCGCAGCTGCGCGGCCCCGGCCTCATGCTGCTCTCGCTCGCCATACACGGCACCAAGGTCAATATTGTAGGGTAGATCCCCTAACGCCGCTCGAAAACGGCACCGTCAAAACATGGCTTAAATCAGCGACAATGATAAGATGAATGGACGGGAAATAAGCGTACGGATTTTGAAGGGTGTCTATAATGTACAACATGATATTTGCCGACACGATAATGTACGGCATAATAATGCACTGCATGATAATTGGTGTACATGTACATCGAATATCATGCTGTACAATCCATGTCGTACAATACTGGCCGTCCATTATCGGCTCGTGTCTATAAAGTACCGCCCTATATTGTACAGCCAATAATCCGAGTACATATCTCAAATTGATATTAAAAAAAACCTGAACCTAACTGCTATACAAATAAGGAATTCGTGAACTTGTACATCAAATATCAGTCTGTATAAAATCAGGGTGTGCATTATTGAGCCGAGCCGATAATGTATGGCATGATATTGCACGGCATGATATTCGATGTACATGTACACCAATTATCATGCTGTGCATTATTATTCCGTACAATATCATGCCGTACATTATCTGTGTCGTACATTGTTGCCTTCCATTTTGAAGACTATATGTTGAGCGCCGGCTCTCCTCTCTCTCACTCGCTTCAGTCATACTCTGCCTTGCCTGCGACATGCGAGCCGTACGATACGACAATACAAACTTCTAATACATGTACATGTGTTCTCTTTTTGTCATGCAGTAATTAGATTCGCTATCTCTATTTTCCGGCGAATGTAATATGCATACTTTTAGCAAGGTATGCATGATGGTGTTGTACTGTTAATTTTGATCGATTTGCAAGCGCTGGGCCCGTCCATTCCATTATCACGACGGAAGTTTCTATTATATTTTTTGCAAAGTCGCGTTCTTATATAACATAGTCAAAACTTAGATATAACACTAAAAAACTATTAAGAGTTTCCACTATTAGAAATATTATAGAAAAAAACAAGGCACTATAAACAGTTGGTTAGTTAGAGCAGAAATAAACTAATGTAAAACAAATATAAAGAGCAATAGGCACTTGAAGTACCTAAACAATCAAAAAAATATTACATAATAATATATCATTAATCTACACTCACCGAGAATAAAGAAAAATTTTTTAGAAAATAACTACGTTTTTTTTATGTAATGTAATTAAAACGATATTGTCGTAAGAATTTATCTCCTCACACCCACACTCACACACCACTCACCACCACCCCCGCCACTCTTCTCACTTTCTCAAAGATGGAATGCCGAAGAGGAACATATCGAAGTCGGCATTGTTACATGACTTGTTTAATGTCCCACGCGCACGTACATTAAAGTTGCTTTGCCTGTAGTTGGTAGATGTTATAGGAGGACGGTAGAGAGGGTTTAATTTACGGAATAATCCAGTAGGAGGGTAGAAAATAATTTAACTAACAAGTTCAAGTTCAAAGCTGGATGTGACGTTTTTTTTAAGTAAAACTATTTCAGATATGTCACGACGGTAATTTAATGAAAGAAATTAATTAATTTAGCGCAAGACTCAAGTAATAAGCCTTGTATTCCTGTCGGTCGCGTATGACCGCGCCAAACGTGTGACGTGCTACGATGCCTAATGTTTTACAACGCACGTATTACACGGTGTTAAGGTTCATTATTAAAATGAAACAATATCCGCTTGTGGACTTTTTATACAATGTATAACAAAAAGGTTCAACAATATGAAAGGGTATGTATATATATTATACTCATCATTATGAACAACTTTTACTATGGGGCCAACCCTGAAATCGCGGTAATAATATCATAAAAACAGCTGTTCCATACATTTTGTCCAAGGTCAAGGAACTTTTTGTATTGAACAGCTGATTTTTTCGCGAATTCAGGGTTTGCCCCATAGTAAAAGTTGTTCATAATGATGAGTATATACACCCTTTCGTACTGTTGAACCTTTTTGATACACATTGTATATTGTACATTTTACACACCCATTTTTTTTATTTTTTTTCACTGTCCCAGCTCTGAGACAACTCTGTCCCTTTTCCACAAAAAATTACGTCACAACTTACTTGTCAGAATAGAATTTATATGGCGTTCTGACAAGTGACGTCACGATTTGCTGTTTCGCCTCTCTGTCTCGCATGATATTAAAATGCTTATAAGTTGCTTATTTTTGATCAGATTTTAATTTTCTTTTCATTAATCAGCTATATTTATGGGCCACATTTGAATAGGACAATAAAAAAACCAGTCATCTAGCCCATTTATATGCATCCTGCATAATATATTTATAATTTCTATATTTTTGTTTCAGATTATAGCTGGATATAAAGATAGAGGACTGTACATATGGAAGATGCCTCTAGCAATAGTGCAAGAAATGATTTTGTAAACTAAGTGTTGTAGATACAATCTCACATGTTTAGCCCTTGTTGAGTATTCTTTCACTCTTTATTTTTGTCTCGTTTTTAGTATATCAGTGTAAATATTGAAATAAAATAAACACAGAGGTTTTATTGTTTTTTTTGTTGTTTTAGTTACCAATATTAAAGTGAGGCTTTTTACTACTCTTTACTTATATTGTTTTTTTTTATTCCTCAAAGATACACTTTACCTGTACAGGCAGTTTTAGTTTTAGAAGAGTTGCGCTAGAGAAGTGTTCCTTAGATATCCTTTTTGAGCTAGTACATTAAAATAGAAAAGATTTTTCAACCCCTTTTCTGGCCAATGGCGCGGGGGGTGTCACTCCGCAGTTTACGTACGTTCGGCCGGCGCGCCCATCCGCTAGGCGCACGGCAGGGCTGAGATAAGTGGCCCGCGTCCCGCGTATTTTCTGTGATTTTTGCAACGAACAATGACTACCTACTAAACGATCTAATCCGTTGTGTTAACGGGTGTTTAAATTTAAAAAAAGAAGAATGAATCGAAATTATATTTTCATTTAATTCTAGAAGATATTGACAGGTAAGTTAATTATTTATATACATATAATACCTATATTTTGTTACTAACCCTAACTTAAATAATCTGTACCTACTTAGGTGCATAATGAGAACGAGATTGTTATACGTAGGCTTAGGTAAGCATTTTAGGGTGTCTAAAGGAATGAATAATTGTGTGAAATACTATTAATTAATCAGGTATGTACTTACCTAGTATTTAGTAGATTTTGGTATTATTCACAAATAAAATACTATTCCTTTTTGTTTTGTGTTTTCCGGTTTGTTTACCTAAAAGTAAATGCTCTAGACCCATTTTAAAACGAATTACAATTGCATAAGTAAGTAGGTACCTACTTAGCCAAGCGTGGGGATTATGGCAACCCCTCCCTAATAAGGGGAAGGCCTTCGTTCAGCAGTAGACGTCTCCGGGCTGATGATGATGATGATTATGTGTAAATAACAAGACCCTAATGTTACACGTGCTGCATCAGGAGATATAGAGCTACGCGATAGAAAGAGAGCGGTATATCTAGGTGAATATAGCAAGTGGTATCCAGTGCTGTCCGAGTTGAATTGCCACTTTAGTGCCTCGTAGATAAAGTCCATATTTAATTCAATTCCTTTGCGGAGTGAACTTTCCGTACGGAGTACTATTATTTATTCTGTGTCCACGCCCTTCCTTCTGCTACCTTTGGGATACTGTTCGACAATGGCAGCTTTCGTATCGCTTCCGTCCGATTAATACGAAAGCCTTGTGTCCGCAGTAGCAGCGTCGCTTCGGCAGACTTCATAGACTCTCCAGACAACGGAGTGCTGGTAAATTTTTCCGTCAAGGCTCCTTACGACATCATCAAGCGGGCATACATTACATTCCAAACATTATCAGCCAGAATACGTCCACTGCTGGACGAAGGCCACCCTCTAGGGAGGAGTTGCTATAATCCCCACGCTTGGCAGACGGCTTATTGGCGATCGCAGAACGCTCATCACCGTTAACCGAGAGGACACTGCTGTCCGTCTTCCGGTGGTTCTGGATACAGTTTTAGAACTTACCCAGGTCCAAGCGGTCGCTTGCCACTATTTACATCCCGGCTATTTTAGAACCAATAGGGATGTTCAGGGCGATGGCAAGCGCCCGGATGGCTTAACTTTGATACCCTGGCTGGGAGAGGGGAAGGGAACTTGTATGGGACGCAACATGCGACGATACATTAGCCCTTTCTCGTCTCAGCGGGTCAGTTCAAAAAGCCGCAGCCATGACGGAGGCTGCATAGCCAGGGCCGTAGCTAGACCTGAAGTTAAGGTAGGGCGCTTTACAGTTCTTTGCTTATTAGGTAGGGCATTGTCCCTCTATGCAATCTGACGCTGAGCGGCGTAAGTATTCTTCTCTTTCTAGCTAATATATTTTTATGACGCAGTACGTACCTAATATGTTTTTATGCCGCTTGGCGTCGAAACTTTAAGTTTTTGATTTGATCTAATTGAAAAAAATACGAAGTATAATGTCTCCTCCTATAGTCGACGCCACTGGTGACAAGAGAGATGGTTTATTTCTCGGCGTGCAGAGAATTTGGCAATTCAACGCGGGAATGTAAATATATATATAATATATAGCTATATAATAATAATTCATAATTTTATTATCATACTTATATTTTTTATGAACTCGCCTCGCTGCACACGATTCTAGTGGCTGTCGCGCGCGCGTCCGCTTTTAGCTTCAGGCGACGCGACGGTGTATTTATGACTGGTGACTGTCAGCCTTACCTAAAATAATCTCGATTCTCTTAGTCACTGCTTAAACTTATCTGTCTTGTTCTTGCATGTTACACTTCACGTCAGAGAGAAGATGGCAGAGCATCTTAAGCAGTGACTAACGGTTGAAAGTTTTTTTTTTAAATAAGGCCGATAGTGTGTATGTGGTATTACCGGGTAGTACACTAATCTCTACGGCACGTCGCATTTGTCTGGGGCAGGCTTAAGGCTCGACCGGAATGACTGCCTTTAACGATATCTGCAATTTTACTCTCTGTTTCTCGTAATTATATTCGAACGTTTTGTTTAGAGTAAAACGACCATCTTGTTCTAATCCATTCATTTTTATATATTTTATAAATCTCAAGAAAAACCCTAGACTTTTTTTTCCTCCTAGGAGGATTATGGCGTCGCAGTTTGTGCATTTGCCAGTGTCAAGTATCTCTAAATATTATATTAACTTTTTGATACATTTCAAGTCAAGTCACACTTAGTAAATCACAGTCAAGTCCAGTTATGCCCTAGTAAAATTGTTGCAACTTTACTACAAGCTTCTTCGTAGTTTTGGAAAAAACACACATTACAACTACATTTTATCAGTTGCCTACACTCTTGCGCGTAAATCAGCACTTAATGAATAAAACGATACCGTTTTTATGCATTAACACTCGAAAAAACACAAGTTTTGGAAAATAATACAATGCAGTGACATGATTGTTTCGCGTTTCCGCCGAAACTCACCCTAGACTTTTCTCAGTTTTTTAGAGAGGAGAGGAGCTAAATCCTCCATTGCCAAACGTTATTACAAATAGAGAGTATTTGGTTGGGTTAATCTCTGCGTTTGGCGTCTTTACTAGGTACAAGCTTTTACAGTGTTTTGAAATCAACACGATTGTTTCACCACAGGACTTTGGTTGTCCATAGACAAATAATTTAATCGATTAAATAAATATGAACGCAGTTTTAGTTCTGCCAAGTGGCACTCCTGTTTTCTGACTTACGTCAGTGGGTGTTTCAGACGGCGGCCATTGTTCTACGTATTAAAATTAATAATTTTTCACTAGTTCGTGCTAGAAACAAAGGATTCAGCTGTTTTCGACATATTCTTCTACATTTTAGTTTTGGAAATAATACATTTACAGTTCAAATATGAATCCAGAATAGTGAGTATTTCGTAACCTTCATTTATGGCGAACAGATACAAAGATGGAACAAAAATTCATTTTTTTTGCATATTCATTGTCTTAGCTCTCGTAATAAGGGAGCAAGGAAATACTTGATCCTCAGGCCTAACTTTTTATTACTCTCTGGATAAAATTTACTTCCAAACAAACCAGGTGACTCATTCGTCGTCCAGTTGTACGAAGTATTTGTGAAAACGTAATTGTGTGGTAAATGAATGGCGTATTACAGAACTGCGATTGAATCACTACTTCCTTGTTGGAGTCTAAACATGATAAAAATGGAACCGCTTAATAATTACGTGTGGCATGCTCATTTCTTTGTTTGTCAAAGATACGCCTCCTTTTGGTGTTATTTTATCTCTGTAAGTTTTGGACAAACACTGGACTTCCCTTTCCTTTAGATTTCGCAATATCTAATGTCGTTGTTGTATATTTTCAGCGATTACCTGTTCAAATTGCTCCTGATTGGTGACTCTGGCGTGGGCAAGTCATGTCTGCTGCTGAGATTCGCTGATGACACTTACACAGAGAGCTACATCAGTACTATTGGTGTGGACTTTAAGATTAGGACTGTAGAATTAGACGGAAAGACAATAAAGTTACAAATATGGGACACAGCGGGTCAGGAGAGGTTCAGAACCATCACTTCGTCATACTACAGAGGTGCACATGGAATCATCATTGTTTATGACTGTACAGACCAGGTGAGCTCATTTGTATATACTAGTAGCTAGTAAAAGGAAAAGAAAGACTTGTAATTCAATTCTTATGAAAAGGATTGGCCCACTATATTAGTTAATAGAGAAAAATGGAAGGAAAGAAGAGAGCCATTGCTCAGCCATGGGAATAAGATGGGATAGTATAGTATAGGTAGTGAGTCAAATATCTTACTACATAAAAATTTCACCTATCAATAAAATTTGCAAAAAAGGACTAAGTAAAGATTACTGGCTATGAGGACATATTTTATTTGTACTAATTTTGTGGTTGACCAGATCTGGCCTGTTAAGCAACAAGCATTCTTGGGTGTTCATGTATAAAGGCTGATGTAAACAAATATATAAAAGAACTGAAAGTGCCCTCCTTTTAGACAGCCAGGAGCCAAGAATTAATCAAGCACATCTAAGCTAGATATTAATGAGAGTAAAAATAATAGACAAAGGTTTTGTTTCCTTGACACAAAAACACAATACAAGACCCCATACAAAGTTGTCTTAGATATTTTTAGGTTTTTCATATCCAAAGGGGTCCTATTACTAAGCCTAATATTAGCATAGCATAATTGTGCAGTTTGATTACCTAATAATATATTTATAATTCATTATTATTTCTGGGTTTCCGCCCCAACTGCTTTGCCAATTAAGCTACTGAAATCTGCCTAATCCGTCATAATCCTCAAACTATTTTATGTCGTCTAAATCGTTGAAGGCATTGGAGCAGTTAGGACCAAAACCCAGTGATTGCTGGTGTGAAGGTTCAAGTTCTGCCAGACTTCATAATTTTTTTTTTTTTTTAATTTTGCTTTAAAAACATAGAAATACCTAAAGCATGGAAACACTTCATATAAATTATTCAAGTATGTATTTACGGAAAAAAATTGCATATAAGTATTCTAGCAGCTATAGTATAAGCTTTGCTTAGTTCGGAGCTAGATGGCGCTATGTGAAATGTCCACTAACATTTATTTACTTAATTTAAATATTGAATTTAATAATAATGTTTTATATCAGCCCTGATCTTGCTACTGTATGACTGACCCTTGGATATAAATACACAAGGATGTGCAAAAAGTATCAATCTGTATGTATTTATGAGGCGAATGAGTCAGTAAACATCTGTCACAAAGACAGTAAATTGTTATCTTGGAATTCAAACAAGCAAAAAATCTCTTTGTGTTCCCAAGGCAAATGAATTAGTTTCATTTCAATTTAAAATACGTCTAAACAGATTTTAAGATAGTGGCCTCAAGGTCAGTTTGGTTTAAATGGAAATCAGATTTAGTTGTTCTCCTAGATTCTGTCTGTTATGTTTACCAGTGGCTATGCCAGAGAGCTGATGTCTTTCTAAAACCAGGAATAACTTAATAAAAAGTTAAAACTAACTTTTTTTTGTAAAGGTGTATGGCATAGCTACACTCTTATGTTAAAAAACTAGCAAAAGTGAACAGAATTTGCTAGTTAACCGACTTCAAAAAAGGTGGAAGTTCTATGTTCGTCTGTATGTATGTATGTTGCTGTATGTTTGACCGTAAGTTTTTTTTAATGTAGCTTCACCAATTTCTCTGTTAATTGCAGACCAATATTAAAAATGTTTTGTTTGGTAGGTGATAAGTCAGAGGTGGTCCCATATAAATTTTTACGAAATCTGTTTAATCGTTTGGTTTTTAAATCAAAATTACTGGAATAATACCTGGAAAATATGAAGATGTCATGTCCGGTAGTCGAAATTGACATTGTTTTTTTAAAGCGTATTAATTCATTCAGTTTTTTACTTTTTCATTACAGTTGTCAGAACACCTCTTAATGTGGCTTGGGTGAAGTACGCATCATTTAAAAAACATTTATAATAATAGTCATTTAAATATATCCAGCTGGATATAATTATTATGTTGACCATTTAAGATGGTAGGAACAGGAGAATTAGATTTACGAAGTAATAAAAAGAAAGACCAACTGATCACCCCGTCGCACCGTCTCGTCAAGTCGGAGAGGTCAGTGTATATTCTGGGGCCCGCGATCTACAACCGTATACCAGCTTCCATTCGGGATGCTCCTTCCACCGGGTGCTTCAAATCTAAGCTCAGAGCGTGGTTACAAGAGAATTTGTTTTATGACATTGAAGCTTATTTTAAAATAAGAGATTATTGACGTATTTTTATAATTATTATTTCATTTTATTACCTAAGTAATTATTATTTTTGACTTACTTAATGAAATTTGACGTGTAACTTTGGTGTTATCAATAAATTATTTGTATTTGTATATTATGTCGACCATTTAACATGGTAAGAACAGGAGGAGGCCTTATTGAGTAGGATAGTAGGTAGAAAGAAAGAAAGAAAGAAAGAAAAATGATTTATTTTGTAACATAGAACTGATTGATTGATTGATTTGTGTTTGTTTTGTATTTGTATTTTGTTGTTTTTTTTTGGTAGGAGATAGAGACATGCTGATGTCTTCTTCTATACCTAGATATGTTGTACTCTTTGTACTATAGCCTCACAGTTTCCCTGTCTATCGTCTTGTTGTGTTTGAAGGAAATATAATGGGATGATATCATTTTTGCCCTAAACATGGAATAAAGTATCAGTAACATACCACTTCAATAGAAAAAAAAAACAAAACGCATATCAGAAATACTCCAAAGATGACTGTAAAAACAACTATTAATTATATTTTTTGTGTTTTTAGCGTTTTGTAAATCAAAATTAAGAGTGATACAGATGATGTAAGTAGTAAAGTGTGATTGTTATCACACTTTTCCCAGACCAGAATTAGGTTACTTTATTTTAGATTCTATAATATTTATTTATTTATTAAGAACACCAACATGATTTATGTCATTGTTGACCAACGAAGACAGGGCAGTTAGGTACTAGCTAAACATCATCATTATAGGTGTAGACTACATGGGTTAAAAAAAAAAACAGTCGAACATAGAACTGCCTTCTTTTTTGGAGTCAGTATAAAATAGAAAGTCACGGTAAGATTGCTAGTGATTGAAAGTAAGTGAATTAAGCTACATTAATACTAAACTTCGGCCACCAACTTGTTTCTAATATTTGATAGTAGTATTTTAATTGGGATAATTTAGTGTAGTATTCTCATCAGCCAGTCGTCAACTGCACGTCATCTGCTGGTAGTATTATGATGTCAGACAAAAGAGTTACAACCACAACACATCAGTTGAGGTTTTGTTTAGTTCTACTGACCCATAGTTCAATTTCACACTTGATTGCACATCGCACAAACAAGCTATTGTTGTGTTGAACTTCATGTCTGTACAATTATTATTTACCCTTTCTTCAACTGATATTAACATATTTTATATTTATTATTTCATATTATTAAGTGATAATTTTTTGTGATATACTTAATGAAATTTGACGTGTTACTTTGGTGTTATCAATAAACTATTGTATTGTAATATGACCTAACAAGTTCAATGGCCTAATGAAGTTTAATAGTTACATCATCAACCAGAAAACGTCCACTGGTAGAAGGCCTCACTTTAACAGAGGGGTTGCCGTAATCACCATGCTTGGCAGGCTGGCTTGTGGATTACAGAATACTCAACACCATTAACCGAGAGGATGCTGCTGTCCGTCCTCCGGTGGTTCTGGATGCAGCTTTAGGACATACCCAGGTGTAATAATAATCACATCTATTTTTCATTACAATTACACATTATTGTGACAACGTAACCAGGTACCTTATATGTATTTTTTATTATTTCACTATTGTATTACTTGTAAAAAAATGCACCATTACTACAACTTCAGAGCGAAATTTCTTATCACCCTGATTCTTTACATTGAAGACCGCGAAAATACAAGTTCTATTTCGTTTATTTTATCCTCTACAATGTGTAACATAGAGATTCAACAATACTAAAGGGTATGTATGTACTCAACATTAAGAACAACTTTTGTTATGGGACCAACCCTGAAATCGCGAAAAAAAAAATTTGGTGTTCCATACAAAAAGTTCATTGACCTTGGACAAAATGTATGGATCAGCTGTTTTTTTCTCGTTATCGAGGTTGTCCCCATAGTAAAAGTTGTTCATAATGATGAGTACATACATACGCTTCAGTATTGTTGAACCTTTAGGACAGGATAATCTAGTATATTAATAATGTCAAGTTCAACTTTCAAGCCCATGTCGACCTCATGCATATGCTATAAAACAAATATCTTCCGGAATCACTCGTCAAGACATAAAAAATATTGGCCATTAAAATTCCCAGAGTTCAGTACCGTGTATTGGAGAACCTGGCATCGTGCCAACCAATGCTAAGTAGTGTAAATATTTAGGAGGGATATAAAGCAGAGTACAAGTAAATGAATCATACTGACAGGTTGTAGTTAGATAAATTCTAATTTGGGATGCGTTTTTAGGTTTTTTTTTTTGATAAAATTGGCATTTTGGGGTCTTTTTTTGATGCCAGTGGGCAATGAAGTGGTTGTGATAAGAATGGACGAGGTGCTGGTAAGGGCATTGGTGGCTTCATATCTTTAGAGGTGTCTTGCTAACAAACATCGGTGGGCGTGGCTAAAAAGCTTGCTCTCTTCATCAAACAAAGTGTGGGAAAGAGAAATGAGCGCGCAAATTTTTTCATTTCGATGTTTGGCTGCAGGATTGTGATGAATAAACTATTGAACTAATTTATTCCAAATAAAGTTATTTGAAATTTTGATGGACTAAACTATGCCGCTTGATAATTTATTTTAGAGTTTTCGTACTCCTTATGTTATTTATTAACGTCCAAAGTGGCGTTAAAATAGAGCTAAAATACAAGATGTTTCCTGGCTCATAACTTTCATGTTTATTAACTTTTAACTTTCTTATCAATTTACAATCCTAGATAATGAAGAGACAAATTGATATAATACTTAGTCCAATCAATATTGTCAATAATATGTTAATAATAGTCAATATTGATGTAATACTTGGACCTACAACACATAGTGGATTAATATTTCTTCCCCGTTTCTATGGAGAAGTGACCGACATGTTTACTCTTAAGCGCCGACACTGGGTCCACTGGGGTGGACCCTTTTCCCATCTGCCGGGGTGGACGGGACCCAGTAAATTTTCTTGAATAAAAAGTAGGCTATGTTAATTTCTAAGTCCAAGCTATGTCTATTCTGAATTTCATCCAAATTCGAGAAGCTATTATAGCGCAGCCGATCCCCAAGCCGCCTGCCAAGCGTGGGGGTTATGGCAACACCTCCCTATTAAGGGGGAGGCCTTCGTCCAGCAGTGGACTGGCTGATGGGTTATAGCGCAGCGTGAAGAAGTAACATACGAACATGCTTTCGAATGTATAGTATTAATTAAGTACATACTAAATTTAAAAATAAATTCGTTTTACATAGAATCAGGTTTTATGAGGTTACAATTCTTTACCAATATGCTTGGAAAACTATAAACAAGCATGGTAAGGCCCATGTTGGCCCAGATTGAATATTAATTGGTATAATGTAGAATTAATTTAATACCAGTTGTATAACTTGATTGAGACTGTTGAAATTGGTTAAATACAATGGGTTAATGTGTTGAAGCTAGATTTGGTTTAATACAGTGGTCTCGAACCTACCGATTTTGGCCCTATCCTACCGATATACCAAAATGTACCGATAATCAACCGATTTTTGAATATATTTAAAAAGGTGAAAAAATTATGGGTTTTTACTTGGCATAAGTACAAAAATACCGATTGTAAAGGGCAAATCTATAGATTTAATATTTTTTGTTCGCGGTGGTTCGATGGTCATCAGGTTAAGGATGGGTTTGGTGTCGTTTTTTTAGATATACCAATTTTTTTATTGGAAAAAGTACAAATCTACCGTATTTATAGGGCAAATATACCGCTTTTGCATTTTCTCTTTCGAGAACACTGTTTTAACAAGAAACTAATATGGCCCTATGGTTGTACCCATGATGTTACTATTTCGTTATGTAGGTCCTGGGGGCTTACCGTGATCTTTTGAATAGCGAGCCACTTGCGATGCAGTTCAGTTTAGGTGCCGAAATTGACTCGCTTCTTTTCGTACCATGAACTCATTTTAACACGATCGTATTTGAATCGCTAGACTCCGTATAGAGTGAACAAAAATTCAGAAAACTTGTCTCTGGATCTAGTACTGTCCTGCTAAGACAGAAAAGGACAATGCTATACAAAAGTATCGTAGACGGAGGAAGAAAAGTATATTTAGGGTCTCGTGCATTAGTTGCGTTCTATAACTCAAGTGCTTTATCATTGTCGGAAAGTACCGGTTTTCATAAAAAATGTAAATAACGTGTTTTAAGGCGAAATGTTACTGAATATGTACTAAATCACGGTAAAACATAGTCACAAATGTCATAAGCTTTGATGATTTGCCCTTGGTATGCCTTGATAAGTTGTTTTATAAAAAAAAAATGTTAGTGTGAATGGTGTAAATAACATTTACTTAGTTTTCGAACGCATTTTTTTCCCTCTGTTGTTGACATGACATTTTATTTATCGTATTTCGTTGAAAACAAAACAATAAGTTTCTTTTACTTTATTTACGAAAACAATTATAAATTATTAGTCATGGAATCAGGATTTTCCAAAGCAAACAGCAACAGCATCATTTTGCCCAATATTGGCGCATAAAAGCTTGGCAGATTTTTGTCAAAGACCGCATCGGAATTCTAATTGATATGGACTGTATTATACTGTGAAGCGTATTACTTAAAGCTCCATGGGAATTCCGGAATGTTAAAACTGCGATGTAAGTATACACAAGTGTAAAGCATATACCTATTACAAGTTATTTGATACTAATTTTGAGGTTAGATTTACGAAGTAACAAGTGCTAATTAAGAAATTTATTTCAGGTCCTCACGAGCCTTTAATGGAGACAGCTTTATACGAATGATACCTTAAGCTATGTGCAGCTTAAGCTTGACAGTAAATTATGTACCTAGGTACTTTAAAGTGCTAAATAATACATGTTCAGAGCACAAAGTACATGCTAAGTTATATCACTGCCTTGTCGACGAAGAAGATGATGCCATAATCTCTGTACAATATCAAGACTTCATCGCCAAAGTGGGGAACTATCATGCACTTCGGTGGAATGTTATTGGAAGAAATCAAAACACTTCGAATATTAGAAGATGGCATAATAGAAATCATGTGTCTTATTAATGCAAAGACATACAAAAATTATAAATGGACAACCTACAGAAATATATTAAGTCTAAATGCAGCTTAAATGTACCTTGAAAAATAAAACAATGTTTTTGTGTAGATTATGATACCCAGATTAAGGACAAAAATAAGTAGTATATTAAGTGTGCTACTGTCTTTAACATAACTAAATGATAAATTATTAAACTTTTGGAAAATGTAAATGTATGTGTTGTGTGCGTGTATTATAATAGGTATATTATGTTCATAAATACTAGCTGTGCCCTGTGGTTTTACCTGTGATTTCCAGGATAAAAGTAACCTGTTTTATTCCAAGGTATATAGGCTACCTCTATACCAAATATCATCCACATCCGTTAAGCCGTTTCAGCGTGAACGAGTAACAAACATATACTCACACAAACGGACACACTTTTGCATTTATATTATTAGTAAGATAGTATGAAAACTGTAGAACTATCTTTATTTAAATAAAAACCATCTTCACAATTTCATTGGTTTTATTTTACTATAGAATCTTGGAAATAAATTAAAGCACATACTATGATTATTATGTCATAGAGTATTTTTAAAAATTTAAAATTAATACATAAAAATGGTTTAAGCATATAAAATTTACTCAGCAGATGATTAATGCACTGATGGTGAGCGACTGTTGGTAATTAACGATGATTAGAACAGAGAAATATCACAGTCAAGAGTGCTCTTCTTCAATCACAAAATTTCTTGTAATTTTACTGAGGCCGGACACAGTAGGACTTGATTTTATATTAGTCCCAACTTTAAACAGATGTGGCACTAGATATTTGGGTGCTACAAATGCTTGAACTTATTTATTTGCTTTCGGCTGGCTAGTTTCTGGCAGTTTTGCTCCAACTGTTTGATATCCTGAAAAATAAATGTTTTGTTTTACTAGAATGATTACACACAGCGGACTAGATATTAACAGATAAAACAATTTTGATTAGAATTATTAATAGCTAGGTATATAATGACAGCTCTTATTATAACAGTCCCACAGCTAGCCGCAACCCTCCTCATGATGAGAATGGTTTAGTTTGTTCTCCACCATACTGGCTATTGTGGGTTGGCAGACTTCGCACACCATATCAATTATTTTTGATGTGTACTGCCTGCAGTATGCAGATTGCCTTACAATGTTTTCCTTCACTGTTAGTGTGGGATACCACACACATGACTTCTAAAAAGCAGAGGTGTACACCAGGGTCTGCAACCGAGCCTCCTGATTAAATAGACCAATGGTCTTGACTATAGTGACTTTATAGGTACTCGTTTGCTTACATACCCGAACTTGTACCAGAAGAATCTTTTTCTTCTGTCCTCTTGACATTCAAATTTACTTGATATTAGATCTCTTAGATATTACGCTGTATCCTGTTAAAACTTCTAATCTAAACATTATAAAATTAATACCTACCTAATGTGTGCTGCACAATCTTCACATTGAAAGGTTCTGTTCCATTTCACAAGTAGCCGTTACAGCATAAAATTTCTGTCGAACATTATGCTCGGGTATTATTCAAGTCTTGACTACACATAAATGTACCCCTCCCTGTATGTGTGCATCCCGTTTACAAATCCCATTACTTAATCACCGTAAAACTCTCCTTCAGAGCTGTAACAAATAAATAATTATGAATTTTATTGGTACTTGTAATGTGTTTTTTTTTTGACAAAATGCATAAGACGATGGAACGTAATAACTTTAAAAGGTTTATGAACGTATAGACCTAATATAAGTATAATTAATAAAATAAAGACAGCAATGCAAGGTGTTTTACATTAAATGTAATGATTAATTCCAAGATTATAGGTTAAGTATGTTTAGTAGGTATTCTCTATATAAAAACGTACTTATTACCTATGTTATTATAAATTATTAATGAAAACAATTACCTACCTTACAGCTTACATTCCTTTGACTTCAGAGGACGTAAATTCAGGATTTTTTTATAAGTCTTTGAGTTTTATCAATGGGCCTTGCCTTTTGCCTTGTAGATGTTCTATTACAAGCTTCTACCTCTCAAATCTGACTCTCAAATACTCGCAATCCTCGGCCTTCGTTTCGTTTTCTTCAGCATTTATTATTAGGTACGCATAACACCGATAAATTAAAAATTTCTAAGTTAGCAGGCGAAATTTGGGTTTGAAATAGTAACTTATAATGAATCGTTAATATTGTCAGTTTAGCGAGACTGTTATGATCATAATAACGTCAAATAAGAGTTCACGGTACGAATTGAATGAACGATATCAAGCTTTCCGATGCATTTGCGATAATGTTTAGGTTTTACCAGAAAAAGATGGCGGCAACCTAAACTGAATAGCTAAAACCGACCTCACGGTACGATTTTGACGCGCGAGTCAGTTTAGGCCCTATTCTGTCTCGCTATAAGAGGTCACGGTAAGCCCCCTGATGTATAATTTAAATCAAGTATAGATAAGACGAGTCGAGTTAGTCTATTATTAACAAACTTCAATGAATATAACGTAGTTCCACACTGCAGCAACACAGCAGTCCCAAACAGCTGCAAGTGTATTAAAATACTTCTCCTCTTGACTTCGGTAAAAATAATGAAAAGGCAGCTGCTGGTTTCAATAATGATTTCTCTCGTAGTTGTAGCTAAAGGAAAAGCAAGCCAAATCATTTGTAGATGAGAGATGAGACGACGACAGGCCATGATTGTCAATAATCTGAATACATAGAGATTTATTACTGTGTACATATATTAGGTCTATGAGTACTTCACGCTTTTTGGCTGCTCGACGGCTTCAAAAATCAGGTTTCAGACGCCTGTGAAAACTAAAGAATATCTCTGTACTCTTCAGCAGAAACTTTCAAACATTCCCTTAATTTTTTTAGAATAATTATTTTAATTGTGTGATGAATTTCTTTCCAGGACTCGTTCAGCAATGTGAAGCAGTGGTTGGAGGAGATCGACCGCTACGCGTGCGACAACGTGAACAAACTGCTCGTCGGCAACAAGTGCGATCTTACCACCAAGAAGGTTGTCGACTACACCACCGCCAACGTAAGTACTGTGATCCCATCACCACTAATGTTTGTCTATGCTATTTTGATCTTTTTCCCCCCTGCCATTGAGCTAATATCTATAGAGTCACAAACGTGCAAAAAAAATGTCCTTGTCAAAACTTCTTGAACTACGATTAGCACACGTGCTCAAGCCTGCATTGAACACTATACAAGCGAAATAACGTCTAAATTCGAACCATTGTGAACTATATAATGCACGTATAGGTGTGTACAACGGCACTCGGACGTTTTTTGACTGTTTTCACTTAGAGATTGTGACTCTTTAAATATTAGGTCATTATTCTATCGGACGGCCAGGACATCAAAAAAGCCGTTCATGGTTGATCTACAATATATATATATATTTTCTAGGTAAGCGTGCTCCATTGTAGACTGACGCGATTCGAACGACTCAAGTCGCGAGTGAATCGATTTCTTCAAGCGTGCTCCGTCATAGGATGCATCTTCGTTTATTATCAGACGAGATGGCAGTCAAACGCAAGCCTAAAAAAAAAGATGCTATTTCTATATTTTTTTGGGTGACTTATGCCGTCTGCCTCAGGTGGCCTCTGCAGCGTCAATGGACTTTAGGCAAGCGCAGGTGGCGTTAGACCTAGTTTTGTTTTAAGGTGACTAGCCAAGAGTACCTCAGACGGTATGGATCTCGGCTTGGCCGTCGCCGGGAGTGCCCTGGCAGCTGGCACCCCAGAAAGGTTGTACTCTGGGGCCCGAGTAGGTTGAGCTGATTGAGGTACTTCTTCTTGAGTCGACGTATCGTTATATACCTGTATCAGTAGTGGTAGGACTCTAATGCAGAGTCCGCCTGGGGAAGTACCACAACTTTGCCATTTATTCAACTGCCACGGCGGCTGCGTGACGTCTACGTCCCACGCGGTACAGTTGAATATAGAAGCACTGTTATTATTTTTAGTCCAATATGTTTTTTCTTCAACTTGCAAATTTTTCTCAATATATATAAATAGTTTTAAATAGTCCGAATCAGGGAAATTTCTAATTACTGTAAAATAATTAAGTATTTGAAATCATAAAGTATTTCTTCGAACGAATAATGTGATACTTGAATTGAAAGATTTCAAATATATCTATATGGTAATGAAGTTGCCGACCATATTACACGATTTCATATCCGTATATGGACCCTTTATGTTCTGACTTTCTTTACAATGCAAGAGAAAGTAAAACCGATTTACTTCGCTAGCTCACGTATTATGACGCAATACATAACGAAAATAAGAAACTGCGTCTTTAAACATAGTAATTTTTCTTTGTTCTTTTCTCTGTTAACACGAAAATTAATCTCGTTTCGGTTCAGTGCACAGCTGTGTTTTTTCTGTTTACTCTTTGAGCGTAGCTCGGAAACACTGGCTTTAAAATGTTAAGCTTATCCGTTGACTTCATTACCATAGAATGAGTAAGTGCTTCGTATAGTGTTTAGTCTGCCTCAAAAAACTACCCATTACTACTTTCGAAGGGTGATTGAACCTATTCTACCACGCTGGCCCCGTGCGAGGTGAATTATAAGATCTACGCCATTTAAATTATTTTCCGGACATATGGAGATTTCCTCGCAATGTTTCGATGAAGTTTCCTTCATCGAAAAGCCAGTGGCATGATTCTAAAATCCACACACAAATACCATATAATATTATAAGTCGTTGGTAGTAGTTTTTTGTACCTATTTGTGTAAGTTTCCCATAGTTTTTTAAACTGTTTAATATAACCTATAATAGGTACAAGCCCAGGATCAAAACCGCAACTACAGTTAGACTTTCACCCTCTATAGTTTTTGTATATTTCTCTTCACAGGATCTGTGTTTTTATTGTAAAATTATTACAGTTTCAACATTATTATAATATTTTTTAAAAATGCCATTAATTTCTGAAAAAAAGCGGGTGGGTCCGCTGTCAACAAACCGCTCCTGTTAATTTTATTTACAAAAAATAGTTTTCTTGCGTTTTTTTGCATTATTAGTTGTATACGGGATAGCTTTTTCCGTATTTTACTGAGTCACTTGTGGATACCAGTGGAAATAAGTTTTTTGCGACGGAAAACCGACATGTTATTGGAGCTCCGGCTGGCGATCTGAAGTGAAGAAAATTTGGCGGTGGCAATTTGCTCGACAGTGCTGGTGTGGTTTCCGTGAATCAGTGGTGCTTATACACATAATCTGGGTTCATATTTATTCGGGGAAACACCGGTTTTACAAGATTTCGCCCAAGGATCGATGCTACACAGGCGCCATCTGTGTATGCACCGTGGAACTATACAGTTCGACTGGATTTCACCTTAAATTTGTCACGGGTGTAATGCAACTTGACTTAGGTGGAACCCAAACCATTGCGCGTGTAGCGCCATCTCTGCCGCCATCGAGGTACCTACTTCGTGCTCGTCGATCTTTGGCCACTTGGTTGTCCCTGTCCATTACTTCTGTTTCCGTTGGATGCGTGAGTTGCGGCGGTTCGGAAGAGGGCGTCACTCGTCTTCGTTTACAAACATTATTTAATAAACTTCACGCGTCCGGTGAAGATAAATTATTCTGTTAGACAATAATTTTAAATTAAATTACATATTGAATTCTAATTTGTTTAATTTTTTATTGGGACTACCCCTTGCTTTTTATATTAGTTATATACAATTTTGCTCCTTTTGTATTTGTTGAATTATTGATACAATTGATTATGAATCTTATTTTAACAACCTAATATTTCTATAATTTGACATTTGTTAGTGACTTAACTATTTAGATTAATTTTGAATCTTATTTTAACAACCTAATATACAATTTGATTTTTATTGGTCTATTTGGAATGTTTTTAATCATTTAATTTGTGCATTATTCAATTATACTTAACATCAGTTACAAAATAAAATACTTAACTGGGCACCTAACTGAGCATTTACTGTTATTTACTTTTAGTTATTTATGTAATTCTGTTTAAATTACTTGCTTTTATAGGTAAGTAATGAGTTGTGTTATACGTAGACTTATCTAATTGGTTTCTTTAATTTTTTCATTTCTTTTAATTATAAATTGTATGTTTTATATGTTTCGCTTCCTACCGAGTAGTAATTTAGTTGTGTGGATTTAGTGTTGTTATTATAATGACTACCCCTTCGCGAGCTCCATGCCCATACTGCCCGGATTCCGGGAAGCTTTTTTCTGTTCCTCATGGCCTGCGCGTGCATATAGGCCGAATGCATCGGGACATCACATCATCACAGGGTCCTGCCGCCACTCCTTTGCAGTCGACATCTTCTGTCCAATCGACAACTGGGTCGAATGACCTTCCGGGCATACGGTTGCAGGACTTGCCTACCTTGAAGAACAAGGTTCGCGTTCTAAAGCATGTTCCTAAAGGCGCGAGATGCTTGGCGGCCGGAAAGCTCTCATCGATTATAGACCATTGTGTCCAATCGAATGATACACAGGACTGGGTGGCTTTGTTGTCTTTTGCTTTCACTGCCTTGAGAACACCGAGCGAAGGCGTTAAAAAGTCGCTCACAGCAAAAGTTAAGGATAATATTGTGGGGGACGTTCAGTCTGAGGTCTTGAGTGGCCGCCCCCCTGGGAGACCTTCTTCTTTGTACCATGTGGTTCAAAGTAAGGTTTTTGACGGTGATCTCAGAGGAGCGGCGCGATTGTTGACTTCGGATTGTTCGTTTGCACCTTCCAATGAGCACACTTTGTTTGCCCTTAGAGAAAAACATCCCTCCCCCTCTCTACCCACTCAGATCCCCCCGGCCCCGGACCCACCAACACCTTGTCTTACAGTGAAACCGGACGAAGTAGCATCGGCTCTCCACTCGTTTTGTCGGGGGTCTGCTTCGGGCCTTGATGGCTTGCGTCCGGAGCACCTTAAGGAACTTACCTCCTCATCGGCGGGGGACAACGGGCCTCGACTATTGGAATCCTTGACGGCTCTTTGTAATTTTCTCTTGGCGGGTCACTTGAACTCTGAAGTCTGCCCATTTCTGTACGGAGGCACTCTTTGCGCACTGCAGAAAAAAGATGGGGGGGTTCGACCGATTGCGGTAGGCAACACGATTCGCCGTCTCGTGGCAAAGCTGTGCTGCCAGGCCGTTAAAGGTGGCATGGCGGCCTATTTGCAGCCCCACCAACTAGGGTTTGGTACCCCTTTGGGTTGTGAAGCAGCTATCCATGCCACTCGTTTGTTTCTCTTCCGCGAGCATAGCGATGATATCCTGTTGAAGTTGGATATTCGAAACGCCTTCAACAGCATAGATCGCGGTGCTATGCTCGCGGAGGTTCGAACAATGACTCCTTCCATTTTCCCCTTTCTGAGTCAGTGTTACTCATCACCGAGTAATTTGTCATACAATGAGGAGTTGATATTGTCTCAGGTGGGGGCGCAGCAGGGTGACCCTTTGGGCCCTCTTATTTTTAGTCTGGCCATCCATAAGACAATCAGTTCCCTTGAGGCCCCCCTAAATCTTTGGTATTTGGATGATGGCACCATTGGCGGATCCCCGGCCGATGTTGAAAGAGACGTGAAGGCCTTGTTTCCGGCCCTCAAAGCACTGGGTTTGGAAGTCAATACGGCCAAGTGCGAGTTTTTCTCCGGCAGCCCAGTGGCCGCGGATATAGAAGCCAGATTTGCGTCTCTTATTCCTGGACTTAGATTTGTGGCCCGGGAATCTTTGTGCCTCCTGGGTGCCCCTATATTTGCTGAGGGTGTTTCCGAATGCTTGGTGACTAAGAACTACACACTGGCGTCACTCGCGGACCATTTCAAGCATCTTCCCGCACATGTTTCGCTGACACTCCTTAGAGCCTGCTTCGCGATGCCCAAGTTGACTTATGTCATAGGGACGGCTCCTTCTTGGAAGTTTCCTGAGGAAGTGCAGCGCTTCGATGATACTCTGAAACAGATCCTAGAAGAGACGATCAATGTCAGCCTAGATGAGTCGCAGTGGAGCCAGGCTTGCTTGCCTATTCGGTATGGCGGCTTGGGTGTGCGTCGTTTGCGTGAGTCCGGCCCCTCCGCTTTCCTTGCTTCCGCGTACGGAGTCACGGAACTTGTCACTCAAATCTTACCAGCCACTGGTGACAATCTGTGTTCCGTACGCGTTGGAGGCTTATAGTGTGTGGTCGGCTGCCTGTACGGGTGAGAATCAACCAGCAAAACCGGAGAGGCAAAGGGGTTGGGACGATATTTTATGTAGCAAAGTCTTCTCGGAACTCCGCGAGGCAAGCTCTGGAGCCACACGTGCTCGTCTGAATGCCGCAGCTGTGCCAGAGTCGGGCGCCTGGTTGCATGCCTATCCTTCTCCTCAATTGGGCACGCTTCTGGACAACGACTCTGTGCGGGTGGCGGTGGCACTCAGACTGGGCTGCCGTGTTTGCGAGCCCCATACTTGCGTTTGCGGCACTTGCGTGGGTTCGAATGGTCACCATGGTCTCAGCTGTGCTCGAAGTGCGGGTCGGCGGCCTCGGCACCATGCTTTGAACGAGATCCTGAGGCGCGCTCTTGTGTCAGCTGAAGTACCTTCAGTGTTGGAACCCCCGGGATTGTCCCGGGCTGATGGTAAGCGTCCAGACGGGCTTACTTTGGTCCCGTGGCAGAGGGGTCGGTGCATTGTTTGGGATGCCACGTGCGTGTGCACTTTCGCTGCTTGCCACCTCCGGGGATCCCAGCAACGTGCCGGTTCCGCTGCAGAGTTGGCCGCAAAGGGCAAGAGTCGTAAGTATGCCGATTTGGCCCTGGCCTACGACTTTGTCCCCTTTGCTGTGGAAACGGCGGGCCCGTGGTGTGCCGATGCAAGGAAATTCATAGGGGACATCGGGCAGCGTCTGAGAGAGAAAGGCCGGGACCCCCGCGCTGGGTGGTTTTTGACGCAGCAGATTTCTCTGTCCATCCAGCGCGGTAACGCCGCCGCTATAATGGGCACGTTTGGGCAGGGTGCATTACGGGGGGGAATTTTTGACGAATAATGTTTTCGCATTGAGATTTAATTTTAAATATCTAGTATTTTATAAGGAGTTTAATAATGTAAATGATATGTTGTAATAAATTAATACTTTAATTTCTAATTTCAATTGTATTTTTCGGATCCATAAATACGATCTCCATTATACGGGCTTTGAGCCAAGTGTACCCCGCAGCAATATTGTAAATTTACTAATGAAGTTTGAGAAATGAATAAATTTTAATTAGATTAATGCAGATATCTTAATATTTGTATAGAGTTTTAAATTAAAATTTTCCCACCATAATTAGGTACACAATTTTCGCTTTGCTGTAGCAAATGTTATATCATCAGCATTGTTTACGTAGTGTCGCAGAATAAAGAGTAGTTCTCCGTAGCATCGTAAGGCAGTGATTACTCACGCACGTTGTATGTCCCACTTCGTATGTAGTGACTGTGCGTTAATCTATGCAAATACGTCGGTAGATAATTGGCCGCCTGACCTGCCCCATTTTGTGTAATTATAAATGTTTATCGTATTGGGGCAGCGATAGCATGGCCGATCTTTGTTCTATTGAACTACTAGATGCGCCCTGTAATTCAGTTTTTTGCATAATTGGAAACCTAGATTGTAATTAATTGATGCAGTTTATTGGTTTGTCTTGCTTATCAGATTTACGTAGTTTTATAAATAGGTTTACTCGTTTAATTGTACAGTTTTTAACAAACCCATATTTTGATCCTAAGTAATAACATCTTGGAAGTCGATTTTAACCTATTTCTAACTGGGGTGTAAATTTTAAACTTAACAATAATTTGATGCCATCGATTTGATTTGACGGTGGTGTAGCTAGGAGGTGGAAACTTAGAACTCTTAAATGGTTTTCTGTAGTATATCCCTCGAAAAAACAAATCTAACCAGCCCAAGTTAGATTTGTTTTTTCCCGTCGAGTTCCGTACATTACACTAATTGGTTAAAGAGTTTTTTCATTTAAAATGTAAACGTGTACTTACCTACTAAATAATTTAAGACACTGATTTAAATGGGCAGTTGAATATTGTAGTTAAGGCAGTAAGAAAATATAAAGTGCATATTCAATAAACTGTGCAATTGTTTTAACAGCAATACGCCGAGCAGCTAGGCATCCCGTTCCTGGAGACCTCGGCCAAGAACTCGACGAACGTGGAGCAAGCGTTCATGACAATGGCGGCGGAGATCAAGGCGCGCGTCGGGCCGCCGTCCACGGGCGGCTCGGCCGCGCCCGGCCCCGTCAAGATCGACCATGGCAACCCCATCGACACTGGCAACAAGTCCTCCTGTTGCTGAACACCCGCCCACGGTGAGTGCGCCGTCTCCTCCCTCTAGTGACGCTAGACAAGGCGCGCGTCGGGCCGCCGTCCACGGGCGGCTCGGCCGCGCCCGGCCCCGTCAAGATCGACCATGGCAACCCCATCGACACTGGCAACAAGTCCTCCTGTTGCTGAACACCCGCCCACGGTGAGTGCGCCGTCTCCCTTCTACTAGTGATGCTGGAAAATGACCCGAATGAGATTGTTTCATTTCACTTTCTTGTGCGAACAGTTAAAGAGCAAAAAGTAAAAAAATATATGTTAAAAACAATAATGGTTTCTTCTAGACAAGCGTACTTCATCGTAGACCGCATTTTCGCTTAACATCAAGCGAGCTCTGTCACATGCCTTTGTCTATATCCAGGTGACAAACGGATAAATAAGGCGATTTTAATGTTTTTTTTTTGGTCCATGCATGTCTTGATCCGGAGTGTTCCTGGCTATGATTGAAGAAAATCTTTTAAGCAGTCTTATTCTTAGTCTTTTTCTTCCTCCAATTCCTCTAAAAAAAAAACGTCGTTCAGCACGTTTTCTTTTGTTTGCCTTCTAGTTTTTTTTTTTTTTTTTTAAAGTTAATTATTATTAAATCTATAGCTTTTAAACTGTTGGACGATTTGTGTTATCTGTGCGAATCGACCTTGGAGGATCTAGCTCTCAAGGAATCGACTGAACCGGTCGTCCTAACCTTATCGACGTGGTTCATCACTACGGGGAGTATTGCGCAGACGCCGCAAGATGGCAGACATACAATTTTACTAAGAATTCTTATTACAGTAAATTCGTATAGGCTGAGTGGCCAGCCCTAGTGGAAGAGATAATGTGCTGCCAGAAGTACTTTGACAAAATGAGTGATAACTATAATCGACGACATATTATTCAATCTACAGTTTAGGAAATTGGCATTATTAGCATTGTCAAAATTGGCGTTGACGTAAAGCGTTCGGTTTGAGAATTTTGCCATGTTTACCACCTTTGTCCCCTACCCAAAACGAACGGTAGAGTCGCTAGGGTCTAGCGGTGATGTCAAACAAATGTCACAGGGACAGCACTCGACAAACAAAACTCCCGAAACATCGCGAAAACCAAACGTCAAAATCTTAATGTCAAAAAACGATCACAACGATCCCATGTCGCGAGGTGGGTCAAAAGTGGCAGATTGCGATGGCATTTTTAGCTGTTTTTGACCTATCCGAACGGTGAGCGAAAACAGATAATAATGCAACTTTTCACACACATTCCCAAAACTAACGCTGCATGTGATCATTATTGGCGTTTGTAACAGTTATTTTTGCGACCAAGGGGCTATCCGAACGCAGCTATCGTCAATATTTAAGCATAATTGAGTTTTTGTATTATTTTGCAGGCTGGTCGCAAGACGCAGGAACGCGCGAGTCGCGAGCGCCGGCATCCACCGCCACCCGATACTAAAATAATGCAATTACCACAAATTCTTCATCGCATCGTTACTACATATTAAACTCATCGACAGACACACAACGGCACGTCGCGTCGGCTGCTTCGATTTAGTGGCAACACTGTCCGGAGAAAATATTTTAAATATATGGTGAAATGTATGGTGTATGTTTATACAATGTTTATATATGAGTATCGTAGGTTAATTTCGTGCTGTTTCCGAAACGATTGTCTAATCTATACGGCGGCGAATTTGCCGGTCTGTGATACAATGTGTACAGCTTCGCGTTCATTCCCATTTTCTGAACTAATATACTCTAATAGCACTAGAATTGTCTGCGTCTTTGTTCATTTCGGCACGAGAGAAAAGGTCAAACGATTTTGGAGCTGTCAAAATGTTAAAAATATAGAACAGAATACCAATATTCACTTTCAGCCTTTCCGCAAAGAATAAAAAACTATCTGTTAAAGTCAAATATAACTATAACATAATGAGATTGCATTGAATGTTTCAAAGCAATGAGCGCTAATACCGTGATATTTTTATATATAAGGAGAAATTTCATTCTGGCAGCACTGTCCTCCTAGCTATATTTTCATGTATAATTATCAGCCATACGTTACTTTACATTCTACTGAGCTGTGGTTAAACATCTAGCCTGTCATAAAGAAAGTATGATTAGAGAGGGAACTTGAAAAAAAGGTACTTCCCATAAAAAATATGTATAGAATACGTACTTTAGTATGTATCCTACGTGCGTAAGTACGTAATCACATTAGTTTTTTTTGTCGACCACATAATATCGTAAGTCAAAATTGACAACTAACTCTCCAGGGTACGAAAAAACTTAGATGCCTGAGATAAGATGTATTGTTTCAAGTGTTTTATCTCTTTTCTTTTCACAGACATTATAAACTGAAAAAGAGATAGATGTAGTTTAAATTTTAATCACACCACATAAATCGTAAATAAATGACGTTGGATGGTCAAATTTAGACTTATGCTTTATTAGAATTAGGTCGAGGTTTCATTGTGTCGCAGACCGCACGGTCGTATCACAGGTTATAAGAAAGCCAGTTAGATGATGTGTGGTTTCACAAGCGTTTGTATGGAACGGTTAGGGAGAGCCTTGTAATGTATCGTACTTGTCAAGGTTATAGCGTAATGACGGCAGGCTTCGCTGCGGTGTTGAATGGAGTGCGCGTTTAGAATCAGCTAAAAATGGCACTTGGATCGTGTTACGAGTGACAGTTTTTTTTATTTACATTTAAGTGACGAGACGAGCAAGACTTTAACTGTAACGGCAGTGCCAGAATTGTGAACTTGTGAACACAATCCTGCGCCGCACTGCACTGCGCTCGTCACCCTGAGATATTGGATGTTAAATCTCTTCATACTCAGTAATTTTTCTAGTAACATTGCCCTTCAAACCGGAACACAGTAATGCTTGCACACTACTGCTTGGCGGTTGATAACTGGCAAAGGTGTGGTACTTCCCCAGGCGGACTGTGCAGTAGCGTCCTGCCACTAATGAGATGTCCCAAGTAATGAGAGTCGGTGCACTGATACCCTGGATTTTGTTTTGGTACTCAAGTCTTGGTATCGCTGCGATGGTCTGGGCAATGCTTTTAACACTACGAGAGTGAAGTTCGTCTCATTACTTGTTAGGGAAACTTGAAAATAAGCTGCAAATTATTGCACTTGCAGTTTGTAAAGTTCTGGAAGTAACAAAGAAGAAAGAAATCGATTTTTACCAGCAATTGTTGTGGAAGTCTATTGTTTGTCTGTTTGCTTAACTAATTTTACATCGAATACCTCTTTCGAAATATTCTAAAAAGTTTAACAGACAGCTTGCCTTCATATTTAAAATCTTTATGAATATTAAATCTTTGTGATTTTATTAAAATGCTGGGAAATCTTTTTTATATTTAATTTGTTGATTATTATGTTTTAGTTTCAGAAGGGTATATCAATAATTTCTCTGATGTCCACCAATGTGAATAACTTTTGGAACCAATGTTTGCTAAATTCGAGTAGTTTTTTTTTGAATAATGAAAATTGTGTTAAAATAAAAAGTTGTTCACATATATAGGTACATCTTTAAATTGCTGTAACTGTATGAAATACCCCGTATTCAAGTTCCAAAATGTGGCTCCGGATTCTAAATGCGTAGTTTCAATCAGGTTATCAGTGCGTCGCCCCGTACCGTGGCGTGTGGCACGCTGAGGCGGGAAGTGATAGCATTTACCTGTTGCGATGTTGTATTGTCCGTTATATTTGTCGTTGCGCGCGCCAGCGTCCCGTACGCCTCGCTAACTGATTTACGGTTTTAAAAGGAACTAAATGAACATGGCGATCTATCCTCATGTTGAGAAATTGTCCTTCGATTGAAGAAATAGGATAACATGCAAATAAGTGATATTGTAGTGGCGTCAGATAATCAAACAAAATGCAAGCCTAAGCTAAGGAATTAAGGCTAAAATGACGATGAATGATGTGAGTGACTTACGACCTGAACTTAGCCGACTGAATGCAAATTGTATTGTCGCGATTTGGGGTTTTAGGTACGCGGTCGAATGGATGGTGATGAATCCTTTAATTATTTGAAGCCAGACGATGTTACACGACTCGTCCGAATTGATTCACTTTGTTTGAAATGTAAAGATATGCTGGCATTGAACTATTTTATGTTTGTGGGTCGATTGGGTCGCTTCGTCTAAATTAAAAGGCAGAAAGGAATCGTCTGATATCGCCTTACCGGTGTACCGAAGTGAATCAAGTAACATCGCCTTAATGATGTATTTCGGAAGCCTCACGAGAGCCAGTTTTCATTTCTGGTTAGGTTTCGGCCACATTGCCACTTAACAGATGAGCAGTGGTCTATCACCTAGCCTGTTAAGCATTAAAAAAAACGATACCGTACTAAAGATGTTACGATAGTGCAATGTGAGAACTGACCAGTTGCTTTTTGTTTAGTTTAGAGCGTACTATAGCAGCCTCTTGGTCCAATCAGCACTTACGTACTGATCGCGCTATTATCTCTTTTTAACGCTAGAGACTAAAGTAGGATGGCATGTGTAGCTGGACGCCACGGTCATTTAGCTCCTAGTCTAGATATAAATACATTTTTATTCTCTAAATGCTGTCCATTAAAGAAAGTAGGCTAATTTTTTCTTTTATATTCCAGCTTGTGTTAATATAATTTCCGACACTTGTGGTACTAATTAAAATACTTCGTATGCACTGGGTGTTCATATTATTCTATATAATTAATATATTACCCTCCGATCGACGTCTCGATTGGAGGTTTGTCTCGAGAAGTTCCGGGGTTTTGCTATGTTCCACGTTTTGTGTTATTCGATATTCTAACACAAAATTGTAGATATAGCGTAGGCCTTAGAGTTACAAATAAATATATATAGTGAAACATTTATGTAGCCATCGATTTACGAAACGGGATCATAGTGTTAAAGAAAAGACATGCATTATATAGGAATCACGCAGCAATTGTGATAATTTTTTAAATTAAACACCGTAACAATATTTCAGATACCGTGTTGTGCGTTATTTTGGCCCCTGTTATCCTCCCTATAAAGGTAATATATAAAGTTATATACTAAAAGTGTTCGGTGTATGAAATATTGTAACGTTTTAAATTATTGATGGTCATTCGATCTTGTATGTTTACCGTTATTTTTGTACTATTACGTCAGAGTTAAGTTTACTTAAATCAAGTCCGCTAACCCCCTGTTCTGTATCGAGGGTTTCTTAGAAATTAAAACAGTATGCTATAGGATAAATGTTTTATTTGTACGCCCTGGGGCCGTACCATGAACGCTTATTCCGGGAACGAATACGCTCGGCTGCCGACGCTGCGCGACTGTGAATTTTATCGCCTCGCAATATGGTTCGCGGTCGCGCAGTGTCGGCAGCAGAACCTATTCGGTCCCGCTATAAGAGGTTCACGGTACGGCCCCTGATAGTGTGGTCAATTTTGGCTTTAGTGGGGAGATCTAAACTAATTAAAATATCGCTGTCCCTTTTTTATCAGACATGTTAGCTAAGGACAGTAATACTTTAGTAAGTTTAGTTCTGTCAACTTAAACCTTCAAAATCGACCACAATACCTCGTTAAAATCTAAATGGCTTTACAATCAATAAAAATAATTTAGGTACGGCCGTTTTACATAAATAACCGGCGATCAACGTTGCTGGTGCACCAGCAACCTAACTTATTATTAATACTACTTTAACATTGTATTTTGCTGTGCACATTTCAACCGGCTATCTATTACGATTCACGAGATTATATAGATCAATAAAGACCTATGGACAGACAGACGGACACAGAGACAGTAGGTGGCTTAATAATAGGGTACAATTGGATTCTCTTTGGGTACGGAACCCTAAAAGAATGTCTACTTTCGTTCAATACGCTAACTGCGAAATTTTAACAAAATGTGTGATGAAACGTTTGCGTTTGTGTTGTTTGCTGTTTTTGCACTATTAAATAATTTAAAAAAAAATACAACGCACGAGGAGCAGCTGATAATAGTTAATCCTTCCTAGGCTTTATCCACCTAGTTACCACCACCACCAAGACAGTTTAACTATGCCCAGTCTTATCCATGTTTGTTACATTGATTGCCCGCGGTATGGTCCTACTGGTAAGACCAAGGAATTTTATTTTCCCCGTGATTCCTACCAGTAGTTCTATGAATGCAGCTGAGTCAATTCGGTCCCGCAATATGAGTTCTTGGTACGGCCCCTGTAGAGTACGTATGACTATGTAGGTACATAAATTAGCAGCAGCATCTCATCATGTACTCGTAGTCGTGGCAAAGTCCGTGTAAGTTCAGCGGACACTGCAGGAACTCTGGGCACGCTACTGGCAACCGATCTGTTAAAGAAAAACAACTTAGATATAAACTGTAAAGCCTGATTTTGAACGAAGATGCTGTCTACGCTTGACTAAGCATCTAACCAGAGAAATTTAATTTCTCTGCATCTAACCCTAATTTGCAAGTGATACCTGGATCTATCGAGAAATATATTTCATACTAGCGGACATGGCATCCTGCCCTGAAAAAAATAACCTGGAACGCGGATTCAGCGCCATCTATCTAGTCCAATTGTGAATCACCATTACTACTCATTACACTTGTGTGATACTCGACGCACACAAAAAATTCATTAAAATCTTCTAGGCATGTTTTACGGCAGCAATCGCGCGCAATCTTTACGTATCGGAAAAAAACAGTCTTTTTGCGTCCGATAGAGGAGCTGTGCCATATGTCTTCGGTACAATACGTACATTGAGAAAGAAGTAAATTCTCCAAGCCTATAATATTTTTTTTAGCACTGAAGAGAGAAGTAAATAGGGCTTTCGCTTTACGTCATTGTTTGTGTATGCAAGTTTTGGCGGGAACACTGAAAAATCATGTCGTTGCATTCTATTATTTTCTTAAACTTGTTTTTTCGCGAATTAATGATGAAAAATGGTGATGTTTTATTAATTGAGTGTTGAATTACATGCACGAGTGTGATCAAGTGATATAATGTGGTGAAACATGTCTTTTAGTGTTGTTTTCAAAACTCCGTAAAAGCTCATAGTAAAGTCGCCGCAACTTTACTAGGGCATGACTTGGACTCGACTATGACTAATTTCGTGTGACTGCCTGTGATTTCGTGACATATTTGACTTGATAATACTACTTAAACTTGATCATTCATATACTTGACTCTGGCAGAATGCACAACGTGCGATGCCAATAACTAAGAAGAAAAAAAAGCATGCGTCTGACAGGTGACAGCTACAAATTACAATAACAAATATATTTTACCTACCAAAATGGTAAGCGCACCCGCAGCAGTAGCCGTGTATGATAGCTTCGTCTTCCTCGCAGCCTCGCGGCGGGCAGCCGTTGCAGTACATCCCTACCCACAGCCACGGCACGTTCCCTGGACACAATGAAACCAGCTATACGATGTTGAACCTTATTCCAAACAAAATGGTTTGAAGGTCGGCTCCGCTCACATGCGCAACTCTTGCGTACTATTCAAAATTAGGGCCCCTGGGCTTCACCTTCAGTTCATTATTAGAAACTATAATAGGTAACTAATTAATAGTAAGTAGGTAGTTCATCATCATCATCAGCCCGGAGACGTCCACTGCTGAACAATGGTCTCCCCCTTAAACCCCCAGTCCGCCACACTGTACGACAACCTGCCATTTGCATCCACCGGTTCCCGGCGACTTTCAATGTCGTCGGTCCACCTAGTGGGAGGCCGCGCCTACGCTGCGTCTTCCGGCTTGGCGGTCGCCACTCAAGAACCTTTTTTCCCCAGGTTATCAGTTCTTTGAGCGATGTGGCCTGCCCATTGCCACTTCTTTTTGCAAACCCTGCGAGCTATGTCGGTGACTGGTTCTTTGGCGAATATCCAGTTAGGTAGTTATAATTTGTTAACTTATAAATAATGATTTTTTAATATTAGTAAAAATGTACTTACAGCGTGGAGCCTTTCTCACAGCTTCTATGCCCGTTTCACTGGACGGCGTAAAAAATACTCCAACAGCGGTCTTTAAAAAAATCACAGCTAGGAAGAAAAAGGAGAGTTTTATCTTATGCGAAGGCATTTTGTGAAATAACGACGAGTATAGACAAGCACGATATTTAAGGAGTTACTAATTAAGTAAACATTTATAGTAATTAGTTGTTTACTCATAGGTCAGTGTCACTATATTAGTGAAGATAATATACAGGGTTAAGCAGAACGGGAGTACTAAGACGAAATATTCAACTATTTATTATAATATAATTATTCAACCGCCAAGCAGTAGTGTGCAAGCACTACTGTGTTCCGGTTTGAAGGGCAATGTTACCAGAGTAATTACTGGGTATGAAGAGATTTAACATCTAATATCTCAGGGTGACGAGCGCAGTGCAGTGCGGCGCAGGATTGTGTTCGCAGGTTCACAATTCTGGCACTGGTACTGTTAGTGGCAGACGTGACGCTTACGACCAGGCGAACGTCTTGCTCGTCTCGCCACTTAATTGTATTAAAAAAAAAAGGTAGAATTATACACATACCGTTTGTAAGCTAAAAAGCAGCTAGGTGCTGACTACCTTTCCTCCAAAACATAGAGATGCCTGGAAAACAGTGGAATGCGTTGCCCGAGTGGTTGTTTCTCGATAGTTACATAAAATCTGGGTGTCTCCGGGAGTAAAAACTTCTTGATCGCCACCACTGGTAGTCATTGGCATTATTTTTCTCGGTTACCACCAGTGGTTGCTGAGATGTGGGTGGAATGGTAACAACATACAACATGATTATTTTTTTATATCTGTTTAATGTTTATTACTCACTTGGAGGATCTAGCTCTCTCAAACATTACTCAAGCGAAAAATTGGACACTAAAGATAAAACTAACGTTAACAACATCGATAAAAGTAACTTCTTCGAGGCGACCTTAGGATGAAGACAGTTTAAATATTTATTTCAGGTTTTGTACGTATATATTATGTAAGTACCTATAATGTAATTGTAAATAAGGGTTTTGTATAGAAAATATTGACATTCGTAATATTTTTAATTGACTATAAGTAAGTATCTAATAATTAAACTTACTTACTTATAGTCAATTAAAAATATTTAATTTTTATCTAATAATTAAACTTAAAAATAAATTGTGTGATTAAAAAAAAGTAGTAAAATAATGAATTACTTATATTTATTCGGGTTTTTACTAAAATAACCTATTAAAAAAATCGACGTACTTACCTATAGTAAATACCAAGTTATACCTAGTAAATACATGTTTCTAATTTATGTATTATATTTGGCATAAACTTTGCAAGGACAGATCTAGGATACTCTTCCCCTCGGAAAATGCGTAAAAGTGGATAAAACCCCTAAACAGAACACCCATAATAATTATATAAATACAACAACAACAAAAATGTAAATAAACTCTAATAAAAATATTCTACTAACTTTTAGGATAATTAAATTGCATTTATATATTTTTTACAAACATTTATTTTTATCTCTCTGTACAGTTACAACTCTAATGACTATTATTTTACCAATACCTATTCTACTTAGGTAAACATTTTATATTATGGCACAAGACATTTTTTGGCATTTTAAGACATCACTTACTTAAGTAAGTCATCTTATAATAAAAGATATAAAACAGATTTTACTTGGAAATAAATATTTAAGCTAGATAATAAACTGCTGAACACAGCCATTTTTTTTAAATTATACCACCTAAAGAATTTCGTACATATAAAAAACATATAAACCTAAGTAAATTACTTAAAAAAAATTGCAATCGGCGTACATACGAGTAGGTAATACCTACATAAAATAAACACGAATTGAGTTAAAATAAATTAAAGCACAATCGTTTGAGATCAAAAAATATCACTTATGTACAGACTGATACAAACTTAATGGCGGCTGTGAAGTTAGGCGCGAGACGCTGCGTAGTAGGGGAGGCAATAATGTACGGCATGATATTGTACGGCATAATAATGCACAGCATGATAATTGGTGTACATGTATATCAAATATCATGCTGTGCAAATTCGTGCCGTGCAATATCATGCCGTACATTATCGGCTCGGCTCATTAATGCACACCCCAATTTTGTACAGACTGATATTTGATGTACAAGTACACGAATTCCTTATTTGTATAGCAATTAGGTTCAGGTTATTTTTTTATGTCAGTTTGAGAAATGTACTCGGATTATTGGCTGTACAATATAGGGCCGTACTTTATAGACACGAGCCGATAATGGACGGCCAGTATTGTACGACATGGATTGTACAGCATGATATTCGATGTACATGTACACCAATTATTATGCCGTACATACAACAATGTACACAATGTACATTATCGTGTCGGCAAATATCATGTTGTACATTATAGACACCACGCAGTAGCAAAAATGAGGCGTGCGGTGTGCGTACAATCGCAAAGACTCGCTTGCAGCTTAAGTTTGAATCTAACCTAGGATGTTAATTTATAACCTTTACACACCTAGAAATCCTAGACTTTACTAATACTAAAATTACAATAATATCCGAATCTATATAAGTAAGGGAAATTAAGTACCTACATACAGGATGTGCCGATGTGGCGCGATGAATGGATAACCTCAAATCTATAGCTAAAGTACATAAAAATATAAGTATTGTACACACGCACGCTTCCGTGTACGGCGTGCATAGCGCTGAGCTGCGTGGGCGCCGTATTCGAGCAAGCCACGCGTGTAGCAATGACGTCATCAATCACCATATTCGTGCGTATAGCGTGTCCGTGGGTTTGAGTTTCCACAACCACATAAATTGGAGTTATTAAAAAAAACAATCAATTCAATTTGCTCAATCCTAATAAATGTTTGCTGAAAACCCTGAGGCTTCCGGACTCCTTTGTTGCCCCAGGGCCTCCACGCCTCTAAATCCAGCCATGCTTACTGGGTTAAGCTTGGGGTATACCTAGCTGAAAGAAAGGTCAAATAAAATGACAGGTAGGTATTTGGGCCATAGCTGGAACTGGAGTAGGGTCACTCTCACCAATACGGTTAGAAAATAGGAGGAAAGTATAATTATAAAAAAAAACTGAAATTATTAGATTATCCACTCCCACAAATAAGGCTAATTTGAAATTCAAATGGAGAAAATAAGAGATAGAAATATACTCAGAGAAGCATTAAGCGCGGCTGGACATTATAAGAAGACAATTTTATGCTAATCTTTTCCGCCACTTTAGCATTCGCGCAACAGACGTGGTGAGAACTAGGCTTGCCACTAAGGCTTTTATTTAGTTTTTATATTTATGATTGGTACAGTTACATCAAAAATTTCAACAAGAAAAAAAATTACAACATAAGTATTTTTTAGAACACTGTAACTGTAGAGCACTCAGCACTTTGAGCAGTACAGATGTTTTACGGATTTCTTTAAATTAATTTCCCGTAATTCCCAGCGGGGGTGGTTAGTGGGGATTTCTGGAATAAACCGCAGCGACATTACACGGAGGCTCTCTCGATTATATCGTGATCGAAACTGGCGCTCCGGTGCATGGCCAGTATCCGGGGCTCTTGCGGCAGTAGGGCTCCATTCTCACCCTGCTTGTTTCCCAGGCAGTTACATGAACACACCTGAAAATAATTATTATGAACTAGTAGTACGCCCCGAACTGAGACCTAGAGATGTTCAGTTTTTTTTACAGAATCTTATTTTTATAATTAAAATTATACTCCGCCGATAAAGGTAAATTTTGTCATAATAACTATTTAAGGGCATCAACTATTTACTTCCAAAATTTAATTATGATCAAGTCAGTTTGTTTTTCATACTTTGTGTATTCTGCCAATTTTCAAGTTTATAAAGGATCAAGTCAACTATATAATAAAATCACAGTTATTCACACGAAATTAGTCTTCGTCGAGTCTAAGTCATGCCCAAGTAAAGTTGTGGCGAAACTTTACTATACTAATATAAGCTTTTACGGAGTTTTGACAACACAAACACGTCTCACGTCTTCACTCACGAGAAAGTCGTGTTTCGTGACGGAAAATTGGGTCACGGACGTCGAAGATATTTCATGATATGATAAAATGTTGCTCGCCATACAATTTTTAAATAAATATTTTCTTTGTCATTTTGTGCAGTCAATGAAAGATAATATTAATAGCATCTTTATCGCATGCGAGGCCACTACTCGCTATACGTAGTCCAATTCGATTATGGTGACAGACAGTTATTATGGTGGGCCGATCCCGGCGGCACTGCAATGCCGGGCCGACCCGTGACGGGAGTGGAGCGAGCCCCGAACATCCCGTCGAGTTAAAAAAATCAGTTTAATATACTGGTCCCTCAGTGAGGGAACTTTCAGATATTAAGCTGAAAAGAACAGATACTACACTTTGATCTTAGCCAAAAGGCCGAGAAGCGATACCGAATTTCTTGAAGCCATAAGCACTCATGTGTCCGCGGAGAATCTCATCATCGCGATTTAGAAAAGCGTTTCTCGTTTGTAATTGCCATCTAGCGGTTTTGCTCGTAACTAATTAATTTTTTTGTTTTTAGTAGCCATCTAGCGGTGTAGGTGGTAACTAAGTCTGTTTTTGTTTGTAATTGCCATCTAGCGGTGTTACACGTAACTAATTTTGACCACGAAGAGGAACCCGATAAATTTTGCCCTAATTCCAAAAGATTTAGCATTATTATTCTTTGCTAATTCTGCTATGTGGCACATCGTCGATGCGGCCATTGTCAACTTTAGTATTTTTTGTTTGGAAGGCAATTGAAAGGCAAAATTTATCGAGAGTGATCATAGCCACAACTCAGTCGGGGGTTTTTAATTTTTTTATCACTTGTGTAACTAATAAGTCAAAGCGAACTGAGACCTAGCCTCTTGACCAATAGGCATAGACATAAGAAATCATTGCCAATAGATATGGCTCATATTCGAACTTGATAATCTTATTTGCATGAACTACTTACTTGCTTACCTACAAAATTTCATAAAGATCGGACCAACATCGCTTGTACTACAAGCAGAAAGTATAGAAAGATCTTAGGAAGATACTAACCGAGGCTTGGTCGTCGTGCGACTTCTGCCGAAATTCTGAAATTCCGAATCTCTCTTCTGTAAGTAAGCTCGCCAAGCCGTCTCTTTCTTCTTCCTCGCGCGCGTTCTCTTCCGCTTGCCTATAAGAAAACGATTAACAAAATTACATGGGTTTAAGTTGATTTTTCCGCTATTTCGAGGTCAGTCCTAAGAAAGGCTGTTTACAATGATGAGTACAATAGGTTAACTTTCAGTCCGCGTATTCTATCTAATAAAATCAAATCGAATAGGATTCGTTTCGAAAACTACTCTCACTTTCTCCGCCTTCTGCTTTGAATAGAAACAGATAATATAGTAGTACCTAGTAGAAACCTTTTCGATTGAGTTTAATAGGTTTCCAGTAGCAGATCCTGAATTGTTAATTAAGTTTTATGCTAGATGTAGGTATTGTGACATCATTTTACCCGTATCGGGCATTTCCGTATCTTAGGACGGGCATTGAATATCTTAGGATATTTCTGTAATATATTTTATAACCTTTATAAATACAGCTATTTGTAAACGGAGGAAGATGGGGTAAGACAGTCCATAAGTAACACCGCCTTGCCCCTCCTTGTGTTTTGGTAAAACGCTTTAAAAACATCATAATAATTGGATTTATGAAACTTACATAGTCATGAACCTTAGCACGAGCAAATTAATGCTAGCGGCCACAACTGCTAGGCCAAACAGGATGAACACCAAGCTCAACGCCACGTAACCAGGCTTGCTAGTCAGGGCTTGGTCATTCTGCAAACACACACCATCAGGATTCAACTTCGGGTCGTCGTCATCGTCGTCGTCAGCTATGGGCTGACGACGTCCACTGCTGGACGAAGGCCTCCCAATAGAGGGGTGTTGCCATAATCCCCACGCTTGGGAGGCGGCTTGGGGATCGCAGAATGTTCACCACCGTTAACCAAGAGGACGCTGCTGCCCGTCTTCCGGTGGGTCTGGTTGCAGTTTAAGAACATACCCAGGTCCAGTACTTCGGGTCAGTACAGGGAAAATAATAAGTAGGTAGAGATACTACAAGCACCCCACGTAAAAACATGAAAACATTAATTATTTGCGTGGTGACCAGCCGTGTTCGCAATCGTTGATCCTTGAATCCTTGAGGGTCACCCAAAATTCGTCAAAGATTAGTAGAAAAGGAAAGATAACCAGGTCAAAGAATCTATATCAATATAATCAAGTATTAAGTGAGAACTTCAAAGTTAGACGGGGGTGGCAGCTATTAAGCTCTGGGGCTTGTAAAAAGCTTCCGTGCGTAGTGCGTACGTAATCTGACGCCGCTGGCTGACCGACAACGGAAAAGAGAGACTTGAGAGGGTTAAGTACTTCTCTATTATCTCTGGTTGACCAGACATGATTGGCACATTTAATGCCACTTACTTCGGTAACGCTAATTGAATGAAAGTTGATGATTCGCTTATGATTGCAGGGCCAATGACAATTTTGTGTTGTATTTATTTTATTGTATTTATTTATTGTACTTACCCTCACAAAGGCCATTACACAAGAGTTAAAGTTGAAGTTATTGTACTTATAGCTCAGTTGGTAGTATCTCGCTGCTTTGAGAGTTGTATGTTGTGGGTTCGATCCACACCCAGGGGAAACATTTATGTGATTCTAGATGATTGTTCTGTGCCTCGGTGTTGTATGTATTATAAATAAGCATTTCCAACAATAAAAAAAAGTATTCTATCATTTCTTCAATGCCGTGATTCTTATAGTTCAAGCTTTACTTAGTCTGGTCTGGAGAAAGGTGGCACCTATCCCTACCAGTAGGGATACCTTGGTAGGGGTACCAGGCCGAAATGACCACCAATATTTAAATTTATTTAATACTTACTTGCAAAGCAACGTAATCACCAAACCCAATGGTGGTTAAAGTGACAAAGCAGTAGTAGAAACTATCGAAATAGCCCCAGCCTTCGTACCGGGAGAAAACCAGAGCACCTGCAAAAATATTACTTGATACTTCCATCATTAGAATAACCAGTTCATTGAAAAATGATTAATTAAAGATTGACCATGTTTTTAAAAATGTATATTAAATGTATCTAGCGATATCGTAAAATCTTAGGCAAGTCCAAATTACGATGACTATACATTAGAGACTAATGCTTATGGTCATGAATTCCTCATCTTTGCAGGGCATATGAAAATATGAAATCTATAATAGTCTACCACATGCGGATGGTGATTTTAGCGCACATTTCCCTGGGCGTCCAATAATAGAAAGGAGCAGATAAAACCAAATCATGTTGCGCAATTCCAGGGCACACTACGAAATTTATAGTTATAAGGATGATAAACAAGCAATAATCAACGCTCAAGGCTTCGCAGCATATCCGAGTATGACGAAATTAATATTAAAGTATAGTACTTCTGTTACCTGAAGTGATAATAGCCGTAGACAGCATTCCAGTGGCCAACATGAGGTTCATTTCAGTTGCCTCAGTTCGATCACATCGGAGATAGCACTTAGCGCGTCTAATCACGATGGATGCGAACTTGTTCAGGCGTTCACCTATGCTTTGGAACATCACGAGGCCTAAAGGAATTCCCACCTGTAAAAGACGCTCAATCTAAACAGGGCTCAAGAATCTCTACACTTTTGAAAGGACTGGTGTTTGATTCAGTAAATAATATATTTTAACATGCATAATGAACAAATCATTTGAATTGGCTGCTATGTAAAGCTCTGATATAATTATTTCCTATTTGTTGATATTGAGAGGAAATGCAATTTCTCTAATCTGATAAATAGTACTGAACCCGCAAAGTGGCGTGAGTAGAACGGACGGTATGTCAATATCTACTCTAGTGCCATCTCTCCTACGAGGGCTACACTAAAAGTATCGGGAATGGAATATTTCCACTGTTTCTGTCATATTAAAATCTTTTTAATTGAAAACTCCTTGGTTTTAAAAATCGAATACCATTTATTAATTAAAAAAAATATTCTCGGTCTTGTCACAAGGTTTTGTCAAACTTGTTTAGTCGATGAGAAAATGGAATTGACTCGAGAAAATTCAAGAGCGGTGATTTATTATGACTTTCGAAGTGGTTTAACACAAAAACAGTGTGTTGACCGGATGATTTCTGCATTTGGTGATAAAGCCCCATCCAAAACCACAATTTATCGCTGGTTTGCTGAATTTCAACGTGGACGTGTCAAGCTCAGTGATGATCCCCGTCAAGGTCGTCCAAAAACTGCAGTCACCCAAGAAAACGTTGATGCTGTGCGTAAGCTGATTGAGGAAGATCGACATGTGACATACCGCGAAATTCAAGCAACTTTAGACATTGGCATGAGTCAAATACAAATAATCTTGCATGAAAAATTAGGTGTAAAAAAGTTGTTTTCCCGATGGATACCGCATTCGCTCTGTGAAGAGCAAAAAGCGGCTCGCGTTACTTGGTGCGTCAGAACTCTCGAAAGATTCCACGCAGGATCCTCAAATGCTGTATACAACATCGTATCAGGTGACGAATCCTGGATATACGCGTACGAACCCGAAACAAAAAACCAGTCACGAGTTTGGGTGTTCGAAAATGAGTTAAAGCCAACAAAAATTGTTCGTTCACGGAGTGTTGCAAAAAAAATGGTGGCCACGTTTGTCTCCAAAACCGGCCATGTTACGACTATTCCTCTTGAGGGACAAAGAACGGTTAATGCAGAATGGTATGCTAGCATTTGTTTGCCACAGGTCGTTTCTGAACTCCGTAAAGAGAACTGCAACCGCCGCATCATCCTCCATCACGACAATGCGAGTTCTCACACCGCGCACAGAACAAAAGAGTTTTTAGAGCAAGAAAACATAGAATTATTGGACCATCCGCCGTACAGCCCCGACCTAAGCTCTAATGATTTCTATACTTTCCCTAAAATAAAGAATAAATTGCGTGGACAGAGGTTTTCATCACCTGAAGAAGCTGTGGACGCCTACAAAACGGCCATTTTGGAGACCCCAACTTCCGAATGGAATGGTTGCTTCAATGATTGGTTCCATCGTATGGAAAAATGTGTCAAATTTCGCGGAGAATACTTCGAAAAGCAATAAATATATTTTTAAATAGTAATGTTGTGTCACTTCCTTGATTCCCGAAATTTTCAGTGCCGCCCTCGTAAAATGGAATTAAAATACTTACAGCTTCTTTAGTTACTTTCAAAATGATGTTCAAAATTAAAGTTTTTTCGTATTCATATAATAGATTTTGATGAGGCAATAAAAATATTATCTTTATCTATTACAGGTTTTTTTTCTATTTTCAAGTTCAAAATAAATATTTGAAGATGGATATTTTTTACATCAGTGCAAACGACAAAACAAAAGGGAAAATATGCCAATCAAATTATTTTTTGCAACTTTTATGTACACTGCTTAGTACAATATATTTTTATTATGTGCTATACTAACCATAGCGTACGCCATACAAAAAGCCTTTCCTCCCATAGTGACCGGCGTAGAATGCCCATACCCTATCATAGCAAGGACAACAGTAGCAAAATAGAAAGCCCCTGCGAATTTCCACTGCGGCCCTGCTTTGTGGGGCTTATTCTCTATTATAACTATTTCAATCATAGTGTAGTCTTCTGATGTAATGTTATACTTGCGTATAAGGCCTGCCTTCATCTCTGGAAAAAATTAAACAAAAGGTTTACATTTTACTATTTTTTACTGAATGCTCAGTAAGTTTTATTCACAAATATTAATATGAGACCACTTTATCTAGACACCCCTTTAAGATTTTTCAAAAGTAGGTACCTACGGTTATTTTAAGATAATTATCCTTAACTAAGTATTTTTTCATGTAATGTTTTTATCAGGGCTGACCTACAAACTAATTTATATTGCAATTTGCAACCAAAAATATTTACTCGAGACAAATACCTACCAATTAAATTATTTCATACAGATTAAAGAAAGAATATGATCAGAAAAAGAGTTATTAGAATATAATTTTCCTCACCCCTGATACTATACAGCTGATTAAGTTGATTAATGAGAAAATAAGATATCTAATATTGTTTCCAACAAAAGGCAAAGACACTAAAATGCATTTATAACTTTGGTGAACTTATAAATACATATGTTTTTAAAGCTTAAACAGGAAGAAAAATTATGACCTCCGGCAGGACTCGAACCAAAACATAAACATAAAAATAAATAAAATACATACATACTTAAACCTTCTCAATATTTTTTTTATGTTGTGATTAATAGATCCCAAACTAAGCAAAAGGCTTTAAATAGCCAGCAAGTAAATACATACCAGACAACACTTCCCACCTCTTGCTCTCCGTCTCTGATTCCAGAGCATCAAAGACTGCTGCTCCAATCAGTAAGTAGGTGAATGTGCACACGACTAACGACAGTGTACGGACATTCTGTTTCTTCATCTTCAATAGGCAAGATCCACCGGTCTACTTTAAAAATATAGGTGAAAAATGTTTTCGGTGTTATAAAGTCACCTGTTGTGATTGAAATGTTAAATATGTATTTAGTGCGACTGAAAAATACTGTATAGTAGTCAATATTTATTTAAATTTTGAAGAAAATAGACTTGATTAGTGTACCATACATTTTTAATTTGAATTATTCGCTTCATTAAATACGAATATTTTGAGGTGATTTATTTTACATAGTACACTGATTTGAAATTACACACATTAACTTGCGCATGATGAAAATGTTACAAACTGATGGACATAAAATTTAAAATAGAAAGATATTGTTTATAATGTAATAAAATACAGTAAATGATGTTATTATAATTTCAATCAATACAATGCATATCCGTGAAATTAACTTATAGATTGCTGACAATGAATCAGGACCATTTTAACATTAGTGAACACAGAGAGCAATGTATACTTCAATAATGTCCAGTGCTCTGGATTTAACGCACACGTAGCTATAATTATAGCATCATATAGCTTGTTGTCTCTTTTTAATTGCTGTGAAAATAAAATTAAGAGACATTTATGCTGTAAATAAGAGTACTATGTACATTGTTCCTGTAAAATTTTTACCGCCTCAACTAGCGCCACGTTCCGAAATGAGTCAAAACCGTTGTTGGCGCCGTGAGCGATGAATGTCGTTCGGTTTTGATTATTGGGCTGACAGCGCTATCAGCGCGATACCATTTCGGAATGGCTGAACATAGGAAACTAATAAACTAACCTCTTTCGCACTAGTCTGCACTTAAATCTAACTGGATTTGGTTATCAGCAGTCTCATTATTAATCACGACCAACATATTTATTCCATAAAATTGGTTTTCTTCTTGCAAAGTATTTACAAACAACTCGCCTTTTACCGCCTTTGAGGCGAGTTGTTTGTAAATACTTAAGAAAAACTGTTATAGGAGAGAAATATGTTATATAGACAGGCTAACGCTAATTCAGAATGGGTTTTTATCGCGCTCACAGCACCAACAGCGATTTTGAATCAATTCGGAACGCGGCGTAATGTCAGTGTCATCTCCAATCTTTTCTGACAGTTGACAACTGAGGTTGACATTGACAGCCGACGTTCTCTCGTCTCTCGCTCGTGTCGTGCGTGTGGATTTTTGCTCGGCGAGCTCTTTATCTTATTTCTGACTAAATAACACAAATTCTGTATTATTAAAAGCTAAAGTAATCCTACAATGAAAATAGTCTGCAATAAATCCAACCCACCATTGGGTAAAAGTCATATTTTCACACATATTTCGGCTTATTGCATCAGTGGTTAGAAAGAGGCCTAAAACTGTCTTCATTTATGATTTTCAGGTGGTTTGCTGGCTGTGGAGTACTATAAAGAATCGAAGAAGGATGTGGATATGGTATGGGGTAGCGAGTCTTCAGTGACATTCCCAAATTCAAAGAAACCAGTGCCATATGGGACTAGCAATGATTTGATAAGAATCCTGGAGAATTCGTTCAATAAAGGAGCTGAGCCGTTTCAAAAGGCTACAATGAACCATTGGCTGTCCTTCAGCCTTATCCTGGATGACGAGATCCCCAAATCAATAGAGTATCTCGATAAAACTCTGGGTCCGCTAACTTATTTAATTGGTGAATCATTGTCTGTCTCAGATTTAGCAGTGTTCAGTGTATTACACGGTAAGGATGATATTTATTTGCTTATTTTCAAATGACTTCAAAAAAGGAGGTTTTCAATTCGACAGTGTTTTTTTTTTGTATGTTTGTTACGCGATTACTCCTCCAATTATGAACTGATTTTGATGATTATTTTTTTTTGTTTGGTAGGTAATACTCCAGATGTGGTCCCATATAAATTTTATCGAAATCGGTTCAGTAGTTAAGTTTTTAAATCAAAATTACTAGAAAATATGAAGATGTCATCCAGGTATTCGAAGTTGAAGTCGGTTGTTTTTTTTTTTTAAAGCGTATTATATTGTTACATTTCCATTGCCTAATTTTCAATTTTAATGTGTGATTTTCTTACACAATATTTTCCGTTTATTACTTGAATGCACAATGTGACATCATTTTACATTTTGATCAAATATAGTGACCCGAATTTTTTCAATATTTACAGTGTCTTCGAAGTTCAAAGAAGTGTCCAAATCAAATCCTCCAAAGAATATAATTCGTTGGATGAAGCTGATAGAGGCACAAGTGCCAGTATCTAAGGCATTGAAAGGACTGCCCGCTGAAGCATGGGATTCCCTGGCTAAGTCATCTTTGAGGTATGTCCAAATGTTTTAAGAGTAGTGAGATCCATCATTCAGACATAAAATAAATCATCAGACACAGTATACTAATATTATAATTATGTATTAGCAAATAAATGCAAAGTATCAGTGTCTCTGTGCTGTAATCTGTACTTATAATTAGTTATGCTTAGAATTTTGAAATAATAATTATGTTGAAGGATTAATGTCTTACTGCCAACATTCCCTAAGAAGATAAGGTGATGGACTCGTGTCTCCCCTGATTTCCTCTGGGAGACCTCAGTTTTTTTTAAATACTGCACATCTCCCCCAGGCTGGGGAGATCTCAGAACTTACTTTAAAAACAATGCAGCAAAAGTAGCTAGCCTAGTTTCTAGCTAATTAAATGTCTCTTACTAACGGACTGCATTTAAATAAACACAATGAAATAAAGTAATCTGCTTTGATAGCATCATCGCTTACCAACAGGCGAGTTGGTTATCAAACGTAAACTTATCTGTGTAAAAATAAAGAAACTCACATACATACATACATGAACCCTGAAAACATAACACTCCTTTTTTTTGGCAGTCATGTAAAAAGTAAAGCTATATATTTTGTTTGTGTTTCAGGAGGTCCCCACCAGCCAACACCGAGTCCAGCTCTGGCCGCCAGCAGGAAGGCAAGTTCATAGAGCTGCCGCATGCTGAGATGGGCAAGGTGGTTGTACGATTCCCGCCGGAAGCTTCTGGGTGAGATTACCTACTGCCGCGACTTTCAAACTTTCGACATGTTTAAGATAGTCACAAACTAGTTGTACGTGTTGCTGTGGCTCATAATATTTTCATATTTTTACCAAGCCCTGCAATTCCTGAGATAAAAAAAAATATTTTAAAAGCATTTAATCTCTGGTACCTATTCATTATCATCATCATCAGCCGTCCACTGCTGAACGAAGGCCCTCCCCCTTATTAGACCGCCACACTGTACGACAACCTGCCATACCTGGTACCTATTAACTACTACCAGTTCTAGTAGTTTCAAGTACCTAGTTTCTATTAAACTTATATTGTTTTTTAAAATACTTAATTCAACAAATTCAGTTGTAAAACCTGGTCCTGGGTATGTCCTTAAACTGCAACCAGTCCTACCAGAGGACGGGCAGCAGTGTCCTCTTGGTTAACAGTGGTGAGCTTTCTGCAATCCCCAAGCCACCTGCGAGGCGTGGGAATTATGGCAACACCCCTCTATTAAGGGGCAGGCCTTCGTCCAACAGTGGAAGTCTTCTGACTGATGATGTGATGTGTAATGGTAAAGTAAATTGGTAGGAAAATGTATGTGTTAAAAATATACATAAATTTTGCCTTGTTCTAATAAAAACATCATGTTCACATCAGGTTCCTTCACATTGGGCATGCCAAGGCTGCTCTCCTGAATCAGTACTATCAACAAGCATTTGAAGGGAAACTCATCATGAGGTTCGACGATACCAACCCAGCCAAGGAGAATGCTGACTTTGAAAAGGTAAACTACCTATTCTATAATCTACTTACAATTATTCTCGGATTTAACACGGCAGTGAGCATATGACAGGTGGGTCTGTGTGTGTATGTGTGTGTGGCAGCACTGTTATCAGACTTATTCCAATGAGCCTAGAGTTTATTTTTGCTCTTTAGACTTATTAGAATAAGTCTGATACTATTACGAAACAAGTATAAATATATCTAACCTATACTGTATGTATGATGTATTTATAATTTTTCACAATGATGTATTCATTTCTTTTTGGCGCTATAGTCCATTATTATTATTTTTTTCTACGGATCTAAAGGTTGTCTGGACGAGATCGCTCTGAGCAATAAGACCACCTTTTCTGTTTGTCTGTAATGCATAGAAGATATACAAACCATAATAGGTTGGATGGACTGACATAAGATAGAGGGTGTAGGGTAATAGGGTCTCATAGGACACCCTTTGGGTACGGTAACCTATAAATCTGATCAACACAATAGGCTAGATGACTGTTTTTTTTATTGTTCTATTAAAATGTGGCCCATAAATATAGCTGATTAATGAAAAGAAAATGAAAATCTGATCAAAAATAAGCAATTTATAAGCATTTTAATATCACGCTAGACAGAGAGGCGAAACAGCAAATCGTGACGTCACTTCTTTGTACGCCATATAAATTCTATTCTGACAAATAAGGCGTGACGTAATTTTATGTTTTGTGGGACAGAGACGGAGTTGTCTCTAATATAAACTTTAAACGCTCATGTATCAGAACATTATTAACTGACTTAAACAATTTTTTGAATAAACACACTATATTTAATTTAATTCTTCATCAAAGCTATTGGTTTCAACAATATAAACATCAGTCATCTACCCTATTATATCTGGAACAGGAACATGTCTGAAAATATATTTTTTTTTATTTATTTAGTTTTCATACAACAACAGCTGAATTAGTCATCTGATTTCAAATATACAACTTTTATACTTAGCTTAGGCTTAAAAAAAGTTTCTAACAAAACGTCTCAACTTTCAGGTTATCCTAGAAGACGTAGCGATGTTAGAGATCAAGCCAGATATGTTCACACATACGTCACAGTACTTCGACCTGATGATGGAGTATTGTGTAAAACTCATCAAGGAAGGCAAGGCGTTTGTAGACAACACTCCAGCTGAGCAGATGAAGAATGAACGGGATCAAAAAATGGACAGCAAGAATAGGAACAACTGTAAGTTACGTCTTGGAGCTCCGTCTTATGTGGTATTAAAGGCCATCACAGATGACGAAGATGCTATAATATTTCATAAGATTAACGGCCTTACTTAAAAAAATCTTTTCAACCATTAGTCACTGCTTAAGATGCTCTGCCATCTTCTCTCTGACGTGAAGTTGCACGTGCTAGAAAAGGACAGAGAAGTTTAAGCAGTGACTAAGAGAATCGAGATTATTTTAGGTAAGGCCGTAAATATCGCTCTCCATACATTTTTGAAACAAACATTTTCTTCCGTCACTTGTTCGTCATTTGTTTTGTATGAGTAGCGATATTGAAATATGTTCTAAGCTAACATGAAATATATGTAATATATAATGTTATAGTACCTTCATCGGGTTTGACGGCTTTAACACGTTTTTATCTAGTACTAATAGTACCGGGCCATAATTTTTTGCATAACGTTGTCATCTTTGATATTACAATAAAATATACCCAAAGCACTCAGGGACCTACACTAAGCTCTTTTTTAGTCAGTAGTGTAAATAAGATTAGCTGCACCCCGAGGTTTCACCGTGTGATTATAAAAAACGGTGATGATGATGGGTACATTATATGTTATGGGAAATAAGCTATCTCCATTCCCAGTTTCATCCACATGCGTTCAACCGTTTTGGCGTGAATTGACAAACAGACACATACATACCAACAAACTTTCAATTTTTTTTATATTAGTCTGATTAATAGTAATCCCGAACATTACCTCATACAAACATATAAAAGGTAAATTTAGTATACATATCATATAAGTGTAGATAATTTGGGCTGTGCAAAAAACTGATCAAGTGAGACTCGGACTCGCATATCCAGAATGTAGGCCTTCCAGCCAGCTTTAATGCTATGCAAGTGTTTCAGCGTTTTAAGGCCCAGAATTTATTGCGCAGCTATCTTAGTTGCACATTTCAACATCTTTCAAAACATTAATTCACTGAGTATATTATTCATAAATATTAAAATCATAAAAAGTAATATTTTCAGCAACCCAACCATTTTTATGTATGGGTACTTTTAGGAATCAAAATTCATTTTGCACTTTGTAATGTTATTATCAAGCAATGTATTAAATAAAAGATAATTATAAATTATCTTTAATGAGTAACTTTGCTGACCGCTATGTTTCAAAAACATATTTAGTGATCATATTTTTAAAAATGTCTGAAATGTGCAAGCTTGTTCTGCCATTTAGGGCCCTAAGAGGGTTTTCAATTATTGTTTTTATCTCCAGCCGTAGAAAAGAACCTGAAACTCTGGGAAGAAATGAAAAAGGCTAGTGACGTCGGAGTGACGTGCTGCGTTCGCGCTAAAATCGACATGCAGTCTGCCAACGGGTGCCTGAGAGACCCCACTATCTACAGATGTAAACCAGAAGTACATCCACGCACTGGCACTCAGTACAAGTAAGTACTATAGCTATTTAGTGAAAAAGTAACGTCGTTATTAACGCCAAACATAGTTACAGAGGTTACGAGAATCGGTTGCATGAGGCACCATGTCACTGCAACAGCTTGTTTGCTTTTTAGTATTGTGACCTCTATCTTCAACCGAAGATCAGCGCTGTTTGATAAACAGCACTATAGCGATAGCAGCGCTGAGTTGAAGCCATTGTTGTGACCCCAGGGTTGTAAATTTATTATAGTTATACATAAACTTTATATATATTATGTTACTGATGTTACAAAATAAATTATATTTCTTCTTCTGCTTTCAACATATATACACATCCATTAAACCCACTGGAGCTATCATTTATGCCAGTGGCCCAGAGCTTCTCTCCGGTACTTTAAGAAGCTGGATTGGCTCACGTAGACTGGCGGGGAAATGCATAATACACCCCAAGTGTGACGTTCTGGCAGGACTTATCGCCAATTGAATAAGAACGTCGAAGTGATAGGTTGCGTTCGCGCCAAGATACACATATAATCCGCCAACGGGTGTCTGCGAGACACCTTATCTTTTATTTCTGTACGGACTAGCACCCAACACAAGCACCCCTTTACTTGCGATTTGAATACACTCACATTGTGTGTATGAGAGTGTACGCCCGAGTGGGTACTCGGGCGGCGCGTTCCATTGTTTGGCGGCTCGTAAAAGTAGAATCAAACCGTTATTTTCAACCGACTTCAAAAAAGGAGGTTCTCAATTCGAATGTATGTTTTTTTGTATGTATGTTACGCGATTACTCCGCCAATTATGAACTGATTTCGATGTTTTTTTTGTTAGGTAGGTCAATCTCCAGAGGTGGTCCCATATAAATTATATCGAAATCTGTTCTGTAGTTTGGTTTTAAAATCAAAATTACTACAAAATGTGAAGATGTCATCCAGGTATTCGAAGTTGACGTCGGTTGTATATTTTTTTTAAAGCGTTATATTATATTTCCAGAGTATACCCCACGTATGACTTCGCATGCCCCATAGTGGACTCTATCGAGGGCGTGACGCACGTTCTGAGGACTATGGAGTACCACGACCGAGACCCGCAGTTCTACTGGTTCATTGACGCCATTGGACTGAGGAAACCTTATATTTGGGAGTACAGCAGGTACACACTGTTTTCTTTAAGTTTAACAAGTAATGTGAAATAACACAAATGAAATGCTCCACTGCTAGCAAGAGATAATGTGTACCCAGGACCATTGCATTTTACCCAAAACTTCACTATTAATTGTTCAATCCTTTGTGTGCAATTTTCAACCGACTTCAAAAAAGGAGGTTCTCAATTCGTCTGTACGTTTTTTTTTGTGTGTATGTTACGTGATTACTCCGCCAATTATGAACTGATTTTGATGATTTATTTTTTTATATTTTTCTTTGGTAGTTCCCATATAAATTTCAGAGGTTGTATATTTTTTTAAAGGTTATTTTGTTTTTTTAATCTATCTAACTTGAGTAACAAAACAAAGTCTAGGGCAGCACAGCATCAATGTTTAGAGTCTAAACGAGTAATCCAAAACTTTTGTCTTACATAGTTTAACTAAGAGCACTTACATTTATCATCATCACCATCATCAGCCCAGAGACATACACTGCTGAACAAATGCCTCCTCCATATAACGCCACACCGTATGACAACCTGCCTTTTATAGATCCGGGTCTCATACCGTGCAATTTAGGAGCGCATCCGCTGTCATAGATAAAATCCTTGATTTACGCTAGCAAACATTTTTGTGGGTTTATCATATACTAGAGGTCGCCCGCGACTTCGTCCGCGTACGGAAGAAGTTCGGCTTGCTCCCAAAATTCACCACTTTAAATCATCCCGAGCAATTTTTTACGCCCTCCCCCCCAATGCCCTTAACTCTCCCGACTCCCCCCACCACATCTCCCCCCTTGAATGAACTACCCAAATATCAATTTTCATCGCTATAACTTTAAAAAAAAAGAACTTTCCATACGACATTCCACCCCTCTTCCCCCCCCCTTAAATCGTCACTGTCAAAAAGATATTGAAAACAGCATTTTTTATTTTAAATGACCTATCCAAATCAAATGTTCGTGACTAAAAGTACAAAAACAAAGGACTTTCATACAAACGTTCCCCCCCCCCCCCCTTTTGGGTCGAATTTCATAAAATAGTTACTTAGTAGACCCTACGCATCGAGACGAATACACCCTCCAAATTTCAAGTCTCTAAGACCAGCGGTTTGGGCTGTGCGTTGTCTGTTAGTCAGTCAGGACAGAGCCTTTTATATATATTGATTTAACATTTCAGACTGAGCATGACCAACACTGTGCTGTCGAAGAGGAAACTAACCTGGTTCGTGGAGCAGGGACTCGTCGACGGATGGTATGTAGCATGTCTATTACATGTTATTTCTTTAAAATCTGGTAAAAGTTGTTCAGCAAAAACGAAATTAGAATCTGGAGGGTACTAATAAGTATTTCAGTTTCATGCTAGACACAGCGCACTATTAGGACGTAATTCGCTTAGTGTGAAAGAGATCGAGTATCTCTATCTCCGTCGAAACCTTTAATTAAACGCTCATAAATCTCTGAACTTTATAAGTCGGTTCAAATAATGTTTACATTATAAATGTAATATTTAATTATTTTCTGCCCTAATCCTGTTATTTAACCAATATAATAAATTCTTAAGTAAGTCTGTTATCTTTTAAAGTTTTATTTTCTTTATCCTCTTTGATAATAATCATAGAGATAGCGGAAACTCTGGAAAAGGACGTAAGTATATTACGCAAATCTCCGCCAATTATGAACAGATTTTGATGATTCTTCTTTTGTTCGGTAGCTAATACTTCAGAGGTAGTCCCATATACATTTATCGAAATCGGTTCAGTAGTTTGGTTTTTAAATCAAAATTACTAAATATGAAGATGTCATCCAGGTATTCAATTTGAAGTCGGTTGTATTCTTTTTTTTGAAAGCGTATTATCACCTGAACAACTGACCTGACTTTTGTATCTCCAAAACTGCATCCAGAACCACAAGAGGACAGGCAGCAGCGTCCTCTCGGTTAACAGTGGTGAACATTCTGCGATCCCCAAGCCGCCTGCCCAGCGGGGGGATTATGGCACCGCCATGAGTGTCAGCTAATCTCATTGTGTGGTATCCTAGGGATGACCCGCGAATGCCGACCGTGCGCGGCGTGCTACGGCGCGGCATGTCGGTGGAGGGACTCCGACAGTTCATCACTGCTCAGGGGTCCAGCCGGTCTGTGGTGTTCATGGAATGGGACAAGATCTGGGCCATCAACAAGAAGGTGAGCGCTTAGTCAAGAAAGGAAAGAGCGATTTATTAACCCTTTCCTATCTGACGGTACTAATTTGTACCACCTAGTTTACCGCCTCTTACTTCAAATACCCGATCGCGTAACGTTTAAGTCTTGCTGTCGATCCTTAGAAGTACCAATTAGCTACCCAATCAGATAGTTTTATTTGAAACATTATAAACTACAGCCAATCAGTGAAGCTTGCAAGTTCAGACCGGCACCGACGAAAAAACAGTTACCGTCAGACATTTTAAAAAAAACATAATAAATAAAATTTACGAGGTAAGTTCTGATTTTCTTTGTGAATTAGTTACATTTATGTGTTATTTATAATATAATAATAAGTTCTATACGTATTTCACGTTATTTGTTTTCAAAAACATCGAAATTTTGACGAGGACCGAAAAGTACCGTCAGTGGCTTCGTGTTTTTTTTTTCAGTATAAGATTCCTGTTATATCGAGGGTAGTTATAAACCGCTTATTCAAACTATTTCAGGTACTTTACGATGGATGATATGAAACAGAAAGCACTTATAGAGGCGTGGCTCGTAGAAGACTTCCCAGACTGTAATGCGGGATCGGATGTTGAACAATCTGATGACGAAAATCCAGAAGAAATTCAACCACCATTGTCGAGGGATTTCGATTAAATTTTTGAAGAGGCCTTGGAAAAAGAGCTTCATTTCAGTCAGCAGTCACAGCTGGGCTATGAAATGCAATCCTGTGAATCGACAGAGGTAATACAAACTACACCCCTTATATCTAGCATTGATTTGAATGTTGCTGGCACATCAGAAATTGCAACACCAGTCATGCCGGCTACTAGGGGCTTATCTTCAAAAAAAAGACCTGAAGTAGAGCGAAGGTGGAAAAAACGCGATAGGCAGACTTGTTTACCTGAATATTTTGATGACGCTGGAGCAGTTGAAACATGTTTTGCTGATTGCGAAACGCCTACGGACACATTTATGGTCATCATTGATTCCATATTGGATAATATAGTGTTTCAAAGCAACCTTTACGCTACCACTAAAGGCAAAATACTTAATTTGAAGAAAGAGGAGCTATTAGCATTTATAGGTATTAATTTTTATATGGGCTACAATACAAGACCAGCTTGGACGGATCATTACTCCTCAGCGCCAGATTTGAACAATGCTCTTATATGCAAAACGATGACCAGGGATAGATTTGCAGCTATACTATCTTGTTTGCACTGCAACGATAATTCGACGATGCCCCGGAACTGTAAAGACAAATTATTCAAGCTACGACCTATGATAAAAGAGTTGAATCAAAAATTTCGGGAATGCTATCATGGAACCAGAGAACTGAGTGTAGATGAATCGATGATAAAGTTCAAAGGAAGATCAGTTTTGAAACAATACCTTCCCATGAAACCGATAAAACGAGAGTACAAACTATGGTGCTTGGCAGACCAAAGAGGTTTTATCAAAAACTTTATGATCTATCAAGGCAAAGATGAAGAATTGACGGCCAAATTTGCTGATTATTCTCTTGGAGAAAGAGTTGTGTTGGGATTGACGGAAAATGAATGGCATAAGAACAAGGTCATTTATTTTGACAATTTCTTCTCATCAGTTCCCTTACTGGAGAAATTGGTGACTGAGGGGACTTTTGGCTGTGGAACTATCAGGTCTAACCGTAAAGGACTCCCCACAAACTTGAAACCAGACAATAAGCTGAAAAGAGGAGAATATGACTACAGATTTTCAAATCTAGACATTGGATTTTGGAAATGGAAAGATAACAAAGTTGTACATTTTGTCTCTAATTTCCACGGAAACGAGGAAGCCACAGTAACAAGAAAAGAAAAGGATGGTACTAAATCCACAGTAAACTGCCCCGACGTCGTGAAGGATTACAACCAATTTATGGGAGGAGTAGATACAGCAGATCGTCTTCGAGCGTTATATTGTGTTGATAGAAAGTCTCCGAAGTGGTGGCATCGGTTATTCTGGGGCATGCTGGATATAGCGTTTGTAAATGCGTACATTGTGCATGGCCTTCTGCGAGAGAAAATGCCAGTAAAAGATTTTCGAAGATCTGTGGCACAGGGCCTAATGTCGAAGAAGGATCCTCCAATGTCCAAGAAAAAGAGATTGTCACGAGATGAAACTCCAACCCCAAGCCAAAGTCTAAGAGTCGTAAAATGGCCTTTTCTACCCTAAAAGATGTAAGGATGGGTAATAGAGGAATCCACTGGCCTCGCTTTGAGAAAAATAGAGGACGATGTGAAGTTTGTAGCATAAAAAATATTCAGTCCAAGCCACACACAAAATGCTCGCACTGCAATGTGTTTTTATGTTTAAATGAGAAAAAAAAATGCTTTTCGGAGTATCATGGCATAGAAATTTAGTAAGAAAATCATAATGTTTACTAACTAAAGTAAAAAATAGATATAAGATTCCATTTTTAGGTCTAAGATGTTTATTCTAAAAACTCGACTTTTTGGTCACCAAAAGTAACTGACGGTACCAAAAAGTCCAGGTTTTGAAAACAATACCTAGAATACTAATAAAAATCTAAAAAAAATATATGTGTTTCCTTAAAACCTCTATAGTAAGATTTTATTACAAAAACTCGGTATTTGTCAATAAATCAGATAGCCGTCAGGAAAGGGTTAAGGCAGGTATGAGAGCGATTTATCAAGGGAGGAAAGTAAGTGATTTATTAAGGGAGGAAAGTAAGTGATTTATCAAGGGAGGAAAGTAAGTTATTTATCAAGGGAGGAACGTAAGTGATTTATCAAGGGAAGAAAGTAAGTGATTTATCAAGGGAGGAAAGTATGTGATATATCAAGGGGGGAAATTAAGTCATTTATCAAGGGAGGAACGTAAGTTATTTATCAAGGGAGGAAAATAAGTGATATATCAAGGGAGGAAAGTAAGTTATTTATCAAGGGAAGAAAGTAAGTGATTTATCTAAGAATAAAGTAAAATTATGTATTAAATAACAAAGGTAAAAGATTTTACAAAGAATGAAAACTAAACGATTTATTAAAGAATGAAGGTAAAGGATTTATCAAAGAATAAGTAAACGATTTAGCAAGGGATGAATGTATCCGAGTTAGGGGATGGATAGTGTGATATCAGGATCGTAAGCGTTTTCTATTTATGGCAGGCAACTTTGAGGCGCGCGTTGAAAAGTAAGTAGTCAGGCCCCCTAGCACGCGCCGAGGACTAATTGGTCTTTCCCCGCGCGGGAACGTGATAAAGCTAGAATATGGATACGTTTGTCTCGTTTTCGCGGGGTGGAGTGGATATACGTTTATCACGGTTCGCGTGCTAGGCGGGCAGGTGATATTTATAACCGGAGATGATTATCCTCCGCAAATGTTAGAATGAATCTCCATGTTTCGGCGCGGCTTGACAGTGTAAGCACTGTGGCAGATTACTTCAAGGATCCAGATTCGCAAACAAATTTGTTCCAGCGGATTCGCTGCGAACAAATACCACAGAATAAATAATAGTACTACGTACAGAAAGTTCACACCGCAAAGGAATTTAAATATATAAGGACTCTTATCTACTAGGCCATAAAGTAGCAATTCAACTCGCACAACGATATACGCTATAGCGCTCGCTATATTCACCTAGATATACCGCTCTCTTTCTATCACGTATGCTTAGTTACGTGCGACGAGACTAGCGTGCGGGCGGCCACTGACTTCTGCCTTGCATTGTCCTCTCGGACGGAGCGCCGGCCGAACATACCTAAACTGCGGAGTGTCACCCCCCTGCAAATACTTATGATCAGTTTGTCGTTTCCAGGTGATCGACCCAATAGCACATCGCTACACGGCGGTGGAAACCAGCCCCGTGCCAGTAAACCTCAAAGGCGTCTCCAAAGACTCCACCCTCGCCGTGGCCCTGCACCCCAAGAACGCAGACATGGGCACCAAGACCGTCTGGGTGTCCCCGAGGCTGCTCATAGACCAGGCCGACGCAAAGGCTCTGAAGGAAGGGGAGAACGCTACGTTTATTAACTACGGGAATATATTGATTGATAAGATCCACAAGTAAGTTCTTTTGACGTTGACGTAATATTATGCACTCCAGCCATTTTACTAAACAACGCAATGCTTATATGAGTAAGAAAATAATAGTACATTATGATACAAGTGTGCTATGTTGGTCATTACACACGAGGCGATAAGGGAGCCGAGAGTGTAATACCAAATGCACACGCGTTCCGCATGACGGTTTTCATCACACTTGCAAGGAAAAAAATAGTTTATTTCAGAATCACCATGTTGGGAATTATGCTAAGTAAAAATTCTTATTTTTACCCGTCTGTGCCAATCGACGACCGTAATAATCGAATTTTAATCTACGTTTTAAAAAACGATAATCATTGTTGGGTTGTTTGTCGTTATTTCACGTCGATTCTTTATTCACATGATCAACGTGAAAGAAGGACAAAAACCCAACAAGCACATTTTCGTTTTTATTATTTTAAGAATTTGCTTACAAATGTGGCCGATTTTGAAGGTTTTAGTTGACAGAACTAAACTAACTAAAGTATTGCTGTCCTTTATTGACATGCCTGGTAAGAAAGTGACAGCGATATTTTAATTCGTTTAGAACTGTCAACTAAAGCCTTCTAAATTGACAACAATATATATACCTATTAGGGAATATCCATGTTTTTTTTGACTCGCAACAAAATCAATAATCGAAAACAAAATTTAAACATGTGCACAAATAACGCAGTTTTAAATATCAGCAAAGATAATATAATAGTATAATCTATATTAGATCTATATAATATCATATTTCTATATAAGATTCTATATTAGATATCAGAATCAGTTACTCTCCAATTAAAAAAATATATATTATACGATTGCGTTTGACTGCCATCTCATCTGTTGTTAAACGAAGATGCAGTCTATTTCAGTCAACTTATTCTATTATCACACGAATGTTATATTATATGTATATGCGGAAGATTGTTGGTATATGTGTGTGTGTATGTTGTTACCTCTTCACACCATAACGGTTACTACAGGCACAGAATAAATAATAGTACTACGTACAGAAAGTTCACTCCGCAAAGGAATTGAAATAAATAAGGACTCGTATCTACTAGGCAATAAAGTAGCAATTCAACTCGCACAGCGCTAGATACCGCTCGCTATATTCACCTAGATATACCGCTCTCTTTCTATCACGTATGCTTAGTTACGTGCGACGAGGCTAGTGTGCGGGCGGCGACTGACTTCTGCCTTGCATTGTCCACCCGGACGGAGCGCCGAACATACCTAAACTGCGGAGTGACACCGGCTACAGGCTACTTCTATCATCATCATGCGGTTGAAACTACGCGCTTTCACCCGCAGCCAGCGACGGTGGTAATGGAATGGACGGGCCCAGCGCTTGCAAATCGGTCAAAATTAACAAGACAACACAATCATGCATACCTAGCTAAACGTATGCATATTACATTTGCCGGAAAATAGAGACATCGAATCTAATTACTGCATGACAAAATGAGAACACTTGTACATGTATTAGAAGTTTGTATTGTCGTATCGTATGGCTTGCATGTCGCAAAGGCAGAGTATGGCTGACGCGAGTGGAGAGCCGGCGCTCAACATATAGCCTTCAAAATCCGTACGCTTATTTCCTGCCATTCATCTTATCATTGTCTCTGCCCGCAGCTAGTTTTTAATAAATGAAATACTTGTGTATACCCTAAAATACTTTATTCATACTTTAATTAATGTTCAGGTCGGCAGATGGCACTGTGACAAGCGTAGACGCGACCCCGAACCTCGACAACAAGGACTACAAGAAGACGCTCAAGCTGACCTGGTTGGCGGACTCGCTGCAGTCTCCCGCGCTCGAACTGTTCTGTGTCTACTTCGACCACATCATATCGAAGCCGCTGCTCGGGAAAGATGAAGACTTCAAGCAGTACATCGGACACCAGACTAGAGTGAGAAGCGAACTGTTATCTTTGTAAATTCAAATTGTAGTGGTAGGACTCTATTGCAGAGTCCGCCTGGGGAAGTACCACACCTTTGCCGGTTATTGAACCGCCAAGCAGTAGTGTGCAAGCATTACTGTGTTCCGGTTTGAAGGGCAATGTTACCAGAGAAATTACTGGGTGAAGAGATTTAGCATCTAATATCTCAGGGTGACGAGCGCAGTGCAGTGCGGCGCAGGATTGTGTTCGCAAGTTCACATTCTGGCACTGCTACTGTTAGTGGCTGGCGTGACGCTTACCACCAGGCGAACGTCTCACTTGATTGTATAAAAAAAAATGAACACTGTTTCATACTATCTCGATTATTCATTACAATTGATTATTTATTTATGGGATATTTACCGTGATTATGTTGTGAAACGAGTTCCCGCATGCAGCATGTCCATAGGCAGACATGCAGGGTTAAGAACACCCTTTACATAAGCTCAGTGATTGCGGACAATAAAAAGTACTTACTAAGTACCTCAGCTCGGATCCGTGAGTTGAGATGGTTTGTGAATGTATCCAACAGCTATAGTAACTTATGTTTTTTTTACCTATTAGGTTCCACTGCTGGGCAAAGGTCTCCCCATCTCCTTCCACTTATCACTGACCAGTGCCAGCTGGGACCGGTTCTGGCAATCTTATTATTTAACTAACAGAAAACTAATTATAAGCTTTCACGTATAGTTATAATTAATTTAGATGGATTGGTCAATTTTGAAGGCTTTAGTTGACAGTTCTAAATTAATTAAAATGTTGCTGTCCCTTTTTTACTAGGCATGTTAACTAAGGACAGCAATACTTTATTTAGTCTAGTTCTGTCAACTAAAACCGTCAAAATCGACCAAATTGTTTCCATTGGCTATTTTAAGTTTAATGTTTTCAACAGTGGGAAGTCCCAATGATGGGCGAGCCCGAGTTGTCCAAAGTGAAAGTGGGCGACATCATCCAACTGCAGCGGCGCGGGTTCTTCAGGGTAGACGTGGCCCCCGCCGCCCCCTCCCCGCACACCTCGCGCGCCACGCCCCTCGTGCTCTTCCACGTGCCCGAAGGACACACCAAGGAGATGCCTGGACAGGTTAGTCATTTTTTTTTGGGTTTTTGTTTCGGCTGCACAGGCCTTTGAACCATGGCCAGGTTAGTACGGTGTTTGGAATGTTGCCAGTATAGACAATAGGCCTAAATTGAGTAATTTAGCTGACGTCCATCGCGTACCGATCGTCAGCGTAAAGAGATACATAGCAAACTGACCGCCTTAAACTTGTGCCCTTTGAACTAAAATAGTGTGCTAGGTGCAAAGATTTAATGACTATTTCACGAATCTGTGCGGTTGTATACAATGTCACTACGTCACGAAATAGTAGTTTTTCAAATATAACACATCAGCCAGAAGACGGCCACAACCTTAATAGGGGGGGTCGCCATAATCCCCACGCTGGCAGGCTTGGGGATCGCAGAATGTTCACCACCGTTAACCGAGAGGATGCTCCTGCTCGTCCTTTGGTGGTTCTGGATGCAGTTTTATGACACACCCAGGTCCAGAGAAAGGCTTGCGAAACAATTTGTTGACGCAATTGTATTTTACAAGCTTTTAAAGATATTGGCCCCGCATAAATATGTTAACGCACGACGGCTCTTTTTTTTACAACGTTCAAAGTCAATAAATCTTAACCCACTTAATAATTAACGTGTAATTTATATTAAATCTCGAAAAAGTTAATCCGTATTTTGTCTTAGTCCACCGAGCTACTAAATTGAAAGAAATTAAAAGATAACTAATACGAAGCTCCACTCCACGATAATTAATAAGGGGGTTTATGTTCAGTGTGTATTGTGCGAGTGTTTAGCGAGTCTAGTGTAACAGTGAGTGTACAGGGGTGTGTTGTTGAATAAAATGTGTGTTTGGATTAATTATTGGAGTTTAATTACTTTGACCCCAAACCTACAGGTCAGTAAATGAATATATTAAGATTATTTAAAAGTTTTTAGGGTAAAAGAGAACTGTCGTGGGATTTGAGGGCGCTGCTGTGCTAAATTACTTTTTCACCTCACAAGCTCGGAAAGATTCTGTTTATTATTCGACATCTCAGTGCAAAAGTGCATTTTGTACGCTAGCGTAAAAAAGTTTTTAAAATTCGAACCTTTCTATTCAATAATTTTGTATACCGCCAGGCCACTAAAAATGCATAAGTAATACTTATTCCATGTCAGTGCGCCAACATCTTTTTTAGAATAATCGCACTGGCCAGCACAAAGACTGCATGAAAAAAAAACTATAATTTTTCTCGCTGTAGTGAGGTGAAAAGTTGTGTTTCGCTCGGCAGCAAAGTTATTCTGCGTTTCGTGCCTTACCTCGTACCGAAACCGTCGCTACGCTCAGGATTCTGAGCAAAGATGTTCACAGAATACGTTTTCAGAAAAATACTATAAAACATTTATTAACAGAAAATTAAACTAGGTACATTTTTTAATAGAAATATAATTACAAAAACTTAAATCAAATGCGATCTGTTTTACAAAGAAAACACAAAAAAATACAACTAATGACTAACATAATAAGATAAGAAGTCGACATCATCAGTTTCTAGTATCAACATAATTTTTTCAATCGTAATGAAACCATAAATTACTGAATGCTATTATACAGGGTTCACGTATCGGTATTACAAAGCCGAGAAGAGAGGTCAGTGTACTCATCATTGTAAACAATGAAAAAAATTGTTTTTTTTTTCGCGAATTCATTGTTGTTGTAAAACCGATATGCGTAACCCTGTATATTGTCTCTTCAACTCCAAAGAACACTGCATCGGCACCCACCAAAGACAAACCCTCGAAGGGTGATGTGACCACATTGTACCATGCATATTACACACGATCCATATAGGTCGGCCTCACATACACCTTACGTATTGAATTTAGTATTCGGAGTCCGGACATATGCAGGTCCTTTCAGGATGTTTAACTTTAAAAGGATAAAGGGAACAGGGAATATGCTCGTATTTTTTTAAAGACTCACAAAAAAGCTGACTCGCAACAAAACACTTCATCGAAAGTAAAATTTTATTATGTGCACAAATAACGAAGTTATAAACATTTTAGTTTCATGTTAGGCAGGGAGGGCACTATATATACTAGGTTTATGAAGTCAAAGTACACGATTCCAAACAAATTCTATACTAGCACGTGTTTTGCTAAAAAAGGACAGATGACTCCGTTCCAAATACTTTGAACACTTATATTTCAGAACTACCAGCCGATTTCAATTATTTTTTCGACGTAAACATACTTTTTTTTTTCAAACCTTTTTTTGACCGGGACGATTTAAGGGGGGATAGGGTGCGTGTAATGTTGTATGGAAAGTTCTTTGTTTTTGAAGTTATAGTGATGAAAATTGGTATTTGGGTAGTTTATTCATGGGGGGGTAAAAAAAGTGGTGAATTTTGGGAGCGGGCCAAATTTCTTCCGTACGCGGAAAGTCGCGGGCGACCTCTAGTTAATCATAAAGTAATAACTACTATTCGTAAAATTAATAACTACATAAAAAAAATGTACGTAATTCAACTAATTCTTTCAGAATCTCTATATGTTAGTCTAATATTTGGTCCAGTTTCATTTCAATTTATGAAGAGCTTTGTCTGGACCCTATATGCAATCAAAACCTTAAAAGCTGTCACATACGATGAAGATGTTATAATATGTAATGTTTTTAGAATAGAAAATACATAATTCAATTTCAGAAAAAAAAAAAAATTGAAGAAAAACAAATGACGATTTTAAAATTGTATGGCGAGGGATATTTTAACTTCGTCGTCTGTGACGGCCTTAACAATCACTATTTACAGTACTATACTTAAAACTAGCAAAAGCAATGAAATACCTAAATTATTTTTACTTAAAGAAAGCATCTGCGTATACAAACTCGATGGGTATTCGTCGATGTGGGTTGAGGACCAACATTTTGTCCAACAGAAAGCACATTTTGGACAACTTGGACATATCACTTGCTAGCTTCACTTTACTTTGGCATTTGTACCAGTTATTTTTGTATATAGACTTCAGAATGTTGTACGTTTTGGTTTTCACGTTAAACTTGTTCATGTTGTAGAGGACATACTGAAAAGAAAATATTAGAAACTATATTTTAATTTATTCTTTATTTGTGGAAATATTTAAAAATGCAAATGGTGAATGATTTGAAATGGAGCATATAGTTCACGAATACGCGCCCAATTTTTCTCTAAACGCTTACAGTTTTACTTAAAAAAAACTTCTCAACCGTTAGTCACTGCTTAAGATGCTCTGCCATCTTCTCTCTGACGTGAAGTGTAACATGCAAGAACAAGACAGAGAAGTTTAAGCAGTGACTAAGAGAATCGAGATTATTTTAGATAAGGCCGTTAGTCTCTTAGGGACTTTGACATTAACATAAATACATGATGGTAATTAGTTATCAACCTCTCAGGATTAGATTCTGTTGTTAATGAATAACTTTTGTTTAATAACTTTGAAAAAAGAATTGCTGTTCAATAACATAAATTAACAGCCCTATAGTCAGTATAGCATGTCTGCCTTCAGAGATGTAGGGCGTGGGTTCGATCCCCACCCAGGACAAACATTAATGTGACGAACATAGATGTTTGTTCTGTGTCTAGGTGTAGTATGTACCTATTATAATTATGTATTTACGAAAATAAAAAGTATATAAGTATTCTATCAGCTATATGGTTTCCATAATACAAGCTTTGCTTAGTATGGAGCTGGATAGCGCTGTGTGTAAAATGTCCCCCGATTATTTATTTATTTTATTTATAATTTAAAAAACTATGTATCTCGGCAAAATGTATAACGTACTTACCTATATAATAATGTTTTTTTTTAATATTCATAGAACAGAAAGTGTTTACTGTGTTGTATACAAGCTGATCCTAAGATGTTAGCTGTAAAGGTCGTGTCAAATACTTACCGTCTTGTGCATAAAACACTAAAACTTATTTAAAACCTATTTTAGTTAAAAAAAGTATTTTGTCAATTTCTTTCGAATTACTAATTGAGATGAGTGAAAAAAGAAGACAAAACACTTTTTAACTAAAATAGGTTTGAAATACGTTTTATTGTTATATGCATAAGACCGTTATAGTATAAAGACGCGATCCCACCCAGGCCACGCAGCTTGGCCTTTAGAAAACTGTCCTGCACTGCACTGCAATTTTAGTAACTATATAAATTATAGCTACTATAATTGTAATTGTTAATTGTGGAAAAACCAAAAAACAAAGATACCTGTCCGCGAGGTCCGACTATTCTCTTAAACACCGTACCAGCGAAATGATAGGAAGAGAAATTCGAATTTAGCGCCATCTCAATCGGCAGGTCGCCGCATAAGCACATTTGGTTGAACAGTACATTGTTGTTGTAGTTTATTTTACTGTCGAAGAGTTTCGTGCCGGCCGCCACCTCGTACATGACTAGAGCCGTGGCCCAGACGTCTACGCTAAATCCTGCAGAATAGCCGAGGATTATCTCTGGAGCTCGGTATTGCATAGTCCCGATATTCGGCAGGACTTCGACAGTGTCCGCGTTATAGGCTGCGTCAAAACCGCACACTTTGAGCCTTTTATAGGTCGAATCTAGTAGTATGTGTGCCGGCTTTATGTCTGCAACAAAATTATACAATGTTACTATATCGCAAAGTATACCTACTAGGACAAAAGACAATATTTTATTTGGGACATAAAAATCATTTTAGAAAAAGTTATTACATTGAGAACATAAGAAGCGGACGTGGACCTATACAAGCTCCTGGCCCCCTAGCACACACTGCAGATAAATTGACATTCCACCGCGTGGAAACGTGACAAAGCTAGAATTTGGATATGTTCGTCTCATTTTGGCGGGATAAAAAGAGTGGATAGACTTTTATCATGACTCGCGTGCTAGACGGGCTGTAAATGATATTTCATCATCAGCCCGGAGACATCCACCGCTGAACGAAGGCCACCCCTTAGACCGCCACACTGTACGACAACCTGCCATTTGCATCCACCGGTTGCCCGCGACTTTTACAATGTCGTTGGTCCACACATATATATATATAGTGGGAGGCCTTCCTACGCTGCGTCTTCCGGTTCACGGTCGCCTCTCAAGAACCTTTCTTCCCCATTGGATCATCTTCTTCAAATGATATTTACCACCTAGTAAATATCATAGTAAATAACTGATTTGATGTAGATGAGACTAAGATTAGATTTTTGAAAATTACTTTTTAAGTTTTTACTTATCAGCCAGAAGACGTCCACTGCTGGACGAAGGCCTCCCCTTTAATAGGGGGTTGCCGTAACCCAACGCTTGGCAGGCGGCTTGGGAATGGCAGAATGTCACCACCGTTAACCGAGAAGACGCTGCTGCCCGTCCTCCGGTGGTTCTGGATTCAGTTTTAGGACATACCCTGGTCCCTGAAGTATTAAGGTGAGACTAAAAGCTGAGTCAGTGCCGAGGCTCAACGTTCCGAAGCCAAAGGGCGCAAGCATTAGCTAAGTATAATTGGGGATTACAATCCACAAAAAAAATACAGAATTAAATGATTTGCTATTATTATTAAAATGTTCATATTAAGAAAGAAAGAAAATAATTTATTCTGTATAATCAGTACAAAATATAGCGATGAGCATGTAATTAACAGATTCTTGAGTGATGTCACAAAACTGGCCTCAACTCGGCATAATGCTGTTTAAATAATACGCTTTTTCTGAAAAATACAACCGGTTTCAACTTCGAATACCTGGATGACATCTTAATATTTTCTAGTCATTTTGATTTAAAAACTACTGAACCGATTTCGATAAAATTTATATAGGACCACCTCTGAAGTATTACCTACCAAACAAAAAATAATCATCAAAATCTGTTCATAATTGGCGGAGTAATCGCGTAAAATAAAAAAAACACAAAAAAAACAGTCAGTCGAATTGAGAACCTCCTTTTTTGAAGTTGGCGCTAAATGAATCTTAAAAAAAACATCAATCTATTAGAATCTGATGTGCACAATAAAGAGTTTCTATCTATCCATCACTTATGTGAAAAGAATCCTATACGTATTCTAATTTCCAAGAATACAATCGGTATGTTTGACAATCAAACTGCTTTGATGGCAACCAGGTAACGAGAATCAAGTACCTACAGTGTATTGCGACACCATAATAAAAATAACTGAGGTCAAAGTACGCTCCATATTGATATCAAAACAAGTCTCGATTCTTCATTATTGTTAGTCTGAAATCTGATTGTCTCAAAAAGTTACATTGTATTGGTAAGAAAGTCCGAGTCAAAGGTTTTGAATGAAACTAGGTATAGAGGTAGCTTTTAACCTGAATAATTATAGCCTATTTATTGTCCACACCTTCGATCAATGGAGCAGAGGATTTTGCACCAGTCGCTCGACCGCGGCACACCTGAAACTCTCCACTGCACCAGTTTGCATACAATACGGCGATGTTCAGCTGTCGTTCATAGCATTTTTTTTTCTTTTTTCTTAAATCGATGGTTCATACCAAAAATTCAATGGAGAGAGCTATGCTCGGAGTTACGTTGCGCGATAGAATCCGGAACGAGGATATTCGCCAAAGAACCAAAGTTACCGACATAGCTCGCAAGGTTTGCAAGTTGAAGTGGCGCAGGGCAGGCCACATCGCTCGAAGAACTGACAACCGATGGGGAAGAAAAGTTCTTGAGTGGCGACCGCGAACCGGAAGACGCAGCGTAGGCGCGGCCTCCCACTAGGTGGACCGACGCCATTGTAAAAGTCGCGGGCAACCGGTGGATGCAAATGGCAGGTTGTCGTACAGTGTGGCGGTCTAAGGGGGAGGCCTTCGTTCAGCAGTGGACGTCTCCGGGCTGATGATGATACCAAAAATGCGAGACAAAAATACAATAGAGACTTGAGAACAATGGCGGCCCTATCGCTGAAAAATGTATCGCTTATAAGAGAGAGAGAGGAATCATGAGTACCTATCATAGCAGAGATAATGGATGTCAAGAATGTGCCACAGACCTGGTAGATGCCGTAAGTCGACCTACCTTGCGTATCCGTTTCTCAAACCCGATATTTTGTCAGGAATCAAGTGCTAAATTGCGCTCTAAACTGCAAAGATTAGCTTCGTTTGCTTTTCATATGATTTGAAATAGTTTTGTTGTCTACTTCAGTAGAGGTCAGTGAGGTGTGCAACAAAAGAGATATAATAATACAAACTGTTCTATTTACCTGAATGTACGATATTATTGCTCCGTATCATCAGAACAGCCGCAGCCAGTTGCTTCGCCAGCTCTTGCACAGAGTCCATGTTGAACTTGGTCTTCCCCAATGCCTGCTTCAGGTTTATCGGATAGTACTCCATTAAGAAACACCATTTCCGATCCAGACCAAATCCGTTGATCAAGTATATTAGGTTTAAATTTGCCTTTGGTATGTCGTTTTGCAGTTCTTTCCACATTTTCTCTTTTTTGAAACCGCGACTGTGGCGGTCTTGCTCGTTCCTGAAACGATTATTATTATAGGAATAAAATAAATAATAATAATAAATATCGGTGGACATTTTTCACACAGTGCCATCTAGCCCCTAACTAAACAAAGCTTGTAATATGGAAACTAGATAGCTGATAAGTATTCTAAGTTGTGGATTGAAATTAAACCGCCTACGCTGCGTCACTTGTTTGATTGCAAATTTACAATTGTATATTGTTTTATTACATGTATATACAGGGTTAATTCTAATCAGTCAGCATCCTTTTAAGGGGCATATTCTGTACATTCTCTGGGCATTATGCCCAAGGTCGATGAACTTTTTGTATGGAACAGCTGGTACTTTTTTCGCGATTTCAATGTTGGCCCCATAGTAAAAGTTGTTTGTTTTGTACAGAATTATGCCCTTATACGAATGCTAACTGATTAGAACTAACCCTGGTTATTTTTGTTCCCTTCCCAAGAGCTCTTTCCTTTGTTATCAGACAAATAATAAATAAATGAATTATAGATTTACTGTGACATCATCATATGATACGCAGTGTGCTAAGACGCCTCATGATATTTAATTTAGAAGATACGATCCAACACAGGTATGCAACATACATTACGCAATGTCATAGACTAATAGTCATAGCCGTTCTGTTTCCTTGTTCTGGTAAAAATATATTGGTCATGTTAGGGCTTTCATTATAACTTATAATAAGACATTTATCAAAAGCTCGAGTTAGTCCGAAAACGTCAGCAATTTTTTGAGGTTCAGAGGTGAGGTGAATTCATTTTGCATTAGTACCTAATTACATTAGATTTATACTTACTTCAAGATCTTCAAGGCATAATCTTGGCCATCTGTACCTTTGCATCGGAAAACTTTTGCAAATTTGCCATGATTTATCAATGAAACCACATTTAGTTTAAGGTTTAAATAATTAAATATTCTTTCTTCGATTTTGATAGCTAGTACTTTGTTTGACTTTAGTGAAGGGTGCGTCATTGTAACGGTTCTTGAGTCGGTGCTTGAGTTAGGAACTTCATTATGTTTATCAATTTCGTTGATTTTGTCTTCAGTAGCAATGTCAGATTTAATATTAAGCGCAGGTTTGTTTCCAAGAGATTTTTCTTCAACTTTTTGTATTATTGTTCCGGTTGCAATTTCAATATTTGAAGGCTTAACTACATCGCTTCTAATTTTTACTTTGTCTTTAATGGTAGCATTAGATGTGGCTGAAGTGTTAGTTGCAAGTTCAAGAGATTTTTCTTTAACGTGTGCTTGTGTTGTTTGGGACGCGTTAACATCGTGGTCTAAACTTATAGTTTTGATCACCTGGCTACTAATGGTTACTTCATTATTATTTTTAATAGTAATATCAGATATTCCTATATTATGTTTAACTTCTGGTGTTATTGTTTCGGTTACATTTACATCTTGTTCTAAAGATATAGTTTTTAATAATACTTCGCTACTGACTTTTACGTTATGACTAGCTACGATTGCAACGGAAGATGTAACCAAACTGTCAGTTGCAGATTTATCTATAACTTTTAGCTGTATTGCTTCCGTTTTATGTAAATCATTCATTGTAACAGTCTTGAGAACCCTGCTTTTAATGTGTGCAGGATCATTGTTGTCTTTAGTGATAACGTCACATTTCTCTAAACTGTTTGTCATAGGACCTTCAGGAGCTTTTTCTTCAATTTCTAGTAATATTGTATCCTTTGGACCAGGTAAATTTAAAGTTGCTATTTCGCTACTCTTAATTATTTTATTATTATTCTCTTCTTCGATGTCTCCGACTTTATCTTGGTTGGGTTTATCAAACCTTTTGTCTTTTGAAAATTCGTATGAATTTGGACAGTCTAAACCTTCTGGTTCTTTCTCAATTAAACCGGCCGACAGTTCTTTATCTATAATTTCTAGATTGTAATTCTTGGATGCATCGTATGAAAGTTGATGCTCGTTATCTCGGTCGATATCTTCATCGTCATAAATATCGCCGGTTAAGTCCCAATCAGGGTTTCCTACTCTAGAACAATCAATGACAGCTTGCGAATTTTCTACAACAGTGCCAATTAATTGATTAGCTGTTTGTAATAATACATCTGCATCCAAAGATGTTTCAGGATGTGCGATAGCAATATTTGAATTATTTTCATTTATTTTTTCCATTTGATCTTCATGCTTTTCTTGTTTTATGATGTGTGTGAAAACTTTGTTCGCTCCATTTAATTCAAGAGTATGTAAATCTTGTTCCTCATTATCTTGGTTGATATTATCATCATCATCAATTTCATCTGGCTCACGTTTAATATTCCAAATGTTTTTCGCTGCACTAGAAGTATCAATGACAGCTTCCATATTTTCTACAACCATGTCAATTAACTGATTAACAGATCGTAAAACATCTTCATTCAAAAATGCCATAGCAGTGTTTGCGTTATCTATATTTATTTGTTCTATTTGATTTTCATGCTTTTCTTGTTTTACATTTTGAATTAAGTTTTCTTTTGTAATTCCATTTCCTGCATTGAGAATATCATCTGGTTTTATTGCGATTGTTTCTGGATTCAAAGATCTGAAATGAAACGACGTGACAAATGATATTTACGTTTCTTTAAAGAAAAAAATAATTAAGGCTATATGAATACTCACCCGTCACGCACAACTGACGTTGTGACGTTATCAAGTGTGTTTTTTTGTACGTGAATACCTTCTGATAGGATTTCTGAATCGGCGTGTTCAGTTTTTATTTCACTTTTAATAATAATCGGCTGAACAAATTTATTAGTAACTGATTCAGGTGAAGTTTTAGTGTTCTCAATTTTTTGTTTAATGTTTTGCTGTACATTTTCTTGTTTGGGATTGTGTTTAAGACTATTTACTATTTCATCAATATTGAAATCGTCAAGGAAACTAAGGTCTAGTTTTCGCTTTGCTAAATGTTCATTAGTGCTGCCGCCAGTGCTATTAACGATGATGGTTTCTTTACTAGCATCGGATGATGAGTCGTCGGAACTATCCTCCTGTATAACATTAATTACTAATCGTATTTTTTTATACTTTTTGGATTTTTGTTTTAGAATAGATGGCTCTGGTTTTGATGACGCAACTGTTTCATCGTTGTAGTTTTGATTAACGGTTATCAACAAATTTTCACGTGGCGTTTCTGTCTGATTATTAACATTAGCTTTAAGAGATATTACGTCACTGTTAAAGAGTTTGTAATTGCTACTTAGCTTTGATCTAAGATCAAAATTAGATTCCAAGTCGTCATCCGACTCGTCACTCTCAGGCGCCTGTATTCGAGGATGTTTTTCTGTAGTTTTTTTGGACGCCACTACACTTTTGACATAGTTGTTTTTTACATTTTTATCAGTATTTTCCGATTCATGGCGAAAACGTTTATTTTGTTCAGGGCTGTAACTAGAGTCACTGAGTTTACGTTTTTTTTTGGCTTTATCAGAGCATTCAGTTTCAACTTTATCTGATCGATTTTTATATTTGTCATTCCGGTCATTGTTATTAGTATGTATATTATTTTTGTTTTTAGAATGACTGTTGATTTCTGTTGATTTACGACGAATTAGTCTCTGTTGTATGTGATCTTTACCATGTGATAGTTTTCTTATTTTTTTTGGAATATTATCTTCATTATTTCCTAAATCGCGATGATCACGCTTTTTACAAGGTTGTTCCGGTTCAGGACATGCTTGTAAACTTTTTTTGGTGATTTGTTTATTCTTTGTCTCTTTTTTATTAGTGCTAATGGTTTTAGTCTCAACTTTATTTTTGATGTGTTGTAATTCAGAACTTTTTGCAGATTGCTCTTGACAAGGTTCCACATATTCGTTTTTATTAGAATTAGAAAGTTTCGGTATTTTGAAGGGTTGTTTGACAGAATTAAGTTGTTTAAGTTTCTTTTCTAATGTTTTAATAGCTTTCTTGATTTCACTTTTATCCTTTTCCCGCAGTTCTTTGTTTGTGTTTTTGTTTATACCCGTGTTCTTCTGATCGGACGCAAGTTTAATATTGGTTGTCTCACCGTGAACATATTCTTCGTTAGAACAGCCATCACAATATTGAATTTTGCTATCCCAACCACATTCTAATGTTGGTTTGATCGTTTCTTTAGCTTCAATATTTGTAGGTGGTCTACGGACGTATTTGTCTGTATTTTTTGTGTTACTGACTTGCTTGACTTTACTTTGGGTTTTGTTAGAGTTATTACTATTTGCATAATGCGCTCTTGTTAGCCATGTATAATCCATGCGAGATTTAAAGCTGGTACTTGTCTCGTGTGAAGTTATTTTTGTGTGTGTAGTTTGAGGTTCGCGAACTAAACTTGAGGTTATATTGTTTGCGTTGATGTTCTCGTTTTGCCGAAATATAGTAGTTGGAAATGGTTCTTGTGTAGGCCATGTGTTTGTGTTCATAGGGGATCTAACGTCAGTAATAAAGGTGGGCGGATTTGGTGACTGGTGATGGTACGAGTAACTCCATGTTGTATCCATATAAGGACTGGAGTTATAAGAGTGTGTAGATGTTTGAAACACAGATGGGTAACCCCAAGTTGCATCCATAAGAGGCATGGGGTTATTACCCACATTTGTAGGTGTTTGTAACTGTGTTGGATGAGTCCATGCTGTATTCATACAAGGCCTTGGATCAATATTTAGGTTTGAAGTAGTTGTTAAACAAGATGGTCGACTCCAAGATTTATTACTCATGTTTGTAGGAGTTTGTAGCAAAAACGGACGAGTACTTGTTGTACTCATACAAGGCCTGGAATAAATATTTTGATTTGGTGTTTGTATCAGAGGTGGACGACTCCATGTTGGCTCCGTACAAGGTCTGACGCCGGAACTGAAATTCGGAATTTGTAACAACGGTGGCCGAGCCTTCGCATCTGTGCTTTTGACCACATTTGGACGAGAAAGTAGATTGATTTTTATTTCCTTCTCGCCTTTGACTTCGCCTGCGCTACTAACTGCCTGTTTAATAACATCATTTGATGTAGATAGTAAATTGACCTGCAAAAAAAAATAAGAATTCGGGAATCACGTGGATATTATCATTTAAATAAAACTATATTTATTAAATAGGCGCTTTAAAAAATGTATCATTAGGAACAAAAAAAAAATAAAAAAAATTGGGGGACATTTTACACACAGCGCCATCTAGCCCCATACTAAGCAAAGCTTGTATTATGGAAACCAGATAGCTGATAGAATACTTAGATACAATATTTTTTCCCAGACACAGAACAAACATCTATTATGCCACATAAATTTTTGTCCTAGGTGGGGATCGAACCCACGCCCTACAGCTCTAAAAGCAGACATGCTACCAACTGAGCTGCAGGGCTGCAGCTAAATGTACTAGTATATGCAATGAGTGCGTCTTAAGTATTACGTATAAAAATACAACAACAAAATAAATAGTGAAATTGCTATATTAACTTAAACATACCCGTTTAAGTTTTATGTACCTTAATTAGCAAATCAGTTAGGACAGAAATCCAGATATTGCTCGTATGCAGATTCAAGTATGCCTGCATAGACAGTATGATAAATTAAGACCTCAATTTATCATACTGTCTGTACATTAAAAACTTAACTAATTAAAAAATTAAGAAACTTTGCAATAGCCATTGCAGCAATTGCCATTTACCCCCAAAATGTAACCTACTAATATCCTACAGTAAAAACATGTTTCATGAGAAAAAAAAAGCCCTAGAAAATCGAGATATAACTAACAAAAAAATATTTTAAGATACATTCACGACAACGTGTTATTTTGGAATTTCTTATATGTATAAAGTAAAAGTAGTACGAATTTACTGTTTTTTTATACTTTACTAAAAGCCTATACATAACATTATACAACCAGGCCTAGCAATATTGGCAAAGGTCTGTAATATTCATCTTCATTCACTACTCATCAACCCGAAGACGTCCACTGTTGGACGGACGCCCTCCCCTTAATAGAAAGGTTATCATAATCCCCACGCTTGGCTGGCGGCTTGGGGATCGCCGAATGCTCACCACCGAGAGATGAAACAAGTCTCTGTTATAGGTCGCGTCATGTAAAAAGAACCCTGGAAGAAAGTAGAGGGGGTGTGTTTGAGCATGTGTACACTTGCGCACAAAAGTACTAGGCCTATTGTTTTAAATAATTATTAATTAGCCTTTTGCTCGCAGCTTCGTATATTGGTTATTACTCATACCGCGCCTCATACCATCAAAAAGACCGATAAATCGATTACTGCGCAGTTAAACCGCCAGCGTTCTTTTTACATGACCTATATCTATTACTCGTATTAAATATTTGTCTAGCCATCCCTCATATTACAGTTACATAATAATGATAAGGCGTGTCATGCTACCTATTTGTAGACGCATACATTTTAGTATTGATATTTAAAACCGTGTAATAAGTGTTTCTGAACACTAGCAGCGCCCGCGGTTTCACCCGCGTGGTGATAGTGGCAGCCGTACACAGGGTAACCTCATTAACCTAGGACAGCTGCCAACGAAATTCCTCACATGTTCAAGTAATTAGTATTTACTTAGTTATTTAAGGTAAATTGTGTTAGGGAAAAAATGTGTTAATTAAGTTCTTTGTAGCTAAATAAATTGAAATTGAATAAATATATAATTAAAAACGGTGATGATGATGATAAAAAGTAGCCTTTATGTTATTTTAGGAAATGAGCTATCTTAGTAATCTTTAGTTTCATCCAAATCCGTTTAGCCGTTTTAGCGTGAAGAGTTAACAAACATTCACACACAAACACATGCCGACAAACTTTCGCATTTATAATATTAGTGTGATGAGATTATTGTGATGTGGTATTGTCTGTTCAAAAAGAGAGTGGGGGTGAGAGAGGGCGCCGCGCCGCTGTGTTAAATTAACGTTTTGTTTTTAGCGCGGCCGGTCCATCATCCTACTTAAAAAATTACGAAACAAATTAATAACTAAATTACAAATAAGGTACAAATAAATACATCATCAATAGGGAATATGCATTAGTTTCAATAGGCTAGATGACTGGTTTTTTTTTATTGTCCTATTAAAATGTGGCCCATAAATATAGCTGATTAATGAAAAGAAAACGAAAATCTGATCAAAAATAAGCAACTTATAAGCATTTTAATATCATGCTAGACAGAGAGAAGAAACAGCAAATCGTGACGTCACTTCTTAGTACGCCATATAAATTATATTCTGACAAGTAAGGCGTGACGTCATTTTTTGTTTTGTGGGAAAGGGACAGAGTTGTCTCTAACAAAAACTTAAACGCTCATATATCAGAACATTATTAACCGATTTAAATATTTTTTTCAATAAACATACTATTTTCAACGATTTAAACATCAGTCATCTACCCTATTATTAATTATAATAGAATAAGGGGAGAGTTTAACTGAATCTGATGTTTACATCGAATATATTTTCACTTATTTAGATTTTATTTTCTATGATTTGTTTTGTTGCGTGTCAGCTTGCGAGTTGCAGTTGCGAGTCAATAAAAAATGCATGCAAATTCCCTATTATATTATAAATTATAAATCTTAATGTTAGTTCACTTTTGGCCACGCCCACTCTCCTTTTGAACATACTATATTAGGCCATGCTTACTTTCATAGACATAGCATTAGTGCTCTGGCTAATACTTTGTAAATAGTTAGAAGCCCAGCTGGCAGGTTTCGTTGATTTCTTCAAAGTTTCCGGACGTACACTATTTTTGTTCACAGTATCACTTTGGGACACCACAGGCTTTGTAACAGTCCCTTGACTATCCATTTTCACATTTTCCATCAACTCTTTGTTTGTATTTTCACTTGGAGGCACGTTTGTAGAACTCGGAGATTCTCGAGACGTTTTCGTAGTTACTGGAGGCGTTTGTTCAAGTACGTTAACAATGATAGGAGTAGAACTTGCTTTATTACCGGTCGGAGCAATTTGTGTGCGTGTTTTTTTTTCCATAGTGGGTATTATGACGATATTTGGGCTCACGTAGGGCATAGTAGGCCTGTAAAAGAATTACTCTGTTAGATATTTTATCTACTGTATCAAATCAACCAACCGGTGCAACCGGTGGATGCAAATGGCAGGTTGTCGTACAGTGTGGCGGTCTAAGGGGTAGCCTTCGTTCAGCAGTGGACGTCTCCGGGCTGATGATGATGTATCAAAGTTCAGGAACGGCAAATTAATTGTTTGAGATAAAGAAGGCTTTATTTTCAATACCGGAGCAGGAATTCGTCATCATTAGATAATGTATAATAATAATAAGATAGTTGTTCGAAGAATTCGAAGATAGATATTTCTGGTACATTGGTACATACATTAGTATTAATGCGATCTCTATTTCCTCTTTATGAGGTAAACAGCTAAACCGGTCTTGATTTATTTTAGTAGAAATGTACATTTTACATCCTCTGTAATAGAACAACAAAAATAATAACGTTTAAATAAATCCCGAAAAATGAGGGTATAAAAATCAAGAATAAAACCGCGGCGTACAACTAGACAACAATACTGGCATAATGCAAGTATTTTTAACATAAATTGTTAAAACTTTTTTAGGTAAGTAGGTACCTATCTAATTACTAACTTAAAATGAGTAATATTTTTTAATAGCATGCATGAGCATTATTAGGTATACCTAATAATGCAATTTTGGGGTTTTTTTTTTGATTTTGGGTTTATAATATTTTTGTTAAAAAAATATTTTTATAAACTCCCATTTCGTTTATAGCTTGCTGTAGTGTACTAACTCCAGGCTTTGCTCGCGTATTATGCTAGTAATAGAAATTCCTGCTCATCAGAGTATTTTTTTTTTAATTCGGCTCGGTATATAGTTTCAATATTAAGGCATTACTCCAACGGTCTTATTACTCTACCCTACATCCAAATTCACAAACTTACATTTTATTATAATCTTTAGTTTTTAATCAGGTTTAATGCAAAATTTCAACTCAATTCCTTTAATAAGTGATATCTGCATGTTGCACCGGGCGTACGTAAGTACACGTGTAGTACCCATGTCTCCCGATATATTAGATGTTTGTGACATAACAAACTTATCATAAAGCAAATATCTAATCTACTTCTTACCATGGATCTCGGCGATGTTCGCCGACAATAAGCAGTTAGACTAAAACTTTATCAGAAAGAACATTTAGAAGAAATACAATTTCACCGCGTTCTTCTGTCTACGTTCGATGCCAACCGATGACTTTGGATGACTGACAGACAAATGAAATGAAAAGCCCAGCGCAGGATGAACCAAGACAAAATACTGTCGCAGAAATAATGTGAACGGAAGACAGACGAAATTCGAACGCGGAACCTTCAAATGATTGTTTTAAATTTTAAATACTACTTTTGTTGAAAGAAGTTAGATTTAAACCTTTTGTGGTTACAATGAATGGAGCAGACGATGCAGATGTTGTAAACTTCGACTGACCTTTTGTATTTTAGCGTATACGAAAAAAATGCACAGCATGCAATAAATAATAATGCGACTACTAGAAGGTAGTAAGTGCGGCCCCCCCGTACATATTCATTTTGAGCTTTATTCCTTGAATATAAGTTAAAATATTGATGACGTTTAATTTTGTTTAATTAATAACTTATAATTCAACTTATGCTAACGGTAACTTCATTTGGGTATGTAGGTAGGTCACTGATAGGTAGGTAATCTTAGCACAAGATATTTTACTGAGGTACTCATAAACTATAATTAGGGTATTATCAATTATTGATCGTGAATAGTAATCAAAATATAGATCTATAGCTTTTGCTATTTAAAAGAAGTATTATGTAATTAAAGCGGATCGATTTGAGAACCTTCCCCCTTTAGGTACTAATAATAAATATAAATAAATAATAATTGAAGTATGCTATAAATAGTTGTGTAGAACCTTATCCTCATTTTAAGGGTATTATATACCGGTCAGTTATGATGTATACTATAACCCCCTAAAGGATCTAGGTCGACTTAACCTGTAACCCAGTATAGCTTTTGTTTCCGGCTTGACTCGCGATGTGGCTATCAGAAATAGTAGTTTCTATGGAAAATCAAGACGAACGAACTGAGGCAAACGATCGATCAACAACGATCTAAACGATATTTTAACAAACTGATGAAAGCAACCTGGGTATGTTCTTAAACTGCAACCAGACTCACCGGAGGACGGGCAGCAGCGTCCTCTTGGTTAACGGTGCTGAGCATTCTGCGATCCCCAAGCCGCCTGCCAAGCGTGGGGATTATGGCAACACCCCTCTATTAATATTACTCGAAAATATTGTTATTGCATGCTGTCTTCACCTATAATTATTGTGACATTTGGCTTTATACTATTAGTTTTAAACCGTTTTAAAATTGTATTGATGTACACAGTGTTGGTGAACTTATATAAATAAATAAATAAATAATAATAATTTATGACTGATGACGTGACGATAAAAGCAAAATTGAATTTGCAATTTCTAAAATGTTATCCTTAGTACATATTATTTAGGGTTATCTGTACCTAATGGTACCGGTAATAGTAAGCCAAAAGGAGGTCATGTACTGATAATAGTGAACCAATTTTACTATGAGGCCAATCCCGAATTCACAAAAAAAACAGCTGTTCCATCCATACATTTTGTCGGAATGTTTTTTGTTGCATGTGCAGGTTTACTTCAGGGTTGGCCGCATAGTGATAGTTGTTCACAATGAAGAGTACAATAACCTCCTTATGGCTTAGTGATACCGATACGTGTATAATTTCTGCACTCTTACAAAATAAAAGTTTTAGCCCTTTATAAAAATTCATTAAAAATATATACAATATGTAACAATAGTACATTATGATACAAGTGTGCTATGTTGGTCATTACACTAGAGGCGGTATTATGCGCGCGAGCCGCAGGCGAGCGCGATAAGGAAGCCGAGAGCGTAATGACTAATAGCACAAGAGTTCCATACGACTGTTTTCATCACACTTGCGAAGAAAAAACAAACTTTTTTTGATAATAATCAACCACACAGCGAAAACGTCAACAACCATTTGCGGAAAATGGCGCCCAAACCAGCAATGCGCGCGCAGGTTGACATTTACTTCAGCGGCATAAGAACTCTTTGTTGGTATTACAAAAAAACTGTAAGTATTACCCGGCTATATTAAGAGTGCTTCGTATACATACGTCTAGTTGCACGTACACTCTTGACTTTACCGGGTTATACCTATTATAGCACAAGTGCCGTAATGTAAAGTAAAGAGCACGCGTGCGTAATAGCTTGGATTATGAGCCTAAAACCGATGTAATAAGATCCACTTTACGAGCAAGTGTGATGAAAAAAGATTTAACAATACTGAAGGGTATGTATATACTCATTATTATGAACAACTTTTACTATGTGGCCAATCCCGAAATAGCGTAAAAAAACCAGCTGTTCCATACAAAACGTTCATTGACCTTGTACAAAATGTATGGAACAGCAGAGTTTTTCACGATTTCAGAGTTGGGCCCTTAGTAAAACTTGTTCATAATGATAAGTACATACATACCCTTCAGTATTGTTGAACCTTTTTGTTACACATTGTATATAGTGTAGTATTTTTCTTTACCCATTTTCCTAAGGAGGATAACGTTTTTCGAGTGTGTTGTAAGTACATCTAGCTCGATTTATAATGCGAGGTGCGTGAGGCGGTGTATTCTTCTATGCATTACATTTTTATTTTTCTAATATTAAAACCTAGATATAAATGTTTAGTCATGTTAATAAAACAAGATATAATATAATTCAAAGATATCTATGGATATCTATGCAAAGAACAGAACATTTATTTAAAAAAATAGAAACTTAACAGTACTTCACAAAATAACACTTTGAGCAAAATAGCTTTTTAAACAATGAAGGGACTCATTACTTAACTTACTAACTATAATTTTCTAAGTACCATACTTAGTTATAAAAATAAAGGTGATTAAGGCACACCACCAAATCTGTATACAATTAATTATCTAATAGTTTTGTTTGTTATTGTATTACAATTTACATAATTTTATTGATTCAAAGAACCCAAAAAGTCACTACACAAGTAACTTTAAAAGAAAAACAACCGACTTCTAATTAATATGGGACCACCTCGGAAGTAAACCCCTTCAAATAAAAAAATATTTTATGTGATTGATTCAGGCGTTACTTTGCGGAAGTCCATTGTTACCAAAATTGTTTTAATTTCTAGTGTTTTTCCGCTGTAGTATCGTTTCGAGTACTTATAGGATGAAGGGACACACTAAAATCTACTGTAACTATCAACGTTAATTGAAATTGAACCTAACCTGAAACAAAAGGTGTACTTACACTTACAATGCGTTTAACTGTTCTATTACGGTTGTTTATTAGCGAATTTACGGAATACTGTTGTGAATGAGCTTCCGACATTTCGGCGCAGTTGCGTTTCAGACTACGGCGTCTTCTCGGTTAACGGTGGTGATCATTCTGCTTTCTCCAAGCCGCCTGCCAAGCGTGGGGATTATGGCAACCCCCTATTAATGGGGACGCCTTCGTCATAAATAATACCGAAACAGTGTCTATTTTTAAACCATTTTCAGTTTTATATCCTAATTACAGCACATAGTCACATTAAAAAAATATGTATTATAAGTTAATAGTATTTTGGAGAGCATGCTGTGGTTCAAAAGTTATTAATTTCTATACTTTTCAAGTAATGACTTTTAACCGCCATATTTTTGCTCCGCTAAATGTGACCCTACCTGATACAGCTTTAGACTAATTATTGATCTCATTAAAAAATGTGCTTGAAACGTGAAATACCCGGCCTTAACGGTAGTGAACATTCTGCGATCCCCAAGCTGCCTGCCACTGTGGGGATTATGGCAACCGCTCCCTATTAGGGGGGGGGGGAGTCCTTCGTCCAGCAGTGGACGTCTTCTGGCTGATAGTGACAATGAATTAATATTTATTGATTTTACGGCTTCATAATTCATTTTGTATAAGGAGTAGAAAACTAATACGAACAACGAGTAGGTACAAACTTATTAGTAGAAAAACTTGTATCAAGAAATTGGCGATGCATTAAACAAATAATAAAAAGTTAAGAAAAAAAACATTGCTTATAGTTACATAATATGAAACAATGACTAATCTACATGTCCATCCATGAATTCGCTTTTGACGTTTTCTTTCTTGCAAAACTCTAACCCTATCGTATCCATATTTTCAAAATAAATGGGACTTATTTCACACGTAAACAATGGTTCAGTTTTGAATTGTTTTTCCCTTTTTACCCCATTCTCGGCATATTTGATTATGGGCGTTGATGTAGGGGAATACGCTTCAATATCCATTGTGGGTTCTGTTTTCATGTTCAGCAGATTGTAATCAGTTTCCATTTGCGGTTTTGGTGTATAATTTCTTGATGGGGAACTAGGCGAGTAGCCGCGGCAACAAAGTTTTTCAGTTTCAGTGCTTTGAAAGTCCTCCTTTAAAATTTGTTCGTCTTCACTTAGATTTCCAATGTCCTCGTGTTCAATTTGGAAGTCGTCCTTTGAATTTTGTATGTCCTCGATGGGACATGATGGGGAGTAGGCATTGTAGTGTTTAGTTTCAAGGACTAGTGTAGGTAATGAGTGGAGTGAGTTGTCCATGTCGCTGCTGCTCATAGCGAAGTCCGCGGAACTGTATTCGTTATAATATATAGGAGTGCTAGTGAACCATGGTTGGTAATTGCATCGTGATCGTTCAACTAGTATGCGCTCGCGCTGAAAAAAAAAAGATATCCGTTAAAATGTATTTGTATTACAATCTGGAATCTGGGTGAGGTAATTAATGGGCATAATATTAATAATTTTAAAATGAGTCTTATCACAAATATTAATTTTGTCTGACCAAAATATTTGATTTGTAATATAAAATTACATTATGTTTTTCTTTTCCAATAAATGGTTAGTAGTAAATAATGCTTGATAAAGCAATAATATTTATCATGAAAACACACAAAGAAAAACAGAATAGCTCGTAAAGTACGCGCCACAGTATATTTAAAAGAAAGGAATTACTTGTTATGTACAACTAAATATATACAATCTGTAACAAAGAGGTTCAACAATACTGAAGGGTATGTATGTATAATGTACTCATTATTATGAACAACTTTTACTATGGGGTCAACCCCGAAATAAATATCAGATGTTCCATACATTTTGTCCAGGGTCAATGAACTTTTTGTATGCATCTGTTCTTTAGAGATCAATTTTCGGCTAGTATACTAAAATAGAAAAGTTTTTCAAACCCTATTTTTTTTTTAATTTCTTATAGATCCTAGAGCTAGAGATACTAACCAAACCGAGGAAAAATATTCACTCACAGATCTAGTCTTACTTAAAAAAACTTTTCATCCGTTAGTCACTGCTTAAGATGCTCTGCCATCTTCTCTCTGACGCGAAGTGTAACATGCAAGATCAAGACAGAGAAGTTTAAGCAGTGACTAAGAGAATCGAGATTATTTTAGGCACCTGGTAAAACAAGTAGTTAAGTATTTAAACATGCTTACCTCTTTAGTCCTCCTAATCAATGTGTCCAGTTTGCTCTCTTGCACATTATGTCTGTGTTCTCTGACATGATTACAATGTTTGCGGTGACGTTTGTAAGCCATAGGCTTCTCCTCGGCGCGGACCTCAAAGGAAGCGCTGCTTATGTCCTCATAAGTAAGATTGTCCTCGTTCTCTAGTGGCAAGGACGATATCGGCGATAATAGTATTCTGGATTCTGTTTGAATCTGAAAATTAATATACATTCTTCAATTAGAATCTAGTCAACATTCCGAGAGGGTTACAAAATTTTATTTTTCCAAAAACAAAGGATAATGGGCAATAGTGTCCCCCCAGTTTTTGAGTAATGTGTAAGTAGCATTATGATTAATAGTGGATTTTGTAGTAAATATTATAGGTATTTTTTTTGTCATCAGCCAGATTTTATTGTGGACTCAATTATAATAATTGACGAATTGTGACAAGAATTGTAATAGTGACGAATTGTAGTAGTGTAGTATGTTAATTATAATTGACGAAATGCATAGTAACTAATAACTGGTGAATAAAAACTTGTCACGATTTTTGTATTTTTTTACACTTTTAACCTTAAATATCTTTCTTCTCCAATTACAATCAATTATGCTGCAATCGTTAAATGAAAGCATTATATATGTGCAACATAATTATCTATTACTCATAGCGCTACAATAAACTTTTTTTTGGGGACGGGATCCATACAAAATTACCCATTATCCTTTTCTTTTTCAAATTTGAAACAAATTTTATCAAATTTAGATTTTAGCTGCTCAGAAGAACATGATCTTATTTAATGATTAAAAATAATAAAGATTAACACAATCTTTACAAGTAAGATACACTTAAAATACTGAGGGGTTGAAGCATACTCAAGTGGCTCTCGACATAGTGTTGGTAAAAAATTGGGTATGTTGCATAACGCATCTACCTGCTTGGGGTGGTAACATAACTATCTTGTAGAAGCTGTTTATATTTTTGTATTGAAAATAGAATAGTTGAAAATGTTAAACTAAAGTACCAAATATCTCTTTACCTACTGAATTTCATTTGAATCAGCTATTCAAGTTGAATGGGAGCTTGGCGATGATTGATGATTCACAAGAAGCAGAGTGCATGAAAATGGACATATTTTACTGAAAAAAGGTGGAACTAGATTTTTTTTTAAAAGTAATATCATAGTGGATACATAAATAGTAGATACATACTATGGTTTGTCTGGAATGTTTACATTTGTGATGATGATGATGATGATGATGGTGCCTTGGTTTCTTCAGTTCTTCATGTTCAACATGATCATTACTTAAAGCTCTTTTTTTCGAATTATTGTGCAGATGAATCTGTACCTACAATAAGTTAATAATTGGATTACAATGTGGGGGTTGAAACATAAATAGATTATTTTTCTGTTTTCGTATTATAATGTTAGTGTTATTCGCAGATCCTAAATAGATATTGATGTGTTTAAACAGTTTCAATGTTATAGAAAACCTAACCAACACAAATAATCTGTGTACAGTTACGCATAGTAATATGAAGGATCGAGTTGTATTCACACCAACTACTACCTATTAATATTTTATATTATACCTATTTTTTTTATGAAAGTATTCATTACTGTAATAAAGAGTAGAAGAAATTTTGTGCACACTCGAAATAATTCACTTTAGAAATACAGGCATGTTTGTATTATTTTTAACTTACTATTAAACATTTAGCATAAAAAATGCTAAACTTATTCTAAGGACCTACTATAATCTCTTTAACTAATTCTTTTTTATACCTAAAATGTTGTACTAAGAAGCATTCTGAAGCTGCGGTAAAATATACAAACTTTAATTTACTTGCTGTAACTTAGGTTAGTTTTTTTTTAGATAATATACCAAATACAGTAAAAAAGTTTCCCTACTTGTTTAAAGCTGTAAAAGATTTTAGAGCAACTTGAATGTGAAATAGTGTGGATTCAGTTTTTCCTTTACAAATAAAAATATAATTTTCCTTCTAAGCCTGGAATAATGAAGTTTAATGGGCTAGATGCCGTATTCTTATCTGATTATTATTTGAACTTACAGCATTTTTTCTTCTTAGGCTTTCCTTCCTGCTTTCATAACGATCCCAGCAAGCGCTCCGAGAGCAGATTGGAACTATTCTATCATTCGCACTGCGATATGAAACCGGACATTTGGACTTTGGTGTCTCTTTGGTTTTGTATTCGACTTTCTGGCTAAGTTCCTCTTTCTTTCTGGTTCCCCTTTCCCTCTCATGTTCTACATTCGTGGGTACCTCTTCCTTTCTATGATCACCTTTTTTCCTGGTCATATTGGTCTTCTCATTTGTCTGCGTCTCTTTATTTCTGTTTCTTTCTGAATGTTTTGAACTGTGTTTTTTATAACATTTCTTTCTATGTTTTAAATTATTAGTACAAACTGTTGTATTCAAATTTATGATGCATCTGAACTCTTGTTTTTCAACTTGAATTTGTTGCAAGACATTGTCACAGTTTAAAATGGTTTGGTGTGCTGAACTTCTTTTCTTCCAGTCTTCTGTCATGTTTTGTTTTCTTCGATGACTTTATGCACTTTTCTTTGTTGCTAGGTTTTTTACACTAACTTGTAATCATTTTGTGTCCAGGCTAGAGTTTGTGGTATACATTTATCAAGATAATGATAAAGGTACTGATGATACTTATATTATTTTATTTTATGTTTTGAGGGTAGACCTATGCCCAGATGGATTTTAAGTGTAGTTGCACTGAACAATATGTTATTCACAGAGCATTGATATATAATAAGTTCCACTCAGTATGTATAAGATAAAAGTAAATTAATAATTATTGGATCGCCAAATACACAGGAACTTATCCATCACAATGGTACAAGTAGGTATTACAGCCCGCAAGCTTCTTGTTAATAAATACATTATTTCATGCGACACTGTAACACTAGACAAAATATGCGAGTTTGAGACATTACCCTTGTTTGTGCACAAAAAATGACTTGCCTGCAACACTTTACCGCTAATTCAGGTTGTCCCATTTGGCGTTTGTGCAAATCGTCTAAATCACTCTGGCGAGTCTGACGGAAAAACGATTTTTGTGAAAATAGTTTTTGAAGGTAGATCGACGCGATGACGCGTTTTTTTATATATTTTACTTAGCCCGTACTGTATCTTCTATGTCACAGCGACTAATGAGTTTTATCCTATGGTCATAGAGGTAGGAACTATGGTTAACTTGATAAAAGTTACACAATAAACAACATTAACTCACCGAAGGCCGAAGTTTCGCCTCAAATGTTACCCCGAGTCAAGTGCCTAAAATTTCTGTGAAACATTCGGCGCTACGCACATTGTATTTCATTTATGTTTACCCGTGTAACAAACAAGTATTTTGTGACCATGCATCAATAATATTACGTTAAATTTCATTCACGCTTTATCAAAAACTTTTTCACTTCGCGCCAACTGTCAATCAAAAATTCAAAACAAAATCAAACTCGGCTCGCTCGGCTCGATGGGTGTCTATAATGTACAACATGATATTTGCCGACACGATAATGTACGGCATAATAAGCACAGCATGATAATGAGGGGTTTTCTATTTAAAAAAAAAGTGTTAGTTCCAATAATTATAATAGATGGCGTGAAGTCGTTTGAAATTGTTTATGTCAAACTTGTCAATGTGACATTGATTGTAAAACAGTCAGTTCTTTTCGGTGAAACATAGTGAAAACCGGAAACCGGCCTTATGTCTGGAGAAGTAACTCAGTGGCGTTTTTAATCTACATATACGCACTTAGCCTTATGCAGCTGCAGTTTGCTGGACTACGGCCTTATCACCCTGAGGTATGATATTGGGTAAAACTTAAAGTAGACGCTCCTAAAACGTAAGCCGAATCGAAGGTAGAAATGCAGGGGTCACGTTCGATGGGTCCAGAAAACAAAGCTGAGGCGTTGGAAAGCGCAAAAATCAATAACAATAATATTCCACGCTCGTGAGCGAAAACAAACTAAAACGTAGTGTTTAATTTCCCTATGAAACAAACTGCAAACTGCAACGAGTAAAGAGTTTTTTGTTTTTAAACGAAATTAACAATCAATACAATCAATGTCACATTGACAAGTTTGACGTAAACAATTTCAAACAACTTCGCGCCATCTATTATAATTTTTGGATCTAACACTTTTTTTTAAATAGAAAACGCCTCATTCGTTTACTTGTACATCAAATATCAGTCTGTACAAAATCGGGGTGTGCATTATTGAGCCGAGCCGATAATGTACGGCATGATATTGCACGGCACGATATTGCACAGCATGATATTCGATGTACATGTACACCAATTATCATGCTGTGCATTATTATTCCGTACAATATCATGCCGTACATTATCTGTGTCGTACATTATTGCCTCCCGGCTCGATCGACGATCGAACTCGTTGTTTTTAAATTTATTCGTGACTATGGAATGGAAGCAAGTCTTTCAGTCGGAGTCAATATACTATAAAAAATATATAAAGTATTTCGTTAACGATACACATACTGAACTCGTTCGTTGAGTTTTGGCGGGCACACGGCAAAATCATGTCGTTGCATTCTATTATTTGAAAATGAAAAATGGTGGTGTTTTATTCATTGAGTGTTGAATTACATGCACTAGTGTGGGCAAGTGATATAATGTGGTGAAACATCATGTGTTTTCGTGTTGTTTTCAAAACATCGTAGAAGCTCATAGTAAAGTCGCCACAACGTTACTAGGGCATGACTTGGACTCGAGTATGACTAATTTCGTGTGACTAACTGTGATTTCAGACATATTTGACTGGATTTGTATATAAAAACTTGAAAATTCATAAACTTGACACTGGCATAATGCACAATGTGCGATGCCAATAACTAAAAAAACTCGTTCGTTTGATTGATTTTGGATTGATTGTTTTTTATTGAGTTGGTCATTGGGCAAAAAAAAAACCGTAAAGTAAAGCCATACTGCCACGTCCGCTCCGTCGCCGCATATGATATTCGCAAAACATTATGTCATTACGGCAACTGTACTTTTCGGTGTTTTAAACAACACGATAATACCTACATGTTTCACCCATCGATTTCTTTTACTAGAACTCGATGGTTTCACCACATTTTGTCCCTTCCCCCCACTCATGCATGTAAATCGATGCTTAATTAATAAAACGCCATTATTTTTATGCATTAACACACGAAAAGATACAAGTAAAAAAAAATAAGTTTTAGAAAATAATAATACGCGATGACATTGACATGATTTTTCGCGATCTCGTCAAAAAAGCATGATGGGCAGCAGCATCCTCTATTAAACATTATACCACTTGCCCACATTCGTGCCTGTAATTCTACACTCAATGAATAAAACACTAGGTACCATTTTTTTTATCATTCGTGAAAAAACACAGTAAGTATAAGAAAATAATAGAATGCAGCGCAGTAGCGACATGTTTTTTTTCGCGTTGCAGCCAAAACCAGGCCTGTGTCACTCCGCGTGTAGGTATTAAAAACATACCTACGGGCGGCGGCCATTGCGCAAGGGCCAATCTAGTAGGCTTGGCTCAGCAGCTCTTTCAATACGTATAACCATGTATAACTTATTATGAACCGTAGTATAGTGAATTAAGGCCCATATTCCTTCAAAAAGAAATTGGTAGGTATGTAAATGAACACGTGCTCGACTGGACTGCGAGCTAAATTAAATCATATTGTTTATCAGATTGAGTCATATTTCTTTGAAAACCATTGCGAAGTAAAGCTTCTGTTACTAGTTATTATTCTGTGCCAAAACTCCAAATTGTCTTCCTCGTCGTTTTTAGCATCGCACTTTGTTCATTTTGCCAGTATCGAGTATTTTATATTTTTTTGTTTTTATATAGTGTAATGATACATGGACTCCAAATAAGTTTTTCAAAATAAGCCCAGATTACTAGTAAATTTCTCTGCCAGATTATGTCCTGGTTACTTTAAAACCTCCGACGGAGGTTCGAAAACAAACTCGAAAAGTCATGTTTCACCACACTATAATATACAGGGTTAGCACCCTTTTAAGGGCATATTCTGTACATCAAAACAAACAACTTTTACTATGGGGCCAACATTGAAATCGCGAAAAAAATAACAGCTGTTTCATACATTTTGCCCAAGGTCGATGAACTTTTTGTATGGAACAGCTGATAATTTTTTCGCGATTTCAATGTAGGGCCCATAGTAAAAGTTGTTTGTTTTGATGTACAGAGTATATGCCCTTAGAAGGATGCTAACTGATTAGAACTAACCCTGTATATCATTTTCTATCACTATCACTGCCCGCACTCCTGTGAATATGTAATTAGGCACTTTGTGAAAGAAAATCTACTATTTTTAATCGTAAACACTCACAAAAGCACTTATGTGATATAATACAACGCAACGGACCGAAACTTTTGTTTGTGTTCCCGTAAATTTCTATGATTCAAAGCTCAAATTTACATTGAGCTTGCCAAGCAATGATATTATTTGCTAAGGTGCAACCGCGCGGGTAGAAACCTTTTTGGGTAAAAAAAAAGTCTATTTAGCCAGTTCATCGAGCATAAAATATACCACTGGAGTGGATGGAGGATGTGGCGAGCTAAATGCGGCGGTTCGCGTCGTGTCTCGGATATATAGTGTATTTTCTATAGTCGCGACTGCGACCGGAGACCGAGCCAGGAGACCGCGACAACTGTCTTGGTCTCTTCTGCTTTGTACTAACGTTCCGCATAATCCTGTAGTCAATATAATATTTAATTTCTCTATGCCTGTAGTATTTCACTCCATCGTGACACTCCATTTTCCATGGCTTACTGCAGTAAATAATAGGTACCATATTTCTTCGAATACTTTTTTTTATGAAAGTGTAAAATACTGGCGAGCAAGTTGTCTCAGTAGACTTGCTACTCGGATAATATCAGGCGTTATCGCATGGTCACATCCTCAACTATTCACGCATCTTTTCGCACTGTCTTCAGTTTCTTTTGTAATGTAAAACAAATATAACTGTGCTAATATACCCCATTATAAATGTATTAATCGCATTGTATTATATACATTGATGACGACCTTTCACTATTTTCGCGCTTGAAATTCGCAATACCTACTCGAAGAGCAATGTAGTTGATTTAGTTCTGTGGCGTTGCGGTTTTTTTAGAAAGTGCCACATGTATTATTATGGTAAACTCATTCGTATTCTGTGCTGCCAGCACATGCTTCGTTGGAACTTTTCAACTTTAGTTTTGCGAAAAATTGTGTTGTAGTATTACCGCTGTTTTTATTTTATTTTATGTAAGTGCTTAGGTACTTAGTATGTATTATTTTATTGTTGTGTGTAGCGTGTGCTGATAATTTTATGTACGTACCTACCTAGTGGGTTTATTTATGATATCGGTGTTTTTCAAGTTTGAAGGTAACATATGGATAAGGATTAATTCATAAAAGGATTTTCAGTTTCGTTCTATAGATTAGTTAAGTCATGTTAACTTCACATAATAGGCGTATTACTCCGCCAAGTATGAATTGATTTAGATGATTCTTTTTTTTTTGTTTGGTAGGCCATACCTACTTCAGAGGTGGTCCCAAATATATTTTATAGAAATCGGTTCAGTCTAAGATGTTTTTACCTGTCAACTCACTGGGTTCAGTAGTTTGGTTTTTAAAACAAAATAACTGGAAAAAGATACAGGTAATCGAAATTGAAGTCGGTTGTCGGCTAGGTACGTACCTACCTACTACTTTTTTCGTTATAATGAGTTTGCATTAGACCGTCGCGCGCCGCGCCACTCCGGTCTACAATGGGGCACGCTTTTTCAGAAGAACCTTCGCTACTTGAAGATACCCAGATTGTATCCCACTCCGGAAGCGCATTCCTAGAATCAAACCGTATCGTCCGAGCTTTTGAAACATTAACCATGAAAATGATGCCGCTTTTTCGAGCTTCGTCGATGCTTGCTTTGAACATCGACGACAGAAACTTGAAAATAAAAACAATTATTTTGTTGTAAACCAGTTTTGTACCCCCATTGTGCTGACGACCTAAACACGCCTCGGTGACTTATGAGAGCAACTAGAGGAGCGGTGACTCGGTCTTTGCCGGGCCGGTCTTTTTTTTTAAATAATTATTTATTAGTTCCACGGACTGCGGGTCCGTGCCTTATGTCAAATTTTAATTTTTTTTATAAACTAAATTTTACACTTAATAACTTAAAAGCTGAAGGCTTTACAAAAAGAATATACCAAAAGAACCTAACTCTTTTGTTGTATTGCTCTTTTGTTGTTTATTGATTGTATTGCTGTAGTGGTAAGACTCTATTGCAGAGTCCGCCTGGGGAAGTACCACACCTTTGCCAGTTATTCAAGCGCCAAGCAGTAGTGTGCAAGCTTTACTGTGTGCCGGTATGAAGGGCAATGTTACCAGAGAAATTACTGGGTATTAAGAGATTTAACATCTAATATCACAGGGGAGCGCAATGCAGTGCGGCGCAGGATTGTGTTCGCAAGTTTATAATTCTGACACTGCTACTGTTAGTGGCAGGCGTGACGCTTACCACCAGGCGAACGTCTTGCTCGTCTCGTCACTTGATAGTATACAAATATATATCTACACCAATATAATAAAGAGGAAAGATTTGTATTTTTGTATGTTTGTAACGAATAAACTCAAAAACTAAAAGAAAAAATAAAATAAAACAGTTCTTTCACTATTAGAATGCTACTTTATCCCTGAGTAACATAGGCTATATTTATTACTAAAAAAAATAGGGGTCTCTACTAAAACTTCAATAATGTAATCCAAGGTGTACATTTTTTTGCCATAAAATTTATTTCATCGCATGCGCTGCGGAAACTATTGATGATAGAACAAAAACATGTTCTACAATATTAAAGAACATATCAATATCTACAAAAAACGTCGCAATACCATAGGTCTAACTATTGTAATTATGTCACTATAGCTACTTTTTACATCTTAAAAGTTGATAGAAATGCCGACCAAAATCAGACCACGTTATCCATACCTTTGTATGATCCCTTATCCAAATAAATTGTTCACTCAATAGGTGCGAACCACGGGTAAATCATTAAACAAATAGCTGCACCCCGCGGTTTTACGCGATTCTTGGGATAAAAGTAGCCATGTTTTATTCTAAGGTAAAAAGTACCTACCTCTATACCAAATTTCATCCTAATCCGTTCAGCCGTTTCAGCGTGATGGAGTACAAACATACGCACCCGCACACTGAAAAACTTTTGCATTTATAATATTAGTAGGCAATCAGATAAAATTATTAAAAAAGGAAGGACATGGGAGTGAACGAGTAAACAAATGGGTATTCTACGGGTACATTGAATTACGCATAGTCCGAATTGAGACCCTCCTCCTTTTTTGAAGTCGGATAAAAAGGAAGGACATGGGAGTGAACGAGTAAACAAATGGGTATTCTACGGGTACATTGAATTACGCATAGTCCGAATTGAGACCCTCCTCCTTTTTTGAAGTCGGATAAAAAGGAAGGACATGGGAGTGAACGAGTAAACAAATGGGTATTCTACGGGTACATTGAATTACGCATTGTATACCTGGGTGTTCCACGAGTACACTTTTAATTCAGTGTACTCCTGGAACACGGATACAAAATGGTATCAGTCGAACACCTAGGTGAACCTTTTATGTGGACCACGGGTAAGAAACCCTATGAAATAGGTAGGCCTGAACGCGCGGTCGGACAAATAATATTTAAACCTTTTTCAGAGCACATTTTTTGTTCCAGATAAAAAGTCCTTTTCAGAACTACTTATAAATTATTTTACTAAACTTGTACTGTGTAATTTTTATAGTACTTATTCTCACAGTTTTTGTATGGTAGTATTCATCAAAAGTAATTTTCAATGTCTTGCTTAAAGATACTTACTCACAGTCTTACCTAAAATAATCTCGATTCTCTTAGTCACTGCTTAAACTTCTCTGTCCTTTTCTAGCACGTGCAACTTCACGTCAGAGAAAAGATGGCAGAGCATCTTAAGCAGTGACTAACGGTTGAGGTTTTTTTTAAGTAAGGCCGTCGATGTTTAAAAAATAATAGTCGACCCCTGCGAAGCCGGAACGGGCCGCTAGTATAATATAATATGTCTGGACATTCAAAATCGGTACTTATATTATGCTTGTATATTTCTATTCCAGGCGAAGCCCGTGCAGGCCACACAAGCGAAGACCGTACAGGCCACACAAGCAAAGACCGTGCAGGCCACACAAGCGAAGCAACCCGCGACGCAACCGTCCACGGGCGGTGCTCAGTTGAACGAAGACATTGCCAAGCAGGGCGATCTGGTGCGCTCATTGAAGGCCGCCAAGGCCGACAAAGCCAAAGTTGACGAGGCTGTCAAGGCACTGTTGGATCTCAAAGCCAAATACAAAGCCGCTACAGGACAGGTATTGTTCCATTTATCTACATGGGCACTGCTCAAGGTAGCGAAGACGTTAGTACTTAGCAGTACTAAGCAAGGTTATTTAGTGCGGTCTTTTTAATGTAGATCAAGGCACTGTTGAATCTCAAGGCCAAATACAAAGCTGCTACTAGGTAGATAGGCACTGTTACCATATACATTTTGAACACACTAGCGAAAGTATTAGGTTAACCAGTTATACCTATTTTGATGTTTCCAGGAGTGGAAGCCAGGTGCGACCGCTGCGCCCGCTGCTCCAGCGTCCTCTGGCGACGCAACCTCTTTAGATCAGCAGATCACCAAGCAAGGCGACTTGGTCCGCACGCTCAAGTCCGCCAAAGCTGAGAAGGCCAAAGTCGATGAGGCAGTGAAGACATTGCTGGATCTTAAAGCCAAATATAAGGCAGCTTCTGGACAGGTAAGATTTCTATTAAGTGTCCAGTTCAGTCAGTCAGTAGCCCGTCGTCCGTCGTCGTCGTATCGGAAGGGTCGTGTGTAAGTAGTTTAGAATAATAAAGCCCCAAAGGGCTAGGAGCTGCCATAACACACACATGGCAGCCAGCTTGGGGATCGCAGGGTGGTTCTGGATGCTGTTTTAAGACCACTTAAGAGAGAAGTGAATAGAACGGAAATGTGACGGGCCGCGCTAGCTGGCATTAAGTGTAAATGTGCTTAATGACAATTCTACTAATATTCATGTTTTTAAACTGAGAATACTCAAAAAGACAATTTAAATAGACGCGTAGGAAACCAAACCACATTGCATCGAAATTATATCAATTTTAATCGGTTGCAAAATGGCATTTCGAGCGGTTTACTTCAAATGCGCGACCAATGATTGGCATTTTTTCGTCGTAGTTTCTATACAAATAAGTGTGAAACTGGCGACAGCTGTTTTCTATACAATTGCTTTACAACATTGTTTTGACAGCCGTTCTACCTAAGAAGTAGGGCTTTCGCTTTTCTGGGCTTGGGACATACCCCATCAGGTTCAAATCCCTACTAATATTATAAATTCGATCAGGACTGGAAGCCCGGTGCGACACCGGCTGCGCCAATCGCCGCCGCCCCCGCTACACCAGCGCCATATAACGACGCTTCAGCCATAAACACCGAAATCACGAAGCAGGGTGACTTGGTCCGCTCGCTGAAGACCGCCAAAGCTGAGAAGGCAAAAGTCGACGAGGCCGTCAAGGCGCTGTTGGACCTCAAGGCCAAATACAAGGCTGCAACTGGACAAGTTAGTTACAAGTTTAGATAACTATTTTTGTTTTATTTGTATTGGATTCATCATCAGCCCGGAGACGTCCACTGCTGGACGAAGGCCTCCCCCTTAGATCGCCACACAGTACGCAACCTGCCATTTGCATCGGTGAATGCAAATGCCCGCGACTTGTACAATGTCGTCGGTCCAACTAGTGGGAGGTCGCGCCTACGCTGCGTCTTCCGGTTCGTGGTCGCCACTCAAGAACCTTTCTTCCCCATCGGTTATCAGTTCTTCGAGCGATGTGGCCTGCCCATTGCCACTTCAACTTGCAAACCATGCGAGCTATGTCGGTGACTTTGGTTCTTTGGCGAATATCCTTGTTCCGGATTTTATCGCGCAAAGTAACTCTGAGCATAGCTCTCTCCATTGCCCGTTGTGTGACTCTGAGTTTCTCCAAAAGGCCAGCAGTTAAAGACTACGTTTCAGTTCCATATGTCATCACTGGCAACGCACACTGGTCGAAGACCATTGCCTTCAGACATATATTTATATATTATTCTATCAATTTTTTTTTCTGTTCTCATTCGGTATGTTTTAATGTAAATGTTTTGAACAAAAAAATTATTTTCAAAAAAAAAATATGGGAGAAATAACCGTTTCAAGACTTTGTCAAGCTATAAGATAATGAAACAATAATCCACAGGACTGGAAACCAGGCGCGAGCCCGGCTCCTCCGGCGGTCACCCAGCACCAGTCGGGCGACACCCAAGTCGCGCAACTGTTGTCGCAGATCGCCGCGCAGGGCGACAAAGTGCGCAAGCTGAAGGGAGAGAAAGCTGAGAAGTCTGTCGTTGATGTCGAGGTAAACCCTTTTTGAAGTAAAATATTCAGGGTTAGTTCTAATCAGTTAGCATCCGTTTAAGGGCATTTACTGGATATTTACTGTGTTTTTTTTTGTACGTTCAATTGACGACTAGCGGGACGTTCGCCTGGTGGTAAGCGTCACGCCTGCCCATAACAGTAGCAGTGCCAGAATTGTGAACTTCCGGACACAATCCTGCGCCGCACCGCACTGCGCTCGTCACCCTGAAATATTAGATGTTAAATCTCTTCATACCCAGTAATTTCTCTGGTAGCATTGCCCTTCAAACCGGAACACAGTAATGCTTGCACACTACTGCTTGGCTTGGTGATTATAATAGAACTACTGTAGTGAACAACCGTGATAGTTGAAAACAGTGTTTTGTTTAAGTTCCCTTGAAAATAAAAAATAATTGAACAACATTTCATAAGCCAATTTTGATTTATTTTAAAACAAACCCTTAAAATAGGGTATTTTTCCAAAAAATAATAAAAAAACAGTCTTGAAAACTATTCACTTTCGGCCATACATTGGAGGCCTTAAATTTGATGCATGCTAGCGCCCTATCTGGTCCCGCCGGGAATACGTCGATGTACCAGTAACCCTGTATATATACATACCCTTCAGTATTATGAAACATTTTTGTTACACATTGTATGTATATGTTCCTACCTATACACAAACAGATTTAACCGAATACTTAAAAAAAACGATGATAAGATCCACCGCGGAAGTACTCCATGACTGGGGCTGCAGTTATAAGACGCCAACAAATCAAGCTCATTGTGCAAATCCAACGCGCGATCTATTATCGCTTCAAACATAATAGGGCTGTGTGTTATCTAGCTTTTAACATTATAGGGATGTGTGTTATCTAGCTTCTAACATACTAGGGCTGTGTGTTAAGTAGCTATTAAGATAATAGGGCCGTGTGTTAACTTGGTTTTAACATTATAGGGATGTGTGTTATCTAGGTTTTAACATAATAGGGCTGTGTGTTATCTAGCTTTTAACATAATAGGGCTGTGTGTTATCTAGCCTTTAACATAATAGGGATGTGTGTTATCTAGCTTTTAACATTATAGGGATGTGTGTTATCTAGGGTTTAACATAATATGGCGGTGTGTTAAGTTGCTTTTAACATAATAGGGCTGTGTGTTATCTAGCTTTTAACATAATAAGTCTGTGTGTTATCTAGCTTTTAACATAATAGGGCTGTGTGTTATCTAGCTTTTAACATAATAGAGTCGTGTGTTATCTAGCTTTTAACATAATATGAATGTGTGTTATCTAGCTTTAAACATAATAGGGATGTGTGTTAAGTAGCTTTTAACATAATAGGGCTGTGTTATCTAGCTTTTAACATAATAGGGCTATGTGTTATCTAGCTTTTAACATAATAGGGATGTGTGTTATCTAGCTTTTAACATAATAGGGCTGAGTGTTATCTAGCTTTTAATAATAATTTCTATTGATCCCAGGTGAAGAACCTATTGAATCTAAAAGCCCAGTACAAGGCAGTGACAGGCTCAGACTGGACTCCCAACGCTACTGTTCCAGCAGCCGCGTCCTCGGTAAATAGTTGTATACATATTACTTGCTTACATTATATCTGTAGGGTGTAGTTACAAGCAGCGCCCCGCGGTTTCAAATAAAATAAAAATGGTGAAAAACGGTGACGATGATGATATATAGTTGCATATAATTATGTTGTTCCGGAAGGTAAGCTATCTCCGTTTCGAGTTTCATCCAAATCTGTTGAGCCGTGTTGGCCTTAATAGATAAAAATCATACACACATACATACCGACATTCTTTTTTTTCACATTCACATTTATAATATTAGTTAATTATCGTAAAAAAGTACAGTGTACAGAAGAATCCCTGAATTAATTACTTATAGAACCTTTTCATTTATTTCATGCTTATAGCTTGAATAGTTATATAAAATCCCCCCTAAATTGCTCAAAGCCATTATCATCATTATGAGGTTCCACAGGCTAAACTTTTCGCAGATGGCGCCAGCGGCGGTCCGGATGTGGCAAAATCAAGTTTTCTTGTTAATCGTTGCTTGTTATATCTACTGCTCTTGATGACGCCGTTGTCGATAATCTAGTTACTGGCACAAACAAGGCACAGTACGTGCCTTGTTTTAAGAATCTTTGCAGTACATCAGTTGACGGCCTGAAAATAAATTTGTAGGTTAGATAGTTGCTTACATTACTCCGAGTCTAATAAGAGAAAACCATTAAATTGTAGAAAAAATACTACAAAATGTATGAGATTGACAGTTGACTATGGCCGCATCGACGATGCGCCACCTAGCAGAAAAAATCGCAGTGTGGATCCTCATTCCATATTCTCGCAGGAAGTAAAGCCAGTGACGATGAACGGCGCCGAAGACAAAGCGGCCGCGCTCGCCGCTGAGGTCACCAAGCAAGGGGACCTCGTCAGGGACCTGAAGACTAAGAAGGCAGACAAGGTACTAATTAATGTTTACCGCTGATCTGAAAAAAAGGGGTCCCTTTCTTTCGCATAATTTTGTTACTCCTGTTTTACTTTGGCATAGGAAATCTCATAATGATTAATGTCATAATGATAGTTTTGCGTATGTAGCTGTTGGCATACTGTATAGAAATTAGAATGGCTTTATTATATTTTCATCACACTTGCACGTAAAGTAGATCTTATTACATCGCTTTTAGGCTCATAATCCAAGCTATTACACACGCGTGCTTTTTACTTTACATTACGGCACTTGTACTATAATAGGTATAACCCGGTAAAGTCAAGTTTGTACGTGACTGCAATTAGACGTAAGTATACGAAGCACTCTTAATATAGCCGGGTAATACTTACAGTTTTTTTTGTAATACCAACAAAGAGTTCTTATGCCGCTGAAGTAAATGTCAACCTGCGCGCGCATTACTGATTTGGGCGCCATTTTCCGCAAACGTTTGTTGACGTTTTCGCTGTGTGGTTGATTATTATCACAAAAAAAATGATTTTTCCTCGCAAGTGTGACGAAAACAGTCGTATGGAACTCTTGTGCTATTAGTCATTACGCTCTCGGCTTCCTTATCGCGCTCGCCTGCGGCTCGCGCGCATAATACCGCCTCTAGTGTAATGACCAACATAGCACACTCGTATCATAATGTACTATTTTGGCTGTTTTGCTTTGGACTATGTTTGAGTCGCATAATAGCCATTAGTCTATAAGTATACGATAAGTATTCGATATACTGTGACAGTAGATTAGGTTAGGTTAGGTTTATTTTGTATCTGAAAAATGAAAAAGTTGTTTTTTTGTTTATTCTACACAAATTGAATATTAGATATATTGTGACAGTAGGTTATGGTGCGGCTGGGGTGGCCCTTTAAATGTTCATGTTAATATTTGGTATACCGATGAGCATTATGAGTTTATGTCGTTATGCGGTTATATTATTATGCTATAGTCTTATATGCCTAGTTATTGTTATGGTTACTGTAACGATGCGGTGAATATTTATGCGTATCCATTTATGCTGAATTATTATTATGCTTGTGCTTATTGTGCGAAATGCAATTATGCTTAACTAAAATATGACATTGAATTTTAGGCAGAACAATAGGGAACCGAAAAAACATATGGCTTTTATCGTAACAAGTTATGAGAATAACACGAATGCCATCCGCCATGACCATTCCATTACAGCAGTACCCTGTAGCTTAGTTTGCATAGCTGAGATATTTTTTCCTACTTATGTTCAACAACTAAGATAACCAAACTAAGTATGAAAAAATATCTCGGCTATGAAAGCCAAGTTTAACTAACTTAGCTTAGCTCTCGGTCTGCAACCGGCTACGTGAAGCCTTCTCCTTTTTAGTGAGGCAAGACTCGGACGCTCAAAGGGCAGGAAAGAAGGAGACTTTGTTCTGTTTTGTCTACTCTGTTTATAAATTAAACATTTAAATAAAGAATTTGTTAACATTTCTGTTATCGCCATCTAGCTCCAAAATAAGTAAAGCTTGTATTATGGCAATTATAACTAGTAGAACATGTATAACGTTGAACTTTCTGTGTTACTTTTCAGGCAGCAATAGACGCAGCGGTAAAGAAGCTTCTAGAATTAAAAGCGCAGTATCAAACTGAAACCGGCACTGCGTACGCGCCGCCCGCACCGGCACGCGAGGCCAAACCTAAGGACAAGAAGGACAAACCTAAAGAGGCCAAGGACAAACCTAAAGAGGTCAAGGACAAACCTAAGGAAGCTAAAGACAAATCCAAAGAGGCGAAGAAAGAATCCAAGCCTAAGGAACAGGTAATTTTTATTTTTCTACTACAATTGCATTGCTCAGACAACACGCAAACTTTTCATTGAACCTGACGTTGTGGACCTGCCGTTTTTATAATTTGGGTACGAGTCTATCAATGAGGACGAAAAAAGTGTTAATCTGTAAGTAGAACGCTGAAACACACTCGGACTAATAACACTTAGTACCTATATAAATATATTATAATGTATCTTTTAATATCTGTAAGACAAAAATAAACCACATTTGCCGTCCCTAAAATCTGCCGCCCTAGGCTCCAGCCTACTTAACCTGCTGGTAAATCCGCCACTGCGTATGTCCTTTTTCATTATGTGCAAAATTTTTTTTTAGATAGAAGTTTAATAAAAATTAAGCATAGAGATCACTCTGAAAAAGGATAAGCATACTACTTATTCCACTCAAGTCACTGGAATGGGCCGTCGGGGGATTAATAATGCCAAGTAAAGTTCTTAAAAGAAAAACCGGTATAACGGCGAATACTTTTCAGACGCCGAAGCCCGCCAAAGATGACTCCGCCAGCGGCGTGAAGAAAGTAACCAGGCTAGGACTCGAAGCGAGCAAGGAGACCGACTTGCCCGAGTGGTATTCACAAGTCATCACTAAATGTAAGTCAAATGGAACATTTTCTAATAAATCATTCAGGGATTTCCTATTCATTCTTCTCAGATATAAAAAAAATGCAGGGCTGCCAAGATGTACATGGTTACTTCTAATCGGTTAGCATCCTTTTGAGGGCATATTCTTTACATCAAAACCAACAACTTTTACTATGGGGCCAACATTGAAATCGCAAAAAAAACAGGTGTTCCATACATTTTGCCTAAGGTCGATGAACTTTTTGTATGGAACAGCTGATAATTTTTACGCGTTTTCAATGTTATCTCCATAGTAAAAGTTGTTTGTTTTGATGTGCAGAATATGCCCTTAAAAGTATGCTAACCGATTAGAATTAACCCTGTATAGCGCAAGAATAGGGTAGATGACTGATTTTCGTTTTATTTATACGGGAATACTCACGTTTAATTAAATCGGATACTCCGACTATAGTTTCGATCACATCCGGTGACCTTTTTCAAAGAGTGAAATCAGAGCCCGACGCGCGTGCAGCTGCGTCCTGCTTAGCTTTGCTTAGATGACTGGTGTTTATATCGTTGAAACCAATAGCTTTGATGAAGAATTTAAGTAAATATAATGTTTATTGAATAAATAATTTAAATCGGTTCATAATGTTCTGATATATGAGCGTTTAAAGTTTTTGTTAGAGACAACTCTGTCCCTTTCCCACAAAACAAAAAATGACGTCACGCCTTACTTGTCAGAATTAGAATAGAATTTATAAGGCGTACTGACAAGTGACGTCACGATTTGCTGTTTCTTCTCTCTGTCTAGCATGATATTAAAATGCTTATAAGTTGCTTATTATTGTTCAGATTTTCATTTTGTTTTCATTAATCACCTATATTTATTAGGACAATAAAAAAAATCCAGGCATCTAGCCTATTATTTTTATTGAAAACTAGTTGCGCCCTGCGCCTGCGAGGTAACAAACATACAGGGACCGCGGAAGTACTCCATGACTGGGCAAGCTTCTGGTTCTTGTACGAGTGTTGTTACGTTTTCCAGCGGAAATGATCGACTACTACGACATATCCGGCTGCTACATCCTGCGGCCGTGGTCGTACAGCATCTGGGAGACCATCCGCGCCTTCATCAGCAAGGAGATACGAAAGCTCGGCGTGAAAGACGGATACTTCCCAATGTTCGTCTCTAAGGTACCTGCGCCTCCTTGATTACAATCATCGTCAAAATGGGGATCCACACTGCGATTTTTCCGCTAGGTGGCGCATCCTCGATGCGGCCATAGTTAACTGTCAATATCATACGTTTTTGTTATATTTATACGGGAACACTCACGTTTAATTAAATCGGATACTGCGACTATAGTTTCGATCACATCCGGTGACCTTTTTCAAAGAGTGAAAACAGAGCCCGACGCGTGTGCAGCTACGTCCTCCCCCACAAAGGTCACCGGTTGTGATCGAAACTATAGTCGGAGTATCCGATTTAATTAAACGTGAGTATTCCCGTATAAATAAAACAAAAATGTGTCAAAACCACGTCAGTTTTCATAATAAAATCATACGTTTTGTTGTATTTTTTCTACAATTTAATTGTTTTACTCTTTTTAGACTCGGACAAGAGCGGATCCAGGGGGGGGGGGGGGGGGGGATCATAGAAGTCGAGTCGAGGTCTAGTAAGGACAGTCTCTCAGAAAAAATATTAGTTGTCGAGCTACACCCAGTCTATGGGGTCATGCCCCCCCCCCCCCGATGGATCCGCCCTTGGACTCGGATTACTAGGGAGAATCTGCATATACTGGTTTGTACAGCAACCCTTTGCCTTGCTTATTAAGGCTCTGTCCAACATAAAATGTAAACAACAATCTAACCTACAAATATATTTTCAGGCCGTCAACAGCCGCATAGATACAAAACAAGGCATAGATGCACCAAGTATTTTTCAAATAATCAAAACAAATGCATATTCCCTATTGTCTACCTATTGTATACAAAGCCCCCACACATCCCCCCCCCCCCCCCCCTATATACGGCCACGTTATAAAGTAAGGTGCGGTGTACAGGCAGCGCTGGAGCGCGAGAAGAGCCACATCTTGGACTTCTCCCCGGAGGTGGCGTGGGTGACGCACTCGGGCTCGTCGGAGCTGGCGGAGCACATCGCGGTGCGGCCCACGTCGGAGACGGGCATGTACCCCGCCTTCGCGCGCTGGATCCAGAGCCACCGCGACCTGCCGCTCAAGATCAACCAGTGGAACAACGTCGTCGTGAGTATTTGAAACGTCTTTCAAAGCAAGGATTAAAAGAATTTTACCTAAATAGGCATATTATACTGTTGACGACTTTGTAAAGGACAAGCGTGCCTGGAAATCTATAACGTTAGATGATTGATAATATTATAAAGAACATGACATTTTATTTAATACAATTATTATTATGTTGAATCTGACGTTCAAAAGTGTACCTAACTGTACCAAATTGAAAATAAATGATTGATTGATTATATATAAATAAATAAATAAATATAAATAAATATTGGGGGGACATTTATTACACACAGCGCCATCTAGCCCCATACTAAGCAAAGCTTGTATTATGGAAACCAGATAGCTGATAGAATACTTATATACATTTTTTTTTCGTAAATACATACTTATAATACATACTACACCCAGACACAGAACAAACATTGATGTATGTCACAAACATTTTTGTCCTGGGTGGGGATCGAACCCACGCCCTACAGCTCTGAAGGCAGACATGCTACTAACTGAGCTATCAGGCTGTCAAATATATACAGGGTTAGTTCTAATCAGTTAGCATCCTTTTAAGGGCATATTCTGTCTCAAAACAAACAGCTTTTACTATGGGGCCAACATTGAAATCGCATGCATACACTATATAATAATAATCATTATTATGAGTTAATGGTTCATGAATTAAAATTATTAGTTTTATTTGACATAATAATAATAATAAAAACCAAAAAACATAATTTTGGGACGAACCTTGGGGGATTATCATCATTTTCATCGTCACTTGAATAAAATATCCGAATCCGATTACTACATAAGTAAGCTCGTATAGGCTGAGCGGCCAGCCCGGCTGAGGCTAGTGTCAGAGTTAAAGGGTTAAATGTTCTGTAAGCCGTCTACGGAATGCGCAAACATACGTCGCGGAACCGACGCTAGATGAGGGAATGTTATTGTGTGCAGCGCTGGGAGTTCAAGCAGCCGCAGCCCTTCCTGCGCACGCGCGAGTTCCTCTGGCAGGAAGGCCACACGGCGTTCCGGTTCCAGCACGAGGCCGAGGAGGAGGTCCTGCAGATACTCGGTAAACATCTCACTATAGTGTGTCTGTGCGCTGGCTGACACACACACACACACACAAGGTCTCAAGGTCAAGTAATTTATTCGCTCTCAAATAAAGACTATTCTCGAAACTGACATCAGATTTTAGACTCCCAGCTCTCTCATTATGAATTCATAAAATGAATGGGAATCAAGTTCAGGGGCCGTACCGTGAACTGCTTATAGCGGGACCGAATACGCTCAGCTGCCGACGCTGCGCGACTGTGAATTTTATCGCCTCGCAATAAGGTTCGCGGTTGCGCAGTGTCGGCAGCTGAACCTGCAGAACCTGAACAGGCAGGGGGGCTAAAATGGTCGCGTTTAGCAATTCTGCATATATGATCCTATGATGATTCATTGATGTATTTCACAATATTGCTGATTGCTCCTCCATTTTGGATAATATTTTCCTATACGTGCCCTGCTATTACCCACGTCATAGAATCTCAAATATTCTTCATGTTGCATATGCCAAAACAAACTTAGCCTTTAACTCTCCTCTACTAAGAATATGTCGTTTGTACAATGAATTCAATGCATCCTTGAGTGATCTTGATATATTTCATGACTCTTTAATTGTCTTCAAAAATAAATTTACAAAGTATTTAAATGGAAACGACGCAAATCGATAACGTTCTGTCATCTTCTGTCATCATTTTGTGTTTTTTTTTTTAATTTGTTTTAGTTTTTCAGTTTTTTAATGAAAAATAAATAAAATCAGTGTCAAGGTATATTGTCTAATAATAAGTAGGTGTATAGTTTTTCGTTAACTTTATAGGTACTGCACTACTATATAATATAATATTATATTAGGCCTTTTCAGATATATTGATGTTATTCTGTATAGAGCAGTGGGTATGTGCTGCACTGTGCAGTGCATGTATGTCCTTTGTATTTTTATTCTCAACTAAATTCTTATATATAAGTCTTTGAATGATGTAAACACCTGTTAAGGGTATGCATATCAGAACTTTTTAGTCATGAAGATGTTACTATAGAAATTATTTAATATGTGTACTGTTGGTGTTTCTATATAAATAAATAAATAAATAAATAAATAAATAAATTTCGCAAATCGTAAAACGGTCACTTAAGCGCCAATTCATACTATGATTTTGCAAGTGATTCTATTACTGAACTCATTAGTTTGACAGTTTTGTATAGAAAGTCGTAAAATTATCGTTAAAAGATGAATTGCATGAAGTCAACTAGCAGACTAGCAGTTACTCGAGAGCAACTTTTTACAATTCATTCTGCTAAGAATTCATAAGATGAACTGCTTTTAGGGGAATTGCTTAATGCGGCCATTTTAGACCTCCAGCTCTCATTCTATAATTTTTTATGGACAGACTTGTACGCGCGCGTGTACGAAGAGCTTCTCGCCATCCCTGTCGTGCGCGGGCGCAAGACAGAGAAGGAGAAGTTCGCTGGAGGATATTACACCACCACGGTCGAGGGCTACATACCGGCCAGTGGGAGAGCCATTCAGGTACATTCTTCTTTTTGCCTCCTAAGAGGATATGGCGTCGCAATTTGTGCATTTGCCAGTCTCAAGTGTTTTTACTATTTCTAGTTTTTAATGAAATCTAGTGAAATCGAGTCTTAGTCACAGTCAAAGGTACGGTCGAAACCAACCATGCCCTAGTTACTACGAGCTTCTTTGGAGTTTTGAAAATAACAAACTACACCCAGAAGACTGCTGGACGAAGACCTCCCCCATTTTTGATCCAATAATCGGTTTCGTGTTATTTTATAAACTGCATCCAGAAACACCGGAGGACGGGCAGCAGCGTCCTCTCGGTTAACGGTGGTGAGCATTCTGCGATCCCCAAGCCGCCTGCAAAGCGTGGGGGTTATGGCAACACCCCTCTATTAAGGGGGAGGCCTTCGTCCAGCAGTGGACGTATTCTAGTTGATGATGAATAATCCGCGTAAATTTCCCAAATTGACTTTTTTAAAAACAACTTCAGCCTACAGTCGTACATTTCGGGGAACAACATCATATACACGTATTATTGGCTGCACATTATTAGCCTTACATGATTGCCCCCCGATCGTGAATTTGAATTGACAAACATTATACATTACATTACACCTTTGATTAAATTTGAGAGAGAGAGCTAGATCTTCCAAGTATTACACCATAAATTACACGTTCTGAACTTGCCGTTCACAAACGTTCGATACAGAATGTAGGATACGATTGTGAACAGGAAAACAATGAACCTCATTCCACATTATAAATTAAAATATATATATCGGTGGACATTTACACACGGCGCCATCTAGCCCCAAACTAAGCAAAGCTTGTAATATGGAACCAGATAGCTGATAGAATATACTATTTTATAAATCCTTGTTTTGAGTATTTCGCCTGTATTACAGGCGAAATACTCAACGACGGATCGATCAAATGTTGTCCCCAGGGCGCGACAAGCCACCACCTCGGCCAGAACTTCTCCAAGATGTTCGAGGTGGTGTATGACGACCCCGACACGCACGAGAAAGCCTACGTCTACCAGAACTCGTGGGGCCTCACCACCAGGACTATCGGTAAGACATTTTAAAGACCATCGGCGTATTTAAGGGAATCTTTAGCGAAGACGTCAATTTTCGCCGAACATGAGAAGTCGTGGAAACGCTGGGAACACTGAAGAGAGAAGTTAATAGAACGGAAATGTGACGGGCCACGCTAGCCGGCATTAAGTGCAAATGCAAATGATGGACAATTCTACCAATATACATGTTTTTAGACTGAGAATACTCAAAAAGGCAATTTAAATAGATATATCATTTCGATCGTTTTACTTCAAATGCGCGACCAATGATTGTAATTTTTTCGTCATAATTTCTATACAATTTTGTGTGAAACTGGCGTCAGCGGTTTTCCATACAATTGCTTTACAACATTGTTTTGACAGCCGTTCTACCTAAGAAGTAGGGCTTTCGCTTTTCTGTGGTTGGGAAGTATATAGTGGTGGAAGTTAAGGTTCTACGCTAGCTATTTATAATTTGGGGTCAATGAAAACTAGTGTAGTGCTATAAATATAAATTTTCCAAAAAGAAAACTGTTGTGGGGTTTCATTTCATTTCAAGGATAGGATGCTATAAAAAAATCGTGTAGTTCATATTTTATTTATTTTTACATCCAAATGTTGTTCCCAAAAAAAATACTGGGCATGAAGATATTTGACATCTAATATCTCAGGGTGGCGCAGTGCAGTGCGGCGACGGTTTTTTTCGCAAGTTTACAATTCTAGCACCGCTACGCACTGTTTTGGGCAGGCGTGATGCTTACCACCAGGCGAACGTATCGCTCGTCTCGTCATTCAAATGCATTAAAAAGTATGTGTTATTAGCAAAAAACACAATATAGGCCGGTTCACACATATCAGTGAAATTACAGTTCCGACACAGTACCTACACAGTGCGAAATATTCGTTCATACATTCTCTATGAACGCATCCCACTGACACTGAGAGCACTATGTCGTCACTGACAATGACAAGTAGGGATGCGTTCACAAAATAGAAACTTCACTGATATGTGTGAATGGACCTTTAATGTTCGCAGAACCGAACTTTGAGTAAGTTACTAAGTATGCATAACCTAAGTTTATGTATGCTCAGAGAAACAAAAGAACTATCTTCCAGTCCTTCTTCTTCTCTCTTCTTTTTCTATCTTCTCTTCCTTTGTTCCCAGGTGTAATGGTGCTAGTGCACGGCGACGACCGCGGGCTGGTCCTGCCGCCGCGCGTGGCCGACGTGCAAGTGATCGTGGTGCCGTGCGGCATCACGGCCTCCAGCACCGCGGAGGAGCGCAAGCTCCTCATGGACTCGTGCAAGGAGCTCGTCGACAACTTCATAGACGCCGGCATCAAGGCTGAGGGAGACTACAGGGATAACTACTCGCCCGGGTGGAAGTTCAACCACTGGGAGCTGAAGGTACGTGTCGTTGGGCAGGGGCTCACTCAGTGGCGGATTTAACAACAGGCTGGGTAGACTGGAGCCTAGGGCGGCAGATTTTTGGGGCGGCAAAATTGAATCAAAAATGTTGATTAAAATAATTATTAGGTGTTTCCTGTGCAATCTTAACTATATTATATAAGCCGTTGGATAGCAAAAATTATCTAGGAACTGAAACATTGATTCCCTGGTTCACAATCATACAAATAACAGGAATGGGACAATTAGCAAAATTTCCTTAAAATAATTACACTAATATGATTGTGATAGTTCACCCTCTATCATGAGGGTTATGTATCGAATTGTAGAGGTCGGAGGGGCGGCATAATTTTAATAGCCTGCTGGCGGCAAATGTGTAAATCCGCCACTGGACTCACTCCCATAGAAAACGTCATCGCCAGTTATAGATTTAATCGCAAACGTCGTGGGTCCTCTGATACAGGTTTGCGTAGTGCATGACTCTCAAGCACTCTGTAAACGTTACTAAATGGTTTATTTTATTTTTCAAGCCATTGGTATGACTTAGTTTAGCTATAACTACTTGTTATATATCTAAATATAGCTACAATAATTTCACATCCAGTGCAAGCAATTTTGTACTTTATTTGTATAAGATAGTGGCAATTTTCCACTGTAACGACATTAAACTGTAACTCATTGGCGACACGCGGCTCCTACAGGCTGCGCGCGCCTCAGCACTACAGTGGAATTTCGACACTACAATAATGTAATGAATAAATTAAAAAAAAAAAAAAATTTGTAATATACAAATAGAGTACAAATAAGCTTGCACTGAATATGACATATTTGTAGTTTTTTTTTTCTCTTAGATATTGGCACGTTGTGCATTCTGCCAGTCTCAAGTTTATGAATTTTCAAGTTTCTTTTATTAAAATAAAGTCAAATATGTCATTAAAACACAGTCAGTCGCACGAAACCAGTCATAGTCGAGTCCAAGTCATGCCCTAGTCAAATTGTGGCGACTTTACTGTGAGCTTCTACAGAGTTTTGAAAACAACACGAAATGACATGTTTCACCACATTATATCACTTGCCCACACTCGTGCATATAATTCAACAATCAATGAATAAAACACCACCATTTTAATCATGAATTCGCGAAAAAACACTAGTTTAAGAAAAAATGCAACGACATGATTTTTCCGTGTTCCCACCAAAACTCCCATATTTGTAGTTATAGACATAGGTGCGTATGTCTATGTATTGTGGTTCAACTATTGCTGCGTTCCATAATGCGCTAAAAGTGATAATATCGCGAATACGACCAAAAAGAATAGTCACAAAATCAAATCAAAGCCCATATATTTTGTGACTATTCAATTTGGACGGATTCGCGATATTATCACTTTTAGCGCATTACGGAACGCAGCATATGTGTTAGACACGTTTCCTATAGGACTGAGCCTTCTATACTTAGTACTATTAAGTTTTCTGTGACTTGAGTCTCGTCAGATATTTTTAAACAATTTTTATTTTTAATGTGATCTCATTTTTTCGGGGTTAAATGCAAACCCGGCTGGCCTAAGCGGTTATCGGTTCTGCATGACCCAGACACCGCAGTAATACTTTGTTTTTGTACAGGGTGTCCCAATCCGGGTCGAGCTTGGTCCCAAGGACATGGCCAAGGGCGAGGTGGTGGCGGTGCGGCGGCTCACCGGCGACAAGCGCACGCTGAAGCGCCAGGACGCGGGGAAGGAGCTCGTGGCCTTGTTGGAAGCCACGCATCATGAGATGTTTGACAAGTACGCTACAAGTTTTCGCCTTGTATTAATTCTTAAGTGGATAAGGCAACCTGTACAAATCCAAAACCCTTGGATCTAGGATGGTTCGACCTTCTATTACTTGATTTAGCTCTGGTGAAGCCAAAACTTTACTGAGCCATGAGCTCTGGTGAAGCCAACACTCTACCCAACCATGAGCTCTGATGATGCCAACACTCTACCCAACCATGAGCTCTGGTAAAGCCAACACTCTACCCAACCATGAGCAATGGTGAAGCCAACACTCTACCCAACCATGAGCTCTGGTGAAGCCAACACTCCACCGAACCATGAACTCTGGTGAAACCAACACTCTACCCAACCATGAGCTCTGGTGAAGCCAACACTCTACCCAACCATGATCTCTGGTGAAGCCAACACTCTACTCAACCATGAGCTCTGGTGAAGCCAACACTCTACCCAACCATGAAGTCTGGTGAAGCCAACACTCTACCCAACTATGAGCTCTGGTAAAGCCAACACTTTACCTAACCCATGAGCTTTGGGGAAGCCAACACTTTACCAAATCAACAGCTCCAATATTGTTATTTTTTTATTTGTAGGGCAACGAAAGAGCGGGACGCGCGGCTGTCACTCGTGACCAAGTGGGAAGACTTCACAACAGCGCTGGAACAGAAGCACATACTACTGTCTCCATTCTGCGGCGACATCCCTTGTGAGGACAACATCAAGAAGGACAGTGCAAGGTACAGTATCACATTAAAATGTTAAGTAGACAAATAGTTTTAAAAACCAATAATTTAGTAATATGAATAAGTATTATCAATTACGTCGATTTATATATTATGTAGTAATAACATAGTATGCATATTAAGCCTTAATTGTACATATTTCACGCAACGGGCAAGAGAGCTATGTTCGGAGTTACTTTGCGTTGCCCTAGCTAGGATCCTACCTCACAATCTCTTATTACCATCTCGATATAGGGTAAGGGATTCTTGAAATTGCATAGTGTAATAACTATATTCATTCTTATGATTGTGAATAATTATGTTATTTTTGGTTAAATTGAATTATTTTATTAGTATAACCAATTAATCTAATGTCAGAGAAGCCACAGCTAAAATTTGTATTCTTTTCACAGGACTGAAGAAGATACAACTGCCGATGGCAAGGCTCCAGCAATGGGTGCGAAGTCTCTCTGTATACCGTTCAAGCAGCCACGTGAATTGACAGATGCTGACAAATGCATCTACCCAACTTGCAAGAACAAGCCCAAGTGGTTTACTTTGTTTGGTCGCAGCTACTAACAACCTACATTACTGAAAAAGCAATTTAAGAGCAATTTTTACAAAATAAAATAAGTTATTTGCATTTTATTGTTTTATTTTGGATTGGTTTCTTTAGATATTGGTACTAGGATATTGTGTAAATTTCAGTTTATTGAAGTTTGATCAGTAATATTCAATCCAATTCGTTGCTCATTGAAACGTTATTAGGTTCTTCAAAGTTCAGCAAGTTATCTTCAAGGAGTTGTATTCTTCGCTTTTTGGCATTCAATAACTGCACAAACTTGCCATACAGTGTTGTTTCTAAAGAAGTCTTGATGTTCACATACTTCTCCAACTCATGTTTAGATTTATCTAATTCATTAACTAGTTTTGTAGTTTGTGTGTGGAGTCCTTTCACATCGTTTTTAAGATCCAAGTTTTTCTTGAGTAAAATATCAACTAGCACGGTCTTGGGTTCAGGATTTACATCCCGATGTACGGGTACTTTACCATGGAGTACGTTGACGCCTTTAAACCGCCTTTTCCAACTAAAAGAAGCAGTATCTGTATCATCGAGGGAAGTCGTGAACTCGTAGGTAAAATTCTCATCATCACCGCTCAAGCATTTCTTTACATTTGATGCGTACATTTCTTCATTTTCATCGATATTATCTCTTTCGCGAAACTTTTGGGCGAACTCATTGGAATATCTGCCGGACCAACTGCAGTCTCCGTCAAATACTTGTATGTAAAACAGATCGTTCTCGTTCTGTTTCCATATCAGTTTGATATACACGTGTTTGTCTTGTGCTAATAATTTTGATACGTAAGTCTCAGCTGGCGTAATCAAATCCATTTTCTGATAATTTTTGGCTTATAGCCTGGGTGGTATAACAAAAACAAAATTTTTCAAAACAGATAACAAAATTATGTAAAAATAAACAAAACTGACAAGACTGCTTTTTTTAATTTTAACTCTTTTTGGCGTCACGGTAAATGCATTTGCCAATTCTTTAAAATAAAAATAACCTATTGAAATCTATTCAGTATATGGATAAGGTTATGAACACATGCAATATTGTTAAGGACACATGCAGGACTCACCTGCCAGCCTCACGTCGATTTTCTCTCTGAACTAAAAATTTAAATTTTTGAACTGGATCCTACATCACGCCAGCGTGGCAATCCTGCCTTTATAAAAAAGATGCAAAAAGCTCTTGCATTATCTTAACTTCGATTCAATTTATTCATGTAAAATGCAGCTTACAGGTTTATTCCTATGCGTTACATACAGTTATTATATTATATTAAGTATATTATAATTATTATTATACTGAATGTGCCATTAACGAGGCCAGAAAGTATACAAAATAGCAAAATAAATACAACGTACATATCTAAGTCTTACTTAAAAAAACTTTTCAACCTTAGCACTGCTTAAACTTCTCTGTCCTTTTCTAGCACGTGCAACTTCCCTTCAGTGAGAAGTTGACCAAGCGTCTTAAGCAGCGACTAAGTTTAAGCGGCGTTTTTAAGTAAGGCCCTAAACGACTAGTACTTCAATAAAAATAAAAGACCAAGGAATGAATATCAAGAAGGATGATGAAGGATACAAATTTTGGATGAATGAAAATGTAGCTGCCGCGTTTTTATTCATGTCGTCAGATTTTGCTAAGGCTGCTATTACACTAGTTTTCTGTCTCTTCGAAGTAACAAAGCCAACAGAAGTGTTTCCTCGTCGGAACGCATTCTGTTACCGACTATTAGGTACTGAGTTTATTGTACGTCGGTCGTCGTGAACTCGCCGCGACGACGTAGTGATTAGATTAGACAAGGCTTTCCAAGGAGCCTTGAAAAGACAACAATCAGACAGATTAACGTATTACAGAAAAATATGATAATATTAAACATTATTTTAAGCATAACAGCTTAGACGAGGAGCGAGGTCATAGACCACAGTATAGATATACGAGGAGCTTTCAAGAAAAAGGGAGAATGAGTATGTTGCCGGTACCTTTTATTAAATGTTAAAATTTTTGCTAGTTTGCCTCGCCGTTTCTCGCGTATTTCGTTACGCAATTTTTTTATTTGTTTTGACCAACACACCCAGTAACTTCTGCTCATGGCATAGCCGATCGCAGAAAGAAAAAGAAATAGCAAAAAAATAAAATAACAAAGAGCCCGTTACAGTAGCTCCATGGTCGAGATATTCTATCATGACCACCCCTTTACTATCCCAGAAAAGAGAGCCCATGATTTATCCGGCGGAACGACTCGCCTTAAATTTCTTAGGAGTTGGTGATGATGGCCTTTTCCAAGTCATAGATTATAATTTTGTTTCAGGATCGTAATGGTGAAGCCATGTTTCATTCATTGTTATGAATCGAGGCAAAAAACGATCAGGATCTTGTTATAACATTTCCAATGAAGCTCGAGAAATGTTTAGCCTGGTTTGTTTTTGTGCATCGGTAAGCATTCTGGGGACCCAGCGCGCGTATACTTTTTTATCCCCAAGCGTTCGTGTAAAATGCTATGCACACTACCAGTCGAAATCCTTGTTTCATCGGCTATAAAACGTACCGTGACACAACGATCTGCTAAAACAATGTTCTCGACGTTTTTTACCATTACTTCGGTCACTACCGTTATGGGGCGGCCCGGGCGAGGGTTATCTTTGGTGGATATTCTTCTACGTTTAAATTCGGCACACCATCAAGCAACTGTAGAATAAGTTGGTGCATTTACTCCTAAAGTATCCTGCAACTCTTGATTAGTTCGTTCCGTAGTGAAATTTTTCATGCACAGATACTTATACTCGTATTCATAATCAAACGGACTAAACTGACAGATTGAAATGTCACTTTTCAAAATAATGCTGTCTGCTAAAAAGTGCCGTTCAACATTTAAAGTGCTGCCAGTGGAAGTGCAGGTAGAAAAGGGAAAACATATTGTGTTAAAAAGATGTTCTGTAAATTGCTACACGGAAATGTGACATTATTTTCATGATTTATAACCTTAGAAAGACTGAAACCGCACAAAAGTAAGAAACTTCACCTTTTACAAAGACTCATATTAATATATCGAAGTAGTTCATGAGTATGAAATTATTAAGTTTGTTAGCATAACTTCATAAGTTAATAAAAAGTTTAAGTTTCTTAACATATGTTAATAAACTTAATATTTTTGTCCCAACACTATTAAAACTTTGCTAAAAAGTAGCAACACTCGAAATGTCAGTTTAGTCCATTTAATTAAGAATCCGAGTATAAGAACCGCACGTAATTCAATGTTTTCCATTTTCGACAACACGCTACGACAGACTGCAAACAAAAGACTTCCATTTTTTAAAAACAAAAGATATTCAAATTATTTCCTTTTTTAAAATCTTATCAATATTCCAGCTTTACCAGACAGTATTTACTTTTTTCGGTTCCAAAGAGTTTCTACCTCATTCTCACTTTAGAATCAAATGAACGCCCTACGTAAAAGCTAAATCATTCGTTTCATCGTTTGTATATTACACAGTACTCTGTTATCGTTTGACTTCAAACGCCCGAATCACACGTAATAATCAATACGTTGTAATCACGTAATCAAAAGAGCGCCCCTTCCCCCTACAGTACCTTCACGGTACGTACGGTACGCCTACGCTCAGATTGAGCATACCGCGTCTGCTGAGCTCCTAGTAAAAGTATTCTTTGCTGCTGAGCCTCAGAGCGATAGTCGCGCGTGCGCGCTGCGTCATTATCATTTAAAAAAAACAGAATAATAATATTATAATATAATTTAGACCATTTTTACTAAACTTAGAGAGAATCTGTTATTGATGAAATAAGTAGGTACCTATTATTTATTTTCATGGTATTTTTCACCATCGGCTTTTTGTGAATTAATTAGTACCAAGAATTTCTCGCACAAAGATCTTTCCATTTCCATTTTTAAACCTAAAAACTCTTCAGTGTCTTTTAAACATTTTTGATATTGCAACTTTACCGTTTTGTATTTATTTTCTAAATCAATAACCTTCTGTTTTAGGTGTTTATTTAAAGATATCAGGATTTCTATGAGATCTGGTTGCGTACTCTTTGACGAATTATCTATTTCCAGGGGCAAAAACCCTTCCATCACAAATGAATTATTTTGTTTACGCCTCCAGTAGAAAAAGCCACTTTTTAATTCGTAGCTATAGTCATTTCTGTCTTGAGTTAAACACCTTTTAAGGCTTTTGTAGTAGTCGCTTTCAGGCATTTGAAGATTTCTACTGAAGCCCGCCAGTCTATTAGATGAAAAATTTCCTTTCCAAAGTTTATTCTGTAAAAACAGGTACATTTCAAAAGAATTACTTTGCCATCCGACCATGAGGTAGCCTTGTTGGTCTTGAATGCTCAACTTGGTTACAGTGATGACTTCATCTAAATCCATGGCGGTCTGCTATTTGAATAGTGTAGGCTTCAGGAAATGTTAGTGCGACATAATTAAAACCGTAGTAAACTTATGTAGCTTACATTACGCTACTTTTTTAAATTGTTTATATAAAAGACAAATTAAAAACTGTTAGGCTAAAATAATCTTTTGACCCTTTTGACGTTTTGATTTGAGATTAGGTCAAAATAAAAAAAATACAATCAATCGTAGAGGGAGTATAATTAATGGTTTCTGTCTCTACGCAACCAATGATTGTTTTGAACGCATCCATGCCTTTTTTCTCTTAACTTTGTGCATTCTACGAGTACTGGCTTGGCTTCTAGTAAATTTCTCTGGTTGACTTAGACTCGACTGTGACAAATTTCGTGTGACTAAATGTAATTATATGACATATTTAAATTTGACTTGTGATGATAGTAAACTTGAAAATGCATAATACTTGATACTGGCAGAATGCACAAAGTGCAATGTTAAAAAAGTTGAAAAAAAACCTTTATTAAGTACAACAAACTACAAAGACTACTTAGCCTACTACACAAAAAAAAACAAAAGGATTGTATTCAGACCGATGAAAGTCTAGAGACAATCCAAATGCTCAAACCCACTACCAGTCGGCAGCGTACCCAGCATGCTGGCGGCATTGCCACGCTGGATGGCAATGCTTATGCGTTGAGCCAAATAAACGCCAGCATTTTGATCACGCGTCGCGTCGACCAGGCGCTCGGATATGTTTTTGAAAAGATGATGAGCTCCCGGTCCCCACGGACCCAATGTCTCAACACCAAAAGCTCCAAAAATGTAATCTCTGTCGAGGTGAGCATACTTGCGTCGCTTGTGCTGCTCCGCCGAATTTGCCGCCGCACCAGCCCTACTCTTGCTGCGTTCCGTAATGCGCTAAAAGTGATAATATCGCGAATCCGACCAAATTTAATAGTCACAAAATATCAGGGCTTTGATTTGGTTGAGTAATACTTCTGACTTTGGTCGGATTCGCGATATTATCACTTTTAGCGCATTACGGAACGCAGCATCTGTCGGTCTTACCTAAAAATAATGTATGTGACAAATTGACAATGATATGACAAAGACTACTCTTTGCAACGTTTGCAACCAAATGCGCAGCATTCATAGAGTAAGTAAATACTACGTAATAGGCAGTTTGTTTTGGCGTAGTATTTACTTACTCTATGGTTTTGGCAGGAACGCGAAAAAAACATGTCGCTGCATTGTATTATTTTCCAAAACATGTGTTGTTTCGAGTGTTAATACCTTAAAATGGTGGTGTTTTATTCATTAAGTGCTGATTTACGCGCACGAGTGTGGACAACTGATATAATAAAGTGAAACTTGTCTTTGCATGTTGTTTCCAAAACTCCGAAGAAGCTTGTAGTAAAGTTGCCACGACTTTTCTAAGACTTGAGTGGACTTGACTGTGACTTACTAAGTGTGACTTTGGCTGTGACTAACTTGAATTGACTTGAATTTCATCGAAAACTTGATAAATATTAAGATACTTGACACTGGCAAATGCACAAAGTGCGACGCCATAATCCTCCTAGGAGGAAAGAAAAAGAAATGTCCATGGTCTAACGTCAAAGTCAAAAGTATTCATTGTCATTCACAGTGTTGCCAACTCAGCCCCTTCGGTGCTAGATCTAGCCCTATTTCGACTTGTTCAGCTCCAAAAATAATGATTTAGTCCCTAGCCCCAAATCTAGCCCTCATTTGACCTAAAGAAAACTATACATTTACCTATTTTGAAAAAGCCTCATGAGGGACGCAACGAATTCAACGAAGACTCATCTGATGAAGACGCCAACATATAAACTGCTTAAAATAAACATGTTTTTTCAGGTTTTTAAAAAACAAGATAGATAGATAGATAGATTAACTCTTTATTGATTGATTGATTGGTTGATTAACTCTTCAAGCTGGTTGTAAATTTTTGAAATGTCAATAAACAATAACATATCCGAAATTTTGTATTTAATTTTTAAACTACACATAAAAAAAAAATTATAAATTATTTTAAAGAATCAAGTTCTTTTCGTAATGAATTAGCTATTTAGCCCATTTTTTTTTTTGGGCAAATCTAGCCCTTTTTTGAATTTGATTTAGCCCTAATTCCTGATAACCAGTTGGCAGCACTGGTCATTCATTTTTCCTTTTCTTCCTTTATTAGTATTACTTACTCTATGTCCCTTTTTTATCCTATTCTATTCTAAATTCTGTTTAATTTTAATCCTATTCTATTCTTTGCCCATGGCCCATGGTCCACATGGTATTGATGGTTATTACGTTACTTACTCTATGTTGATGGTATAGAGAAGATATTTGTTTGATTTGAGGATTTTTTTCGGAGTTTTAGTCTATTCTAATCAAAAACAACATGAGCAGCAGCGAAGAAAATGACAACAACGATTCTTCTGCTGGTGAAGATCAAAATGACAATGAAAGGGTCTGTACAAAAAGCAATGCTAATTTTCATTTCTCAAAGCTGAACTCTGGAATATCTTGTCACTATTACTTACCTAAAAATGTTTGAAAAACATTCTAGACTGCCATCAGGTCGCAGCTATCGACACTATCATTTGAAGAACTGCAGAAGCTAAAAGAAAAGGTTGGCGCAAAGGTTTATAAAGAGGCACTCTTTGGAACCAAGGATGAAGCCGAAATAGTAGCAAAAAAAGTATATAAAAGGGAAAACAAGAACAGGCCACGCGAGATGAGTGCTAAAAAGCCCGTGCCTTTGAGAGCAGCTTTACCTAAAATTAAGCATAAGGAAATCCGCGACCCTCGGTGAGTAAAATCTATCTCAGTATTTAAAATAAGTAGGTACTTAAATAGTACAACTCTGCTTAAATAGGAGCTGCACCCTTATCATGGACGTTCGCGATTCTGATTGCGATAGCATGCCATCCCGTTCGTACCAACTTACTCGCGTTATGCGTCCTCCCGCTCGCGCACGGTGGCAATCAGAATCACGAACGTCCATGATAAGGGTGCAGATCTGCTACATAATAAATTTAATGCAAGCTTTAACATCCCATTACTGGGCTATATCTTGGCAACTTCGTGCGTGACCCGCCTGCAGGGCGACAGACGTTGGGGGAAGCAAGGTAGCGTCATAGATTAGATAACAGTAAATGTGACTTCATGCAGAGTTATGCTAACGCACGGCTACACACGTAGAGAAAGTACTGAGTATTTACTGGATATAAACCCAAATAAAGCTTACAAAACATCGCATTTCTGTGTGACGTTCATATTCTTTCTTGTATTTTCGTCTTTGTAGTTACTATCATTCAGAAAAATTCATCATTTCACAACAAATAAACTTTTCCGAAGGTTTCCAAACACTTCATTGAAATGTTTGGTCTTAACCAAAGCTTGAGCTTGAAGCTTGAAGAATGTTTGGGTTGGCTTATTTATCTTTAGAGAGATTTTCAGATAGAAAATCTCATGTGTATGCTTTAGATTTCAATATGGAGTTGACAACCTGTCTAACCGCGTCGAGAGCACGGCGCCGACTATTACGTAGTATTTACTTACTCTATGGCGCCGACTGCCGGTTTTGATGCACGGTGCGCGAGTTGCCCTTCCCCGTGACATTACCCGCCCGCGACATTACCCGCCCGCACTAACATCCAGATTACCTGGCCCCCGCCAACGTGTGTCAACCCGCAGGAGGGTCACGCACGACGTTGCCAAGCTATAGCTAATCCATGATGGGCGATCGGGCAATACTCCATACTGGCACAGTGGCGGATTCATATGATTATGGCTATTAGATTTCTTCTCTGTACATATTCAGGTTTGCTCACGACGTTTTCCATCACCGGAAAGCCAGAGGTATGAAAGAAAAGCAGTATGTTAATTTCAAATTTCTTAATGAATTAAGCGCTCTCGCCCTGTGACTGGATGTCGAGTTTCGGGACAACCTGTATGAATATACTGAGTGTAATGTCACATTTATTAAACGTGACATTGAATGGGAAACTTTGTGAATGACTATGTTCATTCCTTGTTCATTAATTAAATTTTTATTAATTTTGAATACTTCAGTGTAGGTCACATTTTCAGTTTCTGGTCTTGCAATGTAGTCAATTTATATAATACTGATTCATATTTTTTATTATTAATAATTTCAATCTAAAACAAATACACTGCAAATGTAAAGAGTGTATTCTGTTTTGTGTATCAAATGAATAAATAAATACCTGACATAATTATGTGTTCATATCGTAAAAGTTTAAAAGTGTAAATTCCGTTTTTTTTTACTTTGTCTTCTACAACAAACTACAAAGACTAATTAGCCTACTACACAAAAAAAAACAGAAGGATTGTATCCAGACCGATGAAAGTCTAGAGACAATTCAAATGCTCAAACCCACTACCAGTCTGCAGCGTACCCAGCATGCGGTCGGCATTGCCAAGCTGATAGCAATGCTTATATGTTGGGCCAAATAAACGCCAGCATTTTGATCACGCGTCGCGTCGACCAGGCGCTCGGATATATTTTTTAATAGATGGGCTCCCGGTCCCCACGGACCGAATGTCCGGCTCAAATATGTAACCTCTGCCGAGGTTAGCATATTTGCGTCGCTTGTGCTGCTCCGCCGAATTTGCCGCCGCACCAGCCCAACTCTGTGTCTCAGGAAGATGAGACGTTGCCAAAGTATTGTCCCATACAAAGGGCCGTCCCAACTTTCGTATTATGTAGGTTACTTTTTATCCAGGAAAAATATGTCCATATCTCACAAGAAAATTGCAGGTCGCTCTAAATTTCATATAATGTTTTATGCCCACCAGATTTGATCCACTATGCGGCGAATTTGACAAGAAACAGTTCTCTGACAACTACAGCTTTCTAACGGAACAGCGTATGAAGGATATAAAAGCCATTCGAGCAGAACTGAAAGAAAGCGAAGACCCTGAGAGGCAGACCAAGTTACGTAGACTACTGCAGAGATTAAACGACCAACACAAAGACAGTAAGAAGGGCAAGAAAGAACGGGAACTAAAGGAAATGAAGAAGGAACAGGTTAAACAAGAGTTCATGGAAGGCAGGAAGCCACAGTTTAAGAATAAGTGTAAGTATATTAAAGAATGCATGTATGTTTTAGTAGTGGTGGGACTCTACAGCAGAGTCCGCCTGGGGAAGTACTACACCTTAACAGACAAATACTGAATTTCAACACTGTTTGATAGAGGCACATCAGCATAATGCTGCTTGCCTATCATTAAATAAATAAACCTTTGCCAGTTATTCAATCGCCAAGGAGAAGTGTGCAAGCATTACTCTGTTTCGGTATGAAGGGCAATGTTACCATAAATTAATGTGCATGAAGGGATTTCACATCTAATACCTCAGGGTGACAAGCGCAGTGCAGTGCTGTGCAGCGCAGGATTGTATAATCGTCATCATCAGCCCGGAGACGTCCACTGCTGAACGAAGGCCTCCCCCTTAGACCGCCACATACGACAACCTGCCATTTGCATCCACCGGTTGCCCGCGACTTTTACAATGTCGTCGGTCCACCTATATATATATAGATGGGAGGCCGCGCCTACGCTGCGTCTTCCGGTTCGCGGTCGCCACTCAAGAACCTACAGCTCTCACTTATGTATACATTTCTATTATTTCAGCTGAAATGCGCGTCGAAGCCCTAGTGAAGCAATACGAAGACTTGAAGAAGGAAGGAGACGGCCGGGTGCAGAGACATCTCAAGCGCCGCCAGCAGAAGGTCAAGAAACGATCACATAAGGCGCCCACGGGGGTCAGTTGATGGACAATATAATATTGTAAGAAAATTTATTGATTTTTATTGTGTAACATCCATAAGTATATTTTATAGGAAGCAGAACACAATCCTACTAATATTATAAATGCGAAAGTTTGTTGGTGTGTTTGTGTATGTTTGTTACATTTTAACGCCAAAACAGCTAAAAAAAACGTTTTTTTGATTTTTTTATAAACGGATTTGGATGAAATTTGGTATAGATATGGAGGTAGCTTATTCCTTAGAATAAAACATAGGCTACGTTTTATCCCAACAATCGCGGGTAAAACCGCGAATTTTAATATTTTGAGCTATAAGTAATATTCAGTGCAAGTTACTTTGTACTCTATTTGTGTGCAGTGCTTGCATATTCCACTGTACCGCCTGGCTCTTTGACGTCACGCGGCCGCTGCTGGCGTGCCAATACTCTATACTCAATTTGTTTATTGCTGTTATAAAGGATATATATATATAATAATAGATAATAGCCACTGTGGCGCGAGAATATTGCGGGAAATAAGACGTAACAAACATATGGTCCATTCCATTATGAATACACAACCACACACCCCTACACACGGACAATACTTACAGACTAACTCGCATTTATAGAGGTAATATCAGTGATAGTTCAGGAGATACAGGTCCTATGAGGCAGCACATGAATTATACTATAACAGTAAAACCGTAGACTTCTAAAATATCCTTCTTATTCGTAGTTGGGTAAATATAAAAAGGAGTTTTGATCGAAAACACCTCGGATCAAAGAGCTTCCGCAGGTAGCAATTGAAACAAACTTGTGACTAGAATTAATCTTTTATTTAAATGGTAAAAAATGCTGTAAATTTTATACAAATTATATGTAATATTATATGTCAAAACTTTAGCTAAGCTAAGATACACTGGTTTTCGTAAATGTTTAGTTCCCTCATTAAAGACGAAGGGAGTATTTTCGTTAGGATGAGTTTACTGGGTGGCTTAAAGGTCTAAAACACCGTGTATTTAGGTAACTTTACCCTGAATCAGAGTGGGAAGAAAGAGCATAGAGGTGGCCACGCTCACCCTGAATATCGGGCCCTAAATAGGCAGTGCAAGAGGTTTAGCAGATGATGCTCCAAGGCTCATCGATGTAGTAAATGTGCATGGTGACAGTGCCTGGGCTGTCAGCTAGCTCGTACAAGCATTCAGGGCCGTACGGGACGATCGCCTGAAATGACACATGTCTTTTATAACAGTTATTTACATACATAATATATAAATTGTAATGTAACTCTTAGCAACAGGGTTAATTCTTTAAATATTTTCTGGACAGAGGAATTCAAAATAGTCTCACTGTAAATAGGATTCTGCACCGAACACTATTTTAGTGTTGTAGGTACAAACATATTGCTATCTCAGCGTTACCCACAGCCGCCATGTGATAGAGAAAGCTGCTGCTCGTGAGATTTATACTTTTTTTTTTTTTATAGAATTTACGTTACGAGACAAACCTCTTTTCACCCCCTAAATTGTAACAAAATGTTTAGTTACCGGTGTCAATCGCTCGAATATGATGTATTTTAGGCTTATACGTTTTATTATTTTCAAAATAGTTTTTAATTCCTGTAAAATAATTACTTTTACTAGTTCAGTTCACTAGTTATAGTTTCAGCGCATAAACATAAAGAAATGATGAGGTAAAGATGAGAAAAACTATTTAAAACTGGATAAAGTAGACGTATAAGTCATAGTATATAATGTGTTGATTGACATGAACCGAAATCGGACAGTATTTAGAGGTAGAAAATAAGGTTTCCTTGTTGTATGGACAAGTACGCGGTATACGATCCTCTTAAGGCTGGACAATATCCAATAAGTCTCACTTTTACGACAGGGGGAAATCAAAAAACCTCACTTTTACGACAGGGGGAAATCAAAATAGCCTCATATAACGACAGTTGGAAATCAAAATAGCCTCAATTTTACGACAGGGGGAATTCAAAATAGCCTCACTTTTACGACAGCCGCTGCTGGTCGTTCGAACCAGTCTCGCTTCTCGCTGTGGAGCTCCAGTTTGCCGAAGGTGAGGAAGCCGGTCGCGATCAGCTCCCCATTCTGGACCATCGGGAACCACGGGTACATCTGGTCGTCCGTGCACTCGGTCGACGTAGTCATGTTGTAGTAGTAGTGAAGCCCTGACAATGACAAATATATGACTGATATTTTTTATTGCCTCATAAAAATCTGACCTTGCATGGAGACGATCAACGGAAAAAGTATCCAAATCTATTTAAAAAGAAAATAGTGATCTTTTTAATTGTATGCTAGACTGACAACGCGCTATATAGGTATGATGTCAGTTCTACAGCTGCTTAAAAATTCAACATTACACGCTTTGCATGAAAGGGACAGAGCGTCTCCTCTCAAGCTCTACCAAATAATTTAAACGCTTATATTGCAGAACTTTACTAGCCGACTCCAGGATTTTGTTCTGTATACATAAATTATACGTACCTATTATTCACCAAGTATTTAATGAAAATAATCAGAAGCTAGTATTAAACCGTATTAGATTATTTTTTTGCCCCACTAGCGCCAGAGAGTTGTTTTGGTTTGATGCTAGCAACGTAAAAAAAGTTAAAGTATTAAGTATTCAGTTTTATGTTATTATTAAGTATTCTATCAGCTATCTGGTTTCCATAATACAAGCTTTGCTTAGTATGGGGCTAGATGGCGCTGTGTGTAAAATGTCGCCCAACTTTTTTTATTATTTTTTATTATAGGGCTGACGAGACACTAATGCACCATCGAATATTTCAAAGCAATGAACGCTAAATAATGCATCGATGTTCTGGACTTTGCTTTATTATTCAATGTTCTGGGTATCTCTGCAATGGTCATAGGCAGGAATAGGCCACCAGAGAACGTTTCGTTTTTCTCAATTACTTGTTACCACAAAAAAACCCGATAGAATTGCTTGTCGGGTTCAAAAGTCCCAATCGCTCTTTGTCGAAGTCACTCACCCATCCAGGAGATGCAAGCCTGTTCAGTGAACACGTTCTCGCTAGCGATGTCAGTTTCCTGAGTAGAGATCTTCTCCAGTTTTTTGTCGGTGCCGGTGACCCAGATGGCGCCGGCTTGGAGTGTGCGAGTTGAGTCGCGGGACGCTAGACGCTCTTCCTTGCTTATTGCTAGAAACTCTGGAACAAAACGAGGAATATTTAATATCCTTTTTTTTTTGTAAAAAATACAGCAAACATAGTTCCACCTTTATTATAAGTAGCTTGAGCATATCTGCAACATAAATTATGTTGTTGATGAGTTTCCAACCTTTAATAGTTCATGTAAAGAGCTTCGCAAGAAAGACAATTTTCATATCTTGCTAGTGCGCGTAAGAAATGAGAATCAGAATTAGTTCGATAGGATTTCCAGATTTGCAAAATGTGGGAGTGGATCTTATGAAAGTTTTGGAAAGCCTAATGAAGCTTGTGTATGTGACAGCGAACTTATTCATCGTCATAATTGTAGCTCAGCGTATTAGCAAACCGAGGTGGCAGTGGGACTGGCATATACTGTATCAGAACCGATATCACATTACTTCACATCAACAGCTGGAAGACGTCCACTGCTGGATGAAGGCCTCTCCCTTAATAGGGAGGGGTTGCCATAATCCCCACGCTTGGCAGGTGGCTTGGGGATCGCAGAGTGTTACCACCGTACGTGTTAGAACCGATATCATGACATACTAATGCGTAGGCGAAAGACGTCCGCCGTCGTCGCTGGAAACGAAAGCACAGAAGAAATAATTACATCTCTATGATTATTTACCGTGATTATGTTGTGAAACGAGCTGCCGATATTTCGGCGCACTTGCATGCACCATGTTCAAGGACAGACAAGTTCCGGAGCTCGTTTCACAACATAATCACGGTAAATAATCATAGAAATGTAAACAACCGTTTAAAACACTATTTTAGTAGAAAAATCTCAGGGTGACGAGCGCAGTGCAGTGCGGCGCAGGATTGTGTTCGCAAGTTCACAATTCTAGCACTGCTACTCTTAGTGGCAGGCGTGACGCTTACCACCAAGCGAATGTCTAGCTAGTCTCGTCACTAGGACGTATTAAAAAAATACATTTTCTAAAGTTAAAGATCGGGCTTAGTGGTGTACCTACCTAGGTATATGTCTAGCAGTGAACTAAGGTAGACCGATAATGCTAATGATTATGACGTCTGACGTGCTTTGTAGAAGTTACCTTCATCAACGAAGTATTGCTGGAGCGTCCAGAAGAGCTTGCACTCCCCATCAACGGCAGTGTTCCAGGAGGTGAAGCCGCGTTTTTGCCAGTCGAACACATTCTCTGAGAACTCCAATTTCGCTAACTGGAAAAAAATGCAATATGTATAAAGAAGATAGTGTGTCATGATAGCCAAGCTCATGTTGTTGTCAAGGTACTGGCAGAAGTTGGAGAAAGATGGAAGTTACTCCACCGACAAGAGCCGGGCTCTTAAGGTCTCTATATTCCAAAGATGGCCCTCGAAAAATCAATGTTATTTAGTCAATGCCAACAAATATATAATATTACAGACGAACATCCGCCTTAGTAACTTCTGTGGTTGAAAACACAATTAATTATACTTCCCTAGATAGAAAAATACCAAAACATTTTAAAAGTTTTTAAATATATATGTCCTAACGAACTGTACACGCAACTTCGTTTGCGTGAAGCGTTATACTCGGATTCATAATTAAACGGACTAAACTGACAGATTGAAATGTCACTTTTCAAAATGATGCTGCCACCAAAATTTCACTTCAATACTAAATACAACTCCATCACGTCTACTCACAGCAACTTGAAGGCCGGCGATGTAGTCGGTGTCATCGTACAAGGCACACAGGACCTTGTCCGACGGGCAGTACATGACGAGCTGGGGGAGAGGGCCGCGGGGGCGGCGGGCGCGCTTCCAGCCCTCTGCTTTGGCTTCCGACAGCGTTTTGGGGATGTCGTAGAAGTACGTTTCCCCAGCGCTAGGGTCCAAGCCCATGTCGAATTTGACTACCAATAAAATAAGTGTTAATGTATACAATACAATGAACATGCAATTCTCTATCCATCAATCGTGATCAATCAATCATGATTTTTGGTTGGAGTGTAGTGCGCGCTTGTGTTTGTCTGGGTGGTGTGTGCCTTTTATAATGTACCTACTTATGTGATAGATGAGATACTTATCGAAATAAGTACCTACTTCCTCGTGTAGGATAACGTAGGGAAAGTCTTTCTTTTCAGAAGCAAGTTTTGTTTGGTCGGGTTTTATTAAATGTTGAAAATGTCTAGCCCATAAAACGCTAATAAAGATATAATATGTGTCGCGTAGATTTCGCTGCTCCGCAAATTAATTTTTTATTTTTATTTTCATAGCACCTCTGTTACTTTCTATTTCCAAAACATTATCGGCCTTACTTAAAAAAACTTTTCAACCGTTAGTCACTGCTTAAGATGCTTTGCCATATTCTCTCTGACGTGAAGTTGCACGTGCTAGAAAAGGACAGAGAAGTTTAAGCAGTGACTTCTTAGTCACTGCTTAAACTTCTGCTTCTTCTTCTTAGAATCGAGATTATTTTAGGTAAGGCCGTATGTACCTAGTATGGACCTGTAACAGATGTTGCCAATAAATTGATTATGATTATGATTATGGCCTTATACAAGTTATGAATTATGTGTAATTGTGTAAAATCGCTAGAATTTTATATAAGTTAGAAAATCAATTTACAAATATTTGTGAAAGAAATAATATAAGTAGGACATAATTATGTAGGAAGCCAAAACAAGTTTTAAAATAAAAATTTAAACAGAATACTTTTTAGTTTAAATTGAAAGCGGTTCAACTTATTATTATCAAAGATATATAAATTATCAATGTCATCATCATTTGCCTTAAACAAGTAAGTAAGTTTTTTTAAGTTACCTAACTTAAAAAAAACCTACTTCTAGCTATTATGGGCCCACCTCGAGAGTAATAAACAAACCAAACAAACAACAAACCCATAAACAAAACCATAACCATAATAACACCGTCAAGTCTAACTCGTTCTTGCGACTCGGACAACGAGGGTCCCGTACCACCACAAGTACTAGGTAATCCGCGATAGTAATGAATAGAATAGAATAGAATAAAATTTTATTGTTCATAACTGTGCTTACAAGGTCTTAAAGTTAATTTGGGTATCAACAGTTATTATCCTTACGGACGTACAATAATTAAAAGCTAATTTGCGCATTACATAAACAAGTGATTAAACTGACTTGTATATATGTCAAAATATTCATTTAGTCGAAAAATACCTTATTTATGAGCCATTTTTTTAAACACTTCTTAAATTTATTGCCATGTAAACATTTAATATCTATTGGAACATTATTATAGATTTTTATTGCAGTTGTGTATGCACTTTTATGGAACATTGCGTTTTTAACTTGAGGCATACATATCTTTAACCGATGCTTCGGACGTAAAGTTTCGAAACGTGTAGATTTTTACTCAAAAAAATAAATGTTTTTTTTTTAACAAACAAACAGATCTCTAGAATATATATGCCGGTTAATGTTAACATAAAATTTTCTTTGAAGATATTTCTAACAGTTTCTTTGCTTTGTAGTTTGTAGATGGTTCTAATACATCTTTTTTGCATTAAGAATGTAGATTGTACGTCTACTGAATTTCCCCAGATTATAATACCGTACGTTAAATGAGGGTAAACGTAGGCGTAGTATGCACTTTTTGCAGTGTCTTTATTTGCAATACTACTTAACATGGATAGAGCGTAACTGTATTTTGAGATCTTTGCATTTACTTGGGATATGTGTATTTTCCAGTTTAGGTGAGTGTCTAGTGTAACGCCTAGAAATATTGTCTCAGTTATTTCATTTATTTTGACATGTCTATTTACAATGTTTAATTGGACAGGGGAAGCTTTGTAGTTACGAAATTGCATACGTGTTGTTTTTTGAGTATTGATTTTTAAATTTATAGATTCAAGCCAGTTAGTTATTTTGTTAAGTGTATTATTCACTTCAGCTTCTAATTCTGATTTATTTAGTTTTTTTGTTCTATGTAAATTGTTGCGTCATCTGCGAACATGACACATAGATGTTTGGTAATCAATGGCAATTCATTTATGTATATTAGAAAAAGTAAAGGGCCAAGAATACTTCCCTGAGGTACTCCCATTAACACTTTTTCTGAATCCGATAGAATTTGTTCGACTGTTTTGGTAGACTTGTTGTAGTAATCTATAGCAGTTGTTTGAGTTCTGTTTGTTTAAATAACACTTGAAAGTTCAGTGAACATTTCAACGGGCTATCTATTACGATTCACGAGATTATAGATCAGTAAAGACCGGAAAGACAGATGGACAGACAGACAGACACGGTAGGCGGCTTAATAATAGGGTACAATTGGATTCTCTTTAGGTACGGAACCCTAAAACAACCTAAAACTAACTACCGCTAACTGCGGAATTTCAAAAAATGTGTGGTGAAAACTTATTACGAAACGTTTGCGAGTTTTAACACCCACAGCGCTGCTGGGTGTTTTAGCCAATTTTAGGGCATGACTTGGACTTGACCATGATTTTATTTTATGACTTATGACCTGATACTATCAAAAACTTGTAATATGCATATACTTGAAACTGGCAGAATACATATGGTGCGAACCCAAAAAATAAGAAAGAAAAAAACGCAGACACCTATGTACTTACTTATATAAGAAAAGGCTTAAACTTTTATGTGATTACTTTTCTCCGTAGGTTTTAAGGTGCAAAGAATATGGCCTAAGAAAAGGTTTTAACTAGTTTGTAAAACTCCTTTCTACAATCTTCAAATGGTAAATTTGATTTGTAGTCCTCCAACTTATTTGTAATGTTGGTCAAATGCAAGAACTGAACAAATTCAATGCAGCTGACAGTTTTCTTCAAAACCTACGCTCGTGGCTCCCTTGTCCATCTACAGAGATAAGTTATTACGTAGTATTTACTTACTCTATGGGATAAGTTAGCTGTACAATTGTAAGAAGCAACTGCGATCAAAACCGTCTAAAAACTAACGAACAAAACATTTGCGCGTATTAACGGCGTAGAACGCCATCTACAAACAAAATAACCATTTCAGTTTTGGCTCAATTTAATCTATGCTTTAATCAATTATTTATCTAATCCTATAATATTAAAATTAATTTGGTTTTGGCTTGAGAAATGACGACATTTCTACAAATTATACATTTTCAGAGTTTTCCCGTAATTCCCCGTTTCCCGTTTCTTGCCAAATTTCATGAGTCTAGGTCAACGGGAAGTAACCCTATGAATTTTGATTTAGTTCACTCTAAAAAACTCACAAAAATGGCCGTATTTTTTTATTGCGTTGACTTAGAAGTTTGATTTTATTTTACAGCACCATGGGACCGTGGACTTACTTATTTGATATTAATTTCAACTTAATATCTCCACGCGTTCCAGAGAAAAAGGGTCTTGACAGACAGACAGACAGACAGACGGACAACGGAGTGATCCTATAAGGGTACTTTTTTTCCTTTTGAGGTACGGAACCCTAAAAAAAATAACTACAGAAGAAAATAACAAGAAGAAATGATCATTAATAATTTTAAAAACTTGTCATTTCAAGAAGTGGTCATTAAGAATTGGTCTACTAAAAGTGGTAATTTTCATTTTGTGGTCCTAAACCGCCTAAACGCTTTTCTTGGTTCAGATATCTCTATGCCAATAAAGGAAGGGATTATATAAAAATGTTCTATTTTAGCAAAAGTAAAAACACGTGCATTTTGATGATTAAGCATAGAGTTTCCATGATAAGACAATGTGTATCAAAATAGTCATTTGATAAGGTACTGCGTGATACCCCTCGTATGATCGCTGCCAAATCGTTGTTAATCTTTTAATCCGTGTACCTACGTTATAGAAACATCTTTCGATGTAAAGTATAATAAATATCATCATCATCATCAGCCCGGAGATGTCTACTGCTGAATTAAGCCCTCCCCTTAGACTGCCACACTGCACGACAACCAATGATTTCTATGTCTGGAAGAGTAAACAAGTTGGTCACTTCTCCATAGAAACGCGGTAGTTTTACTACTCCACTATGTAATTTTGTAGGTCCAAGACTAAGTATTATATCGATTAATCTTTTCATTATCTAGGATTGTAAATTATTACAAAAGTAAAAAGATAATAAACATGAAAGTTATGAGCCAGGAAAAATCTTGTATTTTAGCTCAATTTTAACGCCACATTGGACGTAAATAAATAACATAAGGAATACGAAAACTCTAAAATATTTTATCTAGCGGCATAGTTTAGTCCATAAACATTTCAAATAACTTAAGTTGGAATAAATTAGCTCAGAGTTTATTCAACCACATTACTGCAGCCAAAGGTCGAAAAAAATAAATTTGCGCGCTCATTTATCTTTCTTTCTCCCTTTCCCACAGTTTGTTTGATGAAGAGAGCATGGTTTTTAGCCGCGCCCACCGATGAGTTCGAGCCGTCAACTTGTCGATCCTTAAGAAATCGTAAGACTAATAAATTCTCTTTGACAAATGTTAACGCCATGCTCTCGGATTTCGCGATCACTACGTGCAGCGCCAGTAAGGCGCGGTAGAAGAAGCGACTTACCTATTGCCTAAAAATAAAAGTTTTTGTGTAAAATTAAGCAAGTTTAGTTCAAATTTCAATGTTGACGTACCAGTCATAAGAAACGCCACCTTTTTTTTTACTGGACTTCGAAATTAAATTCGTACAACCATTCACCACACAGTTTGGCATTTTGCACTCAAGTAATCACGTCGGACGTGTGTCGCAGACTGTGCCGGCATCGGTGTCAATGCGTTTCTTTGACACCGACGAATGGGCGATGTTTCAAACTGTCCTCCAACCCGTCCCTACTTTGTGTCTATGACGACAACCTATTATAATGCATCCACCGGTTGCCCGCGACTTTCTCAGTGTCGTCGGTTCACCTAGTTAGGCCTACCCACGCTGCGTCTTCCGGTTCGCGGTAGCCACTCAAGAACCTTTATTCCCCATCGGTTAGGGTCTATCCCACTAGTCCCATCGTGTTGTCTCGTGATGGGCAACTGCCACTATTTTGACCCAGTAGTCCCATGGGGAAAAATTACACCATTACTTAATTTATTTTTCGTCTGACTTGACCAATTGAGATGTTGAAGGAGATCCCATTATTGGAACATGAATTTATATCTAATATACTTAGTCTAACTAAATTGGCTCTTTGACGAATATCCTCGTTCCGGTTTTATCGCGCTAATTAATTAATTATACTTTTTCGTATAAGATACCTTGTAAGTGTGTTGTTGTTTGTTGTTGATAAGAGTTCTAATTATACTATTACTTGGTAGGTATGACTTGCCTACAACGCATGTTTTACGCGACTGCCCAAATAAAGAGTAATGTTTTCAGGATTCATGCGAGTTTCTTTATTCCACCTTAACTTCTAAATGTCTGTATAAATGCACCAACTGCGACGCCATATTCCTCTTATATAGGAGGAAAGAAGAAACTTAAATGCCTGAATAGATTTGGTTGCTTTTATTAAGAGGATGCGAGTACACCCAAATAGGCTTCATTCGGGTTAATGTTATGCCTAAAGTACAAATTCGACAGCGCTGAAAAAAATTTATGTTAATCTAGATCATGTTTCTTAGTTGGCTATTGTTTCGAAAACACGTTTGCGAATAATTTTCTCGATAGAAAAAAATCGTAAAATGATCTCTAAAAAGGTCAATTTTTCTTTGCATTTTTGTATGAAGACACATACCCAAAATTAGCAAAGGTTACGAGTAATACTTTAATCTATCTTACTATTGACCTAGTTTTTTTTCTTACGCAATAGCTTTATTGCAATTAATTATTTTCCAACAAAATTACTGTACGAAACGTGGCGCAAGCGCGCCGGCTTCGCTTTTTTTATCTATGTAATTAGACAGAGACCACATACGCGCGGAGGATCAGCTATTGTCAGCGTCTTAAGTACCTATACCCAGTGACAATGATAGCACGAATGGACGGGAAATAACCGCACGGATTTTGAAGACTATATATTGAGCGCCAGCTCTCCACTCGCGTCAGTTCAGTCGTTTAGTCATACTCTGCCTTTGCGACATGCGAGCCGTACCTACTATACAACAATACAAATAAATCCAAATTAGACATCATGTGCAAAAAAAAGCCCAAAAAAAACAAGCCCAAGCCCAAGTGCCCAAGTGTAATAATAACACTACCAATATTCGCAATAAACATTTGGGGATCACATTCCACAAGTAAATACACTTTACTTAATCACTGTATTTGGTCACAACTGCAATGAATTTCAATAAATATGCTAAGGTAATCGCCATTTTGAGCTGAACGTAATGTTATGAGACAGCGAGACTTCGAGAATCCTTCGTCAACCGCGGTCGTGAATGTTCGAGATTCGAAAGCAATAGACAAATACATATGTTCTCGTTTAGTCATGCAGTAATTAGATTTGCTATCTCTATTTTCCGGCAAATGTAATATGCATAGTTTTAGTACGTAGTACTATTATTATTATTGTGCTTTTAGCTAGGCTATGCTATGCTTGATTGTGTTGACTTGTTAATTTTGAACGATTTGCAAGCGCTGGGCCTGTCCATTCCATTATTACCGTCGCTGTATGAGTAGGTACGTAACTCCTTGTACCGAGTATCATATGTCCCGTGCCTAGGTATATAGGTGTTGATAAAGAGCTTACTCCTCCAAGAGGTGGGTTAGGTACTTACCACGAAGACCGGGTTCGGACCCTCCTGTAAACAAACATTATAATTAAGTACAGAAGTAAACAGCCTCGAGGCTTTAATTCATCATCAGCCGGAAGACGTCCACTGCTGGACGAAGGCCTCCTTATTAAAGAAGGATTGCCATAATCCCCACGCCTGGCAGGCGGCTTGGGGATCGCAGAATGCATACCACCGTTAACTAAGAGGACGGGCAGCAGCCCGCCCTCCGGTGGTTCTGAATGCAGTTTTAGGACATACCCAGGTCCAGAGGCTTTAATTAAAAGCTCAACTAAGCTAAGCTAAATCTAAACTTAATAAAAAGCGTCTGCAACATTTTTCCACCACTGACCAAAAAAAAGAGTGTAATGCATTCAGGGCTTATATGTAATGTATGTTTCTTTATTCCACCATAACTCCTAAGTGCCTGTAAAAATGAACCAACTGCGACGCCATAATCCACTTAAGAAGAAAGAAGAAAAAATGCCTGAATAGATTTGGATGCTTTGATTAAGTACCAATGAACAGCTCGGAGGAACTAGCTCTGGGTATATAATCAAAGATGAACAGATTTGGATGTATGGGCTTAGTACTATTATTTATTGTGTGGTATGGGGTATCGTTAGAATCTTTACATCATACCGAGTGGACACTGATTTTTTTTATAAGTCAATTTGGTGACAGTGTGGTGCCATTTTCAAATATGAAAATGGTTATTATTAGTTCGTTTGTTGGCAGGGCAGTAGTTAATTAATTCACTCACTCACTCATCAGCCAGAAGACGTCCACTGCTTAATAGGGAGGGGTTGCCATAATCCCCACGCTTGGCAGGCGGCTTGGGGATCGCACCGTTAACTAAGAGGACGCTGCTGCCCGTCCTCCGGTGGTTCTGGATGCAGTTTAAGGACATACGCAGGTCCAGGTCAGGTTAATTAATTAATTTAAAGAAATGTTGTCTTGTTAGTAATTCTAGATCAGTCAACTAAAGCCTTTAAAATCGACTGTTATAATTTATTACCTAAGTAGGTATAATAAATTTATAATTTTACCTTATTGTGGACAGGGTTACTCAGAAAGATATTATTAAGCCAAAAAAGATTATTGTACTTATCACTGGGAATAACTTTTTACTATACAACCCCAGGGCAGGCCCTGAATTTACGAAATAAAAGTCAGGTGTTCCATGAGATTTGTCTAGGGTTGAATGATATTTTTCTATGGAACAGCAGTTTTTTTTTCGCGAATTCCTTGTTATGGTAAAAGTTGTTGACAATGATGAGTACCCTTCGGCTTAGTATGATAATGTATCATACACGTCCCTGTAAGTATAACATTAACATTCGCCTTACGTCAAAAGTTAAAACGCGAATTCACAGACGGTAAAAAAGTTATGGATTGACTAGATTTTTGAAACACAAACAGTCCTAAGTAAGTAATAAAGATTAAAATTATTAATTTCATACCAGCTGCGGACGCTACAGCGACGATCGCCAAAAACACCAAAAATCCTTTCATTGTATTCAAAACCCGTGCCAAACTAAACTGAGGATTAAACCAAGTAAATCAGAGCTTATAACAAAGTATGATAAGTAATTATCAATTTTATCTATTGGTAGTTAATTCCTTACAAGATAGACGGCTGACCACAACATACAATCATAATGAAGAACTATTTATTTAGAATTATGGATAGGCACCATTTTTTACCGGTGAGGTTGCTGCTTCAAGCTCGGTCCGTATAAATGAGCTCTTTGGAGTTTATGTACGAATTTTCATACCACTGGCTTGGAGTGATTGTGAAAATTGTGAGGAAACTTGCATATTTACGTCGGGAGACGAAATTTAAGGGCGTATGTGTATCCACCAAACCGCAACTGGGTCACCGTAGTGGATATGGCCCAATGGCCTTCTAGTGTACCTAGGCTTAGAATAGAATAGAATAGAATATTTTTATTGGCCTTATAACTACAAATGTTACACTAGGCAAGTCAAATTACAATTCCACATAAAATTAAAACAAACAATTTTTTTTAAAAATATTTTTGTATGAAGTGATTCCACACTTATGGTATTTCTATGTTTTTAAAGCTTAAACAGGAAGAAAAATTATGACCTCCGGCAGGAACCTGCATACGAGCAGTCGCTATGGGTTTCCGTCCCAACTGCTTGCTACTGCTTGCTGCTTGCTGCTTGGTTGTTTTTCTTCCTGTTTAAGCTTTAAAAACATAGAAACAAATAATTATTACAATTTAAAAAAAAAACATAGTAAACAAGTAGTACAACATGATTAAATATTAAAATGTATGTGTGTAAAATTTAAAATGATTAGTTAAAATGTCAAGTGAATAATATTGTTAGATAAATAAATTGTCAATACATATAAAATTAAAATGTCTTAGTAAATCATAATTATAACAATGTCAATGTCTTATATAAGCTGTTGTTCTACATTCGCGCCATATTTACAGAGATCGTTTTGAACAACTTTTTCTATTGGACCAACCCAGAAATCGCTCAAAATCTGCTGTTCCATATATTTTGCCCAATCAGTGAACTTTTGTACGGAACAGCTGTTTTTTTTCTGCGATTTCAGCGTTGGCCCATAGTAAAAGTTGTTCATAACGATGAGTATATCTGCCTCTGTAAATATGGCAAGGATGCAAAACAACGGCTTGTATGTCCAGCAAGCAGTGGACTGTTAACACGCTTGCTTAGACTGCATCTTCGTATAACGTCAGACGAGATGGCAGTAAAACGCAAGCCTATAAATAATAAATTAAAAAAAAGTTTTTTTCTGTTTTAACAAATTTACAGCGAGTGGACCTAGGTATGTCCTTAAACTGCAACCAGACCCACCGGAGGATGGGCAGCAGCGTCTTTTTGGTTAACGGTGGTGAGAATTCTGCGATCCCCAAGCCGCCTGCCAAGCGTGGGGATTATGGCAACACCCCTCTTTTAAGGGGGAGGCCTTCGTCCAGCTGTAGACGTTTTTTATGGCTGATGACAGCGAGTGGATAAAAAAGTCTGTTACAATGATGTCACGATCTCTAGGTACCAGGTAAATCTAAGCCAGGAAATACCTACCTACTCTTCGATTCTTATCTTTGAATATTGGAAGGTATTATTTATTAAAAACACATTATCCTATTGTGTGTCATTACGGAATTTCCAAAAAAAAAACGGCAATAGATCAATAGGTCAAATAAATAAATAACACCTGAATGGCGCTTAGCTACAGCTAGTCTGCTTAGTGATTAGCGATATGTGTACCTTGGTACTTAGATATCATGTACTCGTTAGTAAGTAAAACTAGCGCGGGCACTAAATTAACACAAGTGCATTAATTACTCACTTTAGCGAGGTGCGTAATCTACATACCGTGATAAATTATACCTACTAAAAATAAAAATGTAAAATGTATGCAATAGATCAAAAAAATGTTTAAAATTTGTTTAAATTATTTTCACCAAGTCGGTTTTATTCCGCCGATTTTTATTTTCAGACAGTATTTTTTTGATCTATTGCATACATTTTATCAAAGAAATTTTACTAGCATTTTATACTTGGAGAATCTAGCTCTCTCATTCATTTTATATTAAACTTCATGGGAGACATTAAACCTCTGTAGTAAATTTATATTTAAATAAAAAACGGTATGCATTAATGAAAAACTGTGCAACCATGAGATTCCATATAACATTTCTACTCCACTCTCCACTGTTTTGGTTCTAAGCAAAAAATACGTCCTTTGCGATCGCTTTGTACTTAGTGATTCATGATAACATTACTACGTCACGTCAGTCATAAGACGTCCACTGCTGAACGAAGGCCTCCCAATAGAGGGGTATTGCTATAATCCCCACGCTTGGCAGGCAGCTTGGGGATCGCAGAATGCTCACCACCGTTAACCAAAAGGACGCTGCTGCCCGTCCTCCGGTGGGTCTGGTTGCAGTTTAAAGACATACCCAGGTCCCATATACATTTTATTGAAATCGGTTCAGTAGTCTGGCTTTTAAATCAAAATTACTACGAAGATGTCATCCAGGTATTCGAAGCTGGAGTCGGTTGTATTAAAAAAAAAAAGTGTTTTATCTATTTTACTGTCTAATATTATATTAGTAGTGAATAGTCCGGCCTAATGTTATTTGTTCGCAAGTTCACAATTCTGGCACTGCTGTAGTTGTAAGCAGGCGTGATGCTTACCAGGCTAACGTCTCGCTCGTCTCGTCACTCAACAGCTTTAAAAAACGTAGGTTTCAAATTTGACAACTTTTTTAAGTTACCACACACAACACCCTAGGTTACGTAACATATTGGTATGTAACTTAGAAAAATCATAAACATAAATAGATATGAAGTCAGGCACGTTGTTCACCACTAACCTAACTTAGTTTTGATAAATAAATTATCAGTATTTTTATATCGTTGATATGTTTTACTAATTAATTCATAAATAATAGCTATTCGGGTGTGTTCTCACTGTAAAGCAAAAAACCTACTTCCTAGGCTTCCTAGTTGGTACTTATGTAGGTAGACTAGGTAGATATACTCATTTACCTATTTAGGTAGGATTTTGATTAATAACTACCTTCGTAGTTGCGTCGTATTACCGTTTGCTGTGTTTAAAAATTAATAACAGTAATTAAATGTTTACATACCAATGTGAGATATATGTAAGAATACGCAGATCCAAGAGAGGAACATAGATGTGCAATCATATTGGAAATAATATCAACACGGGAAGTACAATTTCAAAATAAATTTCTAAACAATACAAGTGCATGAAATTTTTTACGGAGCGAAAACCGACTATTCGTAACAGTCAAAACTACCCACAACTTATTTTTAACATCTATCACCAACAGTGCACTGATTACAAATTTCGTCGCTATTTACAAAAAACGATTGGCTCAGCCGTCGGAGTACTGGATTCATTCGACAGTCTCAGAAGGGCATGGTTCGAGACCCGCTTTGAATGAACTAGTGGGATTGCTGTTTTTCCATTTCTATTTTATCTATTTTCTATTATTGCTCTTTGTTTTTTTGTTTTTATGTTTTTTTTAAATATAAAAGCTAAGAAAGCTATTTTATATAAACTAGCATATAAAAAAAAAAAAAAACACCAAGAGGTAATCAATAAATAAAAAATGTTTTCATTGACAACATGCAACTGTGCCAAGTGTAAGAAAACTTTGCCGAGGCGTGGATTTTTATGTTGTGTAGTCTGCCAGCACAAATATCACATTGATTGTGCTAATGTATCGCAGACGCGATACAATATAATGGAGAAAAGAGATCAGTGGACATGCACAGGATGTATTACAAAACCTAAAAATGTTTTAGTATTACAAAAACCAAAAAAAATACCACCGCCCAAAACATTAACACAGCCTAAATCTTTTTCTGACTTGAAAGTTTCCCCACTAATATCGACACCGCTAGCAAATAATGCTAATGAACTATTCAATGATCTGGTCCCTAAGCAGAAAGAGTTTCAATTACAAAGATGTAAGTCGATCAACGATATATACGAAGCCGATTCACACTCTACACTGGTGGACGTGTTCAATTCGCTTATCTGATGACTGTTTAAACAATAGCGAAGCAGAAGAATACAAAAAACAAATAGAAGAACTGAAATTAAAATTAAATATAGCCAACGAAGAAATAGATAAATTGAATTTAGAAAATACAGAACTTAAAAAAGCCATAATCAGCCGTGACACTAAAATAAAATTTTTACAATCTGTCGGAACAGTAGATAAAAGTTTCAGAAAATCATCCACACCATGTAAGCAAGCAAAGGCGTCCAACGTTATATGTAGTACACCCACGCCTCCCTTACCTGGATTGAATACAGAATTGACGAGAAGTGGATCTTCTGCGCAGCCAGATTTTTGTGAGATTAATGACCCATCTACTCCAGATGTTGGACAAATGCCACAAAAAAATAACACGCCGCTACACAAACTGCACCAAAGGGATTATAATGACAAACTTCAAAATTCCATTCCCTTGGAAGTTCAAGAAGACAGAAGAAAACAGAAGAATATATTTATATTAGGAGATCAGCAAGCTGTAGGCCTTTCTAGAATGCTAATTAGAATGAGAGAATCAGTAGTATGGAACGATGTCTATAATGTAACAGCCATCGTTAAACCAGGAGCTCAATGCTTAGAAGCCCTAAACTACTGTAAAACCCTTAAGCAAACCCTTGATATAAATGATAGAGTGGTTCTCTGGATAGGTGCTAATGACAAAAATCCATTCAAAATTTTAAATGATTTAAGTATAGCACTTGAGAAAATAAAAAAGGCAAAGGTATACATAGTTAAGTCAAACCAATACTTACGCGAAAAAACTCTAAATAATAACATTGCAGCTCTTGTCAAGACTTACAAAAATTGCACTTTCATTGACATAACCGATAAGTTGAAAATAAACCAAACATTCCAATATTTGACAGATATCAGTAAGACAATTAATTTAAAGATTGACTGCGATGACATTAACAATGACATAATAAATCCAAGTAGAGGAAATCAAGGCCCTTTTGAGCCAATAACCAAACATACAGGACAGTTTTTTCGTCAATAAATCAAAATTTAAAAAATTCTCCGTGCTCCATCAAAACATAGCCGGTGCAATAGGTAAGGCAGAAAGAATAGTGATAGCTTTGACAGAGTTATCTGAAGTAGAAAAAAATGATATTGATGTAGTATGTTTAACGGAAACCTTTATGAAAAAAGGTAACGAATTTTTATTGAAAATACCAAACTTTAAACTAGCTTCTTTCTACTCGCGAAACAATTCGAGAGGTGGCTCATGCATATTAATAAAAAATAGATTACAATGCAAGGAAATACCGATTGTCAAACAACTTTCAACTAATATTGCATTTGAAGCATGTGGTATTGAAATTATACAACATAATTTAATAATTATTTGTATTTATCGAGTCCCAGAGTACAGCGCAACAGTCTTTTTAGAATTATATGAAATCTTACTACGAAAGCTAACATCAAAATATAAAAACAAAAAAGTAATTATATATGTGGGGATTGGAATATTGACCTGCTGAAAAAGGGGAAAAAACAAGAAATACTATCGACTACACTAAAAAATTACAATTATGATCATGTTATTAAAGTTCCTACTAGACGAAAGTCATGCCTCGGCCAAATTGCTACAAACATAAAAAGAAACATAAGTGGTGGGATCCATCATTTGGCTTTATCGGATCATGAAACCGCACAAAGAGTTACTGTTGAACTGAGAGAGAACACGTCATACACTGAATGGACAGAAGATAGAAGAGACTATTCTAAAGAATACATAAATAAATTCTATGAGTGCATAGCAGCATTAAAATTTACTGAAATTTACGAACATAAATCACTTAATGAGGCTTTTGACATATTCCATTATCTCGTTTTATTATTCTTTAACTTATGTTTCCCCATCATAAGGAAAAAAATTAAAATTAACAAGGCCAATAAATGTAGATGGATCTCGAAAGGAATCAAAAAGTCATGCGTTCGGAAAAGATTATACTATCTGAAATATATTCACAGTAAGGAAAATAAGATATTCAATGGCAAAACATATAAAGCATACAATAAGATATTACACAAATGCATTACAAAATCACAACAAATACAAAATACTAAGTACATAAATAACCAAAAAAATAAAACGAAAGCAGTTTGGGAAATAATACGCGATAAAATAGGTGATAACTATATAGGTGATATCTTATATTTACAAACGAATTAAATTAATAATATAAAAGTAAATAATACAAACATTGATGATCCTAATATTATTTGTAATATGTTTAACGATCACTTTGTCAACTTAAGTAAATGCGTCAAAAGTACGGATCAATTGTCTATTGATCCCATAACTAATAAGACAGTTTGTTCTATATTTTTAAAACCGTCTGACGGTACTGAAATTTTAAACATAATTAAGTCACTTAATGATACTAATTCAGTGGGGTTCGACAATCTCAATACTAAATTAGTAAAGCTTTGTGGTCCCCTGTTATGCGATCACCTATCTTATATTGTTAATTTATCCTTTGAAGAAGGTACATTTCCAGAAACTTTGAAATACTCAATCGTAAAGCCACTACATAAAAACGGAGAAAAAGACGATTTAAACAATTACAGACCAGTGACACTTATTCCAGTGCTGTCCAAAATATTTGAAAAGGCTATGCTCACAAGACTGGATGAATTTATGTCAAAAAATAACAGCCTTAGTCCAGATCAATATGGATTTGTTAAAAACAGCTCTACCACTTTGGCTGGTTTTAATTTAATAAAAGAAATAACAGATGGTCTTAACGACAAAAGTATTATAGCAGTAATCTTTTTGGATATGTCAAAAGCGTTTGACTTAGTTAACCATAACATAGCTTTGTCTAAACTTGAATCATACGGAATACGAGGAAATGCTCATAAATGGCTAAAGAGTTACTTAGGGAATCGTAAACAATGTACAGAGACATTTAAAATACAAAAAGGAAACAAATATATATACCGATCAAATATGGAAATAATTAATACAGGCGTACCTCAAGGAAGCATAGTAGGACCTTTTGCTTTAAGTTATTACATAAATGACATCCCTAGTGTTACCAACCATAGATGCATTCTATACGCAGATGATATTACTGTTGTTATAAAATCAAAAGATAATGAGCAACTTACAGCTGATACCAACAAAGCACTAGTCGACATAGTACGTTGGTTAGACAAAAATAATTTAAAAATCAATATCAAAAAAACTAAGGTTATGCAATTCCAATCCTATCAATCTAAAGAAAATAAATTAAATATAAAATACCTTAACACATTGGTTGAACAGGTAGATACGTGTAAGTTCCTAGGTGGAAGTTGGAAGGTTTCCAATTGGAAGTGTCACATAGACAATGTCTGTAGCCGGTTAGACCGGTTTGTATATGCGATTAGGCAATTAAGACTGTCAGTATCGTAAGAAGCAGCGTTAAATGCTTATCACAGGTACGTATCGTCACAGAATAATAACTCGTAACAGAAGCTTTACTTCGCAATGGTTTTCAAAGAAATATGACTCAATCTGATAAACAATATGATTTAATTTAGCTCGCGGTCCAGTCGAGCACGTGTTCATTTACATACCTACCAATTTCTTTTTGAAGGAATATGGGCCTTAATTCACTATACTACGGTTCATAATAAGTTATACATGGTTATACGTATTGAAAGAGCCGCCGAGCCGAGCCTACTAGATTGGCCCTTGCGCAATGGCCGCCGCCCGTAGGTATGTTTTTAATACCTACACGCGGAGTGACACAGGCCTATCGTCTACTTTGTAATAGGCACTACTCCTGTGGGGCAACTCTGTTAATATGGAAAGGGCGTTTAAAACACAAAAAAAGTGCGTGCGAGCGATCTGCGGAGCCTGGTCTACCGATAGCTGTCGGCCTATTTTCAATTTTTTTTTGTATTTTACCATTAGATACCTTGCATGTATATTAAGCAAATTTGTATATTTGTCCAAGAACATCCCGAATGTTTCGATTATCAGTCAGATAAGGTACCAAAAAATACTGTAAGCAGAAAAGTACACTATAAAAAACTTCATTTTCCAAAATGTAGACTTGAACTGTATAAGAGAAATGCTTACTTGATGGCAATCATAATTTATAATAAACTGCCGACCGAAATAAAAATGCTACCCAAGAGCAAATTTAAACGAAAATTGACTACTTGGTTATTAATAAAATGCTATTATACTGTCTCAGAATATTTGACTGATAAAAATACTAATTTATAATAATTGACGACGAAATTATTGAATATATTTACTGAATTATAATAATATTACATTATGTTAATTACCTACATTATTGCATACCTCTTAAAGAGGTAGTATGTATGGCACTGTATTATTGTACAAGAAGACCTGTCCTACCTACATTCAGCAATAAATATTCTTGATTCTTGCTTTAATAAAGGCATTTGTTTGCCCTTGGAGGAGTTAGCTCTCTTCCAGCTTTTGCCCTAAATATCTTAATAAGTTATATGCACAAGCGGAAACCCTGTTTTCTAGGTTATTTGTTAAAGCTGTAGGTATAAATTTAAATAAAACAGGACGTAAGTAATTACATTGAAATATATTGTACAAAATACAAATACAAATACAAAATGCTTTATTGTCTATAAAATGGTACAATAAAAAATAAGTGAAATCCCTGGCTGCTACTTTAGCGTTAAGCTGTAGTGTGTGTGCTTTAGTGTAAGCTGTATAAAATGCATACATCAATTACGTATAATATATACCTATAGGTTATACCTACCTAGTATGTATTTCGATTTAAAGTTTTGAATTATGCAAATTATTTATTTACCTTTTTACATGTTCATGGTAGGTATAATTATAGGTATTATTCAACAGTGGTAGTTGTAACATAATATATATAGTAGGTATTATAATATATATATCTACTTATTATTGATGATTGTGGCAAGAAACTGCCTGGCATGCAGGCTATGTCGAGATTTCATCTAACTGAAGTCCAGGGTAACTAAGCTAACTTATAAAGTACCTAACTCATAAGTAGATATTGTAGATAGGTACCTAAGTATAAAACTGACTTCTAGAACTAAAGGCTCTATAATTACCTAGTTCTAAATTCGGAAATGCTTCTAGGGCTTTATTAATAAACGTGAAAAGGTATGGAATAGTTAGTACGTCTTTTGTGTTTATCCACCGAGTTAAATAGGGGCGAAAAAGACAAAAGATGGGTTAACTATTCCGAGGCTAACCCACGATTATTACGTGGCTCCTCGAATTATACTTGCCCATAGGCCCCTTACCCTGGGACCCTTTATTCTGTTGCCAATCAGGTTTCGATTTGAACCTAGTTTCACCGTATATCTGTTTTTTTTTTAAAGTTAAATAGAGAGAGTAGTTTTCCATTCGAAACGTCGAAACTTTTCCGATGGAGTTCAGAAAATGCGTCCAGCTCCCGTATCTAAACCCAATTGGAAAGGTTCCCACTTGAAAACACTATCTGTCTCCGTCTTTCATGGAGAAGACGGAAATGGTGAGAGCTTTCGAATCGAATCCGATTCGATTGGGTTTAGAATAGAAACAGGTACAGGAGCCCGTTTGCCTTCATCTTATGCATGTGTTTAATCATTTATCCTGAGACCAGTCTCTGGATCTCATCACCAATCTGATTCGCGTACCGAGACCCGCTCAGCATCAGTCTGTCCATCACCGGGGCTTGCTCTACTGAATCTCCGGTCCTGAAACAAATAGCTCCTGAATCAATAAGCTGAATAGGTCCAGCACGTAGCGCTCGTGGCGTAGCTTTACTAGGTGGTTCTTAAAGATCATCGATGCTAAGCAACGAGAGAGAGAGAGAGACCTAGATCCTCCAAGTAAGCAACGGATGATCTGGTCAGTCTTCGTATGGGTGTCAATCAAAGAAATAAGCTAACATTCAAAAACTCTATACTGACTTGACCTCCGTTACTGAGGTTATGTGGCTCACATAAGACGAGCGCGTGGCGTAACGCACACAACTTTTGTGTCGCGTAAATGGATACGTCGCGCTCCCAAAAAGTGCGGCTTGAAGTAGCGCAAGGTCGGGGAAAACCTCGCCTAATGAAGGTCAGCCATAAGACGTCCACTGCTGGACGAACGCTTCCCAATAGAGGGGTGTTGCCATAATCCCCACGCTTGGGGATCGCAGAATGCTCACCACCATTAACCAAAAGGACGCTGCTGCCCGTCCTCCGGTGGGTCTGGTTGCAGTTTAAGTCCAGATAAGTCCAAGTAAGTCCTTAAGTTCTTAAGTCCAGCTCCTTATGAAGGTGGAAGTGAGGAACTTACTCGCATCTCAGTTCCCAGGGCTTGTCGATGTAGTAGATGTGAATAGACAGCCGGCCGTAGGTCTGGCTGAAGTCTAGGAAACACTCTGAGGCGTGGGGGATCACCAGCTGGAACCAAAAGTCATTCATTCAGCACCTTGGCACTTCTCATTCTCATCATTTCAAACGTTTCTAGCTTGGTAAATGACCAAGCGGAGCGAAGGTCTCTGAGACTACGGGGGACAAGTTAGCGTTTGTATGCTTGTTTATTATCATCATCAGCCCAGAGGCGTTCGCTGCTGAACGAAGGCCCTTAGACCGCCACACGTACGAGAAACTGCCATTTGCATCCATCGGTTGCCCGCGACTTTCACAATGTCGTCGGTCCACTTAGTGGGAGGCCTACCTACGCTGCGTCTTCCGGTAGATACGTGGTCGCCACTCGATAACTTTTCTTCTCCATAGGTTATCAATTCTTCGAGCGATGTTGCCAGCCCATTGCCACTTCAACTTGCAAACCATGAGAGCGTATGTGTATGGTTTGTATGTATACAAACATACAGATACCACATAAATATCTGTTCCACGAAAACATTCGAACGGCTGATCCAATCTTTATGAACTTTTGTAAGCAACAAGTACAAAATAAGAAGTATTATTGGTAGTAGTAGTAGTAGTTGGTAGTAGTATTTTTGTTTGCTTTTACTGTTGTATTATTGTTATTAGTGTTTATTTATTCTTTGCCATAAATAAATGATTGACTATTGTCTATTAAAATACAAATATCAAGTTCGTATATACGAGCCAAATTGGCAAGAGGCTGGGAAGATATGGGGGTCGCAAGGTCTGGTATCGCTGCGAACTTCTAGTTGTCTAAGAAGGCAAACAAATCAAATTTAATTATGATTAATCACGTGGATTTGATGACACATAGTGACATTAAAAATAGATATCAAATCTCTTCATGCCCAGTAATTTATCTGGTAACATTGCCCTTCAAACCGAAACAGTAATATTTGCACATTACTGCTTGGCAGTTGAATAACTGGCAAAGGTGTGGTACTTCCCTAGACGGACTCTGCAACAGAGTCCTCACCAATGCATAATGCATTTACCCGTAGTGCTGGACTTACCAACGGCACTCTTGTAGAGTTGGGTACGTCCTCGAACCAATCCCTGGCCTTCTTAGAAACGACAGGCTTCCTCCCGTAGGTTTGGAAGCTGACGCCGACCAGCTCCCCCTTGCTGAACAGCACGAACCACGACGGCACCTGCTTATCGCAACTCAGCTCCTTGGTCATATTGTAGTAGTAATGAGTACCTAAAAAGCAAACCGACATCAGTAATAGGTAACTCTTACAAGAGCGTCGCCATGGGTCCTGGGTATGTTCTAAAACTGCACCCAGAACCACCGGAGTACAGGCAGCAGCGCACCCTCGGAGTCTATGGTAGGTAAGTAGTAGTGGATCACGCTATGAAAGCGTTTTGCGGCGGAGTATATACTCTTTCAAACAAAATAAGATTTCACACAAGTATTACCACACCTTGAAAGCTACTGAACCTATTTTGATGAAACTTTGTACTGTTCTCTTATAGTTCAAGTAAACGTACGCCAATAAAAAAAAATGGTCACACCCGGTTAATAGTTTGGGAGAAATGCGTGAACAAACATACATACACCTATAAAATTTTGTATAATTGTTTGAAAACCCTAATATATTTACATAATTATATGAATATACCCCGCAGTTCTAATAATTTTACATACATACGTGTCGAATTGATAACCTCCTTTTATTGAAGTCGGTTAAAAACAAGAATGTACTTAAAGGTTAAGTTATTGATAACATAATAGTTTTTGGATTATTTGTTTTTGCTAGTATCTAGAGTAGATGATTGCGTAAAGGTTAATGCCACTGTATTTATGCCATAGCGGTCAAACGGTTAAATAACCTGTTTTATCGATGTGATACTCTAGAGGTCAGCGCATGGCAGAGGACGTGATAATTGAGAAGTGAAATTAACATTTTATCACATTCAATAGAAAAAGGTTTTTTTTGTTGATCGACGATCAACTTTGGAGTGTCACGGTGAGTTTTGAAATGACTGAATACGTATAGAAACCGCTCGACTCGAAATCGCTACTTCTACGCAGTACTATTATTAATTCTGTGGTTCTACCCCGGCCCAGTTGCAATGAGTTCTTTGGAATTCACAACACACAATTTGTTTGGTGTACAAATCACACCGCTGGCTTTTAAGTTAAGGAAAACACTGAAGAAACCTACATAATAATCCGGGGAGGAAATTCAATTCGAATGTCACCATGGTAATAACTAATCTGAAAGGAGCTCCTTCTACTCATAATTGAGAAATGACCCAGTTTCCTATACAGGGTTAGTTCTAATCAGTTAGCATAATGATGTTATTAGTAATGATGTTACAAAATAAATCATTTTTCTTTCTTTTCTTTCTTTTCTTTCATACTTTTAAGGGCATATTCTGTACACCAAAACAAACAACGTTTACTATGGGGCCAATATTGAAATCGCAAAAAAAACAGCTGTTCCATACATTTTGCCCAAGGTCGATGAACTTTCTGTATGGAACAGCTGATATTTTTTTCGCGTTTCCAATGTTGGCCCCATACTAAAAGTTGTTTGGTTTGATTTACAGAATATACCTTTAAAAGTATGCTAACTGATTAGAACTAACCCTGTATATTTCCCTTCCATCAAAAAATAAAATTACTGGGCATGAAGAGATTTGACATCTACAGGGTTACTAGCGCAGTGCAGTGTGGCGCAGGATTTTGTTCGGAAGTTTACGCTTACGCAGCGAGACGTTAGCGTGACGCCTCGCTGCGTAAGCGTGAACTTCGTAACGTTATAACGTTAACGTTATCTTCTAGTCTTACCCATATTGGGGATACAGTTCTGCTTCTTGAAGTCAGTCATGTTCATGTCAGCTTCAGAAAGCGGTATCTTCAGCAGCTTGCCGTTGATTCCCTTCACCCAGACACCGTCGTCCTGCAGGGTGGCGCCGTTCTCTTTCGTAGGACCTGCGCCGGCCTTCAGAGAATCTGCATAAGAGAAAAATAAACGTAAGGCGTTCTGCTGCGGACTGTGAACTCGCCGCACATGGTAGCGACTGTCGCGGGATCCGCTACTAGTTTTTAGGCGACGACGCCGGCGTGAAATCATATTTTGGGAAAGGGACATTTCGGCAAGGGGACATTTTGGGAAAATGACATTTGGAACCAACGGTTTTGTGGGTGTAGCGCGCAGGACCCAATCTAGATATTTAGCGCTCTGGGCATGGAAAAAAAAACTTAAGAGACACCATTAACAAAATTATAAGACAAGAAGGCAGCACTTTAATATATTTTTGTGTGCCTAAGGATTTACAGCTGCCAGAGTAGCATTTTTTTTAAGAAAACCCTTATACTTAATAATACTTTATTGTCAAGCTGCTAAGCATGGTAATTTTCATAAAAGATTTTTCTCTACAAGAGAGAAAATTGAGGACTCCTGCAACCGTCCGGCGCTGCGCCTCCGCGGAGCTTTGCCGCCTCTAATTTTTGCCGCTCAGGACATTTACCCGGTTCGCCCCCTCCCCCCCCCCCCCCCCCCCCCCTTAGGTCGGGTCCTGGTGGCGCGTGTCCCGTGTGCTAGAACACTAAGTCCCGAACTGTGTTGAGCACAGGTGTCGTGTCTTGGTGTAAAACTTTTGGACGCCATACCCCCACTAGGCGCTCTACCACTAGAGCCAATACGAACTTTCATAGTTCATTATCATAGGGTACCGTGAGTGCCTACCTTCAGTAACATAATACTCCGTGGCCGTCCAGAAGTCCTGTGCTGGCTCCCCGTCTGAAGCAGGGGCGGCCCACTTCGTGAAGTATGTTTCCGGCTTTAAAACTGGATCTATTGACTCTACTGGAGCCTGCAAATATACAAAAAGTTATCGGTGATGACAGAGATCACTATAGTTACAGCAGGTCTCTCTATATACAGTGATTTGTTCTTTTGGTTTGCATTATATTGAGCTACTGGTGCTCGGCCGATATGTCACGAGACTGCGAACTTGGCGATACACTGTGTCCATATAATTGTGAGGAATCCAGGTCCACCTGTGATGGATTCCTCACAATTATATGGACACATTGTATCGCCAAGTTCGCAGTCTCGTCCTCTTGTTAGGGAGCGTTTGTTTTTTTATTCGGTTGCCTACACAACAAAAGTAAAAAATCTGTCTCCACGTGTGCGCCATTTGAATTCAGATTATTTATTGATAGCGCCAAAGTTACACATCTTGCAAGCATTACTACACTTAGGCCAAATTATTTATGCAGGTAGAAAACACTTGGGACACTTTTTGGGAATCGCAGGATGGCTCCCTAATAATTCCCGTACAAATTTTCATCCTAATTATGTCTTCCATACCGTTTTAAGTCCTAATAATCAGTTATCCTAATGGTAAATCTACATAACATTACTACACATACCATCACAGCGCAAATCTCTGAAATATATTTCTAGTAAAAGCAACAAAGCATGTCAACACGCTCGTTCCACGGCCCTGATTGTCCATTACAATAAATTAGATAAACGACCGATGGTCGCCAATTGACGTTTTATTGTGTGGAGGAAGAGGAAGAAACCAAACCTTTATGTGCAGAAATTGCTCGAATTATATGCACATGGTATAAAGTTTAATGTTACATTGATTCCTTACTTTCTTCTTCCTTATTCTTGCGAATGCGTTACTGACATATACATGGTTAAGCAAATCGGTGTTACTAAGCGAAACGGGGTCATTGTACTCATCATTGCGAACAACTTTTACCATGAGCCAACACTGAATTCGCGAAAAAAACAGCTGTTCCATATACATTTTGTCGAAAGTGAATGGCATTTTTATATGGAACAGGAGATTTTTCCCGTTTTCAGGGTTAACCTCTTAGGAAAAGTTGTACACAATTATGAGTACAATAACCCCTTTCTGTTTGGTATACCCTTGGCTTGTAACATATTCTATAGTTAATATTAAAACCGTTAAAATGCTCACAGCAATCTGCAGGCCTGCCACGAACCCAGTGGTGTCGTACATGGGGCAGACTATTCTCCCTGGAGGGCAGTACATCCGTAGCTCTTTCATGGGTCCTTTAGGACGCTCGGTTCTGACCCAACCCTCTGATTCAACCTCGTGGATCGTGCGCGGAATTTTAAAGAAGTACTCCATGTCAGCTAGAGCGTCTGACCATCCAAATTTAACTGTGGAGTAGAGTTTTCACATAGGTTAAGTATAAAGGTTTTTGCCTACTTTGCCGTACCCATGACCATGACCCGTGCTAGAAACGTGTCAGACAAAAAATATTCTTTGTATTGAAAGGTATGACACTGTTCCCACTAGACCGTTCCGTCACCGACCAACACCGTCACGTCGGAGCGTCAACCAAATTGACGACGTTTTTTTAATGCATTCTAGTGACTAGACGAGCGGGACGTTTGCCTGATGGTAAGCGTTATGGCTGCCCGTAACAGTAGCAGTGCCAGAATTGTGAACTTGCAAATACAATCCTGCGCCGCACTGTACCTACTGCGCTCGTCACCCTGAGATATTAGACGTTAAATCTCTTCATACCCAGTAATTTCCCTGGTAGCATTGTTCTTCAAACCGAAACACAGTAATGCTCGCACACTACTGCTTGGCGATTGAAAAACTGGCAAAGGTGTGGTACTTCTCCAGGTGGACTCTGCAGTAGAGTCCTACCACTACTGTCGATCCGTTTCAGTGCGCATAGTAGAGCGCATCGTGTTGCTTTCTGTGCCTTATATACGTTCATAGCACGGTCATGGTATTGTATATTTGACCAGATCGCGAAAGTATTGGGATTTCGCGAGCCGAAGTACAAAGGCATGTGAGTGGTCGCTGGTTTTGGAACGCAGGCCGTCACTTCAAATGGCCACAGGCCATCTGACGCCGGATTTAAACAAGTTTATCTAAGTCTCTAAAAGTTTTTTTTTCATCTTTGTCTGTCGGCCGACACTGTTACGAAAAGTTGTACCTACGTAAGAAAAATCCGAACCGCATCGTGCATCTGTTTTTTTTCCATTGTTATTCTTTTTAGAAACTTGATTATTTTTCGCTATTTTTGGTATTCCTACCCATAGCAGGTAGGTAAGTACTTAAAATTGTTCACACTGCTGATGATTTGGGCATAAAAAACAATTTATAAGCATTATAAGCAAGTTTTTTGCCAGGAATTCCGGTTTATTGGCAAACTTAGCTTTAATTGCGAATAATTTTGGACCATGACGTAATGCATTTACGTCTTGATTATCACGTTGATAATGATAATTAAATAATTAAAGTTTGCGTCAAGTAACATACCTCGCAGCCCATCGTACTTTACACCTGAAAACAAAAGATAAACGAGTAAGTAAGTATTCTTAGTCAGACAGAAGATGTCCACTGTTGGACGAAGGCCTGAGCGTCCTTCCGGTTAACGTTGGTGAGCATTCTGCTATCCCCAAGCCGCCTGCCAAGCGTAGGGATTATGGCAACCTCCTCTAGTAAGAGGGAGATCTTCGTCCATCAATGGAAGTCTTCTGGCTGATGAAGAAAAACACAAAAAGGGGACGCATCAAGTAAACATGCAATGACCAAAATGAATTAATCAAAACATAGAAAAGCGATTATTTATAGGTCTCTTTAAATACAGGTCCAAAGAAAAAAAAAAGGGTCAAGTTCATTCAAGTTTGTCATTAGTATCTACTTATTTTTAATTGATTAGCTATGTGACTTACTACGAAAACTGATGTGGTTTAGACACTTTTATTTATACAGGAATACTCACCTTTAATTAAATCGGACACTCCGACTATAGTTTCCATCACACCTGGTAACCTATTTCAAGGAGCGAAAACAGAGCCCGATGCGCGTTATACCCCGTTCTGCTTCGCACTGCGGGCCGCTAAAAGGTCACAGGATGTGATCGAAACTATTGTTGGAGTATCCGATTTAATTAAACGTGCTTAGTCCCGTATAAATAAAATAAAAATGTATACTTGAGACCTTACTAAAGAGACAGTAATCTGTATAGTACTTAACTACATATTCCCATTTTTCGAAACAAAAATTTTCACAGTTTAGCTACTTAAAACTAGGTAACAACCCTTTAAGATCAGCTCAGTACAGCAAAATAAACTGTTCCGTGACTTTTAAAATTCCGGAGAAAGATCAGCTGTTCCATACGTTTTGCCTTGACTAAAATTAAATGAACAATAAAAAAAATTTCTCGCCAATTTTAAATGTCATGGTTTCTAAGTTATTTTTAATATAATTCCAAGAGGTTAGTTAAGAGTACTAACTAGTTTAAATTACAAATTAATATTTTAAAAGTATAGCGAAATTTTCAGAAATCTTTATGATACGAATGTTTAAATGACGAAAGGTAGTGTCGAATGGTCTCCGCCCCAGCAAAAATAAACATAAACTTTTACTAGATCTATGATAAACCTACTTACTTATGCACGAAATGAAATTTAGATCCTTCCGGTATCGGATTCTGGATTCCATTTAAATCGGATAGCCATTTCTATCAATCTAAAAACGATTTCATCGATTTCCCGGAAGAATTCCGATTTAGGGATTTCTTATAAATTATATGTAAAGTCCTGTCGTCTTTTCATTAAATGTAAGTTTTAAACAATCATAATCATGATGTAGAGCTCTATAACCCCTCTCTCTTACAACCATCGCGTTTATTTATTCGTAGTAATAGTCTTTTGATCAAAAGATTATTAATACACATCACTTTTTTTTTCGCAGAATTTTACTACCTCATTATCACAATTTATGAATTAAGTCTTGATCATTTATACGCAAAATAAATAAATAACAATATCAAGTTCTCGCTAACGAGACCCTGGCCCTACGTCACAGTATTGTTTATGTTTAAGCTTATGATAGTAAGTGTAAGCCGTGGTAGCCTAATAAGGAGACCGCGAGATTCGGAAAGTGAAAATCGTGAGTTCAAATCCCAGGCCCGTATCAATGAGCATTTTCGAGTTTAGGTAACGAATTTTCATACCTATGGCTTTTTGCTGGTGGAAATCATCGAGAGAAAAGCTGCTTCACACATCAGTCAGAAGACGTCCACTGCTGGACGAAGGCCTCCCCCTTAATAGGGAGGGGTTGCCATAATCCCCACGCTTGGCAGGCGACTTGGGGATCGCAGGAGTGTTACCACCGTTAACTAAGAGGACGCTGCTGCCCGTCCTCCCGTGGTTCTGGTTGCAGTTTTAGTACATACCCAGGTCCAAAAGCTGCTTCACACATCAGTCAGAAGACGTCCACTGCTGGACGAAGGCCTCCCCCTTAATAGGGAGGGGTTGCCATAATCCCCACGCTTGGCAGATGACTTGGGGATCGCAGGAGTGTTACCACCGTTAACTAAGAGGACGCTGCTGCCCGTCCTCCCGTGGTTCTGGTTGCAGTTTTAGTACATACCCAGGTCCAAAAGCTGCTTAGCCGCCCGGAAAAGAAATTCAATGGCGTATGTCAATCCATAAACCCGCAATAATTGGGTTAGCATGAAGCACAACAGTGTACTTTTAACAGGCAGATTATGCTTTGAGAGTAAGACAAGGTAAAGGAAAATGCTTAGTAGCTTTAAAGAGCTCTATTTCGTTTGGTTCACACAAAAGTTGTTATTTCTATTTATTTATTAACAAAAGAAATTAGAGTACCAACGGGATATATGTGATGTGTAACACTGCGTCTTCTATCATTACCAAATCTCTTAGGAGCTTGCCTCCTAGAGCTATTAAACCCCGGGAGTTCCATAGCAACGCGTTTCGTCTAATATTCTGTCCTAAAGGCAACACATTGTAATCTTAGTCGCGTTTTACTAGTGAGTATTAGAACAATATAATATATACAATACAATACAATAAAAATATTATCACGACAAAAACACAGATACACACAAAAAACAGACAACAGTTATGATACAAAAACACATTAATGAGGACAATCATACATGCATGTAACAAGGGGTCCCAACTCAGCGTGATGCTGGTATTCTGTTGGGACCGGCAAGTGACGTCACGTACTCTACACATAATAGGCTAGATGACTGATGTTAAAATCGTTGAAACCAATAGCTTTGATGAAAAAATAATTTAAATCGGTTAATGGTTTGGGTAATGGTTGATCGGTTATCGGGTGATGTTCTGATATATAAGCGTTAAAAGTTTTTGGTAGAGCCAACTCTGTCCTTTTCCCACAAAACAAAAAATGACGTCACGCCTTACTTGTCAGAATAGAATTTATATGGCGCACTGAGAAGCGACGTCACGATTTCCTGTTTCTTCTCTCTGTCTAGCATGATATTAAAATGCTTATAAGTTGCTTATTTTTGATCAGATTTTAATTTTCTTTTCATTAATCAGCTATATTTATGGGCTACATTTTAATAGGACAATAAAAAAAACCAGTCTAATCTAGCCTTTTCTACTTGTATCTAGAAAATCCGATAACAAACAGCATGCATCTCGGAAAACCTAATTGCGTTGAAATAAATAAGTAGTTGACGTCAAACACTTACCGATACTAGCCGAAGTTAACGTCAATAACAAAAGTGCAGCCCTCATCTCACTGTTGGATTAAGCAGATAATCACACTAATCACAGATTGTATTTTCCGTGTTTTGAGATGTGCTATTTGGAATGTGTTCCGTTGTTGATTCAAGAGCTCACTGGGCGTACAATGGTCTTTATAGTTATTGTGCGACTGAAGCGACGTTCGATGTAAGCAAGTAGCTAGTGTTGAATTAGGGCTGCTATAGGTACCTGAACTGCGCTTGAATCATAAACTCTACGTTTAGGAATAAGTACAAGATTTTGGAGAAACTGAGAGTCACTCAACGGGCAATGGAGAGAGATCTATGCTTGGAGTTTCTTTGCGCGATAAAATTCGGAACGCGGATATTCGCCACAGAACCAAAGTCACCGATATAGCTCTCATAAGGTTTGCAAGTTGAAGTGGTAATGAGCAGGTCACATCGCTCGAAGAACTGATAACCGATGGGGAAGAAAGGTTCTTGAGTGGCGACCGCGAACCGGAAGGCACAGCGTATAGGTACGGGTAGGGCTCCCACTAGGTGGACCGACGACGTTGTTAAAGTCGCGGGCACCGGTGGAAGCAAATTGCAGGTTGTCGTGCAGTGTGGTGATCTAAGGGGGAGGCCTTGGACGACCGATGCAAAATCCAATCTTTTCGCCGGACCTTTCGGACATCTATTATAAAAATTTTAAAATGGTAACCCTAGAGACCGACGCGATTTGCTCGCTGCGACATTGTTGATTCACTCAGCATAGAAACATAACAAGTTTTGGGGTATAAATTATAGATCTCTGCTTACTTATTTTTTGTTAGTCATTTTTTATTTAATCATCTACAGGTCTTTCTAACCGCTTTTAGTCACTCCCGTGTGGTATAAAGCGATGTGCTATCTCAAGCCATGATAGGTCATTCGAAAATTACTCAAAAGTATAATGACGGCCTTTACAGTTGTGGTTACCCATCGGTGATGATATTCTGTTTACCTACTTTTAAAAGATTTTCTTGTAGATCTTCTTCACATTAGGTCTATCAGGTATACCTAATCTAATTAGATAAATGTTTTATATTTTTCCGTACTTTTTTACTGTTTTTTGTGTACTGGTGGTTGTGGTATTTCTCTTAGGTGTGGTTTTTTGTCGAAATTTCATATATGTTTTTTTTTTATACAATCAAGTGACGAGACGAGCAAGACTTTCACCTGATGGTAAGCGTCACGCTTGCCACTAACTGCAGCAGTGCCAGAATTGTGAACTTGCGAACACAATCCTGCACCGCACTGCACTGCGCTCGTCACCCTGAGATATTAGATGTTAAATCTCTTCATACCCAGTAATTTATCTGGTAACATTGCCCTTCAAACCGGAACACAGTAATGCTTGCACACTACTGCTTGGCGGTTGAATAACTGGCAAAGGTGTGGTACTTCCCCAGGCGGACTCTGCAGTAGTGTCCTGCTACTACAACACTTCTACTTTAATGCTGGGGAAATGACCTAGCCTCTTAGTAGTAACACCACCGAGTAATAGAAGTAGAAGAAGAAGAAGAAGTAGTAATATCCTCCATGAGTAACACTTACCTATAGTTTTAATTATAACACATCAATTTACTACTTCACCGCTGGAAGACGCTGTCTTTTGCAATACTTATTACGTTATTACGTTATAACGTTATTACTAACGCAAAAGGCAGAGCCAAACTTTTACTGTTACCAATTTTTTTTTCAATAAATTGTGTTTATGTTAATTTAGAGAAGAATATTTGACTATTTGTGCCTAGATTTGGTTTCTCGATTACCTGATGAAGACTATAAACCCTGTTGACTGATCGTCCTACTTCCCCTCATTCGAAAATTAGTAGTTTAAAAACCACTGCTACCCACTTAGTACGTCAGAATTTCATAAGTCAGATTGCGTCATCCCAGTGATTGTCCAATCGCAAGCATAGAACGTTACCTCGCCCCTGCCCGCAACGGGGACTCGTGTTTGTAGGAGAATTTATGTTCACGAGCCATCAAAGGCTGAATATGATCTGTGGTGGGAACAGTAATCAACAAAATTGTAGTATTAGCAATCAATTTAATTTTTATGTTGTAGCTTATATTTTAATTTATACTCGTAATATGTGAGTGTGCGGGGTTGTGTGTGTATGTATGTATACGTATACTCGTGCGTGACGTCATCTGCCGGCTCCAATGGAACACCAGCGCCGGTTGTATGTAATGTAACCAACCGGCATCATGCTGTTTTGTGGCAAAAAACGATTCGTTTTTTTTTTAAAAATATTTATTTCGTTTGTGTGCCGGTTTTTGTCACAAATAAACTACTGCATATTGTCTAATATAAAAAAGGCTTGTATGTACGATGTAGCTACCCAAAAGCATTTAATCAACTTGAGTCTTGGAGGATCATAATCGAAAAGTGAATGATCTTGATTCGCCAGTGAGCGTCCTAGTGTCCACTGGGTTACCTGTTAAGCCAATGACTTTACTTTGTCATTAAGTTCTTTTACAAAACGTAGGATAATTATTTGAATTTATTGGCTCCGATCCATTGAGCTATTTTATCTAAAGAGTCACAATATCTAAGTGAAAACAGGCAAAAAACGTCCAAGTGCCGTTGTACATATGCATGCATGTATAGGCATTATATAGTTCACAATTGTTCGAGTTTAGACGTTATGTCGATTGTATAGTGTCCAATGTATGCTTGAGCGCTTGTGTCTTATCGTAGTTCAAGTCGTTCAAAAAGTCGGTGCTCTGCATATCGTGCGCCGAGTTGTGGCGCGGACATTTTTTTGCTCGTTTGTGATTCTGTAGATATTAACTCAATGCTCCGATCTCTATAATAAGACAAGTAGATGGGTTGTATGTGGTTGATCAATACACACAATGTTATAAGGTAAGTAAGTTCGTATAGGCTCAGTAGCCAGCCCTAGTGTCAGAGTTAATGTGTCGCCCGAAGGCCTCTGACATGGCTGACGGTTGTTGTTTTAGAAACTAGAACAAACAACCGGGACCAATAATTTTACGTGTCATACGACCCACGGTAGCGCTCAGAAATAAATGCCACTCACGGTCACCCATCCGAAGACTGACCGGACCGTTCGTTGCTTAACATCGGTGATCGTTTAGAATCATCTAGACAAGCTACGCCACGAGCGCTGCGTTATGTTATAAGGTAAATTACGTTCTAGGTTATTGCGGGGCTATTTCTGGCTATACTATAATTTGTGTCAGTCCTATGACCTAATACCTACTGACTATCTTAGAAACAATATCGCATGCCCCTAAAGTACGGGGGTTGAGGCGCATTTGGCTACAAAACAACTGAACAGAAAACGAAAAATGAAATACCTATTTTCTTTTATATAATAGAGGCAAACAGGCATGCGGCTTGCCTGATGGTAAGCTCACCGCTGCCTATGGACTCGTAGGCGTGGACAGAGAGATGTGAGTAGATGCCTTTTTGAAAACGCTCCATATTGTAATTCCTCGGAAAGACTTTCGCGGTTCTTGCCTTCTCTATGCGATTAATTAGTTATAGGTCTCTACTCTTGGCCAAAGAAATCCGTGGTCAGGGCACGTACCATGACATCTTAAACCCCTGATTGTTAAGTTCAGCCGCGGACGCGACGCTCCGCGAATGTGAATTTTATCGCATCGGCGGTTGAACCTAGTGATTGGTTTTGAGATATCACAGTAGGTAGGTACAGCCCCTGATCAATCGTTAAATAAATATAACCATGGATGCCTCACGAAGTTTAACCGACCTTAAATTTCGGTGGTCGTGGTAAGATCGTTGTAGATAGATCCGTTAGTCAAAAATATAAAAAAATACAAGGGTGTACGAGGGTTTTGCTTTTGATCATGAAGATATCACAATCTGGAACACAGAGGAAAATCCGAACCCTTAAAACACACAGAACACTTGGACAACAACTGAAATGGACAATACGATACGAGATCAATAAAACCACCTATAATCTGTAGTTATTCAAACTTTTATTTTCTTTATTATAATGTAATGAGGCCAAAAACTCAGTTACTGCACTTTACGGTCTGTCCAACTTGACAAGCTCGCGGTTTATAAGGAACTGTGGATTTTCATCCTTGGCGGAAAGTTTTCATCAGTTTTCAAATATAACATTGATTCATAATGAATGATGATTACAGACAAGCAAGCAATTATTTCTTATTATAGAAATCTCTATACTATCATGGATCTAGTCTAGAGGTAAATAAAATTACCCGTGGACTAGTCAACGTGTCGAAACACCGGGCCTCCGGTAATAGCTCAGGTCGAACGGGTTGATTGATTGATTGATTGATTAACTCTTTATTGTTCACACCAAGAATTACACAGAAATAATCAAAATAATAATGGTTCGTGGATGAATCCATCCACATAAATGAGAGTTTGAAATATATGGAATCCATCAACGATTTGTGGATCTATGGCAGGGACCTCCATACTAAATAAAGGGCGGCGACAACTATCTCTGCTAGAGCAGTCGGGTGGCTCAGGCTGGCTCCGCTTACTGAATCTCCAGGCCTGAAACAAATTATACAGTCAAGGTAGCAGATATTTATGTTTTATTTATACGGGAATACTCACGTTTAATTAAATCGGATACTCCGACTAAAAGGTCACCGGATGTGATCGAAACTATAGTCGGAGTATCCGATTTAATTAAACGTGAGTATTCCCGTAAAAATAAAACAAAAATGTGTCAAAACCACGTCAGTTTTCATAATAAAATAAGGTAGCAGATATTAACTACACAGAATAAAAAAATACAGGTTTTCGCGGGAAGGTAGTAAGCGCCGAAAGGAGGTTATTGTGCTTATAATTGTGTTTAAGTTTTATTACGAAGGCAATCCTAAAATCGCGAAAAATATCTTGCTATAATTTTTTGGTTTGCAAATTACCATTTTGATTGTAGTAGATTTTTCTTTCGTGATTTTAAATTTGATCCCAAAATTGATTGTTCATAATGATGAGTACCATGAGTTAGTTGGATAAGAGAATCCAGACTCTACTTGTAGGTGTAATACTTACTCGCATGTCAGTTCCCAGGGCTTGCTGATGTAGTAGATATGAATAGACAGCCGGCCGTACTTCTGGCTAAGGTCTAGGAAACATTCTGGGGCATGAGGTATTGCATGCTAGAAAGGATGAAAGTTAAAATTAGTAGAATTCTTACACTAGTCATCAACTGTATACGCAACCGGCAACACTGGCAAATGAATAGCGTGAGACGCCAATAAAAAAGCTAGCTGTCAAATCGGTTTTGCTTGTCTGCCGTATTAGGTATGTCTTGCTGATTGTTCTACTGAAATCATTGATTTCCCGTCCTGACTGAAACTATAAGCTGGCTAGTACAGGGTATTTTTAACTTTAAAGTTATTTGTAATAATATCAAAGTAAGTATATTTTTTTTATTTTTTTATTGTTATAATAATAAACAAAGGCATAAAAACAGCACCATGTTTTGTTTCAAAGTAATAAATCGATAATAGAGCTTACATACCGATAAAAGTGTACAATCGAATCGATAATCTAAATATTCCGATGCAGCACTATTTACAATTTTACATGGAAGAGTATAGAAGTGAGTTTTGGCGAAAACATAAAAATCATGTCGTTGCATTCTATTATTTTCTTAAAATTGTGTTTTTTCGCGAATTAATGATTAAAAATGGTGGTGTTTTATTAATTGAGTGTTGAATTACATGCACGAGTGGCCAAGTGATATAATGTGGTGAAACATGTCTTTTCGTGTTGTTTTCAAAACTCCGTAGAAGCTCATAGTAAAGTCGCCACAACTTTACTAGGGCATGACTTGAACTCGACTTTGACTGGTTTTCGTTCGACATATTTGAGTTGATTATAGGTAAAAGAAACTTAAAATTCATAACTTGACACTGGCAGAATGCACAACGTGCGATGCCAATAACTAAGAAAAAAAATACCTCTAGCTGTTACGTCACCATCTTGCATCTTGCCGTCAGTGGGATTTCAAAGACCACCCTGCCCACCACTGAAGAAAGAAGTATTACGTAGTATTTACTTACTCCATGAAGTAAAGTAGGGCCTTCGCTTTTCTGTGCTGCCCACCACCTCAAAATATGTCAGCTTCAGGGGCTTTTTTTGTAAAATTCAGTTATCATTTAGTATTAAAATTAGATAGAAAATTAGAAAAATTGACTCACTAATGGCGCTTCCCTTTGTTTAGGCAGATCTTCGTACCAATCTTTTTGCTTCTTTCTGGTTTCGGCGTCAATTGTGGGCTTTTTACCAAAGGTCTGAAAGCCGACTCCATGCAGCTTTCCTTTTTTAACCAGAGGGAACCACGGCAGCAACTGTTTGTCGCAACTCAGCTGCTTCGTCATGTTTAAATAATAATGCGTACCTGGAAAAGAAAACATATACCCAATTCAAAATGATTACAAAATAGTACATTATGATACAAGTGTGCTATGTTGGTCATTACACTAGAGGCGGTATAGTAATGACTAACATAGCACAAGAGTTTCATACGACTGTTATCATCACTTGCGAGGAAAAACCAAACTTTTTTTAATAATAATCAACCACACAGCGAAAACGTCAACAAACATTTGCGGAAAATGGCACCCAAACCAGCAATGCGCGCGCAGGTTGACATTTATTTCAGCGGCATAAGAGCTCTTTGTTGGTATTACAAAAAAACTAAGTAGTACCCGGCTATATTAAGAGTGCTTCGTATACATACGTCTAATTGCAGTCACGTACAAACCTGACTTTCCGGGTTATACCTATTATAGCACAAGTGCCGTAATGTAAAGTAAAAAGCACGGGTGCGTAATAGCTTGGATGATGAGCCTAAAACCGATGTAATAAGATCCACTTTACGAGCAAGTGTGATGAAAAGTATTAGGTACTACGAAGGAGTACCTGTAGAAGTTTTCAGTGTATCTGTGGACTGACTGAGCTCGGGCGGCATCACTCTCCACCTGGCCTTAAGGTGTCTTATTCTACCTTTGTCTAAACGTGGTGGTCTTCACTTTAGAACTCTCTTTCTCTACCTCTACCAACGGTTATCGTTTATATTCTGTCAAAGATTACGAAGGATGCGCCATCGCGTAACAAAACCACGTTTGAAAATGACCCCCGCGCCGTCATGCTTACGACTTGCGCTGGAGTGTGAAATATGATAGCACTTTTATGAGAGCAAAAGGGATAGCGCGCGTCTCGCTTAGTGAGCGCAGACAGGCAAGAGCCGGCGGTTAGGGCCGTCTTCACGGGGCCATTTTAGGGCGCGATATGACATATCTCCCTCCTTATATAATAGGTCTTTACCTATGAAATTGCCGTTTTGTATGAAATAAGTGGAAGTACTTATTTTTTAAAACTTTTTTATTTCTGTTATTCAAAGTAATCGCCCATGCAAATCGACGCATCTTTGCCAACGAATTGGCAGTTTATTGATGCCCTTCTTGTAAAAATCAGCTGGACTGGAGGCAACAAACTCTTCAAAGGCATTTTGTACTGCCCCTCGGGAATTGAATTTTTTACCCACTAAAAAGTTGTCTAAATTTTGGAAAAAGTAATATTAGCTAGGTGCAAGGTCTGGTGAGTATGGCGTATGAGGGAGAGCTTCCAGCCCCAGCTCTTGCAGCTTAGAGACTGCCTGTTGTGCAGTATGGGGTCGCGCGTTGTCGTGAAGGAGCAGTGGGGACGACCGATTGACCAAAGCTGGTAGCCGATGTGCAAGCTTCTCCATCATTGTCTCCAGTTCTTCACAGTACACATCTGCAGTAATGCTCATGCCGTTTTGTAAAAAGCTGTGGTGAATCACAGCCGCACTAGACCACCAAACAGTGACCATCACCTTTTTAGGGGTTATTTTTGGTTTAGGGTATTACGTAGTATTTACTTACTCTATGCTGAAGAACGGCAATTTCATAGGTAAAGACCTATTATATATAATAATTGCTATAACCCCCGTAAAAGCTGAAGAGCTTTCTTTAGACTACGTCTTGCGTATTTAATAGAACAGGTACCTTCAATCAGACAATAACTTACCCATATTGCGAACACAATTCTCCTTCTTGAAGTCAGTCCTATTGATCTCGGCCTCCAAGAGTTGTATCCTCATCAGTTTGCCGTCGAGTCCCTGCACCCAAACCCCGTTGTTTTGCAGTGTTGAGCCGTTTTCCTTCGAAGGGCCTGCACCAGAATCTGGAAAGGTGTGGTGAAAGGTGAATTGACCAAGCAAATGGAAGGTCTCCAAGTCTAATGGTACGTTGGTGTTTGAACCTTTATGACATTTTGTGAGCAAGTCATTCCTGCACATACAATTTTCAAGTTCGATTAAGAGCCTAATTTGTCAAGGGGCTTGGAAGATTCCCTCGCGACCATCGCGACCATCGCGACCCCCATGGTCGCGAGGTCTCCATTCAGGAACTATAAATATCCTTGAGACTGTTGCCGAACTATCTTGTGTATTCGAAATACAGTCTTACACTGTCATTGATGACTATAAAACTTAGTGATTAGTTGCCTTTGCAGATCGCCAATATCCAACCAACCAACCAACTACTGCAGTATAAGATATTCTTACGTCAAGCAATAGTGTGTTTTAAACATCACTTTTACTCGATTTGAAGAGGACGGGCTAACATTGAGACGCACCACGTCGTGTCTGCGCTTGCATGAATGGTATTTCTCCAAATAATCAGCGCCAATGCCTAAATACCCCACCTGAGACCCCCTAAGATATATGATACGCTTTAAAAAAAACAACTTCGAATACCTGGATGACATCTACTTATTTTCTAGTAATTTTGATTTAAAAACCAAACTAAAGAAACCGATTTCGATAGAATTTATATGGGACTACTTCTGAACTTTATTACTATTACCATAGCATTACCCACCAAACAAAAAAAGAATCATCGAAATCGGCGGAAGAATCGCAAAACACACATACAAAAAAAAAACATGCAGTCAAATTGAGAACCTCCTTTGAAGTCGGTTGAAAATACCTAAGACTGCTTCGATAGGCACTCAAAGTACTGCTACAATGGTCATGGGAAGGCGTTATCTCTTCCAACACGAGTGCGTTTAGTTTGTCTTCTGTTCTACTATCATAAAAGAAAACTCAGGAGACGTGCATACATTTTTGCTAAATTTACCTTCACTAACGTAATACTGCGTGGCCGTCCAGAACTCTTGGGCTGGTTCCTTACTGGTTGCATTGGTGCTCCACTTCACGAAATACTTTTCAGGGTTCAGAGCTGGATCTATAGATGCTAATGGAGCCTGGAATAAAGACATTAGTGTCCATGAGATCTTAGTAATTTGTGTTTCCTTGTATCAACAACTTTTTACAATCTACAAGCGTGGCAACAGAAAAAGCGAGAAAAATAACTATCATCGTCAGCCTGCTGCTGGTAAAAAAAAAATAAAAAAAAAAAAGCCAAAGGCCAGACCTTGTGCCATTTTTTTCACTCAAATAAAAAAAACTGTGTAACAGCGCCAGCGCATTGTACATTTGCTGGACAAATGTTTGATTTGAATAATAAATTATCGAGAATGGATTTTAGGATGACTCTTTGGGGTCGGGAGTTATTCGGGGTTAGCCGGGAGCTAGTGTTAATGTTTACTATTATTACCATAAATATTTAAAAGTAATATTCATTCATCCTTAGTCCTTAAATGTTTGGCAAGAGATTCTCAATTGTTTTGCAATGTAAGTACTGCGTGTCTGGGTATTGTGTGTGATTATAAGTAGGTATGTTTTTACTATAAAAGTATATAAGTATTCTATCAGCTATCTGGTTCCCATAGTATCTACAAGCCTTGCTTAGGGCTAGTTGAGGCTATGTGGGTTTACGTACACCAATATTTATTAATATTTATTAATTTAAGGGTAGTGCAGCAGCTAGCCAACAGAGTACCACAAGAAACGCCACAAAAATTTGCTTCCACTGAGTTTGCTCGGTACTTACAGCTATTTGCAGGCCAGCTACGAAACCATCGGTGACATTGCGATATAAAGAGCAGACCATCCTCCCTGGGGGGCAGTACATCTGCAGCTCCATCATAGGCCCCACAGGGCGGTTGGTTCTGGTCCAATTCACTCGTTCAGCTTCAGTGGTGGTGCGGGGAATCGTAAAGAAGTATTCTTTATCAGCCCCGGTGTCGGATATTCCAAATTTGACTGTGGAAAATGAAAAATCTTTTAGAAACCTTTAGTAGTAGACTGCGCAAAATGGATTGATATGATATCTTAAGGATGCACCGCCCGACGGCTCGAACTAATCGGTGGGCGTGGCGAAAAATCATGCTCTCTTCATCAAACAAAGTGTGGGAAAGGGAGAAAGAAATAAAAATGAGCGCGCAAATTGTTTAATGTTGACCTTTGGCTGCAGGGTTTGTCTGAAAAAAATACTGAATGAATATTATGTCAAATAATGTTTTTTGAAATGTTAATGGACCCACAACCGGACTACGGAAAATACTTCCTTGGTAGTGCTACTTATCAAGAACGTAGCCAGGCATTCATGTAGGGGGGGGGGGGGGGTCATTTCGGGGGGGGGGTGTCAAGCTCTGGACCAGAGACAGTAAGTAACAACTTTAAGACGACGACACGTAAGTAGGTATGTATAAAACGGTGGGTTGGCGAAAGCATTTCAGGGGGGGGGGGGGTTTGGACCCCCAAAACCGGCCCCTGCCTACGGCCTTGCTACTTATTATGTTTCCTGTGATATGACGTCGCTGTAAAATCTAATATCGCAGGCAGCACAACATTTTTTGGTTAATTGGAATATAGTCCATGTTGGCAAGAAGAGATTGCTTTTAGCATTAAAGCCGCCACTTGTTACAATAGTTGCGCTATTTATTATCGAGTATAATTTTTTTGGTGTGAATTATACCTTCTATCTATAGTGTGCTATATGATTACGATTAGGAGGTATCAATATTTAATTACTTACCTATCCTAGCTATTTCCTGTTGACAACTTTACCGGGTATACATGTTTATATTTTTATATTATTATAGCTACGTAGGTTACTGCGGCATGTGTCATTATGTATTCAACTTATACCTACCTAATCTGTTTAACACACAATACAGTTGAATTACCTTTAGACCGACGAAAGTCTAGTGACTATACAAAAGCAAATCGATACCTAGGTAATATTTCGACCGATTTCTGACTACGCTATGTGTACATAGAGCAGTCTTATATTTTTGCTTATTCTACTTATAAGCTCTACATTTGTAAATCTTGGCAAACAATCAAAAATCAATCTTCAAACAATAAAAAAATTCAATTAAAAAAAAAAAAAAAAAAAACAATTTCAATTTTTTCTTCTTTCAATCAATCTTGGAATGCAATCTAGAACAAATTATTTGTAACCTATACAATGCAAATGTAAAGACTGTATTCTGTTTTGTGTATCAAATAAATAAATAAATAAAACCCCGCTTTTGGCATTTATAGATAGATAGATAGATTAACTCTTCATTTATGTGTCTGAAAATCACAAACATCCTACAACAAGCTGTTGTGGGATAGGTTATATTAATTTGTTTCAGGTTATTCATTAAGACGAGTTCAATGACCCCATATTAAATGTCAACCTGTAGAATAAACAAAAAACACTGTATCCATAAGTAACCACCCTGTAAACATAAGTGTGTTTTATTTGTAGGTTGTAGACACAAATTATTATTTTTTTTCGTATAAAGATCGATATTCGTTTTTTTACTAAACTTGACAAAACGAAAATAATTCTAATATAGGTACTGACGACTTACCTTTGAGTCCATCGTATTCGATACCTGAAAACAACATTATTTTGAGTAAATAAGTAAGGCCCAAAACCCACGTATATGACACATGATCATTGAGCTAATATCTAAAGAGTCACCATTTTTAAGAGAAAACAGTCAAAAAACGTCCGAGAGCCGTTGTACATAGCTATACGTGCATTATATAGTTCAGAATTGTTCGAATTTAGACGTTATGTCGCTTGTATAGTGTTCAATGTATATATGCTAGAGCGCTTGTGTCTTATCGTAGTTCAAGTCGTTCAAAAAGTTTTGGCGCGGTCTTTTTTTTGCACGTTTGTGACTCTATAGATATTAGCTCAATGCACATGATCTGTAAACTATTCATAGTACATAAAAGAAAAATGACGCCGTGCAATGACGGAGTCTTGAAAACTATCTAAGCAGGTACATTCCGGTAGACGTCGTTTTTACAACAAAGACAAGCTAAGAGGTTACAATTTATACCATCTTCTCATACAATTATATCATCATCATCAGCCCGGAGATGTCCACTGTTGAACGAAGGCTTCCTCCTTAGACCACCACACTGTACGACAACCTGCCATTTGCATCCACCGTACAATATTACGGCGCGGAAAACCTTTCTTTCCCTAACCTTTGCTGGACAAAGTCTTTTTGACAATTTTATTCCGAATGCTGCGACGCGCCATATTTAGCATGCTTGATGTTGCATGCATGCAGTGATGCTGCATGTTGACAAGTCACGCGCTAGGAAAGCTTAGCCCATAGCGATAGCACAGAGGGAATCTATCGATAGGTACGTAGTATGCATTCGACAGAAAAAAATATGGGAACTAGGTCAGTTCCCGTATCATCATAATTGTTGGCCCATTTCCATCTAAAGAGATGATGTATGTGGCGTCCGAGGTACATCTTCGCTATAAATAAGCATTTTTTGCAGATGTATTGTGAAGAGTTGCAGTTGGAGCAGTTGGCTATTAATCGTAGAATGACGGAATGACGGTGTATCATCGCACGCTTGTGAGCTATCCTGGCAAACCAGGCGCTATTATGAATAACCCAAAGTGACTTTTCTCCTACGTTTAGTATAAAATCGGCTATAAAGTTTTAACCGAAAGACTTTCTCGCTCACAATTTTTTTCTCTATAATAGGTAGATATAGGTACATCGTTTTGGGACTGGGACCTTTTGCGAATGGGAACGTTTGAGAATGGGACGTTTTGGGAATGGGACATTATGATAAAGGGACATTTAACTTTTTTAAAATGTTTTTGGATAATCATTACTACAGATTGTGTGTCACATCACATACTCGTATAAGTGGTTATTGGCCTAACGGTGGACGGTATTTAAACGCCCAACAAATTCAATACACCTACACCTAATTAAGTTTTTACTTGTAGTGGTAGGACTCTACTACAGAGCCCGCCTGGGGAAGAAGTAGCACACCTTTGCCAGCTATTCAACCGCCAAGCAGTAGTGTGCAAGCATTAAGTATTGTGTTCCGGTTTGAAGGGCAATGATACCAGATAAATAACTTGGTATAAAGATATTTAACATATAGTATCTTAAGGTGACGAGCGCAGTGCAGTGCGGCGCAGGATTGTGTTCGCAAGTTCACAATTCTGGCACAGCTACTACTGTTAGTGGCAGGCGTGACGCTTACCACCAGGCAAACTTCTCGCTCGTCTCTTCACTTGATTGTATAAAAAAATCTTACCGTAGCAGCTGGCCGAAGCCAAAGCTAAAAACACGAGAACTTTCTTCATTTAAGTCTATGTTGGAAAACTAAGGTAATATATTTTTAAACCGTTTATTCTTAAAATTATTTGATCTATAATGCGTTAGGATGTGGATTCTATACTACACAATGATGCTCAGTATGTGAACTGCTGGATTATTTATCACAGACTTTTTAATACAACGAATGCTATTATTTTCCTCATGCTATTACAGAATAAGGATAAACAAATAATCATGTTTTATGGTTAATTAACATCCGTTACAAAAACCTTATTATAAGTTGTCGCCGCGTCTCGTATGATATATTTATAATATACTAATTATGTATTGTATGTCAAGTATATTACTTTTCACAAAGATATTAATAACACATGACTCACGCGGCGTTAAAGTCAGTGTGTTAAATTGATTGGGGAGAAACAAAAAAGGATTTATGGACTTAATTATCGTAGTTTATTATGATGCAATCCACTTACCTCCGCCATTGCGCAGTTCCCCCTTTGAATCAGTAATATCTCCTTACGTCGTAGATCCATGACTGTACCATCTGTAGAAATAATTGACACCACTGACACCACTTACAGAAATAGATCCCAGGATAGATCCCGCCGCTAATGCCATCAACCCGATATGCAGTTATAAAATGAACAGAGGACCAGTATATAAGTACAATCTATCACACAACATTAGAAAACGTTAAATATGCCACAAGATTAAGCAGTAAGTACTCATTTTGACTCGATTATAATCAAGTTTCCATTTAGCAACTCTGCATCTCGTAATCATCTATTATCATTAATTGTCGATTATACGAGAGTATATATTGATGTAGATAGATGTTAAAAGCCCTGGTATGTATAGTCGGTAAGTTAAGGTCATCAGAGCTATTCGGGTATCAAGCTAAAGCATCTAAGTTTTTGTATGGTAAGTCAGTCTGTTACAGAGTTCATCAAGGAGATCCTGGGTCACCATTCCATCTTTGCATGATGCACCTTATTGGCAAGGCTACATTAGCTTTACCCATAATATCATGGGTCCATGTTTACTTCCTTGATGTGGCACCTGCAGTGCTACACATTCGCCTAGCCTGCCTTTACATATAGGGTCGGCTTGCTACACTCCGATCGCTAACATCAGGGGCTTACATGGTGAGGGGTGGGTGGCGCCGCCCACCGACGACCTTTACCCCCCAAACAAAGGCACAGTGTCGTGATAATAACACTGGCCGCCAGAGCCTCGAGGTACCTCCTAACCGGCCCTATCTCTACCTAGATCTGCTAGCAGACCAGTCGTCACAAAGCGCAACATCAATGCGATCCCCAATTCTCCATAACCATCTAACACTCAGACCCGCAGAGCCTTGGAGTAACTCAACTAACTGTCCCACCCTAACTAAGCTATAAGGCTTGGGAGCAACAACTACACCGAATTGTATACCTTCACGGGACATTGAGCTACTCCAACTGACAGCTCTGCCTAACATAAATGCTATGGCATCTCTGACCCAGGATAAGAGGATATTTAATAATTAATACTCAAAATCAGGAAGGACACGAAGCACACTCGTCGTCAGCCATAAAACGTCCACTGCTGGACGAAGGCCTCCACCTTAATAGAGGGGTGTTGCCATAATCCCCACGCTTGGCAGGCGGCTTGGGGATCGCAGAATGCTCACCACCGTTAACAGAGAGGACGCTGCTGCCCGTCCTCCGGTGGGTCTGGTTGCAGTTTAAGGACATACCCAGGTCACGAAGCACACTAAACAGCCATAACACGTCCACTGCTGGGAGAAGGCCTCCACCTTAAAAGGGAGCTGCTGCTATAATCCCCACGCTTGGCCAGCGACTTGGGGATCGCAGAATGCTCACCACCGTTAACAGAGAGGACGCTGCTGCCCGTCCTCCGGTGGGTCTGGTTGCAGTTTAAGGACATACCCAGGTCACGAAGCACACTAAACAGCCATAACACGTCCACTGCTGGCAGAAGGCCTCCACCTTAAAAGGGAGCTGCTGCTATAATCCCCACGCTTGGCCAGCGACTTGGGGATCGCAGAATGCTCACCACCGTTAACAGAGAGGACGCTGCTGCCCAGCCTCTGGTGGTTCTGTATGCAGTTTGAGGACATACCCAGGTCCCAATAAATAAACACGCATGGCACAAAATTACGAATTCTTACGCGTTTATAAAAAAATACCTGTTCGTAAGAACGCACACTACAACAACATGCAGGTGACCTATTGGTAGAAAGGTATATTATCTACCTTGGCCTTATCACCGCCAATGGTATTTGCTCGAAGAGTCCATTTTATGTTCACCGTAATTCGCTTATGTGTTAGTTTTATAAAAGTTATTTATATAGGTAGGTAGGTACTTGATGTGTTCTAATCAAAGATTGTTCGCTTATCTGGCATGATTTGGTTGATGTCATGGCGAAGACCACATAGCTTATATCAGAGGGGTACGTACGCCTCGGCTTGCCACCTCCTATGGTATTTAGTAGTAGTACTGTAATGGTAGTAATCCGCCTGGGCAAGTACCACACTTACCAGTTACTCAACCGCCAAGCAGTAGTGTGCAAGCATTCCTGTGTTTTGGTTTGAAGGACAGTGTTTTCCTAGAAAACTAGGCATAAAGATATTTGACATTTAAGAAATCTTAAGGGTGACGAGCGCAGTACAGTATGGCGCAGATTTTCTTCGCAAGTTCACAATTCTGGCTACACTGTACCTATATGGACAGGCACGATGCTTACCACCAGGTAAACGTCGCTATCGTCTCGTCACTCCATAGCATAAAATAAATACCTATGTTCGAGGGTTTCTAACGGGAGCCGATGATGTACAATCCAGTATTGTACAGCCAGTTTTCCGCGTACATGACCTTGTTTCCTTATTTGTATAGCAGTTAGTTTTAAATGAAACCGAACTTCAGACGACTCCTCTTCGACTTCTTCTTCTTCTTCTTTCTTCTTGAGTTCTTTCGACATCTTTTTTTTTGATTAGTACTTTTGAATATTAACATTTTGAAATGACCTCTGTGACTAATGTTAATTATTTAACTAAATATTGCTTTGACTGACTTTATTTATAAAAAAAATATGATATTATTATTATTATTCTAATTTTCCATTTTTATATTATTTTGACGTTTAAGTATATCATTTGCTATGTTTGTTTTTTTATTTATTTTATTAAGTTTTAATATTTATTGTATTTCTGGACATTTTAATTTTTAATTGTATTTTTAGACATGTTAATTGTAATTTTGATATGGGTCTTGTTACCTGCAATAAATAAATTGAAAAATATAAATTGTTTAATTGATTGAAAATATTGTTTGATAGATTTTAAGATTCGATAAATAAATTTAATGAAATAATAATATAATTTTGAATAAATTTATTAGGTTATTTTTTTATTGAGAATTTGAGCAAACGTAGGTAAGTACTCGGAAAACTGGCTGTACAATATAACCAGATAACTAAATATACTAAATATCCTTCCTAACCAACATAGCAAACAACACAAACGCCGCCTCTTAGAGTTTGCCAGGCGTTGTAGATTTAATTTTATACTTTATTTATTACAGGACTAGACCCAAAAATGGAGTAAGGAAGTGGAGTAATGTTTTCAGGGATCATATAGGTATGTATGTAAGTTTGTATGTGAGGTTCTTTATTCTACCATAACTTCTAACTGGCTGAATAGGGCATCGTTGCGTTACTATCCTTACATCATCGCGAGACACTGGCTATAATAATTTTATTTGGTAGCAAGGGCGTGTTTTTTTAATTAATATTAAAGTTTGCTTATTTTATATGATATTAAACCTTTAAATTAAGTATTAATTTATAACTAAAGTGAAGGCCCACATGCAGTGCCGTAAATAGCCTTTTATGCGCCGGTGAAAGCTTCTAAATTTGCCGTTGAAAAGTATTCAGGACTTGTGTTTCTGGTCATTTTTGCGCCCCTCCAGGACCAGCGTCCGGTGCCGGGCACCGCTGGCACCGCCGTTTACGGCACTGCAACCATGTGGCCTTATGGTACAATGTCCTTTACTTCCCTGTACCAAATAAGACAAATTGTCCTAACTCTACACAGGCACCTTAAAAGTTTAAAACACCATGCGTTTTGCCTATCTATAGTTTACCTACTCAGTTCCTTGTATTTGCTATTGTATAATCTGTGACCAAAAAATTACTCACGAAGTAGAGCAAAGCGGCCGTGAATTTATAACAACTTGTCACAGGTGCAAGAGAGTTTCCAGCTTCAGGTACGACTAGCTGTTTCACACGATTTCACATGCAGCCCCTTATTTATTTGGGAATTAATATGGTCTTGGCAAAAAATAGGAAAACGAAGTACTTAATGCTGGACCTGGGTATGTGCTAAAACTGCATCCAGAAGCACCGGAGGACGGGCAGCAGCGTCCTCTTAGTTAACGGTGGTGAGCATTCTGCGATCCCCAAGCCGCCTGCCGAAACGTCCATCCTCCCTATAAAGGGGGAGGTCTTCGTCCAGCAGTGGCTGACTTCAGGCCGATGATGTCGATGGTGACTTAAATGGCTTTATAATAATAATATTTGTCTATCCATCGCTCGTTCCCATGACCTCACACACATCTTCATAATTCCTTTTTAACATAGGTTTGACATACTAATTATATCCACAAGTAAGCTGTAGTGGGAGACCGCTCGACTTAGAATTGTGAGGTCGTGGGTTCAAACCCTGGGTCTGTACCAATGAGAGCTTAGGTTAGGTTAGATTGGTTATGTCTGTTTATAATCTGATACAGTACAGGAATAATTTCATAAAGTAGGTAATACATTCGCTTTCGTATCCTCTGAAAAACACTTCAGCCTACATTTACACAATTGTTACAACACAATATTGTAATAAGCACCTCAGATAAGGCTGGTACGTCCGTCCGTCGGGGTAATACGGCGGATCTAAAATTGGTGTCACGGGTGCTAGACGGACAGACCTTGGTGTTGAATAGTCGCGGGATTCCCGTGTGTGATTCATTAGGTCCTTGCTTTGTTCGATACGGTGCTATGGCAGATATCTAGACTTCTATATTATACTAGAGGTCGCCCGCGACTTCGTCCGCGTACGGTAGAAATACGGCCCGCTCTTAAAATTTACCACTTTTTACCCCCTAAGGGTCGAATTTCAAAAAAATCCTTTCTTATAGTACACCCCTACGCAACGAGACGAATACACCCTCCAAATTTCAAGTCTGTACGACCAGCGGTTTGGGCTGTGCGTTGTCTGTCAGTCAGTCAGTTAGTCAGTAAGTCAGTCCGTCAATCAGTCGGGACAGAGCCTTTTATATATATAGATTCAATATTCTTATATTAATGAGCGTCGAGCAGCGAATTAGTAATTAATCCTGTCTTAAATCTATACAACTTGTAACAAAAAGGTTCAACAATACTGTAGAGTTTGTATGTACTCATCATTATGAACAAGTTTTACTATGGGGCCAACCCTGAAATAGGGAAAAAGAAAATTAGCAGTTCGATACAAAAAGTTCATTGACCTTGGACAAAATGTATGGAACAGCAGATTTTTTTTTCGCAATTTCAAGGAGTTCTGAGGTAACAAATTTTTTTTTCAAACATAACCAGAGAAATATAAATTTATCTGCATATAACCGAATTGAAGTTATTCAAGACTGTTAAAAAGACATAAGATAGATGAACTATTTTAGAAGATACTCCTCGAGGTACTTATTTATTTAAATTAACCTGTATTAATAAATGTAGGGCATTAATGCTTTGCTTAATTTGGGGCTAAATGCATGACGCTTTATTATTTATGGCAGTGATTTAAAAGGGTTCCGCGGCAGGCGTGACCCGCCCAATCCCACTTAAATAAAAACATTTAAGTACGCAAGAAAATATTAATGTTTTTTTAATTATAAATATATTTATGTACTTTTAAAAATAATGAAGTTTTATAATTTGAATGGCTCGGCTGATGTTAAAGTTTTTAGCCCGCCGCAGGTCCTATTATGAAACCTCCGAAATGGGCTATAATCAGATGTCCATTTGACTTGGCATCCATTCTAAGAAATTACCTGTATCTTTTAAACCGTGCTTCCGTGTTTCTTTTTTAACTTTTACTATTAAAAAAAATACCTACTCAGTTATTGGTGCTGAAACCTTAAAACCTTGCTTGTTATCCACCATCGTTGCGTAACAAGTATATAGACGTAATACCCTTGCTCCATTTCCATAAATAGGTTAGAGGTAAGAGGTTCGGCAATTACCGTCGTCCCTAATAGCTGAATGACTGGCACTACTGAAGAGAGATGTAGGGCCTTCGCTTTTCTGTGTCTGGCACCCATGAAGTGGCCCCCACTCTACGTGACTTGAAACTAGCCATTCGTCAAAACTCTAGAGTTTGCAAACTTTGGCATGGTGAAATTGATATTTAGTTGTCAATATTTAGGTACTTTTTAGCCGTATTGTATCGCCACTACGAAACCCTAACCCTAACCCTATAACCCTATGTTGGGCGAGGATAAAATTTAAGTAGGGTAAGTTGTAGGCGCTGTTCACGCGCAACTGTGCCACAATAGCTTAAGCAATTTCGTATTTTTTGGGGGGTGCCCGCTTTAGGCACGGTGCTCGCTTTAGGCCCCCCTGCCCTACGTATTAAAGATTCCGAATTAGAAAAATAAAAACAATAGGCTGGAATTTGGTAAGCACGTAGGTATGGCGAGGTACCCTAGCTACGCGAGTTCAACTCGCAATTATAATCAACTTGGTGACCCAAATCGCGCCTACCGAGCGATGTCGACGTCGCGCCGGGTAGCGACTTGCTACCCGCGATTAGCAACCTCCGACCTTACGCAACGCGGTCGGGTTTGTCCAAACCGGACGCCATTTTACAGTGATCAATAGCCGTCAATCTGCGTCATGTTCCACCTCGAATTAAACTATTGAGTCATTCCTTAGACCGTGAAAGCAGCTTAGAAATGTCAAGTCCCATTGTTCTTATATTATTTATTATGTCGCAATCGAGTCGTATCCGGGATGCCAGCGCCACCTAGTGGCACTCGATGGAGTCGGTGACGTGCGCGCCGTCGATCGGTGACTTCACTTTCCCATTGGCGAGCGGCGCGTGCGGTGGACTGAACCATCGCGCGTTCTGTGATACGTACCTACCTACAACTTATTTGTGCCTACCTGGTTACTGTACTGTGCCTGTGAAGATTATAATTTGAAGATTGATTGTACGAGCTTGTTTTATTCTCATCCGACACTACCCACCGACGACGCCCACTGCTAAGAGGATCAACGATGAGTGCTGATGATGATGGCGAAAGGACCCTCCTCCTCCATCCTCCGTCATCAGAAGTGGGATCAGTGTTGGATCAAAACAAGGAGACCGACATCTGGCGAGCCATGTTTGAACAACAAGATAAGAACACGCGAGCATTGATTGAGGCGCTGCAATCACCAAAACCAGCCTACCGTGAAGAACTACCTGCATTCAATCCTGAAAAAGAGATACCGACGCAAGATCATTGTGCGCGGCGGCAGATTTATGTTTCGCCAAAAATCCTCCAAGCGGCGGTCATCTTGTTCTGGCGGTCAGCAAGGCGCTAAAAGGTAAAGCATCGACGTGGCTATCACAAATCGCCTACGAAGGAATGACATGGCACAAGTCTATGATAATTTTCATGCCACGGTTTATTTCGACGATACATTGGCGGGTACCCTCATTAAAATGCACGGTGAAAACCCGGGTGAAAACGAAACACTACCCACGTTCGTGAGTCGTTTGATTAGTTCCCTGACTAATCATTGGAAAGATGTGAACAAGGACGAAAACAAGGAAGAAATTGCCGTAGCAACAGTACTCGCACACATTTCACAGTTTGACCCGTGACTTCAAAGAATGGCGTTCACTACAAACGTTACATCGAGGGAGACAAATTGCAGCAGTAACTGAACGCATTTTCACACTTGAAACGCTAGATCACCATCGGACAAAGCGAATTGAGTGCAGAAGCAATCCCATAGACTCGAGTGGCAGACCTGTACCACCTACATCGTCAAGTCAAGCAGCGCAGCGGCCGATAGCGAAGCCCTTGGCGTGCTTTAAATGTGGCACACAATGCAATGTGGTGTGTGGGCGGGTCACATAGCCATCCGGTGCACGAGCGACGGCGGCGGCGACGGCGGCAGTGGCAGAAGCGGCAGCGGCGGCGGCGGCAGCAGAAGCGGCGGCGGCAGAGGCGGCAGCGATGGAAGTGGCGGCGGTGGCGGCGGCAGTGGCGGCGGCAGCAGCGGGCGGCTGACGTCGGCGGCACGCGCAGCGAGCGGCGCGTTGATGTCTGCGTCGTACAACCACCATCCGGCGTGTTACATCACAAAGGTGAACTGATATGCTTTGCTTATGATTCTGGCGCTGAATGCTCGTTGGTAAAAGAAAGTTTCGCTTCGAAATTTAGCGGTAAACGTGCTAGTAATGATGTTGCTATGACTGGTAATTGGTCAAACACGAGTGTTCAGTACAGAACAGATTTTATTGTGTAGTGATTAACAATCACTCTCTCGAAATTTTGTTGCATGTTTTGCTCGACAACTATTTGCAAAGTGATGAGGTCGCGAGATTTTAAACCAGGGTTTTTCTGTAAACATAGAGGCAACGGAGCTTTCGTTAACTAAAGTTCTTTGTGTAAATTCGATGAGTCATAATAATGATACCACGCTTCAATCAGATTTAACTGCTACTCGTATCGTGACTACAGTAGGTAACAGGCAATGAGAAGTCTAGGCTTTGATTTTTTTATTAACGGTTTACCTACGACGAGCTAAAGATGATGCGGATGAACGTAGCGTTGATAGACGAACGGTAGTGAAGGTAGACTGCCATGAGAGATTTTTGGGTTCGAGTCTTGACTTCAGAAAATGCCAGCAGGTCACGTATCAGTCGAAATCGATGTAGATGATGTTAACGATGAAGTTCAAATTTGATTTCTGATTGAAACTTGAGTAAGGGGACTCTAGGTGCTATAGTGAGTTGTGTTCGACCGTGCCAGTAGCTATTTCGTAGTCGTAACCCGGTAGAAATCGGTATCTCTTGAGGCAACTCAAGTAGTCCGTGGGAGCGCGGTGTGCGTTTGGCTCTGGTCGAGGTCGGGGTCTGTAAAGACCATTACGTGTGGTCACCAGGGGACACACGGGAGATCTTTAAGGGATCTGATCCATTCGCTGGATGTGTGAGAGCAATGCGATTGCTAGTCGGCTGGATAGCCGGGGCTCTAGATGTCTTACTCGAGAGTTTAGAGAGTTTGTAGAGTCTGAAAAGTTGATTCGAACGACTGTGGTACACGGCCCAGGCTACTGATGTTTGTATTTTCGGTTATTCTAATGTCACATTATTGATTAAGAAATAAAAATGTAGAGTTCGTTTTCGTTCGTAGAGTTCGTTCGTTATTGATCGGGTAAATGAATCTAGAGTTTGGTCAGGAGTGACCGAATGGAACAAATTTCTGTCGTAGACTATTTGTTCGCAGAGTAACCATCACACGAGGACGTGTGCAAGGAGGATGGCCGTGTCGCAATCGAGTCGTATCCGGGATGCCAGCGCCACCTAGTGGCACTCGATGGAGTCGGTGACGTGCGCGCCGTCGATCGGTGACTTCACTTTCCCATTGGCGAGCGGCGCGTGCGGTGGACTGAACCATCGCGCGTTCTGTGATACGTACCTACCTACAACTTATTTGTGCCTACCTGGTTACTGTACTGTGCCTGTGAAGATTATAATTTGAAGATTGATTGTACGAGCTTGTTTTATTCTCATCCGACACTACCCATCGACGACGCCCACTGCTAAGAGGATCAACGATGAGTGCTGATGATGATGGCGAAAGGACCCCCCCCTCCGTCCGTCAATTATATTATTGTACTTATTTCGTCATCATCATCATCATTGACGCATTGCCATTGCGGCAAACCTATTTAGTGATGGATAAGATTTTGCAAACCTGTACCTCCACTAAAACTAAACACTAAGCCTGAACACCAAGTAATGTGTCAAACTAAGTAATAATCGGTGTCTTCTAGGCAAGAGGGCTCAATCGTAGGCTGCATCTTCGTTTAACATCAGACGAGATGGCAGTCAAACGCGACACTACAAATTAAATAGTAAAGAAATAAATAAAAAAAACTTAAACTTTAATTTCATGACCTGATGATGATGTGGTGTGTCTCCTCATCGCTGCAGTATCCGCGAGACGAACTGAAGAGTAGACCGCCTGCCAACATTTCATACGCACATTTGCTGTCAAAATTGGCTACATTAGCCATATTCGAGAACACCAGCAAAACTCCTTACCTGAATAAGTCGCAAAAGTGGTCGCCGTAGACGAAACCAGCGTGGATGATATTATTATTATTATCCGATATGCTATCGCAAAGCAGAACCTATAGTATGTACCTATACACAGCGACAATGATAAAATGAATGGACGGGAAATAAGCGCACGGATTTTGAAGACTATGTTGAGCGGCAGCTCTCCTCTCGTGTCTGTCATACTCTGTCTTTGCGACATGCGAGCCGTACGATACGACAATACAAACTTCTTATACATGTACATGTGTTCTCTTTTTCTCATGCAGTAATTAGATTCGCTATCTCTATTTTTTTGGCAAATGTAACATGCATACTTTTAGCTAGGTATGCTTGATTGTGTTGTCTTGTTATGATTTGCAAGCGCTGGGCCCGTCTATTTTTATTATAACTGTCGCTGACATTAGCCATATTCGAGCACACCAGCGAAGCTCCTTACCTGAATAAGTCGCAGAAGTGGTCGCCGTAGACGAAACCAGCATGGATGATATTATTATTATTATCCGATATGCTATCGCCAAGCAGAACCTATAGTATGTACTTATACATTACTTTTCACACTACCTGCTCGACAATGCCCAATTACATATCATGCAACCTCAACGTAAAGTAAAGCATTATCTCTTAAGGGATATAAAGTTGTATGAAACTCCCTATGTAACTTAGGAACGTCAAATTCGTGTGGATACTCTAAGTAAAAAAATGCCCATATGGTATTATGGTAAAGAGGTTTGTTCGAAAATCGAACAGGCCATTATAAGCTAGCTAACTAAAAAAAAAGGTGCGTTTACAAAGAATGTGAAACAAAAGACGGTGTTTGGTCCTGTGATTGTCAGTGAATTTTAATTTATAGCACGCGAGCCGTGATAAACGTCTATCCACTCTTTTTTCCTCGCGAAAACGAGACAGACGTATCCATATTCTAGCTTAATTACTTTCCCGCGCGGGGAAAGACCAAATAGTCCTCGGCGCGTGCTAGGGGTTAATTCTTTCATGCTAATAAAGGCCGGACTGACCTTTGATGGGAGTGCATCGAGCTCCGAACTTCCTGTGTTAAAAACAGGAGCAAACAACAAGCTGGGTGTCATTAAAATCTGGGCGCGAGTGAATCGGTCTTTTACAATACAATTCAATTAATAACTTGTTGGCGTGTTTTCGTCAAAAACAGAATAAAAAGCCTGATTGGGAACAATAAAAGGCATTTATTTGTACTCTAACAATATATAACAATATATATATTTTAAAGTTAAATAAGATAAAAGGAAGATGTTTTATGACATACTTAAAAAGGAAACGGGAATGAAAAATGTGCCCAAGTACATAAATCTTAACTATCTATATTGGCCTACAACGAATTGTAGCAAAAGTAACAAAAAGGTTCAACAATACTGAAGGGTATGTAAGTTGTAATAATGATGAATACATACGAATGTATGTATACATACCTTCAGTATTGTTGAACCTTTTTGTTACACATTGGTGTCGATTCTGTTGCACCGCTCACTAAACTACACTTAATTTGACAGGACGAAACCTGTTGACATCCTTTTCTAACATATTGAAATGAAATGAGACTCGTATAATTTTAGTCCTGTCAGACTCGTTTAGTTTAGTGAGCGGTGCAACAGAATCGACACCATTGTATACTTATCTTCGGCGTTTTGTGGCTGTGGCGCGTGTCCCATGTGCGGTGTAGCGTTGCTACACATCACGCTCAAATACAAATAACACACAGCACTTGCAATTTAGTTTCCTTATAATACAAAGCATAATTATCAAGTTTATATCTTTAAATACAAATTTGCAAAATATAAACAGCTGTTAAGTGCTTACATTTTGATTTGACATTACTTCTGTCACCTTGTCGACACAGACAGTGACAGATGTGACACTGACATACGTAATCACGTCCGGCAGCGATTAGCACTGTAATTAAATCGACAGATTTTTAGCTATGGTTCTCATTAAGGTTTTTATCTGTGATTTTTTATGTCAGGATTTTAGTAAAACGAAACGTATTTAATAATGTTTATATTTTCTTGTAAACAATTCGTGTTTGTTGACATAAATAATCGGTGTGATTTAGTGTAGACAGGTTTATTCATTTTTACAAACGTAATTATAAAATTTCAACGTAAGTAAACATTTAGTGAGTTTGGTGACATTTTTTATCATCTGCGTGAGTTGATTCGTGACAAATAAATAGTAGAATTTTAGGACAGGGGTTGGGGTAAAATTGCCACGACTTGAAATTCGTGGAAGCAAGATGAACGGAGGACGAACTTTGAATTCTTTTTCGGAAGACGTTGGCGCAGGACGATGGGACGGCGCTTTTCTGAACGCCATCTCCACATTTTATAAAACCCGTAAAAAGCGGGTTTTCCCCTCTGGGTAAAAAAACTGCAATCCACACCGACCTGAAGACGGCGATTGGCTTCCCCACGATTGGCTTCTCCACGATTGCAAAGCGACTTGTCGCTTTCGCCACGCACGCCATAAATGTATGGTAACTTTTTTTACATTATAACTACGACCGTAGCTTCTTAATACCGGCGTAGTATCATTCTCGCCAATATCAGTAATTCCTTGCTGTTTAGCACTTCAGAATTCTGAAGACTGAGTGAAAACTTCTAGAACTTTCTTCGAGTCTTTTTGTTCGAGTTTTATGTGTAAAAGCATCGAACGATGCTAGATTAGAATATAGTTTTGTTATTATTGTAGGACAGATTGTCTAGCTAGCAATCTGCTCCTTTCTTTATATGTAATTCGCAAAAATTGGTTTAACGTCGATAGATTAATATGGTAAGGTCACTCGCTACGGTGACATAATATGTGAAACTCTAACTGGAGTCCGCTATTACCTTAGGCTTACTTTTAGTGTTTGTTTATATAAGATATGAGTACTCGCAGAGTACTTCTTGCTAAAACTATAGCAGTATTTAGGATTTAAGAAAATTGATTTGTTTTGCATTCTGCAAATTAATTCTGTTGGAACGTTGAAATAATTTTTAGGATGTAATTTTCTCCAAATACATCATTAATATTATAGAACCTACTTTTAGTGTTTCTTTTCGCCCTCCTGAAGCAACTCCCATCATACAATCACAACGGTACGGTCCTTGAACCAAAAATCTATACTTTGCTGATTGAAACTTATCCGAGTAAACTTTATTTATTATTTTATGTAAAATATATGTAACAGGTGTTAGGTATACCTTCAAAGGTAGGTTTAGGGTCGCAGCGACGCGGACTACACGTCGGAACCGTCAGGGGCGATTCGCACCACTTGGGGAGATTCGCACCACAATTGGCGATTCGCACCAAGCTTCACCCTTGACCGCCTTTTTATTGAGATTCAACTTTTAGAATTTTTTTTTTATTTCCACCACGTTACAATGGCGCCCGAATCTTTTTAAATAATGATTGGAGTTGTTTTATGAAGGCAAAATTATTGTAAAAATTGAAAACTTAAATATTTTTAGAATTTAAGAATTTAACTCACCGAGTTAATACATTGTTACGGTATCTTTTAAGAACCTTATTTTAAGTCATTATAGGTGTTATCTCGACATCATAGAGATATTAATATCGCACTATTTTTGTAAAGAAGTGAACTCTTTCTTTAACATTTTTCAACTTTAACGTTTCAACATGTCGACTCATTCTGGAAATTACTACGATGAAGCAGCTGGATATCAATCTCCAACTAGTGATACTCCACATCTCCAATTGAGTCCTAATGGATATCGTGAACTCCATATTCCCATCGATACGGTCAACATTGATCAACGGTTGAATCCAAACTATGTCTCTGGAAATTCAGTGACTACCGCGTTATTTCCAACGCATAGTCATACTACCCACACAACCACAATGCCTGTCACGTCTCACTCATGCAGCGGTATGAATGTTATCACACATGCGACGGCTGCGATTTCGCAGCCTATAGTTCATGCTTACGTTGAACAACCACCTGTGCACACACTTAAATCAAGTAGATCACTTTTTGAAAACGAATCAACGCGGTTTGAGGCGTTTCAACCACACACGCAGGTAGGGTCACACCCGTTGGCAAACGTACCGCATGGAGCTGCTGTATACTACCGCTCACTTAATTTAGCAACGCTGAACATTAAGTTTACTGGCGAATCCGACGTAGATGATTTTTTATTGCGTTTAAATGAAACTAGGCTTGCACGACAGATTGATGATGCGACTTTGGTTCGCGGTTTTTCGGAGCTACTGTCGGGTACAGCGCTGAAATTTTATAGGACAGTGACTCACCGTTTACGTTCGTGGGAAGATATTCGTTCAGAATTTAGGAAGTATTTTCAAACGAAGGATTATTGCTACAGTATTGAAAAGCAAATTAGAGAACTCAAACAATCACCTGGACAATCAGTGCCGGTCTTCATTTTAGATGTCCAGGATTTAAATTCTAGGCTTGCATACCCTATTTCGGAACAAAATTTACTGGACATCGTGAAACATAACATGCTCAGTTCTTACGCACAGCTTTTAGCGATTAATGACATCACATCTTTTGAACAGTTAATCACCGTTAGTAAGAACTTCGAAGCTTACTCTGGCGTATTGGCTCTAGCGAAACCATTCGGTAAGCGTGAGGTTAATGCAGTAGCGAGCACGGCAACACCCACTCGACAAGCCACATCTGTGACATGCCTTAAGTGTCAAAAGGTAGGACACTCGTACAAGGTTTGCAGGTCCGTACCAGGCATGGTATGCTTCAAGTGTGGAGCAAAAGGGGTGACCACTAGGAACTGTTCAGTGTGTCAAGGCGCATCTCACGTTCCAATTGCATCGATGCCTACGCCCCAAAAAAACTAGACACGCCCCAGAGCAATGCTCGCCCTACATCAACACTTCCGCTTAGTTCTCCAAATACGGAAGTATGCTCGTTTGTTGGTGATTCTCGTTTATTTGTTAAGTTTGAAATTTTGGATAGCGAGTATGAAGCTTTACTCGATCCAGGGGCACATTTATCTATATTAGGTGCTAATAAGCACAAAGATTTTGAAAAACAAGGATTTACAATTAATAAAAATCCTTCTACTGTTTATTTAGCAGATTTATCTGAATTGCAGGTATTAGGAACAATGCGATTGCCCATTTCTTGCAACGGCAAGACTACCAACTTTAAGTTTTTGGTTTGTCCTGCAATCCATCACAAAATTCTTTGTGGGATGGATTTTGCGGACACGTTTAGTTTAATTGATATTTTTAAGTTTGGAAACGTAATCAGGAGGGGCAATGGCAATTCGTTTAACACACGTACGGAGTTTTGCGAGGTTAAGGCCTTAGTTTCGAGGGACGGTCTCTCTTCACAACAAAATGCACGCTTACAAAAAGCGATGAACGATTTTGAGGCCATCTCTTCTGAGAAAATGGGTTTAGGTAAGACACCGCTCATTGAACACAAAATAATTACCAAAGGGCCACCAATTAAGCAGAGATATTATCCTCTCTCCCCCGCCAAGTTAGCAGCTTTGAACAAGGAGGTCGACGAGATGTTGGCACTTGACGTCATAGCTCCATCAAGGTCACCATGGGCCAACCCGGTTGTTATGACACCGAAAAAGGACGGCTCATGGCGATTTTGCCTGGATGCTCGGAAGTTGAATGACGTCACTGTCAAAGATTCGTATCCCCTCCCGTACATTAGTTCGATATTAGATAACCTGCGTGGCATTCACTATTTAAGTTCGATCGATTTATCCTCTAGTTTTTGGCAAATCGGTTTATCCGAGCGCAGCGACGGAAGCGGAAATTCGTGCGAAAAGACCGCATTTGTCGTTCCGAATCGCGGACTTTTTGAATTTCGCCGAATGCCGTTCGGACTTTCGAATGCGGGAGCAGAACTTCAACGATTGGTAGATTCTCTGTTTCAACATAGATTTGATGGAAAGCTTTTCTGTTATTTAGATGACCTTCTTATTGCGACAACGTCATTTGAAGAACACATGGAGATATTGACAGAAGTATCCAAGGCACTCAAAGACGCCGGTCTCACTGTCAACCTCAAAAAATGTGATTTTTGCAAAGGAGAACTCAGATACCTCGGATATATAGTTAATTCCGAAGGGCTACGCACAGATCCCGATAAACTGAGTTGCATTGAAAATTTTCCACGGCCCGTGACAGCTAAACAGCTGCGTGGATTTATAGGTCTTTGTTCGTACTATCGCAGATTTGTCAATGGTTTTTCCTCAATTATTGCGCCCATGACAGCTTTAGTTGGTAAACGTAAAGGGAAAGACAGCATAGACTGGACACAGGCAGCTGAAGAGTCTTTCAACACTCTGAAGCGGGCGTTGATTACTGCGCCAGTGCTGGCATCCCCGGATTTCACAAAACCGTTCGTCCTTCATTGCGACGCATCTTCGGTAGGGATAGGTTCTGTGTTAACGCAGGAGATTGATGAAGTTGAGCGTCCAGTAGCCTTTCATTCGCGCTTGCTGTCCAAACCCGAAAGGAATTACAGCACGACAGAGCGAGAACTACTGGCCGTAGTAAACTCCATCAATCACTTTCGAGCCTACATAGAAGGTACTAAATTTACTGTCATTACCGATCACATGAGCCTGAAGTGGTTAAAATCACTTAGCAACCCATCAGGTAGATTGGCGAGGTGGGCTATGCAAATCTCGTGTTATAATTTTGACATTTGCCACAAGGCAGGAAAATTACACGTGGTACCTGATGCGTTGTCAAGGATTTCGATAGATGCCGTTTCGTACGATGGAGGCTTACAAACCACCCAAGACGGATGGTATAAGAAAATTTTTGAAGGCTGTCAAACTAGACCCTCTTTTTATAAAAATTATCAAATTAAAGATAACCGTTTGTATCGTTTTTGTAAAGCTAATACAAATTTAAACAAAATTAATTGGAAAATGGTATTACCAAAAGAGTTAGTAGAAGATTGTATTCAGGAGAGCCATGATTCCTTTTGTAGTGTTCATCCAGGAATCCAGAAAACGTATCTTAAAGTTAGAGATCACTACTATTGGAAGGACATGTTCAACGACGTCAAAGCCTTCGTGACAAAGTGTGAAAAGTGCAAAGCTTACAAGCATTCCAATGCTTTACCTCATGGTCTAATGACCAATCAGAAACAGGTAGACGCTCCTCTTCACACCTTGTCATTAGACATCATTGGACCACTGCCCAAGGCTTACTCGGGCCACATATACATTTTGTCCGTCGTTGACATATTCTCCAAATATGTTTGGCTTCATCCTCTTCGTACGGCTACGACACAAACGGTTACCTCATTTTTAGAGAAGGAGATTATTTACAAATGGGGAACCCCCGCAATTTTGTTGTGCGACAATGCCACAATTTTTAAAAGCAAACAATTTCAGAACTTTTGCGATAGGTTTTCGATTCCAAAAATTTTTTACAGCGCATATTATGCACCTCAATCAAATACAGTTGAGCGTTATAATAAAACGGTAGAAGTTTGCTTGTCAATTTTAGTCGAACAAGATCAGAGAAACTGGTCTAAGTATCTCCAACAAATTCAACTGTCTTTGAATAGTACAGTTAATTTAGCTACAGGGTATACGCCTTACTTGCTAGCAACAGGACGGGATATTGTCATTGACGGTAAATTCCATTCCATTATGAGGGATTTACCAACTTCAGTAGACGATATCACGTTAGCAGATAGAAGTAAGACAGCCTTGGCGTTAACTGAACTTTCAGATGTTTTTATTAAGGTCGAAGAAGCTCTGACTCAAGCTTACCAAAAAAATGCACAACGGTATAACTTAAGACGAACACGTTTAAGGGTGAACGAAGGCGACATAGTATGGCGAAAAAATTTTGCCCAGTCAAACGCAGCAAAATTCTTCTCTGCCAAGTTAGCACCAAAATTTTTAAAATGTAAAGTCGTGAAGAAGTTGTCCGATGTAGTATACGAGCTTCAGGAGCTTGAGTCAGGTACAATTGGTAAATACCACGCGAAAGATATAATTCGTGTGAATTAGTTTTAGCAAAGAATAGCTTTCGTTTATTTGAAACTATTCTTGTTGTTATATCAGAATAAAATTAACTTGGAATGATCAGTCTGTTTTGTAGTGAACCATTGAGATTTTAGGATAATACCATTTTGATGAAAACAAAATTAAAGGTATGAAAGCGAAGTATGAAAGAGCATCAGAATGAATCAGACAATTGCATATGAAAGGAAAATTTGAAAGAAACATTTAGGACATAATGAAAGGACCTGCATGAAAGATATTATGTGAGTGACAAGTTCTAGGTGAAGCAAAAGGATCAAAATGTATTATCTATAAATCGAAATATGTCACAGAAAAGACTATAATCATCTCCAATTTTTCTCATTATTGATCTTTGTGTGTTTTTGACTGACAATTGGTTCGGTATTTTTAGTAGTATTCTTTTAATTTTTTTTTAACCCCACTTTGTCGGCTGTTTTTTTCGGTTAACTATGTTAACCTCTTTTTCCGAAAACGGGGGTATTGTAGCGTTGCTACACATCACGCTCAAATACAAATAACACACAGCACTTGCAATTTAGTTTCCTTATAATACAAAGCATAATTATCAAGTTTATATCTTTAAATACAAATTTGCAAAATATAAACAGCTGTTAAGTGCTTACATTTTGATTTGACATTACTTCTGTCACCTTGTCGACACAGACAGTGACAGATGTGACACTGACATACGTAATCACGTCCGGCAGCGATTAGCACTGTAATTAAATCGACAGATTTTTAGCTATGGTTCTCATTAAGGTTTTTATCTGTGATTTTTTATGTCAGGATTTTAGTAAAACGAAACGTATTTAATAATGATTATATTTTCTTGTAAACAATTCGTGTTTGTTGACATAAATAATCAGTGTGATTTAGTGTAGACAGGTTTATTCATTTTTACAAACGTAATTATAAAATTTCAACGTAAGTAAACATTTAGTGAGTTTGGTGACATTTTTTATCATCTGCGTGAGTTGATTCGTGACAAATAAATAGTAGAATTTTAGGACAGGGGTTGGGGTAAAATTGCCACGACTTGAAATTCGTGGAAGCAAGATGAACGGAGGACGAACTTTGAATTCTTTTTCGGAAGACGTTGGCGCAGGACGATGGGACGGCGCTTTTCTGAACGCCATCTCCACATTTTATAAAACCCGTAAAAAGCGGGTTTTCCCCTCTGGGTAAAAAAACTGCAATCCACACCGACCTGAAGACGGCGATTGGCTTCCCCACGATTGGCTTCTCCACGATTGCAAAGCGACTTGTCGCTTTCGCCACGCACGCCATAAATGTATGGTAACTTTTTTTACATTATAACTACGACCGTAGCTTCTTAATACCGGCGTAGTATCATTCTCGCCAATATCAGTAATTCCTTGCTGTTTAGCACTTCAGAATTCTGAAGACTGAGTGAAAACTTCTAGAACTTTCTTCGAGTCTTTTTGTTCGAGTTTTATGTGTAAAAGCATCGAACGATGCTAGATTAGAATATAGTTTTGTTATTATTGTAGGACAGATTGTCTAGCTAGCAATCTGCTCCTTTCTTTATATGTAATTCGCAAAAATTGGTTTAACGTCGATAGATTAATATGGTAAGGTCACTCGCTACGGTGACATAATATGTGAAACTCTAACTGGAGTCCGCTATTACCTTAGGCTTACTTTTAGTGTTTGTTTATATAAGATATGAGTACTCGCAGAGTACTTCTTGCTAAAACTATAGCAGTATTTAGGATTTAAGAAAATTGATTTGTTTTGCATTCTGCAAATTAATTCTGTTGGAACGTTGAAATAATTTTTAGGATGTAATTTTCTCCAAATACATCATTAATATTATAGAACCTACTTTTAGTGTTTCTTTTCGCCCTCCTGAAGCAACTCCCATCATACAATCACAACGGTACGGTCCTTGAACCAAAAATCTATACTTTGCTGATTGAAACTTATCCGAGTAAACTTTATTTATTATTTTATGTAAAATATATGTAACAGGTGTTAGGTATACCTTCAAAGGTAGGTTTAGGGTCGCAGCGACGCGGACTACACGTCGGAACCGTCAGGGGCGATTCGCACCACTTGGGGAGATTCGCACCACAATTGGCGATTCGCACCAAGCTTCACCCTTGACCGCCTTTTTATTGAGATTCAACTTTTAGAATTTTTTTTTTATTTCCACCACGTTACAGCGGCTAGGCATAAGTAGGTATTCTTTAAACAATTAAGAAGATAACCGATACTGTTCATTAGGTAGGCCATTTTTCACACGTAATTACCCATTGTTACCTACTTATTTTTTACAACAAATTGGTTCTAATAAGTGCTTAATCCGGGTTCAAACAAGTTCAAACAAACTTTACGTCAATAGTTTTTGTTCAAAACTTGCCAAAAAGCTTTAAAAGCTAAAATTATAGATGCGACAGAGTGGATGATAGTCTTGTTCTCTGGTTAGAACACTAAAAACGAGCTGATGCACGTTCAGCGACTATTATATAATTATTTTAGCTGCATATATTATAAAAGAGATTTTTTACTAAATCGATTCAAACATTGCAACTTTAACGGCGACAAATACCTACCAAATGTCAAGTTTAACAAGTACCTACTTGAATAAGCTCAAACTATCGAGCTTCTATTTTAAGGCCTAGGGGTAGGTATCTTAGGTACTATTATACTATTGAAACAACTAGAAACAACCTTTGATTTTATTCTAATGATGTTGCCGCCACATTTGACGGTTATTGATTCACGGAGAATCTCGTCATCGCGATGCAGGATTGATGGCCGTATTTACTAGTGCCATCTATGACAAAACTTATAAACTAGGTGGAGCTCCACTATGGTTCTAACATAAAGGTGTCTAAATTATGTTAAGTTAGTTAAATGGTTCAACATACATCGCCCACCAAGGACAAGCTGAGCTTCGTCCTTCATCTTATCATAAATGTACATACATTTAAACTACACGCTAATTTTACATTTCATTAAGTGGTTGAGATTGGTAGGAGACATAGTTTATTGACAGGTCGTTTGACGGTGCCATTCTTCATCTTAAGAGTAACTACTCTCACCAAATTGTCTTGCCCAGGATGTGTAGCAATAACTCTGCCGTAAAGCCACCGACATACAGGCAAGCTATCTTCACGCACTACAACAACATCGCCAATGCGAGGCTGTGGCATTGTAGAAGACCATTTATATCGCTTGTAAAATTTTGTCAAATATTGTTTTGACCATTGCCGCCAGAAGTCTTGAGTCATGCGCTGGGTGTACTGCCACCTCCGCAGGGAACTGACATTTGAAGACTCGAAATTATTATCAGGTGGGGTTACCAGTGCTTCACCTACCAGAAAATGACCAGGAGTCAAAACCATCGAGTTTTCGTCGTCACTACCCGAAATAGCAGAGAGAGGTCTCGAATTAAGGCATGCCTCTATCTGTGCTAAGACTGTTGACATCTCTTCGTATGTCAAAGTCGACTGTCCAATGACCCTCTTGAGGTGATACTTAACCGATTTAACTCCTGCCTCCCATAATCCACCAAAATTAGGGGACCGGGATGGAATAAAACTCCATGAGCATCCGTTGGTTGCTAAACTTTCGCGGATCTCTTGAAGCATCGAGTTTTTCTCATTCTTGAAGAGTCTCTTTAGTTCGTTGTCTGCACCGGTAAAATTCGTAGCATTGTCACTCCATATTTCAGAGCAATACCCTCGTCTAGAGACGAACCTTTTAAAGGCTTGCAAGAATCCTTCAGTCGTGAGAGAAGTGACGACCTCCAGGTGAATTGCTCGAGTTACCATGCAGACAAATAGGCAAATATAGCCTTTGTGTGCCTTGTGACCGCGACCTTTCGCTGTCCTAATCTGGATTGGTCCCGCAAAATCGACTCCACTTGACTTGAAAGGCCGAGCAGGAGTTATTCTGGCTGCGGGCAACTGGCCCATTAACTGGGTTTGTGTCTTACCAGCATTTTTAACGCAAGTCACGCACTTACGATAGCACGACCTTACGAGCCGAGCAGCTCCCAAAACCCAAAATTTATTTCTCAAATAACACAGCATAAGCTGTGGGCCTCCATGGAATGTCTGCTTGTGAGCGTCTAGGATGAGAAGATTCGTCAGATGAGACTCCTTTGGCATCAGTATAGGATGCTTTTGATTTGTGCTCAGCTGAGAATGCTCAAGTCTTCCATCAACTCTCAAAATGTTATCTTCGTCCAGATATGGGTTAAGTGTTCGCAGGATGCTACGTTTAGGTAAGTTTTCTTTTTTCTTTATAATTGTGATTTCCTCACCAAAGTTTTCTGCTTGACAATTTCGTATACAACAATTCATCGCTTCATTTAACTCTGATGACATTAAATACCCTAATTGTCTTTGTGATTTTTCTCTTTTTGTGTTACAGGCAAATCGTTTGCAGTAGGCTACCACTCGGATCATCCTAGTCAATGAAGAAAAACGCCCAACAACGGCAACATCGACAGCAGCACAGTGAGTTTTAACCCTTTCTTCCAAATTTGAAGTCGCATCTTTTGGTTTCTCGTATTCAATGTGTTGTTTCTGCAGAAAGTCTGGACCTTTGAACCACATCATATTTTTTACCAAGTCTGACGGAGATTGACCTCGTGATGCAGCGTCCGCTGGGTTACATTTTGTAGAGACGTGAGACCAATGATGCGAATCCAAACTTGAAATTATCTCAGACACACGGTTAGCAACAAACACATTCCACCGATTTGGGTGGCTGTTCAGCCAGGCGAGGACGACAGTTGAATCCGTCCAGGCATGCAGGTATGTTTTATCAATATTCATAACTGATGAGATTTCGATTAATAATCGCGTTACCAAAACAGCACCACACAATTCTAGCCTTGGTATTGAAATTTGTTTAATTGGTGCTACCTTTGTTTTTCCAGATATTAACGATACGTGAACTTTTCCTTCGGAATCAGTGACGCGCGCATAGACCACAGCTGAATAGGCATCTCTGGATGCGTCACTAAAACCATGCAGTTCCACGACATCGCCCACCCTGACAGCAATCCACCGAGGTACCGACACTTTGGTAAGTATTTTTAACTCGTCCTGGTAAGTATGCCATTCTTTTAATATGTGGTCGGGAACAGTTTCGTCCCAATCCAACCCTGCCAGCCATAATTTTTGAATCATAATTTTAGAAACAATTATGCTTGGCCCTACCCACCCAAGTGGGTCATAGAAACGACAAATATTAGAAATAATTGATCTTTTTGTTTCAGGTTTCTTCGTGTCCGGCATCTCAACCTTGTAGTGGAAGGAGTCATCGCTGCGGTTCCAGGTAAGTCCTACAATTTTTAACACTTCATCTGTTTTTATTTTTAATCCTTCATTAATTTCATCTACCTTTTCATCATTCTTCCCCCTTTCTAAGTCTTTCATTTTTCGTAGTAAGTCTTCACTGTTACTGGTCCATTTTTGTAAAGTAAACCCTCCTTTTTCCACTAGATCATTTAGCTCTCGGTATAAATGTATCCCTTCTTCTTCACTTTCGCATCCTGCTAGGAGATCATCCATGTAGAAATTGCTCACCAAAGCTTTGGCTGAAGAAGGATACTTTTGACCTTCATCTTTGCTTAGTTGATGCATTGCTTTTACAGCCAAATACGGGGCAGATGCGACACCAAATGTCACTCTAAGCATTCTGTAATGTTTAATCTCCTCTGATGCATCATTTCTCCACAGTATTCGTTGATAATCGACATCAGCTTCATCAACTTTAATCTGACGATACATCTTGACAACATCTGCTGTCAAACAAATACGCGAGACTCTCCAACGCATTACCAAATGTCTCAAGTCTGCTTGTAGGGTCGGACCTACTAACAAATTATCATTTAGTGATTTATTGTTAGTTCCTTTACAGGACACATCAAACACCACTCTGACCTTCGTGGTGTCTTTGTCTTCACGGACCACGGCGTGATGTGGTAAGTATATCGCTTTTGGATTATTTATTTCATTTGTAGGTACCATTTCCATGTGATCAAGTTTTAAATATTCGTCAATACCCTTCTGGTATTGAAGTTGCAATGATTTGTTTTTAGTTAATCTGTACTCTAAAGCTTTTAACCTTTTTTCAGCAATCTTCAGCGATCCAGTCACCTCAGGCGTACCATTTTTGAGTGGAAGACACACAATGTATCTACCATCTTGATCCCTCCGAGTTGTCTCGGTAAAATGCTGTTCACAATGTTTTTCGACTTCTGTGAACATCATTTCCTTTGGCATCTGTTTGTCAGATTCCAATTCCCAGAATTTTCTGAGCATCTCGTTGTCGTTTATATGACAGTGCATTACGTTGACGTGAGAAGAAATTTCGGTACACGAATTTGTTACGCCAGACACAATCCAGCCTAAGCTAGTAGCTTGTGCGATGGGTGTACCGGGAGGTCCTCTTTTTAAACCATCCTGTAGTACGTGACCGTACACTTCTGCTCCTAAAAGGAGGTCTACTCGATTGGGTGAGAAATAGTTTGGATCAGCCAAAACTAACTTGCTTAACTCTACCCATTGAATTGCCTCTACCTTTCTCGTCGGAAGAAGAGAAGTTATTTTTTGCAGAACATATGCCTTCACCGGAAATTTGATTTTTGGATCAATCCGGGATTGAATTTCAATAGTCACCGTTGCCTTGGAAACAATGTTTTTGTTTCCACCCAGACCTGTTACTTGGCCTGTGATTTGTGTCTTCTTCAACCCTAAGTACTGAGCAGTAGACTCAGTGACGAAAGAGGCCTCTGACCCCTGGTCTAGAAGTGCACGGATTTGATAAACTTCTCCATTTTTAGCTATGGCCTTGACAAGTGCAGTTGCAAGTAAGACTTGCTGATGTGTTTTGCCTGTAGCAAAACAAGAGACCACGCCGGAAGTTATAGCTACACCCGATGATGTAGCTCCTTCTGAAGATGCAGCAGTAGCACCCAGATCATTTTTATCTTCAGTGTTTTCTAAGTTCGAACCCCTTGGATGTAAAAGCGAATGATGATTTCGCTTGCAAATACGACATTTTAAGTTTGTTCGGCACTCTTTGGCGGAGTGATTGCTACCCATGCAATTAAAACACACCTTATTATTTAGCGCAAAATTGCGACGGGCTTCGACATTCTCTTTTTGAAACAGTTTACATTGACTGAGTTTGTGAGATTCGGTACAAAACGGACATTTAGCATTTATTGCATGTAAAGTTTTTATTTTATCAGGTTTGCTTTGACCTTTATATCCTGACGTTGATTTGGGGTCAAGAAATTCGATGGCACGGAATCGCTTTGTTAAAAACTCTTTAAATTGTTCATATGTTGGCAGATCATCTGACGGAGTGTTCGAAGTGATATGAAACTCCCACTGACGTCGAGTTTCTGAATCCAGTTTCAACGTGAGGATATGGATTATTATTACGTCCCAACTCCTTACATCAATGCCTAAATTGGAGAGGGTGGCCAAGCAATCGTTTGTCGTATCTACAAGCTCCTTAAGTCCACTTGCGGATTCTACGACCGAGTTTTTCTGGCTAAAAAGTCGTTTTAAAACTTGGTGACAAATGAATTTTTTATTGTTGTACCGTTCCTCTAACAATTTCCAACATCTATCAAAGTTTGACTCCTCAATAGGTATATGTCTAAGAAGTTGCTCGGCTTCACCTACAAGATAACCTTTGAGGTAGTGTAACTTTTGAACGTTTGCCAAAGTTGTATTTTGCAGAATCAATGACCGAAATAAATCTCTAAAGGTAGTCCACTCAGCGTAGTTACCTGAGAAATTTGGGAGATTTATTTTGGGCAGTTTGACGTGAGACATTTTGGCTTCAGCAACAGTTGAAGCATTTTTGTTAGAATTTATAACAGTAAATTTAGCCAACATTGATTTTAAATCGCACTTATAATCTAAGTAATTTTCTTCGGCTTTGTCATAAACATCATTTTCAATATAATCAGTTCTGTTAAGCAGTTTAGGGTCTACACTACGCATTAATTCCTTATGACCCGTTAAAAACTCTAACCATAATTGTTCCACAGATTCTAATTTCGCTTCTATGTATTCTGTGTTCAATCGCTCTTTGGGTGATTTTTTAAAGTTAGCTCTAGCCTTAGTTATACGAGATTTTATATCTTGCTGAAAGTTTATTAAAGACTAGCTTTTGCCCGCGGCTTTGCCCGCGTAGTAATGTTGAATACTGGAATTCGGTTAAATCGGGGCCCAACTCAATTGAATCACTAAAATACGTATATTATTGCATTTTTTCCAAGCCGCTTGCAAGTCTTTAAGTTTTCTTGAGGATGACCAAATTTGGCATGTCGCGTTTGCAATACTTACTTCAAAACAAAGCCGTCTTGTTGAATTTTAAACAGACAAACAGATGGACATGACAAACTTATAAGAATTCCTCGTAGTACTACGGAACCCTAAAAATGTCTGCTAATGACGCTATAGTTGCCGGGGCCTTTGACCCGAAAGATTACAATATTTCTTTGTAGAGAACTTTTTTGATTTTTTTGTTGGAAGGTGCTAAAATAGCCAGGCTTTCAGGGGAGCTAACTCGCGAGCAAGCCACATAGAACTGACCATGCGAAAAACAGTCCTGCCTTAAATCAATACCAGCGTATTTTAAAGTTTGACCCTGAGCCTTATTGATGGTCATGGCAAAACAAACTTTTAGAGGAAATTGAAGCCTTTTGGAGTCATAAGGTAAGTCACTGGGAATCATGGGAATACACGGCACAAATACTGTTTCGCCATGGGCACACCCAGTCAAAATGATGGCCTCAACCAGATTACGATGCAGCATTTTTACTTGTAACCTGCTTCCATTACACAATTTGGGTGGTCTTAAATTCCGAAGGAGCATGACGGGTGTACCTTTCTTCAGGATAAGCCTCTGATATGGTAGCCCCGCTGGTCTTAATGAATTTAAAAACTCAACTGGATAGTTTACAGCATCATCATTATCGCATACCGTATCAACAGAGTCAATGAAATGAAATAAGCTTAAGCAGAAAAAGTATGATAACAAAGAACGTAAAAAGATTACCAAAATATCGCAAGAATTACGAAACTTCGATGAAATACAGTGCTGCACTGATCGCTTAGGTAGACTCGGTGTGGGTTGGAGTGGGGCGCGCTCGAGGTACAGCGCGTCATACTCGGGTTTTAACGTATCTGAGCCGACGCGGGATGGACGTTTCGAAAGCGCTGTGCTTGGTGCGTGCACCGGATCAAGTACATGTGTTTAAAATATTTATCTTCTTACGCATAAACACTCGATTAGCTAATCTATAAATATAACATTTTTTTTCAAATGAAAAACTGACCCGTGGCCTTCCAGTTTTGAAATTGTTTGAAAATTTTGAAACATGTTTATGTTTATTTTATCTTATCTCTTAAGTCAAAAAACTTAACAGCCTTAAATGAATGGTTTCGGTAAAATGGTATTTTAATGATACATTGAACCCCTTGCGAATTTTTCAAAATCGTTGCTGAGTGTGCGTTTCTCTGCATCAGCCCTTAACACTAATGGTATATCGGCCTACCCTGATTGGGCCATATTCACTACGCTGGCCCAGTGCAGGTTGGCGGATTCACATACACTATCGTATTTCTTCTCCTGAAATATGAAGGTTTCCTCATGATGTTTTCCTTCACCGAAAAGCCAGTGGTATTATCCATGCGTAAGTTTCAAAGAACTAATTGGAACGGGCTCGCCCGGGTTCGAACCCGCGACCCCAAGAATGTGAGTCGAGCTTGATCTCACTGAAGCTACCACAGCTTGAGCTGAGTGTAAGTTTACACCACTCAAAATTTAGTTTTAATATTAAAAATTAATTTAGCAGCTTAGGCTGTACAGTATCTATAATAATTATGTCCGTTAAACAGTCGTCTGCGTGGACCTACAAAAAAATAGCCTATGTCCGTTTCCGAACCTTATGCTATTACTACCTATCCAAAAATGCAGCTCCATCTGTTCAGCCGACCAATAAATACGCCCATCCCCGTCCCCATTCCCAGCCTCATCCCTATAAGCGCCCCCTTCCCCATCCCCATCCCGATACCAAATGTCATTTTAATATGAACACGCCCATCCTCGTCCACATCCCCGTTCCCTCTCTCATCCCCATCCCGAACCCCATCCCATCCCCACCCCCATCCCGATTTCAACTTTCATCTTAATATGGACACGGCGATCCCCGTTCCCAGCCTCATCCACATCCGCATCCCATCCCCACCTGTCCCCACCAAATCCCCACCCATCCCTACCCCATCCCCATCCCATCCCCATCCCCACCCCATCCCCATCCCCATCCCGATACCAATTGTAATCTTAATATTAACATGCCGATCTCCGTCCCGTCTCCGTTCCCAGTATCATCCCCACCCCCACCCCCATCCCCACATCTATCCCCATCCCTATACCAAATTTCATTTTAATATGTACAGCCGTTACAAAGTTAAGGAGAAACAAACGTACTATCACTAAAACTTGTTTTTTTTTTATACTAACGGGAGCTGATTTTGAAAAAACTGTGACACCCGTATCTTCTTATTTTTATAGTAGAATACGTATACCAAGTTTTGTTACAATCGAACCAGAGAATAAAAAGTTTCATACAAACTTTAACACCCCATTTAACCCCCTTCGGAGTTGATTTTCGAAAAATCCTTTCTTAGTGGGCGTTTACACCTCTCCAAAAACATACCCTCCAAATTTCAAGTCTCTACGTTTAGCGGTTTGGGCTGTACGTTGTCTATATGTCAGTCAGTCAGTCAGTCAGTCAGTCAGGACAAAGCCTTTTATAGTTATAGATTCCATGTTGACAAGCCAAAGTTAATTTAAAAAGTAAGATTCGTAAAATATTACAAGTAGAAACTGATCAAAATTATTCTAAGTGTTTCAAACTTAGCACCTCGGGGTAAATCGGGCATAGGTTCCCCGTACCTCCGTTTTTAGAGAAATTATTCTAAGTCCTAACATGCACACAATAATTTTACAAGTTGAATTTACTGTTAAATTTACTGAGTCCAAATTGACACAAAACTTGAATTTTAAATAAATGTCATTAATTTATTCACTGCCACTATTGATTTGTCACTTCAATTTAAAATGTCAAAAGTACTCACAATTTTACTGCACACTTTCCTGTTGTTTCCGATGTTCTTTAGCCCCGTTACCACGTTCAGTTTTCGCACGTTTCCCAAACGTTACTGGACACGAACAACTCCCTGCACCTTTTTTCGCACGCACCTCCACGTGACTGGACACGAACTTCGCCCGGCTGGTCACGTGGTCCAACTTCGCTGGGTCTCAACTCCGCTGGTGATGATGTTCCTGCACTATACCGCTTAGTGGGGCACACAAATTATGTGCACGACTACCTTCCGGTAAGTGCACGGTAACCCTAATCGGGTTCCGTTAGCTTCACGGTTTCCAACGGCAATCCACCGTCCCGCAAGCAAGCTTCCCTCCTCCTGGAATGTCACACGACAATCCGGCCTCGAAGGACCAATGAATAAGCTCAAACTATCGAGCTTCTATTTTAAGGCCTAGGCAGCCTGGCGAGAGTGCCATAGTGACAGAATGGACAAGACATGTATGAAACGGTCACTAGGAATAATGGTGTTTTATAATTTGTTCTTGGCCATGGATACTAGGCCTTCAGCTGAATAAATATTTCTTCATCGATCCTTCTTATTCCGACTAAATGAGTTTTAGCCTCAGTCCAAGTTACACACAGTAAGTCACCGTCAAGTCCAATCATGTCCTAATAATGTCGTGGCAAGTTTACTACAAGCTTCTTCGGAGTTATGGAAACAACACGAAAGACATATTACACTAATTTCCCATACTCATGCACGTCAACTGGCACTTAATTAATAAAACGCCACTAATTTAATGCAGTAAAACCCGAAAAAACACAAGTTTTGGAAAATAATAGGTACAATGCGGCGACATAATTTTTTGCGTTCCCGCCAAAACTCCCGGAATAAAAGTGCTTAGGTTAGTTATCTATTTACGCAGTCGCCAACCAAAGAGTTTTAAGCACGTTTTACTGTCAATATTTAATTTAGTTGTCAAAATTTTGTTGTTATTGTTAAGCATCATTTTCCTGTTTTAACCAAAATTCCTAAATTTATCACGTAAAAACATGGTATTATGTGAATGAGTTCAATGAGTGTAACCTAATAATAATGAAAAATAATGAAAACGTGTCAAATATGTGGTATTAAATCCGGCCAGTCAAATGACCAAAAGCGAATCTTCCTGGCAAAATTTCCTTTGGATGAAGATAGGTAAGCATCAAAAACTAATTTTGTAAGGCTGTTATAGAATAAGAATTACTTGATTTACAGTTTTAGCTTAAAGAATAAGGAATATTAAGAAAATAAGCCATAAATAGTCTAACAATAGTGTTTGTCCATTTTTTTATCGACTGTCGATGTTTATTATTTACGTTAAAAAAAATACAAAATAGCGCCAGTACGCGCGTGGTGTTCGCGCTCATAGCGCAATAATAATAAAAATAAAAAACAGGCTAGGAAGCAATAATCTAATTTAAGAGGGACTAGAGGAGGCGGAAGCAGCCATATAATATAATAATAACGTCACTTTCCAGGTTATCCAGAGAGCCATGAAAAGACAATATTTATGGCAGCTTGCAGTGCAGAAAGTGGTATTGCGACTCTGCATGAGACTGAGATGGAGCGAACAGCAAGATCGAAACACATGATACCCTCGAATGACTCAATTTTAATCACCGCCAAGTGCGCGAAGATAATGCTTAACCACAAGATCCTTGAGATACAACGTCATCGAAGATGTCACCATCAGTGGATTCTTTCAGCAATTCGAAGACAATCAAAAAAAACGGCCATTTACACTACTTACTTACTAATATTATAAAGAGAGAAGTGAAAAAGATTAGATTTTTTTTTAAGATTAGATTTATATGTTTGTATGTAATGGATAAACTCACTAAATAAAAATAAAACAAAACTGCCAAAAATGAAATGAAATACTTTCATATTTATTTATTTGCAACTAAGTGTACAGAGATCTTAAATTAATATACCCTACATTATCCTACGCCCACCCCCCCCCCCGCCCCCACAACCCCCCCTACATTTTTGTAGTAAATTTATCGATACAAAAATATGTACATCCCTATTTGAGGTGATTATATTGTCAGACTGACAATGTCAGCTCTGCCATTACGTCAAAAGTTATTTTTTTCAATATTCTTTTATATTTTTTTTATACTTTTAATTGTTTTTTTATTGGTATTTAAGAAAAAACATTTTGAGTGACTGTTTTTTTCGTTTTACTCTATGGAACACCCGTCTCTTATTAGGTTTACTTACTCTATGGGCCTAGGGGTAGGTATCTTAGGTACTATTATACTATTGAAACAACTAGAAACAACCTTTGATTTTATTCTAATGATGTTGCCGCCACATTTGACGGTTATTGATTCACGGAGAATCTCGTCATCGCGATGCAGGATTGATGGCCGTATTTACTAGTGCCATCTATGACAAAACTTATAAACTAGGTGGAGCTCCACTATGGTTCTAACATAAAGGTGTCTAAATTATGTTAAGTTAGTTAAATGGTTCAACAACTTTAAAAAAATAAAACAACCGACTTCATTTTCTAAATGGTAGTGACATTTTTTTCCAGTTATCTTGATGTAAAAAAAGTATTTTTTTAATAATTATGTCGTTTTCACTATACAGGGTTAGTTCTAATCAGTTAGCATCCTTTTAAGGGCATATTCTGTATATCAAAACAATATTTTTTTTACTATGGGGCCAACATTGAAATTGCGAAAAAAATATCAGCTGTTCCATACAAAATGTTCATCGACCTTGGGCAAAATGTTTGGAACTGCTGTTTTTTTTTCGATTTCAATGTTGGCCCCATTGTTAAACTTGTTTGTTTTTGATGTACAATATATAGGTACCCTTAAAAGGATGCTAACTAATTAGAACTAACCCTGTATATTGTTACTAGAGGTCGCCCGCAACTCCGTCCGCGTGCGGAAGAAATATGCCACGCTCCCAAATATATTCCATACCACAGGGTTAATTACTTTTCCCCCATATTCACCACTTTAGATCAACCCTAGCAAAAAATACTATTGTTTTTGTTTTATAAAGTCCATACAAATTACCAATAACATTCACTATATCTTTTAAATCAAGAATTGTCCTTACAAAATTTCAGGCCCCATTACACCCCTCTTAAGTTAGTACGTTAGTAAGTTAGTCTGCTCTTAAGTTATGCCTGTTGAAAAAATATTGGAAATACTTTTAAATGAACTATCTAAATATCAATTTTCATCACTATCTTCAAAAATTTGGAACTTTCCACACAGCATTTTAGCCCCCATTGCACCCTCTCTAAATCTTTTCAGCGAGAACATTTAAGACGTTTGTTTCTCTAGTGCTGTAACTAGAATCAGTGCAGCTAAGCTCTCCAAAAGACTAGCTCCGGGTGATGCAACGTAAAGAGCTCTCAGGCTGTGCCCGCCCACGTGACATAATACTTGTATGTGATGTATGATTAGTTTGAGGCCGTTATCTCAAAACTTACAGGTAGGTTTATTTCTTTGATTTCATAATGTAGCCCAAAGATATAACAATTTTGTTCATGTGAACCAATTCAGGTTGTAAATTAAATGGCCAGTGACCGTTTAATTTTAGGAAACACTTCAAATTAACAAAACAAATTGGTATTGAAAATACCAATTAGTTTATTTGATGACATATGGAACTAAAACGTGGTATTTTAGCTGCTAGCCTATTGAAGAAACTCAGAGTCACACAACGGGCAATGGAGAGGGCTATGCTCGGAGTTATAACTCCGAGCGAACTTTTATAAACAGTATAAGTAAAAGTATACTTTGCGCGATAAAATCCGGAACGAGGATATTCGCCAAAGAACCAAGGTCACCGACATAGCTCGCAGGGTTTGCAGGTTGAAGTGGCAATGGGCAGGCCACATCGCTCGAAGAACTGACAACCGATGGGGAAGAAAGGTTCTTGAGTGGCGACCGCGAACCGGAAGGCGCAGCGTAGGAAGGCCTCCCACTAGGTGGACCGACGACATTGTAAAAGTCGTGGGCAACCGGTGGATGCAAATGGCAGGTTGTCGTACAGTGTGGCGGTCTTAGAGGGAAGCCTTCGTTCAGCAGTGGACGTCTCCGGGCTGATGATGAATTAGTATTTTCAATGCTCCGTTTTACTTGCTTCAGAAAAGTCGAATATTAAAAAAAAATGTTCTAAAATTACTTAAAAGACGTAGAGCGTTTTGCTATATTGAAGACACGTTTTACATCGTTCTTAAATAATTTTAAAATAATAATTGAGCTTAGTTTTTTAGTACTTTTAATAGCAGTGTTTTTGATCATCCGTTAATTTTAATCAATTAATTTTCTACGTTTGTCGTTATTTATTTTATATTCGCCAGATACAGATCCTATAGAAACCTGAAAATTACTTCAAAATGATTTAATCCAAAATATAAAAAAAAAAACTATGATTATGATTGATATTATATTTCGCTTTATTCGTAATTTTTTTTCGATACTACTAACGTATATATCATATATGTTCAATCACAATCATAAAGCAGATTTTAATATACAGGGTTAGTTCTAATCAGTTAGCATCCTTTTAATGGCATATTCTGAACATCAAAACAAACAACCTTTACTATGGGGCCAACATTGAAATAGCGAATAAATTATCATAATTTTGTATGGAACAACATATTTATTTGGGAACAGCTGAGTTTTTTTCGCGATTTCAATGTTGGCCTCATAGTAAACGTTGTTTGTTTTGATGTACAGAATATGCCCATCAAAGGATGCTAACTGATTAGAACAAACCCTGTATACATAAATCTAAAGTCTTTACTTTTAGATTGCTTCAATCATGACTTGTACTACAAATTCACAAGTCTACAACCGTACTCAATTTTATTCGGCTTCTTATCTGTGGCTGGTTTTTATTATCCTTACACACATAACTTCGATTGCTTCAATCAAAACTTGTACTACAAATTCACAAGTGGTACAAGCGCACTCAATAGGTGTTTGGCTTCTTGTCCGTAGCTGGAGAGTCATCAACCCCAGTTGACAATGGTGACCCGAGATGGCCTCGTCGGAACCCAAGATTAAACACAGATGTCATGCTATTCGGAGACGAGAGCGCAGACTGTAGAGACAGCTCGCCCTTTAAAATATATTATCTAGTCATCGTAGAGATAGACTTTTACATTACGTAGATATATTATACGCGCATTATTGTGTGTATAGGTAGATATTTAAAGTTCACCTAACTTGAATAAACACACTAAGAATGCAGGTAAGTAAGTACTTGTTTTACAGAATCACACTGTTGAGAGCTATGCTAAAGAATATTCAACTCGGGTAACAATAAATAAGTACTTACATAATTATGTAAACTAAGTTCTAACTTTTTTGTAATCTAACCTATGATATTATATAACATAAGGAGGGAGATATGTCATATCGCGCCCTCAAATGGCCCCGGGAAAACAGCACAGACGCACGCTATCGCTTTTGCTCATCTTCTTTCGCTCTCCGGTGCAACTCGTAAACATGACGGCACGGGAGTCATTTTCAGACGTTGTTTTATTACGCGATGGCGCATCGTTCGTAATCTTTGATTCTAACATGTAACAGAGTTCACCTGGGGAAGCACCACAACTTTGCCAAATATTCAACCGCCAAGCAGTAGTGTGCAAACGTTATTGTGTTTCGGTTTGAAAGGCAATGCTAATAGCATGAAGAGATTTGACAGCTCATTTTTCAGGGTGATCAGCGCAGTTCAGTGCGGCGCAGGATGGGTTGACGCGATGCTTACCACCAGGCAAACGTCACGCTCGTTCTCATCACTCAAAGCTGATAAAAATACATATTACATATATCTTTTTACCGTGCGCTGATTAAGTTGCTCATGTTACGGGAAAAAGTAAAATAATCGTAAAAAGTTACGCCTCCAATAATCATTCGAATTAACTGCGATGTTTTGGTCAACATCTCCGCATACCTACCCAAGTTATGGAATTTATCCGTATTGAATTACATTAGGACCGATCATAGGCTTGCTTGAACACTACCTAAGCGTGGTGGGAAGAGGCTACTATTATCTAGGCAGTCGAATACTATACATTTCTATTTTAAGCATTTTGTAATGCTCTAACGACGTGTAAATAAAGTCTGTATTTTTTTGAAAGTATGTGCCTTGCTCTTTTACCTCGTCCTCCGCAAAAAATTGCAGCAAATTATGTAGGCAACACCATTATACAGGGTTAGTTCTAATCAGTTAGCATCCTTTTAAGGGCATATTCTGTACATCAAAACTAACAACGTTTACTATGAGGCCAACATTGAAATCGCGAAAAAAACTCAGCTGTTCCCAAATCAATATATCATTGGCTGTTCCATACAAAAAGTTCATCGACCTTGGGCAAAATGTATAGAACAACTGGTATTTTTTGCGATTTCAATGTTGGCCCTATAGTAAAAGTTGTTTGTTTTGATGTACAGAATATGCCCTTAAAAGGATGCTAACTGATTAGAACTAACCCTGTACTTGTATATGTATACTTACTTTTACGACATTGTAAAACTCGCGTGCAACCGGTGAATGCAAATGGCAGGTTGACGTCCAATATCGCGGTCTAATGAGGCCTTCGTTCAGCACTGGATATCTCCTGGGCTGATGATGATGATGATGTTACAATTGGAAATGACGATAATCAGTGCTCAAAGGCCACGAGCTACAAAATAATATAAGCCTCGGCTTGTTCTTCGCGACATTATTTGTTGTTCACGACCTTTAATCGTATTTTTTTTTTTTTTTTTTTAAATTATTTATTAGCTCCATGGACTGTGGGTCCGTGCCTATTGTCAACTTTTAAATTTTTTTATAAGCTAAATTTTACACTTAATAACTTAAAAGCTGAGTTAATAACTTACCTTTTATCGTTTATCATTTAAAGGTGCGACCGGATTGCTTCGAAATATACCGCGAAATGTTATTTAACAGTACCTACTCCGGTTTCTCGAGTCAATCTACCCGCTGCACTGTATAACGGTTACGTACCAGCACGCGAGCTCTAGGCGTGCCTAGATGTTTTATGAACTCTATCGAAACCGATTTCATTGCAGATTTTAAATTCATTTACTGTTAAGTAATTAGATATATTTTTGTATACTACTGAGAGACAAGATTTAAGTTATGATCAATGGCACGCCTTAAAACGCCTTACTTTACTTGCACAGTTTTTTTTTCTCTCCGTCCATAATAATATTTCGCTGCTTTTAATTAAGAAACCTTTCCATAACATTTTTTTTGCCTCTTAGTTAACGTGATTCTAAACTTTTTACTATAGACCCAGTGGCTCTTTCTGCTGAGCAAAAGGTTTTTCTATCGTTTACTTTTACTTATTTCGGGTTTATTCTGTGCTAGTAGTACCTACTGTTAAATTACATTGCATTGTACTTGCATTGTGAAAGTCGCGGGTAACAGGTGGATGCAAATGGCAGGTTGTCGTACAGCAGTGGACGTGTCCACTATCCAGTCTGATGCGATGATGATGATGATAGTTTTGTGGCTAAGAAACTAGCAATAAAGTGTAATGGCATGTGACATTTTGGCCTAGTTCATACAAGGATGTATGGAAATTTGTACCACTAGGCCATCTGCGAATTCTAAATGTTGTTATTAAAAATATTTTTCTTTATTTCTGTTTTTCTTGCGTGCTATGTTTTTTGTCACAAATAAAGTATTGTCTATGATGAGTACTGTTTAGTTGTGAAAAGATAACCAACTAGGTACTTAAAAATTAGGTATTTTCACGCAGAGCCCTTGGTGGCATGGCAGGCAGACAGGAGAGATGTTTATAGCATTACCTACAAACTCGTTCAATTTATACAGAGCGTTGTAGGCTGAGGATGTATGTATTTAGGAGGCCGAAACGGGGCCAACTACTCACCAATATGAGTTTTGCCGATTTCGGGCTTAGTCCTAAAAAGTTGTTCACAATGATGGGAACTTAGGAACTTTGGAACTTACAATGAGGTTCTTTTGACTTTATATTTACATCGATCTACAATACTCATAATTTCAGCCTGTGATCGCCCACTGTTGAGTATAGGCCTCTCTTGTGCGCCATTCATCCCAGTCCTGTGCTAACTTTATCCAAGTCGGACTCGTGATTTTTACAATAACGTCGAGTGAGTGTCGACCCAACGAGTTGGCGAACGCCCAAAGCTTCGTTTACCGGTACGCGGAGGTTTCCGTCCACCTGCCATCACGCTTCCTGGCAATATATCCTGCCCGATTCCATTTCAGTTTCGTATGGTTGTCGCCTTATTGCGACGCCGAATCTCGACATTCCTCACTCGATCTTGCAAGTTGTTGTTAAGTTCGATCAACCGATGCTGAGCATGGCGTGTTCCTAGGCTCTCTGTGCTACTTGTACTCTGTGCTCAGCCTCATCTGTAAGCGTCCCTATCTCTTCGGCTAAGTACAACCCAACCCTATAACCAAGATGCTCGTAAACCTTCATGTTCAATTATTCAACGTGTAGTGGCATCGTTCGCACCCGTGGTAGGGCACAGGGATGTAGGCTGTTGTAGGTAATCGATCACCGGTCGCCCTGATTGATGGAAGATCGAGCAACAAACTCGTCTGCTCCTCGGAAACTATCACTCCTGGTTAAAATATCTTTTTAGGGATCTGTAGCGAAACCTTTACAAACTAAAAGCAATTTTACTATGTTAATTAGCGTGTTTCTTTACACATTTTCGTGATGTTTTTTTGTAATTGGATGTGATCAATTATCCGACTTAAGCGTGAGTCATACCATTAGCCAGAAGACATCCACTGCTGGACGAAGGCCTCTCCTTATAGCGATCCGTCCTTATAAGGTAGACTTACTTACTTACTTTAGGTAGAGACGTCTTCTAACCGTAACCCTCCCGGGTTGCCATAATCCGCACGCTTGGCAGACGGCTTGGGGATCGCATAATGGTCACCACCGTAAACCGAGAGGACGCTGCATGCTGCCCGTCCTCCGGCGGTTTTGGATGCAGTTTTGGGGCATACCCAGGTCCTCTTAAGCGTGATCAATCTCGTATATAAATAAAATAAAAACTAAAAGCATAAAGACATTTTGGGACGTTTGGGGCGCAAAAGCCCCCTGTACCCGCGCCTGCGAGTCTTCGAGCATGTATTTAGAAGGTTTGTGTTTTAGAATGTGTCTGTTTTTTCTTCTAATTTCGCTGATCTGATAATGATCTGATCTGATATTCACTGACTGATATTTATATGAGAGTTTCAAAAAAGGTTATTTATAGGTTATATTTTTTCTTTGTTCCGAAAAAGGTTAAAAAAATATGTTGCGTGGATCAAATTATGAGTTTTCCATAATTATGTATGAATGCAGACAGACATTTATGCGCGTCTTTATACGTGTGAAAATCGTTCTAACCCTCGTCTACCTCACTTAATTACGAATTCCAACAGATATGCTAATTTCGAAAGCTCAAATTCTGTAATCGGACTAGGGTGGAGGCGGCCATATATGGGCAGTAGTAAATCGTGCAGTTTAATAAGGGGTGAATTTAATAGTTTGGGTCTTGCAAACAACGGTTAAGGACTTAAAGGTTTACTAACTTAAGTATCAAATAATATTGTAATTTCCTAAAATAATAATGTTTTTTTTAAAATACATCATTTTAATGAATTTTAAATACTATTTAACTATATATTTTTACTATAAGAAGTAGGTATACATTCTTATTTTTAACCGACTTCAAAAAAGGACTGTTTGTATGTTTTTTTTTATCTATGATCACCGATTTCTCCGTCAATTGTAGACAGATTTTGAAAATTATTATTTTTTTGTTTTTTATACGTGGTGGTCCCATATAAATTTAATCGATATCACTTCAGTAGTTTGGTTTTTAAATCAAAATTGATGGAATAATAACTGAAAAATATGAAGATATCATCAAGGTAGTCGAAATTGAAGTCAGTTGTTTTTTTTAAAGCGTATTATCGTTTCTATGTTTAATACTAATATACTCCGTACTCAGCTTTAAGTGGAAAATACTTAATTGATAATGAACTCTACCTATTCGTAATATTTTTTTATCGTCACCGTTGACCTGGAAGATTCTGGCCCATACTCCGGTGGTTTAGGATGCAGTATCACAACACGCCCGGGTCCAGACAGATGCTGGCTGAGTATGATTATGCACTAAGGGAATAATATAGAGCCCTGAGCGAAGCGAGGGGTTCTAGCTGCCCAAGACGAAGACAGGCTTTATACTCTACTTTTCTCACTTTCTGCGAAAGAATAAAAAGCCAGGCTTAAGAATAGAAGGCTAATAAAATAAAACAATAATAAGAAGTGAATACAAATAAAACGGTTTAAGAAAAAATAAACAACCGGCTTCAATTTCGACTACCTGGATGACATCTTCATATTTTCCAGTTATTTTGATTTAATACCCAAACTACTGAATCGATTTCGATAAAATGTATATGGGACCACCTCTAAAGTATTACTTACTAAACAAAAAAAGATTGCTCAAAATTCATTCATTAAAATTTTCTAATTCATTCTATTAGCGGAGTATTCGCATAGCATACATAAAAAAAAACAGAAACATACAGTCGAATTGAGAACTTCTTTTTTTAAAGTTGGTTGAAAACAATGTAAAAAGACGGATTCGCAAATAATTAAAAAATACAAACACTAAATAAACAATAGGAAGTTAAGTTTGCTAAACACATTTTTGGAAAAATAAACTTCATTGAGCTCATAATGGTATACGGGCCCGGGGCTCGATTTCTCCCACTTTATTGATATGAGGGTTTGTTTGTCATCCTTCACGATGCAACGGAAGAAAGGATCCACATGAGTGACTTAGGTAACTTTTTATCCCGCGTCAATATTCGGTTAGTTTTCTGATTTTAAAATACTCGCTGAGTTTCAGGATAGTGGAAATGCACCGTCCATGCAAACCTGACACATATAAATACTTATATTTGATAGAGCTGCACCGCTTACCCTAATTAGCAAGTAAAATATCAGTCATGCAGTTCCTATCGATCTCTTGAGTGCGCCCCTAAGCTGCCAACATCCAATTTACAACTTTGCATAATTTATACCAGTGCAGGTCTGGCACCGTTTCTCTTACTCGCATCTTCAAATCCCTGGAAAAAATTAAAGTTTCACGGACAAACTGGAGCGATTAAACCTCGCGAAACAAAACACCGAGCTCGAAGGACCATAAATCAAGCACGGGAAAATTTAGCCGACGATTTATTAAGGTTTGGTCTGCTATCCATAATTCTGCCTTCATTCGGATACTGACGATTCGTCTGACTTTTTCTTTTAACAGTGTTGGCGCCGGACCGGTTTTTTCACTTTCCAGCGGTCCATTGACCAAAGACTAAACGAATCATCTCGTCGAATGACTCAGAACGATCAATTTTTTGGGTGCTTTCTCCCACACCTGCCCGAAAGGGGCACGGATCACGGATGCGAGCACTTTCCACTGGGGGAAATGGGAGCAGTGTTTCGCATGGCCTTGATTCTGCGGCTAGCGGCTGCCGGAGGCTTGTTTGCCAGCCAGTCTCTACCCGACCTCCGTGAACAGAGCGCGTACCGTGCCGCTCTAATCCGACAGCGACACGCGTGTGATCGAAGTGCAGTGCAACTTGACGTGCCAGTGTTTATTACTATTCTGTTACATATTTTGCAAATCTGGAGCGCCACAGGATTTCTCGGGGGTGAGTTAACAACGAACTAGAAATATTTCTTTTCAATACGCTCTGTTTGTTTTTGTTTGTTTTGTGAATGAGCGTCTATACTATAGGATCGGTTTTTATGATTTGTCTGGAATGTTTGCATGGTGCAGTGAGTTGGCCGCGCGCAGAAATGTGAAAGTTACTTATTTAGACGTGTGGTTAGACGGGCGAGCGCGCATCGCATCGTGGAGTGGAACTCGCCGAGTTATCGCTGGTCATGGACTGCTGATTCTATATTATTTACTTAGTTTTAATTGAAATCTAGCTTCTAAGAAAATAACGGTTTTAATTAAGACTAGCTAGACTTGGTGATCGTACTGTTGTTGGAGTTGGGGAGACTTAATCAAAAGATTATGGCATAGGAATATAAATTATTTAATTTATCTAATTGATAGGTATAGATACCTACTTGCTTGTTGTAACTCGTATACCTACAAGTGGTATCTATAAGTACCATTTTAACTTCTAAGTAAGTTCGTATAGGCTGAGTGGCCAGCCCTAGTGTCAGAGTTAATGTGCCGCCCGAAGGCCTCTGACATCTAACTTTAACTTCTAAGACCAGTTAAAGTTAAATGACTTTTCTTAACTTAAGCAACTTAAGTAAGCAACAAGCTTAAGTTAAGAAAAGTCATTTAACTTTATCCGGCGTTTTAAGTCGTAAGTACTCTCGGTACCAGGCCTAATTGTGGGATAACATGTGGTAATAAAGAAAGTAACAAAACAACTACTTCAAAAAAGCCCTGCCAATAAAAATTAAGCCAGTGTCACGGGATGACGTAAGGGTTCTAACGATACCCCATCCAAATTCAAACGAGACATTTAGAAGTTATGGTGGAATAAAGAAACTAATATAAGTATATGAACCCTGAAAAGTGAAAACATTACGCTGCTTTTGTAGGCAGTCTGGTAAAAAGTTACCTAGGTACATTATTTAATTATAATTGTCACAATTTTTTAGAGTAGAGCGTAGACTTATATACCTACCCAATGATATTATATAATATTATAGGCTTATGTCTAACTCAAACGTAGAGACGTAGATTCAAACTTTCGCAACTGAAAATGGTATTTAATATTTGCCCAGTTCTATGTATGAAAATTTGCTTCTTACAATCAAAGGATCTATAACTTAAACATTGAACTTGGAAACTTGAATTTATCGTCAAGTTGACCCAATAATTTAACAGTTAACTCATTAAGTTAGGGAATTTAAACAGTGAGTTAATGTTAATTCGTGTCGCGGCTGATTGTGTGATTAACTTAATAATTTCTGAAATACACGCAAACGTTTAAAAACCTCTTTCAATTTTGATATAAGTAATGTTTGATTAAAAAGAAAATGCTTGCCTAATTATAATTATTGTACTTTTAATAGCGCCCCGCTGTTTTACCCGCTGTCCAATATGGTGGGCATTTTTCTCTTTTCCGAATTTTACTGAAGGACGCAATCATAATAATTTCATAGCAAATATTTTATATCAGTAACAGCGTATCATTCGGCATCATACACGACTGTAAGACTACTGTTAGGTTCCATAATGTTTATGCATTTTTAACGTATTAAATAAAAATCACAAAAAAAAATGTTTGTGATTTTATGATGGCTATAATTCTCTCGAATTCTCTTTTCATAACAGACTCACCATGTGAATAATATTTCGTTACTAAGATTATCTCCTCGTCCTCTTTAATCTTTTTTATTTTTGTAGCAAACAAAAAACAAAAAAAAACAAAAAAAATGGCAAGGTTGCTTGTTGTTTTGTTTTGGTAAATGATTCCAAATGCGAAAACATATAAACGGTGTTTAGAAATAATATTTATCATAATCCAACTAAGCGTTTTCCAAAAAAAAAAAACATAAAATAATATAAATTAATTCATAGCGATTTTACAATACCTTTTCGTATTTTTATTTTTATTATTAATATTTGCGTTTGACTGAACTCGTCTTGTGTTGTGAAATAAAGTTCCTTGTAAAGGATCGCTATTAACAATAAACATATTTTGTTAATTTTTCGTTATATTTGGTGTGGCAACAAAGAGATATATAATATTTATCATCTCGTGATCTCACCTTTAGCGCGACAACTGGACGCGACAATGGGCGAGCTAGGCCCAGCTTTTAATCTGTGGTTACGTAATAAAACCTCTTCAGAACATTCCAAGATGCGAGGCGGGATAGGGGAACGGGCTCCTGACTCGTAAATGTTGCCCCTTCACAGACAAATTCCACCTTTGTGGCAGGAGACCTCTTTGGGATCTTGTCATAGAAACTACTTGGAATTAACATACAAAGGATAGAACTTTCAGTCTTTTCTAAGATTGACTGAATTAGTGGGCATCATTTTGGCTTTAGAAGCAACTTTATTTTGTGCAACGTGGCAATGCAGCCAGCACGCTGGGTCCGACTGTATGGTGGCGGGCTTCAGAATTTAAATTGGAATAACTCTCTTATTTCTGGTTCTCTAAGACTTTCATAATTCTGGTTCCAATCCTTTTGTTTTGTGTAGTAGGTTAAGTAAATTAGGTACTTACATTGTGACTTGTGATGTTCACTCATTGACCCCTTACCTCCTCCTTAAAACGTGTGACGCAATTTATCGATGGTCCCTAATTTATTGTTTTTATGTGTGTTACCGTTTCTAAGAAAACCGTTCCGTTTCCGTTTTAAAACCGTTTCTTGTCATTATTTACTATTGTTTATCTTTAATTATTGGTTTAGTCGTTTCGTTTTCTCGTCTTTGCTGTTGGCCTTTTGGAGATACTCAGAGTCACAAACGGAGATACCTATGCTCGGAGTTTTTTTGAGCGATAAATTCGCCAAAGAACCAAAGTCACCGGCATAGCTCTCAGGGTTTCCAAGTTGAAGCGGCAATGGGCATGCCACATCGCTCGAAGAACAAACCCATGGGAAGAAGCGATCTGGAGGGGCGATCACAACCCGGAAGACGCAGCATATGACCGATGCCATTATGAAAGTCGTGGGCAACCGGTGGATGCAAATGGCAGGTTTATAGTACAGTGTGGCGGTCGAAGGAGGAGGCCTTCATTTAACAGTGGATATCTTCTGGCTGTTGATGAAGATGATGATGATAAGTCGTTTCGTTTATTTACTCTACAATGAGATATTTTTAATTTATTATAACGCAAAATATCTCCCCAAAAAGAAAGGCTAAAAGAAATATGACTTACCTAATGTAGAAAAACCCACGACTTTCACGCAAGCGACAGTACATAATCTATATCTATAAAAGGCTTTGTCCTGACTGACTGACTGACTGACTGACTGACTGACATATAGACAACGTACAGCCCAAACCGCTAAACGTAGAGACTTGAAATTTGGAGGGTATGTTTTTGGAGAGGTGTAAACGCCCACTAAGAAAGGATTTTTCGAAAATCAACCCCGAAGGGGGTTAAATGGGGTGTTAAAGTTTGTATGAAACTTTTTATTCTCTGGTTCGATTGATACAAAACTTGGTATACATATTCTACTATAAAAATAAGAAGATACGGGTGTCACCGTTTTTTTTTGAAATCAGCTCCCGTTAGTATAAAAAAAAAACTAAGTTTTAGTGATAGTACGTTTGTTTCTCCTTAACTTTGTAACGGCTGTACATATTAAAATGAAATTTGGTATAGGGATGGGGATAGATGTGGGGATGGGGGTGGGGGTGGGGATGATACTGGGAACGGAGACGGGACGGAGATCGGCATGTTAATATTAAGATTACAATTGGTATCGGGATGGGGATGGGGATGGGATGGGGATGGGGTGGGGATGGGTGGGGATTTGGTGGGGACAGGTGGGGATGGGATGCGGATGTGGATGAGGCTGGGAACGGGGATGGCCGTGTCCATATTAAGATGAAAGTTGAAATCGGGATGGGGGTGGGGATGGGATGGGGTTCGGGATGGGGATGAAAGAGGGAATGGGGATGTGGACGGGGATGGGCGTGTTCATATTAAAATGACATTTGGTATCGGGATGGGGATGGGGAAGGGGGCGCTTATAGGGATGAGGCTGGGAATGGGGACGGGGATGGGCGTATTTATTGGTCGGCTGAACAGATGGAGCTGTATTTTTGGATAGGTAGTTATAGCATAAGGTTCGGAAACGGACATAGGCTATTTTTTTGTAGGTCCACGCAGACGACTGTTTGACGGACATAATTATTATAGATACTGTACAGCCTAAGCTGCTAAATTAATTTTTAATATTAAATTAACTTACTTTTAAATGCCTAAACTAAATTTTCTGCTTGCTTATTTAAGCTTCAGTGAGATCAAGCTCGACTCACATTCTTGGGGTCGCGGGTTCGAACCCGGGCGAGCCCGTTCCAATTAGTTCTTTGAAACTTACGCATGGATAATACCACTGGCTTTTCGGTGAAGGAAAACATCATGAGGAAACCTTCATATTTCAGGAGAAGAAATACGATAGTGTATGTGAATCCGCCAACCTGCACTGGGCCAGCGTAGTGAATATGGCCCAATCAGGGTAGGCCGATATACCATTAGTGTTAAGGGCTGATGCAGAGAAACGCACACTCAGCAACGATTTTGAAAAATTCGCAAGGGGTTCAATGTATCATTAAAATACCATTTTGCCGAAACCATTCATTTAAGGCTGTTAAGTTTTTTGACTTAAGAGATAAGATAAAATAAACATAAACATGTTTCAGAATTTTCAAACAATTTCAAAACTGGAAGGCCACGGGTCAGTATTTCATTTGTTTTTTTTTTATATTTATAGATTAGCTAATCGAGTGTTTATGCGTAAGAAGATAAATATTTTAAACACATGTACTTGATCCGGTGCACGCACCAAGCACAGCGCTTTCGAAACGTCCATCCCGCGTCGGCTCAGATACGTTAAAACCCGAGTATGACGCGCTGTACCTCGAGCGCGCCCCACTCCAACCCACACCGAGTCTACCTAAGCGATCAGTGCAGCACTGTATTTTATCGAAGTTTCGTAATTCTTGCGATATTTTGGTAATCTTTTTACGTTCTTTGTTATCATACTTTTTCTGCTTCAGCTCATTTCATTTCATTGAATCTGTTGATACGGTATGCAATAATGATGATGCTGTAAACTATCCAGTTGAGTTTTTAAATTCATTAAGACCAGCGGGGCTACCATATCATAGGGTTATCCTGAAGAAAGGTACACCAGTCATGCTCCTTCGGAATTTAAGACCACCCAAATTGTGTAATGGAACCAGGTTACAAGTAAAAATGCTGCATCGTAATCTGGTTGAGGCCATCATTTTGACTGGGTGTGCCCATGGCGAAACAGTGTTTGTGCCGCGTATTCCCATGATTCCCAGTGACTTATGACTCCAAAAGGCTTCAATTTCATCTAAAAGTTTGTTTTGCCATGACCATCAATAAGGCTCAGGGTCAAACTTTAAAATACGCTGGTATTGATTTAAGGCAGGACTGTTTTTCGCATGGTCAGTTCTATGTGGCTTGCTCGCGAGTTAGCTCCCCTAAAAGCCTGGCTATTTTAGCACCTTCCAACAAAAAAATCAAAAACGTTGTCTACAAAGAAATATTGTAATCTTTCGGGTCAAAGGCCCCGGCAACTATAGCGTCATTAGCAGAAATTTTTAGGGTTCCGTAGTACTACGAGGAATTCTTATAAGTTTGTCATGTCCATCTGTCTGTCTGTTTAAAATTCAACAAGACGGCTTTGTTTTGAAGTAAGTATTGCAAACGCGACATGCCAAATTTGGTCATCCTCAAGCAAACTTAAAGACTTGCAAGCGGCTTGGAAAAAATGCAATAATATACGTATTTTAGTGATTCAATTGAGTTGGGCCCCGATTTAACCGAATTCCAGTATTCAACATTACTACGCGGGCAAAGCCGCGGGCAAAAGCTAGTATAATATGTTACGATAACCTCGCCTGATCCATCAACAAAGAAAGAAAAGATTTCTCCTTGGCCGCCAACTTACAATACATACCTATAGGCATTTATGTAAGCACAATATACATCAGGGTTACGCAGAACGATAGTACTAAGCCCACGACCCCGAAACCGTTTTTTTCTTTTCGTTTTTGGCATCGCACTTTGTGCATTCTGCTAGTGTCAAGTATATTATGCATTTTCAAGTTTATAAAGTATCATAAAGTCATATATTTCATAATATCACAGTTATACAATTAGTCACAGTCGAGTCCGAGTCATGCCCTAGTAAAGTAGTGGCAACTTTACTATAAGCTATTACAGGGTCTTGAAAACAACACGAAAAGACACATGTTTCACCACATAATGTCACTTGGCCACACTCGTGCTTGTAATTCAACACTCAATGAATAAAACGCCACCATTTTTTTCATTATTTCGCGTAAAATCATAAGTTTAAGAAAATAAGAGAATGCAGCGACAAGATTTTTCCGTGTTCCCGCCAAAACCCTGGGAAAAGTTTTATCTGTCACGCATTTTCGCACTAACTGGTTCAACCTGGATCAATTTGACTCTTCACTGTCACTTATTGACAGCACTATATATGACAGGCGATATGTGTGTGATGTGCACTTAGCTTAGCCGAAACGCTGATGGACGAAATAGAACAATTTTCTTGTGCTTTGGGATGCTCTCATGTCATTTAAGAGGGCTACACGGAATGAGATTCTAAGCTAGAACGAGCTCGTTAACTCTTTATTGGTAGGTAAACATTACTTATCTCTGGAGACATGCAAGTGTTTTTCTTCAACAAAGAGCAAATAGAATATGATAGTAAAATCCGTACAAAATCTGGAGAACTTACTGGTGATCGAACCTACTACCTCATTACTGTGCAGGGTATCTTTTACGAACTTGGTTACCAATTACCTTTGCCATTTCTGTCTAAAAGTAAAGTCATTTGTATGCATGGTACCTAAGTACAAAAAAAAACCATTTGAATCGATAATGTTGAATCTAGCCTTAAGTCCCGTTGAAAACTCAGGAAAAACCCGCCGCTCCGTTAAGCTTCAGAAAACTGTTAATTCTCCTTTTATCTTTTTACACCAAATAAAAAATTTGAAAGACAGGTAAACTAGGTAGACCAGGATGGTTCTTTAAGGTAGACTGTATCTTCGCTTTCAGGCGAGATTGCAGTCAAAAGCCAGCCTATACCTAAACCATAAAAAAAAGACAAAAGAAAGATTGTCTACCTATATTTCTCATAGATTTAGTTTACCCTTTAATTTAAAGTTCTCTAAGACTAACCTAAGAATCTTCTTCTAAAAACCTACGGTAGGCGTAATCGTAATTGGCATAGTTTACATTAGCAGGCAGGCATCTCTAGCTAATGGCATAAAATAGCTAATTGCCTCATAACGGCCTTTAGAAGCATTGCGCAAACATAAACATACATTAACTGCACTAAGCTAATTGGAAAAGGTTCAATTTTCCGCTTATATTTCAGCTTCTCTCTCGCTGGAACTTAGTGAAACCTTGTTTTTATTTTTCTGTGAGTGAACAGCGCGTTTGGGTGAAATGCTTTGAATGGCAATTGGGAACCTTTTATATTAATAAAATAATACGATTGTTAAAAACTGTCACAATGCACGTATAGCATAAAAGACATACATATATCTCGCCAGTATTTATCGTTTTGCCTATTTGCGTAATAGAGGATTTGGAGAGGTTACCTGAATAGATTTTCCTCTCGATCAATTTAAAAACAACATAAGCATCAATTTAGTATTGCAGAATAATAGTAACACTGTCACTTATAGTTGTAAATACTAGCAATTCTGTAGTACGTGCAAGTGCCACTTTTCATCCGACTTCAAAAAAGAGGTTCTCAATTCGACTGTATTTTTTTTATGTATGTTACGCGATTGTTCCGCTAATTATGAATTGATTATGATGACTGTTTTTTCGTTTGGTATATAGCTATGATACTTCAGAGGTGGTCCCATAATAGTGGTCCCATACTGGAATAAATCAAAATAACTGGAAATATGAAGATATCATTCAGGTAGTCGAAATTGAGGTCGGTTTTTTTAAAAGCTTATTATATTCATATACTCGTTTCAGTCTCGTTTCATAAGGGCCTTCGTTCAGCAGTGGACGTCTCCGGGCTGAAGATGATGATGATGACTCGTTTCAGTGTTGCCAACTCAGCACTCTATCTATATCTATTTTCGTATCTTGAGCACTGACTTGTATACCTGTAATGGCATTAGCAACAATACCGTAAATTTTCTAGATATTTTACTTAACAATATGCAATGCTTTATTGATAAAAAAAAATATCAGGACTATTAAAAAAAAATACACTTTTTAGTACCCAGCACGTGTAACACAAATCCCTGATATCGAGTTGGCAGCCCTGACACGTTTTTATCGTTTACTTTCGCATTTGTAACACAAATAGTATTCGTTTGGTAATTAATGCAAACGAATAATAATTATACCAACATGATTGTGCCAAATAATCTTCAGCGTCTTTTCTTGTTCCCCTTATTATATTTTCTTAGGTACAGATTCTCTCTGTAAAGGAGGACGTAATAAGAAGACAGGGTCGTTGTAAGGTATTTATATTTAGCCCAGTAATTCCGTTACCGTAACGTTCGTGAGAAAATGAGATCCATTATTTCAGGATGCCGAAAGGTATGCGCAAGATAATTGGGTTTTCTTATCATAGGAACATGATAAATTACTTTTCTGTTGGCATTAAAACAAATTTACATAAAAATTTATTTTGGTAATTTATGGTATTTAGACTTATTTCGGTAAATTATAGAGTAATTGTAGAGTAAAATAAATACATTGGTAATCAAATGATACAAAGTCGATTTTAATTATTGGAAGCATCTATTAACTGTCATATTTATAGATTAGAAACTTTGCAGGTTTTTTTTAAATTGAGTAGTTGGGTTTGACGCTTGCCCGGAATAACTGTTTCTCTCGCGACTTGAAGACACCCAGATTGTATCTATCGGGAAGCGCAATTCAGTGTTTAGCGGTGCGCATAAAAACCTTTGCATGGCTCTGATGGTCCTGAAAAACACTAGTTCAAAAACTAATAAAAAATATCGGTGTTTTTAATAATCTAACGATTTAACGATGCGTACTGTAGTGAAAAGTTACTTTATTATACAAAGAAAGAATCAACATCTACACAATTCACAAAGGCCTCGTAGCGTAGACTTTGTTTTCACATCTAACTTGTACTTTTTTTCTTAGTCTGGTACAGAAAGGACGGAATAACAAAGGTGCACCTCGGCACCCTTGTCTTGTTCGAAGAACCTTTTCCTAAGATATTTTTTTCTCTGGACATTCCTGTGAAAAAATATGAATAAATACTCTCTGTACCATCTAGAGTTTAATTAAAGAAAAGTCATAGGTACACTGATAGGATAGTTGCTTGGAAGAGATAAATGAAAATAATGTTGATTGTTGATGGAATGTTGTTGTTGACTTAATGTTGTGGTTGCTGTTGGGATTGTTGCTTGGTTTGGTTGTAAGCGATAGGACCGCCATTTTGGAATCAAATATCTTACTGTGTATGTTATCGTAAACTGTGGAAACTAAACCGAGCTATTATGGTTCCAATTCCAATATACATATAATTGAAACCCTAACCTAGGCAATGTAAAAGTATCGCATATGACCTTAATGGGCCATTTTTAACCTTAATATCCTGGGGTGAAATATGCTTCGTCAGCGCACACCGTATATACGTCTATTGAGGGTTGATATAAACCCTGCGTTTCAGTCACCCCTGGGTGGATTTATCTGTTTAACATGTCTATTTGAATCTGACGTAGGTGTTTTCGATCTGACATATTCGTTGGGTCAAGAGGATGTACCAGTATTTCAGTGCCGCCTAAGAGCGATCCTTTTTACGCTGATTTACTGATTTATGTGTTTTATGATATTGTGAGACTGTAACCTGGACTGTGAGAAAGAAAAGGTTTTTTTTTGGTATCCTCTAGGATCTCTCTAAAGTTCGATTTACTAACGTAATAGTCTGCAACTTGTAGAAGAACGTGTGAACTTCAATAAATACTACACAAATAAAATACAAACAAATATAATATTTAAAAGTTAACTGTTCTAATATTATTTAAGGGGTATTTAGACATAATTATAACTAGAGGTCGCCTGCGACTTCGTCCGCGTACGGAGGAAATTCGGTCAGCTCCTAAAATTCACCACGTTTCACCAAGTCTATACGACCAGCGGTTTGGGCTGTGCGTTGTCTGTCAGTCAGTCAGTCAGTCAATCAGTCAGGACAGAGCCTTTTATATATATAGATTGTAAAGAAAACCCATAGTTTATAAGTGTTTAAAAATTATATGTAAATAATAAATCTGTTTATTTTTAGACGTTGCCAGCTATAACGTTGTTAAGACCCTTTCTACATTTTTGAGGTTAAACCGTAAGCGTTTCTTCACTCAGCCTTATTTTGGATACAACACTCATGAGCCAAAGAACACGTAGGTAGGTACGTATTAATGGCAAGGCATTAACCAACACACAACACAATGGAACACAATGTCGCGACATCTATGGCATGCCATTGTCATCGCCTATAGGAGAGACCATCGCATGCCATCGTTGTGTCGAAACCTTTACTCAGGGAATTATAAACATCACTAATGACTCAGTGCGAGAATCGTGGCTTATCGAAAGCTCATTCAAAGGTCTGATTTTTTTTTACAGACTAGGCAAGATGACTGTTAAGTATCCTGCTATGTGACAAAGAACGTAGTACGTTCTGTGTGCGGGAAAGAAAACAGAGTATCCCCTTTCAATTTCAGATATAGCATATACTTACCATTTGGCTCATGGGTGTAGTATGTATTATAAGTATGTATTTACGAAAAAACATTGTATATAAGTATTCTATCAGCTATCTGGTTTCCATAATACAAGCTTTGCTTAGTATGTGTGTAATAAATGTCCCCCCAATATTTATTTATTATTTATATGTTTACCATAACTTAACAGATAGATAGAAACACTTTATTGAGCGCACCAAAAATAAAACAACAATAGAAACTAGAACCTTAAGAACTAGTGCCACAAGTGGCGGCCTTATCGCTAACAGCGAACTTTTCCAGGCAACCAAAGTATTTAAATAAATTAAAACTAAAACAGACGGTAGATGCATAACACTTATTAATAAATACAAAAAAAGATAATACTATTAAGTAAATACTTCTGCGGTACTATTAAATACTATTGGTACTTTATCAGCGGATTGAAATTGTACTAGGGTACCTTACAGTAAGTAAGTACCTATATTATGTTTGGTTATAATTTGCACTAAGCCTAAACATCAGACATGTATCCAATTATTCTTATAAGAATGAAATAGGGGGTGTTCTTTCGGTAGAGCGGTAGGTACATAGAAATTATTATGTATTATGCGGCTGTAGGCTTTCACACCGTTGAGTATTCCTCCCCCATTTTGGCGTTTATTGAATCCGGTGACCTTGGAAGTAATGCCAATTAAAAGGCAGCTTTCTTTCAAGGTCTATAGGTTTTCGCCAGACTGCCAAATTACAGCGTTGCGGAATAATATAGAAATGAATAGGGGTGTTATGGCAACCATGAAAGAAATTATAACTTTTGTCTTAGTCTTTTTTTTAATAATCGTACTCCATCCTAGATCACAATTATACCTAATGCATAACATTAAGTAGGATGGGGTCGTACGCAATTCTACTTTGAATATATATTTTTTCGAAATCGGTAATAAGGTTTAGATATAGTACCGGGATGTTAGCATAGAAACACATCAGGCATACTGGGTGTATTTAAACTTCAGGAAAAATAGGGTAGTAACTTTACCTAGGATATCAACCAAAGGAGAATTCAAATGGCACCAATCTTTAAAGAAGAAGTTATGTCAAACACTAAGATTTTTTTTACAATGTAGAAGTAAGTAGAGAGCTTTCTAGATTCCTTCCATCATAAGGACCTGTAATGCCAAGTGTGTTGTGTTATTCTGGAGCGATTGATGTTATTTCTGTCGCCTTTCACTCGCACTTAAAATTAACATGAGAGTGACGGAGACAAAAACTAAGTTGAAAGAGCCAGTTTGCCACACAGCCGAAATGTGCGCATCCCATCACACTATTGCGAGCACTTACGCACGATGTGAGCTGTAGAACACTCGTAAAAAGCTGTCGACAGCACCCAAGACCGTTAAATAATAGTTACTGCAACGAATCAAATTGGTCCTTTGAGCCGCGAACATCCGCCGACATTGCGAATTCGACAAGGAAAAGTATATCTACGTCTACGTACCTATACTTTAGCTTACGTTTTTTTTTACTTTACCTCATAGGTAGTAGCAACCTACTACCTATTATATTATAACTACGATAAGAGCCGCTGATAACAGCCAATACTTTTTAGCCTATTTGTAGTTTATGCTTGTGAAACTATTTGTGTTATTTTTAATAATGATTCAGATTCCAAAACACGTTTTAAATTACATTTTTCGCGATATATTGGGATATCTACTTCTATCAAATGTTGATTAAATTATGTAGAGTAAAGCAGTACTTATAATTTAAATTTTCGGTAGGTAATTACTTTTTCACGGTATTAATTAAGTATCTATTTATTGTATTGATGCTGTTTGTTCTGTAAAATTTGACTTCGTCGACTGTCGAATTAACTCTAGCTACTATTGGGGCAATGATCAAAATATTTTATTTTTACGATCATTTTGCAGGGCATTAGTTACAAATATTTTCAAAGTAACCAATACAGCTATCGGATTTAGTTGAAAGACCTTACTAAAAACATAGCTGTCTTTTACATTGCAGTCTATTAGATCACACAGCATTTAACAACAGCACAGCATTTTTATTAAGCCTAGATCTGTCAAGTAGACTAAAGCATTTTTATTTGAGGGTACTACTCACCCCAACAAACAAGCTAAATATAAAAGTGTTCTCTGCTTACTCTAGAGGTAGACTGACAAAAAGGCAGAAATGTTAAGAGTCTCAAGTGACTACGTATGAGTATCTACACCATCTACAAACTTATAGAGACAATGTGCTGTACAAGTGGCGTTACAATAGCTACAAGGGCAAGGACTTTTACAAATGAAAAATAATAGTACTCTAACAATACGTTTGGACATAATATGTTGTGTTGAAGTTCTGAAGTCGTTTGAACCCACTGTTCGAGTCAAAGATAATCATCAAATCAAAGATACTTACAGTATCTTTAAGAGTTGAGGCGTTTGAAAGTGGATCTAAAAGTCTTCCATCAAGTTTTCCTTCTAGATGTTTTCGAAATTCTGTTTAATCTGCAATCTTCCGGTTTTTAGATTTTTCTTTGGGATAAAAGGAATTCTATATCACCCTTGCGTGGTATCTTGTATCTAATTGTAAAATGTATCAGCCGCTTATTAGTGAAATAATTGGTTAAAATTCTTTATGAATAGATTAGCTGAAATTATTATAAAAGGCAAACGTCATTTTCGCCTATATAGTTGGTGTTGGTAATATCGATAAGGCTAGGGTAAATCTATTGTGAACTTCTACCACCAAAAAGGTATATTTGAGGCAAGAATACTGGCTGAAACATACGGATTACGAACAAACAAAATTGCGTTTGTGCCAATTCAACCACAAAGCCGGTTAGCAGCTCTGCGCCAAATTGATTTATTACAATGGCAACACTCTTTGCAAAGAAAAGTCTCTAAGCTGTAATACAAGTACATAAGACTGATGCTGCGAAACGGGAATAAAAATTACAAAGACATGAAAAGTGCAAATCCCAGTACGATACTAGGATATTCAGTCGTCGAAATTGTTCATACAGAGTTACTTAAACATTTTCTAAAAATCTTCGTTACGGTACTCAAAAGAAAACGTATAAGAAAAGGAACAACGTAAGTATGACGGATTAAATTATGTTAGCCTCAATAGGAAAACTGTTTATTTTTTAAATTTATTGACCTCTTAAATCGCAGAAAGCTGGACAACTCTACTTTTAACTTTTAATTAAATGTACTGGTATACAACTATACATAGTAGAAGAATTGGTATCAAAAGAAAGAGGGTAATCAATCGAGAATATATCGAAATATTTTGACAATTCACACGACAACTCAAAGAAACTAGTGTAAAAAAAACGTATATTTAGTGTTATAGACCGCAGTAGAAACAGCTAAAGGCCTAATAAAACATCTCAAATCTTTATTTGTTTATAAGTTGTTGTCAAAATAGTCCCATTATAGCGCAATTGCACTGGTGCTTTAACTATGAATACGAGTACTAATACGAAATACTTACGTATTAAGTTGGAGAGCTTAAATAATATCAACCATAACAAGGTGAGATGAGCAACGAGAAGCTCTTAAAGACTCTCTGTGTCTAGAGCAAAGTCAAAGAGCGACTCTAAAGACTAATTTAAGATTATAAAGATAACATCCTTTATAATATAGAGCGCACCTAGACTTGCTCCACTATTATATCCAATTATCTTAAGAACTCTACCTATTGACTAAATCTATATTCAGTAGAGAAAACAAAACCAAATTCCAAACCCCTATCTCTCCATTGGTAACAAACACATTTTATTTGGCAGTCGACATTGAGACGTCTTTAACCTATACGTAAACCTTATATACTTACCTACGTAGAGATAGTAGATACCTCCTAAATATAACTTTCTTTTAGTAATTATGTTCGTGTAGTAATGCCGCTAGTATGCTGGGTATGTTGCCGACTGATAGTGGGCTTGAGCTCTTGAATATGTCTCTAGACTTTCATCCTTCTTCTATACGGAATATGTTTTGTATACTAAATTAAATAGATTATTTCTTTGTGGCTTTCAGGTTCAGGAAATAAATATGAAATATCAAAAATGTAACGCTTCGTCTTCGTTTTCGTTTGACATCACATATTGAAGAAAACAAAGCCAAATGAATCACTACAAGGCGTATCTTACACATTGGCATAGGCACGATTTAAATTTAAATATATATAATTAAATCTTAAACTATAAAATGAGACCTTATGGCCGTATGACCGTACTTTGGCGGTCAAAAAAAGGAACAATATAAAACCGTATAAACTTAAAAAATGTTTTGATCGCCTACGCCACACTCAATCCACTGTATTGTTATAAGATATCCAACCTTTAAAGATATCAAATAATATCAATGGCAAGTAGGTAATAATAACTCGGGTACGAGTCAACAGAGACGGTAAGTAAACACTGCCAACGAGAAATGTTGTCGCTTTGTTTTTCTTTTAATATACAATTCTACCCGTTTTACAGGAAAAATGCTGTTTTATATACACTTTCCGGTGCAAGGACGTCTTAAATTATTCGTGTTTATGAAAATTTACAGTAGGTAGATTCAGCTGTTTTGTACAGGTCACTGCGGAATACTGGGTTTCGGCTGGCCCATTTAGGAAATACAAGTTGTCCAAAAAAATATACCAGACGCCCAATTTTTTTTTATTGGTTTTTATTTGATTTTTACCGAAATTTAACCTATTAAGCACTACAACTTAAAAAAAACTGTTTTAGATCGGATCTTTTTATTTGAATTTGGTCTCTGATACATTCTCGGGCTGTACAAGACAAAATTAGAAGCAAATAAGGACTACATACCTCCCTATATAAGGGGGAGGCCTACGTCCAGTAGTTGACGTTTTCTGACTGGCTGATGGGAAGGACTAAATAATTCATCAGACCTCATAGTATAAAAATGAATGAAAATTTGTCTAAAAGGTCAACTTAGACAGGATCTAATATATAAAATAAAATTATCCATGAAGTTCAAATACTTTTAAAAACATCTCTAGATATTCCTTATTACAACGGTATCCTACATTAGTACAAAACTCTATCGTCGTCGTCGTCGTCAGCCATAAAACGTCCACTGCTGGACGAAGGCCTCCCCCTTTATAGAGGAGTGTTGCCATAATCCCCACGCTTGGCAGGCGGCTTGGTGATCGCAGAATGGTCACCACCGTTAACCAAGAGGACGCTGCCGCCCGTCCTCCGGTGGTTCTGGTTGCAGTTTAATGACATACCCAGGTCCAAACCTCTATCACTTTGTGAAAAAAATATTGAAACAAAAACAATGATGCGAAAAAATTTAATTTTCTAATGATCACAAGTTTTGTTCAATAACAGCTCCCCTATTCGCAATGCATGCCCGACTTCTTCGTCAGTTTTCTACAGTTGTATTTTTTAGAGTCATCTCCTCTTTCATCTTCGCAAAAGCGGCGTTGATTCGTTCAATGAGTTGCTAATTTGGTGCTTATTTCAACTTCGTACACTAATTCTTTGGTACGTCCCCAGACAAAGAAATCGAGTGTTAAACGGTGTCACCGTTTACCAGTTATTTTGATTCAAAAACGAAACTACTGAACCGATTTCGATGAAATTTCCATAAGACCAATCTGAAGTATCCTTTCAAATAAAAGGAACTTCTAAAATCAGTCGCTTCTTTGCTCGTATCTGCGAGTACTTATAGACTCCTTCCTGCAGGGGTAAAAATGATCACAATTAAAACCACTAAAGGTCGAGCTTTCCTCGCAGTTGCGTGACCAACTATCGTAACGTGCAGGAAGTTACTTCCACGTAGGTTGACCACCAGTTTTCCTTGTCCCAGATTTGGAAAAACAAATGTATACAGCTTGGCAACAAGTCTTAAACGATAACTAATTACTCTCCTAGCAATAATGTAGATAATCACTAATTCCTCCAGTCATCTTCTGCAGACGTACTGCAGGGTTGCTAGTATTTAGAACTATTTGCGATAGTGGCTCCCTTAATAATTTCTACTCTTTTTTACGAAGCTGTAAGTAGTTATGCAGTCTTTTTATTCAGAACTATGCCCGGCCAGGTGCTGTTTTGATAAAACGATACTAAAAGAGGCGCATATTCGAGAGCAATTTGGTGTCAAATGCCAAAACAATTAATGAAGAACATTAGGATTTAACATATTTTTCACTTCTATCTGTCAAGAATACGTTTCAGTACTTAGATCTTTTTAATACCCATTGATTATATACGAGAGAGAGAGCTAGTTCCTCCGAGTTAATACCATACTGTTTAATATTAAAGTAAGACAAACAAACGTATTGAGCAAAAGCGCTTCCAAGGAGGTTCGATCATTCAGCTTATTTATTCCCGTAATGTGAAACTCTTTGAAATAATATACTAATAGTTTTACTGAGAAATCTTGAAAGCACCTTTGAACTCTGCAGTTTTCATTTTACTTGTCCATAACGATAAAAAGTTAATGGTCACCGTATTTGCATTATAATCTGCCGACACAAAACCGCCACTGCGCAAACTTAGTATTCCACGTCGTAACTATTTATTTAATCTATGTTTCCACTTTCTAACTAAACATTTAATCTATTTCCAGTTTGTCGCCCAACATGGGGCTGTAATTTGTTGTTTGGTTAGTAATCAGTGATTTGTGGCTGACTATGCGGTAGTTGGGAACTAACATTAATTTTATTGGAGCAATGCTTGTATATGTGAGTTCGGTCTTTGAATCTATCGCTGTCTATTTATTTGTGTTTATGACTTCACTAGTTGTTTAAGGAAAATTTTCTCGCGTTTCCTTCTAAATTACTTTGAGGTTTTCATTTATATCCTTCCATCAAAGAAACATGATTAATGTTAATATCGGTTGGAATGGTTAAGTCGTCAGGCACCGTGATGGTTTTTTTACAACCATAAAAATGCTTTAGTAATAGCGGTTTTGGTGACATTTGTCTTTGTATCAATTTCAGGTACATTTTAATTTAACCGTTTCTGATTTAAAAAAAAAACAGATTTATATATGTTCAACTAGCAGCCTTTGTAAATTACTGACTATGTCAATGGTTTATTGATTTTAGCAAACAAATTCAAAAGTTCACCGGTCGTCATTATACAAAACTACAACGATCCGAATCATCATCATCAGCCCGAAGACGTACACTGCTGAACGAAGGCCTCCCCCTTAGACCGCCACACTGTACGAAAACCTGCCATATGCTTCCACCGGTTGCCCGCGACTTTTACAATGTCGTTGGTTCACCTTAGTGGCCTTCCTACGTTACTTCTTCCGGTTCGCGGTCGCCACTCAAGAACCTTTCTTCCCCATCGGTTATCAGTTCTTCGAGCGATGTGGCCTGTCCATTGCCACTTCAACTTGCAAACCCTGCGAGCTATGTCGGTAGCTTTGGTAACGATCCGGGTACCTAGACCTAAACACAGTCGTCTTCCGTCTGCCTATATGAGCATACGGCGCAATTTTTAACTGGCTGTTTATAGTCTAGCACTGAAACTACAGTTAGACCACGTGTAAACTGACCCACGCCGCAGCGAATCAAATATGCGGTCGCCGCGCAATTACATGCTTCCGAGGAATTTAAACGTTCGTGCCTAGGAAATAGAATTCACAATAATCGGACGGTTACCGCGCGGCGGCGGGCTGTCGCGTGGCTGATCGGCGGGCGCCGATATTTATATTAACGCGCTCTAAGCTTGTCTAACTAAGTTAAATTGCAACTTTAAGACTTTAAAGAACTAATTAATGTAGCGACTTAATGACGATTAAGTCGTGACGTTTTACTTCCAAAATAATACAAACCTATCAAGAGTAATACGGATATTTAACACGTAAGTAAGCAACTTATTGTTGTGCTAGTATATAAGTCACTATTAAGAACAGTTAGAATCCTCAGAACGTTCTTCATTACGGAACACGAGTTATTAATCACTGCCCTTGTACTGATTTATCTCATTTAATGACGCTCATTTGTAATTTATTCTACCCTCACCCAAGATGCTAATAAGTATTACCTGCTTTAGGTCGACGCTTGAAAGAATATTTTATAATACAGCTACGCCACGCGGTTTCACCTGCGTGGTGATGTAAAACGGTGATGATGATGATGATGATGATAAAAATAGCCTGTATATTGTTCCGGGAAAGCTATCTCCATTCTGAGTTTCACACACACACACATACCGACAAACTTTTTCGCTTTTATAATATTAAAAGAGTGATACTCGTAGTCTTAGGTGATAGTTAAATAGTTAGCCCATGGTAGGTAAGTAGGTTTTTTTAATGCACTGGAGTGACGAGACTAGCGAGACGTGGGGAAGCTTTACGCCTGCCCATAACAGTTAGCAGTGCCAGAATTGTGAACTAGCGAACTAAATCTTGTGCCGCACTGCACTGCGCTCATCATCTTGAGCCACTAGATGTCAAATCTCTTGCATTGCCCTTCAAACACAGTAATGCTTGCACACTACTGCTTAGTGGTTGAATAACTGGCAAAAGTGTGGTACTTCCCCAGGCGGACTCTGCAATAGAATCCTACCACTAAGTAAATGTAGGTACTTTAATTGATAAAAATAAGGCTTTAAAACTCATATATTTTTTAAGTAGTAATAATTGTCACGTGTTTAAATTAATACCGTCTTATGCATAAAACACTAAAACCTATTTTAAGCCTATTTTAGTTAAAAAGTGATTTGCCAATTTCTTACGAATTACGAATTGAGTTTGAAAAAAGAAGACAATATTTTTTTTTACTAAAACAGGTTTAATATACGTTTTAATTTTTCATACGTAAGACGGTATATTTTCCAAATATTGCAACCCTAACCTTGTACAGAACATTTAACACAGACAACTGGAACTTTTTGCACGTACACGATGAAGCCACTAATGAAATATGTTAGAAACTTTCTTAATGACCATTTCACTCCCGAACATGGCTCCCGAAGGACGCGAAATGGGGCCGAACTTTGCTATAACGACTTCACACCAGACCTACCTACCTAGGTACCATTTTTAATTTTTAGCTTTTTTGACCCACTCAACTTGTACTCAACACTCATCTGGCAGCATTGAAATGTGAGCTTTATATCGTGGTACATACAGGCCACATATACCTACGCTTGGGATGTACTAAGCTGAAAGGGAATCATTTTACTGATCTCAGTGAAAAATATTTACTATGGGACCCAACCTGATAATAATATTGTTTTTGTAGTGGTAGGACTCTACTGCAGAGTCCGCCTGGGGAAGTACCACACCTTTGCCAGTTATTCAACCGCCAAGCAGTAATGTGCAAGCATTACTGTGTTCCGGTTTGAAGGGCAATGTTACCAGAGAAATTACTGGGTATGAAGAGATTTAACATCTAATATCTCAGGGTGACGAGCGCAGTGCAGTGCCGCGCAGGATTGTGTTCGCAAGTTCTCAATTCTGGCACTGCTACTGTTAGTGGCAGGTGTGACGCTTACCACCAAGCGAACGCCTTGCTCGTCTCGTCACATGATTGTATAAAAAAAAAATTGTGAAAAAAATATCAACTGCTATTTTTAATACAGGGTTGCCCCATAAAAGCAGCTCATATAGATGAGTATAAAAATCTCCTTTTGGCTCTATATATCCCAAGCTTATAACCTCGTATAGGATAAATCTGTTAAACATTAAAATATTATGATACGCAGATGATACGTGTCAAAGCGCACATCGTCGTACGGTTGTCAGTTGAACTTCCGTTCACTATAGAATTACGTTACTTACTCTATGACTATAGAGTTCTCATTTCGTCGATTTGATTTTTAGCCGGGATGGTGGTGAACATAAAAGAGTTTATATACTAACTCTTTGGTATATATCATATACAATGAAGGTTACATAGATTGTATGTGTATTTTGTTTTGTTGTCCAGTAGAAAAAAACTTATTCATTTCATCCACTGATTTATTAAATAGAGCGAATTCTTCCATGTTTTCATCTGGGTTCACCCTCATTTTAGTTTTCTTTCAAGTTCGTACATCTGTGGCACATCTCTGTTTCGTTAATCAAAGTGACAGCCAGTCCCATTTTGGCGACCAAACATTTTATCCAAACTCACTGAATCGAGAACCTCTTTGCACAGGGATGCTAAATCGAAACATGAAGCCTTTATTGGCGGAACAGAGCCACACGTCACAGCCATGACAGCTGTGACGCAGCCAGCTGAATGGAAAGGGGCTAGGTTTACGGGCCACTACCCGCGAGCTGATATGGTTAACCTGGTTACAGTACGGCTTCGAATGCCACAAGGGTTAAACTTAAACGATTACAAAAATAAAAAAGGTTGTCAAAGCGACTTCGAAAAGAAGGAATGTTTCCAATAAGACTTCGATATGGAGGAAAATTCACAATTCGACTTCGAAAACGAGGAAAATTCCCAATTTGACTTCAAAAGAGGAAGAATATTTTTAGCAAAGTTTAAAAAAGAGGAAGCTTTTGCATTTGTTTTTTTAATCGACTTCAAAAAAGATGATGGTTCTAAATACCACTCAGTTTTTATTGAATTCATAAAGGAGTAAAAACTAAAGTAAAGTAAAGTTTATTCACAATAAGAAACTTACTAAGAAATAAAACAGAGTTTCGTTACACATACCCTAAGGGTTTAGATATTCTAAGTGAGATACATTGGAAATTAAATGGTGAGCTCCAAACTAAGCACGAGGCTTGTTTCTTGGAGCTCGGGACTAAAGTCTAACCTTGTAGTCTAACCCTCAAAAATGTACATGAAAACCGCTAACGTAGTGGAAGAGATAACACTTTGTAAAATTTTATATTTCGAAGCTCTTTTCGGGGTGTTGCTGCTTTTACAATATTATTGAATTGAAAATACCATTTCATAACGAAAGGACGTGAAATGGGGCAATTTTGTAACAAAGTCTTAACACGTTTACAGCTCCGCTATTATTAACACATCGCTATTGTGACTTGTGACCCATCAGGCAGCATACATAAATGAGAGCTATATATATCGTGGCACATACATACATACATACACATACATTACAGGCTTATAAGCTTGGATTGGAATGTATTAAAATAAGGGTTGATTCTAGAGTATTTAGGTACTCGTATACATTTTAGTCTGTCTCATTCGTATGTTCACAAAATTTGCAGATGAACGCTTCCATAACTTAAATCAAATATACTTTAGACAGCCTGATAGCTCAGTTGGTAGCATGTCTGCTTTCAGAGCTGTAGGGCGTGGGTTCGATCCCCACCCAGGACAAAAATGTTTGTGACGTACATCGATGTTTGTTCTGTGTCTGGGTGTAGTATGTATAAGTTATAAGTATGTTATAAGTATGTATTTACAAAAAAAAATATTTATATAAGTTTTCTATCAGCTATCTGGTTTCCATAATACAAGCTTTGCTTAGTATGGGGCTAGATGGCGCTGTGTGTAATAAATGTCCCCACAATACTTATACGGTCTCTATGAAAATCAAACCTCAAAAGTGTCCCCGCGCTAATGTTTACCTCTCCAGCTAATATAAAAATAGTCCACAAGCGGTTATTGCTTCATTTTAATAATGAACTTTAACACCCTGTAATATCGTTGTAAAACATTTGTGATCTTGTCAAACATTCGACATCGTAGCACGTTACACGATTGGCGCGATCATACGTGACTGAGAGCAAAACAAGGCATATTTAGGTTTTTAAGCCTTGTTTTGACGGTGCCGTTTTTTGAGCGGCGATCGTGGATTTACGATTTTATTTCATCGCAGATGTAGAATATAATTGAGACCTCTGGCTGCCTTGTTTACAGGGTTCGGCTGTCAGCTCTACTAAGCCCAAAGGAGGTTATTTCAATCATCATTGCAAACAACTTATACTACAGGGACAACCAAAAATCGCACAAAAAGGGGTACCAAATTTTTCTACTGCAATAAAATGACTTAAGATCGATCATAAAACAGTGTTTCAAGATCGTTCTTTTGACAGCACTTTTCTGGATCTTAAATATAATGTTAATAAGAATAAACAAACTGGTTTTTGTAGGTCTATATTTAAAATAGTCCTGTTCTAATTTATGTCACAAAAATATGCTACGTACTCAAGGGAATACAATTTCTTTTGGAACATTGCGAAACCCACAAAATAAATGTTCAAATGGTTCAGGTTTAGAACCCCTGGCAAATTACTCTAATCAGCTTTGAAAGAACAATATTCGAGGAGACAATAGTCCTCCACAAATATTTAACTTACATTTCATATTCGGAATTGAACAAAGGGAATTAGGGCTCGATCCTTAGGTAGGTATATGTACAAGGTTACGCAGAACGGTAGTAATAGTAATAAGCCGAAAGGAGGTTATGTGACGAATAGATGTTTTTTTTTTGTGTCTGGGTCTTTTAACCCGGCGTCATTGTGGCTAATAAACAGAACTTGGCCGTTGTGGCCGGGTAAATTTTACCCATGTACATTATTGTACACTGAATCAAGCATATGTCAATATTAGTCTTCTATAATAGGGAAATAGGTAGTTAAATACATTATTAATAAAAATCAAACATTTATTTATCATAAAATGAGCATATTACTCATCAAATTAAATCTTTTTATTCTGGGATAATTTTTTTAGAACATAACTTAAAACGTTTATTCGAAAACATAACATAATAGACATTTAGAGACAAAACATAAAATTTTCTTTAGAACATAAACATGAAATTATGAACTATATAAAACAAAGCTTATTTACTAATAATATATAAAAAACAACAATCACGCTGTCTTTATAACGTTAAATTTCTTTATACGTGGCCATTGTGGCCGGGTATAACTTACCCGCGCGCTCTTTACACACGTTTACACTACGAGGTAGCCGCAGCAACACTAAATAGAGAAGAGAATACGCAAATAGAGGTCAACGACCGCAGCTACTGTAACGGACAAAAGACGCGCGCATTTTGTTTTAAAATTATGACAGTTTTAAAATGCGTCGGGTATTATATACCCGGCAACAATGACGCCGGGTTAAGTATGTATTAACAAGAAAGGATAAAAGTATGTATTCTATTCTATCAGTTATCTGGTTTCCATAGTACAAGTTTTGCTTAGTTTGGGGCTAGATGGCGCTGTGCGAAATGTTTACCAATACTTATTTATTTATTTATTGTGCTCAGCGTTTTTTTTTACTATGGGATCAACCCAACGTTGCGGAAAAAAAACAGCTGTTATACAATGTGTAACAAAAAGGTTCAACAATACCTACTGAAGGGTATGTATGTAGTCATCATTACGAACAACTTTTACTATGGGGCCAACCTTGAAAAAAAAACAGCTGCTCCATACATTTTGTCGAAGGTCAAGGATCTTTTTGTATGGAACAGCTGATATTTTTTTCGCAATTTCTGTGATGGGCCCATAGTAAAAAATGTTCTTTGTTGTTACATTTTCTCGGATTTCTCACTGTAGGACTGGTCTTCCGCGGCTGCGTTTACCATCACGTGGTCACCATAATGTCAAAGAATTATCCACCTGCACTTACCGTATCAGGCGCTTTATTTTTGAATCGTACGCAAAGTTCCGCATGCGTGTAAAGCCGACTTTCAAACGATATTGAACCTTATATCAAACGATATCGTTAGGTAGTCAGCTCCGCTCGCATGAGCATTTTTACGTACGATTCAATAATAAGGCCCTTGGACAAGTGACCGTCACACATAGCGTGTGAAGTATGTAGGGTCAAAGACTTTAAATCCTGTTGAATGCTCGTCCAACTTCTCCTCAAACGAAAATTAGTAGTTTAAAAACCACTGCTAGCCACTCCGAGTACCGTCAGAATCTCACTGTATTTCATAATTCAGATTGCGTCATCCCACTGATTGGCCAATCACAAGCATAGAATGTTACCTCTCCCCCTGGCCCCCTGCCCGCAACGGTGAGTCGTGTTTGTAGGAGAAATTATGTTTACGAGCCATCAACAGGCTATATGATCTGTGGGTCACGCCATGCGAACCCGCCATAAAATACATATTTATTTAGAGCTTCAGAAAATGTGCCAGCTGATCAAACAGTTCGCAGCTTGTGACGATTTTATAACAATACCACTCGGACCTTTTATCCTAATACCATGTACTTTATACGAAGAAAAACAAACTCAGCAAGTATCAAGTATGTACTTACTGCCCAAGCTGCTAAACTCGACTTCTCAATGAGACCAACGGAACTAAAATAGGTAATGATTTTCAACCGACTTCATAAAAGGAGGTTCTCAATTCGACTGTGTTTTTTTATTTTTAGTTTTTTGTATGTTCGAGCGCAGTGCAGTGCGGCGCAGGATTGTGTTCACAAGTTCACAATTCTGACACTACTACTGTTAGTGGCAGGCGTGACGCAAACCACCAGGCAGTATTCATTATTTATTAATTAGTATCCTCTTCGGTATTCGATGGTATCGCGATTCAGAGCCAAAAATAAATATGATATTTATGCTCTGTGGTTATGATGCTGGCAACCCTGATTTGACACTTTTTAGAGATAGCAAGCAACTTTGGGTTCAAGCTCCATAAGTAGATAGATTGAACCAAAGTATTGGTTGTTTCACCTGCTTATTACCAGGGATGATAACAATCATGTTATCGGGTTGGGAGGGTAATTCTATTTCAGATCACTGTTCATAAAATTATAATTAGACTTTCACTTAAGGTAAGTTTGTCTAATTTTACAATTTTATTTCACAGGATCTGAAATAGAATTGTTAACAGTGTAGATGTTTAGAGGTATGTAAAGGCAGTTAGGTTTTTGCAATCATAATCAAGATCATGCACGCGCGTTGGGCTCTGTTTTCACTCTTTGAAAAAGGTAACCGGATGTGATCGAAACTATAGTCGGAGTATCCGATTTAATTAAACGTGATTATTCCCGTATAAATAAAACAAAAAAGATTTATAGTCTTTGATGGCCTGGTCTGCAGACTGACCAGGGGCCGTACCGCGAACCGTATTGCCGGGGGATAAAATTGACAGTCGCGCAGTGTCGACAGCTGAGCCTATTCGGTTCTGTAATAAGCTGTTCACGGTACGGCCCCAGGTCGTCCGTTACTTAACTTCGGTGATCTTTTATAATTTATAGGAACAAGTAAAGCAACAAGCGAGTCAAGCTATTCGCAAACCAGTTCCGTACTTCCTAGTGGCCCACTGGCGCTGCATCAGGAGCCATAAATTTAATGTTAACTGGTTCTCTAGATACATAACTTAGTGTTGTGTGAGGTGGGTCATATACTTTAAACAGGCTTTTAAAAGGCTTTACTACGACTCTCCACTAGACTATTTTATCACCTCCTTCTTCCTGGTCCTTTGTTGCGAGTAGAGTTTTTTAAATCATTAAATGTCATCGGCATCGTTAAAAGATATACTTACATACATACAGACATACTTACAGATATGCTTATAAATGCAAAAGTGTGTCGGTATGTGTGTGTGTATGTTTGTTACCTCTTCACGCTGATCGGGTTTGATGAAACTCGGAATGGAGATAGGTTATTTCCCGGAATAGCAGAGGCTACATTTTATCATCATCTCCATTTTTCATCATCACGCGGGTAAAACTACAGGCGTACTTAGCTAGTAGTGCATACAACACCCAGACACAGAACAAACATCTAGGTACGTACATTTTTGTTCTGGGTGGGAAGCGAATCTACGACCTACAGCTCTCAAAGCAGACATAGTACTACAGATTAATCTGTAAAGAAATCAAAAATTGCCAATCCGAATGGCGATAATCTGCCTTCATAATTTTTTGGCACTTTTTCGTTACAGCTGGTGAAATGTTAGGTACCAACTATCCCGTCACTTTCATACTCCGTTGGAATAAAATAGACGGACAGATAGACACAGACGTGCGGCATGAAGAAAAAAAAACTTGCAAAAATGTCAGAACAAAACTGCCCACAAACTGCCCGAACAAGTGATAAAATGAGATGAAAGATATGTATTTCTAAAAGGGCGAATTTATTGCTACCCTTGTTCTCTAATTGATATACTGTAGAGAGCTACAAAACCAAGACTGAAACTGACGTCAACATTGCCATCCCTTAAATTAATTGAATAAGTACGGTTAACAGCTCTTGCTCAAAAAGACCCAAATAAATAAACGAGAGAACTTGCGAGTTTTTTCATGTCTGTTTTAATTAAATTTTATTTACTGCACTCGGTAAATACCGTTAGCGTTTCATTTGCACACTCCATGGAAGGGATTTTGTCCTTGTAAGGCGGTTAAGAGCTTTTGAAGCTTCTTTCCATTTATGTGATTAATAAAATTAAATAGGTTGGTTTCTTTTGAGCAAACGTATTGTAGATAAATGTAAGATATCGTATAACGAACCATTTGATTGTAACGCTCGTGGCGTAGCGTGATTATAGGTACGTAACGTAATATATGGTTCTTTAAAATCAGTTTTGTAGTGGTACTTAGGACTCTATTGCAGAGTCCGCCTGGGGAAGTACTCAATACTCAATATTTTATTGCAAACATTATGTAACTTATATAATACATGCAGATCTTATTTAGCACAATTTATGGAGCTAACGACATAATGACCCCATTCGGGTATAGCAATATTGTGCGGAGCGGCTCATTCTATTCCGTTGTTAATACATTTATCTGTAAAGAATTCGTCTAATGTATAGTAACATTTCTTGACTAGTACTTCTTTAAGCACTTTTACAAATTTAGACTCATCTTCTATGTCTACCAGACCACACCACACACCACACCTACCACACCTTTGCCAGTTATTCAACCGCCAAATAGTAGTATGCATTACTGTGTTTCGGTTTAAAAGGCAATGTAACCAGACAAATTACTGGGCATAAAGAGATTTTGAAGATAGACTTTCATCATAACTGGGAATACAAATGTTTTATAACTAAGTATTGTAAGTCTAATCTATTTATGATTAGAAGGGAATTAAGTATATGTAAACTCTTGTTAGCCAAAGCCAATTAATTTTACTGGGCATGATAAAGACTATCAAGTTTAACTTTGAAACTTTCGCGATTTGAACACATAATTATGTTTATCACCGGGACTTAATCGCGCACAAATAAATTTATTTTTATTTTTATTTACCTCGACGTTTCGACCATGTTCCAATGGCCGTGCTGACACTCAGCTCGTGACGGTCAGCTCGTGACCACGGCCATTGGAACATGGTCGAAACGTCGAGGTAAATAAAAATAAAAATAAATTTATTTGTGCGCGATTAAGTCCCGGTGATAAACATAACTATCAAGTTTGTCTATCAAAAACTCAATAATAATGTCTAGACATTTTTTTTCTTTATTTACATTCGATCAACCAGTTCTTGAGGGCAAAGGCGTAGTTCACACTAGACTAGACTAAACTCATCAATCACTTATAAGCAATTTCACTCCTGCTGTAAAAGCTAGATTACGAGAACTACCTACTACTAGGTACATTACGAGAAACCTGTCGAATTCAGAAGCTTTTGCATGCAAGTATGTCTTCTAACACTACTACTACAGACGTTCAACACGACCATCGCCGACAACGAAAACAAAAAAGAGGAAAACAAATTATGTGGATTTCTTTCTCGTTTTATGCGAACCAAATCAGTTTTTTAAACAATTAATGTACAATGTATTTTTTTTCAGAAATTTTTGTTGACAATATCTTATCCTAAATATCTTGAATAGTATTTCCCTTGAACAATAATGATCTGTTAATAATGTTCATCCACTGCTTAAATAGAATTGTGTACTAGTAAGACTCAACTGCAGTGTCTGCCTGGGGAAGGACCACACATGCCAGTTATTCAACCAACAAGCAGCAGTGTGCATGCATTACTGTGTTTCGGTTGAAGGGCAATGTTACTAGAGAAATTACCGGGTATGCAGAGATTTGACACCTACGGCCTTACTTAAAAAACTTTTCTACCTTAGTCACTGCTTAAACTTCTCTGTCCTTTTCTAGCACGTGTAACTTCACATCAGAGAGAAGATGGCAGAGCATCTTAAGCAGTGACTAACGGTTGAGAAGTTTTTCCGAGTGATGAGCGCACGCAGTACATTGCGGCGCAGGATTGTATTCGCAAATTCACGCTACTGTTATTATATGGGCAGGCGTGAAACTTACCACCAGGCGAACGTCTCATTTCGATTGCATTAAAAAAAGAAAAGATAATTATGCTAGATATTATTATGACATACTTAGGTATATTTCGGTATAATAAGTTTTCTACTCTCTTGAAGTTTGTACACTTAAATATAAAATATTAACCTAAAAGCATAGAAACCGTTCCGTATCGGCCTATCTTTATACAGTTCACATATTGTTAGACAAACAATCTAGCGAAACGGATTTCTTGGCAATTCGCTTAACAATATCTCTGAATATTGGAATGAATCCTGTATTCGTAGAGATAGCAGTTACGCCGGAAATATTTAAGCCGGAAGGCTAAAATATTCCGACTGTTTCAATTTTACACCGATAATAACCTTAAGAAAACGACCTGGTAGATCGACGGATAATATACAGATTTTGTACTTATTTTAATTTGGAATAGGCATTTGGACACACACAACACAGCCTTAGGAATTTTGTCACTCTCTATCGCTATCAAGTCACCCCGCTCACGGATTGACCCACACTATGACCACGATCAGGGTGGCATAATAGCGACAGTAAATCACAAAAATAAATCAAAATCAATCGGAAAGGTTTCCGTTCGGATCCACATTCTCTGTCTCTGTCATCCTGAATGTAGATGACTGGGACGGATATTGTGGATCCGAATGGAAACGCTTTCGATTGAGTTGTGAATACCCCTGCTGTATTTTTTAAATACTCTCCTTATTGATTTACATAACTTGTACAGATAAGTAAACCTCTATACTAACATTATTATTACGAATGATGTCGTTAGCACATTCCACTTAAACATTATGTCGTAACTAGCAGCAAAGTCAAGAGAAACAATAGGTAATGAACTGGTTAGCCCCGTTTAGCCGGACTTTGAAACAACATTTTCATCTCTAGACTTTTGTGCCAGTAATATATTCACTGGAAGGCTTCCAAAGAGGCTGTATCGTCGTGACCAGACATAAAACATGTGAGGCATACATTTGCAAATCAACGAAAAGGAATAAAAGCACATTGTCTGATGTCTGAAGCTTATCAAGGACAAAATGCATCGATGATCCTGCTGTATATTTTTTGTTTTTTCATAAATATATATTAGTAAAAGAAAAAACGTTCTTTACAAATAAATATAAATATTTTTTTTTACTAATTATATATGTACTTAAACAACAAACATTAAAAAATATATGATAACAATACATACATAACAAGTATCTAGAATGCTGGCGGCGCGGTGCGGTACTGCCGCGTTGGATGGCAATGCTAAGTTTTAATATTAACAAAGATAATACTATACTAGATACAGTAGATAATATTTGTCATAGTAAATATTTGTCATATTTTGAGTACCTTGCATTTCTTTGCTTTGCTTGGCTTAATAAATAAATTAACTCACGACCAGTTAAATCTTGTGGGTCTGGTTACAGTTTAAGGACATACCCAGGTCCAAGTGGCGCACTACCAATATCTTATTCTTGTTTGACAAAGTATTCTTATATTAATGGTCCTGTTAATTAACACTTTCTGAGTATGAAACCGTGAACACTGTCGAAACAAATTATACATCTAGACCTCCTCAGAACTCGACCTTCTTTCCTTGTTTAAAATGTTTACGATCGAGCAATTCCGGCATATTGGTGGCCCAAGAAAATTAAAGATTCGTTTTTACGGTTGTCGAAACAGCCGCCCGCGAAAATTGTACCACAAAACAAACTTTTTATGGTCAAGTCAGCACCTTTTTGTCGTTGAATGTTAAAAATGCATTGTACCCGCCGGGGAAAGCGACGCAGTGTTAAAATTTATACGTTGACCCAATTGTTAAAATGTATAATATCCTGCACAGTTTTATAAACAATGTGTAATATGTGGTGTCCAGAACGATATCTCATGCGTAGAGCTATTCAGGGAACTTCAGATACTGCCCTTGCCATGTGAGTTTATTTACCAGATAGCCCTATTCACCCATGTAAACCTAGAAACGTTCCGACGTAGGGGCGTTCACAGCACGTTAGCTTTACCAAGCAATAAAAAGAAATACCAACTGATAACCCCGACGCCCGTCACGTCAAGTCGGAGAGGTCAGTGTATATTTTAGGGCCCGCGATCTACAACCGTATACCAGCTTCCATTCGGGATGCTCCTTCCACTGGGTGCTTCAAAACCAAGCTCAGAGCGTGGCTGCAAGAGAATTTGATTTATGACATTGAAGCTTATTTTAAAATAAGAGATTATTAACGTATTTAAAAAAAAAACATTTTATTAAGTGATTATTTATTGTGACATACTTAATGAAATTTGACGTTAACAATAAACTATTTGTATTTGTAACCAAAAGGTTCAACAATACTATGAAGGGTATGTATGTACTCATCATTATAAATAACTTTAACTATGGGGCCGACACAGAAATCGCGAAAAAAACAGCTTTTTCATCACACTTGCTCGTAAAGTGGATCTTATTGCATCGGTTTTAGGCTCATAATCCAAGCTATTACACACGCGTGCTTTTTACTTTACATTACGGCACTTGTACTATAATAGGTATAACCCGGTAAAGTCAAGTTTGTACGTGACTGCAATTAGACGTATGTATACGAAGGACTCTTAATATAGCCGGGTAATACTTACAGTTTTTTTGTAATACCAACAAAGAGTTCTTATGCCGCTGAAGTAAATGTCAACCTGCGCGCGCATTGCTGGTTTGGGCGCCATTTTCCGCAAATGTTTGTTGATGTTTTCGCTGTGTGGTTGATTATTATCAAAAAAAAAATGTTTTTTCCTCGCAAGTGTGACGAAAACAGTCGTATGGAACTCTTGTGCTATTAGTCATTCCGCTCTCGGCTTCCTTATCGCGCTCGCCTGCGGCTCGCGCGCATAATACCGCCTCTAGTGTAATGACCAACATAGCACACTCGTATCATAATGTACTATTATGATTTCGCTCTTGTAGCGTTGCGTTTACCCTGTCGACTTCTTTTCTGCTGGGACGCTCAACAACTGTGCTGTTTACAATCTGTCTTTGTGAGTTCTATGAATAGGTTATTCTCTTTCTCTTGTCGTTTCGTTGCAGAATCAGAATGTTTATACATTTGAATGTAGTTGTTTCGACTTAGCTCTAACTTTATATTTTACAAACAACGCGAATAAGTTATAATGGAAACAAATATTGACATAAACAATGGGAACTGACTTGATCGGCTGGCAAAACAAATTTATAGGAGAAACTTTGACGTAAATATTTGTACAGCTGTACACTAGCTGTACAGAACAGACCAGAAAATCAATGGAACAGACACAGATTTATACGATGGCGTCTGTTAAAAGTTGTCAAATTTTGATATAGGCAACTTTAAGTATCTGTTTTTTTTCAAGCCTGGTCTTGGTCACTAATAATCTCTAGAAACTGTTGCAAATTGTTGTTACATTACGTCAATGATATTTATAAGGAGGCGTTACGTGTATTTTTATATCCTAGTTAATTAATCTTGAAGGAGCCTGGGCGAGCCTCATTGAGAGAGACTAAATATTATATCACAGATTAAAAATTACATTAATATTTTATCTGTAATATTATGGTAAAATTCAAAGAGGATATAAAATATGTATATGTATATAGTAAAATTACATTTCAAGTCTGTTAAAACTTCGTACTTAAGACATAGACAATCCTAAGTGCTCTACTACTACTCTACTAACTGATGCAAAAATAAAGTTTTGCCAAACTAAAACCTGTTTCCTAGTATTCATCGCGTAAATTTAATCAGCAACAAACTACATCTTTGAAGCAGTTGCAACTCGAAATACATCAAACAGCTGTTAAATTTACTTATTGCTCAGTGAAATAAAAAATAATATTTAATAATTTGATATTCATTTACGTAACACACATAAATTCGATTTGAGCAATATTTTTGTGCAACCATCCTTTACGGTTGGTATCCTTTACGGTTGGTACAGAAACTTTCAATATACTTACAATACACAGTGTGGTCAATTTTGAAGGCTTTAGTTGACAGTTCTAAACTTATTAAAATATTGCTGTCACTTTTTTACTAGGCATGTTAGCTAAGGACAGAAACACTTTAGTTAGTTTAGTTCTGTCAGCTTAAACCTTCAAAATCGACCATAATAGTTACAAAAGTGGTTTCCGTTTTCACCCCCACAGAGGCACTGTCTCAGGTTTCCAAGTTTTCTGTTGAATACGTAATACGAACCTAGGTATTCTATTTTATTTTCTTTAAAACTTAAAACTATTTGAACTAGTATACGATAGACTTGATAGACTAAGTTAGATAGACTAAGATAGACTAAGTTTAGACTTAATTAATTTTACAATCTAACGTATAATTTTGAAAATAATGGCAGTCTGGCAGTGATTTCATAGTTTCTGCCAACTATTCGTTAATTTTTCTGTTTCTGCTCTATTTTCGCCGAGTTTTGTAGTCTTAACGGCTGATGCTAAAGTTTTACGAACTAAAACGAAGTATCCAATACATTTAATATCTTTATAAATGTTTAAAAAAAAAATACAAACTATAATGAATACTTTTAGGGCCTTTTTAATAAAAGTAGAGTCGCTTTACTTCGCTGCTTTGAAAGAATAGATGGATTAACTATAATATTCTGAGGTTAATCTACGTTTATTAATAAGGCCTTCAGAGAACTTGTTATAGAACCAAGCTGGAGTATCTTCACTCATCAGCCAGAAGACGTACACTGCTGGACGAAGGCCTCCCTCTTAATAGGGAGGGGTTGCCATAATCCCCACGCTTGGCAGGCGGCTTGGGGATCGCAGAATACTCACTACCGTTAATCGAAAGGACGCTGCTGCCCGTCCTCCGGTGATTCTGGATTAGAGAATTTTCCGGTTTATTTCGGTTTTGAGATAAAACCGGTTTTGAAATCGAGGTTTCGGTTTTGTAAAAAAAAATGCTGTAGCTAAAAGTTAGCGAATTTTGCTATAAAGTTACACATTTCAGAATATCAAGTTCAGTAAAAGTTATTATTTTTATGTATGGCTTCAAATTTGCATCTTAAGTATGTGTCATAACTTTAGAAAGAGATGAATCTGAAAAACAATCTATGAAAGATTTGCTTGATACTGGATAAGTGGCTACTATAAGTAAAGTAATATACGCAAATAAGGACGAACAATACTGACATAAATAATTCTTTATTATTATCAAGAACCTTTGATTATATACCCAGCCAAAGAGCTAGATCCTCCAAGTCAAGAACAGTAGTTTAATACAAGGAAACGAAATTTACCGACAAATCGAAAAACCGCTGAAGTTAACAATGAAAACCGTAATACCGTAATTTTTCCGTAAGCTTGAAACAACCGAAAACCCGGTTTTTGGAACCGGTTTGCATTCTCTATTCAGTTTAAGGAGTTTTTTAATCATTTCTTTCAAATGTGTATCTTCGTTGACAATTAACTTCACGTGTTCAGTGTTTACTTTGAGGGTGTAATTTTGCATTCCTTTGCTTTCGTTTTCTTTTCTCAACACCAATACATTAAAAAAATGCACAACCTTGCCGTGTTTTCTTTTCTCTTTTATTTAAGATCTCTGAAGTCTTTTAAAAGCAATGGAGGACGAAATATAAAGAATTCTTCGATACGAAATACATCAATAAAGCTCAAAGCTTTTACATAAGCTTCTTAGCATTTTGTAAAAATAAAATAGGAAACTGCTGAATATACAGGGTTACTCGAAACGGTAGCACTAAGCCATAAGCCGGAGGAGGTCATTGTACTCATCATTGTTTGTATAACTTATATAATAAGCTTTTAAAGAAAAAACCGACTTCAATTTCGACTTCCTGGATGGAAATTGAAATAGATACCAACTATAGAAGTAGTACTTCTGTAACGTTTGGAAAATTCTGAAAGCAAAATGCATCCTGTGAAGAAAAATGGCTTGAGGTAAGATAGATAGTCCACGTACCTTCCCGAGATTGGTGCGGTCTTGAGATTAGGGTCTGGGGTGTCGTTTATCATTCTGTTCAGTGCCTAGCTAGAGTTAACCTCCTCTACATGCTGACAAATGATTCAAGTGTCGACTTGACCAAGCGAAGCGAAGGTCTCCTAGGCTAAAGGGATAAGCCGGGGCGTTTGTATGTGTTTATATTATGTCTATTTTTTCGAAGAAAACTTGCAAACCATTGCATCTGATCTTTATGAAATTTTGTAAGCAAGTACCTAAGTAGGTTCATAGTTTGTGCAAATACAATTAATTTTCCCCTTAAGGGTGGAATTTCCAAAAATTCTTCCTTAGTGGATGCCTATCGTCTATGTGCAAAAATTCAAGGTTCTATTGGTCCAGCGGTTTGGGCTGTGCGTTGATATATCACCCAATCAGTTACCATTGTATATACAGGGTGCCATTGAATTCATGCATTATCTTAGAAGGTCATTAAATTAAACTCATCGTAATGAACAACTTTTACTAGGAAATCAACGCGGTAATCGTGAAAAAAAATTTTTTTTTTATATAATCATAATTGCATTTTTTGTGTGGGACAGCCTATATTTTTTTGCGTCTTCAGGGTTGGTGTTATGGTACAAGTTGTCCATTATGATGAGTTGGTTAACATCCTAAGATAATGCCCATGAATACAATGTCACCCTATATTTAGATAAGCAAGTACTTTTCACTACGATGGTGGGTAGCTGTGTGCAGTAAATCCCATTGTGGAACAGTAGACCAGTCCGTTAACACGGTACTCTAAACAAGGTCTTCAAGGCTGGTTGGTTCACGCAACGCTTGTTATGGTATGGTATGTGTATATGTGTGGTCGCTTTTAGCGATAAGACCGCCTTTTGTGTCTATCTGTAATGTCTTTTGTAATAATTATTATTGCGGTGTCAATAGAGTTTTATTGTATTACGCTTTTGCTCTATTAACACTTTTGAAAACGGATGGCTAAGTATACACGGTGCTATGAGCGGTCGTGAGCATATTGTATACAAGATAACAAACAACTTTTGTTCTACGACTTTTGAAAATTCACGGGGAAAAAACAGCTGTTCATTACAAATTGTTCGTGGATCTTGTGATAAAGTGTATGGAACAGCTGTTTTTTTCGTGAATTTACAAAAACCCATAACTTAATTTGTTTGTTTTCTTGTATACAACAACCGCACAATCGTTCCCTACCCGATTAAATAGCACCTTGTATAAATTGAAATTTACAATCATAAAAAAAAAGGAATTTGTTAATATCCCACGCAATCAGCTTATGTGTAACTTTGAGTAGGAAACCCAATTCAATAACCAATAGCCTATTGTTTCGTTTGTTACATTTCCTTTGATTTCCATTATTTCCTCACTACCTAAGTCTCTGTTGCCCTACTAGATACTTACGGGTTTTCAGATAATTTTGCCAAGGAGTCCAAGTTAGATTTAAATAAAGAAAACCTGAAAAAAAAATACCATTACAAATATTGATAGATATTTCACACTGCTCAATTTATGTAGCACCAAATATAATGCAAATTATACATACATCAGCCAGACACAAACGAAATCTATGTTCGCCAAGGAATACTTTTAATCGGGGAGATGTTCGCGCCCTAGCTCTGAAGGCAGAGAGACCACCACAGAATATATAATAGTACAACGTATTACCACCAAGCACCAAGTGTGGTAATAGCACCTCTATAAGGTAACAGTACTAGCTGTGTTGGAGTCATCTCGTTTACCGTAGGTATATTTATTTCATAACAAGTAACTTTAAAAAAAATACAACCGACATCTAATTAATATGGGACCGCCGCGAGAGTATATAATCCTTTCAAATTTTTTTTTTAAATCGGTCCACTGTTGACGGTGAAATTGGTGAACATACATACAGTCGAACATAGAACCTTATTTTTTTTTTAAGTCGGTTATAAAATATTATACTAAGTAGGTACCCATTTGTCGTGAACGTTATTATAACCTACGATGTTAAGATTGGCCATATAATTAAGTTAAATACACAATGAAACAGCACGCTTTACACTCAAGTATTCAAGTAGGTTTTTTCTATATATCCTTCATGAAAGCTACTCAACGACACGCATTTTGTATAGTTCGTGCGGAAAGGAAACTCTCGTGGCCAAAAACTGAACTAAAGTTACGATTTTTATATAGCAAGCAACCCTCTTCCTTCATTGTCCTGTCAAAATAAATGTCTCATAGGTCTCGGCTGTTATAACAACATTGCTTTGCTACGGTGTTGCTACTTAACAAAAAAAGGTAAATTAATACAGTAGCGCCCTCGAACCCCACGATCTCTTTCTGCACCAAATGTCTCGTTTCTTTTCATAAGAAAAACAAAAAACAAAAAACACAGCTCTACAACTTTAGTATTTGTAGGCGTTCGTTTTGCCGATCTTACCCGCTGTAGATGCAAATCCTACACGTTTAAATCTTTTTCTTCGCCGAACTTCGCTAAACTGCCTCCAGCGTACGAATAAACATTAGCCCATACCTTGTATTATCATGAACTTTTTGGCTACACCAGCACGATATCACCGACCTTCGCTGAATCCCGTGGCCGGCCCATAACAAATTATAGCAAAACCGAAAGATGCTTAACCATTTAACCATTATCTATAACCAATATTGTATCCTTATAAAATAATATGTACCTAGTAAATATTTTATGCAAAATTGGTCAATTAAAAGAAAATGACCCTGCCAATAATTATGCCTCCTAAATATAGAATGTTGATGTCATCAATCGACTCATAGGTGGAAATAGGATTAGCTCACTCCGACTGTGGATTCACTTTGTTTATCATTGTGGCATTAGCCCAGAGATATTAAAAACGATGGATTCGGGTCAGTGGAAAATATTCAAAACGAAAATAAACTACAAACATAGTAAAGAGCGTCGCCACTCGCCAGCCAATGGCCTAGGGGGGGGGGGGGGGGGGGGGGCAAGTTCACATATGGATGATGGGAAAAGTCTGCATTGACAAAAAGACTAATAGACTAATAATAGCAGCGCGAAATACCACTTGGAATGGAATTAGTGAATTCACTCAAGTCTTGAATTGCGGTAATAGAGTAGATGACTGATGTTTATATCGTTGAATCCAATAGCTTTAATGAAGAATTTAAGTAAATGATGAAAAAATAAAAAATGATGTCATGCCTTACTTGTCAGAATAGAATTTATATGGCGTACAGAGAAGTGACGTCACGATTTGCTGTTTCGCCTCTCTGTCTAGAGTGATATTAAAATGCTTATAAAATAAAACATGTGGTATAGGATGGGTTCTAGAAATTTAATGACTACAAGTTTGCCCGCTAAGTTATGAAGTGTATTTAATTTGATTACTAAAACAAAGTTGCGAAATGAAATTAATCGGCCGATATTTTTAAATGTACCAAAATGTAGGTGAACTTTTTGTACGAGATCTTACATCCATTCTTTTTAATATCTTTGATTCCGCCCATTACGCCTTGACAACAACAACAACATAAATCAAGTAGATTTCAAGTCTTTGAATAAATGATGCAAAAAAATTTTGCCTTAAGTATTTGCCAAAGAATTTCGTATACAGAGAGACAAACTTGTAATATTATTTATATATTCACTGATTTATTTATTTTCTATTAATTAAGTTTTTACTATAAAAAAAAATATATGTAAAAAACTAGTGTGCCGCCGCCCCCGGCAGCGGAGCAGGGCTCAAGCTGGTTTAGGGCTACAGAGGAACTAAGAGAACCTAGCGCTTTAGAGGAAACTCCTGACAATACGTGCGGTGTCAAGGATCACAGCCTTTTGCACCTGACCCTTGACCCAACCGCATAGCGAGAGCCTCTTAAGGTGTTGGTCGAGGCTCTTCGCTGTAAAACCGTTTACCGTCATGACTATCGGGACAATGATCTTCGAGTGAACATGGCGTTAACCTCGTGATTATTTATATTATTAGTAAAGTTGGCCAAATACTGGAACGAACGCCCAATGCTGCAACCACGTGTTAAATGTTATGGGCCTTATTAGGCCTCGTATTAGGTAGGTACTTAATCCGTCTTGTATTCCCTTCCTTGTTTCTTGTGTTCTCTGTCTTTCAGATTTTGTCATGCGGTGGACAAAGACATAATTCGGATTAACTAAGTATTTTTATTACTTACCACGATTATTGATGGGGGATAAGTAAAAGCTTAGGACGTTTTCTAATTAATAAGCAATTTCTATATAATAATGGATCAATTTCACATAGTTTTGTACCTGCCAGGCCATAATGTACCTATACTCTTTCTTTGGCACTAAGCGTATTTGGTTTTTAATAGTTCCTGGCCATGGATACTAGTCCTTCAGCCGAATACATATTTCTTCATCGAGCCTTCTTTCTGCAGTTAAATGAGTCGTAGTCACAGTCCAAGTCACACACATTAAGTAAAAGTAATAGTCAAGTCCAATCATGCCCTAGTAAAGTCGTGGCAACTTTACTACGAGCTTCTTCGGAGTTTTGGAAACAACACGAAAAGACACGTTTCACTACATTATATCACTTGCCCACACTCTTGCTCGTAAATCAGCACTTAATGAATAAAACGCCACTATTTTTATGCATTAACACTCGAAAAAACACAAGTTTTGGAAAATAATACAATGCAGCGACATGATTTTCTCGCGTTCCCGCCAAAACTCAGCGCACTAAGCGTTACGTCTAACGATTAACAATCGAATTTCCCACCAACGCATCCGTGTGTAGGTCACTGAACGTGTATTGCGGTCACAGAAGAAAAACGCGGAAAGTACGATTCCTTTTAGAAATCGTAGAAATCAAAATGTTAAAAGTATTTACAGTTCCATTTTTAAATAGGAATTGTACTAGTGTAGGAATTCTACACAAGGCAATTCTAAACGTTACAACTTTCTCGCCGCCTCCTTACCTTAACGCTTGTTATGTTCTTTTAATTTCGAATTATACGTAAGCTTTGATTAAGTACCCGAAGAGCTAGATCCTCCGAGTACGTAAGCTATTCTCTAGCACTCTAGATAAACTTTTTGATACTACTTATAGTTGGGTTGGTACGCAAAATTTATTCATAAGAGTTTCCGAGAGTGCGGCTGTACTATTTTAGGGAAACAGCGTGTTAAATAATAAGTGATAATAAAAGTGCAAATTTGGCATCAGGGCATAAAACCAGGACTGGAAATAGATATATTATAAAATAAAGTCAACAATTAACCTATGGATTATATATTCATTAGTCTACATGAGCCATAACAGAAGTAAAGTAAGTAAGTAAGTAAATTCGTATAGGCTGAGTGGCCAGCCCTAGTGTCAGAAATAATGTGCTGCCCGAAGGCCTTCGACATGGATGACGGTTGTAGAAACTAGAACAAACAACCGGGACCAACAATTTAACGTCCGTCGTGTAACGTCCACATCCGTGGGTCGGATGACAGAAGTGAAAAAGCGATAGATTTTCCAGACAGAAGTGGATTTTAGATATCGAAGATTTCGTTCGCGTATATTAATACAAAAAACATTAAAAACTGCCTTAGCTACAAGACGGGCAGAAGCAAAGTCAGCCAGTATACAATCTCTGACAGTATAATCACGGGATCAACGGGACCTGGGCATGTCCTTAAACTGCAACTAGACCCACCGGAGGACGGGCAGCAGGGTCCTTTTGGTTAACGGTGGTGAGCATTCTGCGATCCCCAAGCCGCCTGCCAAGCGTGGGGATTATGGGAACGCCCTCTATTAAGGGGGAGGCCTTCGTCCAGCAGTGGACGTTTTATGGCTGATGACGACAGCATAATCTATGCATATTGTTTCACAATTTTCCTCACCAATTAAGCCTAACCAGTCTAATGAGAATCTAGTTTATTTTCAAAAGCACCAACGGTAATTCACCATCAAAATATACGTAAATCTAAAAAGCCTTTAGTTAACTTTACAATGTTACTCACGATGTAGTTCTTAAGTTTATTTTTTGATGTGGTTATTCTGATAATGCACTGTAATCGTCGCAGCTGCAAAACGCGGTAACGGAACGCAAACCGCACGATCATGCAATCGCACGTAGGTACACAAGCAAGGGCAAATTAATCTAGAATATTCTATAAAATCGTTCCTTCTAGTTTATGGAATCAGTCCTAACTTTTGCTGCGGATTATTTATCTACAGCGGTTTACCTAGATTTAAGATAGAATTAAGATTTTAATGCGATTCGAAAATTAAATAATAGTGGTCAACATTAAATATGCAACAATATCCACCATCAACCATCTGACTTTCATAGTGATAAAGGGACATAGGAACAATCATAGGAAACAGCAATTTGTTAACCGCATTCGATAATTTTTCAAATGTCATCCATCAAACAGTTATTGTAGTTTTCAAATCGTAACCTATGTGATTGCGGTCAGAATAAAAAAAAAGTAAGTTCGTATAGGCTGAGTGGCCAACCCTAGTGTCAGAGTTAATGTGCCGCCCGAAGGCCTTCGACGTGGCTGACGGTTGATGTTATAGAAACTACAACACACAACCGGGACCAACAATTTAACGTGTCATCCGACCCACGGTAGCGCTCAGAAATAAATGCCACTCACGGTCACCCATCCCAAGACTGACCGGACCATCCGTTGCTTAACATCGGTGATCGTTTAGAATCACCTAGACAAGCTACGCCACGAGCGCTACTGTCAGAATAAGGGTCTGATTTCATGCACCAGGACAAACTATATTACCGTAGTTTGTCTCTTAATAGGTATACAAAATGATTATTGATCTTACGGGATTGATTGATTCTTTCCCTATTAGATGGAATGATTGAGATAAAATCACATGCAATAGTGTAATAGATCTGTTAATATCATTAAATTCGCGATTAAAACCCACTCTATGGTACGAAATTCAATAAGAATTTATAAATTGAATTCGGAGAATATATTGTGAAAATTTTTCAAAGCGCACGCTTGCATTTTTCTTCTGATAACCTTGAATCACCTTATCCAATTCATGGAACAAGAATAACATGAATTTCATATTGTAAAAGAGAAATCTATGAGCGTATTATTTTGTTTCATTCACTTCCTAATAAATCTTGTCTAGTTATATAATATCCTACTGTTATATTGTCTCGATATCAGATCAGACATCAGATAATCCCGCCCGTTGATGTTGAGGCTTTAAAACAACGAGCGATCGAAGTTGTAGTAATATTTTATGTACCTAATCCAATTTCAGCAGTCAAAGGGTTAGCCACAATGGGATCGTCTTCGTAGCTGTATTATTCTAATTCCAAGGTTCATCGTTAAATTAAACATTAATTCGTCTTCACAACTTAGTTGGTGGTTCCTTAATTCCATTTAAAAAAAGCTTTAGTACTTCACGCGGTTTGTTTAGATATATTATGTATTGGGGTCGAAGATCGTAAACACTATCTAAGGTCTGGAATGGAAACTCTCTTATTTGAGAGTCGGATGAGAGAATACCGGAACACAACGTTACTTGCTTGGCGGCGGATTTTCAACTTGAGAGGGTAGCTAACTAGCCCTACCACCACACTATGGATTTCTCAAGGTTTTTCTCTCCCGAACGCCCTACTAGCCTGAGCTATCATCAAACTATGCCCCCTAGCAATTTCTCACTAACCATGTAGGGACAAGTACCTATTTTAGCATTACACATTCCTTATTCATGAGACGACTGTTTGCCAACTCGTAATCAGGAACTGACACGTGAAGCCATGAGGAAGTCCGCGTTGATGCACCCCTCGGGAACTTTGCCTTGCATGCAATACAAGAAGTTGGTTCTAACTTTAGTATGGGTATTAGGTGTGATCTGTTGTCTGTTGTTCAGAACTCTCTCAGAGAGCTCTTGGGATGTGTTTACTTACTTAAATATATTCAAAATATTTTCAAAATCTCGTACTGGATTAGAACTGCCGGCTTAGACCAGGTTTTTGATGCTGAGGAACCTGGAGAAACACTAGGACCTAGTCTATATTAACTAACGACCTAATGGCTTAAAATGATATTTTCCAAATACTTAACTTTTGGCTTTAAAAAACCTGTTACTTTAATTCTTGGACGATTAATTTCTCTGAGAAATACAGTCTTTTATAAAATGTTCAGTCACATTTTTGATGTTTCTCTACCTTTCTGCCGATTCCGTAAAGTAACAGACAAATACGTCTTTGCTTCTCAATAAAACCTCGAATGCCAGTCACGTATTTCGATTCGAGATCGTCAAGATATTGTGTTTCTACAAACAAAACGGAGTATTTTGTAAACAGATGGTGTAAATTGAATACGACCACTGAACAAGCCATTTTCTGTACTTCCTTGGTAAGTAGCTATCATATTTTATGTGTTAGAGAACAAAGCATGAAAATGCCATGGTAATTAGGAGAAGGAATCGGAATCCCGAGGTCGTGGGTTTGATTCACGAGTTTTTTTTTAGTTCTCTTCTCCGGCATTTACGTGTTTGGAAGAATTCAGACTTTTCGGTGAAGGAAATCTTTTATTTAATTTGATTATAGGCTTGCGAAACTTCATGGGGAAAACTTCGCTTAGGCATAGTAGGTGTTTCTTGAAAGTTTACGATGCGATGGGGCTTTGTAATGCCAGCGGCTGTAGTGTAGGTGTGTTGAGACGATATCTACGTTCCAAGTTTTTAAAGCTAAACAGGAAGAAAAATTACACATCTACGTTATTAGGTTATCTTAGATTTTTATTTCTATTAGGGTTCCGTACGTGAAGGATGTCCAACCGGAGCTTATCATAAGTCTAAGGCTTTCTGCAAAATAACTTATTACGTTTGTCTGGCCTACATTTAATTATCGTATATTTTGAACAGTAACCGGTAGTCCGTCAAAATTTTACACACTTCCTGGTGCTTGCTTTCTTTATGGTGGATATAAAAAATTGAGCCTAGTTGACCCTATAAGATCCAATAAGAAACATGAGTCTGAAACTTAAATATAAGATCGGATTATAAGTAAAGGTGATTATATAGGTAAATAAAACAGTGATTTAAACACAATGATGACACACATGACAATGATGAGGTGCCGGAGTCTGATTCGCACTTGACCAGTATTAAAAAAATATATTAAAACAAAGAATTCTAGGCCATCCATATTTATTTATTTTCACGTTGACTGACCATAAGTAGGTAAGTAAATCATCGTTGATTGACAGCCTGATAGCTCAGTTGGTAGCATGTCTGCTTTCAGAGCTGTAGGGCGTGGGTTCGATCTCCACCCAGGACAAAAATGATTGTGACGTACATCGATGTTTGTTCTGTGTCTGGGTGTAGTATGTATTATAAGTATATATTTACGAAAAAAAAAATGTATTCTATCAGATATCTGGTTTCCATAATACAAGCTTTGCTTAGTATGGGGCTAGATGGCGCTGTGTGTAATAAATGCCCCCCCCCAAATATTTATTATTTATCGTAAGTCCGATCTATCCGTTTCAACAAAATGATTTATCAAACCTTTTCCAAACAAACCTTCCTGTCCTTCAAAGTCAAGTATGATTGAGTATTATATGAAAAAACAACCCACTTGGCTACAAAAAGTAATTTCACGAGTTTCACCGTTTCCGGAAACCGGATTCCCGGCGTGTCTGCGGCGGATCTTACACAACAATGCTAAATCGAATTGCTCCACAATATTGCCCCAACGTATAGGTACTTAGATTGATACCTATATGGTATTACTCATATTGCTACGTCGCGCGTACTTTCTGTGATTTCTTCATGCGGGTGACGTCGCGTACAGAATTTACGTTATGCGACATCGTCTTATTGGTGAAATCTCTAACCTTGTCTATTATCTATAACTGTGACAGGTATGCTCCTGCATAATATATTCAAGACAGGCAACACTTCCCTTGACACCTATTTTCAGAGTTTTGGCGGGAACGCGAAAAAATTATGTCGCTGCATTGTATTATTTTCCAAAACTTGTATTTTTTCGAGTGTTAATGCATAAAAATGGTGGCGTTTTATTCAAGTGCTGATTTACGAGCAAGAGTGTGTGCAAGTGATATAATGTAGTGAAACGTGACTTTTTGTGTTGTTACCAAAACTCCGAGGAAGCTTGTACAGTTGCCATGACTTTACCAGGGCATGATTGGACTTGACTGTGACACTCTGTGTGTGACTGTGACTCTGACTCATTTAACTGCAGAAAGAAGGATCGATGAAGAAATATGTATTCGGCTGAAGGACTAGTATCCATGGCCAGGAACTATTAAAAACAACAACACCTATTTTCATAGAGCGATTTTCCAAACACGATACAAAAAAAGTAGTTTCCTTCAACTCTAGTAAATTTCTATGCTTCAACTCGATAGATAGCGCAGACTATACGTGCCAGTTAAAAACAGCATAATATTTTTGATATGCGGCACATGAAATAAATAAATAAATAAAAACTACAATGACAGCCACTAGTCTGGTCTACGCAAGCAGACAGAGCCAATGAGTTTCTTTTTTTAAATTGCCTGTCAGAAAATCTCCCGGTACGGGTCGTTTAAACGGTACTTACTTTAAATCTTTGGTAGATAATAGATACGGCAGATGGTATGATATATAGGTAATAGGTATAATTTTGACAATGCTGATAGGTATTACAGCGCCACAAATTTATTCGCTAAATAATATCCCACGAAACACAATAACCATCATACTTACCTACTTATAGCATGGGAACTGGTTCACTAAATAGCTAATCTAATCCACTTGTTTTATGAATGAACTTATTGTTGTCGTGTACATAATTATATAATTTACGTAGGTTAGTATTATAAACTTAAGATGTGGTAAATTGGCCATACACCACAAAATTACTGGGCTACTGAAAATTGGACTCCTCGAATGTCTCGAAGCCATGAGCGCAGTGCATTTTTTTTGTGGGTATTTTTTATATTGTCGGGTTTCACACAGCGCCGTCTAGCCAAACTAAGCAAAGCATTTATAAAGAAAGGTAAAATAATGATGAGTACATACGTATGTATGTACCTTCAGAACTTATTGTTGAACCTCTTTGTTACAGATTAATGCAATCGAACCCACGTCCTTAGCTCTCAAACCAGACATACTACATTAGGGTTGCAATAACAGTCTAGACCGTGATACTAGCAATCATCATCATCATCAGCAAGAAAACGTCTACTGGCTGGACGAAGGCCTTCCTCGTTTCCCAGAACCATAGGGTTGATTGTTTGGGGAGTTTTGACACTAGCAATAACTTCAAAATATCTAAGTAAATATAAATGAAATAAATATACCTTTCTTTATATGCGACCATTCTTTTGTATAATCAACTGAAAAAATTACTAAATTAACTTACGTTTTGGCATTTAAACTACCCTTTTTTTCCTTTCTCGCGTACTACTTGTCGCTACTTTGTAAATAAAATACATACCGGGACATTTTATGGATTTACCGGTATGACTGAGACTGAAGTTCCAAATCGGTGATATGACCCGGTGTACCGGGACGGATGGCAGCTGACTGAGCTATAATACCTTTCAATACAATGATATTATATATATTATAGGAGGTTCCAATATTAGCTTATGGTCGCGTCAGACTTCACTGTAAGTCAGACGCGTCGCATGCGCCTGCGCCACCCGAGGCGGTGAAAGTGCTCGGACTGCGATTATTATGGACCGTACGCTATTTAGCTAGCTAATTAGGGATAATTACGGCACTAACTCTATGCACTATTGAGCGTGAGGCTTTGTAAAAGTGCCAAGCTAGTAACGTTTGTATGTGTGGGTAATACATGCTTTATTATGAAAACTGACGTGGTTTTGACACATATTTGTTATATTTATACGGGAATACCCACGTTTAATTAAATCGGATACTCCGACTATAGATTCTATCATTTCCGGTGACCTTTTTCAAAGAGTGAAAACAGAGCCCGACGCGCGTGCGGCCGCGTCCTGCTTAGCATAAAGGTCACCGCGGGTGTGATCGAAACTATAGTCGGAGTATCTGATTTAATTAAACGTGAGTATTCCCGTACAAATAAAACAAAAATGTGTCAAAACCACGTCAGTTTTCATAATAAAGCATCTATTACCCACACATACAAACGTTACTTGGCACTTTTACAAAGCCTCACGCTCAATAGTGGTTCTTTACAAAAATTGTTGTGGTGGTATATTTTGTAGGTGTATAGAGCGTATCATGTTAATCAGCCTTTTTACATAGCTGCACATAGGCTTACGTTCGAAGGGTGATTGGCCATATCCACCACGCTGGCCCACTTGCGGGTTGGTGGATTCACATAGGCCATTGAATTTCTTGTTCGGACGTGAGCCGGTTTCCTCACGATGTTTTCCTTTAACGGAAAGCCAGTGGTACAAAAATCCGTTCACAAACATTGGTAACGATCAGTTTGGTACGGGCCCGGGATTTAAACTCGGGACCTCACGTTTTTAAGTTCGACATTTTCCTAATTAGATTACCAAGGTTCCACTAAAGAGTTTTCACATTTACGATAATAAAATAAGCCCCGAGCAAGCAAGGAGGTTCGATATAACCGAACCTCCTTGGAAGCGCTTTTACTCAATTCCTACGTTTGTCTTAGTAGGTAAAATACTAAAGAGAAAATTAGACGAAATATGTAGTTCCAATTTCCACCACGTGAACGTGGCGCTATTTGTAGATTCGCGCCATTTTCATATTAGAAACGTCACAGATAGTTGCGATTTTTATCTATATTTTTGACATCCCTTTATTTGCTATCTGTCAGTTTCATTGTTGCAACTTTACGACTGATATTTATAAACAAAATAGTAAAGTTTGTTTCATTACTTAAACACTGTTTTCTCGCAAACGTGCTGAAAAACGCTGTATGGCACACGTGCGGAATTAGTATTTAAAAACCAACTTACCGCACTAGTATCATAAATAACTATCTTTTATTGCTCATGCTAGACTAGATACTAGGATTTACGGACTAAGTAAGTTTAATTATAATACTGTATATGGTGTGGTATACATTCACGTACAAAACTCCATTAAATTGTCGGAACAAGCCGCAGGAAACGGTATAATGTCTATGACATGAGGTATGGGAAAGATACCTACATGCTGCGTTTCGCCTTGCGCGTATCCGGCTCTGGTATATTTACTTAGTTATGTTTCCAGTAGATGTTTATGTAGGTACCTTGATATTATCAAAATAGAATAAGAGTAACTAGAGTATTTTCATCACACTTGCTCGTTCTCGTGGATCTTATTACATCTTTTTTAGGCTCAACATCCAAGATATTACACACGCTTGCTTTTTAGTTTACATCTCAGCACTAATGTTAAGTATAACATAATTGGTTTAACCCGGTTAAGTTACGTTTGTATATCACTGCAAGTTATATGTATGTATCTTTAAAAAGTACTAAAGAAAACAAATAACAAGAAAATGTATGAGATTGACTGTTGACTATGGCCGCATCGACGTTGCGCCACCTAGCGGACAAAAACGCAGTGTGGACTTCTTGTAAATTAATCACATTAATTAATTGTGCGGTGCTAGATAGAAAATGTATGAAACATCTGATCGGCAGTCAACTTTTTGTATTTTGAACCGACTTCAAAAAAGGAGGTTCTCAATTCGACTGTATTTTTTTTTTGTATGTATGTTACTCGATTGCTCCGCCAATTATGAGTTGATTTTGGAGATTTTGTTTTGGGAGGAGGGGGTCCCATATACATTTTGTTGAAATCGGTTCAGTAGTTTGGTTTTTAAATCAAAATAACTGGAAAAAAAGCAATCATCCAGGTAAAGGAAATTGAAGCCGGTTGTTTCTTTATTTTTAAAGTACTTATTATTAACGGGATATAGTAAACCACCGTGATAGCTTAAAACAGTACTTATTATGTAAGTAACGTTTGTTTTCAAGAGAACTAAGCTACATTTCTCAAAAGCCCAATCACAGGGCTTTGAAGTTTTAATGTGATAACTTTCAGACCATTTAAGCCCAAGTGATGCCAACTTTTCGTTGTTAAAAACAACTTACATTAGACGTAACAGTTTCCTAAACTTAGTCGATAAAAGATCTAAATCTATCAAAAAAGATCTAGATCTATTGTGACAGTAATCCAAAAGTTTTATAGACTAGAGACCCTAGGGTAGAGTGCACTAGAGATTAGGACTTGAGTTTCTCATTGCCATAGAGTTTGTTTATATTGGTTTATGACTCTACCTACCTGTCTTATACCTCAATAGATAGTTACCACACCACACCATCTTAATATCAGGCGAGAAAACAATACATGGTGTGGGCATTCAGCAAGTGCCTTGTAAAACTCCAACAAAATACACACACATTATTTTTTAATACTATCAAGTAACGAGACGAGCAAGATGTTCGCCTGGTGATAAGCGTCACGCCTGCCACTAACAGTAGCAGTGCCAGAATTGTGAACTTGCGAACACAATCCTGCGCCGCACTGCACTGCGCTCGTCACCCTGAGATATTAGATGTTAAATCTCTTCATACCCAGTAATTTCTCTGGTAACATTTGCTTGTACACTACTTCTTGGCGGTTGAATAACTGGCAAAGATGTGGTACTTCCCCAGGCGGACTCTGCAGTAGAGTCCTACCACTACAAAACCTACTATTAAACTACTTACTTCTCAAAAAAAGTTGAAAATGCAAATGGTCAAGCCTACTACCAGACTCGGCAGAGAATCCAGTATGCTGGCGGCATTGCCACGATGCATGGTGGCAATGCTTATGCATTGGGCCAAATAAACGCCATCGTTATACAACGCTCAGATAAAAACTATCTACTCAATTTATTTATTTCCTTAGCTAACTTGCGAGATTTAAAAAAAAACACTTTTCTATTTGGTTTTGCTTCTCTAGGTGTAAAGATTTAGATCTTAACAACATCGTTGTTAGTGGGTGTCATTTGGTAATCCACGCATTGTGTCTCCATACAATATGACTAATCTAAATACCTTGAACGTTATTAGTTTTTAACATAACAAAGAAGCGAACGTGTTAAGAAAGTGAAAGTAACATACTTGAAGCTTACAGTAAACTTAATTTATTACTTAGGAAAGTGGTTACTTTGTTGTCTTAGAACTTAGTCAGTCATGTCGCAATAAAGCATGTCTCGATTACCTACAAGCCTACCTAGTGCAGTACGGTTGTGCAAGGACTTTGGGCTCACGATCAGTGGCGGATTTACACATTTGCCGCCAGCAGGCCATTCAAATTTTGCCGCCCCTTTGACCTCTACAATTCCCTCTATCATGAGGGTTCATGTATCGGCGTGAACTATCACAATCATAATATTAATGTTTTTTTTTGTTGTTATTGAAATTTTGCACTAATTGTCCGTTTTCCTATAATTTGTACGATTGTGAACAGGGGATCGATGTTTCAGTTCCTAGATTATTTTTGTAACCCACCGACTTAATGTTAAGATTGCAGAAGAAATACTTAGTTATATACTTAGAAATACAAAAAAAAAAACTATTTTGCCGCCCCTAAAATCTGCCGCCCTAGGCTCCAACCTACTCAGCCTGTTGGTAAATCCGGCACTGCTCACGGTGCGCTTTGTCGACGGCTTGAGTGTAGGTATTTTGTTTTTTGAGGTTTTGTATCGCAGACTCTAGAGAGAAAACATTTGTTTTATTTTTCGTATATTTCATAAATATGTAAGTATACAATGTGTAAGAAAAAGGTTCAACAATACGGAAAAAAATGAGCGAAAAAATTAATCTGCTGTTCCATAAAAAAAGTTCATTGACCTTGGACAAAATGTATGCTACACATACGTAACAGCTGTTTTTTTCACGATTTCAGGGCTGGCCCCATAGTGAAAGTTGTTCATAATGATGAGTACATACATACACTTCCGTATTGTTGAACCTTTTTGTTACACATTGTACAATTATAATATCGTTACATATTTATTACTATCGTTTGCGTATGTACTACTAAGCAATGATATTATATGTTCTACTAAGTATTTCCTTAGTTACTATGCTCGTCTACTGTCTCTCCTCTCTTACTTAGTAGTTAAATTATAGTTAAGTAAGGTACAATATCCGCCATGTTTTCCATCAATTCAATTAAACAACTAGAGAAAATTTACGATTTCCGTGAAATCGGTCGCTGTAACATTATAACTCGACAATACAACATACAAATAGAAGAAAATTGGATTATCCAGAAAGTATCACAAACTGTCAGAAGTTGTGAAAAAGTTTAAAATAAGTTGTTTTGTTTATGGTAAAAAAAAAACAATATTTTGCAGATCACGCAAAGTTTGGGAGTAATTCATTTTTCCGGAAGAATGATTTTTACAGGGCGTCCCTAACTAGTTATTATTATTTAATATAGGTATATTCGTTTGTAGGTAAATAATTTTAAGTAGTTTTAGATTTGTATAATTAAGGCTTAATGTCGTAACATTTTATTTTGAATAAACTTCCCTGGCAAGTCTAATATAAATCAAATTGTCTTTATTTACATAAACATAATATACCATCCGGAAAAAATATCTACATGTTATAAGTAAGTAAACCGTTTCTATATCCGCTTCGTGGTTTTGTTGGCGCGTAAACATACTTACAGACGCGGAGGCCGACTTCCTATAAACTATATTGCTACCTTACCGGGTCACCGGTGTGGTGAACGGCTAGCTCGAGGGGTAGTGGGTTCTGTGTGCGCTCTGCGGGCCTGCCTCTGACGGGTGAGATGGGGTTAGACCTACCTATCCGAGATAACTAATTCTAACAAGGGCGCCACCAGCACGATAATGCTGGGAAATGAGACAAGGAATTAGCGTCCAAATCTTATGTATTGTAAAATATGTTCTTCAATTTCTTACCATTGTACATCAATGACGGTTCTGTTAGTTATAGGTACATTCTTTAAGATATTTCTATTATGTTAGTACATTTGTTAAACAATGTAAAATTAAGTACTTAGGTACTAGGTTAAGTATAGATAAGTTAAACCTTTAACATTGTAGTTCTAAGTTTTAAAGTTACACCAAAGGATTGAGACAGAAGGGCCAGTTCTGCTCGTTGAAGTTAAATTTACAATTCTTGATCACATAATTTCTAGTTAAAGTTCAAAAACATTCTAGGTTCTTTCTTTGTTGTAGACAAAACGACAGACAGACGTGAGAAAATTAAGAGAAAATTGACATACCAAATGCGCGTGGCATTAATATTGATTAATTGGGCTTCACCAAGACATATTTCTGCTTCTAAATGTTATTGCGACGTATCGACGTCGAAATCAAAATGGTAGGCTACGAGTCATTTCGCAGACATGGACGCTTTACAAGCACAAACACTAAACCAAAACAAAAGAGCGGCGGAATCTGCAACAATGAGACAACGACGTTATTTCTAATTCTACTATAATTTAGGTACGTGGATTTGGAAACAAGACGAGATGGGTTTCTTACCAATCCACCGCTTTGGACCTCATGGAATTGTTGGCCGCCATGCGATCATTATCTGCACTGCAACCATCCCAAGTACTGTGGAAATCAGTGAAAATGATAATCCTCGCTTCAATCTCCAGCGGGCAACGAATCAGGTTGAAAACCAAGTAAAATAACTTACTATTCTGCGGTGTGGTATTTAATTCACAGGAGCGGATTATTCGCCCGCTTACTCCATCAAAAACCAAAGTTAAAAAGGATGTTGCCAGGACTTGCCGGCGTAAAAACAAACAAAACTTTTCTTTCTGAATCGATAAATCAATAAAGGGCTGTTTACACGCTGTCCGCGTTGGCAACGTGTGGAAAGACACTAATGAATTCTGTTCTCAATGAAAAAATTACAGGAATCTACGAAATGTCAATGTCAACATTATTACGTTACTTACTCTATGGTCAACATCTCAAACGTCATACTGTCAAGCGATATGTAAACAAAATCATAAGGGTTTCTAAAACGAAAGTTTTATAAAAAGATGTGTAAAATATTGTGATATCCCACACAAAATGATAAGCCACTTCATATTTAACAAGTTATTATGTTCCACCGGCGTTCTTCAGTGAGGAAGGACTCCTGAAGATACGAAGCAAATGACAACAAAAATGTTTCTAGATTCTCTTACTTCTTTGCCTGAAGAACCCCTTCGACTGATGGGAGAAAACCCACAGGATACGTCTGAGCATCGAAGAACACAAAACAAAGGTTTGCAACAAAAAACATGATAAGGTTTTTGCAATGCAACAATATATAGATATACAGGTGTAGAGATCCAGGTTCGATTAGATGGATTTTCTATGGGAGTAAAAATCTTCTGTACATAATCATAATGAAATGAAATGAAATATATCTTTATTAGAAACATAAACAAATACACATTACAAAACACTGGTAGATCGATGTTACCCGCAGAAGTTAAAAACTGTGTCGCGGGTAACAATAGGGTAGATGACTGATGTTTATATCGTTGTAACCAATAGTTTTGATGAAGAATTTATGTAAATATAGTATATTTATTGAAAAAATAATTTAAATCGGTTAATAATGTTCTGATATATGAGCGTTTAAAGTTTTTGTTAGAGACAACTCTGTCCCTTTCCCACAAAATAAAAAATGACGTCACGCCTTACTTGTCAGAATATAATTTATATGGCGTACTGAGTAGTGACGTCACGATTTGCTGTTTCGCCTCTCTGTCTAGCATGATATTAAAATGCTTATAAGTTGCTTATTTTTGATCAGTTTATCGTATTCTTTTCATTAATCACCTATATTTATGGGCCACATTTTAATAGGACAATAAAAAAAAAACAGTCATCTAGCCGCTTTCGAGACAATATTATGTTCGAGTTCCTAAAGTACAGAATTCTATTTACTTTAGTTTTAAATAATACAATATTATGATTTCTGTAAATTCAAGTAATGGAAAATTGGTTACAAACCTCTGCCCTTGTCAATTCTAAGAAACCTTGTAGCTACCACGAGGTTCACGAAGCACTTAGCAATCCTCTCAAAATCAATTATGAATTCAGAACAGCCCTTTATAGTTTAACGTCCAATTTAATGGCCCTGGCTCACGTTTCTGACAATATTCGCCTTTTGAGAAATCCCATAATCACTGGTCGTACTTGGGGTCTGGGTTGCCTTCCTTAATAATAACTTTGGGGCTAGCGTAATGTAGATTAAGTTGATGTATGTTAGGGAAATTAGAGAATAAGTAGATTTAATACTTACATAAAACTTATACTTAACTTAACTATTTTTATATTTTTTTATTTAAGTTATTTAATACTTACATTAATAAAGACAGTATTTCGAGGTCAATGTACGCAATAAAGAAACTACAACAAACTACAAAGACTACTTAGCCTACTACACAAAAAGAAACAAAAAGTTTGTATACAGACCGATGAAAGTCAAGACAATCCAAATGCTCAAACCCACTACCAGTCGGCAGCATACCCAGCATGCTGGCGGCATTGCCACGCTGCATGGCAATGCTTAACTAATTAATTAATTATTAATAATAATAAATTTATTACTTATTTCATTCCGATGTCAATTGAATTTATTAGGCTCACAAAACTTACACAGACGTTGAATGTGTTTTTTAAAGTTTAACTTCTATAGAAAAACAATGTCTACACCTCTTTCCTTTAGGCTGGTTCAAGTTACCTACCTACCTACCCACTGAAGGGAGAAGTAAAGTAGTACCTATCGTAAATAGTATTCTTCTTCTTCTATGTTGTCGTTTGTTTTCTAAGCCACTGAGGAGGTAAAGATGCGGTGCAAGCCGCCAGATTTTGGTGTAAAAACAAAAATGCAGCCTTAAATAAATATAAATAAATATCGGTGGACATTTCACACATCGCCATCTAACCAAACTAAGCAAAGCTGTACATTAGAAACCAGATAGCTGATAGAATTTTTATAATAAACTTTTTTTATACATACAATACATACCCAGAATAGAAACAGAACAAACATTCGTCACATAAATGTTTGTCCTGGGTGGGGATCGAGCCCACGCCCGACAGCTTTGAAGGCAGACATACTACCAACTGAGCTATAAGCAGGGGGGTGTCCCTCCGCAGTTTAGGTATGTTCGGCCGGCGCTCCGTCCGGGTGGACAATGCAAGGCAGAAGTCAGTCGCCGCCGCACGAGAGCCTCGTCGCACGTAAATAAGCATACGTAATAGAAAGAGAGCGGTAGATCTAGGTGAATATAGCGAGCGGTATCCAGAGCTGTGCGAGTTGAATTACTACTTTATAGCCTAGTAGATAGAGTCCTGATTTATTTCAATTCCTTTGCAGAGTTAACTTTCTGTGCGTAGTACTATTATTTATTCTGTGCTATAAGGCAGCCTAGATTCGATATGTTGGTTTTCTAAGCCACCAAGAAGACAAGTGGCCAGATCCTGGTCTAAAAAATAGCCTTGATTTGAAATGTTGGTCTTCTGAGGAATCCTTTATAGCGTATTCGAAGAAACCATCCGGCCGGGCGGCCGGCCGTCGCGTCGCCGTTTGTCGGCCCCGAGTGAAATCCATCACGGCGCTGATTTGTCACCGTTTGCATTCTGACGACAACATTTTCACTTTCTATAACACGATTTGGTTATAAAACTGTCGTTTCTTTCATTTAATCGTATCACTGAGTTTGCACAAAGAATTCATTGTGATATTAGGTACCTACCACTGGTAGCCCCATGCAGTTTCACCGGCTATCCTATGGGAACTATACGGAAAAACTTTAAGTGTAGGGCCAACCCTGAAGGGGCCGAGAAACACGAAACAAACAGCTAAGTATTCCATTTCGTCGAGGTTTACTGAAATGTTCTTTGAAAAAAGCTGCTTTTTTCGCGTTTTCTGAGTTGGCACCGTACGCGCTGTAGTGAAATTTGCTACCAATATAATAATGTAAGTATACCTACCTACCTAATCCTTTTTTCATAATATACTTCAGGCTTAATGTACGACTACTTAAGGCTTTTTGGCTTTTGGTTACTTTTCTTAAGGCTTCGCAAATACCTACTTGAGGTCAGTCAAGAATTCCACCTAATGTCATATGTCATATGTCTTAACCGTTTGGGCGCGTTCTACGGACCCTTTAACATTTTACGCACTTTTTCGTCGGGCGTATAGTTATTTATAAATCATTATACTTAGTATAGATTTGATTTGTGTCAGTGCGTGTAGTGAAGCTAAGTATCGATACAAACATCTTAGTTTTTCGATACTTATATATTGTCCAAACTATTATGAATACTTATGAAATAAAAAAATAAAAAAAACAATCAACTTTGTATAAAAAAAAACACACGTAGGGTACGACGACTTGATTGAATTAATAAAACAAAAAAGAACCGGTATTGAGCAAAACAACCGTACTACTGGAACTAGACGTTTTGTGACTATACCCATTTTCATAGCAATATTATAGACGAGACGTAGATAATACCAAGTATTTCGCTAGACCTTAAAGTCTAGACCAAGTCTAGACGTAAAAAAGTCTGTTTAGAAATGATTTGGATTCTGTTTTCGATATTAGTGCCCATTTCATAGTTTGAATAATCTCTAGTTAAAAATGTCCGCACCAACGGTAGACTAAAATCATGTTAACTCAATCTATAACCCATCTGAACTTATAGTAACTATATTCGTTATCTGTGCATTTACACTCATCATAATCATTTATTAGAAAAGGCTTACGATTACGACATTCCCCATACACCTTATAGCCTCGTCGTGAAACTCACTTTTAGGTTCTTGTACTTATTAGAGCAAAATGTTATTTATGCCTTTAGTGTTAGGTATGACATCTGATTTGAAGTTATTTCTACACATGGATTTCTATTTCTTTCTAAGTTATAAAGGTAAAAACTAGATCTGATATTATTTTGGTCTATATGTATATACCAGGCGGTGGATAAAAGATTTCGATCAGGTGGTTTTACGTTGTTTGAAAATCAAGGTACAATAATAGTACCTACCTACAATACAATCAATATTTTTTTTAATGAAAAAGAAGTTTTTTTTAAAGATTAAAGATTAATTTATTTGCATTGAACACGAGTAGAAACATGCGTTTGTTGTCATTAAATTATATGAGCTTCATGTTATGCCTGAAGAGGCGTGCAAATGAGAGATGAGAGATGGCAATACACAATAAGAAAATATAATAGATTAGACATGTCAAATTAAAATTTAAAATTCACAATGTCAAAAAAAACCAAAGTTAAAAAATAAAATACTAACAATAATAATACAATTAAAATTTGTCATTCAAAAAGTCGTTAATAGTATTTTACTATTTCAGGGTTGGTTCCATGGTAAAAGTTTTTCATAAGGATGAGTAAAATGACCTTTTGGCTTAGTACAGGTACACCCTAAGCTTATAATAACCCTGTATATTCGTGCCTTATAGCTATTACGTTGAAAGACAGCACCTAATGACGATTTCTAAACCCTTCCTCTCGAACAAATGCAACGTAATGTGGTGGTAATTATCGCAGTTTCGACACTTCCACCATCTGATGGCGTGTCCCAACACTCGCTCGACTGTAAACAAAGAAAACAATGCTTTACTCAATCCCAAACATTATGTCATTATTGAATAGAATAGAGTATTCGGAAGTTGTATAAATAATCGAGAAATTAGGTCGGTAATGGAAATCGAAAAAAAGGTATCCCACCTCATGATACATCATGACATCTTAAAAATGTTTAAAGTAGGCTCTTTCACAATTTTCCTAGCCCTAGACTAGTACGGATATGTTCTTTGTTGACTCTAGACGATGAAATTCAAGGTTAGGAGCGCCCAATGCACCACTGCATTGCCCTGGACTTTGATTAGTAAGATGCTCCTATTCCTCAAAGTCCTCAAAATGAAATGATCATGAACAGACGATTTCTCTTACCATCATGAGAGCGTCTTGCCAGTGTCAAGAAAAAATAACTACGTGACGAGATTTCACCTGGGGTGAAGTCTGTGGCAGACATCTTTTGATAAATGGGGCTCCTACAAATGTTTAATCAGAGTACTTGGCCCATTTAGGATTAGCTAGGACACTGGTATGTCCTTAAACTGCAACCAGACCCACCGGAGGACGGGAAGCAGCGTCCTCTTGGTTAACGGTGGTTAGCATTCTGCGATCCCCAAGCCGCCGGCCAAGCGAGGAGATTATGGTAACACCCCTCTATTGGGAGGCCTTCGTCCAGCAATGGACGTCATATGACTGACGACGAGGACACTGATTATCTGTAGACAGAATAATGATTACAATGGTCTCCTATCTTTCAGCTTCTCCAATCAGCATAACCTAGTGATTGAGAGTAGGTAAATTAACGTAGGTAGATATAGTAACAGCTGAACTTCATGCTTAGAATTTAAAACCGGACGTTCATCAGGGATTCAATTCAGGAAGTCTCCTTGTAGGTAAGTAATCATATTGGGCCGTCCAGGTGGGAATACGAACTAAGCCGGAACTTGTACAAAGGTGTACTATGTATCTATAAAAAATAGGTAGTTATGTGTTCTTACTAGCAACAACAATCTTAAAGCCATCCATTACTAGCTTCCATCCTTTTTAGCTCTTTCTTTATAAAATTTACTGAATATAATATTTGAAAACTCTTTTTTGTTTTATTTATACGGGAATACTCACGTTTAATTAAATCGGATACTCCGACTATAGTTTCGATCACATCCGGTGACTTTTTTCAAAGAGTGAAAATAGAGCCCGACGCGCGTGCAGCTGCGTCCTGCTTAACACTAGCTGAGTATCCGATTTAGTTAAACGTGAGTATTCCCGTATAAATAAAACAAAAATGTGACAAAACCACGTCAGTTTTCATAATTAAAACTGTGTTCAGTGCATTTTATGATTTTAACATTACGTAGTTTGCTATTAGAACCTGCAATATATGTCTTCAAGTCCAGAGTGCCTCTAAACAATTATCTTCTAGGTGCTTAGAGAAGAGAATTGTTTATGTTGTAATTGTTGTGCTCTATCTCGGATCGCATCGTTGTACCTATTTTTTGTGACTGTGGCAAGTTTACTTTCAATGTATGGAATTTGAAAAGATGTAGCGAATGTACAATTACTTTACTTAATATTAGGTAGGATGCGGGCAAACGCAATCCTATTACGAAAAAAAATACGATAGGTATCTAGCGCATAAGTTGTGCAATTTAAACCTGCAAGGGTATCTTAAGCTAAAATGATTATTAGTTATACTTATCTAGACCTATTATATAGGTTTATACGAGCTTCAAATAATTATTGTTCGTCTAAGAAATCATAGATTTTTAGCTTCATCATCATCTTCTTTATCCAATTCACAACCTTCTTTATCCTACTGCTGAGTATAGGCCTCTTATTTAGCCATCTGCCTTGGTCCTGTGCTAATTCAGTCCAGCAGCGCGAGTACCGTTCTATGTCGCTAAATTTAACGTGTGGGTATACCAGATATCTTTAGACGAATTTGAGAATATACCGACTTTTATCGAATTATACCGATTTAAATGTCAAATATACGATTTAGATGTCAAATATAACGATCGTCAAGAACGGTACTCGCGCTGCTGGTTCGTCCCGCGGTGGTGACGATATCGTCGACCTATCTGTCAACTGCAGCGCGAGTCCGTTCTTGACGATCGTTCTCTTTGACATTTAAATCGTATATTTGAATTTAAATCGGTATAGTTGGATAAAATTCGGTATATCCTCAAATTCATCTAAGTTTTTCTGCTATACCTACACGTCAAATTTAGCGACATAGAACGGTACTCGCGCTGATTGACGGCTACACGACTTCCCTTGCCTTCTTTTGTAGCTTATGAAATATTTTATTGTTTGTTTCGTTTCTTATATCATTCTGTGGGCAATTTGTTAGGTCAATATTTTATTTAAAATCTCGGCGATGAGATGTGCATCTTGCGTAGGAGGGCCTCGCCTTTCACCGTGACGACGCGTTGTGGCGGTTGCGTCATCGAGTGCGTTGTACATCTACGAGTATATACCTACGTCACTGGAGTTCACTCACTCCAGCTTGCGACATGCAGGAGTTGTCTGTATCTTGTAATAAACTTGCAAGGAACTTGCAGAATTTTATTGTTTGCTCAACAGTTTGTTTGCGTCAAATAATAAAGGAGTTTGTAAACGTTCAATATCGCATTTGTCGTGAAAATACTGATCGTTTATCGGCGTATACCTATACAGCGTGGCGCTACGATGGCGACATTAAATTAACACGTGTAGGGTTAATGATTAGTAACCATAAAAATAATGTAAAAAAAAACGCAAAAAAATCTGATGTTCCATACAAAAAGTTCAACGACGTTACAAAATGTATGCACCATCAGTTTTTTTTTCGCGTTTTTTTAACTACACTTTTATAGTTACTGATCATTAACCCTACGCGTGTGTTAATTTAATGTCGGCATCGTAGCGCCACGTTGTATGTACTTATACTGGGTTAAATGTAGTGGTATTACAAAGCCGACAGGAGGCTAGGTCAGAAAAAAAAACTGCTCCCAAAATCTCCAATACTAGCAACTATGAAAAACAGCGACACAACTTTAATAGTCGTGGCGGTTCCAGAACTATTGATAATTATTAATTAGTAGTCCCTTAGTCCAATAGTTCTCCCTTGACACTCTAATTTATATTAACATAAGAACGAAAGGTACAGACTCTGGAATAACAGAACTGATCAAGTAGGTATTCATACCTATCAAAGCATTTCATGTAGGTACCTATCCTTGAAAGTTGAAACTGTTCGACACACAATCGACGTGGTATAAATTAACTGAAACAAAAGTTTTGAACAACATTCAGAGATCGTTCAACCCTCAGACATAGAGTATACAGTAAAGTAGAGTATGCACTGTACAGTTGCTTAAACCTGGGAGCATGAAATCGGGATTGGTTTTATAACTTTCTACTTTATCGCAAAACCTGACTAAAATACTTATATTATAATATCAAGATAACAGCTGAAAATGCATAGTATTTCAGATAAAGACAGCGTTGATTCTAATACATAAGTAGGTACCTAAGCAGTGCAGCAGTGCTATGCAGTTTGGCAGAGTTATAAATTGAGCTATGTAATTAATTCTCAAAGACAAAAAAAAAAAAAAAAAAGAATCACCACAGGAATAAAACTATAAACTTATATATAAATCTTTTTGTTTTAATTTCTTTTCGACTTTAGCCAACAGTAGAAATCACTAAATCTTGTAAGAAACTTACACCTGGCCCAGAATAATATTTATTAGATCAATTTCCTTTTTAATAACCATTTCAAAATTAATAATTATCCATTTACCAAATTATCTACACTTACCTAACAAAACTTAGTCTTGCCCAAAGTCTTATTATAATAGATACAGTGAGAGAACATAGAAGACTCTAAAACGGTGAAAGTGATAGACAATTAGCATGCGGACGACGAATTTACGTTGTTACATCATTTCCGTGGTTAGAACAACCAGCGACAATGATAAAATGAATGGACGGGAAATAAGGGTAAGGATTTTGAAGACTTATTGAGCGCCAGCTCTCCTCTCGCGTCAGTCATACTCCGTATTTGCGACATGCGAGCCGTACGATACGACAATACAAACTTCTAATACATGTACATGTGTTCTCTTTTTGTCATGCAGATGGTAGATGACTGATGTTTATATCGTTGAAACCAATAGCTTTGATGCAGAATTTAAGTTGATATTGTATGTTTGATGAAAAAATAATTTGAATCGGTTAATAATGTTCTAATATATGCGCGTTTAAAGTTTTTGTTAGAGAGAACTCCCTTTCCCACAAAACAAAAAATGACGTCACGCCTTACATGACAGAATAGAATTTATATGGCGTACAGAGAAGTGACGTCACGATTTGCTGTTTCGTCTCTCTGTCTAACATGATATTAAAATACTTATAAGTTGCTTATTCTTGATCATATTTTCATTTTCTTTTCATTAATCAGCTATATTTATGGGCCACATTTTAATAGGACAATTAAAAAACCAGTCATCTAGCTTATTAGATTCGCTATCTCTATTTTCTGGCAAATATAATATGCATACTTTTTACTAGGTATGCTTGATTGTGTTTTATTAATTTTGAACGATTTGAAGAGTCAACAAGTTGTATGCAACTATTTATATTCTGTACAAAAATCGTCATAAGACTAAAGAAATAAGAAAGAATACTTCTCAATTATGTTCTGAAATAATGCCACGAGAGCGGGAAAGTTTTCATAAAATGTTGGCAGAGCAAAAAATAGAATAATTTGTAGCGGTAGGTACCGCCCTTCTTTGAAGCTACCTACTTATACAAAGCAAACCATCTATTAACATAAGACCTTATATAGACCATATTTGAAATAGAGTGGGTTTCTATATATATAGGTATTTGAAATTAGCGCATTTTTTTTTGTTGTGAAAACTTAATTATCTCCGTATATTTTCAATCTGAAAGAAAATGTTTTATTTCTACAGTATATTTCCAACTATTCCGCGAAGAAATCTACTTGCGAGACCTAAATAGATAGACGAGATAGACGACACACTAAAATACATGTAAAGTTAAATTAAAAGAGTTTCTTCTTTGACTCATAGTTATTGCTGGCTGGCTGTAAACTAAACTACTTAAAAAAAATACCACCGACGGAAAATGAAATTCATGGCGCGTATTGTTTGCGGGAAAGCCCGCGGTACGTAACCGCGAAGTGGCGCGAGGACGTATGCATTCGCACGCGTGTAGAATGCCATTACGTGCATGCAGCTCAATGATATTGTATAGGGTACATCTTTAAATTGAAATAAAAACGCAATGGATGTAAAAAAATTTTTTTTAAGGTTTACAAGAATGTATACTGCAGTAGTCTAATTTTCCATCTCTTCCTAACACGGTACCACCTGAAACCATAGCTTCAACCGATAAAAAAACACTGGCTATCGAAAACAAAAAGTATGTTCGAAAACGAATAAATTAAAAAAACCCTTTTAAGTAAAGCCTGGAGGAAGGAATTACCTCTTTCTAAGTAAAGCACTTCAAAAATACTTGAAGAATTTTCGAACGCAATAGAAGCCGTAGGATTTGAAAAAGGATGGTATTTGTATAAAATTATCTATGGATAAACTTTGAACACGATAGCTGAATGAATGAAAGTCAGTTGGTAACCAGCTCCAGGCTGACGACACTACGAACAAATTGATATTTTGTATGGAGTTTGTGTCGCAAATAATGGCGGCCTGCAGGCGGGGTGGGACGGGGGTAGATCCATCCGCCCGTCGTCGGTCATCAGTTCATTCGCTCATTCCCAGTCATTCGCCGTTCTTTGTCCGTTTGTTTATTTTATTTTTTTGCTTGTGAATTTAATTACATTTTTAATAGTTACCCGAACTATCTAATAACTTGATATTGTGAACTAAGAGTGTGGGTGAGCTTGGAGTGAAATGCCGCCAAAACCGCGGAGTGTTACGTGCGAAATTTGCGGGTTTAGAATCTGCCGCATTGGAAACAAAAAATGGATTTTTATGGCCAAGTTTCCTTTGGATGAGGCCCGGTAAGCATCAAATTACATTTTGTAGCCGCATACGGCAGTAAACGTACATATAAATTAGAACTAAAAAGATTGCTTACATTAAATAAACAAAGATAGTGATGTACCAAAATTATCGATAACTTAGAAACCGATAATTTAGTGATTATTATATATGGTTAAACGCAAACATACTTTTTATAGAAAAGGATTTATGTTTTATTTATACGGGCATATTCACGTTTTCAAAGTAATAATATTAATGTAATAGTGCTAAATAGTGTTTTTTTTTCATTGCATTTCATGAAAGTGAACTGTTAAAACCCCATGAACAATTCGGTCATTAGACATGGCCCGAATCGTATCCAGCGGCAGCGCCCAGCAGCGAAGATTTATATCTCGGATATTAGAGTAAAAAGTTCTGAATTATTACTATTGCCCAAACATTTTTTTTGCATAGATATGTAAATTATATTGTAGGCATTCAACTGACAACAGCAACAACATACATAATTAACAAACAATAATAATAACTATAGCTAGATTTCTACCTAAGCATATTTTTCGTTAGCATAAGCTTGAGGATTATTTATTACAAGCTTCTTCAGATTTTTGAAAACAAATTGAAATTACATGTAACACCACATTAACAGTTATGGCCTTACCTAAAATAATCTCGATTCTCTTAGTCATTGCTTAAACTTCTCGGTCTTTTTCTAGCACGTGCAACTTCACGTCAGAGAGAAGATGGCAGAGCATCTTAAGCAGTGACTAACGGTTGAAAAGTTTTTTTAAGTAAGGCCGTAAATCACTTGCCCACACTTGGGTGCGTAAACAGTGTTGCCAAGTCAGCCCCTTCCGGGCTAGATCTAGCCCTTTTTCGACTTGTTGAGCCCCGAAAATAATAATTTATCCCCTAGCCCCAATTTGACCTAAAGAAAATACACATTTATATTGAAAAGCCTGCGCCTCACATCAACGTCTCCAGCACAAGTGAAATACTGTGCAACGACCAACGAATTCAACGAAGACTGATGAAGACGCCAACATATATACTGCTTAAAATAAACATTATTTTAGTTTTTTTTTGGATTTTTTTAGAGAGGCTGCCGTCACGTCCATAACACAATCGTATAAAAAGAACAATCACCACCCCATAATATGTATTGTTTTTGTTTCTTTCAGGGCGTGCGCTGTAGATAGCGCGCTAGCATGGTCGCGTGTTGGTACTGAAAAATTGTATAACCGGCGCAAAATGGCGCGGGTGCGTGCCTTCGGATTTCACACGCGCGACTGGCTACTATATTTTGTATTTTAATGTTACCTAGATAAATAGTTTTTTTAGTTTGAATATAAAATTGCGTTTCATTTTGCTTACATCTAATTCCAACGTTACAGTAATATGGATTATCCGGTAAAATATAAAAAAGGGTTTTTTAGTCTGTGCATTAGCCGGTACATTTTATCGATAAAAGCTGGACTGTTACAACCCTATTTGTTTGTTTGGTTGGTACCCATGTGGTGCGAATGAAGTACTTACTTGTTATATTGGCTACAAGATGCGTCACAAACTCTTAAAAAAAAATGAAATATTGACTCGATTAAATTGACTCGATGTATGGAAGTCCCGTCTCTTCTAGTTAAATGCTCAATGACCAGCTCTAGGGTGGATCTAGTCAATGTATTTTTTTAATATTTATATAAAAACAAAGTTATAGGCCGCTATGCCTCCGTACTTCAAACTAATTAATATTTTACGTGTGTCCGTTCGTCTGTAGTAATCGGTTCGAGCCACAAGGCTACGCAGTCACCACTCAGTGTAGGTCTGTTACAATACTGATACATATAGTTTATCAATACAATACCGAATTACCTAGACACTTAACAATTTAATGAATCACCCACAAAAAAGCGAAATCCCTACTTTCTAGGTCAAGCTAAAAAAAATTACTGAGAGAGTGACTAACATCAAAGCAACGCTATATTAGGATATGGTTTCATATCTGGACGTGATTTAGACATACCTTTACCAATAAATTGTAATACGAGAAATTAGAGTCAAAGAGACAGAGGTCACGTAGATCCTTGTCTATGGCGTCAGACTTATTGGGACACCCGTCTTGCCAGCCGTCTCTTTACGACTCTGTCCTTTTCCATCCGCGCGCCTTGACAGAACCAGCACATCCTTTGATACAAAAGATTAAGTTAGTGAACTTTTCTTCTCTTCAGCTATGCTAACGATGTATATCTCTTGTTGCAGTGGTCGTGTGTCTAATGCAGCCATGTCAGGCGCCGCGGTGCGGGCTGCGCTGGTGTGCGCGGTGCTGATGCTTCCACATGGTAACTGTCTGCGTATTTCATATTCGACCACGCTGTAGGCACCTAGGTACCTTTAGGAGATAAAGCATGTACAATATTGTATATGCAGATAATCTCTTGTGGTAGAGTTTTAACAAAATAAAAGTGTGTAATTCTACCTCGCTACGATATAGCTTTTAGGCAGCTCGTGGCTTTTGTCATAGTTTAGATTATTTAGTTGATGGCTAACATGAACCCGATATACCAATGATGTATGTATATTGTATAATTGTATACATGCCTATATAGCTGTCTGGTACTGTTTTCGCTGTTATAGAAATACTTATCATCATCACTCCACTGCCGGACGTAGGTTTTTCCTAATCCTGATACACGCCAAGTACGTACAGGTATCATCGCATTAACAAACTAAGGGTATCCTGTCTTACCCCAGAAGCGTAGCTATATAACGATGCGATGTCGCGTCAATTGTCCATTCACATTGTTTGTACATTCTCCATGGACGCGATGAAAGTAAGTTCTTGTACCAGGCTACAGGTGTGTTTACTGATCGCATCAAACAAAGAGAATGCATCAACCGTGGCCTTGATTGATGGTCAGACAGACATCATAAAATAGAATTCTAAACTGTAGTAGGCTCCTAGCTCTGGCTAGTTTTTGCCCGTAGCTTTACATACGAGCTGTTCTATGTAAGATGTATTTCGGAGACTGTTCTTGACAGATGTTCTGTATGTTGTAGCCATCGCCGAGCTGAGAGGGCGGTGTCCCGCAGAAGCGTCGTGCCCTCCGCGCGCCACTCCGTGCACGTCAGATGACGAGTGCGGCGAGCAAGCCTGCTGCGACTCCTCATGCGGTCGCGTCTGTACAGACCCTATGTTTACTGGTAAGTAGTTAGTACCAATGAAGGTGAACGACTAGAGGCCCACCTAAAGTGCCGAGATGTGCGTAAACAAAAGCCCATAGAGCTACTTGAAATACCGAAATGCCCGCCGCATTTGACCAAAAATACATTCTGTGCCCGTCGAGGGACCGTGACCGAGTGGCTGTATGGGAATGAATCTCATTGTGTAAGTGTGATAGCGATGGTAGTCGCATACCAGTTGCGCCAAATTACTTGTTTATTATTTTTAATTACTTGTACCAAGTGTGGGTGGATGCCACGCCATCATTATCACCAGCAGACTTACGCATAGCTTCCAATTGCCTAATTTCTTTGAGCTCTAAGGACCAAGCCTAGAATAACTTAAATAGTGTATCTCTGAATTACGTCAAGAACTGATATCAATTATACCAGTTCTTAAAAAGTTTTCTATAAAATTAGGTTTCATTTCATTTAATTACGATTATACGCCGCAAGTTTAATTTTTTAGGCATATCACTAAAAGATCCATGAAATTGAATTGAATTTGATTAATTGGTTTTATTGTAATTTAAAGATTTACAGCAGTTAATTGTGATGAGCGCCAAGTCGGCACATCCAAAATTCAAGAGAGTATTTAAAAATGTTGCTAATTCAAATAACGTTAGAGCTTCTGCTTTGACAGGTTGTGAGAACATAAAGCTATCATCAGAGCGGATATCCCGCGCACTAGCGGCTGAGAACAGCCGCGGCGGACGAGGCAAGCTGCCATCCATGCGGTCCCCTCGGTGTCGCGCCACGGACGGAGAGTTTGAGGAAATCCAGTGCGATAATGAGATCGTCAGCTCGTGCTGGTGTGTTGATGCAGCTGGATTCGAGGTGGGAAAACTTTAAATAAATTACGGAGTTAACTCAGTAAATATACAAAATACTTAACAACATTATAATTTTTGATTTATACATACGGGAATACTCACGTTTAATTAAATCGGATACTCCGACTATAGTTTCGATCACATCCGTTCTTTCTTGAAAATGGTATTTTTCAAAGAGTGAAAACTGAGCCCGACGCGCGTGCAGCTGCGCGTCCCGCTTAGCACAAACGTAAAAACGTGAAAACGTGAACGTTAAACGTGTGTATTCCCGTATAAATAAAACAAAAATGTGTCAAAACCACGTCAGTTTTCATAATAACATTATTATAATTTTTTGAATATTTTTGTATGAAGTTGTTCCTCACTAACACAGACAGGGACTCATGTAGCTTAATTGGCAAAGCAGTTGGGACGGAAACCCATAGAGACAGATCGTATGCAGGTTCGAGTCCTGCCGGAGGTCATAAATTTTCTTACTGTTTAAGCTTTAAAAACATATTATTATTATTGGTTTGCGAGGTATGTAGGTAAGTAGGTTAGCCATCAGTACGGCTTGCTCGGCGTAGCTTAATGGATATTTTGAGGGGAGCCTGCGTGTAACAATGAGAGCGTCGGCTCTTGCTACGCGGTTGCAGCTGGGTAAGATTTTTATATCTAGCCAAACTTTTTGCCATGGTTCACCTTTTTCAATTAAATCTTCGAGATGGTTTGCCATTTTTAATCCTTCTGATAATTATTTACGGATATTATGACGAGGTGATGACTGCCACTAATCAAGTTCCGTTGATTGTAACATCGGTCATTCAGTTTCTAGCAACTATATACATACTTCAGTGTTCTTATTTGTATAGAAATGGCCTAGTGTTATGGTGTTCTTCTGTTGCTTCCCAGGTGCCAGGCACAAAAGCACCGGCAGCTGGTCTAGTGAACTGCACGCGGTCAGCGCCTTGCGCAGCCCACACCTGCCGTATGCTCTGTCCACTTGGCTTCGAGCTGGACGCTCAAGGCTGTCCGCTGTGCAAGTGTCGAGACCCTTGTAATGGCATCACGTGTCCTGGACAACTGTCATGCCAGCTGGAGGAGACGCCGTGTCTGAGGCAGCCTTGCCCTCCAGTGCCTACCTGTAAGTTGACTCTGAGTTCTTCATAGTCTGGCTATTTAAAAAAATTTGTAGTATTTGTGGTGGTATCTGCGATCAGTTGGACTTTAATATTTGTTTAGTGTTTAAATAATTTGATGGGTGTGCGCGAAAATAGCGCAGTATACGATGGAGCACGCTTGCCTAGAAGAAAACGATTCACTCGCGAGTCTCGCGACTTGAAGACACCCAGATTGTACCTATCAGGAAACACCCACTCCGAACGCGCATGGTTGAATCAAATAATAAAAAACCATTTCGTTCTTTTTTTGAGAACATTCATAATGCTTATGCTTAAAAATCCGTATCTGAGACAGAGTAGCCCCATTGTCCTGTGGTCTATGCTATACTTAATTTTTCCTTCACATTTAACAGAAAGCTTGATACGAATGTAGTATTCTCGACAATCAAAAATGAACAATCACTACATTTAGCGCGCAAACTGAACCACCTTACTTGCGAATATGATTTCGAAGCGGTACACCCTCGCCTCGGTACCAAGTGGAGACAGCTCCGGAGTAATCACGTCGGTAAATCTTACACCATTAGCAGATATGCCAGCAATAAACTTGCTGCAAGTAATTTTAGTCGTATACCATCGAAATTACACATCGTGCCATCATAAATGATATGAATAGCAGGGAAAATGAAAACAATAGTGAACTACAGATACGATACTACGTGCAAAGATGGTTCACACTCGTAGTCTAACACTTTACATTCGAAGCTTATTTTTTCTGCGTTAACACAAACCCACCAACACCTACCCCAGAACAAATATGAGAAATTTAAACACATTAAAATATTTATCATTTAAATGATTCCTCGACAGGCAAAAGAGGCCGAAGTCTTCAGAACATCTGCCCGATCGGTGATCCTCTCCTCATCTCGGAAACTTCAAGGCCATTCCTCTGTGGAACAGACCCTGGAAAACCTAATTGCCCACCGTTGTACAGGTGTCTTGTGGAATCAGGTGAGTCAAAAATAGAAATCAATTAAATTTGCCAGAGGCCTTTGGATAGCCTAAAACCTTTGAGATCGAACGGCTCAGACAATTGGAACTTACTACTGCCCATAGCACAACACATTATGTTTACGCTAAACTTCTTATACAAAGTTATAGAATACTTTATGCGTGTTAGTTAAAATGGTGACAGTCAATATGTCCAATTCATTTTATCCTACCCTCATCCTCTCTTTACGTCCTTATTAATACCCTCACGCACCCGCGCGAGTCGCGTAATTACGTCGAGTTTACAACCACTCGGTCCAAATTCAATGGCCGCTATTCGCTGGTGCTCCGGAGTTATTTGCATAAATATTTGACTATTGTTGATCGTGTGATTCCTAGCCTATTGAGAACTGAAAGCTAGTGAAGGTGTTCAGTGCTTCGTAAAGTGGCCGCTCCTGGATCTTCCGTCGCGGAACGAGAAGAAGCGTGAGTCCTGCCCATTCATTTCCCTTTCTTTGATTGTCGCCATATAACTTCGTTTATTATTCATCCGCGCGCATACACATTATAAATACGGTTTTTCGGACTTAACAAGGTATTCGTATTTATCTACGTTTGATGTAAGAACACTGTGAATTCCAGGAAACGATTATGGCGTCTGCTGCCCAGCATCTCTCGAGCTCCAAAAAGCCGGTACCTGTCCTGCCCCTAGCTTCAGCGACCCGGAGTGTGGCACTCCGTGCGCTCACGACCTCGAATGCCCATCTATGCAGAAATGTTGTGACGGAGGGGAATGTGGAAAACACTGTGTGCTTCCCAATAATGTTACCATGTGCACTCAGCAGAAGATGTTAGCGGATTTGTTGGTGGTCAGTGAGAGAGAGGGCAGAGGATATGTGCCACAGTGTGCAAATGATGGGTCGTTTGTATCAAGACAATGCTCAAGGAATGGATTAGTTTGCTGGTAAGGATTTAAAATAGAAGTTTACTGAAAGAAGTCATTGATGGACCTGGGTATGTCCTAAAACTGCATCCAGAACCACCGGAGGGCGGGCAGCAGCGTCCTCTCATCTAACGGTGGTAACCATTCTGCGATTCCCAAGCCGCCTGCCAAGCGTGGGGATTATGGCAACACCTCCCTTTAAGGGAGAGGCCTTCGTCCAGCAGTGGACGTCTTCCGGCTGTTGATGTGAAAGAAGTCATTATTAAACTCACACACTGGTGCCATTCTGCCATAGATACTCAGCGAAATAGATGATGCGATTGTATGTACTTCGCGTGCTAAAATTAGCGTTGAATGGGAGCGCAGTGCGCTCGTGCACCGTTATCGTATATAATATTTTATGTTGGCAGAGAAACGTTTCATTCATCGGCAAGTCGAAAAAAGTCGCAATTGGTGACCATACAGATTAACGGACAGACGTGCGTTATCTATTTCGATCAATGTCTGTGCATTCTACAGTAAGAAAAACTAAATAATAAATATCGGTGGACATTATTCACACAGCGCCATCTAGCCCAAACTAAGCAAAGCTTTATATGGAAACTAGATATGGTTATAGGTTTCGTGACAAAGAATATAGGTGCTCACTATTTATTTATTATTTAAATTTCTTTCTTTTGTATGAACTTTTGTGTGTGTATCTATTTTTTTGTCTCGAATAAAATAAATTTTCTTTCTTTCTTTCAAAGATAGCCGATAGAGTATATACTTAAATACTTTTTTTTGTAAATACATGCTACACCCAGATACAGAACAAACATTTATGTTCGTCACATAAATGTTTGCCCTGGGTGGGGATCGAACCCACGCCCTACAGCTCTGAAGGCAGACGTGCTACCAACTAAGCTATAAGACAGTCAAGGAAGGGTGTCTTAATGATCAACGGCGAAGGTTACCTAGGGATTTAAAAGTCTGTCACAGTCACAGGCGAGACACACTACCTAAATTGATAACGGTGTTAGTACGAATTTAACTCGAATCACTGAATCCTTTCTTGTTTCACATACGGCATCTTTGTCATCTGCACAAATTCTACTTTAGGCAACTATAGGGTGAACACCATGCATTTGAGTTCATTTTTGACGATCGAATTGACGATATCGTACTATATCATATTCCAGGTGCGTAGACTCAGAAGGCAACAAGCTTCGAGGATCCATGGGTCCCTCAGCTTCCGTGCACTGCTCTCCCTCCCCCCTACCCGCCAGAACCGGTGCCAGGAGCCTTTCGTCCTGCGGCCGGGCCCTTTGCGCTGGCATTTGCGAATACGGATACAAGAGCGGCGCAGATGGGTGTCCGACCTGTGAATGTGATGACCCCTGTGCTGGCTACCCTTGCAAGGATAGTGAGGAGTGCGTGAGGGTAAAAGATGCGGATTGTGCTGGCGATTTTTGCACTGGATATCCAGTTTGTAAGTATGATTCCATGCGCAATATGGTAGATGATGTTTAAATCGTTGAAACCAATAGCTTCGATGAAAAATAAAAGTAAATTAGTATGTTTATTGAAAACATAATTTAAATTGGTTATTCATGTTCTGATATTTATGCGTTTAAAGTTTTTGGAATGAGAAGATACCAGAGCAAATAGCAGTACTTAATTGTAATCGTTGTCAAAACGAATCTGTTGATAATTACACACATGACTAACGCCCTCTTAAAACACACCATAATATCTGCCGTTCTAAGGTTACTAGACAAGCAGAATATTCGAGTTCAGAAATTGAAAAAATTCACGCCACTCACTGCCCAAACAATCAAAGTTAAGGCATATATTTTGTGTTGAGTACTAATGTGACCAAATACATTCTACCAGGTCGTCCGCGAGTCTCTTACGAGAATCCCTGCGAATCGGGAACCCCAGCTACTGACGGCACCGGTTCTGTCATATCGTGTGGTGTAGATGGAGACTGCCCTTCAGACCACCTCTGCACCCACACAAGAAGGAGCGGTGGAGCTCTGTGCTGCCCTGATGCTAGATACGATAACAGTACTGATATTACTGACATTGACGCTTTGGAGGTAAGTAGAGCTGCTTAAATGTTCATCTAGAGACTCTAGAGTGTATTTCAAGCATTATCTAATGTTCGCGTCCATTGCTTTTATGCATCATTAGTTACTTTGAAGGAGTTTTGCATAGGTGCTACTCCGGTATGCTAGGCCACAGGTAATTCTTCAGAATAACGGCTTTTCGTTTTACCTAATCCTACGGGTAAAACTTCTAATGCGTATGACATTTTAAGTGAAAGTTTTCAGGACTTTACCTAAGGAATAGGTAGAGGAACTCCTCCTTTAATTTCGTCTACCGTCCCCAGATAACGTTCGAATCGTGCGGCACGGAAGCGGAAGCGCTGTGCGGACTGAACTCCACAGTGAGCTGTCCTGAAGGCGACTGCGACAACGACCTCGTCTGCTGCTCCACGAGCTCCTGTGGGCCAGTCTGCATCGACCCGGCCAAGATGCGCCTGCAGAACGATGGGGTTGACAATACTCCTACTAGTGAGTACTCAAATTTACTTTAGAAAGTCAGCTAAATACAATAAATAAAGAGAATAAAAATGGTCACTCGTGGTATCAGAATCAGATGCCAGAATTCATTGTGGGTTGATGCGTCAGCGTAGTAAGTAAAAAGTCATAGACCCTTAAGCGGCCTCTGCCTTAAGGGGGCAATGCCAAAAGTAAGTAAAAGGTGTATTTTTAAACACATCGTTTAATGACTAAGAACGTAAATATTCAAATTTCTAAAATTACTACAGGTACGGGAAAACCCTATCTAGAAGCCGAGTAACCGAATAGAATTTTGGCAAATAATCTGGATTATTTAAAAGAAAATTACAAATTACTAACAAAAAATAACTGTTTAAATTCAAATGCTCTAAATTATCAGCAACAACACCACATTATTTTTTACGAATTACACAGCCAGACTAATGTTTTAGCAGAGTAACCGTATTTTTTTTTTATTTCATGCCTATATTTTGAATAATTAAATAAAATCCCACCTAAATTGCTCAAAGTCGCTAACATCATCAATTATATCATGCGATTTTCGACTTTAAACTAATGCAAGACGTGCGGGTGAAATCTGATATTTTTCTGGCATTAGGCGCACTCTTAAAAAAGAATCATTAAATACTTTTGCCTCTTTTTGTGGCATCTCTATTGTTCTAATAAAAAAAAACTTATCCTCTCAGTGTGCGAATACCTCCGCGACTTCGACGAGAAGATGGAAGGCACAGTAGACGGCATGAAGCTGGCTCTTCCAGCCCCCATTTGCAACCACGACGGCTCCTTTGCATCTCAACAGTGTGCCAACGGTCGTTGCTGGTGCGTCGACTCTTTTGGAACGGAAATACCAGAGACCAGCACGACGAACGCATCGTCTGTGGACTGTGACAAGTAAGTTCTTGAATATAAAGGAAGAATCTTTCACAAACTAGCTACGAGACTCTTTCACAAACTAGCATCAGGACCCTTTCCAAATTAAACTTTTAAACTTTCGCGATTTGAACACATAACTAATTAAATATTTTTATCACCGGGACTAATAAATTTATTTTTATTTATCTCGACGTTTCGACCATGTTCCAATGGCCGTGGTCACGAGCTGACTGAAGAATGCGGGTCATCTTGGTGAAAAATGAGGGTTTGTGGTGTCCTACCCTCATTTGGTCTTGTTAAAACGTAGGTTTGTTTCCTTTTTAAAATATTTCAATGCTAGTTAATAGACTTCTTTTGAACTTAATACGTATTTAAACGTATAGCACCAGCCTTAGACTTTCTGAGTTGATTGGTAATTGGTAGTCTAACTACGAGTATCTTCTAACATAGATGCGAGATGATTGCATGCTAGTTTTCCAATAACATGTAAATGTCTCGTATTTCCAGGGTCCGTACAGACCTGTCCTGCCTGGACCTGACTTGTCGCATGGGCTGTGACTACGGGTTCGAGTTGGGTGCCGAGCGGTGCCCCACGTGCCGCTGTCGTGACCCATGCACCGGTGTCACGTGTCCCGCTGGCAGGGCCTGCGCCACCGTCGACGTGGCTTGCGACTCGGACTACTGCCCTCCTGTGCCTGCCTGTAAGCCTACTTTACATCAACTTTTGGACGAGACGTTCGCCTGCTGGCAAGCATCAGCCTGCTGTTATGCAGCTACAGCTACAGTTACAAAAGTTTTCGTTAAAAAAATACTGCTTTCCAGAGTCCATACAGACACTTCAAACTCAGTATCTTAGGTGTATTTAAAGTTGTTTATTTGTTCTATATTCTTGTGACAAAAATCGTGAAGCCATGTCAGAGGCCTTCGGGCGGCACACTAAATCTGACACTAGGGCTGGCCACTCAGCCTATGCGAACTTACTTTACTCAGTCTCTTCTATCTAAAATGTTTAGTCTGGTCTGAACAACTTTTTTTACAGATTGTGTTTCTTTCAATGTTCGTAATCGTATGTGCTTGTTTGGTTTAGGTCAAAATTTGCAACTGAATGTTCAGTTCTCATAGCCCGACCCGAATAGGCCAATTGGTATTCATGCATAAACCTGTTGTCAATGCAGAATTATGGTGAGCTGGACCTGTTGCTGCCAGAAACACCTGCAGAAAAAAAAACTATTACGTTTTGTACAGGTTTACCGAAGAAAGCGGGTCAGTGTCCGTACCTGGTGCCGTCGTCGGGGTCGTGTGAGTGGTCGTGCCGCGCGGACGCGGAGTGTGGTGCGGGCGAGCGCTGCTGCGCCACCGGCTGCGGCACCGCCTGCACCCCAGCGGAGCACCGCTCGCCGTGCCAGCAGAGACGGTACTGAACTAATTACACTTCATGTCCTCACTAGATTTCCCTATTATAGGTTCCTGATGAAGAGAACCAATAAAGCGCCTCAACTAACTACGAAATCCAAAGCAATTTTCAAATTAAGTAATTATTCAAACATCTGCTTGACCGGTATAGTAACCCATGATCTGAATGGTCAGAAAATCGAAATACTAATTAATGGTAGATAGCAATAAGTTTTTCTTCAAATTTTACCTCAGTCCGCTTCTTTGTTTAACATCAGGTGAGTTATACCGTAGATAGATAGATAGATAAACTCTATATAGTAAACACCAAAAAAAAATAACAGTCATGATAATCACAACAGAAAAATGAACTTAGCACTAGTGTAACAATATATTACTATAATACTATATTTTACTATAATGTCCATTTGGTGTACCTTTCTACTTTGGACTGTTTTGTAGTGCGCATTCTATAAATCTATTAGCTCTTCACTTCGTGAAATGTGGTTGGAGAACCTTTTTTATGGGGGTCCTCTTTTTTTTCCGATCGTTTATCTCCAGGCCACATATTCTTTCACACTTCAAACCAAATTAAGTAAGAAAGTACCCGCCAAAGATAAAATAAAAATACTAAGCTATTCAAAATAATGCAGCGCTGCAGCGCTACACACGGCAGCGGAAAGCGGTAATCCACCTGCCTGGACATGGATGCCGAAATGCAAGGACGACGGAGCCTACGAGACTGTCCAGTGTCGGGGATCAGACAAGACTTGCTGGTGCGTCGATAACGTCGGCAATGAGGTAAGTAGCTTATCCTAATATGTTCAGCTAAGATCAGTGAGTGCATACAATGTGCCGAAGATGCGTTGAAGATATGCCTCACAATCGTGAAGGCTGATCCCGGACCCAAACCCTTAAGCTCTAAGGAATCTTTGTACTTTCGGTGAACGAAAATATCGTGAAGAAAATCCGTTGATCTATATAAGTATCCGGAGAACTTTAATCGGCCAGCGTGAGTTAGCGTGGTGGAATATTAGTCCGATCCCTACGAAGTTAGCCTTAGAAGAAAGATGTTAAAAGCTGATCCAGACTTTAACTAACTGCAGTAACTAAAGACTTTGGCTTGCGAGGAGTTACTAAACCTTAAGTACTGATATTTATCTCAAGTATATTAAAGTCAACTTATAGGATATAGGTAGATACCATATGTAATTTGGTACGAATCTACTAGGCTACTAGGAAAATATATCTTCTGGTTAGCAAAAACACTTTGAAATTCTCAAAAGCGCCGCGTTTCCTCAGATAGCTGGTACCCGAGTTACGAATTCAACACCTAACTGCGAAGCGCCAGCCCAATGCCCCGAATCGGGTTGCAACGATGAAGTGACCTGCCCCTATGGAAGGGAACTCGATGACAAAGGATGCCCCACATGTGACTGCAGGGACCCATGTGCCGATGCCAATTGCAAGGACGAAGAGACTTGTGAACTGGTGCCTTTAGATTGTGGAGTAAGTATTGTTTTCTTATTTACTCTTTTTCTTATGTAGCAGCTTACCTGTCAATTATAACTACCCAGTAGGATAGCAATTGATATCATGGGGCGTCAACAACAAAGTCTGTTGTGCTAACGGTGAAGTGAGTCCAATACTCTTATTCTCAGGTAGCCAATGTGGGACGGCGATTTGTTTGCGTATACGCTCTTTCTCCGACAATTCATGGCAAGGCCTCTTAAATACCGAGTATTTTAACTGTTCAATCATTGGGCTCAGCAGCACGAGTACCGTTCTATATGTCGCTAATTTGACGTGTCGATATACCTGATTTCTTTGACGAATTTGAGAAGTAATAAGACGAACGAGACGCTCTCCTGGTTGCAAAAGATAACGCCTATAAGTGCACTGCAGCGATTCCCAGAACTTTAAGTAACACGAAAAAACTTCCTTTTCTGCCTAGAACTTTCTACCTAGTAAGTAATCTAACAAATGTCTTGGATAAATTTCCAGGAAGTATCGTGCATGCCTGTAGCTCGTTGCGCGCCGTCGCCGCAGTGCCCGGGTGGCGAGGCTCCACTGACGGCCCCCGGCGGGACCGTGGCGCTGGCGTGCGGCCCCAGCGCCGCCGCCTGCCCCTCCACCCATGCCTGTCGCTTCGCGCCTCACGACTCTAGACCTTCTGTCTGCTGCCCTAAACCAAGTAAGATGCTGTTTTGAAAGTCTTTTAACAGTTAGGTATATAAAGTAAAAGTAAAGTAAATGTTTATATCCAGTAAGTTGTACATTCTGGGTTATTGGTATGCTATACATGTGTCACCAATGATCAAATTACTGTTATGTTGGCAGTGGGCCCCAAACTCGGCTAGGCCGGTCTCTTGCCCTGCTACGGTGTGCCTGAAATTACATTTGCGCGCGCTCGCTAGTAGATGAAATATGAGATGAGATAATCTCCTAGACTAGAGTCTTGAAACATAATAATATTTATACTCTATAGAGTGCCTATATACCATATACAACATGTGACAAAAAGGTTCAACAATACTGAAGGATATGTTTGTACTCTCTGTATGTGTGTGAAGGATATGTGTGGATATATGTGTATGTATGGGGACAAATCTGAAATCGCGAAAAAAAACCAGCTGTTCCATACAATAAACACAATGACCTTGGACAAACTGTATGGAACAGCTGATTATTTTTTCGCGATTTCGGGGTTGGCCCCATAGTAAAAGTTGTTCATAATGATGAGTACATACATACCTTTCAGTATTGTTGAACCTTTTTGTTACACGTTGTATATAATAATTTATTTAAAATAAGTGGATGAATGGAGCATATTGGAGAAGATTTAGAGATATGATCATTGATAGAAATTAATATCTATCTATGTATTATTATATTTATTATTAAGCTACTACTGTTATATTTATATACATAAAACTTGGTAGGATTGTAATGGAGGTCATTGTTATAATGAAGGTGTTCAGATGTGTTAGCAGGACGTCCCCGAGTTGTACCTGTTTCAGCCGGTTAGGCTAGCACATGGGGCTAGCATAATGATGTCCAACAATGGATGTACTATGTAGGATGTGAAAGTTGTGGAAGGTATGTTTTCTGGGTTGTATGAAACTAGATACATAGCTGAACTATCGATGTAATAAAAAAAAAGATCAAAGTCATACCTTCGCCTGGACGGTTACAGTCTACCTACATCCAGCCCCGAATTCTGAGATTTATGGAAATGTAAACCACCAGGCTTTATTGCTGCCTGAAACTACCCAAGATCTAACTTGATCTAATACAGTTCCGTGGCGATTTTAGTACTGTTCTGATTCTCTGTCACGAAGTTAATTCTAGCTACTCTTGCCCTACAGTCGTTTAGATGTCATGTAAAGATGAATTAGGAACTTAATTACAAATGCACGTCAGACTCATAATTTACATTTGGTACTTGGCACAACCTATTTGAAGAAGCTTTTTACAAAAAAGTCTGCGATTTCCCAGGGACCGTTTGCTTCGAGAGCAAGGACGAAGGCATTTGTTCCTCCGGCGAGGTTCTAAACGCAACCCGCTGGCACTTCAACCACGAGAAGAATCGCTGCGAGCGGTTCCGCTACCACGGCTGTTCTGGAAACCATAACAACTTCAGGAGTAAAGAAGAGTGTAATACCGTGTGCCCTGGTGAGAACTATCTACTTACTATTGTTTCTTCTATCTCCCTTACGCTTTAGCAACTTCCCTCTTTTTGTATGTGGTGAGATGAAGATGTCCCCTGATATCGTAATTTGCGAGGGGAACGATGGATAAGATATTATCACGCCACATAATTTTATGTGACTAAAGCTTAGCTTCGCCATTTACTATAAGGTATTGTATTTTGGTGCTGAAGTGGCAGCGGGCTGGGGAAGCTGGGCAAAACCTGTTCTAAAGAGGAGACCATGAATCGGGAAGCGTAGTTTATGGCAATGGACGAAAAGCGGGGCTTAGTGGCGCGCAATGGTAGAGGCCTATTTTACCAGAGAATAAGGTGAAGTGTATGTGTTTGGGTTGCATCCTTGGTGATCTTTATGAGTTAATATGGTAGGTACTTCTTTGTGGGAGTTATATCGCTGTTTTTACTTACAGCTGAATTAATCAAAAACCTACGATTGTACTTCTAGGTGTGAGGGTACTACTTCATGTGTGCACAATAAAAAGTTTGTATATATCTAAGACACAAAATAAATTGGTGCATTTTATTTATTAAGATTGGTACACAAAACAGAATACAGTATTTTTTTTTCAAAAATAATAAAAATAATAGTAATGTAAATTATCAATTGGTGTATTAGGAAACTAATGATATATTACGACAAATTTCAAAACAGCAGCGGGGGCGACATCTAAAGCGAAACTGGTCCACAGAAAGAAGCCTGCTCAAAACCAGACCCAGAAAGGAGGCATGTCCAGTTTCAAATGTGTTTTTTGTTTGTCGAAGCAGATAGTTGTCGAATAACAACTTCACTTGATGTAACTTGCACCAATGTTCTAATTGCACGAAAGTTTTTAGTGTTTAATTTTCTGGGATTATGTTTAGTTGATTGATTGAGCGCTGTTATTTCCTGTGGACTTATAGACCTGCGGAGTCCGCAGACATCGGTAATTTCCCTGCAAACGTGGTGATACCGGTGCTGATTCTTGCATGCACTAAATTTAGTTCCACCAAACTTAATGTCTTCTAATGTAATTTAAACCTTGTCTCTCAGATTATGTCGTTGTCTACTTCTCAACCAGCATATTTTTGGCACTGGCATCTATTCTTCGGCAACACTGACTTATCTTGACAAGTCACTTAAAGCTGTTAGCGTAAAATTACCTTTGTTATCTAAATACTTTCTCAAAACTCTCAAAACGTGTTCAAAACCAACTAAGATGTCGCCTTTTTTTTAGGTAGGTAACGATTTAAGGCACATAATAAAATAATACTTAGTACAAGTACATATTCGCCTTAAGATGCCGTTTTGACGAATTGAGAATTTCATATAGTGGCAAATGGAGTCTTACGCATCGTGGTAACTTACAAAGTTCATTTTAGTAGTGTCAGGCTATCGACGATAGAAGAATCGCTTATTACAAAAACGACGAATAATGCTTTCTTTTTTAAGATACAAGGATTGCAAGGCTTAAATTAAATTTGAAGAAAATTAAGGTATGGTCGATTTTAACGTAGGATGGTAGAATTACCGCCATTTTTGTTTTCTCTTTGGAATATTAGATTTTGATGAAACTTTACTATTTGTTGAATGCACTGGTGAATAATATTAGATGTCCATAAATTATCCTTGTCCTTGTGCCTAACACAATCGTATAATCATTAGACAGCTAATCGAATGCCTTCAAAACATAGTATGATGAAACTAGACATAAGTAATACATAAACTTTATATGGTGACAAAAATAATTGTCGATCTTGCCAATTGAGGTAGATAGGTAATTATAGATTTTATCCCGCAGTGCTGAGCCCTTGTGAAAGACTACGCGAGAAAAACGAGCTAGCGGCTGAGAAGTATGGAAAGGGGACTTTTATACCAGTTTGCGACGCCAGCGGAGCTTGGGAGCCAGTGCAGTGCATGGCGCATATCGGTAAGATTCTTAAAGTATTTACTGTCGATTGTACCGAAAAGTGCAAGATACTACGGGGGAAATATACTCTTTAAATATTTTCTGTTTTCTTTTGGCAAGATTGACCATTCTCGTCTCGGTGATACACTGTCATAGAGACACGTACATTAGGTTATGTGCATATAATAATCTATCTATATATATAAAAGGCTCTGTCCTGACTGATTGACTGACTGACTGACTGACAGACAGACAACGCACAGCCCAAACCGCTGGTCGTACGGTGAGGCGGCTTGAGGGGGGGTAAAAAAGTGATGAATTTTGAGAGCGGGCTGAATTTCTTCCGTACGAGGACGAAATCGCGGGCGACCTCTAGTACTATATATAATAACAGACACGAGAATCCAAATTCTTGTTTTTGTGGCTTAGTAAAGTTGTACGTCAATCACCAGAGTATAAATTTCAACATGGTGGTGCTCCAATTCTTCAAAACCCCTTGGTACACTCCTAGGTGGCAAATCTTTAGAAATAATAAAAAAAAACTTGCCAATGTATATATCTACTGAACGCGGTTCATATTTCATTTTTTATTACTTAATCTTACTTACCAATGGTTTTACAGACGTGTGTTGGTGTGTTAGCGCTCGTGGCGAACCTCTAAAGGGATCCTTAGTTCGCGGCGCCAAACCCACCTGCAACTTCAGACAGGCGAGGAAGTGGGTCACAAGAGACCCACTCGATGAACGAGCTAAGGCTGACGAAGGTAAGAATTGTTGGATTTTTATTTTAGAAGACAAAGAGACAGGGTTGAAAATCAAAAACCTTCGGATATCAATGGAGTTCCAAATGCTGTCGAAAATTGTACCTACTGCTTGAGATTTATGAAGAACACCTACCGAAATATTGATTGCTGACTGTATTCAAATTTTTCTGTACTACAACATTTCTGATAGGTTATTCTACGCTGTTCTAAAGCACACGTCCTGACCAAAAGGAATTACTTAAAACATTCTTTGTCATTTCTTCCAACTTTTCAACTTTTCAACCTTTAATAATTGGCCAGATTTGCTCGCTTTGAGAGATCGCTTCGCCTAACAAAGACACAAACTGCAATGTTGACGGGGTCGAGGATATATTTTAAGCTAGTTGAAACCCTAAATGAAGGTATTATTACTACTATTATACACTAGAAGAAATTATGCTTGGCCATTACAAATTAGTTAACGCTCACAATATAATTATCATCTCACAGCTAATACATTTTTGTCCCAGTACTAGAGGAGCTGATCCGACAGATGACCGCGTACAGGATAGACGAATTCGAAAGCGACGACGACGATTTCGACATAGAGTCAGCTGAAGGACGAGAGGAGACTTCCGAAGAAATGCCGCAGCATGACGTGCTGGTCACTGAGGTGATCGATCCTAAGGTATTTTGTGATAACTACTAAAACAAGAAGAACCTGGACCTGTACCTGGAAGACGCTCGGTATGATCGGGGATTCAAGTTATAGTGGACTTCTATATTTATTTTGATAAAACATAGCCTATATGAAGCGCCGGACTTCATTGATCATATTTCAAGAAACTGCATTTAAATTCGTGCCGTAGTTTCCGAGTTTATCCCGGACAGACAGACAGACAGACAGACAGAAAGACAGAAAAACAAGAAAGACAGACAAGAAATTTAAAAACTGTATTTTTGGGTTCTGTTGTTCTCATACACTCTTAAAATATAATTAATATATAATATTAGGTCTTTACCTATGAAATTGCCGTTTTGTATGGAATAAGTGAAAGTACTTATTTTTTTTTACTTTTTTATTTCTGTTATTCAACGTAATCACCCATGCAATCGACGCATCTTTGCCAACGAATTGGCAGTTTATTGATGCCCTTCTTGTAAAAATTAGCTGGACGGGGAGGCAACAAAGTCTTCAAAGGCATTTTGCACTGCCTCTCGGGAATTGAATTTTTTACCCACTAAAAAGTTGTCTACATTTTGGAAAAAGTAATAGTCGGTAGGTGCAAGGTCTGGTGAGTATGGCGGATGAGGGAGAGCTTCCAACCCCAGCTCTTGCAGCTTGGAGACTGTCTGTAGCTGCAGCGCGAGGCAGGTCTCGACGCGTACGTTGCGCTGGCGATCGTTAAGTTCGTGGGGCACCCATCTATCAAGTTTTTTTACCTTGCCTATTTGTCGCAAATGGATCAAAATTGTTTTGATGCTAACATCAAAAGCTGCTGCTAGCTCAGCTGTAGATTGAGTTTCGTTAGCTTCCACAATCGCCTTTAATTCATCATTGTTGACCAAAGCCATGAGCTTCATTTTTCAAGTCAAAATTTCCAGAACGGAACCGGGAAAACCAATAACGGGTTGTGCGTTCGTTTGTACAGTTCTCTCCGTAAACGTTTTTGATGTTACGTGCCGTTTATGTCGCGTTGGTGCCACGACGGAACTCATATTCCATAATAACACGAATTTTTAAAGTATCCATTATGACGAAAAATGTTCAAATGTAATGAAAATACAACGCTAATCAATAAATAAAAGACCGAGTTTGTAAAAATAATGCCATGTTTTTAAGACAAAATTAATTTGATATCAGAATACAAAGCCATTCCAAACTTTTTTTCTATTTGAAATGACCAGTACTGAAGAACGGCAATTTCATAGGTAAATACCTATTTATTATATTCTTATTCAAATCCTTCTTAAAAAAAAGATTTTTAAATATATCTTCGATCTACTGTAATCGCCTCGTTACAGTTTTATTATAAGTATAGATAGATGTGGTACATACTTTACTTTTATTAAAGGTAGCAGACTCAACGAGGAAGAAAGATAACTCTTTAGAAGTGGTGGTCGAGAAAATAGCTTTCAAGACCAAGTGTCAACTGATGCAAGAAGAAAGCGATGGTGAGTTTTGCAACTTAACAATGACATATATTATGTGATACTCCCTGGCAGGACCACTTTCATTTTACTAGGAAATAATTACATAATACATTTCATCTTTACGTTAAAACAACATTCGTACTCCATCCCCAGATGGAGTACGAATGTTGTGCTTAAAAGAGTAGAAAAAGTATCATACAAACATAGTTAGGTAGTTAAATACCTCTTCGACTCCTCCGAAGTCATTGTAATGGTATGTTGTTCTCAACATCGGTATATATGTACTACGTACGTATAACTATGTACCTAAGTACGTAGTACATATATATCGATGGTTCTTAACGAATAAATACATTTATTTTGAAGAAATGCCAATGATCATGTTACATATGTGATTGGCAATGGTGATTATTATTGTACTAAAAACCTCAGTTTGTGTTCTTTACTGCTATGAAATTTGAAATATCTGTTCAGCTATCCCTTTTGAATTATTATATCTCTTTACAGATGACTGTCATTTATATGAAATATTCTGATGACTCTGATGTAGTTCATATTATTATGAACCTATGATATTCCAACTTAAAAACTCCTTAACGTTATTGTAGCTTTGCATAGGGGTCCAAATCTTTAACGCCAGTCCGCAGCCGGCCCAGTCTTCTGGTGCTTGTCGAATTTGTCCCGCCATCGCCATTTTGGTTCGCTGAAAGATCTATTGTGATCTGGCTTCCGCTGATTCTTCAATCATAATCCCAAAGATGGGCAGACAGACGTCTCTAGAACCAATAAAATTTAACTTTGTATGTTGTTTGTATAGAGGGCAGTAGGCCGCGCTGTCTGTCGGACGGGTCATTCTCCGCGCGGCAGTGTGCGCGCGGTCGCTGCTGGTGCGTGGACGCAGCCGGCCAGCGCCGCTCCACAGCCCCTGCTCGCGACTTCCCCGGACCCGACCCGTGCGGTGAGTTATTACCTCACATTGTTGTTTTATGACCTAAAACTGTAACCAGAACCTCCGGAGGACGGGTAGCAGCGTCCCCTCGGTTATCGTTGGTGAGCATTTTGCGATCCACATGCCAAGCGTGGGGATTTTGGCAACGCCTCCCATTTAAGGGAGAGGCTTGCATCCAGCATTGGACGTCTTCTTGCTGATGATGTAGTATGTTGTAATTAATAAAGGCTTTTGCCCGATAAACAAGTAGGTATACAGGCACCGCTGGATGTATGCCGTCCTTGGCATTTTAGTGACGCACCAGTCTAGCATAATTATTATATTTCATCAATGGTCAGTAATGGTGATTGGGGGCACCAAGGCGCAGCATTTTTCCTTACTTAGAGAAACCACAAATGTACGACGACGCAATTATTTTATCTGTGTGTACAATTATACCTACATGGCTTAAAAGACTGCAGGTATGATGTAACAATTTAAAATTGGATCTACACAGGCGAGCGTATAGATTGTCTATCGTACAAAAACTCAAGATTTGTTATGCTTTAAAAAAGATAACACCACAAATTACAAGGAGGTATGCCTGCAGAGGGGGAGGCCTTCGTTCAGCAGTGGACGTCTCCGGGCTGATGATGATGATGATGATGATGCCTGCAGACTATTGCTTAGTACTTGTTTGATAAGACTCTTCTCCACACGGTGTCTCTGAGAGACTGCCTATCTACTTATAATGTTGTATTGTTCTTTTCAGTACCAACACAAGTCGAGTCAGCCATCCTGGAGCTGGAGCTATTCAATGCAGACCTGGCAATGGCCGAGCATGCTCGCGGGGTGCTTGCTAGCAAGCTCGCGGAGCTAGGCGCGCGGGTGCCGGTGGCCGCGAGTCGCGAACGCAATACCACAAGGCTGAGAGTTGCGCTACCCGGACCGGCAGCTGTTGACGTGCTTTATCACATTGAAAACTTGGTATATGAGCTTGTTCTTTATCTTACGTGTAAGCTTTAGAATGACAAAAAAGACGTTGGCAAAGTCTTTGGTGTCTTTTTTCCCCTGGTAATAATCACGTCACTTCATCCAATGAACTGAATTCATCTTCATCTGATATGCTTTGGGGCTGTTATATTAGTTATTCATTTCAACATAGAAGGCTATAAGCTGCCAAGTTTTTGAAGGTACATGACCCTCAGGACTTGAGCATACACAATCAGGATTATCATCTCTAAATTTGAAAGCCCACAAAAAACAAAAAGAGGTGGGCCAATTAATTTTAAAAAAATAAATTGTTAGGTAATATTTTTTTTCTGTAGATCTTTTTCATCTTTTTGATTCTTTGATTATTCTGGTCTGGACACATTACAAAGCCGAATAAAGGTTACAAAGTTGCGGTTCTAAAGTTAAAAGCAGGTCCAGGAAAAATCCAGACAGATCCGAAAGGTCAGTAACTCTCAATGGGGTTCTACCCCCTAAGACCTAGTTAACAGTTACTTGGAATCTCACCAACACGATCTACCTGGGAATTTTGGTACCGGTACGTTGTGCTAAAAATCTGTACAAAAATAATGGTTACAAACTTCAGCAGCGTGACCAAAATACCTAAGAAGTAGGGCTTTCGCTTTTCTGTGACCAAAATGGCTATCATGGTTTATTTATTTGTTTGGTTAATAATATCAAAGATGTGTAAGACCTATTTCATCATTGTTGTAATCGGTTCCATCGCTATTGTAATCGGTTTCAGGTGAAACAGGAGAAAATGGCACGCGCGAATAATTCAAGTGTACCAGTGGTGTTGGGAGCAGATGTGATCCGCAGTGAATACAGGCTTGCGCCAGCTTCTCTGCCCGCCATGCATCAGAGAGAAATCCTTAGTGAATCAACGGTAAGTCTCATATAAAAATAAGAGTATCACATGAGACTTCTTTGAAAAAAAAATACTATCACTTTGTAGATTCCAATCTATAAGTACACCTAATTTTTCAGGTTACTAAATATCCCGCTCGCTTAAACCATATATATATTAGTACATTATGATACGAGTGTGCTATGTTGGTCATTACACTAGAGGCGGTATTATGCGCGCGAGCCGCAGGCGAGCGCGATAAAGAAGCCGAGAGCGTAATGACTAATAGCACAAGAGTACCATACGACTGTTTTCGTCACACTTGCGAGGAAAAAACAATTTTTTTTTGATAATAATCAACCACACAGCGAAAACATCAACAAACATTTGCGGAAAATGGCGCCCAAACCAGCAATGCGCGCGCATGTTGACATTTACTTCAGCGGCATAAGAACTCTTTGTTAGTATTACAAAAAAAACTGTAAGTATTACCCGGCTATATAAAGAGTCCTTCGTATACATACGTCTAATTGCAGTCACGTACAAACTTGACTTTACCAGGTTATACCTATTATAGCACAAGTGGCGTAATGTAAAGTAAAAAGCACGTGTGCGTAATAGCTTGGATTATGAGCCTAAAACCGATGCAGTAAGATCCACTTTACGAGCAAGTGTGATGAAAAATACATTATATGAGATAATAAAGTAGTCATTCTTTGTCTGCAGGTATCAGCCACAACCTCCTACCACACCGCTCTTATCGTCCTAGCAGCCACATCAGCATTTATAATAAGTGTCCTTTGCGTCTTAGTAATGCTATATCGCGCGCGTCTTCAACGAGAACCTCAGAAAGCAGAACGATTTCTTCCACCAGCGCCACCAGTTTACGTACTTTCAGCTGATGAGAAGGCGGAACTAGCAAGGGTTCTACATGCACCGCCTCCACCAGTACCTCCCAATGACGACAACACCAGAGTCTGAAAAACATTAACGTGCCTACGTAAATATATGTACTTTTATGGGGAGGAACGTACAAAGGCTTTTGAGTGTGTTTGAACAAAACCATACACATTTAAAGTGTTCAGCTCTGCTAAATCTATTGCGGAGTTAGTTTTGTTTTACATAATATGAGACCTCAGCTCTGCCTTTAATTTAAAAAAACGCATTAATTTCAATTAAAAAAAGTGTATCAAGGTGTGCCCCAAGGAAGTATGTTAGGACCTCCCCCATTTCTTCAATAGTTTGACCACAATTCTATCTTCCAGTAATTTATGAATTGGTACTTATAAAATCTCACAGTGTAGATTTGTATATAAATGATTGTGACGAGTTGTTGATATCACTGGAATTGCAATTTGTACTTGAGTTTTAGTGTATCTAATATTTTATTTTTATAAACATTATTATAGTAGGTACTTGATTAATTTAATTATTTACGTTACTCCTTTGGATATTGTAAAATTAGTAAAGGTACTAAAAGTAATTATAGGGTCCAAAGTAATACTGGCTAGAGTGACGTAGATATTCTATAATAATTTTATAAATCTTCCTACTGTATTTTATTCTAAAATCGCACAATAAAGATACATTAAGGTCACATAAAGTATAAGTACCTAATACTATATCTTTAATATTTGAGGTATTTATTGTATTAACTCCACGAGAGATATAACTATCTACTTCTACGTTTGAAATGCATGAAATGACTACGGACTTGTCCGTGGCAACTGTGCCTGTTTAAAAAGCAAACCAACTGAAACCCAGTGGCCACAGAACAGAGAATAGCTTGTTCTCTGTTCCATTGTGCTGGGCCTAACATGTACCAGTAAATAAATGCTTTCTATTTGTGCTCAACTCCAATTTTCCCATCACTTTAGCTAAATACTAAGCTAATTACATTATTTCCCAAGAAGAGGCAAATTAACTTTAATTGTTAAGTTTTTAGTGTTTTTAAGTAGGTATCTATTATACTTTATTGTAGATAGCGTAAGGGTGCGCGTGCGCCTAACGCGCGCCTTACGCTGCTTTAGTTCCTTACGTTGAGTCACGCTCTTGATTTTTTTCTTCAACTACCCTCACTTGTTACAGCTTGATGAGAACCCCGAAAATATAATTATTTGCAGGACCGTGGCTCGACGTAGAACTAATCTAGTCTTTTCTCATTCATGCAAATATTTCGTCATTTAATAATACGATTTCGTTAAACAGAATCTCATAATCATCACAAATTTGTTTCATGTTATAATTTTTTATCCACTGCCTTTAAGTCGTAAAACTTGTAAATATCTAGAAGTAATAAACTTTATTTCTTTGAAACTTGTTAATGATCTGATCAAATGTAACGATAAGCGTTTACCTTTTAGAAATTTAATTAATTAATGAAGAATTTATTCACATGTACTAAGTATATTTTATTAAATAAAATAGTTTTCAACCACTCTGTTTTATATTTATTTATTAACTTCAACATACTTGACGAGTGGCAGAGGTAGTATAGCTGCTATATTATTAGCAGTATCCACACTAGTCCACACTGTTTCGGTCAAAGTATAAAAATACATACAAATATTTAGTAGGTATCCTAGTAAAAGTATAATAAGAAATTTCGCTTATCTGTGGGGGCTACGACTGCTACTATCTAGCACCTCACACCTTTCGTCTACCTACCTACCAAGACCACTTCACCCCCACCTAACCCCCCTAGTGAGTGAGACAGACAACAGACGTCATACAATACAAGGTAATTTTTTGCTGGTTTTTTAGACTTCAAAGATATACGACATCCTTGCTTCAAAAGAATGTTCTGAATGCAATCTCCATTGAGTGAAGTGATTGACGAGTAGGCAGCAAGGAGCTTATACCCAGCTCCTTGCTGCCTACTCGTCAATCGTCATGCCCATCGACTACTCCTTTGAATTCTCCATTATAGAGTTGCCACGAGGTGGCGCCAGCATCATTTTATTGAAAATAATAAAATTATTTATAATTTTTTACAACACCTCGTAATTCAAAATCGGACAAGCCGTTTAGACTAGTATGCCCTTGATTATGTCACATGCATAAGAGGGCCGATATTAAAGAACTTTGAAAGAGTTAGATAGATCTCACTTCTATTTATCGAAACAGTTGTCCGGGTAGGTACTTACTTGCAAGCGTTTTTTGTTACGTATTTAGCTTTCTTTCACATAAATTTATTTGATGGAATGATTATTTTTCACCTTATTTACTTTTATATATTTATACTATTTATTTATTTATTATGCTATTATTTCTGCAAACACCGGAACCTGTACTGGAACATACCTATGTCAGTTTATTTTATGATAATGGCAACTCTGTATTTGAAATGTCAAAATAGAAAATCTACTTCCGTCTTGAAAACAAATCATGCTAATATCTATTGACATTAACAAGGATAAATATATTTATTTGCAAAACATTTATTTATTTATTTTAAAGATAAACGTTTTTTAATTTATTTTTCTGTTACCAAACCTTTTACCTTTTCATTTTAAATTTAAAAGTAAGTAAGTTGCTCGATGTTCTGTCTATTTGTGTACCTGTCACGTCGACATGACATTTCTCACAGTTGACAAGTTGCAAGAGACCGGCCTCCAGATAAATTATTTTATTACAGAATGAATCAGGGAGGCGGACTCGCTTGCTGCGCGGTTTGCAGTCAGGAAACTCAGCGAAGATGTGCGCGATGCCTTACCGTGTACTATTGTAACACAGAACATCAACGACAAGACTGGAAAAGACACAAAAGTGAATGCGCACCTAGAGCCCCGAAACCAACTAATTCTGGCGAAGATTCAACAGTCAGAGGAAAAGGAGCCAGAAAAGAGAACGAAGAAAAGCCTGAAATTATAACTAATTCTAATCCAGAAGTGACGAAAGAAGAAAGTGCGAATTCACTAAGGCGACAGAAAAAAATTAAATCCAAGAAAGGAAATAAAGAGGGTTGTGTTAGTAAACATACGGCAGTGTCGTCGGAGAACTATCGACAAAGTGCAACTGCCAACAGCTCAGAGTGCAATAGTAGTAGTGTAATTTCTAGTGTATTATGTACGAATAAGGACTCTAGGACTGTGGGCGCTATAACATACGAGGGTTCTTCAGAAAACGAGATATTGAATGAGACTGCTCAGAAGCTGAGTACGGTGGACTTTGATAGGAGTGCGGTGAAAATGCCCGTGTTACCGGAGCGCCCTGCGAGGCCTCCTCGGGAGTACCCCGAGGCCTCGCTACAAGGAAGTGCAGCCCCATTCAGTTACAGTGCAAACAGCTATCACATGGATCCGAGCGACCCATGCTATCAGGTCTGCCAACGAGTGATCAGAGACATGACTCAGTATGGTGTGTGTGTGTTAGACAATTTCCTAGGTAGAGAGCGAGGACAGGCAGTGCTAAATGAAGTGTTGGATATGTACCAAACAGGAATCTTTAGAGTAAGTTATTGCATTTTTACTGTTCATAAACATTTGTTTACAAACACTAAACTTCAAACCACTATTTGTAGCAAAAATATTACTTGAACATGGAATTAAAGTTAATTTATCTTGATTACCTTGTAGAGCTCACTTTACAACATAATTATGGTAAATATCCTGTAAACAATTAAATTACAAATGAACGAACATGACTGTTTACAAAGTGTTTTGCTAAATTAAGGGTTAGATTTTTTTTTTATTTAGTAACATTTTCAACAACTTACATACTCCCACAACAACATAAATTTATATATAAAAAATAGTGGCTGTTTTGGCCCTTTTTCTTATAGGAATCTTTCTTATATCAGCTGATAAGAGCTTTGTGCTAGAGCATGCTATAAATTGGACCACAACAGACGGTTTTAGTACAACTCGAATGTTGATAAAAACTTCAGGCCTTTCATAATGTAAAATTTAGTAAAAGACTAAGTCTTATGCATAAAACACTAAACAGTATTTCAAACCTATTTTAGTTTGTTGTGTGTTTTAATTGTCTTCTTTTTTCAAACGCAAATCGTAATTTGAAAGAAATTTGACAAAACACTTTTTTACTTAAATAGGTTTGAAATACGTTTTAGAGTTTTATGTATATGACGGTAAGAAAGAGAGTAGTTTGATTGAAAGCATACTAAAATAATTGTTTAAATCCCATCACACACGTAGTTATAATATATATCATAGCATGGCATATTACGATATAAATAGAAATATGTATATTATAGAGCTGTGTGTGCGGGCAGTCGAAGATTTGTATAGAAAATATATCGTAATATGCCATGCTATGATATATAATTATAGCTATGTGTGTGACGGGCTTTATCCTTATAATATTTTTTTAATCCCGCAATTTATTCAATGTGTAGATTAATATTTTTATTCCTATATTACATGGTTACATTACGTTTTAGCTTGCCTGCTAACCATGTAAATTATCGCAAAGTTTTAATATTTATTATGATGAACTACTCTCTTAGTCTTTTACTACGATTATCACTGGAACTAAACTTAGGTTCGAGTTTTTTTAATAAAATCATAGTAACGGACTAACCGTATTATGCATAAAACACTAAAAAGTATTTAAAAACCTATTTTTGACAAAAAGTGTTTTGTCTTTTTTTTTCAAACTCATATCGTAATTCGAAAGAAATTGGACAAAACATTTTTTAACATAAATAGGTTTGAAATAAGTTTTAGCGTTTTATGCATATGACGGTAAGAAATTGTTGGCATACAAAAAAAAACTTTTGTTTAATCCTTTTATACCTAATGTATTTTTTAAATCCCACAATTTATTTATTCATTCATTAATTCAATACAATATTTGAATTACAAGTATTTCACTTGATGATGTGTATTATAATTTTATTTAGTATAGTAATAACTCATTACACACTTAAATAATTAATTACTAATGGATTTGCTGACCTGCACCAACATCTTGCTAAATGGACTGTTTACAGAAACAATAATGCGAGTCAATAAATCCCTAGTCTCTTAGTCTTTAAATTGAATATGTTATGCCTTTTTATATGTGGGCAAGCTACCATAAAAATATCACAAAGTTTATATCCCATAGCACAAAGCTTGTAATAAATTTATTCTAAGTAATCTTTTAGGGTTCAGTGGGACCAAATTGCTAAACCTATATTTTATGTATTTTCCATGACCAGAATCTTTTTTTTATACATTTAAGTGACGAGACGAGCAAGACGTTCGCCTGTTGGTAAGCGTCACGGCTGCCACTAACAGTAGTGGTGCCAGAATTGTGAACTTGCAAACACAATCCTGTGCAACACTGCACTGTGCTCGTCACCCTGAGATATCAGATGTTAAATCTCTTCATACCCAGTAATTTCTCTGGTAACATTGCCCTTCAACAAAGTAACGCTTGCACACTACTGCTTGGCGTTGAATAACTGGCAAAGGTGTGGTACTTCTCCAGGCGGACTCTGCAGTAGAGTTAACCACTACAATAGAGGTCTCTACATTTGGTCAAAAAAATCCGGGTGATATACATGATCAAGGGCCGTACCATGACATCTTAAAACCCTGATACGCTCAGCGACTGTGAATTTTATCGAATCTTAAAAATACATTTGGTTGTTTCCCAGGCAGGGCAGCTGGTATCGAACCCGAAGAGCACAGAGGCTCAGACTATAAGAAGCGACCTGATCACTTGGATCGATGGCAAGGAGCCCAAGTGTTACAACATCGGACAGCTTATGGCCAAGGCAAGTCTCAGAAGTCTTATAAACAAGGGGATCAGCCCTCCATTACATCAGCCTTCCATTACATCAGCCTTCCATCACATCAGCCTTTATGGGTATGCGCTAGGCTTATTCTCAAACAGTGTTTGGTGATATTCTACCACTGGCTCAGTGCGAGTGATATGATTGCGGTGTGGCCTACTGCTGGACTAGGCCTACCCTTGAAAGGCGATTGGGCTATACTTCACCATGATGGCTCGGTTGCGGGTTGGCGCATTCAAATAAATATGCTGTCGAATTTCTTCTCCAGCAATGATATTATATATATAAGGAGGGAGATGTGTCATATCGCGCCCTAAAATGTGGCCCCGTGAAGTCGGCCCTAAGGACTGTCTAGCCTGTCTGCGCTCACTAAGCGAGACGCGCGCTATCCTTTTTGCTCTCATAAAAGTGCTATCTTCTTTCGCACTCCAGCGCAAATCGTAAACATGACGCCGCGGGGGTCATATTCAAACGTTGTTTTATTACGCAATGTCGCATCCTTCGTAATCTTTGTTCGCCAGACATTTATGCAGGTTTCATGATTATGTTTTCCTTGGCATAAAAGCAAATTCAAAAGAATTCCTGTTCTTTCTTTGAATCCAGAGCGGAGCGAACGATTCTAAAGTACGCCACTCGAGCTTAAAAACTAGTGTTGATCCCGAGGTGGACACTCTTTAACTTTTTATCACCCTCTATAAGAAAATAAGTAAGTGCAAGTTATGAACAAGAATAGTACCTACGTTTATTTCATTCTCACTACTTGAGGAAGAAACACTCAATAAAAATAAAACGAAGTAAAATCAGAGTTTGAAGGCATTCAATGCCTTTCGCGCCTTTTTGATGTTTTTCATTAACTTTCTCGCGTGCCTTCCTTTATCATAAAGCCTGTTACTTATTCATACAATGTTCGTGGTTGATCTCTTTGGTGATAGGAACTTTTACTAACAATATCCACATTCCAAGTTCAAATCACTTTTCGTCCCATGGGCGAAAAAGTGCTATTTTGTTCCCTGTTTGCGAAGAACTAACAAGCTCTTTTTAAAAAAAAAATATAAAAACCAAAATACTTACCAATAACACAAAGGTGTTGGTAATAAATAAACTAGCGCCGCATTCCGAATTGTGTTAAAATCGCTGTTGGCGCTGTGAGCGCGATAAACCCCATTCCGTATTGGCGTTAGCGCGTCTACGATAGCAGTCTCGACGTCATTACTGGCGCCATCTTGCGTTCACAGTGTTATTGTTTCCCGGCGTTGCACTGTGAGCGCTGTCAAATCTGACGTTTAACTCGTACAAGATAAGTATGGAAAGTAAAAAGCGAGTTATTTGTAAATACTTAAGAAGAACAAAAATTGTTATAGGAAATAAATAATGTTCGTTCGTCGTCAGCCATAAAACGTCCACTGCTGGACGAAGGCCTCCCCTTTTATAGAGGGGTGTTGCCATAATCCCCACGCTTGGCAGGCGGCTTGGGGATAGCAGAATGGTCACCACCGTTAACCAAAAGGACGCTGCTGCACGTCCTCGGGTGGGTCTGGTTGCAATTTATGGACATACCCAGGTCCAGGTCAGGAAATAATGTTGGTCGTGATTAATTATGAGACTGCTGATAACCAAATCCAGTTATATTTAAGTGCAGACCAGTTCGAAAGGGGTTAGTTTATTAGTTTCCCATGTTCAACCATTCCGAAATGATATCGCGCTGATAGCGCTGTCAGGCCAATAATCAAAACGGAACGACATTTATCGCTCACAGCGCCAACAACGATTTTGACTCAATTCGGAACGCATCGTAGGTAGGCATCTAAAATAGCCAAGGGCGAGTGTGTGTCACGTCAGGGAAACCTTCAGCAATAGTATCGTAATAGTAATAGATATTGTTTATTAATTACTATAGTAGATGTGGTTTAACTCACGTGTCTTCGGTCACGTATTCATCATTGTGCTGTTAGTACAGGAAGTAATAACAAAATATACTAGTATTTATGCTATTTATTTATTAAAACGGCTACAAGCCAATTACATTAATTATCACAGTGTTACATGTTACAGTCAAAATACTTGAAATAATTCCATTAGTAAAAGATAAAATGTCAAGTAGGTAGGTATCATAAATCTACAATATATATTTTAATTTTTTTTATACAGTCCAGTGACGAGACGAGCAAGACTTTCACCTGATGGTAAGCGTCACGCCTGCCACTACAGTAGCAGTTCCGGAATTGTGAACTTCACCCTGAGATATTAGATGTTAAATCTCTTTATACCCAGTAATTTCTCTGGTAACATTGGCCTTCAAACCGGAACATAGTAATGATTGCACACTACTGCTTGGCGGTTGAATAACTGGAATTACGAAAGATGCGCTATCGCGTAATAAAACAACGTTTGAAGACGAATCCAGTGCCGTGATGTTTACGAGTTGCGCCGGAGTGCGAAAGAAGAGCACTTTTATGAGAGCAAAAGGGATAGCGCGCGTCTCGCTTAGTGATCCCTGGAGCCGTTTCCACGGGGCGCATTTCATTTGAGGGCGCGATATGACATATCTCCCTCAATATTATAGAACGAAAGATATTAGACACAAGCCGGAGTGTATGTTTCCCGAGAGTAACAATCTGGGTCTGGGTGTCTTGAAGTCGCGAATGAATTGGTTTCTTCTAAGCAAGCGTGCTCCATTGTATTGTGCCTGAAATCAGTTTCATTTACCATCAAGCGACAGACTTGCTAATAAACTTTGATTAGTAGCATAGTAGCATAATTATTTTTGTTTGACAACAAATCTATCTTTGTAAAAAAAAGATAAATTAAATAATCAGTTATCTTATACCTTACGATTATTCTTACATATCTAAATCATAGCGATTTACGGTAAAGTAAATAATTTAGATTACCTACGCATACAATGTGTTATCGGGACATTTTCGTCACAGATTCAGGTGGCTAATTGTAAAATCGCCCCAAAGATGGCCTTAGCGGTTTGCGAAAACGCCATCTGTTTCAAGGTATTTGTAATTTTTTTTACCGATTTATATATATATATTATCTATATATATATAAAAATGAATTGCTGTTCGTTTGTCTCGCTAAAACTCGTGAACGGCTGGACCGATTTAACTGATTTTGGTGTTGAAATGTTTGTCGTAGTCCAAGGAAGGTTTAAACCGCGAGTAACGGCTAGACCGATTTGGATGAAATTTTGTGTTCCTGGAGCGGGTCATAGTAGCGAGGCCGAAGGCCGAGCTCTACGCGTACGAAGTAGCGGGTATCAGCTAGTGAGTAAAAAAAATTATAATTTTAGATAGTTTACTTGGAGAGTCTAGCTCTGGGTACTTAGTCAAAAATAGTTTACATCGATAAATGCTATCGAACCTAATCGGATAGATATTTTATTATGTCGAATCATTACTGATAACTCGGTATGGCGCCATGGGTTAAGTCCCAGAAGCGTAATACGTCATTATTACGATTCTTGTTGGCTAACTAAAGTCATTATAATTATTGTCATGGGTTTATATTCGCATGGAACCTCTGAACTGTATTTTTAAACAGTTTTATTTATTTTGCCATTTGAGTTGTTGTTTTTTTGGGTAAAATTTAGTAATTTATATTTTACCCCATTCCTATAAACAGATTAATCTAATATTAGGTACACACTACACAACTTTAGTTCTGATGCCCTGGCTGATTAATTTAACTTAAAAATGTTTAAGTGCTGCCATTTTATTAATAGTTCCTTAATCGTCTTCATCTTGAAATCTTGAATTCATGCGCAATCGCCTTTCTATTTAATTTATTTGTGCCTGAAGACATCTATTCTATGTTTTAATTATTATTATTATTCTATAACTCCAACAGTGCGACCTGTGGTGGAGCGTTTTAAAAAAAACCTGATGTTAAGTGACGATGCTTAGGTAGCATGTTGGTGAACTCTTAACTAACCAGCCGATGACCTGCATAGTCAAAACCAAATGATTGCGCGTCTTAAGGCTGTACAACGCCATCTACATTTTACGCGGAGAATTAACGCCCAAGTAGCTACTACTAATGTATTCCATGGCGTTAGGGTGAGTAGATCTATGGTTAAGCATGGTGCTTCCATTTGGGCAATTAAAAATTAGACCTTACATCACTAAAGACAAGGACTATTTAATGCTTGGTCGCATGCCAAAAAATTACCGGTGTTTCGTCATAGGAGAAAATGACTAAATGTTAGTTAAAAATGTACTCACCGATGCATTAGGTAGAGTTCTAAGGGTGTTTGACGATTTGGCATTTGTAGGTCCCTACCTACTGCGTTATGAATAAAAAGTTTAAATTTAGATTATAACTGTAAATAAAAAAACGTAAGTGTGGCGTCTGGGTGTTCCCCAAACGATCACCCTAGTTCCTGTCAGTTTTCGTATAGGTGACCGCGAGTATCGTTTACAACTGAGCGCTAACGTGGATCGGATGACATGTTTAATATTCAGGCCATATCAGTAACGTCGGAAGGTATATTCACTCTTAAACTCTGACACTAAGGTTGGTGACTCAGCCAATACGAACTAACTTTTAACTGTAGGTGAAATCAGAATCATTACAATCCTGTGAAAGTCCACTGCGCTGGACATTATGCCTCTCCCAAGGCACTTCACTCAGCCCGATCGGCAGCTTTCCGCTTCCAACTACTGCCAGCTGCCAGCTGTCTTACGTATATCGTCACTCCATCGAGTCCCAGGGCGAATTAGAATAAGCAGTTCTTTTTTCTCCAAACTGTAATTTTCCATGTATAATCGTAGAGATCATTAGCCGTTTATTAAATCATCTGTTTAATAATTAAAACTCTATTAGTGTCTGTTTAGCGGTAGTGTGCAAGTTTAACTGTTTAGTTTAACTGTGATACTTCTAGATCCTTCGAGCATAAAGGTCTAAGAATCTAAGTATTTCATCATCATCAGCCCGGAGACGTCCACTGCTGAACGAAGGCCCCCTTAGACCGCCACACTGTACGACAACCTGCCATTTGCATCCACCGGTTGCCCGCGACTTTAACAATGTCGTCGGTCCACCTAGTAAGAGGCCTTCCTACGCTGCGTCTTCCGGTACGTTGTCCCACTCAAGAAACTTTCTTCCCCATCGGTTATCAGTTCTTCGAGCGATTGTAAAAGTCGCGGGCAACCGGTGGATGCAAATGGCAGGTTGTCGTACAGTGTGGCGGTCTAAGGGGGAGGCCTTCGTTTAGCAGTGGACGTCTCCGGGCTGATGATGATGATGAGCGATGAGGCCTGCCCATTACCACTTCAACTTGCAAACCCTGAGGGCTATGTCGGTGGCGGTTCTTTAGCGAATATCCTCGTTCCGGATTTTATCGCGCAAAGTAAGCAAAGCTTACTTTAGTTTCTTCAAAAGTATTTAGTGATAGAAAAATTACAAATTGCGCCATTATTTATTGGATTGTTCTTATTCGGACGTTCTTTTCAGGTTGACAACATCATACTGCGAGCGAATAAAATGGTAAACAATGGGCGCATGGGAGAGTTCTTTATCAACGGGCGGACAAAGGTAAAACATAAAATTATTATCTTATCTAATGTCACATACATCTGTAAAAGTATCCTGTGGCTCCCGAATCGATTACTATAAGATTCATCATCATCAGCCCGGAGACGTCCAATGCTGAACGAAGGCCACACTCTTAGACCGACACACTGTTCGACAACCTGCCATTTGCATCCACCGATTGCCAGCGACTTTTACAATGTCGTCGGTCCACCTAGTGGGAGGACTTTCTATATATATACGTTGCGTCTTGCGGTTCGCGGTCGCCACTCAAAAACCTTTCTTCCCCATAGGTTATCAGTTCTTCGATGACTATTATTCCCCTACTGACTATCCCTACATAATAATGAAAAAAAAACCTGGACCTGGGTATATCCTGAAACTGCAACCAGAACTACCGGAGGATGGGCAGCAGCGTCCTCTCCGTCAACGGTGGTGAATATTCTGCGTTCCCCAAGCCGCCTGCCAAGCGTGGGGACTATGGCAACAACTCCCTGTTAAGGGGGAGGCCTTCGTCCAGCAGTGGAGCTTATCCCTTCGTCTCAGTTACCACCGTGCCAGCCGCCACTGCCAAAATTGCTATCTACATAAATTATTATTATAGATGCGTGGAAGTCTCGCACCGTTCGATTTAATCTATTGTTACTGCCACGCACCTGTCAGCTGTGGAATGGCTTATACTCTGAACCGCTTCAAACAAATAAAAGGGTGAATAGTGTCCTAAAAGGTAGACAACGCACTGGCAATGCTCCGTATGTTGTAGCTAATCCACAAGCTAATCCACAATCCACAGGCTTGTTTGCCACTTTTTTATGCTATCTAGTGACGAGACGAGCGTCGTTCGTCTGGTGGTAAGCGTCACGCATGCCACTAACAGTAGCAGTGCCAGAATTGAGAACTTACGAACAATGCAATCCTGCGTCGCACTGCACTGCGCTCGTCAGCCTGAGATATTAAGGGCCTTACTTAAAAAAAACTTCTCAACCGTTAGTCACTGCTTAAGATGCTCTGCCATATTCTCTCTGACTGAAGTGTCACTTGCAAGAACAAGACAGAGAAGTTTAAGCAGTGACTAAGAGAATCGAGATTATTTTAGATAAGGCTGTAGATGTTAAATCTCTTCATACCCAGTAGTTTCTCTGGTAACATTGCCCTTCAAACCGGAAATAGTAGTAATACTTGCACATTACTGCTTGGCGGTTGAATAACTGGCAAAGATGTGATACTTCCCCAGGCGGACTTTGCAGTAGAGTCCTGCCACTACAAAATATGCTTTATATTTTAAAAAAATATCGCCATAAATAAAACAAGCTTGTGAACGAACGATATGACGTCACAGTGAACGACAATGAGGTAGGTAATGTTTACAATATTCATTCATCTTCCGCAGCCATTGACTTTGACGGTCACCGCTCGACGGGCGTCTTGACACCCTTACCTACTTTCACGTCTTCTGCTGCCTTATCATGTAACTGTTCGGGATCGCGATTCGGATTGCGATTTGTCATTAATGTCACTTGTCACTGTCAAAGCTAATCGGTATCACGTAGTGATATCTCTCGCTATCGTTAACGAACGAATGCATTGATTTCCTGAACGAATGAAATTATGTGAAGCAAATCCGTCGGTCTTTTGGCGTTTCGTCCTGTCTTCAGGGTCAAATGAGTATTGGCGGGAACGCGAAAAAAAACGTCGCAGCATTGTATTATTTTGCACATTTTTCCGAGTTTTTAATGTATTAAAAATAGTGGCGTTTTATATTAAATGCCGATTTAAGTGCATGAGTGTGGCCAAGTGATATAATATGGTGAAACATGGTAATTTCGTGTTGCTTTCAAAACTCCGAAGAAGCTTGTAGTAAATTTGCCACAGCTAGGGCATAATAGAACCTGACCGTGACTTACTCTTTGTGCCTGACACGTTTGACTGAAAAGAAAGAAGGATCGATGTAGAAATATGTATGCGGCTGAAAGACTTGTATCCAGGCCAGGATGATTAAAAACAACAAACAATGCAGGGTCAATCAAGCGGTCAAGTCAAGTCAATGTCAATGTCGTGACGTGCGTCTGATATGAAAGTTTTTTTTCTCCTTAATTATTGGCATCGCACGTTGTGCATTCTGCCAGTGTCAAGTTGATGAATTTGTAAGTTTTTAAATTAAAATCAAGTCAAATATGTCATAAATCACATTTAGTCACACGAAATTAGTCAAAGTCGAGTCCAAGTCATGCCCAAATTCAACACTCAATGAATAAAACACCACCATTTTTAATCATTAATTCGCGAAATAACACAAGTTTAAGAAAATAATAGAATGCATCGACATGATTTTTCCGTGTTCCCGCCAAAACTCTATGAAAGTTTTCGTGTGAATGTGTGTGAAATGAAATTGTGAAATTTTCTTTATCTTCTAACTTCTCATAGGCATTTGTGCAGTTCAGAAGTTTTAATGTTGCTGCACTTTCCTAATCAGTGAAAGATTATGTTTTAACGGCTACAAAAGACAGTATTCTCCAACTTTTAGAATTTAAGGTTATCAAGGTCATACATACATTCAAAACAAAAATTTAAAATGTCTTTGATGGAGCACCAAATATATAACGCATTGAAATGGGACTGCGCAGAAATCAATTCCTTATTCTTAACGGCAGTATCATCAGTAACGATTCATACCTATTGCACCTCAGACATAATAGCCCGAATATCAATGTCCAAAGAACATCTTCAAGTATAGGTACCTGAAAACTACTGATTAAAGTTAAAGGTACACTGCATTGTACGGAAACGAGACATGGACAATGACCATAAGAGACCGAGAAAGGCTAGAAGCATTTGAAATGTGGTGCTTGAGGCGCATGGAGCGAATAAGCTGGAAAAAGAAAACAAATCAGGAGGTGTTAGACATTGTAGGAGAGGAAAGAAGGATCATAGAAAGCATAGAGCTCAGAAGAGGAAAAATGTTTGGCAACCTTGTGCGACATGACGTATTTATGAAAAACATCATAGAGGGGAAAATAGAAGCAAATCAAGGACCCTGAAGAGATGCTTTGTTGATTAAGTCAAGGAGAGGGCCAAAGTCATGTCATACAAAGAGATCAAAGAACTGGCCGGAGATAGAGAAAGATGGAAGGCAGTCCACCGACAAGAGCCATGCTCTTAAAATAAACTAATGAATGCCATATGAGGAGTCTGTACGGTCCATCAAATTACCTATGAACGATAGTATTGTACACTTAAGCACGGCTCAACGATGAACAGCAGTAAAAAAACAGACCTCTTGGACACTAATGTGTACTGTACTATCACTCTGGACATGTACATGATAAAATGTGGGACTTGTATCCGGAAGCCTCTTAGTACCTAGCGTAGTAACTGTCCATGTTAAGTAAATATCTAATATGTAACTGTATAAACATGTTTGTTAACTCCACAGGTTAGCTCTACAAAAGCACTGCCATGTATTTGTCAAATAAAAATATCAGGATTTAACTATTTTAATATACATCTTTTTATTACCTATCTCTGCCCCGCAAGTTTTTTTTGTGCAACTGACAGTCTTTATAATATGCACAAAAACTTATTTTTTCCCCTAGTTTTTTCAGGCCTGCATTGTTATGCCCAGGGTAGCTACCTAAAACCTATTAAAAACCTAAGCCAAGCTTAGGTATCAAGGGATATTTATTGAATTATTAATACCGTGAACGAGTCTGAAATGTAGGCCAAGTAGATTAAGTTTCCGGGGAGTAATAAACAGTACCAAACAATAGATAGGAAGGTCAGTAATGTATTAACATCATACTGCAGAACAATTTTATGAGATTACTAATCACAATAACTAAAAAAATATTATATTATATTTTATAAAAAATACTTTTTACTTTAGTAACTTGGGTATCTTACTAAAACTACAATTATTTTTTAAGACATCGCTATACAGGAAAAACTACATACAATATATCAACATTTTAAGAATTTAGAAACTACTATACAATCAAGTTATGCGATTAACAAGTCACTATAATATTAGGACCTATAGAATATAGCACAATAAGAGAAGTGTGTGCACTTCAAAGGTGGCTCACATACATTACTCTTGAAAACCTAGGAAAATTATATGGTCAGTTCCTGTGGGATAGCAGGTAACCTACACAGTACAACCATAAATTTAATTACTAATACAAAAAAAATTAAAATAACATTTATTCACTGACATTATTACTAACTACTAAAGTATTCGGTACTAGCAAACTGAAACCCATGAAAATGAAACCCACCTGAAGACAGTTGGAACAAAATGAAACCCACCTGAAGACCGTCTACGAACCCACCGCTTCATTCGAGCTTCTTGGTGAGCAACACTGCAGTACAGTACGTACTGTACATTATAATATCGGAACCCAACCGTTTCTCCGGCCTTACAACGCTTGTGCGCTGTCTTGCCAGCAAAAGTGGTATTAACTCATCACAGCCGGTAGTGGCCGGTAAACTCCATAGTCGATATCGTGAGATGCTGACTTATCTCCCTTAAGATTCGTCGCTCCATTGCGGTAGTCTCGCGTATGTAGTATTCTTTGTTCTCCGTCCACAGCAGCTCACAACATAGCTCCGGCCATGGCTCGCATAGAAAATTTACTATAGATGGCATGGCTTCTAGAAAATGCTTAGGATATTTCCCATAGGCAGGTGGCCTAGTGACACAAACTTCCCATATTTCCTTGTAGGAACTAGGGCAAAATTACACATGCCTTTTGTTTTTGTTTCTTGAAAGTTCTTGTTATGTTTTGATATTGCTACGTGCTACCTCTATCGTTTGACACTGTGCTGCGTTCCGTAATGCGCTAAAAGTGATAATATTGCGAATCCGACCAAAGTCAGAAGTACTCAATCAAATCAAAGACCTTGTATTTTGTGACTATTACATTTGGTCCGATTCGCGATATTATCGCTTTTAGCGCATTACGGAACGCAGCAATAGCGAGCTCGCAGCTGTCATTGAGCATTTAACTAGGCAGCTGTCATCGGAGTTCTGTGATACCGATTACTGAGGTTTTAGGCCAAAGTACAAGAAAATGTTCATTCAATTTGGATCGCGATCGCTAACCCTCGAATGACGTTTCGTATTGGTTTCAAATGTCAAAATACAACCCATATTGAGCCCCTCGCAATCCCGATCAAGTTACATGATAAGGCAGCTGTTTTGGTGATCTAATTTTGGTCGTTCGGTATCTGTTGAGCTATTTTAATCAGAGCTTACAACACGTTTTCATTTTTATACGAATTAAATTCAAAAAGGGTTGTTTTCAACTCATTCGAATTTATTATTTACGTTTTATAAAAATCTCTAATGATCGTCAATGACCACATAATGTATTAGCAGATAAGTTTGATTGTAGACATTCCAATATTAATTACATTAGATATACTATCTCCAATAATTACAATTTGCTATACTAGATAATTATACCCGATCACGCTTTCGTGGCCACGGGCGTACCTATAGCTTTAACATGGGGGGGAGGGTCCGAGGATCCAAAAATGTATAGACTAGTGTTTTGCAGATGGGACGGGACATTCAAGGTGGTTGTTTATACCCATTTATTTATATTTGTCGAATAGCATATGGCACTTCCCGGTGCGAATGAAGTGCCATAACATTTTTTTTTTAATATTTACGACCCATTTTAATTGTTTTTTTTTGGATGCTAAGGGGGGAGGTCCGGTGCTGAGTATCTTCTCGAAGGTGCGACGGTATTCCTCGCCGGCACAGTTGCTCACATCGTACCACGCACGGGTTTGCTCGTGTATGGAATACTGCTCGCACCTTTAGGATGGATCGGCCAAGTACCAACTTGAGACGTTGGAATCAATCGAGAAACGTGCCAAGAGAATCATTGGCAACGACTCCCGAAAGTAGCTAGCCAATCGGTATTTTATGGGATACATTTCGGACATTGCTTCGGCTCTGCATGACCTTATTCTCCTCTGCCCATCCTTCTATCACACGGCCAGGACCTCGAAAAAGCGACACTGTTTCATGGTTGATACACGAAAAACTAGTACGAAACGGTTTGATTCCAGGTTCATTGTTCGAACTGCCAACAGTGGAATACGTTGCGCGAGTGGATGCTTCCCGATATTTACAATCTTGGTGTCTTCAAGTCGCGAGTGAATCGGTTTCTTCTGGGCAAGCGTGCTCCATCGTAGACTGCATCTTCGTTTGACTTCAGACGAGATGGTAGTCAAACGCAAGCCTAAGAACATTAAAAAAAATAACAATCTGCAATTGTTCCGGCAGTATAATGTCCTTCGTAATGATATCGATTTTCACATGGTATAATAATATACTCCCCCAGGTTTGACACTCCCGAGCGACAAAGGTCAAGTGCTACGTCTTGTTGTTGTTTTTAATAGTTCCTGGCCATGGAAACTAGTCCTTCAGCCGAATACATATTTCTTCATCCATCCTTTTTTCTCCAGTTAAATGAGTCGTAGTCACAGTCCAAGTCACACACAGTAAGTCACGGTCAAGTCCAATCTTGCCTTAGTAAAGTCGTGGCAACTTTACTACAAGCTTCCCCGGAGTTTTGGAAACAACACGAAAGGACACGTTTCACTACATTATATCACTTGCCCACACTCTTGCTCGTAAATCAGCGCTTAATGAATAAAACGCCACCATTATTATGCATTAACACTCGAAAAAACACAAGTTTTGGAAAATAATACAATGCAGCGACATGATTTTCTCGTTCCCGCCAAAACTCCCAAACCTACGTCATCGACGTGAAATGACCAGTAGCGTGAAATCATAACTCCCCGTTCTCCTTATATTACCTGTGGGAATCCCATTAAACTATGTGATTTTGGTTGAAACTTGTTAATTCGTGTTTAACTTGAATCATTTCGCTTGAGCGGACACGAAATGACAATTGAAATGATTTGTGTATTTTATAACTAAAAAAATATTAACAGATTTGATTCCCAATTTTCCAACTTTGTTGCCATAAAGTGGCATCTGGAGTGACGTAAGCAAGTGTCACTCCCGGAGTAGCAGACCTTGTTTTATTGGATTGTGGATTTTCAGTCGTTTCGAGAAGCGGCAACATGAAATTCTCTGCATCTAGAACCACCGGAGGACGGGCAGCAGCGTCCTCTCGGTTAACGGTGGTGGGCACCAAGCCGCCTGGCAGTCCTGGGGATTATGCCAAATTAAGGCTTGTATTTACCAAATTAGCCCCTCGCAAAATCAAATTTATTTAGTCAAATTACTATATTTAAAGCCCAAAAATACAAAATGTTACAGAAGAACATCCGTCTTAGTGACTTCTGTGGATGAAAACACGATTGATTATACTTTTCAAGTAATCTAAGAAAATCTTCAATAATCGAAGTTTGACACGCACGAATCTGCGTAACCGCCATATTTTTGCTCCGCTAAATGTGACTCTACCTGATACAGCTTTAGACTAATGATTGATCTCATTAAAAAATGTGCTTGAAACGTGGAATACCTGGCCTTAAGCCTTCGTCCAGTAGCTGTGGACGACTTCTGGCTGTTTATGACTACCGAAGAAACGATAAGATCAACATTACCAGCAACGAAAGGGTGTAACTGCTAAACATGATAATATGTATTAGCGTAATTAAATAACGATTTAATATTGACAGCGTAATTAATTGTAAAGTACCGTTATCGGCGACAGTTTTATTCAAACTAACTACTACATTTATCTAATATTCTATTCTATTGATGAGTTTACGTCTCGCTTGCAGAAATCGTTAGGTCTTTGATTGCTACACTTGGGTGGTCCCCGCGATAAGGTTTATATATAACAGTTTTATAAGTATGTTTTGTATAATAATTGTTTAGATTTTCCTTTCGCTGGTCTTATTCCATTTATTCGGCATCGACTTTCTTTTTAATTTAAACAGATCTGTAGTTTTATCGTGAGCTTATTTTTCCTTACTGCAGGACATCACCCTAAAACTTTTCTAAAATCTTCTAAATCTTTCTCGGGTAAGTTATTTCCCAAAAGGTCTTTTGAAACTTTTAGGTGCCTAATTTTCGACAGGCATTATCTAGCTTATAATAGATTTGTATTTTATAAGGGTACGGTAATGGGACGGGGCCTTGTCAAATAACACTTCTTTTTTTTTATGGTGGTACGGAATCCTCGAAGCCGGGGTCCGACACGCCCTTGACTGGTTTTTCAACTATATTAGAGAGAATACATATTTATGTCCCGTAAGCCTATTTCACATCATTGTAGGTAAGTACAAAATTACCTACACAAATAGGGCAAACTGTTAATTGCTTATTATGAAAAATTCTGATGAATTGTAAACTGACGAATTAATTCCCTAACTACTTTTTCATTGAAATATTATTGTATTGTATTTAGCCTGTTGGATCCCACTGCTGGGCAAAGGCCTCCCCCCGACTTTTCCAGTTATGGCGATTTTCTGCTTTATTATCCCAATTTTTTGTCAAAGATGTCCAATTCATCACGCCGTCTCTTACGGGGCCTACCACGTAGCCGCGCCGCGCTGGGACTCTATTTAGTAGTTATTTTCGCTCAGAGATTTTCTGGCATGCGGCTAACATGACCGGCCCAGTCCGACTTCAGCTTGGCGGCTTTGAGAGCTACGTCAGTAATCTTTGTTCTGGAGCGCAGTTCCGTGTTTCGGTAATGGTCGATTAACCTCACGCCCAGGATACTGCGCTCCATCGCAATGTTATAGCTGATATAATTTACCCCCCTTACGCCCTTTTACGCCCTTGTACTGCCGATGTCTGTAAAATTATTATTTTTTAAGATCTTTTACTGTTGGTGTACAATAAAGATGTATTTTATTGTATTGTATTGTATAATTATTATATTTTCTCAAAATCAGTCTACGTAAGTTTCGTTACTAATATAATATACGCTTTTAAAAAAATACAACAGACTTCAATTTTGACTACTTCGATGACATCTTCATATTATTTTCCAATTATTTTGACTTATTCCAGTAATTTTGATATAAAAACCGAACTACTGAACCGATTTAGATAAAATTTATATAGGACCACCTCTGAAGTATCACCTACCAAACAAAGAAATAATCATCAAAATCAATTCATACTTGGCGGAGTAATCGCGTAACATACATACAAAAACATACAGTCGTATTGAGAACTTCCTTTTTTTAAGTCGGTTGAAAATAGAAACTTAGGTAGGTAACTCCAAATTAAATCTATAAAGTTTGTTATTGATTAATTTGTACTAGAATCTACGAAAGAAACCGGTGAGAATAAGTCTCTTCTCTTCTCCGGAAGCTTAATCCGGAAGAGGTAATCGCTGGAACTTCTTACTCGAACTTCTAACTCCCCAAACACAAGAGGGAGGGGAAACCTACTTTATATGTACTTACCTACTACAACAAAAAACGGCCATGCCAGCCATAGAATGTTTAAAAATTTAGATATAAATGGATATTGCCTTGTTCAGCTGCCGCAGTAACTTATCCTATCGGAAGTCGTCCTAAATACGTCTAGTACCAGTGAGTTGAAATAAATAGAGTAGTTATAGTCGAACAAAACTGCTTTAAAAACTGACTAGAAGTTGTCTATATAAATATACTTACGCATGTTACTATGCACTTTGTGAAGAAAAGGAAAGAATATGACCGACTTTATACGCCACACCTGTTGGTAGAAAGAGACAAATATCTAATTTCTCTTACGGCGTAATAAGCTACACAAGTTGATTGGCCAGAACGAGCGCCCTCGCCGCACCGGTGTGGCTCTATTTCACTCTCTCACACAAGACGATCTATCTATCTATCTCGGCCATCCATTTCAAAGTGACAACAGTTGCCTCAGATAAAATAAATTTCATTTTTTCCCATTGCAATAAAAATACAGTACTTACGCGTGAAAGAATGTTTTTTTTATCTCTCACAGTGCCTGTGTAGATTGTGCAGTGTCTAAATACACAGAAAGGCATTATATCACCATCTTTTTGCTAGAAAACATACGATTAGCGGCAGCGTATTACCGGACATTCGGAAGTGAAAGACTGGTAGCGATCACGGCAATTGCCTTGATTTCGTCTAGTAAATATGGCGGGGGGGACAACTCATCTACAGGTAAAAACATCTTAGTCTAGTACGCATATTTTCATTACAACATTGTCATACTTTATCGCGATATCAAAATTACTCGGCAAATACCTCAACAGCGTCACGAACAATCCAACATTGACCTGAAAGCGGCGTATCGCACGGTACGATACTGTTATCTCGCGCAAATCCATATCTCCAAATCGCTAGTTCCTCTGATAAAAACCAAAATAAACGCGTTCATGGCGACGCATGCGCCCTGCCGGCCCTGCGTACGTGACTACCAGCATGCCACGAGAGGGCACGCAGCGGGGCGCGGGGGGAGTAAACAATCGTAAAGACACGTTACACCACAGTCCGACCAACAGTTACTACGGACACTGCGTACGCAGAGTACGTAGGTACCCATTTGCTTCGCGTATACCTGTCCCGCTCTATCATTAGACAGACGAACGAGACAAACATCCTCAAACTGTTGTAAACGCTTAGAATCCCACGCCGACATCCCCCTATGTTTACAAACTACGATTCTTGAATCTTTGACCATTTTACACATACCTCAATGTTAGTTAGAATGTCAGAGAATTGTGGCTCTAGATGTTCCGGTTCCTTAATTCTCATAATGTCAATTTGACTGGGAAATACAACACGGCTCTGTAATTAGACGCTGACATTCAAATTGGCAAGCACACTGAACAAACATTTGCTCTGTGTGGTTAAATATTATTGCAGACTTATCTTTACTATCATCACCTGGGTTGAGGTCTTCAGTCTTCCTAGAACTGCTTCATGCTAACCAAATATTATGATTGTCGATTGCTAAGATATTATCAAACATGTACTTATTTACTACGAGAATCAGTTTCTATTCGGTAAGAAAACATCCCTACCCTTTTTCCATTTTAAATGAGGCATTATTACCACTACTTTTTCCATAGCAGCAAAGTCTACAGCGAATTGTTCAGACAGTTCTTGGTTCCTCTCGTTCTTGTCTATGTTCTTCGTTTCATCGTAGACTGCATCTTCGTTTAACATTAGACGAGATGGTAGTCAAACGCAAGCCTATAAGTAATTTAAAAAAAACTTACCATGATGTTTTCGTTCACAAGCCGTGCATGCCGTGTAACATGCTGCACAAGAGTTCGCCTAGCGTCAGTCCTACTTCGTTCACTCGCTCCAAATTGTTATTTTCTGATGATAAGTTCTCACCGACACCTTTAATCTTTCTTATGCAATGGAAACTAGTGGCTCACCTGATGGTAACCGACATGCTTGCTATTTGTTTAATTCCACTGGAACACTGGAACTTCGTTTCAACAGTTTGAAACTCTGTATTGCGGTCGCCACCGTAAGAAATATGGCTGATCATTTCACGGGAGACGTTTCTGTTCAAGCCAGAACGCTGAAATAAAAAAAAATAACAAAAATTTTATTTCGGATAAATTATCCATAAGTACAGTATTAGGAGTAGTGTTTTAAACCTATGATATTATTTTAGTAGTAGTAGTAGTAAGTAAAATTGTACTAAGATAATATTTTTTCCAGCAAGAGATTGATACACACTCAATTGTAAGCCCAATAGCTCAATTGTTGTTGTTGTGTTGTGTGTTGTAAATGATTGATACACTATCGCTTGGCGATTGACTGATATACAAAGGTGCTGTTTTTCTCCAGAAATACTCAGCAAAAAAGTTGTAATGAGAATAATGGTAATTAAATGTTGTAATGGCTTGGTGTGATTGGTGTCCTTAAAAAGTTGCCACATATTACATTCTCCAGAATGTAAGGAATATAATTGTGAACTGTTTTGAAATATCACATGTACTCGTACGCGTGTTGATTCACTTTTCCCTCATTGTTTTACCACATACCACAACTCATAAATCCATTACTCACAAGCCACCTATCGATAGGTATCATAATATTTACTCGGCAATTATAGATTTCTAGTGTTTGAACTCCCCGACAAAATTATTGATTAATCACTGCTTTTGTTTGTAGTATACTATACCTACACAGTGTGTGTTGCCAGTGATGACATATGGAAATGAAACGAACTGAATACGTATTTAACTGTTGGCCTTTTGGAGGAACTCAGAGTCGCACAACGGGCACGGGCAATGGAGAGAGCTATGCTCGGAGTTAATTTACGCGATAAATCCGGAACGAGGATATTCGCCAAAGAACCATAATCACCGACATACCTCGCAGGGTTTGCAAGTTGAAGTGGCAATGGGCAGGCCACATCGCTCGAAGAACTGATAACCGATGGTAAGAAAGATTCTTGAGTGGCGACCGCGAAGCGGAAGACGCAGCATAGGAAATCGTTTCACTAGTTGGACCGACGACATTGTAAAAGTCGCGGGCAACCGGTGGATGCAAATGGCAGGTTGTCGTACAGTGTGGCGGTCTAAGGGGGTAGGCCTTCGTTCAGCAGTGGACGTCTCCGGGCTGATGATGATGATGATACCTACGTAGAGCAGACTCTACTATTATGGAGCTAGTTAGTATAAATTTAGCATCTGCCTTTAACTGCTAGGACTATCATCAAATAAATTTTAGAGAAGAAATTTTTTGAGGTTTTTTTTTTCCTATTTATTCTTGCGTTTGGCTGCCCTCTCGTCTGCTGTTAAACGAAGATGCTGCCTACGATGGAGCACGCTTGCCTAGAAGAAATCGATCATTTCATTTTGTCATCTACGTTATATGTCATTGCACATATTATATGTCGTGTCTAGTTGATCAATGAAAGCCATATAGTAACTGGGTTTGGTTCCTTGGAACCAGCCGCGTCTAGACATGTGATGATCGATGATATGGACGACAGACAACCATACTCACGGATGTCAGCGACTAATTACAGTCTATAGAGCATGTCCCCAAGGAAGACGTTGTATTGTGCCCTGGCGTAGCAGGATGAAAGCGGTGGGACTTGAAGGTGTAGCACCCGAAACCCCTCTAAAAAGTTAGGAAACGGACGACCTTGGCGGATTGGCAGAGACCTGCGAGACCCTTTTGATCGAAGATGTAAAAGCATTGCCGCGTTTCCACCATTATGCTCTAGACAAGGGACACTGTAGACTTTATAGTGTCACACACACGGAAATGTATTTTATAGAGTGACGTTACTGACAAAAACACCTTTGAACAACAGTGCGATTCTTTGCGAGCATCTGTCATTTCCGAAGCGTCTAATTAAAATTCAGGTTTCAGTCTGAATAAATAAAAGTGTCTGCAGTGCCTGAAGACAAGGGTTTTCATCAAGGGTGTGTCGCCAGTGATGACATATGGAATTGTAACGTGGTCTTTAACTGCTGGCCTTTTGGAGAAACTCAGAGTCACGCAATGGGCAATGGAGAGAGCTATACTCCGAGTTACTTTGCGCGATAAAATCCGGAACGAGGATATTCGCTAAAGAACCAAAGTCACCGACACAGCTCGCAGGATTTGCAAGTTGAAATGGCAATAGGCAGGCCACATCGCTCGAAGAACTGATAACCGATGGGAAAGAATGGTTCTTGAGTGGCGACCGAGAACCGGAAGACGCGGCCTAGGTAGGCCTCTCATTCAATAGGTCATTTGGCGTACAGAGAAGTGACGTCATAAGCTCCTCTCTGTCTATAGCATGATATTAAAATGCATATAAGTGGCTTAATTTTAATCAAATTTTCATATTGTTTTCATTAATCAGCTATACATATTTATGGGCCACATTTTAATAGGACAATAAAAAAAACCCAGTCATCTAGCCTATACTTACCTACTTTCATTGAAGAAGAAACCCTATGCCTTTACCTTTTGTTGAGTTTTTTATATATTTTATTACTAATGGAGTAATGGAGTAAATTTTCAAACAACGGTTTAAAGAAAGATTTTTCCTAAAGAGCACACTGCGGAAGCCGTTCAAAATGTCGTTATATGCAAACTGTGTGAGTAAGTGAGAACAGGAACAAATAGAATAAACTCGTGCCCCTTTGTACTTTTGCCTTATATCCTAGTTTATATAAGGCTTAGCGTTCAGACCATATCCGTCACGTACTCAAGATAATTGAGTTGTGCAAATATTTAGATCTGACAAAAGTACAGCAATAAATAAACGTGCGATGGAAACAGGTTTTCATTTTAGGGTTTTGACTGCCATTCATAGATTTGGAAAAATTAAAAGTGACGCCATATTTATTTTATTCAATTCCCCCACATTATAATGATACCTAACAGCTAAATCGACGCGAATGAACGCTATAAACAAATACCCGCATAAAGGGATCAGCCATCGCCGGATTTAAGGGATGGCAGCTGCCCGGGGCCTCCACAAGACAGGGGCCTCCACATAAATTGTATCTTACTAAAAAAAGTTTGGTAAACCCTAACGACATTATAATGATACCTAGCAACTAAATCGACGCGAATGAACGCTATAAATAAATACCCGTATAAAGGAATCAGCCATCGCCGGATTTAAAGGATGGCAGCTACCCGGGGCCTCCACAAGACAGGGGCCTCCACATAAATTGTAATATCTTACTAAAAAAAGTTTGGTAAACCCTAAGGACATTATAATGATACCTAGCAACTAAATCGACGCGAATGAACGCTATAAATAAATACCCGTATAAAGGAATCAGCCATCGCCGGATTTAAGGGATGGCAGCTACCCGGGGCCTCCACAAGACAGGGGCCTCTACATAAATTGTATCTTACAAAAAAGAGTTTGGTAAACCCTAAGGACATTATAATGATACCTAGCAGCTAAATCGACGCGAATGAACGCTATAAATAAATACCCGCATAAATGAATCAGCCATCGCCGGATTTAAGGGAGGGCAACTGCCCGGGGCCTTCACAAGACAGGGGCCGCCACATAAATTGTAATTACTAAAACAAGTTTGGAAAACCCTAGTTTGCTGAGAAGATTTTATTTGTCTCTCAATAAATGATTAAAAACTTGCAAGAAAAATATTATTCAACTACCAAAGCCAAGCGTGACTATGGCAACATCTCCCTATTAAGGAGGAGGCCTATGCCCAGCAGTGGACATCTTCTGGCCGATGATGATGATGACGACGACTCCTGTGTTGCCCCAGGGCCTCCACACCTCTAAATCCAGCCCTGGGATCAGCCATTAATAGGTTATCTCTGAATAGTTATTTATTGTGTAGAGAGCTGTAGAAACAATCGGTTTTGCTATCACGTGAAATGTCATGTTTATTATTAGCAATTACTATTCATATTTATTTTATCGCATAGTTGAATTTATACATAACACTATTATATGTGGGTTGACTTTGCAAAAGCCGGTCACCAGATTGCGAATTGGAAAGTTTGGTTTATACAGAGTGACGATTAATAAAAGTAGTTCCAGCTGACTCGGTAGATGGCAGCATAACCGAAATTGTATTGTTATATTTTTTTTCAGTTCCGAGCTTAGTTTATAAAGTGTTAGGTAAATAACACGCTGTAAGCAAGTATGATAAATATCTTTCAAGCGAGTATGTTTACTTACAAAAACATGTTTAACAGCCACTGTACTCTCAAACATAAATAAATAACGGGGGACATTTTTCACACAGCGCCATCTAGCCCCAAACTAAGCAAAGCTTGTAATATGGAAAACAGATAGCTGATAGAATACTTATATACATGTTTTAGTTGTAAATATATACTTATAATAAATACTACACCCAGACACAGAACAAACATCTATGCTCATCACACAAATGTTTACCCTGGGTGGGGGTCGAACCCACGCCCTACAGCTCTGAAGGCAGACGTGCTACCAACTGAGCTATAAGGCAGTCATATAACATAGAGGTGAAATTGATGCCATATTTCGCAATTTTCGCATAAAGCGCCACACTTCGCACGCGAACTTGTTTCATATCCTCTACCTAGAGAATCCTTGAGTTTAACTTAAACCACACAAAAACTATTTACTATTAACAATGTCACTTTCATAGAATTATTTCCGGTTCACCGACGAAATTGTTTGCTTTTTGTGTAATCTAATACTATACTCTTTGTCCTGATTTAGCGACTGACTGATTGCCTCTTTGATTATATACCCAGCAGAGAGCTAGATCCTCCAAGGATTGACTGAACGACTGTCTGACTGACAGGCAACGCACAGCCTAAACCGCCAGTAAGGAATAAAATTATATTGACGCCCTGCCTTAGCTCGAGGATAGAATGCGGCACAAGAGGGCCATCAAAAGATGGTCCCATAAGTAGTATACCGCAGTTATGGTTCTCTCACAGACTCAAGATGTTTTCCTTCATAATGCATGCGCAAACTCTTTGGTAAAAAAAAAGTAAGTACGTATAGGATGAGTGGCCAGCTCTTTGGTAGGATCTGAACACTATGGTACAGCGTCAGGCAATATTAAAAAAAACACTATTATACCCATATTTTCAAACAGTTCCAACCTCTGAGGAAAACGTAGTGTTTATATTATCTTTGTCTCTGAGAGCTACCATTGCTTCAGAATCACGAATAGCAAAATGCTTTCGACTATCATCTGAAATGATTTAATTTTCAACCGACTCAAAAAAGGAGTTTCTCAATTCGACTGTATGTTTTTTTTAATGTATGTTACGCGATTACTCCGCCAATTATGGACTGATTTGATGATGATTATTTTTTTTGTTTGGTAGGTAATACTTCACAGGTGGTCCCATATAAATTTAATCGAAATCGGATCAGTAGTTTGGTTTTTAAATCAAAATTACTAGAAAATATGAAGATGTCGTCCAGGTAGTCGAAGTTGAAGTCGGTTGTATATTTTTTTAAAGCGTAGCAATTATGTCCATCTTAAAATGTAGCGAATAAAAGCTAATCTTTTTCCGGTTTTCTGGGTTATTTTCGCCAATTCTCCAAAAGTACCAAACTCATCGAGAGGCTTTTAACAACTCGTAAATAGTCGGATCATCGCCGCATTACTAAGTAGGGCCCACCCACGTCTTAACTGTTCTGTAATATTGGCACAGATATATCGTCACTAAAACTGTCTCTTGCTTTTAGCTCTTATTGCTGAGTAGTAAGTTTCAAATTGTTTTTTGCAGTTGAACTAGAGTACGTGCTGATGAGTGTTTGTATTCCCAACATGTGGAGATTACAAATCATAGACTAGTTAACGGTTGATACAGATCGGAATTTCTGTGGCTGATTTGCTTAGCATAGTAAATTATTTTCGATTAGGATACATACATGTAATATCACATATAAAGATCCTTATGCCCTACGTGGTTTATGATTTCATTGATTAAAATAGAATAACCGTTTTTTTTTCAAGTGAAGTGACGAGCAAGACGCTCGCCTGGTGTTAAGCGTCATGCCTGCCACCAACAGTAGCAGTGCTAGAATTGTGAACTTGCGAACACAATCCTGCGCCGCACTGCACTGCGCTCGTCACCCTGAGATATTAGATGTTAAATCTCTTCATACCCAGTAATTTCTCTAGTAACATTGCCCTTCAAACCGGAACACAGTAATGCTTGCACACTACTGCTTGGCGGTTGAATAACTGGCAAAGGTGTGGTACTTCCCCAGGCGGGCTCTGCGTAGAGTCACACCACTACAGAAATATGCAGCTGCGCGAAGATAACTCAGTTACGTCTTTTACGGTCTTTTTCAACAGCAAATGTCGTTTTGGCTTGATAATAATTTATGCGTCTCGTTTTTCGCGTAACACTTCTCAACAGAAAGAGATTGTCATTGAAAAAATACTTGGTTTTTGTTGATTGCAAAACACTTCGTAGAAACTTCTAAGCACTTATTGGTTATGTATACTACTGGAGCATGGCGTGGATTGGACCGATTGTCTGAGAGCATAATTTTTCTGATAAATACTGTGACAGATGTTTTTATTGTGAAATGTTACTCTTCACTTTAAACAAAGGATTGCTCCTGTATACTCTGTTCCGTGGTAAAAATAAACCCTAGCAAAATACACCAAACCTCTTGACGTGTATATTGTATACATAAACTAATCAGCTTTGGCATAACCCGTGACTCTTCTCATCAGCAAGAACGACAAATAATTATTCAGTAAACAATAACTTATTGGGCATATATGAATAAAACGATAACGAAAATCGAAGATATAAAAAATGTGGTAATCAGATGTTACGCGTCGAATTGAGAATCCCTGGCGCTTCTTTTCGTCACTATCTTGTTGGGTTCCTTCCTAAGTTTACTGAGTTACTGTTCGACAGGGGATGGTGGCGTGCTACCCTGGTTCGGGGGCACACTACGTGAAGCACGTGGACAACCCCAACAAGGACGGCCGCTGTATCACCGCGATATACTACCTGAATCTCGACTGGGACGTGCAGCGCTGCGGCGGCTTACTGAGGTAACCCGACTTAGATATTACTTCACTCTTTTTTAAATGAAGTCATCATCATCATCAGCCAGGAGAAGTCCACTGCTGAACGAAGGCCTCCCCCTTAGACCGCAACACTATACGACAACCTGCCATTTGCATCCACCGGTTGCCAGCGACTTTAACAATGTCGTCGGTCCACCTAGTGGGAGGCCTTCCTACGCTGCGTCTTCCGGTTCGCGGTCACCACTCAAGAACCTTTCTTCCCCATCGGTTGTCAGTTCTTCGAGCGATGAGCCAAAATGAAGTATGGGTTCGTAAATGATCTTACCTCAACTTAGTGTACAGACCTTGTCTGCAGACAACGTCTAAGGTGGAGCATACTTGATAAGAAAATACATATTTGAAGATCTCTAGAATCTATGAATTTGGAAATAATGGTGCTATTTAGAGAGTTGGAAAACTTGGCAGAACGAATGATGAACGAGCTTTCGAAGCGCTTTGTACGTGTACACTAAGCACGGCGACTGAAGCGGGGTGAAGCGACTTACCTATCACTTTCTCTTTACTGTACACACCAAAAATTGCAGAACATACAAAAGGAAACTATTGATACATGGACCTAGGTATGTCTAAATCTGCATCCAGAACCGCCGGAGGACGGGCAGAAGCATCCTCTTAGTTAACGGTGGTGAGCATTCTACGATCCCCAAGCCGCCTGCCAAGCGAGGGTATTAAGGCAATCCCTCTCTATTAATGGGGAGGCCTTCGTCCAGCAGTGGACGTCTTCCGGCTGTTGATGTTGTTGTTGATACATAGACTAGACATACATATGTGTCAGCAGGAAGCTTATTAGCGCCGAATCCCTTGTTCAGACTAGACTTCCAAGCATCCACCTAAAGCAACCGGTCTGTCGGTTTTTGAATGGCTATATTACGGAGTGTGCTTCGGTTCTGGTTGTTAAAGTTCCTCTTGCATTCTACTATCAGACGGCCAGGAGCCATTTGTTTAAGAATTTGAATGTGTTTGAGTGCTCCTCGTCATGCCGACCCGATGCGCCTAACCGGATTCGCATACATTTGATTACTCCTCCATAGATATGCATGTTTCCTTACGAAATTCTTCAACAGACTTCAAAAAAGGAGGTTCTCAATTCGACTGTATGTTTTTTTTCGTGCGATTTATGTTACGCGATTACTCCGGCAATTTAAGATTGGTTTTGATTATTAAATGCAATTTACTGGAATAAATTAAACTAACTGGAAATATGAAGATGTCATGCAGGTAGTCGAAATTGAAGTCGGTTTTTTTAAAGCGTATTACCTTAGTCTCAAATCCATTGGAATGAGTTTTAAAATCTATACGTTAATAACGAAGAAGTCATTGGTACTAACTCAGAACCTCAAGAATGAGGGGAGATGGAGGGAGGCTCAACTTTTCCAACTAGATTACCACTACTTCTTCGTTTGACTGCCTTATAGCTCAGTTGGTAGCATTTCTGCCTTCAGAGGGCGTAGGGGCGTAAGGCGTAGGTTCGATCCTCACCCAGGGCAAACTTTTATGAATGAATGAATGAATGATTTATTGGTCTATGAAACTAGGTATAGGTACATAATAAAAATTATAGTAGGTGTGACGAATATAGATGTTTGCTCTGTGTCTGGGTGTAGTATGTATTATAAGTATGCATAATACAAAAAAAATAATGTATTCTATCCACTATCTGGTTTCCATATTACAAGCTTTGCTTAGTTTGGCGCTAGATGGCGCTGTGTAAAAACCACCGATAGTATTATTTAGTTAACAGTATCGTGTGTAATTACAGGGTGTTTCCAGCGGGGAATGACAACAAGGTAGCAGACATCGAGCCCATATTCGACAGGATGTTGTTCTTCTGGTCCGACCGACGGAACCCGCATGAAGTCCAACCTGCATACAGCACGAGGTAACTCCTTTCACACTTTGACCTTCAAGCGGTTTACTAGGACGAAATACAAACAATCGCTATCTTCGTTTTTTTCATGTCAAATATAAACGTGTAACTTTTTTAAAGAGTTATTTCTTAATCTTTGTATCAAAAGCAGTTGCTGGCCTTACCTCTGACGTTAGGACTGAAAAAATTTACTTTCGATACTAAATTACCAGGCACCTGGTAATTTTATAAATCGCATGTTCGTTTTTTTTCTCTAATATAACAACCTTTTTTTTATGCAATCAAGTGATGAGACGAGCAAAACGTTCGCCTGGTGGTAAGCGTCACGTCTGCCACTAACAGTAACAGTGCCAGAACTGTGAACTTGCGAACACAATCCTGCGCCGCTTATATAGAAATAATACTTGCCCAGGCGGACTCTGCAGTAGAGTCCTACCACTACAAAAATCTCCAAACAACCTCTCGTTTCTTAAACTTTTCTGAATGTGGTTCACTAATGGAGAAAGCAATAGCGATAACCTCCCTATATCGCCACTGCCACAGTTTGCGGGGGACGAGGTACACACATATGGCACGCATTTGCAATTTACCTTCACACTAATAAAACAAATTCCTGTTCGTATGAACGCACACTATCTCAAACAACAACAAGAGAGAAAATGCATCCATCTCAAACGCCATATATAAAGAAACGAGATCTTTAACTCAGTTTGCGTCTGTTGTACTTAATATACTTTCAACATAAGGAAATGTAGAACAAAATGAATATACAATACACACACAAACACCGAGGCACAGCCTATTGCATAATATATAATTAATGAGATGTAATTTTTGCTTCATATACATAGGTAAAGATAAGAGAAGAGATAAGAGTCATAGCAAACCTAACACAATTTATTGGTATTTATTTTCAGATATGCTATCACCTTATGGTATTTCGACGCGCAGGAAAGGGCGGAGGCACGGAAAAATCACAGTGAGTATTCTTAATTTTAGCTCTTCAATATAATAATAGGCGTGTGGCCGAATGTTTAATTTATGACAAATAACAGGCTTAGTGATGAAAATAACTAAATACATTATACATACTGAAAAAATAAATTGTATTGGCTGATAAATCTCTGAGATATGAGCGTTTAAAGTTTTAGGTGGGGATAGAGAGGGGATGCTCTATCTCTTTGTCGCAAAGCACGTGTTAGTATAGCATTTGCCGCGCCTGAGGCTTGACGTCGTAGCTCAGTGTAGCGCGCTCTATGTCTAGCTTGAAATTAAAATACTTATAACTTATTTATTTTTGAATTATTTTAAATTTTGGTTTTCGTTGATAGGCTCTATTGATGATCAGGTTTTTATGAGGTAATAAAAAAAATTGTAGTCATCATGCCTATTTCACGATGAAAGTCCAGAAGGGGGAAAAACTTGGCAAGTTCTATTGGGAGAAGACGCACTTTGTCTTTATGAGGTTGTGCAATAGAAAACATAAAATATTGTCTTTACTGTTATGGTTGTGGATTCAATCCTGTTTCCTTACAAATTGGTTCTTCGGAGTTCACGGACAATAAAATAAAATCCTATCACTGACTCTTCGAGAAAAACATCGTGAGGAACCCGCATGTGTCCAGATTTTAAACTCGATGGCGTATGTAAATGCTTCAACCCATATCTGGCCAGCTTATATACATAAGTGGGATCTTAAAAGTTATAGGCTTATGCAGGGTCCAGGTCTCTAATAAAATAAACAGCATTAGCAGGGGGGTGTCACTCCACAGTTTAGGTATGTTCGGCCGGCACTCCGTCCGGGTGGACAATGCAAGGCAGAAGTCATTGGCTGCCCGCACGCTAGCCTCGTCGCACGTAACTAAGCATACGTGATAGAAAGAGAGCGGTATATCTAGGTGAATATAGCGAGCGGTATCCAGCGCTGTGCGAGTTGAATTGCTACTTTATTGCCTAGTAGATAGAGTCCTTATTTATTTCAATTCCTTTGCGGAGTTAACTTTCTGTACGTGGTGCTATTATTTATTCTGTGGCATAAGACATGACTATAATTGGTATACTTGTACCATTATTATAGTGTTTTTATAGGGATCGCACTAGGGAGGCTACTCGGGCCTAAAGTATTCATCAGTTATCATAATTACAATACAAAACAAAATGACGTAATACGCGTAAACCCGTTTTCATAATGTGCATAAATTTATGAAGCCAGCATCCGGGTTGTAAAATTCTGTAAACCGTAAAGCCACAGAATAAATAATTGTCATCTCGTTAAAGCGATATTTTTGTAGTAATTACCAAAACGGACCAAACCTAAAATTTACGTCCCATTGTAAACCACGCGTTATGGTGCGATGATGAATGACTAAAAAAGTGCGAAAACTAAATTAAACCTTACAGGACTAGATATTTTTTATTGTTTTTATTCTTGCGTTTAGACCTGGGTATGTCCTTAAACTGCAACCAGACCCACCGGAGGAAGGGAAGCAGCGTTCTCTTGGCTAACGATGGCCAGTTGGGAGCATTCTGCGTTCCCCAAGCTTACTGCGAAGCGTGGGGATTATGGCAACACATTCATTATGGCCATTAAGGGGGAGACTTTCGTCCAGCAGTGAACCGCTTCACTCGCAAATTGGACACGCCCTGATATCTATAGGAAAATATCCAATCGGGCAGCGCACAAAAAAAAAAATTTCGTCTTGAAGTCTCTGTTCAGTGTTCACGACAACAGTTAAATTGAATGAAGTATGAAATTGAATTGAATTCATTTCGTAAAACTATTAAGATAACTAAAATAAAACGGAATATATAACTTATAGAGGTTAATACTTTTAGGTTATAAGAGTTTAATGTTTTGTTTTTGCCGAAGTTGTGTGAAGATGTAAGTACGCGATAAACATCATAACACAATGATATTTACTTGTGGCATGTGCCAAATGACTCATAGCATCTATTGCGATGCAATGTAGATGCAATTTCGCAAGGGAAATACCCGCGGGCTCGAAAGGAGGAAAACTCGATGCTATTCTACTATTATATCTATTTGATGGAAGTTGTTTCAAGGCTAATAGATAAAACCCCTTGGCACAAACTTACCTTATGAAGTTTCTAGAAAGAATAACTATCGTGTTATTCTAGTTGCTCGTGGCGTAGCTTGTCTAGATGATTCTAAACGATCACCGGATGTTAAGCAACGGACGGTCCGGTCAGTGTTCGGATGGGTGACCGTGAGTGGCATTTATTTCTGAGCGCTACCGTGGATCGGATGAGACGTTAAATTGTTGGTCCCGGTTGTTTGTTCTAGTTTCTATAACAACAACCATCAGCCATGTCAGAGGCCTTCGGGCGGCACATTAACTCTGACACTAGGGTTGGCCACTCAGCCAATACGAACTTACTTACTTTGGTTGGGAGAAGATGTTAATCACATTACTTCGATCCCGGGTACACTAATAAACAAGTAACAAGTAACTTTTTCAAAAAAAAACAACTGACTTCTAATAATATGGGACCACCTCGGGAGTATACCCTTTCAAATAAAAAAGGAATTTTCAAAATCGGTCCACAATGAATGACGAAAAGAAAAAAATAATTTCAAAAAGATTTGAAAACAAAAACATATATACCGTTGAACATAGAACCTCCTCCTTATTTGAAGTCGGTAAAAAATGGTGCCACAGGCTTTTTGAATTAGGAAAACATCGCGACGGAACCTGCTTGTGATCGGAGAGCCTATACGGTGGAATATGCTCGAATTACCCTCCTAGGTTGGGCTTATGCCGCTCCAGTGGAATGTTCAAGGCTGACCAAACAATAGGGTAGATGACTGATGTTTATATCGTTGAAACCAGTAGCTTTGATGAAGAATTTAAGTAAATATAGTATGTTTACTGAATAAATAATTTAAATCGGTTAATAATGTTCTGATATATGAGCGTTTAAAGTTTTTGTTAGAGACAACTCTGTCCCTTTCCCACAAAACAAAAAATTACGTCACGCCTTACTTTTCAGAATAGAATTTATATGGCGTACAGAGAAGGGACGTCACAATTTGCTGTTTCGCCTCTCTGTCTAGCGTGATATTAAAATGCTTATAAGTTGCTTATTTTTGATCAGATTTTCATTTTCTTTTCATTAATCAGCTATATTTATGGGCCACATTTTAATAGGACAATAAAAAAAACAGTCACCTAGCCTATTAAGGGTCCTTCCAGATTGTGGAAGGCAACCGTATAAGATAAGTTGATACGTTTTTTTTTACTATGGAGTGACAAGACTAGCGAGACGTTAGCCTGGTGGTGAACAACACGCTGTAGCACTGTCAGAATGGTGAAATTGCGGACAAATTCCAGGGGCCTTATTTTTGAATCGTACGCAAAGTTGCGCATGCGAGCGGAGCCAACTTTCGAACCATATTGAACCTTATTTGAAACAATATCGTATAATATAATGCCTCTGCGCCGCTGCGCAGGGGCATTATGTATGGGCACTGCGTACGTCACCCTGAGATATATAAGATGTCAAATCTTTTCATGTCCAGTAATTTAATTAAACGATTTAAATTATTTTTTCAATAAACATATTGTATTTACTTAAATTCTTCATCAAAGCTATTGGTTTCAACGATATAAACATCAGTCGCCTACCCTATTCTTAGAAACTTCTCCTCGGTGTGTTCACACCTAATAGAGAGCTGTTTCGATTACTAGTCTAGACAGAGAGATAAGATAATACTTAATCGAAAAACAATAGTATTGATAAGTGCCTCATACCACTACTAGCTATTTCACATTTTATACAAAGTATCAAACAATAATCATGTCGAGGGTTTTTTGGCGGGAACACGAAAAAATCATGTCGTTGCATTCTATTATTTACTTAAACATGTGTTTTTTCGCGAATTAATGATTATTATTCATTGAGTGTTGAATTATATGCACGAGTGTGGGCAAGTACATATAATGTGGTGCACACACAGCGCCATCTAGCCCCATACTAAGCAAAGCTTGTATTATGGAAACCAGATAGCTGATAGAATACTTATATACTAATTGTTTTTTCGTAAATACATACTACACACAAGCTCATAGTAAAGTCGCCACAACTTTACTAGGGCATAACTTGGACTCGACTAAGACAAATGTCGTGTGACTAACTGTGATTTCATGATATATTTTTTTTTTTTAGGCATAAGCCTTTTTTAACTACAACAAACTACAAAGACTACTTAGCCTACTACACAACAAAAAACAAAAGGATTGTATCCAGACCGATGAAAGTCTAGAGACAATCCAAATGCTCAAACCCACTACCAGTCGGCAGCGTACCCAGCATGTTGGCGGTATTGCCACGCTGGATGGCAATGCTTATGCCAAATAAACGCCAGCATTTTGATCACGCGTCGCGTCGACCAGGCGCTCGGATATGTTTTTGAAAAGATAATGAGCTCCCGGTCCCCACGGACCCAATGTCTCAACACCAAACGGCTCAAATATGTAACCTCTGCCGAGGTTAGCATATTTGACATATTTGACTTGATTTTTATGTAAAAACTAGTAAATTCATAAACTTGACACTGGCCGAATGCACAATGTGCGATGCCAATAACTTAGCTAAAAAAAATGTCGAGTCGAAACAATAAAGTGTTTTTTTATAACAGATATTTGGTTATATATTTGTAAAATCCTAGGCATTTAAAAAAACGAGAAACCGATATCTGTATTAACTCCCGTTACTACAAAGTCCTGAATAATGCTTCTGTAATTGTTGTTTTTTTTTAATTTCTATATTTGTAAACATGTATGTTGTTCATACCTAACATGTACATATGTAATGTAATAATTATCTACTTAAAAAAATCATAACTTTAATTATTATTTTTATAATTTTCTGACCACTATTATGGCTTGGTCAAACACACATTTGTCAACAAAAACAGTAAAAACACAAATAAAGCAAAAAAAAAACAAATTTATGTTATAAAAAACACTATATTGTTTCGACTATCACCCGCATCCGGCTTGAGATCGGCTTCTGGGACACCCTGTATACGTACTATATGTATAACTAAAAAGTACCATATCACCATGCTACGGGTCACGATTTTCCTCCTAAAGCTTATTGGAATTTTCCCTCACCGTAGTAACCAACCACAATCGTTACAAAGAACTTTACGTAGGGTCCTATCAATAACCTAATAAGGAATATACGTATGTGTCTAGATTTTTTATAATAATATTATAAGTGGAGGAGAGATTAACTGAATCTAATGCTTACATAAAAAAAAAAAAAATCGGCTGGTAAAGTCCTAAAATATAAGCGTTCGTATTTGGGAGGGAGCCATCTGTCCCTTACTAGCAAAACAATGTTCAAACTCTGTTGTCACATGAAACTAAAATGTTTATAACTTCGTTATTTGTGCACATATTAAAAAAATATTTTCGATGTGTTGTTTTGTTGCAAGTCAGCTCTTTTGTGAGTCAATAAAAAAACCATTCATATTCCCTATTCTGTTCATTCATAGCTAATCAACGACTTGCTTAATTTCAGGAATGCGCGTCCCACCATCTTCGAGCAAGTGATGAGAAGCGGTGTCGCCTGCCTTGTGCCGTGTTGCACAACATACTCTAACCCTAAGGCAGTAAGATCCACAATCGTGCCTAATTACTCACAGGCCCGTAGGAAGAGTCAAATGAACGAAAGACAAACGTCATTGGGGAAATGTTCTTTGAGTGAACGTATGTATAAACGTCATTCTAGATATGTTTACTGACTGAACAATTCTTTAACTATATTGTAGAATTTAGATTTGACGGAGTGAATGAATTGACCAATGGTCGTTGTGAAAATGTTCTCTCAGTGGATGAATGTTTCCAGAATTGTGAATCGTTCATTCAGTGAACGTTTTTTAAAGTGACTGAAAGCCATTTCATCATCATCAGCCCGGAGACGTCCACTACGACAACCTGCCATTTGCATCTACCGGTTGCCCGCGACTTTTACAATGTCGTCGGTCCACCTAGTGGGAGGCCTTCCTACGCTGCGTCTTCCGGTTCGCGGTCGCTACTCAAGAACCTTTCTTCCCCATCGGTTGTCAGTTCATCGAGCGATGTGGCCTGCCCACAGCCACTTCAACTTGCAAACCTTGCGAGCTATGTCGGTAACTTTGGTTCTTTGGCGAATATCCTCGTTCCGGATTCTATCGCGCAAAGTAACTCCGAGCATAGCTCTCTCCATTGCCCGTTGCGTGACTCTGAGTTTCTCCAAAAGGCCAGCAGTTAAAGACCACGTTTCAGTTCCATATGTCATCACTGGCAACACACACTGGTCGTAGACCCTTGTCTTCAGACACTGCGAGATTTTGGACGAGAAGATATTACGCAATTTCCCGAACGCTGCCCATCCGAGTTGGATTCTTCGGGCGACCTCTTTGTCGAAGTTGGACCTACCTAACTGAACAATCTGTCCAAGGTAGTTCTAGTGGTCAACAACTTCGAGATTATCGTTCCCAACGACAACCGGTACGGGCACAACATGGACATTGGACATGATCTTTGTCTTGTCCATGTTCATTTTATGACCAACCTGTTGGGAAACATTACTGAGGTCGCTGATCATAGTATTGAGGTCCTTCAGCGACTCTGCCATGATGACTATATCATCGGCAAAGCGAAGGTGAGTGATGTAGTCGCCATTAATGTTGATGCCGAATCCGTTCCAGTCCAAGAGCTTGAAAACGTCCTCCAATGCGTTCGTGAACAGTTTCGGAGAAATAACGTCTCCCTGTCTCACGCCATGCGATCCTACTCTCAACTCGTCGACATTTCGACATTCGTCATTTAACCGACATTCGTCGACGCTGCTGGCCGTCCTCCGGTGGTGCTGGATTGCAGTTTAACGACATGCCCAGGTCAATGAAAGCCATTTCATAAGGCTGGTTAACTCGTCGTCGATTATTAGTGTAAGACAATTACGTCGAATCTGTACCATTCTTTAAACTTTGCTAATGTAATATGACAGCACTTAAATTATCTGCATCTCTTTTTATATCAATGCGTGAGAAAAAGATGACACCATATTTAGAGCTGTCTATAATTAAAAGAATGGAACGAAAGAATCGACTACACTATCTGACGTATTACATTAGTGATAAGACTCAAATTAGTACCTAGGTCTATTTTTTTCGTTTATAATTTGTTCAATTCATTCACTCTGTAATTTCAGTAAAGCTGTAAGAACATTTCTTAACACTGATGTCCATAGAATTGAAAATGTTGATCATTATTTACCAATAGGTAGAAAAGCTACTAGCCTGTGAAACCTTAAGTATGAAAGTTCAAAATTGTCAAACACGGGTAACATGCCTGTCCCGTTTAGTGAGGGAGCCACTATTGTATATCCTGACTGAATATATTTGATACTGCTCGTGGGAAATTTTAGTTTCCTGATTTCACCACTCTTACTGATGAGTTAGGTCTCTGTACATAGTTGTTAGAGTGTATATTTTATATATTAGTCGTCGAACAGTATTCCTTTTGCGGATATGAGATGATAGTTTAAAGCACTTAATTTAAACCCCACCCCAGTATTGGTTGCCTTTGTATATAGACATAGTTTTTACCACCTCTGCACCTGCACCAGACTGGCCCGATATAGGATAATATACCCTAAAGACATTTTATTTAATGTGAAGATGACCTTAGTTTTTAGTATATTTTCACGAATATGTAAGATACATTTCACATACTTTCTACGATCTGTCTCTTTCTTTCGTCTCCCTTTCGTCTCCATTGTTTTACACCAGGAGTTCAGTATACGAAACGCTTTCAATCTCACCATGAAATCAATATCATTAAGCATGCTTGTTAAATGTAGCAAAAAAAAACTTATTCCCCTTCTCCAAATCTTACAGCGTGTGTTCTATCAATTAAATGAGATATTTTCCAAACATAAAAATAAATTGTTCTCATCTACTCGATAGATGGCGCTGACTATACTCGCCAGTCGAAGACAGCATACAATTTTTGATCTGTGGCACATAAAATAAAAAACTTGACAATGACAGACAAGTCTGGTCAGCGCAAGGTCAGCGCCATCTACAGTATGCTTCTATTTTTTTAAGTGTACCAGATAATTCCCCTTTTTATATTAGCGTCTATTCTTTACCACAATTAATGCTAGACGGAATAGTGAATTAGTAGATTACTCACCTAGGGAGTAAAAATAAAGAATGTGTGAGATCTCGTGATATATTGTCTCCCGAGACGAAGCCGAGAGTGACAAACATGAGATCTGAGGCTTCTTTACTTGCTCCCGTGGTGTGTAAACGATTTTACGTGCCGCTGCGGGGAGGAAGTGGTTCCTTTCGCCCCGCAGTTTAGCCCCGCAGGCACGTAAAACAAATTTATGTAGATGCAAAGCAATGCAGCCATTTTCGCCGTAGGATATCACTAATTGACAAAAAATATGTCATCAGACAATAAACAGAGAAGAGGAAAATAATGTTAATAATATTCAGTTATGTATTTGAGATTCAGCTTGTTTTTAATTGTGGAGAGTATCAGCGGATCACATTGTTGCGGTATCAACTGTTCTCACTTTGCGCTCGATAAGTCGACACGGCTTGTCTTGGGCCTTAAATTATACAGTATATATAGGTGTTTTAACGAAACCTTAAGGCGAGGCATTTTGAAGCGAGCGCGACCGCTGGACAACGTTAAAATTTTGAGAGAAATTTGAATTTAATAGATATAGGAGTTCAGTTGAAAACTAAAATTTTGCATGTTCTCTCTAGTACTTAAAGATAAATATTATATATATATAAAATATATACAAAGTTAGAAATTTGATTTTAAAATTATTCGTTTTAGACTTTTATTTTAGCCTGTTTTCAGGATTTTATATGATCAAGTAAAGCACATCCTATCGTGTAACAAATTAGCACAGTCTTTAAGTTTGTTGTATAATTTTTGTGACGCCGTTATTTAATAGGAAATTACGTAAATCATTTGGTCTAGCAAAAACTACGTACCCGCCATATTTTTGGTCCGCTAAATGTGACCCTACCTGATACAGCTTTAGACTAGTGATCGATCGCATAAAAAAATGTGCTTGAAACGTGAAATACTCGATCTTTTCGCGATAGAAAGTGGTCTCGGAAAGTTTTCCACTCGCAACCAACATTGTCTCCGTCATTGACTGATATGGTGAGAGTAGTTTACGAATCAAATCTGCAGCGCGAGTACCGTTCTTGACGATCGTTATATTTGACATATAAATCGTATATTTGACATTTAAATAGGTAAGATTCTATAAAAATTTGTAAATTCTCAATTTCGTCTAAATAATTCTGCTATACCGACACGTCAAATTTTGCGACATAAAACGGTACTCGCACTGCTGATTCGATTGGGTTTAGAATAGGGCTCCGGGGGGTGATCCGCATGAGCAATCAGATCACGATCTACTGGTAGGCTCACTATTTTATAATCATCGTTTATTGAGCACCATTTATTGACTTTTAGAAGCAGTAAACTAATAGTACATTACTCACCTAGGGAGCAAAAGTAAAGAATTTCTCAGACCTCATGTGTATTGTCTCCAGAGGCGAAGCGAGGCGAGGGTGACAAACATGAGACCTGAGGCTTTTTACTTGCTCCCGTGTACTCCCGTGGTGTGTACACAATTTTACGTGTCGCTGCGGGGAGGAAGTGGTTCCTTTCGCTGCGCGTCGTAGCCACAATGGCCCCGCAGGCCCGTAAATTCACTTTTAGGCACTTAGACCCATATTTGGCACTAAAAGTATCGATAGATAACTTTGAACGCACGGGCCAGTCTTCACGTTGTCAACGCTGTTTTTACGCGTTGACCGCGAAATCTTTGCAATCACTACGAATATTGTTTTTCTGTATGGCTTAGCTTTTCTGTCGCTTTACCTACTTACGCCTCGGCCACGAGCCACAACCCTAGGCGCGTAGGGCGGCGCCTGGAGCGTGTCGCGACCGCGTGGGACGTGTTTTTTAATTATTATTTATTTCTTTTCGGGCCCTTCGCGCTCGCCGGTCGTGCTGGGAGCTATACTCGTATTCATAATCAAACGGACTAAACTGACAGATTGAAATGTCACTTTTCAAAATAATGCTGCCTTCTAAAAAACCGTAGTGATGGATATTGTTAAGTTTATATCGTTCAAAAGAATTATTGAATAATTATTAAGTGCCTTTGAACATTTAAAGTGCTGCCAGTGGAAGTGCAGGTAGAAAAGGGAAAACATATTGTGTTAATAAGTTGTTCTGTAAATTGTTACACGGAAATGCAACATTATTTTCATGATTTATAACCTTGGAAAGATTGACATCACACAAAAGTAAGGAATTTTACCTTTTACAAAGACTCATATAAATATATCGAAGTAGTTCATAAGTATGAAATTATTAAGTTTGTGAGCACAACTTCATAAGTTAATAAAAAGATTAAGTTTCTTAACATATGTTAATAAACTTAATATTTTTATCCCAGCACTATTTAAATTTTGCCAAAAAGTAGCAACACTTGAAATGTCAGTTTAGTCCATTTAATTAAGATTTCGAGTATAGTACTTTTGTTTCCCAAGCAAACCTCCCGCTAACCGGTCGCGCGTGACCTCTCGCGCCGCCTGCCTCTCCGCATGTTGCCCAGCAGCAGCTCGTGACCCGCTCTGAATAATTTCTTACAGTTTATTTTCACTGGGGTCACAAACACAAGACGCAGGTCGCGCGGGTGGTGAGGTGGTGGTCAATGGGTTAGATAGAGAGAAACCAGTTTCTGAGTAAAACTTGGGTGTGGTTGTTTGTTCTTATAGTTTCGAAACGCCATCCTGTCTTTGTGAAATGTCGACCGCACCTATTCTGGACAAGTGAGATATATGAAATGTGCCGTCCACGCCACGGTTTCGTCGCAAGCGCGTCAAGTGTGGCATTTCTTCGTAATTTCTTATGCTTGTCTTCATCTTAGTTGTTACCCCGTATTTAAATAGTATACCAAGAACAGAAACGATCAATAATTACGTAATACGTATTCAATAAAAAAACGTACTACGAAATTATGGATTGTTTCTGTATCATATGTCCATTTCTTACGATCAATGCGCTGGAATGTTAAATTTTTTATTGACATAAAATTTCTGAGGTTTGTTCTAAAATTGCGGTTGCCATTTTTTCTCTTTGTACACCTTAAAATATTTCGACTGCTTCTGTACATTGGTGCAGAAACTGCCAATAATTTATGTAGCTTGTGAAGTTGCTCGAATTTTAAATTGTAAAGTTTCTAAAAATTCGTCTCAATGTTCACCGTCTCTTAGGACTATATTTCACTGACAGTGGTTTATCTGCCAAATTGTATACTATCTTCGATAATTTTATGTCATAAATATCGTTAACTCGTTAAATACTCTCAAAGATAATAGTTTAGCTATTACAGAATTCGCCACAAAGTCTCGCCACGAGCTGACGTAGCTGTCAAAAATGCTATAGTTTTACTTCTAACTGTAAACTGTTCCGTCTGTTGTGTAACTTTTCTGTAATATTTAATTCCTATAAAATTCTATTTCTTCTGTAATATTTGTGTAGTACTTTTCTTTCGCTCGCACCGGAAGACCTGCTTAACATACCAACGAATCATTAAAAAAAATGTAAAAAAATAAACAAATTGTACCTCATACGTTATGAAAATTATTGATGTAAATAATATATCTTAACATAATCCTGTAACTTCGTGTAAAAAGTAATTTTATACAGAAGAGTACCTAGGTTAATTTTAGTTTGTCATTAAGATTGTTCTACTATTTTATTGTTAGTCATAGTTTTAACGTTTACATTAACTTCGTTTTTATCGCAGAATGTTCAATTCGCAAAATGCCGAGTTTTTTTAAAAGTCAGTTCGTTTTATGGCACTAGGTATTTGTTTTTTTGACAAATTGAACACATATTCGACCGCATCGACGGCGTCGCTTATCAACAAGCGTGTTGGAGGTCAAACGCGGATTTATTTGCGCTTAAAAAAAGGCTCAGTCAAAGGCAAATCCACGGCATGTCTAATTTGCAGAATGTCCAACATCAAACGAACCATGTTTTACTTAATGTGAATGTTGAAACGTTCTGCGAATTTAACATTCAATTGGACATTCCGCGAATTAGCCGCTTGGTGACAAATGGATATTTTGCGATTTGGACATTATGCGAATAATCGATTAACTCGTGTGATGAATATAAACTTGTTCTGTTGCTCCGCTGATTGGCCAAGAATCGCGGCGGCGAACAAGAAGCGTGGGAATTTCAACTTTAAATCGTGCACCGTACAGCAGAACCTCCTTTGTGGAATGATAGTGCCGCACGGCCATTTTGTGATTCTGATTCTGCGCCGTGATATTCTGCTTTACGGTACATGAAATAAGGTTTATTTTTCAGTGTTTGTTTGTTTTACCTCAACATTCTTGGCTATTTAGCGTCGCGTCTTAGAATACTTATTTTTTATGAATAGAGTGTTTGAGTTTGCATGATTGAAGTGATTTATTGTTGTTTTGTAATTATTGTTTTGTATTTTCAAGATTGTATGGTTTTATTATCGCAATCATGTTAACACAAATGCTTAAAGGCTGTATCGATTTTGATGTCGTTTGTGGGTAAATATAGCAACATATAGACCAAAAAAGAGCGTGTATTACCAAGTCATAAATTATTTTGTCAACAGAGTCTGGTATTAAATTTTTACGATAGATATTGGTTCTTTTATTTTGTATCGCAGGGCTAATTTTGATATCAACAATGGATCACAATGGTAGATTGTTTTACACCTACATCACGAGCATTGCTTAGTATGGGGCTAGATGGCGCTGTGTGTAAAATGTCCCCCGTGTTTTTTTTAAATCACCGGATAAGGGTTGGCAACTGCCTCGGGCCTCCACAAGAGAGGAATAAAATAAATTGTACTTCTCAAAAAAAAAGGTTTGGTAAATCCAAATATGCTTGAGAGGCTTGAGCACTCATTTTATATTAAAAATACATTCATTTGAATAAATAGTTATATTGTATAAACATTTAATTTAATCGTTTTGAAAAATAATTAGGGGGGTTAATATTGTTGTCCCAGGGTCTCCACAACTATAAATCCGGCCTGTATTTACGACCTTTTATATTCATATAAAGAGGTCTTCGTTCAGTAGTAGACGTCTTCTGGCTGATTATCTGATGTGTAGCGTGATGGGATATGGGAAGAATCCGCGCCCGGACCAATGAACTCTTTGGAGGTTATGTACGGTTTTTTTTAAATATGACATAGGCTTGCGTTTGCGTTTGCCATCTCGTCTGATGATAATCGAAGATACAGTCTACGATGGAGCACGCTTGCCGAGAAGAAACCGATTCACTCGCGACTTGAAGAGATTATAATTATCGGGAAACAGCCACTCGGGCAGCGCATTCCACTGTTTAGCAGTTGGAATAAAGAAAATGGAATCAAACCGTTTCGTACGAGTTTTTGGTATATCAACCATAAAACGGTGTCGCTTTTTCGAGGTCCTGGCCGTCCGATAGAAGAATGGGCAGGGGGGAATAAGATCATGCAAATCCGAAGCACACTCTCCGAAATTTATTCGATAAAATACCGATAGGCTACTGGCTTTCATACTGGCTTTGGCAAGGTGGAAGTGGAAGGTGGTTTCTGAGTAATGATCTTTAAAACATAGGTGCAAGATCGCTAAATTTAAGAATCAAATTAGCAAAACACTGAAAGATAATAGTATAAAATGGCCGTCTAATCTAAAAAGAGCAGATAGTATTGTTTTACGTTTTGCTAGCTTCAATTATTCTCCTATTCATCACCAGCCTGAGCCCATAGAGGGATAGGGTTAGTTCTAATCAGTTAGCATTTTCAGGGCATATTCTGAACCTTTGATACATTATATGACATATAATTTATCAAAACAAACAACTTTTACTACCTATGGGCACAGAATAAATAATAGTACTACGTACAAAAATAAATAAGGACTCTATCTACTAGGCAATAAAGTAGCAATTCAACTCGCACAGCGCTGGATACCGCTCGTTATATTCACCTAGATATGCTCTCTTTATATCACGTATGCCTAGTTACGTGCGGGCGGCCACTGACTTCTGCCTTGCATTATCCTCCCGGACGGAGCGCCGGCCGAACATGCCTGAACTGCGGATAGACGCCCCCCTGCTATGGGGCCAACATTGAAATCGTCAAAAATCTAAACATCTGTTCTTACATACATCTTTGCATTCTGTTCCATACATTTTGCTCAAGGTCGATGAACTTTTTGTATGGAACAGCTGATAGTTTTTCCGCGATTTCTATGTTGCCCTCATAGTAAAATTTGTTTGATTTGATGTACAGAATATGCCCTTAAAAGGATGCTAACTGATTAGAACTAACCCTGTATATAAATATATATATACAGTGTATACATAAGATCTTCTGCCCAAAGGGTAGAAACTATCCCTACCGGGAGGAATGCCTAGGTAGGGATAGGTGTACCAGGCCAAAAAATATATGCTTTTGCCTATATACCTACGTATCACAGTATTTTATATCCTAATATATTACCTTGTAGGATCTAGTATATTACTATACTCTTTGCTTTTGCCATGTTCTAGGTAGTATTTACTTTATGTGTTCTACTGACATTGTCACATCTTGTCACTTTTGTGATGATATTTTATTGATATGTTTTTTAATTATTCGTTTTCTTTTCATATTTACTTTTGTATAATTTTACTTTGCTTTTTATAGCAATGTCGAAATCGACACCCTTATCGCAGTCGTGGTCGTCTAGTACGCACCATTCGAGCTCCCATCATTCCGGGAGCGCCGGGAGGAGCCACTCGCACGCCGGGGGCACGCGGCTTTCTGCGGTCCTCAAGTCGGGGATTCTGGCCAAGCGGGGCAAGATTCTCGACCTGGCGGCTAATAACGGCATTCAATCCAGGCCTTTGTTGGTAACAAGCTTGATGTTTTATTAATACAGTATTACATCCCTACTCTGTGTCTCAGAAAGAAGAGACGGTGCCAAAGTATTTACGCAAGTTGTGTCCCATACTAGGGACCGTCCCAACTTCCATTCGTTTCTTCTTGGCAAGCGTGCTCTATCACAGATATTATCTCATCTTCGGTTAATATTATAGGCGTGTCGGCGGACAAATGCAAGCCCAATAACCAATCAAAAAAACGGAATGGATATAGCTTGCCGTTACTTGCCCCTGCCACGCTACAAATCCTATAGATACTATTCCCTCAACCTTTTCTTTCGTCGTGACATACGGTGCCGAAACGTGGCACTCAAGGTGAAGCTGGTCCACAAGTTCGAAGCGAGCTCGGACTTTCCCTGCGGGACAAAATTCGTAACGACGTGATCCGACATAGCTCAAAGAATTAGTAAGCTGAAGTGGCAGTGGGCCGGCCATGTTTCCCGATGAACCGATAACTGAGGTACGAACGTTGGAGTAGACGAGCTCTAAGAGTTTAGAGACCGCGTTTAGGTAGACGTAGTGTAGGACACCCTGTAGCTAGGTGGAGTGACGACCTGCGTAAAGTGGCGGGCAAAAACTGGATGAAAAGAGCTGCCGACCGAGCTTAGTGGCGTACATTGGGAGAGGCCTATGTCCAGCAGTGAACAATGAAGGGCTGATGTTGATGATGATGATGAACCTTTGCTATACCCACAATGATCTACCAAATCTTTCTAGGAAATCGACTCAGAGGAACAGAAGATGCTGGAACTATTTAAGTTAGTATTACCCTGTATTGCTACATATTTGTATCATAAATTGATGTTACTGTTGTTTTGTTTTAATACTTTAAATGTATGCTAGTAAACTTATTTGTATTTACAGCTTGGAATATTTCTTTGCGTCTTTATTAACTACAATTTTGGAGGATGCTGCAACTGAACTAAAGATTTTACGTAAGACTTTGTAAATATAAACATAAATAGTTATAAATTACGCTGACCTATCCAATGAACGCACCCGTAAGCCGCGAAACGCGGGTGTTAGACACATTCACATTGTTGCCTTTGTCTTTCTGTGCTCACTACACAGAAAGTTAAAGGCAACCACCCAGTCAGATCGCGTTCGGACGTTTCAGCGCAATCCACGACTTATTGACCGACAGTATGAGGTAAATAGCCACATATACTTATCATATAATTCACCAACCCGCAACTGGGCCAGCGGCAGCGTGGTGAATATGGCCCATTCGCCCTTCGAGGGTAGGGCTAAGTCCGGCAGTTGGGGGCGGTGTTATCGTTGGCGGCTTTTCTTAGTAATCAAGAACCTAAGTACTTAGTAAGTACCTACATGGACAACTTTCATAAAGTTGTAGTGTTAAAGTATTCAATTTTGACACCAGCCGCAGACAGATAAAAGAAAAGGTCTAACAGTATCAAGGGTACTCCACGATGCTCTACCATCTGCATTGTTCCCCCCTTCCCCGCAAATTTTTTTTTGGACTCTCGGGCCCCCATGTGTAAGCTATACTTAGCTGTGCCCGCGATGTGACCCTTTTACAGTCTTTTCTTTTCTTTCGTAATTCGGCGGGAAGAGTAAAGATAAACGATGGAATAATCACTTATTCCGACACACCGATTTTATTTATAAGTGGGCTTAATCTCAAATCCTTGGCACACCCAGGCGGATGCAACAACATGCTTAATATCAAAAAGACCAAGTCTGACATGAAGCTGCTCCGAGCTGCCAAGTTTGGCGTCGAATACCTGGAGGTCACCGACGAGCTAGAAGGTATAGACAGCAAACACCTCGGGAAGGAAGAACACAAGTTGAAAAAATTCGCTGCTGATGAGTGAGTCGATTAAATTATTATCCCTACTCTACCTATAAATATAATTAGGCTATTCGGTGAAAGAAAACATTGGAGGAAACTTGTCTACGGCCGGAGACCTTCAATGGCGTACATGAATCTCCTACGAGGGTATAGGCCTAGTCAAGCAATGAACTATTAACAGTGGTTTGGCCTTTTATTCGTTTCCGGCTTATCGTCGACTAGTGGGACAATGTGATGAAGAGTTAAGGAAACACTCAGTGGAAATAACGATAACAGCAGATATATTTCTTCTTGTAAAACAATGTACCTACCTCCTACACAAGCAAGCAGAGATACAATATAATAAGTGTGCTTTCAACGAAGGTTACAATATAAGAGAGCGAGTGAAAGTAAATTTTCGATTGACGAAACAACGATACTTGAACCGATTTGCATAGACTGATTTACATTGCGTTTATAAACCTTTAATCGTTCAATCTAACACTGTATATTGTGTAGGTATGCTAATTCCTCTTAAGCCTAGTTTGTTTTTTATTTCCAGGCAGTTCTTCCAGGACTCTACGTGACGTACGTGGACCTCGCCCTGAACAACAGTTTCGAAGGGCTGGCGCAGCAGATAGCTGTGCTCTACGATCGGGACGCGCATCTCGTGCAGTTGACCGCCGAGGAGGCTTCCAATAGACTGTTAGTACCTATATACCTTGTGATACCTTTTGGACCTGGGTTTTCTGCCGCTAAGCCGCCTGCCAAGCGTATTAGAGATTATGGCAAACCCAGTGTTCGCTAGGATTTTTATATTATTTAACTCATAAACGGTGGCGAGTTTTCATTAGTTTAGCTTTTCGTTACACAGATTTGAGCCCGTTTATAAAGTGTCTAAATGTTTGTAACTCCAGTACTCGCCACGAGCTGGCGCGGCAGTTGCGTCAGCAGCGGAACAACATGCTCGTCGCCAACTACGACGTGGACGTCGTCATCGACCGTTTAAAGGCACAAGTCGAGGTAAATTCCTTCACATTTTGTTTTATTCCATAGACTGGCGAAGTTCGCCTGGTTGATTCGCCTGACCATAACAGTAGCAGTGCTAGAATTGGGAACTTGCGAACAAAATCCTACCCTCATCACCCTGAGATAGATGTTAAATCTCTTCATACCCAGTAATTATAAGGATCTAAGAATTCTGACGCTACCTGGTATTTTAATTTACCAAGTAGCAATGTACGCCAGGATCAATCTGGACGCATACGCGGAGCGTGGCTCCAAGCACCACTGCCCCACCCGCGATAGGTGCAAACTGTTGACCATCCTACATTATTTGGAGAAATCGTCTAAGTTGACGCACGTCATGGGTCCCACGGTCTATAATAATCTGCCGAAGGGCATCACTGCAGCTCTCAGTCTGCACTCGTTTAAAATCAAATTGAAAAAATGGCTTGTCGAGCAATCTTTTTATACATTTGACGAATTTTATAAATTTGACATATAATTTATATATAAGTTTTTATTACAATTGCGGATTTTGATATGTTTATTTTTTGTGTATAACCTAATAGTATTGTATTATACTTTGACTTTTTATTTGAACATATTAAAAAAAAATATTGAAATCAAGATGTACAATTTAATATATCTTTTTTTTCTGTGTAATTACATAAATTGTAATTAATTTGAAAAATACGCTTGACTTGTAAAATACACTTTATCAATAAATATGAATATGAATAATTTATTTTGGTAACATTGCCCTTCAAACCGGAACACAGTAATGCTTGCACACTTCTGCTTGGCGGTTGAATAACTGGCAAAGGTGTGGTACTTCCCCAGGCGGACTCTGCAGTAGAGTCCTATCACTACTAAAATATACTTTATATTTAAAAAAAGATCCAGATGATCAAGGTGTTACTAGATAAATTAATTGGCAGAATGACAAACCTCTTAATTAGTCAAACCTTTTAATTTATCTGGTAACATTATTGCCCTTCAAACCGAAACTCAGTATTCAAGAGTTAGCCTATCGTTATTCTGGTTTTAACCGTTGCCCGGAGCTTAAATTAAGGACTAATGATCTTGAAATGAATGAAATCTTGAAGAGATGGCTCTCATCTGTTTCAGGATGCGAGTTTAAACGCGGAGTTCCGCAGCCGGTACGTGAACAGCTGGCAGCGGGCTCGCGCCGAGCAGCACGAGGTCGCGATCAAGGACGCGGAGGCCAAGCCGCTGGACAGCGTGCTGTGGAACAAGCAGCGCCTCAACAGCGAACAGAGGATCCACTCCGAAGTCATGCTCATCATTCGGATAAGTATCAATGTTAGTATAAGAATACACGGTAAGAAAAAGTCTTCAAAGATATATTTTTATCGTTCCTGGCAACACTGCTAAAGTATTAGTATTCATCATCAGCTACAAAACGTCCACTGCTGCACGAAGGCCTTCCCCTGGGTTTGCCATAATCCCTATTCCCCACGCTTGACAGGCGGCTTGGGGATCACCACAGGGATCACAGAAAATAAATAAATCACAGAATGCTCACCACCGTTAACCGAGAGGACGCTGCTGTACTGCTCGTCCATGAGCGTATATAAGCTGTAAAATGTCCTCTCCAGAATGGTCTAGTGCCCACTCCAGTATGTTGGATTACCGATTCGATAATTCTAGACTGGACACTTAACTAACTTGACTCGGCTTCATCGACCATCGTATGTCAAGGCCCAGGCCTAGAAAAACGCTCTAGATACGCCAATGGCTCGTCCTGTTTTTAGGAATCCAGGATGCAGTTTAAGGACATGCTTAATTATTAACCATTTAACTAATGATTAAGGATCGACAAGTTGACGGCTCGAACTCATCGGTGGGCTCGGCTGAAAAGCATGCTCTCTTCATCAAACAAACTGTGAGAAAGGGAGAAAGAAAGATAAATGAGCGCGCAATTTTTTTTTTGTCGACCTTTAGTTGCAGTAATGTGGTTGCATAAACTCTGAGTTAATTTATTCCAACTTAAGTTATTTGAAATGTTTATGGACTAAACTATGCCGCTTGATAAATTATTTTAGAGTTTTCGTATTCCTTTTGTTATTTATTTACGTCCGATGTGGCGTTAAAATTGAGTTAAAATACAAGATGTTTCCTGGCTCATAACTTTCATGTTTATTAACTTTTTACTTTTGTAATAATATAAAATCCTAGATAATGAAGAGATTAATCGATATAATACTTAGTCTTGGACCTACAAAATTACATAGTGGAGTAGTAATACTACCGCGTTAAAATGGAGAAGTGACCAACTTGTCTACTCTTAAGAGCATATCTCAAAACGTGGGCTTTTTATATTTTTTTCGCTCTAGGAAGCGATGGACAAAGTGGAGGCAGCTATGGCTAAGTACGACAGCCACATGGAGGACATAGACCTGCAGATACAGATCATGAAGAACAAATACCAGGACCAAGTCGACATCAGGAGGGAGTTGCAGGCAAAGGTAACATTAACCTTAATCTCATTGATATAATGCTGTTTATCCAACTTCCATAAGCAAGGCATGTAAGTTTTATAGGCTGGGTGACCAACCCTAAATATGCCGTCTGAATGCCACTGATATTGTTTTGACGGCTGGTGTTAAAGAAAATATAACCTAGTTCCTAAGCGTGTAAGTAGATATGTCGCAGGGAAATGAGGATACCAGGCATTTCGTGAAATCTCTAGGGATACCGCACGATATCTCGATAAATGTCGAATATTATTCTCTATTACGTGTTCTTACTAAACAAATGTACCTAGTGAACAAAAAACTAACATATTTCCAGTGATTCGTCATTTCACTAAACGACATCTAGCGAAATGGGAAAAGCATTGACCGTTATAATAATAAAACGCGCTTTACCAACTTGTATGTTACGGTTAGTGTATTATATTGAGAACTATTCATAATTACCGATTTTTATCAATACAAACCAAACAAGGTAAGTAAGTAAGTTCGTATAGGCTGAGTGGCCAGCCCTAGTGTCAGAGTTAATGTGCCGCCCGAAGGCCTCTGACAAAACAAGGTTAAAATGATTATTTTATCGCTTTGTCCGCGTTTTATTATTAAATCCTCATAACCACGGTAAGAGTAATAAATTAGTCCTTATTGATACATGTGCGGGAGCGATGGACAGGTTAGGTAGCGCGCGCGGTATTTCCTTGCGTTTCCAAGAAATAGGCTCATCATTATGATTATCATGAAACGATACAAAAATGTTTGCAATAAGTCGTTTTCGTTTACGGCCGGGGCGCTGAGGTGCTGTCCCAGTTTACCTACATAACAGATAACTACAGCTTAATGAAGTTTAAAGTCCCTAGCTACAACATAACTTTTGCAAGTTCTATGCAAGAGCTTCAGGATTCTAAGGTAACATGAGTACGTTACCCATTTACAGATTAATAACCACGAACAGGCCTGTCAAGAATGGCTAGCGTTCAAGAAAGCTCGCGAGGATGCGCGCCTGTATCACGAGAAGATGACCCACGCAGCTATAGTGGCGCAAGCCTGGTGGCGCGGCATGATGGTACGGCTTCAGCTCGGCCCCTACAGCCCGCCCAAAAAATCCTGGAGACTGAAGAAGAAGTAAAAGTCATCGTGGAAAAAGCTACACGAGAGCAAGGACTCGATTCATCTAATGTTGGTACAATGTCAATGCCATTCGTGTATTATTGCATACCTATCTCATGTAAAGATACCTTAATATGTAAACAAGATTGTAATAGGAGAATTAAAAGGAAAAAAATATTTAAGAATCCCCTGGGGGATCGTGGTGGAACAGCGAGTGTTTTTCGATCCTCTGGGGGATCAAAATGAGGGATTCAAGTGGAACGCGCAAATTTTTCAAGCTTTTATTTAACTTGCAATGTTTTAGTTTAATTAATTTTGAAGCTGTAGCTGTAGTGTGAAGCCCGAATAGGCTGAAATTTGGTATTCATGCATAAACCTGATGACAGTGCAATATTATGGTGAGCTGGACCTGACGCTGCTGCCAGGGCCACCTGCAGATAAAAGCAAGTGTTTTTTATTTATTTATTTCTAATCTATTCTACTTCTCCTATCTAACCAAAATACTCCTGGAAATAACAGGACTAATGACACTCGCCATTGAATGTATTTAAAGTGTGCGCTAATAGCAGAGAATGCTCTGCACCCCTATTCACAACTCCGTCGCAAAGGTTTCCGTCCGGATCCACACTATCCGTCGCACTCATCTACATTTAGGATGATAAAGACGGAGGCTGCGAAATTTGAATCGGAATTTTCCGACGCCATTCTAAATTGAGGTGCTAGAGTTTCTTGTTACCAAAGATAATAATTAATAAGTAGCTGTTATTTTTACCTAAAAATCTGTGTGCTTACTGGCTGCAATGCTTATGAATTGTATTTCTTATCATCAGAAGATTGTCTTGCTCGTCTCTTAGTAGTTACCATTAGCCCGATCCCACCTAGGAAGGAAAAGTGTTGTTTTTTTTTCACTTTTCCTGCTAAGGGTGTGTAAGTGGAATTAACTATTCCACATGTCCCACCCAGCTGTCATGCGAAGAAAGGGTGAGTTTTCGCGAGACTTAGCTTTCAAAAGTTGGTCTTTTTTGTATGCATAATCTTTATGGTGTCATGACAAAACAATGCCAATAAAAATTAAGCTACTTGGGTATTTACTTTGATTTTTATAATTACGATTTTTATGGGCGCTGTTGCGTCGATCATGTTTTTAGATGTTCTTAGTATACTTTATTAAAGTTATATTTACTGTTTTTAATTTGTGATATATTTACATATATTAAAAGAATATAATATATCGTTTATAATTTGAGCCTTTATTTTTGAAAATAAGTTAATATTTCGGCCGATCTAGTTTAGCATACGGTACGGTACGGTATATCCTGTTCCTACACCTAGCATGGAAGCTATCGATATACTCTTATATAGGCTATCCCAGAAGTCGATGTCAAGCCGGAAGCGGGTGATAGTCATAATAGATATCAGAAACTTGGCCTATTCCGCTACCGGTTTCACGTCCACTTCTGGGACAGTACTTACAATCGTCAATGATCTACCTTCGGATTTCAATGTTAGGATTCGTGATTAACCTTGCCACACCGTGGCGTAGACAAGTCCTAAGGCAGTCACAGTAAGTACAGTCTTCCTTTCTTCTGAAGAGAGAAATGTAGAGGTAGAGATTTCGCGCTTTTCTGTGCTAATGTTTACATTAACAAATTACATACGTAGCGTAGGTACCAGTTAGGTATTTTTCGATGGTATGTACAGTGATTTTAAATTATGAATGCGACCAAATTTTCTTAAGTATTATAGGCGATAAGTACTGTGTAGATAATTATGGGAGAAACGCATGAGGGGTTTTGCCCCTCATGCGTCTCTCCTGCAGCGGTCGTTATTTACTAAAGTATCCTCATGCGTCTCTCCTGCAGCAGTCCTTCTTTTCTAAAGTATCCTCGTTCGTCTCTCTTGCAGCAGTCCTTCTTTTCTAAAGTATCCTCATGCGTCTCTCCTGCAGCAGTCCTTCTTTTCTAAAGTATCCTCATGCGTCTCTCCTGCAGCAGTCCTTCTTTTCTAAAGTATCCTCATGCGTCTCTCCTGCAGCAGTCCTTCTTTTCTAAAGTATCCTCATGCGTCTCTCCTGCAGCAGTCCTTCTTTTCTAAAGTATCCTCATACGTCTCTCCTGCAGCAGTCCTTCTTTTCTAAAGTATCCTCATGCGTCTCTCCTGCAGCAGTCCTTCTTTTCTAAAGTATCCTCATGCGTCTCTCCTGCAGCAGTCCTTCTTTTCTAAAGTATTTTCTGTGATGCGTGCTAGGACAAAGTATGATACATCTCCTTGGATGCGTGATAAGTAGTACACGTACGTGGGACGAAAGCGTATATACCTAAAGCACGGGATATAATAGATTAATAAGCTTGCATGCCTGAGCCAATCCACATGACTATAAAAAAGCAGACGATTAATGCTGAAAAAAAATCCCGTGTCAAGAAATCCAGCTTTATAGCTCAGATAGAGCAGATGTAGTAGTTATTATAAGTAGTTTTTTTTTATTTTATTCAAAATAGAAATAAAGCTGAACTCCCAGTAGTAGTAGTTAGTAGTCAGTAGTTAGTTGTATTTATCTATAGTTAGTATCGTGCGCTGCCTTGGAGTAGGTATATCTTTGATTATATAATAAAGAGGTAGGTATAGGTATGTTAGGAGCCTTGGGCCAACCACATCATGGTATACCTACCTAATGGAGTCTTTGATTATATAAGAGAGAGAGCTAGATCCTCCAAGAATGGAGTAGTTACAACCTTTGTACAAAACCTTCTAATATAGCTCTATACAACACTTAAACCTTACTTAAACAAAAAAGCATCGCTACTTGAAACAAAAACAATATTATGTTGCCATGACTGTCATTATTGTCATTGTTTTAAGATGGATTTAAGTTGTGTAAAACACCTTTAATATAATTGTTATTTTTAAGCGTTGAAGCAATATTTTAACAAGACATAAGTAAGGCCAAGTATAATATACTACCTACAATTATCGGCGTACTTATTTATTTATATAATACATAAAAATATCATATTTCGTCTAAGTATATTCACGCCAGTAGCTAGTTGAGCTAATCTGCTGAAATGCCGAGTGTGCTACACGTATCGGAGGGTGTATGGGGCCGTGCTACGGTTTACAAGGACACAGCAAGTAAGAAAGACCCAACTCAAGTTAAAGATGACCGTGGTTTAGAGGAATCAAAAGTCGATGTTAAACAGGAATCTCAGGAAACTGTAAAAGTGGTGTCTCAAGTAACTGTTAAACAGACATCACAAGAAAACACTGCTAAAGAGGTAAGCTAATAGTAACTTTTGCCTTTTATCAAACTTTAATGGGCTTTTTTATGTAAGTACTTACTATGCCGAATAACAAGTACTTACACCTACTTTCCTAGGTGGACCGACGACATTGTAAAAGTCGCGGGCAATTGGTGGATGCAAATGGCGGGTTGTCGTACAGTGTGGCGGTCTAAGGGGGAGGCCTTCGTTCAGCAGTGGACGTCTCCGGGTTGATGATGATGACACCTACTTAAAAAAAATTACCGACGTCAATTTATATTATCTGGATGACATCTTTTTTCCAGTTATTAACTACTGAACCGATTTCGATAAAATGTATAATATGGGACCACCCCTGAAGAGATCACCTAACAAAAAAAATGAATCATTAAAATCAAGTAATCGTGAAACAAAATACAAAAAAAACAGTCGATTAGATAACCTCCTTTTTTGAATTCGGTTGCAAAGGGACGCACGTACCATGCTGCAAAGGTGTGTCCCTTTTTATTCGACAAACATAGGACATGTGAAGCCCAGCATTACGGAGTATGGGTAAAATTTATTTTGTACACCTACATCTCCATGTCGTTACATGCGGGGATGTCTGGTAGAAAAAGCTTTAGAGCATTTAGTCCTCCTGTTCTACATCTAGGTATGGTGTGCAATAAAGAATTATTAATATTTTTTTAAATTAGGGAGTTTTCGAGCATAATTTATTATCCTATTGGGATAATATATTTTTTTGTAGTGGTAGGACTCTATTGCAGAGTCCGCCTGGGGAAGTACCACACCTTTGCCAGTTATTCAACCGCCAAACAGTAGTGTGCAAGCGTTACTGTGTTCCGGTTACAATGTTACCAGAGAAATTACTGGGTAAGAAGAGATTTAACATCTAATATCTCAGGGTGACGACCGCAGTGCAGTCCGGCGCAGGATTGTGTGCGCAAGTTCACAATTCTGGCACTGCTACTGTTAGTGACGCTTACCACCAGGCGAACGTCATGCTCGTCTCGTCACTTAATAGTATTAAAAAAAAAATGCAAGCCAAGATGTAAATACATAATTTTTATGTTTACTGATGATCAATAACTCTACACGTGTGTTAATGTAATGTCGGCACAGTAGCGCCACGCTGTATACTTAGTTTCTTTTCTGTGTAGTATGTTCCGTCATCGCCGTCATCCGTGAAACAAGACGATGATGTAAGTTTTCGCCAAGATGTAGAGAAAGAAACGTCTCCAGCAGATGATGTGTACCAGAAAAAAGAAAATATAACAAAGTAATTTTATAACTTGTGCTTTTTATACAACTTGTAACAAAGAGGTTCAACAATACTGAAGAGTAGGTATGTGTAATTGTGTATGTACCTACGCGTCATTATGAACAACGTTTACTGTGGGACCAACCTTGAAAGCCCTTCAGTATTTTACAATAGCCATTGATTCGTATTATTATTTATTTGCAAAATACACAGCTCATAGAAACAATACAATGAAAAGACATGAAGCGAAATTGAAAGCCAATAACAGATTTATATTTAATGAATAAATCTTTAAAAATCTTTTATTTTCATTATGGATATTTCTTGAGATCTATGTGTTATAAGTAGTTGTTGCAAATAATTTGCATACATTTTTGTTACCACAGATTACCGTACCTGCATGCGTCTTTATTTGGAACAATTTTAGAAGATACCATAACTCAAGTGCAAATTCTTGGTAATTATTGCATTTTATCTAAATCATTTTTATTTTATTCTCCGATCAAACCCCGACCCCGCGACCTGGTTTAGTCGCAGAATGCGCCATTCGAAAAACGTCCATTCTCAGATCGTCCCACTCTCAAAAAGTCCCATTAGCAAAATGTCTAATTCCCATACCGTTTCATTCTCAGAACCAACTCAGAACATCCCATTCGCAAAATTTTCCATTCTCATAACGTCCCATTTGCACACCGCATCCTATTTACGCATTGCATAGATGCAATGCAAAAATGGTAGGATTATTTAGTTAAACAAACAATAGCAACTCTAAACTAAGAGAATAAGGCTAAAAATGCAAATTAAGTGCTCGTCACAAACCCGAACTTGGCTGAATTGCATGCAAACTAATGTTGCATCAGTTGAGGTGCAACATCAGTTTGCACAGATCATTTTGATCTCAGTTTGATCATTTTGACAGAGTAGGTGCGATACGGTCTGGTGGATGACGCGAAATACCTACTCGTGTTTCTTTGATCAAAGATTTTGAGCCTATGACATATTACGACTTTCTATTTTTGTTTCTTTGTAGTGGAGGGCAGCAACGAGTTAAAAATTATCAAAACTAAGTTAGACTGGGACTTCTTGCTGCGTAAAAAATTTGGTGTAAAAGAGCCAGACACTGTGGATGAGCTCGAAGGAATAGACCAAAAAAATCTAACCTGCAATGAGCACAAGATCAATAAGCTGGACTCTGACAGGTATATTAATATCACGCTTTTATGTGGCCTAGTTTTTTAAAATAATGTTTAGTATTTATTCAAATTGAAACTCTATTATGTACGTACCTAGATATTATTATACTTTCTCAGCATATTAGTCAGCTGTAGTGGCAGTGGGCTGGTAATATCCGTCGCAGAACCGATAACACTGGAGTAGACGTGGTTTAAAGTGAAAACCACGAATCGGCAAACGTATCGTAGGATTGAGTGACGACATAGATTCCTAAGACAATAATTTACAGTGGTTGGAACTGGAAAGCCGAAGATCAATTTGACTGGCGCGTGAGAGGCCTGGATCAGCAGTGGTCTATTCGAGGTTTTCTTCGTATAATACCGTTTACCGTGACGACAATAATCGTCAAGACTCAAAATACTATATTGTGGTTGTATATATTTATTATATTTATGTTTGTACAGGATGTACGTGATTGACGTGATTAAAAAAACTTACATAGATTTAAGTCTGAACAAGACATTCATACCTCTTGAAGATAGCGTGAACGCCATAATCGCACTAGACAATTATCGCATAGCCTTAGCTGAAGAAGAAGCAAGAAACAGAGTGTTAGTATTTATTTTATGTGCTATCTATAGTCTATAACGAATATGGATGTTAATGATGGCAAGCTACAGATAACTACGTCTTTTTTAAAGTTAATAAGATTACCAGTGGTTAGTGCTGCAGACTAAGGAACCTCCTGACCAATCAAAATCCTCCAAAATGCATTGATCATTGACATAGCACGTTTGACACGTTCTATGTCGACGTTCAAATGCAATTTAAACCCATCCCAACCGTCCAGGAAGTCTCAGAAAGTGTTGGTCTCTTATGAAGGCCATTTTTACCATGATGAATATCGGGACATTGTTAGTAGAGTCAACATCCCATATGGCGGTTATCTAGTGAGCTAAATCAAGGTGCTTGCTGATTTTGTCCTTCTCAACAGCCTTCACGAAATTGTCGTCGTGTGGGATGGTTATGTCTTGTCATGTCAGCTGTTAATATTACTACCTAATCTTACATTCCAGACTTCGCCACGATCTAGCTCGACAGCTGAGACAGCTACGTAATCATATCAAAACAATTCTTTATGATAGCGAAGTAAAAATTGATGGACTATTGGCTCAAGTTGAGGTAAAACTTACACGTAGTACGTCGCTGCGATAATGATAAAATGAACTCTAAAATGAAGTTTCGAGAATGAGGCTTCGAAAATGAATTGAGAATCCTTCGTCAATGCTCGTGAATGATCGAGTTTCGAGAGACATAGACAAACACATGTGTTCTCTTTTTGTCATGCAGTAATTAGATTCGCTATCTCTATTTTTCGGCAAATGTAATATGCATACTTTTAGCTAGGTATGCTTGATTGGGTTGCCTTGTTAATTTTGAACGATTTACATGCGCTGAGCCCGTCCATTCCAATATCACCGTCGCTGGTACGTCGTCGTACATAACGTTAGCGAACCAATTGCATATTCTTCTGTTGTAAAAATAGAACATTACCCATACTTACCAGTAATTAGCGGCCCATTAAGAGAAAACCTGTCTCTGTAATTATGGGGTGGTTAGTGGGTTTGATCCCGAGCCTCTACCATGAGTTCTTTGGAATTTACGTAAGGATTTCAAAAACTCATTTACCACTGGCTTTTTTCGGGCTGACATTGCAAGCAAACCTGCAAACATCCGGAGAAGAAATTCAAACGGCGTTACTATAAAAATCCGCCAACCCGAACCGGGCCAGCGTGTTGGAAGAGTATCGTCCAATCGCCGCTAGGGTAGACTTATTCCCAGCAGTAGGATATTAGTCTGATTTGGTCGCAAAATGTCCCATTCACAAATTGTCTTACACTCGCTAAATGCCCCGTTTTCAGAATTTCCCAATTTCAATGCGCCCTTTTCACAGAACGTCTCATTTTTATTTCCCTGAAAACAAGGTGGATACTATAGTAGGTAAAAAGGCAAATAACGCTCAAAAATATTATTATGATATACTGAGTCATATTATACTCAAGTTAATTATATATGTGTTAATCACTTGTTGACATCTTAAATAAACAAAATGTAAAATCTTTTACGTGCTCGGCGGGCTGATCTCATGTTTGTCAATGTCGATATATATGAGATCTGAGACATACTTTACTTTGCTCCCTAGGTGAGTAATCTACTATTTATGAGCTGTCAAAAAGCGATTGGCATGTGACATTTAGGCCTAGTTCATATTATAAAGAAGTATGGGAAATAGGCCACCTGCGTATGGGAAATGTCCTAATCCTACTGCTTTATTGGACAGAGTATGAAAAAAATTATTGTCCTAATACAGGGCGATGACCCAATATTATAAAATAATAGGAATAGGTATGAGTATATACAATGTGTAAAAAAAAGGTTCAACAATACTCAAGGGTATGTATGTACTCATCGTTATGAACAACTTTTACTATGAGGCATAACATGAAATCGCGAAAAAAAAACAGCTGTTCCATACAAAAAGTTCATTGACCTTGGACAAAATGTATGGAACAGCTGATTTCTTTTTCACATTTGCAAGGTTGGCCCCATAGACCCCATAGTAAAAGTTGTTCATAATGATGAGTACATACATACCCTTCAGTATTGAACCTTTTTGTTATAAGTTGTTAGGTAGGTATGTACCTACATATTTTGATTCTAGGACGCAGTTTTAATATCTGAATGTCGGAGCCGCTACGTGGACAACTGGCAGCGCGCTCGAATCGAGCAGCACACTGGAACTATTCTCGAGGCGGAGGTTGTCTACACCGACTCTATAGAGTACTACAAGCAGAGGACTGACCATGAGCACAGGGTCCACATGGAAGTAGAGATGCTTATTAATATAGCTATCAATGTAAGAACATTTAGATTATTTTTCTTCGTCGTTTTTGGCGTATCACTTTGTGTATTCTGCCAGTGTCAAGTACATTTCAAGGGCGGATCCAGGGGGGGACCCCCCGGTCATGGGGGTCATGACCCCCCACCCCTGGGCTGGGTGTAGGTCGACCACTGATATTTTTTCTAGTTGTAATCGAATTGGAGACTGTGCTTACTAGACCTCGACTCGACTCTATGACCCCCCCCCCCCTGACTTAAAAGCTGGATCCGCCCTTGGTACATTTTCAAGAACCTATTTGAGTTATTCATAGACAAGGTCATATAGTTCTAGTTACGTGGTGCTGATTTTACGAAAGCTTCGACGGAGCTTTCAAAACAACACAAAGAGATGATTGATTGATTTATTGACTCTTATAAGTAGGTGTTTCCCCAACATGCATGTTTTTTTCGCGTTCCCGCCAAAACTCATCCAACAGATTGTGAATTTGTGATCCAAAAATAACTATATAAGATTCAAATCTATCTATGCGAAAGCTGCTGAAGATTCAAATCAAATCTATAGGTACTTATATTACATTTTAGGAAAGGGACATTTAGCAACGGAGCGTTTTTAAACTACATTGTAACATGTATAATCTTTTTATTGAAAAATTATACTTTTTTCAGGAAATCTTAGAAAAGATCGAAGATATGATGTCTAAATACGATACAGATATTGAAGCGATTCAGCTGAAGATTCAAATAAAGAAATTTGACTATCAAAATATGCTAGAGAGACGCATTGACTTAGAAAAAACGGTAATATAATCGAATCATAATAGTACATTATGATACGAGTGTGCTATGTTGGTCATTACACTAGAGGCGGTATTATGCGCGCGAGCCGCAGGCGAGCGCGATAAGGAAGCCGAGAGCGTAATGACTAATAGCACAAGAGTTCCATACGACTGTTTTCGTCACACTTGCGAGGAAAAAACATATTTTTTTTGATAATAATCAACCACACAGCGAAAACGTCAACAAACATTTGCGGAAAATGGCGCCCAAATCAGTAATGCGCGCGCAGGTTGACATTTACTTCAGCGGCATAAGAACTCTTTGTTGGTATTACAAAAAAAACTGTAAGTATTACCCGGCTATATTAAGAGTGCTTCGTATACGTACGTCTAATTGCAGTCACGTACAAACTTGACTTTACCGGGTTATACCTATTATAGTACAAGTGCCGTAATGTAAAGTAAAAAGCACGCGTGTGTAATAGCTTGGATTATCAGCCTAAAAGCGATGTAATAAGAACTACTTTACGAGCAAGTGTGATTAAAAATAAAATAAACTTGCGTAGACACGCAAACATGTTTTTATACTTATATGATATTTAAATCCCCTGGTACACCCAGTTGTCTTGAGTTGGACCTCAGAAGAAAAAAATGCCCCTGGTACAGCCAGGTGGAACTCGATTTTTTTATGACACCAATGTCGCAAAAAAATAACCGTGGTACCTAATAAATTGTGAGGTCGCGGGTTCAAACCCAGGCCCTTACTAATGCGCTCATTGGAGTTTATGAACGATGATTATTACGAATCGTGAACTTGTTAACACAATCCTGCGCCGCACTGCACTGCGCTCGTCACCCTGAGATATTAGATGCTAAATCTCTTCACCCAGTAATTTATCTGGTAACATTGACCTTCAAACCGGAACACAGTAATGCTTGCACACTACTGCTTGGCGCTTGAATAACTGGAAAGGTGTGGTACTTCCCCAGGTGGACTCTGCAGTAGAGTCCTACCACTACAGCTGTACTGTATGTACTGATGATACTGGTATTTCAGATTGAGGAGCACGGCAAAATGATGGATGAATGGGTATACTTCAAAGACGAACGTGAGAAACTACGCCTGTACCACGAGAAGATGAACAACGCAGCTCTCGCGGTCCAGGCGTGGTGGCGCGGTCTGCTCGTGCGCCGCCAGCTAGGGCCTTTCAAACCTAAGAAGAAGAAGCAACCGAAGAAAAAAATCTAAATTGAAACATTGACAGCCTTTTTTGTATTATTTATACGGGAATACTCACGTCTAATTAAATCGGATACTCCGACTCAGGACGCAGCTGCACGCGCGACGGGCTCTGTTTTCACTCTTTGAAAAAGGTCACCGGATGTGATCGAAACTATAGTCGGAGTATCCGATTTAATTAAACGTGAGTATTCCCGTATAAATAATACAAAAATGTGTCAAAGCCACGTCAGTTTTAATAATGAAATTGACAGCCTTACCTAAAAACGTCGCTTAAAATTAATTAACGTCATTTATCTATCGTACACACTGCGCATTCCGTTTAAACATTGACAGCCTTACTTAAAAACGTCGTTTAAAATTAATTTACGTCATTTATATATCGTACACATGTTGCGTTCTCCGTTTTTGTAATGCGCACAAGTTAAAAGAAGTTTGTCGACTTAGGAGAGAATCCGGTCCGCGATTCTGCATACAAATGTATTCCCCTATTTTGTTCCTAGATAATGCATCTAGATAAGAGCACTCACTTTTTTCACATTTCATCATCAATGCATTTTTTTATTAGTTGGTGTAAATAATGAAATGACAGACATGTCTACAGTAGACCTAGATCTAATCGATCGAAATAGATCGATCCCCCTAGCACGCGCTGATTACTAATTGGTCTTTCCCCGCGCGGGAAAGTGATAATGCTAGAATATGGATACGTCTGTCTCGTTATCGCGGGGAATAAAGAGTGGATAGACGTTTATCACGGCTCGCGTGCTAGGCGGTCAGTCAGATAATAGGGGAATACATCAGACGAGATGGCAGTCAAACGCAAGCCTGTAAAGTAATAAAAAACTGCACTTTACAAAAACGGAGTGTGTATGATAGATAACTGACGTCAGTGACCGGATTCCCTCTTAAGGTCCAGATCACAGTGCGCCGCTCTCTCGCTCGCGAATTTCAATATTTTTGAATAGTTTATGAAAAATAATGTCGGTTAAATTGCTGAGAATGACATTACAAAGGTTCAGTAAAAATATTATTTCAAACTTAACTTGACTTTACTTGAGGTACTTCGAATCACCTGGACCTGGGTATGTCCTTAAACTGCAACCAGACCCACCGCAGGACGGGCAGCAGCATCCTCTTATAGTTAACGGTGGTGTCCATTCTGCAGCCGCCTGCCAAGCGTGGGGATTATGGTAACACCCCTCTATTAAGAGGGAGGCCTTCTTCCAGCAGTGGACGTTTTATGGCTGACGACGACTTCGAAACAAGTTTGAGTTCCTCAAGCCGGATTTTTTAGTTTTCCCAGCTCAACCAAGTATTCATTCTTATGAATGAAAACTTGATTCAAAATGTGTTCGTTTCTGAGCCTTCGTGATGTCTTCTTAGTCATTTCACCGATTGCGATTAATCATAAACATAATATTTAGTGTGTTTTGTAGTTTTTCATTGACTTAATATCTTCAAAAATATGTAGCGCGAGCGAGACAGCGGCGCGCAGCATTTTGGACCTTAGCGTTTGTATGGCGCTTTGTTTGTAACGACTATAATTTGTTTTACTTTTTCTTTCAATTGTATTTTGTCCAAAAGTAGTTAGACGCCTATTAATTATAATTTATACTAACCTTACTAATTAAAATATAGTTTTACAATAATTTTCATTGCGTTTGTTTTCAATAAAAAACATAACTCCCTATCAGAGAAATTCCTATAAATTTATTTGCGCCCTATAACCTAGTTATTACTCCTATATGTTACAAACCCTGACGGTTATTTTCTTTCTTTCGTATCTATGAGTCTTGTCAGATAGTGTGACAAAGTGGTTTCTTTGAGATTTTATTAACAGAGCGAAGTACAGAGCCTAGTACACCTATCCCTCCCAAGCAGCTCCCAAGGTATCCTAGGGCCATCAAATCGTGTATTGAATAGGTAAATGATTTTACTAAATAGCACGTTTGAGTTTACCATATATTTTTCCGCTTGGAGGAACTAGCTCTCTCTCCCAGAGGTCGTTATTAGGCATTCCGTGAATAATTCGGGCTATATAAGTAACACAGGGTTGCGCAGAACTATTTTCTGCTATTTCGTAATTAAAAAAACAGCCTTGACAAAGGAACAGCATATCTTATAGCAGTTTACTTACATTTCATTATGAACTTTCGCACACTATGCAGGTGCAGCGGGGCAGGGCGGGCCGCAGCGCATCGCACACTTGCGCATAATACCCGTCACGCAATAATGCGACCCGCTGCGGTCCGGCATAGTGTAATTAGTGTAAGTATAAATAATATATATGAATGCGAGCTGCGAGAGAGTGTGCGCGAGCACAGAACTGCGAGCTGTTTTTGCGATGCGATTGTGCGTTCTTTTCAACCTACTTCAAAAAAGGAGGTTTTTTTTTTATGTGTGCTACGCGATTTTTTGTTTGGTACTACAGAGGTTTTGAAGGTTTTAGTTGACAGTTCTAAACTAATTAAAATATTGCTGTCACTTTTTTACTAGGCATGTTAGCTAAGGACAGCAATACTTTAGTTAGTTTAGTTCTGTCAACTAAAACGTTCAAAGTCGACCACTATATATTACATTATAACTTAATAATACTTATAATTGAACTATAAGTACTAAAACAATATTTAACAATTAACCACCACAATATTTTGGTTTTAAATCAAAATTGCTGGAATAAATCAAAATAACTGGAAAATAAATGAAGATGTCATCCAGATAGTCAAAATTGATGTCGGTTTTTTTAAAGCGTATTATTTAGAGGTAATACCTTCCTCCAAGGTATTATTTATTCCACAAACATAGGCGATGTGATAGTGCCCATGGGAATACCAACACAAAAAATATGATAAAACCTTAAAATAGCGTTTGAAACTATTTATAAATTCGAACGTCATTAGGAGTAGAAAATAAAATAGGTAATATATAGGTACACATTGTGGTCGATTCTGGCGGTTTTAGTTGACAGTTCTAAACTAACTAAAGTATTGCTGTCCTTAGCTAACATGCCTAGTCAAAAAGTGACAGCAATACTTTAGTTAGTTTAGAACTGTCAACTAAAACCACCAGAATCGACCACAATAGGTACACAAAATGTCTTAACTTGTCTTTTGGTATTGGTTTTGATCTGCTTTGTTATTGCTCTAGTTTTTAAATATTTATTAAACAAACCGTTTTAGGGGTTTTGTTCATTATCATTATCTTGGGCTAATTGAATAAAATAATTTTAATTTAATAGACGTTAGAGGCAAAAAATAATTATAAAAAGGACTGCAAGACTTAGCTTACAGCATAGATTTCGCCATACAGGGCGCTATATAGTTTTGGAAACCTTGCCTAAACATGCCGACGACGGCGCCGAGTGTTTTACACGTTTCGGAAGGTGATTGGGGTCGTTCTGAAATTTACAAGGAAAAAGACCAAAAAAGGTTTAAGAAATCTAAAGAAAAAATAAACGACGTAAGTTTCTCACGCACTTAGAAGGAATAGTTAATATTCATAAGGTGGACGATTTACTCCCGGAACCCTCTATATCACCATCTAGCTCTCTATAACCTTGATGGAGCTCTGTAAGCTAGAGGCAGGCTCAGGGCCGTAGCCAGACCTGAATTTAAGGTATTGAGTAAGAGGACGCTGCTGCCCGTCCTCCGGTGGGTCTGGATGCAGTTTAAGGACATACCCAGATCCTTACTTAGTAGTATAACACCGCATTACTTCTATGATATTCTGCCGCCGAGCATTAGTGTGCAAACATAACATTACCTGTATTCCAGTTTGAAGAGAAGCTAAAGAATCTAGCGTATAACAATGAGATACAAATAATAATGAGCCTCATCTTTATGTGGATCAGTATCAGAGAATGGTGCCAATGCGGACATAACCTGGTTTTACTTTTTTGCTCAAAAATCGGGTACCTATCACCGCAATGATCATGAGCTCCATCAGGAGATCGACTCACTTGTCTCATTACTTTTCTTTTTTAATTTTTAAAGGGCTTTGTCGCTTGGCGAGCTCATCGCCCTGTAAAACAAAACCAAAAACATACGATTTTTTTTTAAATCACTATACTTGCCTATACAGAACATCATATAACATGTTTTTAAGCCTAGTTCCTTAGATAAATTATATAAATTATCTATGTTTTTAAAGTTTAAAAAACAGTAAGAAAAATATAAAAAAAAAACGAATTAAGAACTTTTTTGCCTCATTGGAGTCTGGCAGGCCAGAATGCAGTTACAAAATCCGACATCCGTAACCTGGCTCCTAATAAACAGTAGTCTTCTATATAGGGCTCGTATCGCACACAATTCATCAATTTATGCGAATTGACAATTGACTTCCAAGACACCACACTCGTGGCAAATGGGGGATGGTCTCATTACTAGTGATCATAAAAAAAGCTCTAGGTACTTCACATCATCATAAACCAGAAGACATCCAATGCTGGACGAATAGCCATAAAATTGAATAGAAATATTAGAAATATAGATTGATAGATTTGATAGAATTGCCATAATCCCCACGCTGCGGTAGCTTCGGGGGGGCTTGGGAACGTAGAATGCTCACCACGGTTAACCGAGAGCCGAGAGGACGCTGCTGCCCGTATTCCGGCGGTTCTGGATACAGTTTTAGGACATACACAGGTCCAGATCTAGGTACTTATAATAGTTTATTTATTTATTAGGCACTTACAACAGATCATAGAAATTGCATAATACAGTAACATGTTGAAAAATACAGAACGATCCCATGATCCAAAATAGCAAGCGCTCGACATGACTAAAACAGTAGATTCGGATTGCAAATATTACATAATTTAGACACTTAAAAAAATATATATATATCAAAACAATAATTTAAATTTAATTTAAATGTAATAATTTAATATTAGACACAGTATAGATACAATAACCGAAGTAATTTCCATAGTAACGAGAATCGCCAGCGATTAACATGTTCGACTTGAAAGTTTTAGATTACGTAATAGGTACCTATACATGTCTTACATGCTTTGCTATTGATTTACATGTATAAAGAGGACCTGAACCTGGGAATGTCCCAAAAATGCAACCACAACCACCGGAGGACGGGCAGCAGCGTCCTCTCCGTTAAAGGTGGTGAACATTCTGCGATCCCCAAGCCACCTGCCAAGCTTGGGGATTATGGCAACACTTCCCTATTAAGGGGGAGGCCTTCGTCCAGCAGTGGATGTTTTCTGGCTGATAGGCGGGTGGGTATAAAGAGCGGCAAACAAGAACACGGCTTGCCTGATAGATAGATAAATAGATTATTCTTTATTGCTCACACCAAAGAAACATACATACAAAGGATTAAAGGATAAATTAAATACTAGTGCACAAATGGCGGCCTTACCGCTAAAAGCGATCTCTTCCAGGCAACCTTAGGATGGTGAAACATTATGAACATGAAAAGACGGGGTGTGCTGTAAAGAAGAAATAAGGCTGATTGTAAGCTCACCACCGCCTAGGGACACCTGTCACCTGCAACATTAGCAATATTTATGCATTGTCAAATTAGAGAGATTATTGTGGAATCCCTTTTTAACTAAATTATTGTATTGCTAAAATGTCGAGGTGTTTTAACGTTTTTAGTCGAATCCTCGATTTCAAATCTCTGCAATTGAAGACAAGGATTCTGATGACGAAGAAGCACTTTCATCAGGAGATGATTCGGAGAAATTTGATTCTAATAAGTATGTACTACACATACATATTTACAGTACCTATACTTTATAATACCAACTGATTTGCTTTTATACTTTATCAGGCAGAGCACGTCCACTGCTGGACGAAGGCCTCTCCCCTAATAGGGAGGAGTTGCCATAATCCCCACGCTTGGCTTGGCAGGCGGCTTGGGGATTGATTAGTGGAATAGAGGGTAATACCTATACAGGGTTAGTTCTAACCAGTTAGCATAATTTTAAGGGCATATTCTGTACATCAAAACAAACAACTTTTACTATGGGGCCAACATTGAAATCGCGAAAAAAATATCTGCTGTTCCATACAAAAAGTTCATCAACCTTGGGCAAAATGTATGGAACAGCTGTTTTTTGCGATTTCAATGTTGGCCTCGTAGTAAAAGTTGTTTGTTTTGATGTACCTACAGAATATGTCTTTAAAAGGATGCTAACTGAATAGAACTAACCCTGTATATGGTGTTGTCGCTATTATGTACCTCATCATCATCAGCCCGGAGACGTCCACTGCTGAACGAAGGCCTCCTCCTTAGACCGCCACACTGTACGACAACCTGCCATTTGTATCCACCGGTTGCCAGCGACTTTTACAATGTCGTCGGTCCACCTAGTGGGATGCCTTCCTACGCTGCGTCTTCCGGTACGCAGTCGCCTCTCAAGAACCTTTCTTCCCCATCATTATAGATAGATAGATAGATAGATAGATAGAAACTCTTTATTGTGCACACCAAAAAAAACCATTACCATAATGTGTGTGGTACATAATGTTTGGTAATTACCATTACCAAACATTATGTACCTAATTCATTTTAATTACGGTGTAGCCGCCATTAAGTTTGAATCAGCCTGTACCACTAAGCGCAACTCCATATATTATTGAAAAACTCAAATAAACTAAACTCTCGGGTTGCACTAGTTCGGTCAACTGAACTAACAACCGAACTAAGTACTGCTAGGGAGGGCTAGGGCTACTGGAGGCTAAACCCGTTCCTGCGTATACCACAAATGAAAATTACCACTTTTAGAAAATTCCAATTCTTAATATGTCCAATTCCTAAAATACCACTTCTTTGAATTACCACTTTTGAAAACGATAGTTTAAGAAAGCGGAGAAGAGAGAATGGACTTTTTTAATAAAAAAATATACTTAGATCTGTAACATTTATATTTTTGCAGTTTGCCATACTTCCTTTCATCTTTGTTTGGAACCATTTTAGAAGACACTTCAACTCAATTGCTTATCCTTGGTAATAATCTATTGCTATAAGTATATTATCCATCATATGCATAATACGCTAAAACGTATTTCAAACCTATTTTAGTTAAAAAGTGTTTTCACAAATTTCGATTTGAGTTTGAAAAAAGAATACAAAACACTGTAATTTAACAAAAATAGGTTTTATTAAAAATACTTTTTAGCGTTTTATGCGTAAGACGGTGTACCAGAGTTAGTTTAATCGGTTAGCATCCTTTTAAAGCCATATTCTGTACGCCATATTCAAAACTAACAACTTTTACTATGGGCCAACATTGAAATCGCGAAAAAACAATCAGCTGTTCCATACATTTTGCCCAAGGACGATGAACTTTTTATTTGGAACAGCAGATTTTTTTTTTGAAGTTTTTTTTGTTTTGATGTCCGGAATATGCCCTTAAAAGTATGCTAACTGATTAGAACTAACCCTGTTAGTGTTGTAACCTTTAAATGAATGGTTACAAAATCTATAGATATCATCATTTTAAGTAACTTCTGTTTTAAAGTGGAAGGCGGCAATGAGATAAAAATGATTAAAACAAAGTCGGACTGGGATTATTTACTGCGAAAGAAATTTGGTGTAAAGGAGCCAGAATCTGTGGATGAACTAGAAGGCATAGACGCGAAAAATCTTGGCTGCACTGAGTATAAAATTAATAAGTTGGATGCCGACAGGTATGTTATTAATTATTAATACAATAAAAATTTTAATTGGAAAAAATATCTGCTTTATACAATACCAGCTGCGCCCCGCGGTTTCACCCGCCTGATGATGAAAAACGGTGATGATGATGATGATAAGCAAGCAAGTTCGTATAGGCTGAGTGGCCAGCCCTAGTGTCAGAGTTTATGTGCCGCCCGAAGGCCTCTGACATGGCTGACGATAAAAAGATGATGATGATAAAAAGTAGCCTGTAAGCTATTACGGAAAATAATCTCCATTCCGAGTTTCATCCAAATCCGTTCAGCGGTTTTGGCGTGCACACACACATAATTTATAATTTTAGTGTGATGCTTCAGAAGATATAAAATTTTAAGCCATACTCGTACAAGTAAGTATTATATATACCCATGACCCATGTAGTCTGCACCTATAATTGTGGTGACGTTTAGCTAGTAACTACCATACCATGTAGGTATCAGATGTGGGAAATGACGTACATCATGTTGGTGTTCTTAATAAATAAATAAATAGAAGTAGGTATATAGTTTTTCGTTAATTTTATAGGTACTGCACTAATATATAATATTATATTAGGCCTTTTCAGATATATTAATGTTATTGTGTATAGAGCAATAGGTATGTGCTGCACTGCGCAGTGCATGTGTGTCCTTTGTATTCTTATTCTCAACGAATGTCTTACGCGGGGCTATCATGTAACTTTTCGGGATCGCGATTCGGATACGAGTTGTCAAAAATAGACACTTGTCACTGTCACTGCCAAAACTCATTTGACCCTGCTGGGCAGGATGAAACGCCAAAAGACCGACGGATTTGTTTAATTAAAGATATCAATGTTTTTGTTCGATAACGATAGCGAGAGAAATCCCTCCGTGGTACTGTAAAGCTGTGACAGTGACAAGTGACATTTATGACAAATCGCAATCCGAATCGCGATCCCGAACAGTTACATGATTAGCTGCAGAAGCAGATACAACTCTCTGAATGCTGTAAACACCCGTTAAGGGTATACATATCAGAACTTTTTAGTCATGAAGATGTTACTTTAGAAATTATTTAATATGTGTACTGTTGGTGTTTCTATATAAATAAATAAAGTAAGATCATTTCATCATCAACATAATAAGCCTATGATAGGTAGACTGGTGGACATAGACGTCTGCCAAGGCACGCCACTCAGCCCGGTCTTCAGCTATCTACTTTCAACCACTGCCAGCTGTCCTACGTATATCGTCACTCCATCGAGTCTCAGGGCGTCCTGCGCTACGTTTGCCGATTCGTGGTCCCCACTCTAGAACACATCTACCCCAGCGGTTATCGGTTCTGCGACAGATATGACCACTTGACCAGCCCACTACTACTTCAGCTTACTAATCGTTGAGCTATGTCGGTAAGTTAGTCGGCCTCGGTAATTTCGACATTTAACAACCGACTTCAAAAAAAGGTTCCTAGTTCGAATATAAGTTTTTTGTTTTTTTTTTAATATGTATATGTGCGAGAGTACGCCGCGAGTACTCCGCCAATTATGTGTTTTTTATTTTTTTTATTTTATCGAAATCGGTTCAGCCAAAATTACTGGAATAAATCAAAATAACTGGAAAATATGAAGATGTCATCCAGGTATTCGAAATTGAAGCCGGCTTTAAAAAAAGCATATTAGTAAGTAAGACCTTTCGGTCGCGTCATGTAAAAAGAACGCTGGAAGAAAGTAGAGGGGGTGTGTTTGCGCACAAAAGTACTAGGCCTATTGTTTTAAATAATTATTAATTAGCCTTTTTCTCGCAGCTTCGTATATTGGTTATTGCTAGGTACATGGCAAAATATATTAGATATCGCCTAAATCGCCTACTGCGCAGCTTCGCGACCTATAGTCGTATGTCAAATTTTTACTTTTTCTCACCATAACCATACGTCACAGACGTATGAAATATGTGATTGAATCAGGCGTTACTTTGCGGAAGTTCATTTTAAACATCATCATCCCCATCTGAAGATCGAGCAGTCTGAAAGGAGGGAAGGGAGGCTTTTGCCCAGCAGTGGGACACATCAGGCTGATAATAATAATAATAATCATCATCATGTCCATTCATGTGTTGTTGTCATTTTCATTTATTTTTTGCTGAATGTTTCAGGTTAAATAACTTTTTATTACAGATTACATTATTACGTATTTTTTTTATGGAAACTATATGGATATTAGTAGCCCTTTATCCCATTAGTACTCGATACGGTTGTAAAGCGGAAATACACCAGAGATACAGTATACAACGTTGGAGAAATATCTATTAAACTTATAAATAATTATTACTACTGTATTTTATGAATGCAGAATCTTCATAATCGACGTGTTTAAAAGAACTTACGTGGATTTGAGTCTGAAAAGGTCTTTCAAAGCGATAGAAAACAGTGTGAACGCCATACTTGCTGTGAAAAATTATCGCATTGCCTTAGCCGAAGAAGAAGCTAGAAACAAAGTGTTAGTTATTTTGATTTTACGCTACTAAGTAGGTATACGAACGACTCCACTGTGTGACGCTGGGTAAGAAATTCAGCTAAAAATATTACCTAACGGTGGCACCATTTCTTCTTTCCTCCTAAGAGGATTATGGCGTCGCACTCTGTGCATTTGCCAGTGTCAAGTAATTACAATATTTCAAGTTTTTTATGAATTTTAAGTCAAGAATGAGTCTTAGTCACAGTCAAAGTCACACTTAGTAAGTCACAGTCAAGTCCAGTCGTGACTGGACTTGACTCGCCGCGACGCGTGATCAAAATGCTGGGGTTTATTTGGCCCAACGCATAAGCATTGCCATCCAGCGTGGCAATGCCGCCAGCATGCTCGGTTCGCTGGCGAATTGTGGGTTTGAGCATTTGGATTGTCTCTAGAATTTCATCGGTCTGAATACAATCCTTTTGTTTTTTTGTTGTGTAGTAGGCTAAGTAGTCTTTGTAGTTTATTGTAGTTTTGATTATGAGTACTATGCATCTAGTAAAAAAGAACTTTATTACCAAAAAATATATATATACATAAATGCTAGTCATACAAGAGAACAACTACTAGACTACTATAGTACTATGGCCTCCTTTGCGCTTAGTACAGGGCAAGCTTATAACCTTGGTATTTTCATGTTTATTTTTTGCAGGATCCGGCGAGAGCTCGCGCGTCAGCTAAGGCAGCTTCGTAATCACATCAAATCTGTTCTTTATGACACCGATGTGAAAATAGAAGAACTTAGTGCTCAAGTTGAGGTAAAAACAAAAATTATACCTGCTTTGTAGTAGTAGATACATAATAAAATATTTGGGTGTTACATTAAAAAATAAGGCATTTAAACGTAGGTACTTAGTAGAACCTGGGGCCTGGGTACTTAGCGGATCTTTTTTTTAATACAATTAAGTGACGAGACAAGCAAGACAATCGTCTGGTGTGATGCTTAACGCCTGCACCACAGATCATATTATGAGCCTTTTGATGGCTCGTGAACATAATTTCTTCTACAAACACGACTCTCACCGTTGCGTGCAGGGGGCGAGGTACATATTCTATGCTTGCGATTGGCCAATCACTGGGATGACGCAATCTGAGTTATGAAATACAATGAGATTCTGACGTACTCGCAGTGGCTAGCAGTGGTTTTTAAACTACATACCAATTTTCGTTTGAGGGGAAGTCGGACGAGCAGTCAACAGGATTTTCATCACTCTTGCTCGTAAAGTGGATCTTATTAAGTACATCGGTTTTAGGCTCATAATCCAAGCTATTACGCACCCGTGCTTTTTACTTTACATTACGGCACTTGTGCTATAATAGGTATAACCCGGTAAAATCATAAGTAAAGTCCTATTGGCCTATTCTATATCCTATATATTAACTTACTGCGCCCAGCGGTTTCACCCACGAGTCCTGGAATAAAAAGTAGCCTATGTTTTATTCCAAGGTTCATTCCTACCTATGCCTATACCAAATTTCATCCATATTCGTTCAGCCGTTTCAGCGTGAAGGAAATAGAAAAATATGTACACCCTCCCCACACACACATAAGTATTTAGCTGTTAGTTTGAACGCCGTTAGGGGCCAAAACAAAAACCACGAAAAAATATCTGCTGTTCCATACATTTTGTCTAAGTTTAATGTAATGTTGTATGGAACAGCTGTTTTATTTTTGCGATTTCATGGCTGGCCCCAAAGCAAAAGTTGTTCATAATGATGAGTAAGTACAATGATATCCTAAAAGGATAACAGTTTTCAGACTAAAGCCGGTAAGAATAATGATAAAAATTCTTGCCCGAAATGCCGTACATAAACTCTGAAGAGATCATTGGTACGGGCTTGGGTTTGAATGTGCAAATTCAAATTCATTTATTTCAGGTACGAGACTCATATTATGTAGCAAACACAAAATATCCAAAAAAATTTTTTTACAATAAATGTCCCAAAATTTTAAATGTCGTTATTATTATTAAAATTTCATTAAGAATTATATAATTTTAAAATAAAATAAAAACACAATTATCACATCAGAAGGTACACAAAACAAAACATTTAACAAACAATACCCAACAATAGCCATGTAGTCTGCACCTATAATTGTGGTGACGCTAGTAACTAACATACCATGTATCAGATGTGGGAAATGACGTACATCATGTTGGTGTTCTTAATAAATAAATAAATAATACAAACAATATCCCCGTACAAACGGCATTACTGGAACATGCCTGTTACAGCAATGCCGCATGTAGGGGCACGAGCCTGTCGGCAATCATTGCCAGGATTGCGTTGGAGCTGGCCCGTACTCTGCGCACCAGGTAGGCACTACGCCTGCGCATAGTAGTGTAAAAGCAGGCGACGCGCGCCTCCGCGCACATGCCCGAGGCGCTGCAGAACCGGGGCAGCCCCACCACAATCCGGAACGTGTTATTATACTGAACCCGGAGGTCGCTGTACCTCTTGTGTGTGTAATGAGCCCACAGGCTGCAAGGTGTAAAGGGAAGTACAGTAAGCCTTAAAGAGCGTGACTTTAACTTCCCTTGAGCACCTGGCAAACCTGCAAGCTATCATATTGGCTCTTATTGCCAGCGACCTCCGTTCGCAAAGCCTGTGCAAAGTCTCTAGAAACCTCTCTATCAGTCTCAAATAACACTCAATAATATGAAGTCCTAGCGAATATCCGAAACGAGGATATTCGCCAAAGAACCAAAGTTACCAACATAGCTCGCAAGGTTTGCAAGTTGAAGTGGCAATGGGCAGGCCACATCGCTCGAAGAACTGACAACCGATGTGGATGAAAGGTTCTTGAGTGGCGACCGCGAACCGGAATACGCAGCGTAGGAAGGCCTCCCACAAGGTCGACTAAACAATTTCGTCGGTCCACCTTGTGTTGCGGGCAACCGGTGGATGCAAATGGCAGGTTGTCGTACAGTGTGGCGGTCTAAGGGGGAGGCCTTCGTTCAGCAGTGGACGTCTCCGGGCTGATGATGATGAATATGAAGTCCTTATTTTAGGACGCAGTTCTAGTTGATGAATGTCGAAGCCGCTACACAGAGAACTGGCAGTGCGCTCGGACGGAACAGCATGCGGAAACCATACACGACACCGAGATCGACTATACTAGATCCATAGAGTACTATAAACAGAGGACGGACCATGAACACCGAGTCCACATGGAAGTAGAGATGTTTATGCATATCAGGATCAATGTAAGAAGAGCTGTTTTAAAAATGCGTTTATTCACAATCTTTTCATCGATTTATTATAACAATCTCTATGGAATTTTAATTTTTAACCCCCGAATTATTGTTTCTTTGCCGACGACGCGAGCCGGCTCGATGGACCATTATGCTATTGTTACATAATATATAAATAGAATACATCATAATAAGCTAAATAACATAATGCAACCCTGCATGAATGGGCGCCGGCAGCAGGGGTGCAAGGGGGTGCATTTGTTAGGAAAAAAAATATATAGAAAAAAAGCATTATTTAGAAAATTTATTCACTGTTTGAATAAAAACTGAAGGCGTTCAGGTTGCTGTCCAAAGTTCTTCACCTTGTATACAGAGAGGTACCTAATTCGATGAGCAAAATATTTTATTTATCCACCTCCCTGAAAGCAATCCTGGCGGCGCCCATGCCTACATGAGTTTATATAATTATGGTTTATATTGATACTTTGTGAGTACCGCGGTCAAATACTTTTGTGTTCGCTTCAAGTTGATGCACCCTGATGATTGAACCGATTTGTTATCAACCTACTCTACTTCGCCAAAGTCGGTTGAAAACACAGACAGATATACAAATAACCACCAATTTTTAAATCTTTTTTTGTTTCTGGAAATTTGGGTAATTACCGTACTATGGTTTCATATTTTCAGGATACGTTGCAGAAAGTAGAAAATATGATGAGTACATACGATGTTGACATGGAATCAGTCGATTTAAAGATCCAAATTCAGAAGAATGACTATCAAAATATGAAGGATAAGCGCATCGCATTGCAAAAAACGGTATTTTTATGGTGAATTACCTACATTCGAAATTATGTTTATTTCACAACTGCCCAGAATTCCTGAAAATTGAATCCCTCGCTGCGCTCATGATTCAAAGAAACACTCTCGCCTTAAAAATACTTGTTTCCTCCTTTGGTAAACAATCTACTATTCCAGATTGATGAGCATGACAAGCAAATGTCAGACTGGGTGTACTTCAAAGACGAGCGTGAGAAAGCACGCATGTATCGCGAGAAGATGACAAATGCGGCTACCGCAGTGCAAGCGTGGTGGCGCGGGCTGCTCGTGCGACGCCAGCTCGGCCCGTACAAACCTGCCAAGAAGCGGGGAGGAGCGGCCGCTGCAGGGAAGAAGAAAAAATAAATTTGATTAAAGGCCTGTGATAGAACTACGCTGACGTCAATCCCGCGTACGAATATTGGTACAATAGACGCTACCTTCACGAGCGAGTGTATCGCTAGGAGTCCGTTAGGTTAGGTTAGGTTAGCTGTTAGGTCAGGGTTGCTGCGTTACGACTATCCGGGAGTCGCGACGCATAGCCGCGTTTTCAGAACAAGTCTGTTGCGTTTCGCGGCGAGTGTAGCTAGTCATAAGGAGTCCAGCAAGGGTATTTACAACTCAATCGGAAAGGTTTCCTTTCGGATCCACATTATCCGTCCCAGTCCCGGTCGTCTACATTCAGGATGACAGTGATTGAGTTTGTGATTGAATACCCCTGCAGGGCTTTACCAGACCAACATGCATGGTGCTAGATGGTCTGTCGCCAATCGTCCGACACACTTACACAATGTCGTATTTAAGATGGGGGGGGGGGGGGGCAAACCCCAGAATGGTCTCGTGCCCACTTCAGGATATCGAGCACTCCCTGTTCTTTAGTCTAGCATCGTCGCATCGCTGCGACAGTATCTCTTTCAGACTTCAGAGTTGTTGTAGAACACAAAACAAACAAACAAACAGAAATCATTCACCACATCATCGTTCGTTCATATTTTTTTTGCCAGTTTGTAGAATGAAGTGGCAGGATCTTAGAAGATTTTTGTAAATCTTTTAAGGACAGGATTATAAATAATATCGCCGCTATATTATACTCGCTTGTGGAGTTAGTGACGTTTGCCGTAGGTTCAGTAGAGCACCACGGTGTATTAGGTAGTGTCGTACGTAGTACCAACCAAGCTGGCCGCAGTTGCGGTGTGTAATATGTTAAATGTTCGTGTCGCACAACAGCGTAGGGAAATTCAAGCCTTATTCAACGCTAAAATAATGATAAAATACCAAAAAAGCTTTTATTATTTTTAATACTGTACCTTTAATTCGTTTAATTTAACTTAGTATACGTTTACAGTTTCTTAGTTCATTTCTTAGTGTTTTACTATCGAAATATATTTACCTGCTCGTTAAATAATATTACTTTCATTTCAATACGTAGGGAAATAATATTACTTTCATTTCAATACGTAGGAGCAGCGGCCGCGGAAGTTGGGGTAGGGGCAGACGAGGCTAAATGCCCCCCCCCCCCTAAATCAAACGGGGAGAGGGTGCGCTCAATGCTCAATGAAAGAGCGAGCGAACGTAATAAAAATAACATTTTCGGAGATATTTGACTGACAATTAAAACAGCTGTCTTTTTGATTGCAGCTATGGGCGTATATAAGGGGGGGGGGGGGCGTGCCCACTGCCCACCTCGGTATGTTGAAATACAAGCCTGGTCATTATTTACTAAATTGCATCGGGCGTTGTCTCGGCCATAGAGAAATTAAACACTACGACTCGGCTTCATCGGCAATCACATCGATTATGGCAGCCCCTCCCTATTAAGGGTGAGATCTTCGTCCTGCAGTGGTGGATTAATAAAATGTGATGAAGACATAGAAATCATTGGCTGAAACAAGAAACACGTCTTTTCGTGATGTTCTCAAAACCACAAAACTCTGAAGAAGCTTGTAGTTATGTAAGTTGCCAGTGCCACGACTTTACTATGAAGCAAGACTAGACTTGATTTTGAATTACTATGTGTGACTTTGACTGTGACAATGACTCAAATACTCCGAGAAAGAAACTTTCGTTAGTATGGGATTTTCATAAAAAATCCTACGGTCCTGATGAGAGCCGCACACTTACACTAGCGGAGAGCTCTAATTAATTCGGAAAAATGATATCATTTGCTCGAAAATAGATTTTTCTATTTAATGTAGCTTACATTCTAGAGCGGTAAATTTTTGTGATATTATAGGAAATGGTGCTGGGGCCATAAATCCAAGTTTTCACCCTAATAGCTCTGCAACCTTCGTTTCTAGAGCGCTAATAAAAGCTGAACAAAAACAGCGTAAATAAACCACGCACACGATAATTATACGTACCCATGATACGTACGTTGGGCTCTATAAGTTACTCCATGACCAATCATTAAACACGTATTTTTTTCAGATAATCTCATTAAATATAATAGGTCAGTACGTTAATCAAAGGATCTCGCGTAGTTCTAAAATGTCATGCAAAAAAATATTATATCTGGTTGATAAACCTGTAGCAAGATCTACTAAGTCATCTCGATTTAAAATTTTGTTTAATTGATATTGCCACGTTTGTTTTTCATTTTAAACCGACTTCAAAAAAGGAGGTTCTCAATTTGACTCTATGTTTTTTTTTGTATGTTTGTTACGCGATTACTCCGCAGATTTTGATACAATACAATACAATACAATTCAATACAATATATCTTTATTGCACACCAGAAATATAGAACAACTATATATAAACTAACTAACTAACTATATATACTATTGATGATTATATTTTGTTTTGTAGGTCATACTTCAGAGGTGGTTCGATATACATTTTATCCAAATCAGTTTAGTAGTATGGATTTTAAATCAAAATAACTGGAAAAAGTGTATTTTTCCCTATATTTCAGAGACCTTACTAGTTAAGGGTCTATAAATAGCCACATGGGGTTTTGTAAGCATTAAATATATTGTATAAAATGAAATCAAGACCGTAGGAATTAATGTGAAATTTAAAGTTTGTTGACTACACTAAAACTGCACTAAAAGCAAAGATTAATTTGAATCACTCATGAATCTTTAGTCATGAAAAACTTAGTAGGTATTAAAATAAGTGACACTGGCAAATGCACGTAGTGCAACACCATAATGCTCTTAGAGAATAGATGAAAAAATATTGCGGTGGTTTTTGGCGGGAACTTAGAAAAATCTATCGCTGCATTGTATTATTTTTTACTTGTGTTTTTTCCGCGCATATTATTAAGCTAACATCACCATTTAGAAACATTGGTTTTTATATGATGGAAAATCTGCATGTTTTCTGGTTTGTACAGCAATCTTTTGAAAGGTCTGTCCAACTTAAAATGTAAACCACTATACTAGGCAAAGGTATATTGTAACCATAGAGGTATGATTGTAACCTACAAATCTATTTCAGTCAGGCCGTCAACCGTCAACAGAACTGGGAGGCTATTCTCAAGAGGTGAGATGCCTAAATTTTTAAAACAAAGTACCCAGTTAGAGATGTGAACTGGTGAACTGGTTTGAAGAAAATCGGTATAAAACTGTTTTTAAAGAACCTATATAAACCTGTTTTTATAAACAAAACCGGTTATGAATGTAATAGAGACAAAAAACAAATTAGATCACATATATTGCAAATTGCGACATCTTATAGATAAATCGTGTATAAATAAAAATAGGAGAACGTCGTATCACGCAATCTATGAAGATCTAGCTGGGAATGTCGATATTTTTACGAGTATTCTGCGCTAGATGGTGTTGACATATATACGAATATTTTTTGCAACCTAAACAAATTATTATTATGATTGTTCTGATTATAATAACATTTGCCAAATCTACGTTGGGCTATGTCCTCTCTTCACGAAGTATAAATATCTGTTCTATTTTATGTATCAAAATTGTAATGTTTAATTGTATTATACCTTTTATACCTTTATTATATGTATAATGGATATAAGAAAGTATTTTGCTCTATTAATTATATATATATAATTGTTCTATATAAATGTAAAACATTTATAACATTAATATTTTTTATATAAATTGTATAGAGGCATAAATTTTACTGTGTCCTAATATAGGAGAGGCCAATGGCTCTGAAATACAGTAAATACTAGTTTAGAGCCACTGGGTTCAAATCTAATTTTGTACCTACTTATTTATGTCAAATAAATCTATTTGTATTTGTAACCCTATTGAATAGACCAGTATCATAAAGTAAGCAGTTTAATTTTTCCCTTCGTATAAAACCTTTGAAAATGCTTGTTTTCATTGCTGTCTCCTCGATACCAACTCCCCAGAGGGTTTCATTTCTTTAGCTTTTTTACAAAAATATATAAGTACCTAACAAAAACCATAAAAAACAGTTTCTTCCAATCATGGGCGTCGCCATTCCTCCTAGAGATCCAAAAACCAGCGGCGTGCGCGGTCGCCGCTGTCAGTGGTCTCGAAACTACCAATTTTTTTCGGTTTCCAAAGAGTTTTCTACCGATTTTGGGGCTGTAATACCGAAATACCGAAAGTATCACTCGTCTAAAGTATCACTACCTAAGTAATGTATCGCTCGTGACGTAATTCATAGCATAAAAAAAACTGATAATAAATAATATAATAATAATAAATATCAGTGGACATTAATTTCACACAGCGCCATCTAGCCCTAAACTAAGCAAAGGTAGTAATTATGGAAACTAGAAAGCTGATAGAAAAAAAAAAGAACTTATATACTTTTTGTTTTGTAAATACATACTTATAATACATACTACACCCAGACACAGAATAAACATCTATGTTCGCCACATAAATGTTTGCCTGGGTGGTGATCGAATTTCATTAATTATTGTATAGGCTTTAAGGTAAAACAACCAAGCTGAACTAATTTCCATATTAGAGGAAGCTATACAGTGTATTTTTTTTTCAATCAGTTTTGTACCGTGGTATTTATAAAAATATTAAAGTTGGATGAGATAAGTATACAAAAAGAAAGAGTAAGTAATAAAATGTTAAAATATCTGTCGGACGAGTTGAGAATCGAAAACGGTTGTGTTAAAAAAAAATACGAAGGATGACGCGTCATAGGACGAGTGAGGAACAACTCGGAAATAGAGTTTTGGAGGGAACACGGAAAAATCATGTCGTTGCATTCTATTATTTTCTTAAGCTTGTGTTTTTTTCGCGAATTAATGATTAAAAATGGTGGTGTTTTATTCATTGAGTGTTGAATTACATGCACGAGTGTGGGCAAGTGATATAATGTGGTAAAACATGACTTTTTGTGTTGTTTTCAAAACTCCGTAGAAGCTCATAGTAAAGTCGCCACAATTTTACTAGGGCATGATTTGGACTCGACTATGACTAATTTCGTGTGACTGACTGTGATATCATGACATAAATCTACTGATTTTGCATTTTCTCTTTCGAAAGCAATATACGCGTTATCTTATCGCGTATACTATTCATTCGTGCGCCTTCCCACCCTCTCGTCGTCGTCACCCCCCCCGTCCACCATATTATCAACTAACCCCCCCCCCCCCCTGGGCCAACGGCTGGTGACGCCCTTGCTTCCTTGAATAGTAATCGGTTTTAAACCGGTTCTGCGCCCCTATTCACAACACCATTGGAATTGGAAAGGTTTCCGTTCGGATCTTAGTCTGAGGTTCGGATCCACACTGTCCGTCCCACTCATCTACATTCAGAATGACAGACGGAGAAAGCGAAAATCGAATCGGAAGTTTCCGATACCATTCCGAATAGGGGTGCTGAAAATTGCAATCGGTTCACATCTCTATCTCTTTATGCAGTATTTTTCCTTGGACTAGATTATCGACAACTCCCTCATTAAGAGCGAATAGATATAAGCTGCACTGCGAAAAGTTTAGCCTGTGGAACCTTATAAAACTCAAACTATTGTAACGATATTGGCAGAAAGCACAAAGAACGATGCCAACAATATCCAAGTAGAAAAAAAAGTAAACAGTCAATGTCAGTCAGAAATGTCAGAGTCAGAATTCAGCAAAGAAAAAATAACAAGGCAAAGCAAAGATTGAATGTGGCTAAAAAACTTATGTTTGTATTTTCATCCAAAATAAAAATCCAACCCGTTCTTAAGAATTAGAAAAGTTTGCCTATAATAGTTCTAAGAAATTAATGTAATACTCTGAAGTGGATCGTGTTAAAGAAAAGAAGAACTTGTCGGCATTCTGTCGTATAGTTTGCCATGTCAGTTCGCCTTCGCTTCATGGTTCTCGATCTTGCCTAATGTACGTGTGATAAACCATCGCGTTTTTGTGAAATAAAATAGGTTATTGGTGGTACTGGTGGCTGCGATAGAGTGGTAGCCGTAGCTCGCTGAACGCCATGAAGACCAAAGTCGACAAAAACAAGAACGGCGATACGGAAACCGAGGTAAGTCTAGTATATGTACTACCCAATTAAGATGCTGGAGAGGTCTAATTTTAAATTATTATTTTAGAATACGTTCAAAAAGTACACATACATCAGATGTGCAAACATTGACCTTTCAACAAAACATCCTACTAATATAATAAATACGAAAGTATCTCGGTGTGTGTGTGTGTGTGTGTATGTTTGTTACTCCTTCCCACTGAAACGACTGAATGGATTTGGATGAAATTGGGCATTGAAGTAGCGCCTTGGAATAAAACAGGCTACTTTTTATCCTAACAATCGCGGGTAGAACCATGGGTTGCACCTAGTCTATTAAACTGTTTGATTTAACCAAATTTTTATTAGCAAGAATTGGAATTACTCTCAGTTGAAATAATACAATAAATTACATGTGCTCTCTATAAAAATGTTGAAAGAGGTACCATAAACTGAATGAAATACAAATAATAATAGGTACTGACTATAAAATTTCTTCTATCATCCAGCCAAAAATGTGATTGTGAGATAGTGATATCTTAACAAGACAAAATATCATTAAACCCAGACCCAGGCATCACTGTAATTTAAGATGCGATGTTTTATTTCATGCAAGATGTGAGAATAAATTATTATTCTTATTGTTTTCTCATGGCCTAAATGACTTTCAGTTGATTCAGTCAGTTTTCCTTTGAATAAAGTAAGTAGTAAAGGTTTCTTATTGAATCAAGAATAATTGATGAATTACGGGTTGGGCTTGCGGACAACTGTAACTACCACCACACAGTATTTACATGTTTAAAGTCTAGAAAAATAAATAAAACAATCATCTTGCTCACTTATTTCAACTTATTAGAAAGTATAATATAACTCAATATACCTATACTCGTATTCATAATCAAACGGACTAAACTGACAGATTGAAATGTCACTTTTCAAAATAATGCTGCCTCCTAAAAAACCGTAGTGATGGATATTGTTAAGTTCATATTGTTCATAATAATTATTGAATAATTATTAAGTGCCGTTCAACATTTAAAGTGCTGCCAGTGGAAGTGCAGGTAGAAAAAGGAAAACATATTGTGTTAAAAAGATGTTCTGTAAATTGCTACACGGAAATGTGACATTATTTTCATGATTTATAACCTTGGAAAGATTGAACCGCACAAAAGTAAGAAACTTCACCTTTTACAAAGACTCATATTAATATACCGAAGTAGTTCATAAGTATGAAATTATTAAGTTTGTTAGCATAACTTCATAAGTTAATAAAAAGTTTAAGTTTCTTAACATATGTTAATAAACTTAATATTTTTGTCCCAGCACTATTAAAACTTTGCCAAAAAGTAGCAACACTCTTAATGTCAGTTTAGTCCATTTAATTAAGAATCCGAGTATAGTTATGAAAATTCAGAATTGTTGAAAAGAATAACATTAGTATAGTTCAGTAAAAATTACATTTTAATCCATCCAATTTTTTTTGTAAAATTGGAAACAAGTTGTCCAACTAACATATACAGTAAAACAGTGCTATCAAACCTTACTCGTGCCCTGGGGCCATACCGTGAACCGCTTATAGCGGGATCGAATAGGTTCAGCTGTCGACACAGCGTGACCGCGAACCTTCTTGCGAGGCCAAATTCAAAGGCAGGGTCGTACAAACTTATACCTAAATCAGTGTGCCAGGCCTTTTGAAATTTAGTACCTAGTGTGTATATTATGCACTTTACATATGTCTCTTATTTTCGTGTCTTTTGGCAATGGCCTCTAGTACTCCACCATTGTATATGCCTAAGGCACTGACTGAACAACTTGTGTCCAGTTTTGGTCGGCTGACCTTTTCATGATGTCTTCCCATCTTTTATAGGTACAAACTACCTTAATTCTGGTAGCCACCTTTATTATAGGAATAGTATAAGGATGGCAATATTATGTTTATATTTTGTACATAATATGACAGAAGGCAACAGTAAAATTGAGTGTAAAAGTAATAATTGAAAAAGTTTATGCTCTAAAAGCTGCAGTGTTTGTTATCATTGTTATGCAAATAGACTACCTACATAGAGTGCTATCAAGATTTTGCGTTGTAGCTCTGCAGTGTTTCAGTATCTCTGGTGCAGATGTGTTATTTAGACTTTTTATAAGATTAGTGAGTCATCATTTAAATAATTGATAAATATGCTCCTCTCTTAAGTTTTCTGTATTAATTTTAGATACATGTTTGTTGAACTTTCCTATTCTGTATAATTTTGTTTAGTGGATTTTGTCTTGGTTTAGAATTCTACGGATAGAGGAGTTGATTGTTGTAATTTTGTTGCCAAAGTTGATTTACCTGGTATGTTGCAGTTGTATCTACTGTTTTTTGTCTTTGACCTGGGTATGTTGTTAAACTGCATCCAGCATCACCAGAGGACGAGCAGCAGCATCCTCTTAGTTAACGGTGGTAACACTCTGCGATCCCCAAGCCGCCTGCCAAGCGTGGGGATTATGGCAACCCCTCCCTATTAAGGGAGAGGCTTTGTCCAGTAGTGGACGTTTCCTAGCTGATAATGATGACGAGACGAGCATGACGTTCGCCTGGTGGTAAGCATCACGCCTGCCCATAACAGTAGCAGTGCCAGGGTTGTTCGAAAACAACCCTGTGCCGCACTGTAATGCGCTTGTCACCCTGAGATATTAGATGTTAAATCTCTTCATACCAGAGAAAATTACTGGGAATTAACTTCATGCCCAGTAATTTCTCTGGTAACATTACCCTTCAAACCGAAAAATTAAAATTATGAAGAATCAAGAGATCCCATTTCGAAGTGAACAACCAGTTCTTAGCCGAATTAAATGCAGTAAGTTACCATAGCATAGTCTGCAAAGCGTTTTTGTGAAAAGTTAACTGTTACGCATAAGAAGGACAGAGAAATTAGTTTGTTTATCATGCTTTATTTGCACATACTCATCTTTCATGAATGTCATATGACATTTACTTACATGAGAATAAAATAATTGCTTCAGATTAGATAGTGACGTAGTGTTAGGCACACCTATTAACATGCTAGGGTTGTGAAATACTGAAATTAAATATCTATTATTTTAAAGGTATACACAATTCTATTCTGGTTATCTATTCTAGTTTGTTATCTATAGATTATATACTGTGACTTTATACATATACCCTATGAAACGCAGAGTGCTAAAGCACGTCGATATACCTACTCGTAGTATGACGAGGGTGTCACTCCGTAGTTTAGGTATGTTCGGCCGGCGCTCCGACAATGCAAGGCAGAAGTCAGTCGCCGCCCGCACGCTAGCCTCGTCGCACGTAACTAAGCATACGTGATAGAAAGAGAGCGGTATATCTAGGTGAATATAGCGAGCGGTATCCAGCGCTGTGCGAGTTGAATTGCTACTTTATTGCCTAGTAGATAGAGTCCTTATTTATTTCAATTACTTTGCGGAGTTAACTTTCTGTACGTAGTACTATTATTTATTCTGTGGTATGACACCTCACTTGTCAAAATAACATTAGTTTGGTTTAGGACATAATACATACATATCTTAAGTATGATCAGCTTGTTTAACAGTCCACATCTGGCGCAGTTGGGTTTGGACATATCAACCACGATGGCCCAGTTGCAAATTGGAGGATTCGCATAGGCTATCGAATTTCTTCTCTGGACTTATGCAGGTTTCTTAACGATTTTTTCCTGCACCGAATAGTCAGTGGTATGAAAATCCGTACATAAACTCCAAAAAGGTCATTGGTACGGGCCTGGGATTTGAACCCTCGGCCTCACGATTTCAGGTCGCTCGGTCTCCAATTAGGGTAATACAGGCTGCTAAAGGAGGAGAGAGGAGAAGTAATATAGATACAATATACCTCTAGATACCTTCGTCACCTACGTCAGGTCTACAAATTCTATACCTACTAATAAATAACTTGCTTTGCGGGAAAGTGACAGCTTGGGAGCTAGATCTGAAGTAAGTCTGCTGCATCATGGCAGATTTAAATAGGCTAACAACCTAATTCGCATAATATCAGTTAGCACGTCAGTAAGATTTATAAGAACGAAAACTGCCACTAGTGCTGATACTAAGTATAATACCTAGTAGATCTATCATCATCAACATCAGCCCGGAGACGTCTACTGCTGAACGAAGGCCTCCCCCTTAGACCGCCACACTGTACGACAACCTGCCATTTGCATCCACAGGTTGCCCGCGACTTTAACAATATCGTCGGATCATCTGGTGGGATGCCTTCCTACGCTACATCTTCCGGTTCGCGGTAGAAGATCTATATTCTTTACTAATACCACTGAATATCACAACAGTACATGTATGTACAGTTTAAGACCATACGAATTATTTTCTTATACCTATTTATAAGGGCTACAGCTGATGGGGATTCACGACGAATTCACCTCTCTCAAGGCCTCATATTGCTTATGAGATGTGATAGTGAAAGTGGACACGAATGGTTAAAGACAACATTGCTCTGTGAGCTGGGGAAAATATATGAATAATAGATTAAAATCGTTCAAATTAACATAATTCGTGCGCGTCACGCGTTCGCGGAGGGGTACCCCTGACTGATACATTTGGGAGAAATGGGTGTATGATGTGGATGTTTTGGACAGCTCCCATTATAAAGAACTCTATAAATTTCATTTAACAATTGGCTGGTCGATAATTTTCCGGGTTCCGTACAGCAAAGAGAAAAAGGAACTATTCGTTGTGCGTCTGTTGATCTGCCTGTCTAAAACAAAGAAACTATTAGTGAATAGTTTCTTTGTTTGTTTTGTTTTCTTTGTTTGGGTAGTGACCCAAGTTAGAGATATTTTTTTCTTCTATTAGGATTACAAAACTATTTTTAATGCCATTGTCAAACCCAGTGAAACCATCTCTCAAAGTAATACCTAAGTAGGTAAGTAGTACCTAATGTGCGTCAGTGATGCCCTAGAGTTACTCGAAAGTTTTGGGTAATGCTGCCAATGGTCATGTGCAGACGTTATCTTTTACGATCATGAGAGCGTCTTGTGTTCGTCATTAGGTACTTATTATCACTGACCTCTATTATACTAGTACGCTGAACTAAATATTCTTTATGAAATAGAGCAATTTTTGTGCCAATTTGAAGCGCACTTACGAGCATCTCTGGTACCAAAATTGACATTTAATTTGTAGTATTACGAAATATTAGCTCCATGGACGCTCACACTGCTATCCGTTGTCTATCCGCGCCAAAATGGCGAAAATCAAATGCTTCAATTTGCTAACGACAATATGAAATCCAGCGTAATTGTATAATAGAAGTCGGACAATAGGGTAGAGATGACTGATGTTTAAATCGTTGAAACCAATAGCTATGATGAAGAATTTAAGTAAATATAGTATGTTTATTGAAATTTTTATTTAAATCCGTTATTAATGTTCTGATATATATAAGCGTTTAAAGTTTTTGGTAGAGCCAACTCTGTCCCTTTCCCACAAAACAAAAAATGACGTCACACCTTACTTGTCAGAATATAATTTATATGGCGTACAGAGAAGTGACGTCACGATTTGCTGTTTCGCCTCTGTCTAGCATGATATTAAAATGCTTATAAGTTGCTTATTTTTGATCAGATTTTCATTTACTTTTCATCAATCAGCTATATTTATGGGCCACATTTTAATAGGCCAATAAAAAACCAGTCACCTAGCCTATTATTTGGCGGAATAGGCTCCTTCATCATTATGAAAAAATAATGGCTCATGATTCAATAAATCAGAGGTACTCAAATATTTCTGTCTCTTATTGCAAGGGGTGCAAGCGAAATTTGTTAGTAAGCCACCAATTATTTGTGGACTCTAATTAAAACATTAAATTAACATATTTTTTTTGCTACGCTAAATGCGACCATATCTGATGCAGCATTAGACTGACGATTGACTGTTTGATTGAATGAAAAGTACTTTTAAACTTGTGAAAACCATTTCTCTCCGCTACGCATATCCGGCATCATCTGTGGGCATCATTCGACAAGTTGTAACATAATTTCCTCTTACTTATAAATAATACTGCTCGTAGCATTTATAGAAATTAATGCTAATGCTTTCAAACGACCGTCAGACCTTGAATACGAGATAGTAGTAGTTTAGTTCGTGTTCCAGTTCGAATTAGTTTATGTCTTTCATTTTTATGTCGTCCTTCGAGGGCTGGCGCTCGCGCTGGCTTGGTTTGGGTTAACGGATTTTATGCGAAGAAGAAATTCAATAGCGGCGAAACCTAACAAATTAAGAGTGCGACTAATGCCAGAAAAATAACAGATTTCACCCGCGCATCTTGCATTAGTTTAGAGTCGAAAATCGCATGATACAGTTGATGATGATGATGGCTTTGAGCAATTTAGGTGGGATTTTATTTAATTATTCAAAATGTAGGCATGGTATAAAAAAAATAAACGGCTACTGTGCTAAAACATTAGCTTGGCTATGTAATTCGTAAAAAATAATGTGGTGAAAGTGGTGATGTCGCTGATAATTTAGAGCATTTGAATTAAAACAGTTATTTTTGTTGGTAATTTGTATTTTTTTTAAATATAAACCAGATTATTTTCCAAAATTCTATTCGGTTACTCGGCTTCTTTAGGTTTTTCCCCTACCTGTAGTATTTTTTGAATCTGAATATTTACGTTCTTTATCATTAAACTATGTGTTTAAAAATACACTTTTACTTAATTTTGTCATTAGTCGCCCCCTTAATGTAGGTTTCTTCACAATATTCAGAATGTTCTTCACCTAAAAGCCTGATATGAATTTTAAAATCCTAAATAACTGATCGCCCCCCGCTATCGATCGAACCCATGCCTCACACCATTCCCAGATGCTTCTCCCAACTGGGCTACTACGACTTCACCATATAATTATCTTCATGGTTAATATTTTTACTTCTTTAAGTATACGTTACGAACATACGATATCCACAGAATAAATATAATAGTATGCCATAGCCTTGAACTTTGAGTTTGATAAAAATAAAGAAATTCCAATGTACGATATCCGTGTATTGGTTAGGTGTTTGTCTTTGGAAGCCAATTTATCTTACCATCTGTGTTTCGTCAGAAATCTTCAGATTTCTAAGCATGTCTATTCGCTGGTTTCTTTCTCCAAACTTATTAATTCAAATTAGAATTCTTTTTATTTCAATTTGATTAATATAATATATGCAGCATGCATAATTTTTTTTATAATTTTAAACCTGTGGTATCCGGGTAGATGATGGTATCCAACGGACAAAAAGCATGTTGCTAGCAAGTTTTTTTTTGTCTTATTAGCTTCTATCATCATTATTGTAACATTTTTTATCTCATTGCTCGGTATAAGACTCTCTTATTCTCTTAATGTATAGGTCGCGTCATGTAAAAATAACGCTGGCGGTTAAGCTGCGCAGTAGGCGATTTATCCGTCTATTTGGTGGTATGAGGCGCGGTATGAGTAATAACCAATATACGAACCTGCGAGCAAAAGGCTAATTCATTATTATTATTATTATTACGAGCCTGAGTTGTCCCAATGTTGGGCAAAGGCCTCCTTAGACTCCCTCCCACCCTCTTTCCATATGTCTCTGTCCAGAGCTACAACGGACCAGTTGTTCTGGTGTTTGTCTAGGTCGTCCGGCCATCGCTTTTAGGGTCTGCCGCGAGGTCGTTTGCGATCTGGATTCCACTGGCTAATTCATAATTATTTAAAACAATAGGCCTAGTACTTTTGTGCGCAAGTGTACACATGCGCAAACACACCCCTTCTACTTTCTTCCAGCGTTATTTTTACATGACGTGACCTATATCTACTTATTTTTTAAGATTCATATAATACTAATTTGACCCGTTCAGGTTAATAAGTATTAAAAAGTAGGTACATTAAATAAACTACTGCCTCAAAACACAATAACATCCCAATCCTACTAACACAGCTTCTCAATTGAATTCTTTTATTCGATAATGGTTATCAATTGTCTCTAACAATATCCTGCTGTGGCTACATGCTCTCTACACCAGCTTCTTTCAGGAAATCATTTATCGTAAGTACGTAATTATTAATTGATGAAATACGTTAGCCCTAAAAGATACAGATAGTCAACTTGGAAGAAAACAACTCGAGGACGAAAAGCGCTATAAACGATTAGATTAAACATTAAATCAAATCATAATAATTTGTTTGCTAGAATATAGTTTTTAGTCGTTGAGCCTACCTTTGGATATGGCATTGGTAATAACCTGCCAAAAAATATTTAAAGTGGTGAATTATGGTAGCGGGCCGAATTTCTTCCGTACGCGGACGAAGTCGCGGAGTATTAAATATAAATAAATGGTAAATGACCACTGACCATTATGTATATGAAACATGAGTAGGTTTATGCCCACTGATTATATATATATATATATATATATATATCAGTTGGCAAAGTGCGCCTTAGCTTGCCGCTTCGAATGGTATACGGACGAAGGATTTATCGCAGAATGCCCGATAAATGTACAGCGTATCGTAAATCATCCACGGAATTTTCATTTCTCTTAAGTTATAATGTGTTGCGCTATATTCAAACCTTTAATTGTAAATCATGATGTATAATAGACATTACAATATAATTTAATCACTACAGAGTACTTTTACCAGAGAGTTTTTACTAGAGAAATTACGGTTTATTCCGAACCTGACCCGAAAACCTAACCCGGTAGTGGGTTAGGTTAGGAAAAGCAAAAAGTGATTAATTTTCATTCCGAACGTAACCTTCTTCTTAACCTAACCCGAAATGGTTTTCCTAACATAACCCGAATTCAATATTACTTCGGGTTAGGTTAAGAAGTTGGTTACGTTTGGAAACAGTAGGTATAATAAATATGATACATTTACTGAAAAACTTACAGCACTTTCAATCATTAAAAAAAGATAAAAAAAAGTTAAAGAAAAATATAACATGTCAGTAAGTTTTTCGGTTCTCCCTTGTTTCGTGTATAACAACGTTTCCTATAAAATCAGTTCGCATAATAATTAATTTCCCTAACCACCTAATTTTTATTTACTATAATAATATTATTTTGCATAATCATTCATTTTATTTAAATTCATTTCACGTAATTGTTCACTTTGACTAATATTGTTTGACCGAATATTCATAACAAAAAAGTATACTTAGTATACTAAGTCTTGACCTAATATTTATTTAAATTTATATCTGTGAAATCTAACTAATGGGTAGGTACGTATCAAAATATTTATAAGTTTACAAAATACAGATGGGGAGGGGAAGTGGGTTTTAATAAATAAAAAACAAGCTAGACGTTCTGACGCATGTCGCTTGTCTCGATCCTGTCATTGGAAGAGACTCCGGGTGGGCTCCCGCCAGAAGCTCTAGCGGTCGCCCCTGAGTTTTGCTTCGCCACACCCGGCTTTCGTATCGCTCGGTCCTCTCAGGACCTCCCATGAGCTTCTGGCTCCCGCGCTTTTTATTATTATACACTCTAGGGATAGGGACCACAAGCCTACTAGGTGGAGTCGGGGTGCTCTGATTCGGACCTGTCACCCATTTCGAACCTAACCAACTCAAGTCGGGTATATGAAATAGGATTAGATAAAACGAAAATCACTCCAAACGAATGTTATATTAAATTAACATTATACCATTTGAAAGAACATTGCAGCCGTTGTTATATCAAACAAATGTTATTTGAAACAAAAAATATGTAAACTAAAAATATACAAAGTGATTATTATACGAAATGTTGTTAGTTCAAGTGTGAAATTATATGAAACGAAGTTATATGAAACGGCGGGGACCCAAGTTTTTTACCCAGTAAATTAATCATATTTATTATACTGTTTCCAAACGGTACCCATTTCTTAACCTAACCCGAAATAACATTGAATTCGGGTTATGTTAGGAACACCATTTCGGGTCAGGTTAAGAAGAGGGTTACGTTCGGAATGAAAATTAATCACTTTTTGCTTTTCCTAACCTATCCCGCTACCGGGTTAGGTTTTCGGGTCAGGTTCGGAATAAACCGAAATTACTGGGTATGAAGAGATTTAACATCTACTATCTCAGGGTGACGAGCGCAGTGCAGGGCGGCGCAGGATTGTGTTCGCAAGTTCACAATTCTAGCACTGCTAGTGTTAGTGGCAGACGTGGCGCTTACCACCAGGCGAACGTCTTGCTCGTCTCGTCACTTGATAGTATAAAAATATATATATATATGGAAATTCCTCATCGTCGATCATTTTGCACCCACTGCTAAACATAGGCATTATTTTCACCACGCCAGCTATTACCGGATAGATCACCAGCTCGCTGGTCGGACGACATTACCAAGAAGGAAAGAAAGTAATAAATGAGATTATTAATAACTGTTTTTATGCAATGGAGTGGCAAGAGGAGCGCGATGTTCGCCTGGTGACATCACGCGTGCTCAACAGTAGCAATGCCAGAATAGGCTAGATGACTGTTTTTTTATTGTCCTATTAAAAGGTAGCCCATATATATATATATAGCTCATTAAAGAAAAGAAAATGAAAATCTGATCAAAAATAAGCTACTTATAAGCATTTTAATATCATGCTAGACTGAGAGGCGAAACAGCAAATCGTGACGTCACTTCTCTGTACGCCATATAAATTCTATTCTGACAAGTAAGGCGTGACGTCATCTTTTGTTTTGTGGGAAAGGGATAGAGTTGTCTGTAACAAAAACTTTAAACGCTCATATATCAGAACATTATTAACCGAATAAATTATTTTTTTAATAAACATACTATATTTACTTAAATTCTTCATCAAAGGTATTGGTTTCAACGATATAAACATCAGCCATCTAAAAAGTCATCAAAATCCTTCGCCGCATTGCACTCCGCTCGTCACTTTGAGATATTAGATGTCATATAACTTCATGCCCAGTAATTTCCGTGGTAACATTGCCCTTCAAACCGAAACACTGGCGGTTGAATAACTCGGAAAAGGGGTGTACTCCTCCAGGCGGACTCTGCAAAGTCCCACCACTTCAATAACTAAATTTTACTTAATTCTCTTTAAATCTCTTTGAGCTTCTTATCTGCTTAAGAGGCTCGATCCACACTATGTCATGTTATCAGCATGCCTCTCAAATAGAATCTTTCCCTTTTGTTCAGCGAGTTATTTTACTTGTTAATTAATGTTAAGTTAACTCTGTTATCGTGCGCTGATTGTCAAGTTTATGCTAATTAGTTTTTCGCACCGTGTTTTTGTATTCAGCTTATTACTTTACTTCGATGTTATAAGCTTATAAGACATGTTGAAACGAAATCAGCAACTCACTCTTCCACTTTTCTTTTAACTGCTTATTTTAAGCATGGAATACTCTTTTGTTTGCTTATGTGATTGTTTGGCCAGATACCCTTGCACCAATTTCACAATTATCATGTGCCGTTAAGGGTGGCTACTCAGCCTATATGAACTTTATTATCATGGTAGTTTTCAGTCCGTAATGTCCACTGCCGTGCAAACTGCATAGCCCTCTTTTGTATGCCACTCGTCCCAGTCTTGAGCTCTTGACACGATTTCATGAGCATATCTTATTACGCATTTAGTCATATTTTTTGAGGTTCAGTACACCCTAAAGGTCAAGAGTGAAAATCAAAAGAACTAATAAACGCATATTTCTATTAAGTTTATTACTAAAATCAATATTTTCATTACTGGATTTTTAAGGTTGCTAAAATAACGAAACTGATATAGCTACACTAGTAGCACAAATAAATAAATATGATTACTTCATTGAAAACCTAAACAAGGTCGCTGATCATATCAGGGGAACATAAGTGGAAGAGGAATAGAGGATAGGTGGAGAGTGGAGGAGGTTAATAAAAAAAAAGGCCAAGAGTAAACAGGAAATGAGAAATAAGTAAGTTCTAACATGAGTTTATGCTATGTTTTTGTAGTAGGGTGCGGCTTCGTGAATTAAACAGTTAGCTGTTGTAGTTGCGCAATAACTCTATTGAATAATTTATCCCGCTCACTGAGTGCATGTTGAATTTGTCATTGCATTTATTTTGGCCAGCCCGACCAAAAACAACTTTCTCTCTTACCGGTGACAAGTTTTCAATGAAAGTATTTTTCAAAGCGCTCCGAACTTTTCTCGTTTGCTGCAGTTTTATTTATGTCTCGACTTCAAGGCTGCTGTGTTATGGGATTTGCTTTTCGCCTCCATTTCGCTCTATCTTTGTTATGGTTTTCGGAAACCACAATACCGGGTGTTAGTTTGAACACCGTTATCCTTCTAGGATATCATTGTACTCATCATTACGAACAACTTTTACTAAGGAGCCAACTCTGAAATCACGAAAAAAAACATGTGTTCTGACTGAAAAACTGTTCCATACATTTTGTCCAAGATCGATGAACTTTTTTGTATGGAACAGCTGTTTTTTTTCGTGATTTCAGGGTTTGGCCCCATAGTAAAAGTTGTTCATAATTATGAATACAATGATATCCTAGAAGCATAACGGTGTTCAAACTAACACCCTGTATAACAAACACCTTTAGCTCTAATTTTTCTTTAGATCTTGAAAAACTGTGTTGAGAGCATAGTTACAAGAGAATTTGTTTTATGACACTGAAGCTTATTTTAAGATAAAAGATTATTAACGTATATTTAAAATTATTTCAATTTATTAAGTAATTCTTTTTTGTGACATAATTAATGAAATTTGATGTGTAACTTTGGTGTTCAATAAACTATTGTATTGTATTGAAAACTGTCTGTCGTATTGACCAGCCAAAGTTTTAGTACCAACGTGAAAGGTTTTTTTTTTTTTATTTTTTTTTTTAACACTTATAAGTGTGCGTTTGACCACCAACTCGCCTGTTGGTAAGCGACGATGGTAAGGTCATGTTTCTGGTACATTGTACCGGTACACGTCGGTAGAGTTTTTGTAGGTAGGTATTTATTATCCAAAATTAGTTTTTTTTACTATAATTATCAGTGCATGAGTGTATCCAAGTTATATAATCTGGTGAAACATGTATTTTCGTGTTATTTCCAAATTAACCAAAACTTGATATATTTATGTAGAACCATCTTATCCGTTTACTTGAACTTGTTTCGTATTTGACTGTAAATAAGTTCATGTAGGCTGGGCACACACATCACACACACATCAGCCAGAAGACGTCCAATGCTGGACGAATGCCTCTTTCTCCTCCCTCTCTCCCTAATTAGGGGACGGCCAGTCCTAATAAATAATATGCCGTATAAGGCCAAGTTTGTCCAATAGTTATCGTCATGGATTGACGATTACTGTTGGTCTAAGGGCAAAAGTCAATTTCACATGTAATCTGAATCACGATAGCACTCGGTAAATGGCACTCGGTAAATAGCACTCGCGGTCACCCATCCGAGGAATGACGGTTCGTTACCTATACTTTGACTGTCTCTTGTGCGTCAAAATTCAAGTAATACCTATCTCTATTTTGATAAAAAATTAGTACTTGCTACTGGCAAATGTGCAATGAGCTACGCCATAATCATCTGAGGGAAAAAATACCAGCCAATAATGTGGAGCTATATTCATACACATGCGCGCAATGTTTGCTTTGCTAACCCATCGTGGGCGAGAGCGGCTGACGTTTACTGCTTTTGCAACGATCATCTGGCTAGTTTTAACTCCAGGATTTGGTTTTATGTTGCTTGTAAAAAGTACTGGCGATTCTGGAATCTTACTTTGCACATCACTTGGCATGGAATATTTTTAATTTACCTATAGGATTCTGTACACGAAGGGTGTCCAACGGAGCCCTATTACTAAACCTTTGATGTGTGCCTACCCCACCTTCAATTTTATCTATAAGTATCTTGTTAATTCCCAGGGCAAACATTTATGGGACGTACGTATAGATGTTTGTTCTGTGTCTGGGTGTAGTATGTATTATAAGTATGTATTTACGAAAAAATATGTATATAAGTATTCTATCAGCTATCTAGTTTCCCTATATATATATATTCATTTATTTTAGATACATTTAGTCCATAACAATAACATAACATATTACAAGCTTTGCTTAGTTTGGGGCTAGATGGCGCTGTGTGAAATGTCCACCGATATTTATTTATTTATTGTCCTCAATATATAGCTAACATACTGGGACTCACGGGCAATGGAGAGAGCTAAGCTCGGAGTTACTTAGCGCGATATAATCCGGAATGAGGATATTCGCCAAAGAACCAAAGTTACCGACATAGCTCGCAAGGTTTGCAAGTTGAAGTGGCGCAGGGCAGGCCACATCGCTCGAAGAACTGACAACCGATGGGGGAAAAAAGTTTCTTGAGTGGCGACCGCGAAACGGAAGACGCAGCGTAGGAAGGCCTACTAGGTGGACTGACGACATTGTAAAAGTCGCGAGCAACCGGTGGATGCAAATGGCAGGTTGTCGTACAGTGTGGCGGTCTAAGGGGGAGGCCTTCGTTCAGCAGTGGACGTCTCCGGGCTGATGGATACTGGGGCTCGAGCGGTCTTACTTAAAAAGTTTGTTTGTTAGTACTGTGAACTTATTTTATTATTGCGCAGGTGTCAAATGACGATTGTTAACTTAAGCTTTAAGTAAGGCCCTAAATGTTCGATGATATACTTTAGTTTAAAAATTATCTTTGATATAATCATTAGCTAGAGCATTTCATAGAGCTGATAAAGTCTACTAACTACTCAACTAAACTATTAACAACTTCACAAACACTAAAAAAAACTACTTCGAACATGGGACATTATGGGACCATCTTAAGAGTACCCTTTCAAACAAAACAAGAATTTTCGTAAGCCAGGCCGTCAAACTTACTGCTTACTTAATTAACTACTAAACCGATTTCAATGAAATTTGCACTGATCCTTAAGTTGAAACAAATGAAAGCCAATAAAAAAGTAATTCGGAGAAATGCGCGGACAAACATACATACATAGGTATACAAATGATACAAACACAATATACAATACATACATATAAGTATTCTATCAGCTATCTGGTTTCCATAATACAAGCTTTGCTTAGTATGGGGCTAGATGGTGTTGTGTGTAATAAATGTCCCCCCAATTTTTTTTTTATTTTTTATTTATATGCCTATATTTTTTTATATGTGATTGGCAGCCCTAATAGATAATATGTGAATATATACAGGGTGTCCCAGAACTCAACGTCAAGCGGGCACGGGGCAAGAGGGGGGGTCATACCAGTTCCAGGAAAAATAAATATAAAATTCCATATCAGTTGGTTAAGTTATAATTGGTGAATTCATGAAAAAGAGGAAAATCGACACCTTTATTCATATCTTTAGTTATTCTGACCTCAAATTTAATTATTATACAGTGTTTTTTTTAACTAACATAGTCTTTAATAAACATGCTATCAATTGCAATCACAAATCAAACAAAAATAATTGCTATGTTTGTTAAAACTATCGCATTTTCTTTGATTTGTGGTTGAAAAAATAATATCACCTAACTTTGATGCTTCAGGAAAAAAAAAAAATGGAATTTTATATTTATTTTTCCTGGAACTGGTATGACCCCCCCTCTTGCCCCGTGCCCGCTTGACGTTGAGTTCTGGGACACCCTGTATATACGTGTCGAATTGATAACCTACTTTTTGAAGTCGGTTAAAAACTTGATTTGTACCGCCATAGCCATCAAGGCCGATCTTTTAGACGACATCGTATATCTCCCAACTGATTTCCTTATTCGCTAATAGTACAACTTGATTAATTACTAATGAAGGTGCATTCATAATCACTATAACAAGGCCATCGTTTGCTAACACCAATAATGTAACAGTCGGTCGGCTGTTTTTGCGTTGTTGCCGCAATTTTCCGTTTAATTGTAGGAAATCGACATTTAGAAATCTTGTTACTGCGTCTTCAGTGCATTTACGAATCTGTTTTAGTGAACACGCTTGCTGTAGTGTCTGTTATAATCAAAAAAAAGCGAAAGCCCTACTTCTTAGGTTATCATCCTGTCATAATTTGTCCTACCGAACCAGTGTTCCATGAATAGTCTGTTTTTCGTCCCATTGTCGGGCAGATACAACGTTACGCCATTCTTCGCTGTGTTGGGCCTTTGGTTTTACTTCACTTCATGTCAGAGAGATGTTATTGGTTACGAGCTCCTATTGTGGAAGCCAAATACATGTCAACACCGTCAGGATAGCTAGCACAGGTCAGCCAGAACATAGTAAAATGACAAAAAGATGCGCATCTGTCGAGAAAATATACTTTCTTAAAAATCATTCCAATACCGCGAAATCTTTGAGAACAAAATTATTTATCACTACGAATGTTTCATTGGAAGCTATCAATAATTTGGTAAAATTGTACACAACATTACGGTTATAATGGCTATCATTTTTCATGTGGACTAGAACATCCCTCAAAAGCATTGAGCGCGACTGCGTACGTGTATCGGAACGTAAAGGATCCGCGATATCAAAGAACTTCAAATCTGGATTTTAAAAGTCAAGCCTTTCCTCGGTTTGATATCATCGGTATCATTAATGCCCGGGATACACGACGCTAGTTTTTCAAGCCATGATAGCAAGAGTGAGCTAGCAGCTTTGGCTTCGTTTATAAAGCTAGTTCTGTTTACACGAAGCCAAACCTGCTAGCTTGCTAGCTTACTATCACTATCTCGCTATCCTGGCTTGAAAAACTAGCCTCGTGTATCCCGGGCATTACTGATCTTCCCCTGTGACCGACAAAGGTTTTAAGTACCTAACGAAGTTCTTACAGGTATTATGGTAAGTCTGTCTTCAACGAGTGTACCTAGTATTTTTTGCGTACAAGTGCTAATAAATCAGTTTTTCACGGTTCTTTGCTTATCTTTCATACTTTATATTCCGGCCAGTCTCGCTGTAAACAGACGCACTATATCTGTCGGTGATTTAATTGTAATATTTTAATTTTAACGTGTTTTCACGTCGGTGATGTCATCTAGGAGTTTATCCGGCGCAAATCATCCGTGTCACAAAGTTTTTGAAATGTGTATCGTTTTAACCAGGTTGGGTTTTTACGATTATTACTCCCTTGGGTGTTTTGATCCTGATAAGTACGTAATAAGTAATGAATAACGTTCAGTGTCAGTTTCCATTAGTGACGGTTTATTGGAATTCATGTAGCGTTTGGAATTGGTTTCTTAAATTCAATTCTAGATATTAGTACTCTGAGAGTGGCGTAGCTTTCAGAACTAACTTGATCATCTATTATCTCTATGTCCAGGAAATATATCCTTAACTTGTGTGTTGCAACTATTGATGGATTTTCGTATGTCCTCTTGATGGCTTATTTAGCATTTAATTGATTTTAGAGCAATGTGTGATCAAAATAAATACCTATTACCATCATAATCATCATCAGCCATAAGACGTCCACTACTAGACGAAGGCCTCCCTCTTAATAGGGAGGGGTTGTCATAACATCCACCTATTGCCTGAAACGGTGTAATTTCGCCGTTATAAAAAAAATGGTTTTGATTTTACATGGAATCTTTAGACAGATCGTTTCCCTACAAGTTTGTTTTCTGTTTTCTGTTCAAATCTCATTGATAATTATTGACCTTATTCGATCAGGTTTAGTGAGATCTAGTTTAGTGCATTCACGTATTACCATATATATAACGTATTTCTTGAAGTTGTGTAGAAAGTTCTGCCCAAACTGAGCCACTTCACGCGATGCAGTGAAATTTTGATCTGGTGCCACCGACACTGTATAGTAGTGTAGTAAAAGTTTATTGTTTCGGACGTCCATCACGCAATGCTCGTCTATGCTATGTAACGCGCGGAGCTTTGAAGTGAAAAATTGTCTGTTCAAGATTGAAGAGACGGGTTCGGTCTTTGTGGAAAGCGGTCTCGACTGCTGATCTCAGTGTTCCGATAGTGTTGTGATGTGAAGTTCTGGTGACAAAATGCTGTTAACATCGGCCACGACGGCTAACATAGCCACGCACTCGTTGTCGTCTATGTTCAGGAGGAGAAGGAACCATTCGCCGGTCACCGTACCGCCGGTAAGTGGTAATTTATTGGCGCCCTAGATCCACGTGTTCAAGATTAGCTTTTCACATATTAAAAGTCGAAATCAGTAATTACAATAGTGCCTATTATAGTTTCTCAAATATTTCCAACAGATATACTATGTGGGTTTATAATGTAGAGATTGTAGAGTTCGCTACATCATAAACGATCTAATTAAAGAGAGTGATTGTGGAAGAGTGTTTCTAGGTCTTTTGGACCTAGATTGCATTGCAACTGCATGCTTCATGTCGACAATATCGCCGGTTGTGGTCTGATGCCTCCTTAAATGTAGTAAATATAAAACGTTTTAAAAAAAAATACAACCGACGTTGAATAGAAGTTGAATTCTAATACCTGGACGACATCTTCATATTTTCTAGTAATTTTGATTTTAGAACCATACTACTAAACCGATTTTGATATATGGGACCACCTCTGGAGTATTACCTACCAAACAAAAAAATAATCATTAAAATCAGTTCATAACTGGCGGAGTAATCGCGTAAAATAAATACGAAAAAAAAACATACATTCGAATTGAGAACCTCCTTTTTTAAGTCGGTTGGAAAGAGAACTCAAGAGAACAAGGAAAGTCAGAAATGCGAAATATACACATTCTGTATAAATAAATTTAAAAAATGATAATATCAATTTAAGGCAACACATTATGGATATGGATCCACGTTGAGCTTTGGTTTTGATCATTCGTAACACAGAGAGAACTAAAGTTCTAACGTAGAGATTTTACCATTTTAGGTTATGATAAATTAATGGAATATGCCGTGGTACCCTAAAGGGAAGACCCCTACACTCGGGATCACGAGGTCGCGGGTTCAAATCCCAAGCCTGTACCAATGAGCTCTTTGGAGTTTATGTACGGATTTCCATCCATTGGCTTTTCGGTAAAGGGAAGCATCGCGTATCTCGAAGCCTCGCATTCATACGCCCGGAGAAGAAATTCAATGGGGTATGGGCAATTGGGTAAGCGCTGTGGATATATCCTAATCGCCTTTCTAGGGTATTTCTATGTCCAGCAGTGAACTGTTAATAGGCTGATCAAGCTAAATCGATTGAGCATTCAAGAAGCATAGGCGATTGGTTTTGACTCCACCTTTTCTCAGTAATTGTATACTTATTTGTAGAAATTCCATTGTTTTCAAAACGCCACATCTTCTATACTATACTTTTTTTTTTAGTTTAGTCTACTGATAAAAACTGACGTGGTTTTTACATATTTTTGTTTTATTTATACGGGAATAACTCACGTTTAATTAAATCGGATACTCCGACTATAGTTTCGATCACATCCGGTGACCTTTTTCAAAGAGTGAAAACAGAGCCCGAGGGTCACCGGGGTCAGCATGTTTGTCACTTAAAAAAACATATTTGAACGTAATCCGGTAGCTTTTTAATTAAATCTGCGAACCGGTCCGATCATCTCTAGATTCTTCAGCTGTGAGATTACGAGCGATAATGGAAGACGGAGTAACGGTCTCTAAACATTCGAGCGGTCAACCACAGTATACTTGCCAGTCACTATTGCGAGTCTAGAGCAGTTACCATAGTTTATGTAGCAGTTTATATGCAAGATTAGAGTAGAATTACCGTAGATTATCAAGTAGTTTGTTAGCCAGTCTGCTGGTATCCATTTACTTTACATACGCAACGGCACATTCGCTCCATCGTGTGTTATTGTTTTTTATCGATAAACGCGTGGAACGCGGTTGCTTTTAAGGTTGGATGAGTGCTAAGTTAACGTGCGTCCTCTCAGTTAACGGTGGTAACCATTCTGCGATCCCCAAGCCGCCTGCCAAGCTTGGGGATTATGGCAACACCTCCCTTTAAGGGAGAGGCCTTCGACCAGCAGTGGACGTCTTCCGGCGGTTGAAGAGTGCTAACTTAATATAAAACTGTTTAAGTTTAATACCTAAGTACCTTTAATAATTTAACCTTATAATAAGTATCTTCTACTATTGCAGTATTGCTGCTCCCGATAGGACCATGTGTTTTTTTTTTGACAATACCTGTGTACACTATGGAAGCAATAAATATCTGAATCTTAGTCTATGGTTAACCATAACGTTGAGCATTTTGCTATGGTCAAACATCGAGCCATGAAAAAAACCGTTATAAACGATACCGGGGTAGATGACACTTGATGTGTGCCATCCATCCCGTTAAGCGCCGACACCGGGTCCACCGGGGTGGATGAAATACTTTTTCCCATCTGCCCCGGTACCGGGGCAGGGGCACCGGGGTGGATGAGACCAACACGTCCCAATCAACATAAAGGGGACATCCCTTTGTGTTGATCATATTTTTATACGGGGCTACGCGAAATGGTATTACTAGGTCGAAAGGAGCTCATTGTACTCATCATTGTAAACAACCTTTGCTATGGGATCGACTCTGAAATCGCGATAACAAAATCAGCGTTTCCATACATTTACTTGAGTCTTAACTTACAGTTAACAATTTTTCTATTTATATCCAATGATATTTATTCGATATGTTACTGTAGTTTACTTTGTAAAAATGGTGCACCATCATGAATATATCTTGTATTTCACGTTAATGGCTAATCCATTAGATATTGTCTCTATTTTTTTAAAGTTTATATTTATAAAAGTTGTGAAAAAAACGGGCCTAAAAATCACTTTTGTTCTAATTATAAAATAGTTACTCATCAAAAAAGCAAAATATAGACATTTTAATGGTCAATTATAAATGGGATTTTTCATGTATTGCAGATATATATGAAAAATTACAGTTTTAAGGTCCAGGCAGGGTCCGTACCATGACATCTTGAAGCCATTTGATTTATAGGTTTAGGCGGCAGCAAAACCAAAAAGACTTGCAGAAGACGCTTGCTGGTCTGTCCTCATTGCGAAGTAATTTCGCTGGACACACGGGTGCATGTTATCGTTAGTCACACACACGTTCATCTACTCCACTCCTGCATGACATGTCGTTATCAATATTTGTTCAATCGGACAGTACACCTTTCGGACGCATTTTCTATATCAGCGGACAGTAAGGCGACATCATTGGCATAAGGCGGTGGCGAAAGCATAGCGTCTGCGGTCATAGATGTGTATTGAGTCGCTATCGTTGAAAACTATTCAATACAAATGATGCGTATTAAATCGCACTAACGTACACTTTTTTGTTTTATTCATACGGGAATACTCACGTTTAATTAAATCGGATACTCCGACTATAGTTTCGATCACATCCGGTGACCTTTTTCAAAGAGTGAAAACAGAGCCCGACGCGCGTGCAGCTGCGTCCTGCTTAGCAAACGTACACTACACGTAACGTACACTTGTCCGCATCGCACGTGCCATAAGCTCTATTCAATAGTAAATACCGCACAATTAGCTAAGCTGTTATAAATCGCCACAAACAAAAAGTTAGTATGAAATCCGATAAAAGCGGTGCCTTCGCCGTGAATAAGTAAGTATTCGATGACCCACTACCGCCTTGGTTGCCTTTGTCGACTAGGTCCCATCCACACTGTGTCGGTAGCCCATATCAAGTATATTAATTTTTATTTTTGATTTTGATTTACCCCGGTATCGCTTATAAAGGGTCGACCTGCCTGCTAAATGCGAAAATGCGAATTACAACATGCACTTTCCTATCGAATCCCAAACCCTTATATGCAAAATATTCCATCTGATAACTTTATGTACCTAGTCTCTAACGGAACAAATTCATTCACAAAAAACATCTCACAGATTATTATACACCACACAACAACAGCCGAATGACCTTCACGCGTTAGTCAAGCATTTATTTAATTTTGTTTACATGCACAACTAGGAAACTGTAAAAATGGGTTGACGTTAGACGTTGCTGTATTGTTGGCGAGCGACATAAACACGTCTAATTAGTTGGCTGACGATTTATCTGAAAAATAGCAAATATATTAATATGTACCACGTTTCATGTTTAAAAAAATTGCCATGGTTCTTGTGGCCTGAGTAAATTAATCTATTTCCGATCTAGGCTATCGTCACGTCACCTATACCAAACCGTTTGTGGCTGTACCCAGCGACAATGATAAGATGAATGGATGGGAAATAATCGCACGGATTTTGAAGAATATATGTTGAGCGCCGGCTCTCCACTCTCCATGTCACTTTTCTCTGAATGAGAAGCATTCATTTTTAGCAGCTTTTTCTTTGACTGGGTACGTTGGGCTTCGTTGCAGAATGTCCCTTTCCTAAATGTCTACTGCACTCAAAACCTCCCTTACACACAATGTCTCTTTCGCAAAATGCCTCTTTCGCACAATGTCCCTTTCTCTCAATGTCCCTTTCGCACAATGTCCCTATCGCAAAATGTTCCTTTCGCACAATATCCCTTTTTTCTGGATGAGGTGAGTTCAGCAAATTCGTCGTGATGCGTTTTGCTTAGTTCTTCATTTACAATCACACACCGCTCCACCAAACCCACATTTCTAGATTTCTCACGTATAGAAAAGAAGACTCATTGCAGCAGTCATCATTTCTGGTCGGGTCCAGCGGTCCAGCCGTTTATTACGGATCCATTACTTCAGTTCATTAGGCACACGGAAAAGATAAGGAGCTGAAAAGAGTCCTATTCTCGGCAGTATATGTCAGTGATGATGCAAAAGCGGCCGCACGTTGACAGATTCTGATAACGTCGGCAACGCATTTGTGGTGCTCCTGATGTTGCAGATATCCATAGGCGACGATGAATGCTCGTCATCAGGCAACCCGTCCGTTTGTTTGCCACATATGGTTTAGTAAAAATCTTCTTTTATATGCAGCTCCGTCCTGAACAGGTTTTATGAACAGACTATGTTGTGAGTTAACTGTTCCTTAGATCGAATATCAATGCACATTTCTTTTTTATCCACCTCTGAAGTCTCGTAAAATATTCAACTCCACCGATCGTATCATTTTTCTCTTCAACTCATGTTTACCCGGATTTTATCGCAAAAAGCAAATCAATTTATCGTCAAGAATGGCATGAAGAAAACAACATTTATATATACCTGAATTCCCATTTCGCAATAAGACACGGAGACGATTTCTTCAAGCTTCGACGTGGAAGAGGTTACGACATATTTTGATAAAGTTCTTTAACTTATAACGAGTTGCAAATAAAGTCTGCCGCTTGCTTCATTGGTATTGGCATCGATGTCTTTAAGTACGTTAGTGGCTTTTTCAGACTACGCTTTTAAATAAACCTTTTACGTATTTAACAGTACGAATATAGAAACAGTTAAAAGATACTATCAAGCGACGGGGCCCTAATAATTGACTTACTGATTTTTGTCATAAGTCATACGCATCTAGTCATAAACTACTGTAGTCATAATGATACATGCACATAATTTCTTACCGGCATAATTATTTTTTGTCCTTGTGTTTGTCGATCTTAATAGTAGTGTGACATAATGGTTGTACATCCTAAGATTAGTTGTCATAAATAGTAATCATGCTAATTTCTTTTTTCATAGAGTTATTGTTCCTAAGAATTATTAGTGCTATTAACTTTTTTTTTTTTGTTATTGTGCTCACTTAGTGGTGTAATAGAACATACTGTATGTACCTATATTAAAGCCCGGTGACAGGTCTGACTTGGATAGGTTAGGCTAAAGCGGGAGCGAATCGAAGGATTTTTTATTTCAACCCAAAAATCCTCATTACTCGTGCAACACTGTATGTACCCATATTAAATCTAAGCGTTATTACACCTCCATGGTGCACCCCAACTTGAGTCGGTTATGTTCTAAATGAGTGACAGATCCGAATCAGAGCACCCCGACTCCACCTAGCCTTGTAGTCCCTACCCCTAGAATGTATATAAAAAGCGCGGGAGCCTGAAGCTCAAGGGAGGTCCTGAGGGGAGCGAGCTATACGAGGCCGAGTGGAGCGAAAGGGGGAGGTGGCGAGCGAAGCGAGCCGGCGACCTCCCTCTGTAGCGAAGCGAAGACCGAATGTGGTTCCCTACCTATAGGTTCTGTAGGATTAGATATTGTTAGGCTTTTAAATATTATATCCAATTAATATTAGGAGCAGTGATGGTATGTGTAATAATGTTTTTAATGTTTTGATGTTATTTAGATTTACCATTAGGATGACTGATTATTAGGACTTAAAACGTTATGGAATACAAAATTAAGATGAAAATTTGTATGGGAATTATTAGGGACCCATCAAGCGACATCTTTTGTGCCATTGCATTCTAAGAGCCCTAATTTTAGATCAGAAAAATAAGTTTTACTTTGTTTCTCTAACCTGTTGCCCTAATGGTCCTGAGCCTGACTAATTGCAGGTATACCTTCCGCTGGTTTACCGCCTAAGACATAAATCCAAATAATAATATCGCGCGAGAGTTCTACGGGGCAAATTTTCTAAATATTGGTAGGTTTGGTATCATGTTGCTGATACCAAACCGATATACCCGGCTTAAAAAGCAATGCGCTATTATATTATCGCAGGGCATTTCTAGTCAACTTTTATCACGTAAATTATAAAACAAGCATAAAACGAATATTATTATTTTGTAAACGATAAGATTATCATTGTTGAATACATTGTAAGTATGTACAATGTATACAACAATGATGATTAAAACTCGTATCCGACTATGGCAGTCTATGAATGCTACTACGAGGTACGCCAACAGAGTAATAGAAGCAGCGATGTGATCAAGCGCTTTTTCCTCAGAAAGACTCGTGACTGTGCGGGGTTTGGGGGGGAGGTGTAGGTTCGCGGGAGGAGTGGCAAATTGTACTGCCATCTAGCGGTTTTCAGGAAAAGTTTTGAGAATCGAACTAGTGAACTAACACTTAGCTTAATGAACACTTAATTTCTTAATATCACGCTAGATGTCGCGTTTTTGAATTCTATTGAACCGATCACTAATTATAGAAATAAAATTACTTACGAATGAAATTAGATGCCAATCATGTCATCTGAATTTTTCCCTCGGTCAGTTTTACATAAAGAAACAGAGCAACCTATTTCATTTTTACTGTTACTGAGTAAAAACATAAAAATCGTACGTCTAATATGTAAGTTTGAATGACCGTTACGCGTGGCGACCGTTAGCAGACTGAGCAAATAAGTATGACGTCACACACTCCGTCCGCAAAATAGGATCTGCGGCTGCAAGTCGCTCATCACAACTCCTTATCCTCCATGGTATTGACGATACCGTTGGTCTCATTATAAAAATCGAGTTATAAGCTAGGTATGATGCCTATTGCCCTTTATGCTTTTGCTGTTTGTCTTTTAGCCATAGTAAAGTCTACGCGTTTTAGTCTACGCCATGAAATATGCGTAGTCTAAAAAGGAATTAATTCTTTTAGCGGCTTCGTCGTAAGGAACCGTTGCGTAACAGCCCTGAAGGTTAGGTCGACAGATATCAAGCGTGCTGGGTACTAATTGGATATTTTTTAAAGGAGACAAAGGACAAGGTGTAATACGCATTTGGTATTTGTTACTGGGGTTTATTTTATAAGACGGCTGTCATAATGACATTATTATGTTGTGATTTGAATGTTGTGTCTTTCTGCTATTATCCCGCTATAGGATAATATCAAATAGGGTCGGCGCAGCTCAGTCCTTTTCTCTATTTTTTCAGCTGTCCTACACTTTTACTCTCTTCACGCGCTTATCATATTTTAGACATTTGATCCCATCATCCAAAATTCCTCATCTTCATAGGCCTCTCTTTTTGTTTTTGGCCTCTCTTTTTGATTTTGATTTTTTGATTTTTTTTAGTGCCATGCTATGCATCCATTGGATGATTTAAACTAGGTTTTTAATTTGTCTGCCGAAAGATGTATATTTTTAAAAATAACTACTCGCCATGTAAAGAAATATGGGCTACAAAACCACAACATGGTTTCGAGCTTCGAAACCCATCAACTGGTTTTCCGCATATCAAAAAAACATTAAAGCCTACCTACGCATGCTTTTTTCGATTTTGAGGTCCTTTTGTCTATAAAAATAACATGATACTCGGATCAACCGAACACAAGGCTTCGACCAATAAAAATCTAAATATTCGAGCTCATACAAGGGCCACTTTGTTCCTCTATACTCTGATGCCTTAAGCTTCGCTCGGTCTTTTGCAGATAGTCTTAACATTGTAACGAACAATATTACAGAAAAAAAACAACCTTACATAGTATTGATTAAGCGGGCAACTTCGTGTATTTATAGAAAACCTTCGAAAACTCATACATTGAAGTACAGCTTTAATAAAGTATTCAAGTATGTGGCTTGCCGTAGAACAACATCGACCGATGAAAACTTCAACCGAAGATTCATGGTTTCATGATTAAATATCATCGCTTAGTAAACTGAGCATCGCATGGTAATGTTTAGCACCTAAACTTTGGGTGAATGCATAATGCAATAACGCGTTTGACTTTGACCTTCGTCAAAGTACTGTGTCACCCTGAAACTAGCAATGACCGTTGTACTTGCCGTTGACTGTAATCGTTTATTATGTTCAATTGAAATGTGTATGATTTTAGTATTAAAATAACAAAAATATAATCAAACATCTGGCAGGCCACATCGCTCGAAGAACTGACAACCGATGGGGAAGAAAGGTTCTTGAGTGGCGACCGCGAACCGGGAGACGCAGCGTAGGAAGGCCTCCCACTAGGTGGACCGACAACATTGTAAAAGTCGCGGGCAAATGGTGGATGCAAATGGCAGGTTGTCATACAGTGTGGCGGTCTAAGGGGGAGGCCTTCGTTCAGCAGTGGACGTCTCCGGGCTGATGATGATGATAATCAAACATAGTTATCATCAGCCAGAAGACGCCCACTGTTGTATGAAGTCCTTTCCCCCCCCCCCCCCATTAATAATAGGGAAGGGTTGCCATAATCCCCACGCTTGGCAGGCGGCTTGGGGATCGCAGATTGCTCACCACCGTTAAATGAGAGGACGACTTATTCTTTAAATGTTATCAAATCTTATACTTGTGTGTGTTTACTCTTAAGACCGTTCTCTCTGGTCGAAATAATTAATTACCAAATCAGAAATACACCTAGAAGCCAGTGCAATTGCACATTCTGCAGTTCATTGAAAACTTCGACAATATTTACAAACTTGAAACGCCTACCAAACCTACGCAGAGCTGAATGCATGTGAAAACTATTAGCTCTACCCAATTGGAAAAATCTCGAATGACTCTCGATGTTTTAAAAATACTTTATGAGCGCAACGAGGGACATTTTTTCTTGTATTTTCCACTGGAATTTTTAAAAATAGACTGAAATTGCTTCTTCGCGGTAACGTAAAATTTGCTTACCGGTGCGTCGTTGCGGGCGATATCATTTGCCGTAATGTTGATAATTTTGGTTTTGGAATATAAATGGATATTAGTGAATTATACAACTTATCCACAAAAACTAATTCATCAAGTAAGCAACGATTATTTAAATAAAAATTCAATAATGCCGCCTTATGAATCTGTTTTCTGTTTCCGTGGTCTACAATTTTACCGTCATGCCATATTTTGTCAAGATCGAGCCCAGACCCGAACGCGTAAAAATAATAATATAAAAATAGAGTTATTCGCATTAATTTATAATATTAGTGTGACGTGTGAATTCTTTATCTTCATGAGATTCCGACCAATAAATGTTGATTAGTTAGTGTGGGCGTGGCAATTACGTTTGCCCGTATCATTGCTAGAATTCTTTCCTTATGCAACAAAACACTTTATGGCTCTTAAATACAATACAATTAGTAGTGACGTGAATACTGTTTATTTTTATTTAAGTTCAACTACTTATGTACTGTAGTAACTGTTTTTTTCTGTGGTGAAATACCTGGACTGTCATTAATAAATAAAATTAAATACAAAGTTGTAAAACCCCCGATTGGTTTTCTTGAAACATAGCAAAATTAAAAAAGTACACCAGTCGGTTCAGCCCTTTAGCTAAGAATCAAGTTACCTATCAAACCAAAAATAAATAATCACTATCGGTTCAGCCGTTTAGCTAAAACACTCTCGATTAAGTCTCGTATCAAAAAAATGCGTTCAGCCGTTTGGGACCTACGATTCTACAAACAGACAAACGTAAAACTTATATAACACCCCCCTTTTTGGTCGGGGGTAAAAAAGGGATATAAGCAGAAAAAACTAGAAAAGTTGTAGATCGTTTGACCTTACTGCCACCACAGATACTGTGGTCAATTCTGAAGGTTTAAGTTGACAGAACTAAACTAACTAAAGTATTGCTGTCCTTAGCTATCATGCCTAGAAAAAAAGTGACAGCAATATTTTAATTACGGTTTAGAACTGTCAACTAAAACCGTCAGAATCGACCACATTGTGGTAAATTTTGAAGGCTATAGTTGTCAGTTTTAAACTAATTAAAATATTGCTGTCACTTTTTTACTAGGCATGTTAGCTTAAGGACAGCAATACTTTATAGATCTGTCAACTAAAACCTTCAAAATCGACCACACTATAATACTATAGTATACTGGTACTGCCACCGTAATAAGACCTATAATAGTCAGGATTTTAGGATCAGCCAGGAGCAATCTTGTACTGTACATAACTGATATCACAGCCTTTAGTACCGGTTTTAGTTTATTAGATTCATGTTATGCGATACAGCTGCCTTTAGTCGATGTGATGTTCAGCTGAAAACTTGCCATTTCTATTTGAACACTCCATCGCGTCTTATACGTATTGTGATTTGCATCTTTTTGTTCGCCTAGTTTAAAGTCTTTTCGCTGACTTCCTTGGCGAGCGATTGGCAATTCTTGAGAGCGTTTTGAAGTAGTGGGTAAAGAACTTGGGAGGATTTAGCTCCTCTCGTAAAGAACGATGCGACGCTAGTGAAGATTTGACAGATGGCGCTATTTCAAATATGCACAAGGAGAATTTTTGGGGTATTCCTTAACATACTTAATAAAAAATCGCGAGCGTTAACGCAGCCAGACAGCGGCTGAGTAGGAACTATTTTATAGGTGGAACCACTAATACTATTTTATCATACATCTCTTTATAGGTAGGTACTTAGGTATTACTAGTTACTATATATATATTACATACTTAAACTTTTTTTCTCTCTTCATTACTGTGTTAGTCGAGCACGTCTTTATGTTCATCATTACTCTATTGTCTGCGATGTCACTATAAGTGCAAACCTATAATTAGCTTTCTGTCTTTAATTAGTCTATTTATAAGTTACAATAGCTGTTGGTTTTCCAATAAATAAATAATTGTTTTGACATTGATATTAATACCATTACTAAGTACAGTAACTGACAGAACTGGTACAAAAAGTTACGATTATGGATATCCTCTGTCCTTGTAAGAGTTGTAAAAAAAATTGGTCCAGATTCTTATTTTTAGCTTTGTGTTTTACGACTCGATACTCGACTTGGCTCCATAAGTTGTTATTTTTCCACTCGAATCTTGTGGATCTTGTATCCAAAGTTCTAGACAGACTCTAAATTCCGTTCAGTCTTCAAAGTGAGGTGATACCTAAACTATTTATGGAAGTTATATAAGACAAGCACAATTTGTATTCCTACAAAATGTTGAATCTTGTTAGGGCCAATTTAAATAAGAAAGATATTGCTAGCGGGTTTGAGAACTTGGATTCTCTCTAGACTTTTATCGCTTTGGATATAATCCTTTTGTTATAGTACACTAGATAAAGTAGTTAGATTGTATGTAATTTGTTTTAGTTTTTGTTAGTTTTTTTTTTGGTTTTGTTGCCGTCTTGCCCACAAAAACTCCTAATATAACCGTAATTAAAATAAGTGTTTAAAATTCGGTACTGAGTGAGTAAGCGGAACATTCAATATTAGGTTGAATTAGTGCTGCAATTTTTTTATGAATTTAACCATAAGCATACTGCGTCACAATTCTTAAATTAATATTTCACATAATATAAAAAAATACTCCTCTGTAGTCATTACCCAATACGTATAAATAGCATAGGCAATAGCATAGGCTTGGCCATTAAGCAGCATTACAACAGTTGTTCTATTATTTATACTGATCTAACTATTCATGGAGAATCCTAATCGTCTAGCTCGTCTGCGTCTGAAATGAAATGTGAAAATAGGACTCACTTCTTATAACTATCTTCCTCGTGTAGGTATACTATCCACGTTATGCAATAAACGTAAGAAGTTATTTTCCTTCGACGGGTTTCTAGGTCACCTAGATCTCTTACGATTCTGAAAGTTGCTCCCTATAATATAAAATCTTTACTCTAATAGACACTTCTATTCGATTCATTTCATTTCTATTCGACGGACTGATGCTATTTATTTTATGCTTGAAAAGTTGAATATTCTATTTCAAACACAATAATGAAATATAATACAATTTGTTTTATTAGTATTATTTACATTTATAAATAGCTGGTTTGTTCTCCGCGCATATACCAATGGAGGAGGAAAGCCAAGTGTACCCCTCTGGCAAAAAGTATATGGTCAGGGACCATTATACACTTTGTATGTGTTGCGAGTTTCTATTAGTGTGCGTTCGTATGAAAAGGAATTTGTTTTATTAGTGTGAAATTTTGCTTGAAAGTGTGCTTGCTATGCATGCGTGTTTACCTCGTACTTACCCTGCAAAAGTGTCAGAAAACGTAGATAAAAAAAATACAAAATGTGATTATCGCCCATGGTATCTCCGTTGGTATAAGCTCATTAAAATAAAATAAAACAATAGCATTGATAATTTGCTATCGGCTGATTATTTAAATACTCTATTAGATTATCGATTATGAAAATTATTGATAATATTGATGAGGCCCTCATCAAAACAGTCAAATCATTGTGTCTGCTCAGCGGCCGCCGCGGAAGTGGGGGGCCGAGCCCCCCACTTCCGCGTACGACTAATACTAAGACTCGCCACTCTACCCTGGCTTGCACTATGTCCTGCACGGGACGGCAAGCAGCTCGCGCAAATCCCTGCCCACTAGATCTCTCCAGCGTTGTCGGGGGCGTCCAACGGACCAGCCGTTTAGCTGGCCCAGGAAGGTTGATTTAGCTGCAGGAAACTATCTCATTCTTTCAACGTGGCTGAGCCAGCCAAGCCGCCAGCCAAGAGGGGGGGGGGGGGGGTTATGGCAACCCCTCCCTATTAAGGGGGAGGCCTTCGTCCAGCAGTGGACGTCTTCTGGCTTATGATGAGCCAGCGAAGTCTATGTGCTAAACTTTATTGCTCTTCCAGTTTACGTGGTGTCTGGTTTCGTTGGTCCGATTACTTCTTGTTACCACGATAATCATCAGTTTGAAATAACTTATCATACTTAAAAAAACGAATCATTATTGTCATTAGCCAACTTAAGTCCACTGCTGCACATAGGCCTCTCCCAATGCAAGCCACACAGCCCGATCTTCGGCTTTTCGTGTCTTTTAGTTTCGTCACTGCAACACACCTTAAGTATCTCGTCACTCCATCGAGTTACAGGGCGTCCTACGCTACCTTTACCGGTTTCTGGTCACCGCCATAGGTCTACCCCAGCGGTTATTGGTTTTTTGTACTGTCATCGAAACTTCATGCACTTAGGTACTAATCTATATAAAATTAAATCGTTACGACAATAATTAGAAGTAGGATAAAATCGACTTCCAAGTAAAGCTACTAAGTGTGTTAAAACAACTTTATTTTCCATTGTCCTCAGAGTCGTCCCGAGAAACAGCACTCATCACTGGCATCGGGCCCTCCGCCGCCGTCTGCGATCGTCCCCCGGACGGCGGACGGTCCGCGGCCTCCAGGATGGAACGGCCAGCCCAGGAAGCATGGCTCCAGCAGATTCAACGTGCAAAACCAGAACCAGGAGCTGGTCAAACTGCCTCCTATCAAAGGTTAGTAGACGATAGAATAGAAAAAGAGCAGTGGTTCCTAGCCTTTTGTTATTGTTTTTATTGAAAGACCTTGCAAGACTGCCATCACGCCTGATGAAGCGAAGGATCTCGCTGGCACAGAAGAAACCGATCATAAAAAGAATTAGTAGCAGCAGTGGTTCTTAATCTTTTCGGTCTTGTTACTCACTATGGCTAGAGGAGCTATGCTTAAAGGAGGTAGCAGAACTATTATGGTACATGGACAGAAATGTTTAGATTAACGTTATCAAAATTAATTTAAATTCGAAAGTTATAATAGTTCTTGAGAAATGTTAAATTATAACGGTTCTTTTTTACCATTTTCAATGTAATTTGCTAAGATACTATCTATCGGGAAACAAACACATGACACCTGCTCATGCGTGTTCTCTATTCACATAGTTTATGCAATCTATAGAATATTATCTCTGTATGTGCCTAGTATACATATCATATCCTACGTGCGTTGGAAATTTGGAATCACATTACATTTTGTATCGGATTGGTAACGCGAATCAAGACCTGTTATTTTTAAAGCTTCCTTTTGAATTCAAGCTTTGTTTAGCTCAGATCTATTAATCTAGCTCGACGCCCACGTAACATGCTTGTTAACCCGTTATCATCCGTTACTGGCCATTATTTCATCTCAGCTTCTAGGTTAACCTTTTGTAGCGATTCGTTAACCTGTTTCTGTGATGATTAAGTTTGCTACGCTTCATGCCTCTTTAACTGAGAATGTTCCGAGCGGCATTTTTTATCTTTGTGTTTTGTCTTCAGCCAGGTCGGAAATATTTTGTCACTCTTGATAAATACTTTGCGGTGAGCTATGTTATAGGTATGTCGTACTAAAGCATGTGCTCATCATCTTTATTAGCATCTCGTTCACTCCAGAGCATGACATAAGCCTAAACTCTTTCGCCAATCCTGTGTTTGCAGTGCCAATCCTGTCCAAGTTGACCTTAGTGATTACCAACCGTGGAGTTACGAAATTAATTTTACCCCTGACGACAACAATGTAAAAAAACACTAGAGAAACATTGCCCTTCAATCCGGGACACGGTGATGTTTGCATACTACTGCTTAGCAAACCATAATCAAAGCAAATATGTAATACTCTGCAAAAGATTTCACCGCTATCGAAAAGCCTGGATAATCGTATTCACTCTACCAATTTAAATTTATATGTATGAAGATCTTCGAGCAAACTCGACTAGAACGATTTACTAATGCATTTTCTTTGTATATCAGACATGAGTAGACAGCAATTTATCGCTTCCTTCACCGGTAGGAAAGCTTTCCTAGGCTATAAAAAGAAGCATATTTACATTGGGATGGCCTTGCCCTTGCTCGCAATCAAACGGCCCATCCTTCTCGATTCTTTACGAGCATCAATGATTTTCTCCCGAGTCAATTTTCTCCAGATCTTTATTTATTCTGCTCAGAGAAAGGTCTAGATTTATTGCGGTGGAAAGAAAACAAGCATGACCGTCGACTTGCTGCATTTATTTTTGATTAGGTACTATTATAGGTTTTGAATGGTCGCGCAAATCTCGCTTGAGAGCGATATTTTTGTTTATTTCTTGTAAATTAAAAAAGATCAGTCGCGACTCACGTCAGTGAAATATTTTTAATACAATACATACTTACTAAATTCTAATAACAATTTGTCAAATACTAATTAAATAATATTCTCCTCTCAAACAATTTGCTCTGCCCGACAGGGTCCTTTGAACTAATGTTACAAACACCATGTACTGTACGGAAAAAGCAATATATAATCTGAATCTGAATTTCTCAACAAGAGTTTTTTTTTCTTTTCGAAATTTATGCTTCTCCACAGTAGCTTCTAAGTATTTAGACAAAAAATTCAAGCGTTGAAATTCTTTCCCATTTATTACGAAAAAATTATGTAAAATAAACCACTTATTGCTGATGGATCATGTAAGTTCAGTCATCACAATAACATATTATTATACGAAAGTTTGTCCTGTGTATGAATGAAAATTGCCTGTCAACGAATGTCTTAACCTTCCCAATGTCTTGAAGAAACTGAATGAGTTTTTTGGACGTCATTTATACTCAAAAAATTGAGTTTACTTTGCATTTCTAAATAAATACGGTACCTATATAATAAGATATAATATAAAACTACCTGGCCCAGCTGTTGTCCGATATGTACCAACGATATTATGATATCCTAGCTAAAATAAAACCTAATCGATGAACGTCGAGATAGCTTTAGTGGGATAATTTTCCTGTCTGATGGCATTCCATCTTCTAACGGGAAATAGGATTCTTCGAGCGAGCATAAGGGCATAGCGAATAATCGACATTCGCCTCATTAGACAAGAGATCAAAATATTGTAATTCTAGAATTCTAGGCGAAATTGTTGGCGTATTCTCAACACTACTCATAACTTTTTAAAGAAAGAATTTTCTAGGTAAACAAAATGCATGATTTTTTTTAATATCATATTTCTCATTAATGTTCGAAATTCTACCCTTTGGGAAATCTAAAGTTTTCTTTCCAAACACAGCACCAGTTTCAAAATTCCTCCAATAATACTTTACGAACATTTGTCATAAAGTAACATTCAACTTTGCGCCATCGACTTTCACAAACGAAATCTAAAAGTTGTAAGACTGCCTGAAATATGCCCAACGTTGCCCTCAAACTCAAAGGTAACAGCGTCCAGCTTATCAGTCGAGTGGGCAAATCGGGAAACTACACATTTGCACGGGAGTCCTTCGATTTTGTTTGTGAAATACGACAGTGGCTCCTCCCATTCAGTTTAAATAAGTTGGTGTGTTTAAAAAGAGTAATATCGGATTCGCTAAAGTGCGAATTGCACCAGTGTAAGTGATTTGTTGTGGGTTGCCAGCAGCGCATTTTTTCGCGTCAGCTACGTATGTTTCGAGACTAGCGCAAGTAGTCAAGTTGGGCTCCAATACACATGAGGTTACGTAGGCCATTTTGAAATAAAATGAGCTTTAATCGTAGATGATGTCATGAGTCCAACATTTATCATGAAAAGTAGCTCGTAAAGATCAATAGATTTCCTGCAAACATACATTATGCTATTTTAGTGTCTGTAAATCTTGCAGTTTCTAATAAAAGTACTTTTATCATTAAAATCGTCGGCTCTCTTTTTTGGGAAAAGAAATACTGCAAACTTTTGGGTTACGGTGCTTATAAAAATGACCCTTTTGCTGGAGGCATCTGCCGCGGCCCAGTTCTGTTTGGAATCCAGAAGTATAGTATACAGTATAGTAGCATATTAAAAATAATGAAACAAACGTAGATCATTCCGCGACTTTGAATTCTGCAAATCTGCTAGGTATAGCAAATCCAAAAAAGGGCATATAACATTCATATTCATACAATAATTTAAACACAGGAAAGTGGAAGATAATCCCACGTTTATGTCGTTTGTACTGTACATCAGTCCCTCGGGTGTTCCGAACGCAAATAAATGATTTTCACCGTTTGATATCGCATGCTCACAGACAGCATAATGTCAATGAATGAACGTTAAACATGGTTGGTATCCCTTATGGGAGTTTATGTTTTTTTTGAGCCACAATACGGGCTTGCTTACGGCCAGCTAGGTTAGCGAGTTGACGGTTCATCATCAGCTCGGAGAAGTCAACTGCCAAACAAATAGGGTAGATGACTGATGTTTATATCGTTGAAACCAATAGCTTTGATGAAGAATTTAAGTAAATATAGTATGTTTATTGAAAAAAAAAAAATTTAAAACGGTTATTAATGTTCTGATATCTAAGCGTAAAGTTTTTGTCAGAGACAACTCTGTCCCTTTCCCACAAAACAAAAAATTTCGTCGCGCCTTACTTGTCAGAATAGAATTTATATGGCATACTGAGAAGTGACGTCACGATTTGCTGTTTCGCCTCTCTGTCTAGCATGATATTAAAATGCTTATAAGTTGCTTATTTTTGATCAGATTTTCATATTTTTTTCATTAATCAGCTATATTTATGGGTCACATTTTAAAAGGACAAAAAAAGAACCAGTCATCTAGCCTATTGCTGAATGTCTCCCCCTTAGACCGCCACACTGTACGACAACCTGCCATTTGCATCCACCGGTTGCCCGCGACTCAACAATGCGGTCGGTCCACCTAGTGGGAGGCCTACCATCGCTACGCCTTCCGGTTCGTGGTCTCCACTCAGAACCCTTCTTCCCCATCGATACTGAAAGTCACTTAATTAATGTGTTTCTATTGGTTGTTTTTGTGATAATTATATAAAAATTACATGATTTAATTTTATTTTTTTACAATTATTATTATTTTATTGCTCTAATTATAATTTTGAATTATTTTTTTTATTAATTTATTAAATTATTTCGTAATTTTAAATTATTTTTTTTATGAAATAATTTGTGATACAGTGCATGCTCTGACAGTTTTTGTACATGTGATTTGTATTACATTGCGATTTTTATAATTAAATATATTCTAGATTGACATGTAACTAATTGTTATAAATAAATACTATGAACTATGATGCGGCCTGCCCACTTGCCACTTCAACTTGCAAACCCTGAGAGATATGACTTGTTATGGTGACTTTGTTTTGGTTGGACTTGATGGTTCGTATTGTATTGAATAAACTTGAACAAAAAGCTCTATTATATAAGGATTCTAAAGTTGAATGGAGCCAGGCACATCTACCGAATGCCCAAAGGCGAAGATGTGTGAGTCAAACCCTCTACAATTTGGACACTGGGGAAGTGGGCGCTGAATGTCAAGGTTCCTGGGCAGGCCCAAAAAGAGAAGCACCTGAGCTTGATTGCCACTGCAGGGGCTGAACAACAAAAGCTCGCGAGAAGTGAAAAAAGGCAAGGGAGAATATAAAAGAGAAGGGAGCAGCACAGGGAGAGGAGTAAATGGTCTTTCCCCGCGCGGGAACGTGATAAAGCTAGAATATGGAAACATATTCTCGTTTTCGAGGGTTAAAAAGAGTTGATACACTTTTATCATGGGTCGCGGGCTGCATTAGGACCGATGGTATCAGAAATCTTTTCTCTTCTTGCTATTTTATCTTTGGACTAGAAATTGAGTCATTATAACATAACTGAAGCCAAGTGATTGATCCATCAGTCGATGCCAATTATTTGTTTTTGCCGTAGCAGAACCAGTTTGCTTTGATAAATAATTGATATCCATCAACCATTCGTGTAATTTATAACTGACGAGGAGCGTTTGCTTTTAGATGACGTAGGTTTTTTTTCGTTCGAATTCGATATCTTATGATAATTGCTGCTTTCCCTAGCCAAATAATTGGGGTTCCATCGCTGAAGAGTGTCCAACGGAACTCTGTTATTCCACCTACGACAGTCTGTTTGTTCTATTGACTTATTCTCACGCCACGTCACGTCATTACTTTGTAGTAAATCATTAATAAAAAGTAAGAAACAAATACTGTTATTTTCTTTCATTAAACCTGATACAATGTGAGAGTAAGTACGTAAGTAAGTTAATTGAGAGTGAAAATTCGACTCGATTTTATCGTGCCTTTGATCGGCAATCATTGAAGTATCTACTCAAACGTAATTTCCACCATTTTCCGAATAATTGACACGTACCATCTAACTCTCGACTAAACTTACAAATAGCCGCCCATTCACGGTCGTGTTATAGCCCTTATGCTAATTAACTCAATACGTAACTCAATCCAATAATAGGCGCTCAGAATAATGACTTCTATTGGGTATTTCCGACATTTGGTTGTATTGGTGTCCTGTTCTATGTATTTGTTTTTTTTTCTCGGCTGAATTTTTGATTGTTTATCAAACAAGATGTACATTAAATAACGGAGTTTTACGAGTAACCCATATATGAGCCGTCCGTGCTCAGCTATAATGGCTTGATTGATAAAACCTGTGGATTAGGATGGCTTGATTAGAATGATGATGATATGAAAACAATGATTACCTGTGGTTTTTAAATCAAACACCACAACAAATTATAATCTGTAATTTATAGTTACAAGATTCCTTCCTTAGTTATATGTTATAAAGGGTTAGTCCTAATCAGTTAGCATCCTTTTAATGGCATATTCTGTACATTAAAACAAACAACTTTTACTATGGGGCCAATATTGAAACTGCGAAAAAATTATCAGCTGTTCCATACAAAAAGTTAATCGACCTTAGGCAAAATATATGGAACAGCTTTTTTTTGGGATTTCAATGTTAGCCCTATGTAAAAAGTTGTTTGATTTGATGTACAGAATATGCCCTTAAAAGGATGCTAACTGATTAGAACTAACCCTGTATAGCACCTTTTTGATTGTTCAATGGGCTTGCGTTTGATCAACATCACGCCTGATGTTAAGCGTAGATGCCGTCTACGATGGAGCACGCTTGCCCAGAAGAAACCAACTCACTCGCGACTCGAAGAGTACTCATACTTAGTGATAACCGATCAAATAGTAATAGTGATAGTGTGAACCGAAGAAAGGTTCTTGAGAACCGACATCGTGTCAGTCGTGGGCAACCGGTAAATGCAAATGGCTGATTGTAGTACAGTGTGGCGGTCCATGGGCCGGGCCGGGGCCTTTGTTCAGCAGTCTTCTGGCTGGTGATGACTGACTTAGTGAGTCATTTCTAGCGTGCACAATAAAGACTACATCTATATACTATAATTATGACTATGACTAGTATTAGTGTTCTAGTCATGTGCCATAAAAATATTAGATGTGTACCATAACGACAGGAGTATTGATTACACCGACTCTGCCACATGTTTCATTCCCATTTAGGCTTGCTAGCCTCAAAGTTCCCTTAGGCTGTGCGCTAAACGGCGTATAAAGTGGCATGTCTCCGCCCCAGCTGCCTGCCGTCTCTTTGTGTGAGCCTGCTTCCGCCCCTTTCAGCGCCTCGAGCCTCTTGTGGGGACGCTTTGTAACAAACTAGCTTAGAATTACTTGAAACGCTTGAATACTTGGAAAGTGTATGTTTCTTCAAAAGTAAATAGGCATCTTTCCATTGGGTGAGTTGCGGTCAAATAATATCCCACTAAAAACTGTACATGCGGAGTAGGGTGGCCAACGCATTAGAAATTAAGACACTATGGCCTTCTGAAGTGGCTCAACATTTGCTATTGACATTCTACAGGCCTACATTATCGTTAGCTTTATGAAATTAAATTGATGTATTTTTATGGCATTTATTTATTATTATTTATTTATTATTTATTTATTTATTTATTTATTAATTGCTTGTCACACTTACAGCTACGCCAAGGCGTATACATACAAACGCAAGCCGCGTCTGCCATCTCGCCCGGCATTAAGCAAAGATGCAGTCTACGTTGGAGAGTGGCCACCCAGAAGATACTAACTCACACAAGACACATCTATCGGGAAGCACCCGCTCTGGCAGCGCACGATATGAAATTTAAAATCTGTCGAGATCAGTTCCAATGCTTCTATCAAATACTTCATCATAATTTATAATTATTTATGAAGAACAGCTTTAAGTGAAATTTTGAGCTATTCTTATTTCTACAAACTACAATCCAAATAGCATCCACGCTATTCCCGATTTCACAAGAGCACGTGTCAGTAGTATACCCAGTTATTTCAAATCGAGCGATAGATCGATATCATCCGTCCCCTGTTTACGGATATCTCCTCAGATACAAAGCAAAGGAAAGCCAGCTCGACGACGTTGTTACTTGAGACGCAATAAATCATTGATTAAGAAGCTCTTTAGGAAATAAAGTCGGTCTTGACAAATGTTCCGCTACAGAAAAACAACATTGCACGACTGGTAGACTTTTTAGCGTTGATAGGCCGCTTCATACTACGTTATTATCGTTGTTTACCCCGCAGCTTGAAACTGACCACGATAACTGAAATTTAAAGCGATTCCACCAGAGTGCGGTACTGTGCGACTCTGTGCTGCACAGTTTATGCCATAAGTAGACAATAACTATAATATAGTTCCGAACAAATCACTCGCCCTTACGTGCTATCCGAATGAAAACGTAGCTGGGAAGCGAGGCGCCGGATTACCTTTTTATTTAGTCACGCGTGGTACTTATTGTATAATTCTTATCATCGTCATCAGCGCGGAGACGTCCACTGCTGATCGAAGGCCCCCTTAGACCGCCACACCGTACGACAACCTGCCATATGCATTGCCATCGGTTGGCCGCGAATTTTACAATGTCGGCGGTCCACCTAGTCCTAGTGGGCGGCCTACCTACGCTGCGTCTTCTGGTCCGCGGAAGGCGCAGAAAGCGGAGGCTTCCATAATTCTTATGGTATGGCACAAATGTTTCTCTTGGTGGACGCAAGTAGACGTTAGCATTATGCGCGCGCGCTCCCTTACAACGTTCGTGCACAACCACGAATTCGTATTCGCGCTCTCGTTCAAGCGAACAAAAACCTGAAAAAAGAATTGAACGAATTTGAAATGATCCAACTTGTTTTAATTCAAAGATGTTAGAATTTGTACATATAGTTTGTATTCTGTTGCCCTAGATTCTAGGGGCTAGAACCTCGAGATCAAGTCCATTTAATAACATCCTTATAACGTAGTCTGAAGAGGTGATTAAAGCGTATTTATCTGGCGCATTGTGTTCTGTCATTGTTACATGTGTTATTTATTGTCATGTGGGTGATTTAGATTGCATGCTCTAGTAACAAACGTGAAGCCTAGAAATAGAGATTAATTTGCTAGAGGTCGTCGGCGGACACTTTAAAGCGTGCTCTTTATTATATAAAAAAACATTATTATACTAATCAGCTTATAACCATACTGCTGGAAATAGGCTACTTTCCTTTCGTTCTCGCTATTATTTCATTACAGATAGGCTTGACAATATAGTCCGACTAGGCGGCGATCTACCTAAAAGAAAAAAGGCAAAATGCCTTACCTAATTAAAAAATACCAAGTAAAATGGAACGAAGTCGGGACTTTGTCAAGTTTAAGAAAATAACACGTTTAGTCCTTTATGGTATGTAGCGTTTGACCGCCAACTTGCTTGTTAGTAAGCGACGATGTCGAAGATAAAACACGCAGACTTTTAAGATGTAATGATCTAGTATACTAATAGGTAAGGGAACTACAGGAATAATTCTAGATTTCTATGTTTGGTTCCTAACACGGGTGATCGCCATCACCAAAAGCTCATTTAAATGTGTTTTTTCTACAAATAAAATATTGTCTATTGTCTATTTAAATTTTCGCATCTATTCGTGGCAGTTTGCCGTGAATGCTTGTCCTAATTCTTTCGCCAGCTGCGCGTTTCCTTATTCATGGTTTGCGATGGTATTGTCCTAGTTTTGAAGACGGCACACAGCCGCAATGTACTATTCTGCTTTGTGTCTTCTATGATGTACTCAAGATTCCCAAACATTTCTCGTCAAAGTTAACTGTTTAGAAACAATATTAATTAATATATTTCTTCCCGCCGGCGAGAGATTCTAACAAACCATTTCTTACATTGTACCGACATCCTGCGCGTATGCTATGTATATCCTCTGCTAAAGCCATTTCGGCTCTTTGAAATACCTGAACCAGGCTCTAAGTATCTTGGAAAATGATCCAGTGATATAGATGGATAGGAGTAGTGGTGAGAAAAACAAATCTTCGTCTTTTAACTCTTAATAAAACTGTTCAAGAGAATTATTCCTAGATAAAAGAAAGCTTGCGCCTACAGAGACCCGTCAGAATATTAAAATAAATAGACTGAATTTGCATCACAAAAATTACGTGCGAGACGAGGGTTAACGAGTAGGGCTGCCACAAAGCACCCGCTCTCCCCACTTACGGGGAGATATGAGTTATGTATACGGGGAAACCGCGAGTGACGACTTCAAATGTTCTTATTTTAGACTCTTTATTAAACTTATTTGGCCGTAAAGCTTTATGGAAACGGAGGTTGCATTGGGGTTTCTTTAATTTGTGTAGTCATTGTCGTGTTTTCGATGGTTATGAATGATGAATGGAAAATAAACCTGCGCTTGTGTAAAATGATTTTGTATCCAGCGAGTAAATTAAAAAACGTGGTGAATTTTGGGAGCGGGCCGAATTTCTTCCTTACGCGAACGATCGCGGGTCTAGTCTAAAATAAAATAACTGTCTCACCCGCAATTTTTGGACTAAGCGGTAGGTGACTGATTTCCCGTTCTAGCTCTGTATAGAAAAGTACCTTATATTCGACGTCATGTACCTAGTTCTCCAGGTGAAACTGCACCACCATAAGTTGGGAAAAACTAAGTAGTAGACAGGCTGGCAGATAAACACAAATAGCTGTTCGCATTACATCTCGCGATTGCAATGGCAATTACTGCCATCAATAAAAAGAAAAAACCATTGATACCGGGGCTTCCATCCCGATACCTAGACTGCCCAGATAATTAGATATCCTTCCAAAAATGGGCCAACATGCACCGAAATACGTATCCATCGCCTCCCTCCCACGTGGGGAGCAGAGCAACCCATCGTGATGGATGTAGGTCAATATGACGCGTGTAAATCGCGTACCTAGCGGCGACCCGAAATCCTTCACTTATTGGCCTGTTCGACTCAATAAAACCAGTTTGTTCAATGGGTGTGCACGGTGACGTACGCTGACGTCACTTTATGACTATGGACCTTGCACGAAATATAGGCGATGTTCCAAAACTTGAAATGTGGGATTTAGGAATGAGATTTATATTGACTCGTCTGAGCTTGCAATGTAAATTGGTTTACAGTGAGATTATGCTCTATTATCCACCAGAAATCGTCAAACCATGTCAAGGGCTTTGGGCGGAATATCAGTCAGTCTAAAAAAAGGGTTGTAATGCTTTCAGGGTTCATGTATGTATGTGAGGATCTTTATTCCACTTTAATTTATGTATGCCTGAACAGATTTGAATGTATAGTTTATCGAAAAGTCCTAACATCATCCCTGTCACTGACACTGGCAATATTTTTTTAGGCTTTAGGCTGGGCAGTGGTGTTTTTTATTTAAGCTTGCCCTGTTTGTTTTTGTGTGTCAAATTTAGCAATTTAAATTTTACTCCCTTGATAGATTTATCTCATATTTGGTACACACTTTTAGTTCTGGTGACAAAAACAGTTAAATTTTTTTTTTATTACATGTTTATATACATGTCTTGTTTGTCACTAGTTTATACTTACTTTTGCACCGTCCTACTAATTAAGGATTTTTAGAAAGTTGCTGGGCAGCAGTGGGATATGAAAGGCTGATGCTATAGTAGAAGCAAAAAGTTGCTAAATCCTTTTTGGTGCCCACTGAGATTGAGATTTACTTATTGCATATATTAGCTACATGACCCTCACTTCGTCTGTCAAGGCAGCCAATTTCTTGCACTAAAAAGTCAGTACAAAGTAATTTGTTTTAAGACTGCGTTGTGTGACGGTTCTAACCCGTCTTAATTCACGGAAATCTACCTATAAATTAAACCTGACTAATGCCTTCAAACGAACTGTATTAGTTCCAAAATAACCTACGAAAAAGGAGACTATAAATACATGCCCGTAATTAAATACGTACGCACCTCTAGCTATAAAGACATTTTAAAAGAGCTAGGATAGGCAAAACGGGACAAAGGCCATCACACGAGGTGGACTCTTTGTCGGCGGCATCGAGCGGTCATCAAACAACTTGCCGCTATGATAACAAGAGGGTCGCGGCGAGCCCAAAAGAGAAAAAAAAAGGATTCAGCGACGAACTGTGAAGGCAGCTTCACGTCCGTTCGCTCCGCCCTCGCTCCTCGATCAGCTCTCGCGTGCTTTTAATTACTTTCATAGTTTCATAATATAATAAAAGGCATCTTTGCCTAACTCTACTCAGTTAAATGAATTATTTACTGACTAGAAATACTTACGTTTAAATAGTGAAACAGTGTTCATAGTGGTTTAATATTTGTGATATTCCGTATCGATTTGTTACATAAAGGCTGGTCTTGGAGAGATGCGCGGATTGTGTTATTTGAGTCTTATTATCTTGTGTAGGTCAATTTCGGAGACCATGTTTACCTTTTGTTCGTCATCGTAAATTTAAATTAACTAAAGTGAATTTTAATCAAATGTTTGTGGTGTAAAATTTGATTGTAAATGCAGTTGTTCGCGAGTTATAATCACGCGGTTTAAAATAACGTCGCACTACTTTTTTCTCTCTCAAACATAGCCGACGCCCATTTAAGCGCACGTACCTAAACACCTGTGTGTGGTATTCAAAACCGACGTATTAAAGTTGCTGTTGGTGTCAGAGTAAAGTTATTGGGCGAGATGGCAGAGCTAAGTAGTGTGTGTAACTCGATTTTATTAGGTGTATTAATGAGGGAAACAAAAAAAAAAAAAACAAAACAGTGATTTCGTCGATTTGTGTATTGAAGAATTGTTTTGTGTTCACTCCTGGCCTGATCGTATATGTCCCAGTACCTTCGGGTAGCCTATCTGGCGTTGCGATTCTCGTTTGGATGGATACAAAATAAATTCATAAAATAAATTTAATAATTTAATTATACGCGAGGGGTGGAAGCTTAGAAATATGGTCTCTGCTGTTATAAGAACAATAGTTCCAAAGTAACTAGTTCTGGCCTCATTTACCTTGTAGGTACATGTGGTTTTTAGTTGGGAAATAGTTAGGCCATATGCTTGAGACAGTATGTGGAGGGTTATGTCCGCGCTTATACAACTAAGCGTGGTCTACCCTTTTTGGTCTCCTTGTGTGGTGTTCTTCCTTCCTTTGGCCTTGGGACAAACAACCCGGAGCTGCGGGTTGGCTTGTCACGCCATAATTGCACCAAGGTATCTGGAATTAAGAGCGGTACGCGAAGCCGGGCGCGAATAGGAAAATACCTACAGATGCTGGGCGTATAGCAGCTGTCGTTATTTGTAGGGTGCTAGGGGCTCTTAGGCTTGGAGCTCGCCACTCAAATTTATAGGATCGTTTAGCGGCAAGGACAGTGAAAGTGCTTTGATCTGCCTGGAAGGTGGGAACCAACCGGTGAGATTCATATCTCGGGGTAGTGGGAAACTTATGTAGAATAGGGCCGTCATTTAAGGTGTAGGTCATAGCAGGTAGAATGCCAGGTACACCTTTATCTTTACAGGAATATTACACACCCACCCCATTCACACATTTACACTACCCAAATTCTTCTAGAATCTGGACATTCACCAGTGGTGTCGTAATGCACTGCGAAACTCTAGAAAACCCCTCTATAAGTCGCAAGTAGGTAGGTAACGCGTATTAAAATTGGGTTACGTTGATTAGGTCTTCTATTACATAGGAAGGTACTCCAAATCGTAGGGAACCTAGAATTAGTAGGCAAGTAGGCCGGCCGACTCAAAATCTTAAGGCGTTCCACATAGGTACCTACCTATTTACGTAATTCAAACAACTAAACCGCGAACGTTTGTTTCCGTCGGGAAAATATTTTCTGTACCTATCAACACGCGAATAAATAAATAGGCGTTGTTCAAAATATTCACTAAAGTAAATTCAATATGTTTGCTTACTGAGTCTAACATTGTTATCCAAGGAATATAAATTCTGTACTAAATTACTGACGAGAGAAGTCAATTTGTCACTTCAAGATTTAAGTCAAAACGATGGACTTTCTATCTATTTGTAACCTATAATAATCTAGACTCCATAGCTGGATCTAGGGCTCGGCAATTGATTGACTGAATTATGTGCAAGTTGAACCGAAAGTGTTCGGGTTACCCTTAAGTCTTAGAAAAGAGGAGAGGCGCCCATACTATGTCACTAATTGAGCGGATCACTGTCTGGTCTGAGATCTGGTCCATATCCGTATTACATAAACATACCTATTTTCTTTATGGAAGAAAGTCTTATCTGACTGGCGATTTGAAGTATAATAATACTTAAGTAATTACACCAAAATGTGTTAGACTTGGTTACCAAACCTCGATGCACCAGTAATCACGCGAACAGATAGGCTACTGAAATAAAGCCGTTCAAACTATTCACAAAAGTGGATTCGTTATGTTGGCTAGCTAGGTCCAACATGATTAATTAACGAAATCTAATTTTCACGCCAAAATGTTGACAAAAGAAGTCAAGTTACCTATACCTTCAAGTTATGGTCATTATGAGGGAACTTCTCTCTCTATTCATAATCGAATATCAACTGGGTACCATAAAAGGGTCCCGTGATAGCAATCTATCTACTTATACATAAACGAGCCGAAAGTGTTCGGGTTACCCTTGATTCTTACAAAAGAGGAGAGGCGCCCATTCCATGTCACGTTAGTAAATTGCTAGCTAATTCATATTTATCATCTTGAAAGGAAGTTCCATCAAGACCGTCAATTTGAAGTTATAACGTAAAAGTTATACATACATAATACACACATAATTGTGTTGGACTTGCTAGACATGCGGGATTCGGCAGAGATTATAATAATACCTACTCTTGCAAAACTATAGCAATAGGTATTACATTAGGGTTAATCAGGTTTACGCGGTTATTGCGGTTACTTTGATGTACTGGTTATTATTATCATTGATTAATTATTATACTTGCTATTTCAGGTCGGACAATAATAGGCAGGGCGACGCTGGAGTTCAGCAGGAGAGACCTCGATCGAAAGATCTTGGAGCCTCTCATTTAAACCAAAGATTGATGTATGAAAGAGAAGATCCTTAGTTATTTCAATAACTATAAGGATAAGGTTTTTGAAAGATTTTTAATGAACGGCTTCCCTTGAATGGTTTTACCAACTTACACTGACACACAGATAGATTTGCTAAAAGATCAAGTCCTCTTGTCCCTTTCCACAGGTAAAATGATCCATGATCATTGTCCCATTTTTATGTACACCTTATGTGGAGGATTGGTGCCCAAGTCAAAGGAAGAACCAAACTGGAAGACGCGACTGGAGGGGCGTCTTTCCTTAGCCACAAATATATTATTAGCATAATTAGTCAGCTAACTCAAATCATCACTATTCAAATTTACTAGTAATTTTATGAAGTTTCAACCTCTCAATAGTTTTCCCTACATTTATTATAACTTCTAGCTATTATGTAGATCGTAGGTATGTAAAAAGATATCTACGTAGGTTGATAACAATCTATAGCATCATAATATCATGCAGGTGTTGGTAACAGTATGAATGAAATTATAAACCGTAAGAGCGCCTATTACATTTCTAATACAGTCGAAATTCTAATACTAAACTTACTAGCTTAAAAGGTAGATGTGTTCGGTAAATAAGTTACGGGCTATTCATATTTTGATAGTAATATTAAGGACGAAAGTGTATACTGTAGACGCGCTTACCATTATTCCATCGTGTGAAATACTATATTATAAGGGAATTAACATCCACAAACGGTTTAACGCCTTATTATTCTACGATAGCAATATTAGGTTTTCTTGATACATTTTGATACCGGCTTTATCTATTGACATCCTTTACTTCGGTTTAAGTAGGTCGCGAAGCTAAGATAGGCATGTAAAAGTATATAGTAGGTACGTACTCATCCCAAATCACTAAAACTTAGGGTTTTCACGGATCACAGCGTAGAGTCCTAGCTTAGACGATCACTTGGCCATATCAAATCATAGGTATAAATAAATAGACACGTCGTACGGTAGGCAATTAACAAGTCGGAGTAACCTTACACCCGGTATAGAACATACGATTAGGTAGCTAAGCACTCAGCTGAACATTCATTAGGCATTAGGCGTCGTTATAATTAAAACAGATCATTAGTAATTTAAAACAAATAAAATAATAATAAAAACAAAAAGATATTAAGGGGGGGCGTCACAATTTGGTGCCGTGACCAGGATGATGAATCTTTACTTTTAAGTAGGTTTGTGGTTTTATTTTGCGATGACTTGGGTTTCCCTATTATTATTTATTACACACTTTAAATTCATACTCAAATCTTTCGCGCGGGAGAACAGTCAAGTTATGGCTAGAAGCTCTAGGTGTAAGGGTTATAAGTACTTGTACTACAATTCGACACATTCAATTCGTTTCACATAGACTTCACACACAAATAGTTTACCTACACACACACATAGGACGTTAGTACTTATAATATACCTACTATTATTATTACACTTTAAGAACTCAAAAGATTACAACTGCTTTCAAGGGTCTTTCTACGCTTCTTTCATGTAATAACACACTTGTTTACATTCGGAAACTAATAGAGCTGCAAACTTTTCGTTAGCATACCATAAAATATACAATACAACATTTTAGTAGGAAGGTAATAATAATCACGTAAACAAACATTGATAAAATAATAACTGCGTTATTATCGAGTGGTTATAGGTATAATATTGATCGGCATGTTTCTAATTAAAAAGTACAGAGCTAGTTTTAGGTCATCGTAATCGTCATCGTACTCCCCTGGCTTTTTTGATGGGAGTAAACTTGAGCGAAACCAAAGCGTAAGTTTGTGCTATTCGAAATTAGTAGGAGATTAGCGTCAAATCAATAAATTCGTAGATTAAAGTAACTATGATATTCAAGCTATAGGTAGATTATTATGCGAACTATCATCTCCATACCGTAAGTTGTCTGTAGGACGTCGTTCTTAGCGATAGAATAGCGAGTTGTTATTTTACTAAAGTTTTCTCAATACTTAGTTGCGGTGCAAACGTTATTTATATATCATCTGGGCGTAAGAATAGTTACGCAAACAGTAGCAATGTAAAGATAATTTCATTATACTTCACTTTACGCTAATATTTATTTAAACACGATGACAACTGTAAAACAATTTAATAGATTTCAAAATAGCAGTATACGGAGCGGAGCGCCTGTCGTAAACATAACAACAAAAAAATATGACAAGAAAAAATTAGCACGGTTATAATAAGTTCGTCTATTTATACCTCATGTTAAATTGGGACTTTAGGGTAGCCATTTTACTAATAATAAATACATAATTATCACTCTCAATAAATAAGTAAATTTAAATAATTTGTCAAATTAAATTACAATGTCAGTTAACTTCATTAAATTTAATGATACCTTATAATACATAGAAATAGCAGGCATTAGTTTTCGTCTCTTGAATGTTTTTCTGCGACCGGGATCGAACCGGCTCACTACCACTCTAAGGCGGACATGTTACTAACTAAACTAAGGCAGTCAATATTTGTTATAATCCATTTTTAGTTAATATGTACTTCTATGGGCGACTAGATTCTTCGACAGATGATAGATGGGGTAGTACCTACTTATCATAATGATGTGTAGTACACTCAACTAGGAGAGTATGTTAGTATAATAATATTATAATGGTAGTAGGTTCCGTATACATAGGGTTAGTGTCCAAAAGGTCTAGCTTTTTGGACACAATTTGCTGCCGTCTGAAATGGAAACGCGTGATTTGGGATGCTAATAATAGATATAGGTAGTCCGATTCATTCAATCTACTTATTTTAAAGTCACTCTTAATAATAGGTTAATCGAAAGTAACGGATTAGTTCGGTATTGTTAGAACGTATTTCAATCAAACTTGTCAAGATAGGCAAATACTAAAAGAAGGTACTTAAAAGTTTAATAGTCCGGGGGTCGGTTAAAAAGATCAAATTATTTTGAACTGTAGGACGTACATAATAAAATTAAAAATAACAGACACAAGGTCGAGCATAGAACCTCCTCCTTTTGAAGTCGGTTAAAATTAATGTCTTTACGCCATAGCTTCACTCGGTAATAAAAATAATATAAGGTTATGAAAGCGGAGTAATTATTCTAGGTTGTCTGTCAGTTTCATATTTTACTTAATTACGATTAATCAGCTGGATAGATCGCGAAAAACTAAAGTAGGTATAGTACACATCTTAGGACAATAATAGTTAAAGATTGGCGAAAACAAGCTTTATCTACGTGCATATAAAGTAGGAAACGAAAAATAAACTAGGCAGGACGCGGTTGCCACGAATACTGATACCTATTCTGTGACAACGTACTGTATTGCAGCGGCGGCGCGGGAGATTGTTATGAATATTAAAATGCGGGAAATATAAAATCGGATTATTAATACTTACATATTTCGGAAAGCTCAATAAATAAATAGATTGTTTTGTTATTAGAGTATTCAGTGTAAAGTAATATCACAGAACAAATTCTAATAATAGGTATACCAAAAATCAAGACGCGGGATTAGATTAAGACTTTTTTACATAACTCTTAATACGAAAGCAAGCAAAGTACAGCGGTTATAAAACTAGGGCTTATTCACAGTTTAGTATATCATTATTATCATCATCATCATAAACGTTGTAATTATTGAAGCTTAGAACGTTCCATTCACTTGGTGGTGTGTCATAAGAAATTTGTGATTTGACAAAGAAAGACAAAACAAATAACAAAAAAAATAAAACAAAAAGTTAGGGTTCCTGGATACGTATCAGTCACGAAACATCAGACCTCTGGAGTACAGGGGGCCTCTTGTTGAAAATGAAATTGATGATTTATAATTTACCTATCTATCTTGTGCTAAAGATATATGGGAGAAAAAAGAACAAAAGATTATTTGAGGTTACAATGCGTTTACTATTTTGATAAGTCCTAATACAATATTAATATTAAAACGCTGATGGCGATAGTCCAATGGATGACGGCAACGAGAAAAATTGGGAAAATAAAATAAATGAAAGGAGGTTATCTGATGGATCCTTTGCTGATGGTGTCTTCTGCAGGATCATCCGATTCTCGAACGCTTCATGGAGCTCCTCCAGTGAAATGACATTGCCTTGTCTTCAAAGCTTCAAATGAGAATTTCGCTCGAGTTCCTTAGTTTGGTGACCGCATGGCGCGTCACAAAATAATTCTTGAAAGTTGGAGTTTTACGTCATCTCAGACGGAAATATGGACCTGGTGTCCCCTGCGGGATCGGCGTTGGCTCCCTCAGGTCATTCTCTTCTCAAAAAGATGTAAAAAAATCCAAAAGGTGATTCACCCCGTAACACGCGCAACGGCGGCTCCGACGTGAATGTCTATTTTTCAAAATGGTCTCCTCGATCTAGCTTCTCTTTCTCGCTTATGGAAGAATTCTTCGAGTGCGAGCGAGTCAGCGTATATGACGTCATGTCGTAATACGGCTTCCAACAGATAACCAAATATTTTGTATAAAGCTATCCGATAGATTCTAAATTTGAAACTAATTTTATTACTAGTTTACAATTCCAAAATAAATGCTTAAAAAATCCTAATTTGTTATTTAAATACAATTTTGATAATTAATTTCACACCAACATTTTATGTTGGTTCCTGATATATTTTATGGAGCAAAGCACAAGCCATCCTGTGCGCCAATTTGCAAAATGGGAGCTAATAAAATAAAGTAATAATATAATTTAAAGATTATATGACAATATCCCCCTTTTGAAACAAAAGACAGTTTACTGTCTGAACAGACGGGGTAGGCATGAAAAGAAACTTTTTGTTATAGGTTGGAATCCTGAAATATAGTGAGGTTGATACTTCAGCAAGCTTCTTACATTCCATCTAGCAAAATAAACTGTTATTCCACTTTCTTAAAATAAATCACTCACATTCTTTCATACATAGGTACCTATAAGGAATTCAAATAATATTCACACTGCCTAGTTCTTACAAAATCACCACTCACACCTTTAAACTTACATCGAACTTCATAAATCTCCTTGCATCTCATAGTTAAATTGAGCTATTCTGACATACTTGCTTCACTTTTCATAATCCTCATGACTCCATACATAACATGATGGTATAGGATATACCTATAGAAATAACACATTGTGTAATAAAACAAAAGTAGTATATAGCAAGTAGCTTAAAAGGTAACTGTTAATATAAATATCCATTCACTCTTATGTAGGTGCGGACAAAACTTATCTGAAAAACAATGATATCTAAATGGTTTTAAACGGTAAGTAAATATGTGTTAGTATGTTTGTAATTCTTATAATAATCTATACCCTACAGTTTGGGTTTTCTAGTAATGACCTAATTCTATGAGAATAAAGTCTCACTATTGTCTAATAGTATGAAGTGAAAACTTCTAATGTTTAAAGTAAATATCTATCGTTGTAAACATTAGATAAACTAAGTATAAGCTTTAATTAAGTACAGGTAAATCTTAATTATTTAAACCTAAATTAAATCTACGCAGTGAATCCGTGCACTAGATGCTGCTAACTATAATTAAAGACTAATTGTTAATCTTAGAAGGTTCACAGACAACCTTTGGTATCTACAAGACAAAAAGGTAAGTTTGGTATGTATGTATGTATGTAGATCTACTAAATATTGCTAGCATGTCCGAGTGTTTTAACTCAGCCATAAGAAAACATTTTAAGTCATACTAGGTATAAACTTGTCGTTAGTCAAATCCGGTATGTATGTTAGCATGTAACAAAAAGACTAGAACTCAATCGTTCCCAAATAATTAGCTAATAAGCTATAGTTAATGGTAGGTTGCCTTTAAATAGGATCCTCCAGAAAATTGCCCAATATGTAGGCTAAGAACTAATAAGCACACGAAAATATGCATTATTGAACGTTTGGTTTATAGTTGGTAATGTAAAAATAATTACTCATACTTAACCTTAAAAATATTGCATCACAGACTTGGTTTTAACAAAAATTACCAAGTCTCAAAACACAAAAAAAATGGTATTAACCTTAAAAAATTGCTTCACAGACTTGGTTTTAACAAAAATTACCAAGTCTCAAAACACAAAAAAAATGGTATTAAATATACTGCTTTTGCTTTATATAGCAATGGATACTTGTCCAAAACAAAACAATAGCTTTGAATACTGTTATTAAGTTAATTCAAAGTAAGTATTTAAGTCTTTCCCTAAATGTAGGTCAACACTTTGTTAATACTTGAAACTTGTCTTTGAGACAGAAAAAGAATCGTCTTTTCTATACAAATTGGAAATCAAAATAAGTAAATTCTTGTATAAATAACGCTTAAGTAGTTCAATGTCTGAATAGAAGTCATACTTAGTCTGAGTATAGACCATATAGTATGTCATTTTACCTACATGAACTTGTTGGTTTACAAGGAAAATTGCAATGTTTAAATTCTAAACTTGTTTGTAAAGAAATAATTATTGATTTTATGATTTTATCAGTATTTGTTATGGATTTACAGTATCCTAAAGTATCCGTAGAAATAATAATGTGGGTAAAAACGCAAACTTAAAACTTATGTGTTTCTTTTTTACTTTTGAGAATTTTGGTTGTGAACATACGGTTTTCATTTTAATTTGAATAATACTGAACCGATAGCCAAAATTGTGTATCTATAGGTAGCTAGATATGCGTAGGTACGATAAATCAAAAATAATTGTCTGTAACTACAATTTTGAAAAAGTTATAAGCGCCGCCATATGTGTGTTTACATACTGCATTGCTTTGAATAAATAAATATTGTTTTTGTTTATATTTCAAAAACTATTGATCTGAATTTTGCAATAAAAGTATACATTGACTTCTGTTAGCGTCTACTATGGGTAGTAAACAAAATATTTTAATAAAAAGTTTGAGAAGAGAGTGGGTAACGAATGGCGAACTGATCTGTAAAATTTCAGAGCAGTGCCTTCTAACAACTCTGAAAAACCTCTCAACAGTACACTTTCACACACATCTCTTGCTAACTTAATTTCGTTCACTCGATTCAAAAATTCAACAACACACGTATCACCACTATACTTCAGTCCCCAGGACTTCAAATTGGAGTTGTAACTGTTATTAATTGCATATGTTACCTGGGTGACTGGTACATGACTGTTTTGTGTCGAGTGCCTTTGTTTCATAAATGGAATATACTTGTCACCGTCTGTGGCTGGATCTATAACACTAGTGCTAGGATTTGTGTGGATATTTTTGCATAATGGCGACTGGATTGTTCCTTGAGCCATCCTCACATCGGTATTGACATAATTCATTTCTTCTGAATCTGAAACAGGTATATCTATTAAGCTCTGTGAATTTTGGAGTTCTGGTTGAGGTGAATCTGACGTTTGCTCCGCTGTTAACTTACGGTCAACAGACGGTGTACTATACATCTTTACAAGAAAAATTGTTACACAAATTCAATAACACAATTGTGAAAATACCTACTTCTACAGTAGATTAAATTGTAATCTTTTGTTTATAAATTCCAACATACACCTTTGCACAAGATAAAATTGGTTTGTTTTTAAGTTAAATTCTAAGTAAATAATTGTTCGGGCGCCATTTGTCATAAGAAAATTGTATTTTTGGAGAAGAGAAATAAATTTTTTGCAAAGTTACAATATGTTGGAATAATATTTAAATAAGCTGATTGCTATTGTTTCGATGGAAGATAATGACGAGAAAACTTGGTAAAATAAAATGAAATGAAAGGAGGTTATCTGATGGATCCTTTGCTGATGGTGTCTTCTGCAGGATCATCCGATTCTCGAACGCTTCATGGAGCTCCTCCAGTGAAATGACATTGCCTTGTCTTCAAAGCTTCAAATGAGAATTTCGCTCGAGTTCCTTAGTTTGGTGACCGCATGGCGCGTCACAAAATAATTCTTGAAAGTTGGAGTTTTACGTCATCTCAGACGGAAATATGGACCTGGTGTCCCCTGCGGGATCGGCGTTGGCTCCCTCAGGTCATTCTCTTCTCAAAAAGATGTAAAAAAATCCAAAAGGTGATTCACCCCGTAACACGCGCAACGGCGGCTCCGACGTGAATGTCTATTTTTCAAAATGGTCTCCTCGATCTAGCTTCTCTTTCTCGCTTATGGAAGAATTCTTCGAGTGCGAGCGAGTCAGCGTATATGACGTCATGTCGTAATACGGCTTCCAACAGATAACCAAATATTTTGTATAAAGCTATCCGATAGATTCTAAATTTGAAACTAATTTTATTACTAGTTTACAATTCCAAAATAAATGCTTAAAAAATCCTAATTTGTTATTTAAATACAATTTTGATAATTAATTTCACACCAACATTTTATGTTGGTTCCTGATATATTTTATGGAGCAAAGCACAAGCCATCCTGTGCGCCAATTTGCAAAATGGGAGCTAATAAAATAAAGTAATAATATAATTTAAAGATTATATGACAGGTGTCAGGAAAATAATAATAATATCTACATTTATAGTAGGGTGGTTAGTTAAATTGGGAATGTGTGTATGTACTTACATAGACTAAAATCTTAATTGGAAACTTTCTAGAAAAAAAAAAGGAATGAAACAAACAATAGTAATTATGGGGAAACGGGGTTTTATCACGGTAACACCTGCAACATAGTTGAATTAAAATAATTTTATAAATGGCGGTAAATAAGTAAAATATTATAATGGAGCATTAAAATACAGATTTATAGATTACGGTTGCTTGTCGCTTGTTTGTACTTATTCAATGTTGTTGTCTAGCTGTCATTGAATAGATTGAGTATTTATATATGTATAATATTATAACGTATGTGTATACAGGGTTAGTCCAGTCTCTAAAGGGCATTAACTGTACAAAAAAAAAAAAAACTCGCACGATGGAATAAAGGCCGGGAGCGAAACAAAACAAAAAGGAGGAAAGACATATATATAGGGAAAGGTTTAGCCACTTCGAGAAAATAGGAAATCGGCATTCACTATTGACTCGTTACGTATAACATTTTGAATATTATTCAATAAAATAAAAGCGTGAATAAAATAGGCGTTCGCGGTAAAATAAGTACGAAAAAAAAAAAAAAAAAACAAAAAAAAAATAGGCAGTCTCCGATTGTATGCGATATGCGTTAATTAACGTTCAATTGTTAGCTGGGTCAATTTCCAAAAGTTAAGCAGGCGTATGGTAACTTACTCATCCGTGTTTTTTTTTTTACAGGGATATAAAAAAAATATATATATATATATAAAGATATTACTAAAAATAAAAATAAAAATTTGTAAGGTATGTTTTAAAAGTAAGGTAATGTAACCATACTTTCGTATGGTGAGGTAAAGGTAAGGTACAGTGAGGTAAGTAAGAACATTGTACTGTAGTTTAGACTTCTATTTTCGTAATAAATAAAGTTTATTTAAAAGGGTTTACTTTTGGTGTGCATGTATTTACCCAACTGAAACGATATAATAGGAAGTTGCTTTTGTGCATTGTAAAACTTTTAAATTGTAACGTAATATTATGATTAATAATTGTACAGTTAAATAATAATATCAGCGGATTTAGAATCAAATGGTCGTAAGTTCGAATTTCGGTCGACATTAAAATTGTTTTGGTAATTTATGCACAACTAGGTACGCTTTAAAGATAACAGTATGCATAATAAAACATAATAATAATAAAACAAAGGGAAACTTAAATAAATTATGGGTCGTATTTTGCTAGTCATTTAAATAACTATAGTCTGGGGGTCGAATAATTGGAATATTTACTAAATAAATAAAGATTGTCATAAATAAATAAATATTTTTTACTTTTGAATAAAATAAAATAAAACTTTTGTTGTAAACAGTTGGTTTGACGGTATAGTTTGAGTACAAAAAAATATATATTATATCAGCCATTACGTGAATTAGAGCGGGTTTTCAAATAGTAGGGATGTAAATTATATACAGGGTGTAAGGGGAATGTGCAAGATTTATTCGTTTCCCTTCTGGAAGATAGTGTTATGTCGTAAGTTGGCGTGCAGGCAGCGTAAACATGCTCTGAAAGAGAATGTTCTACAAAATTAGATTAGGGCTTCTTCATAGTTTAAATGAGTGATGAATGTGAGGTGTATGTAGTATATGTGTTAGAGCTAGGGACACTCTAATAGGAAGGGACTTAGGACGATAATACTATTGGGATTGGAAGCGGTTTGTCAGTCTCGGAGGGTTGACTCGGGGGGGATCACTTATCAAATTGATCTTTATGAAGGAGATTTGGTGTTAGGTTAGGCCAGGAGGCTATTCATCAACATATGTTGATTTCATAAAGATCTTGTACTCTACAGGGTATGAAGACTTGAACTGGTACACTCCACATTCTCCAAATGAAAATAATTAGATTATAATTTTCGTCTCTTAGTGGAATGTAGAAACTATACGGTATCTACTCCATTTTGCCTTTGGGGTCCCTAGAATTTGGAAGGGGTGCATCGGGGACTAGATGGTAAATTCTTGGAATTGAGGTTTGGCATTAGATGTCGATGCGCTACTATTAGGGTTGATCTGACTCACAACCAGGTTCCTTAGCAGAGGTTGGTGGCTCCTGTGAAAGGAGAATTTACTTTATGGTTGATATGTTATCAAACTTCGAGATTGAGGTTTTATGAAGATTATTTTCAGTTGGTTTAAAAACACATTGTTTCATATTGTGATAGAATAAAAAAAATATATAGCACTTACATTATTCCACACATAGATAGTTGAAACTCTGATACTGACAAATTTTAATCTTGCACTTTGCATTCTTAGATTTAAATCTTTCTTTGAAATTATTAGTTTTATTGGGTTTATCATTGAATTTTCCGTGAATTGAATTAAGATATTGATAATGGAAAAATTTACTCCGATTAGGGTTATCATCTTTGTAAATTTTGGGGGTCGCTGTGACGGTTCTAACCCGTCTTAATTCACGGAAATCTACCTATAAATTAAACCTGACTAATGCCTTCAAACGAACTGTATTAGTTCCAAAATAACCTACGAAAAAGGAGACTATAAATACATGCCCGTAATTAAATACGTACGCACCTCTAGCTATAAAGACATTTTAAAAGAGCTAGGATAGGCAAAACGGGACAAAGGCCATCACACGAGGTGGACTCTTTGTCGGCGGCATCGAGCGGTCATCAAACAACTTGCCGCTATGATAACAAGAGGGTCGCGGCGAGCCCAAAAGAGAAAAAAAAAGGATTCAGCGACGAACTGTGAAGGCAGCTTCACGTCCGTTCGCTCCGCCCTCGCTCCTCGATCAGCTCTCGCGTGCTTTTAATTACTTTCATAGTTTCATAATATAATAAAAGGCATCTTTGCCTAACTCTACTCAGTTAAATGAATTATTTACTGACTAGAAATACTTACGTTTAAATAGTGAAACAGTGTTCATAGTGGTTTAATATTTGTGATATTCCGTATCGATTTGTTACATAAAGGCTGGTCTTGGAGAGATGCGCGGATTGTGTTATTTGAGTCTTATTATCTTGTGTAGGTCAATTTCGGAGACCATGTTTACCTTTTGTTCGTCATCGTAAATTTAAATTAACTAAAGTGAATTTTAATCAAATGTTTGTGGTGTAAAATTTGATTGTAAATGCAGTTGTTCGCGAGTTATAATCACGCGGTTTAAAATAACGTCGCACTACTTTTTTCTCTCTCAAACATAGCCGACGCCCATTTAAGCGCACGTACCTAAACACCTGTGTGTGGTATTCAAAACCGACGTATTAAAGTTGCTGTTGGTGTCAGAGTAAAGTTATTGGGCGAGATGGCAGAGCTAAGTAGTGTGTGTAACTCGATTTTATTAGGTGTATTAATGAGGGAAACAAAAAAAAAAAAAAACAAAACAGTGATTTCGTCGATTTGTGTATTGAAGAATTGTTTTGTGTTCACTCCTGGCCTGATCGTATATGTCCCAGTACCTTCGGGTAGCCTATCTGGCGTTGCGATTCTCGTTTGGATGGATACAAAATAAATTCATAAAATAAATTTAATAATTTAATTATACGCGAGGGGTGGAAGCTTAGAAATATGGTCTCTGCTGTTATAAGAACAATAGTTCCAAAGTAACTAGTTCTGGCCTCATTTACCTTGTAGGTACATGTGGTTTTTAGTTGGGAAATAGTTAGGCCATATGCTTGAGACAGTATGTGGAGGGTTATGTCCGCGCTTATACAACTAAGCGTGGTCTACCCTTTTTGGTCTCCTTGTGTGGTGTTCTTCCTTCCTTTGGCCTTGGGACAAACAACCCGGAGCTGCGGGTTGGCTTGTCACGCCATAATTGCACCAAGGTATCTGGAATTAAGAGCGGTACGCGAAGCCGGGCGCGAATAGGAAAATACCTACAGATGCTGGGCGTATAGCAGCTGTCGTTATTTGTAGGGTGCTAGGGGCTCTTAGGCTTGGAGCTCGCCACTCAAATTTATAGGATCGTTTAGCGGCAAGGACAGTGAAAGTGCTTTGATCTGCCTGGAAGGTGGGAACCAACCGGTGAGATTCATATCTCGGGGTAGTGGGAAACTTATGTAGAATAGGGCCGTCATTTAAGGTGTAGGTCATAGCAGGTAGAATGCCAGGTACACCTTTATCTTTACAGGAATATTACACACCCACCCCATTCACACATTTACACTACCCAAATTCTTCTAGAATCTGGACATTCACCAGTGGTGTCGTAATGCACTGCGAAACTCTAGAAAACCCCTCTATAAGTCGCAAGTAGGTAGGTAACGCGTATTAAAATTGGGTTACGTTGATTAGGTCTTCTATTACATAGGAAGGTACTCCAAATCGTAGGGAACCTAGAATTAGTAGGCAAGTAGGCCGGCCGACTCAAAATCTTAAGGCGTTCCACATAGGTACCTACCTATTTACGTAATTCAAACAACTAAACCGCGAACGTTTGTTTCCGTCGGGAAAATATTTTCTGTACCTATCAACACGCGAATAAATAAATAGGCGTTGTTCAAAATATTCACTAAAGTAAATTCAATATGTTTGCTTACTGAGTCTAACATTGTTATCCAAGGAATATAAATTCTGTACTAAATTACTGACGAGAGAAGTCAATTTGTCACTTCAAGATTTAAGTCAAAACGATGGACTTTCTATCTATTTGTAACCTATAATAATCTAGACTCCATAGCTGGATCTAGGGCTCGGCAATTGATTGACTGAATTATGTGCAAGTTGAACCGAAAGTGTTCGGGTTACCCTTAAGTCTTAGAAAAGAGGAGAGGCGCCCATACTATGTCACTAATTGAGCGGATCACTGTCTGGTCTGAGATCTGGTCCATATCCGTATTACATAAACATACCTATTTTCTTTATGGAAGAAAGTCTTATCTGACTGGCGATTTGAAGTATAATAATACTTAAGTAATTACACCAAAATGTGTTAGACTTGGTTACCAAACCTCGATGCACCAGTAATCACGCGAACAGATAGGCTACTGAAATAAAGCCGTTCAAACTATTCACAAAAGTGGATTCGTTATGTTGGCTAGCTAGGTCCAACATGATTAATTAACGAAATCTAATTTTCACGCCAAAATGTTGACAAAAGAAGTCAAGTTACCTATACCTTCAAGTTATGGTCATTATGAGGGAACTTCTCTCTCTATTCATAATCGAATATCAACTGGGTACCATAAAAGGGTCCCGTGATAGCAATCTATCTACTTATACATAAACGAGCCGAAAGTGTTCGGGTTACCCTTGATTCTTACAAAAGAGGAGAGGCGCCCATTCCATGTCACGTTAGTAAATTGCTAGCTAATTCATATTTATCATCTTGAAAGGAAGTTCCATCAAGACCGTCAATTTGAAGTTATAACGTAAAAGTTATACATACATAATACACACATAATTGTGTTGGACTTGCTAGACATGCGGGATTCGGCAGAGATTATAATAATACCTACTCTTGCAAAACTATAGCAATAGGTATTACATTAGGGTTAATCAGGTTTACGCGGTTATTGCGGTTACTTTGATGTACTGGTTATTATTATCATTGATTACTTATTATACTTGCTATTTCAGGTCGGACAATAATAGGCAGGGCGACGCTGGAGTTCAGCAGGAGAGACCTCGATCGAAAGATCTTGGAGCCTCTCATTTAAACCAAAGATTGATGTATGAAAGAGAAGATCCTTAGTTATTTCAATAACTATAAGGATAAGGTTTTTGAAAGATTTTTAATGAACGGCTTCCCTTGAATGGTTTTACCAACTTACACTGACACACAGATAGATTTGCTAAAAGATCAAGTCCTCTTGTCCCTTTCCACAGGTAAAATGATCCATGATCATTGTCCCATTTTTATGTACACCTTATGTGGAGGATTGGTGCCCAAGTCAAAGGAAGAACCAAACTGGAAGACGCGACTGGAGGGGCGTCTTTCCTTAGCCACAAATATATTATTAGCATAATTAGTCAGCTAACTCAAATCATCACTATTCAAATTTACTAGTAATTTTATGAAGTTTCAACCTCTCAATAGTTTTCCCTACATTTATTATAACTTCTAGCTATTATGTAGATCGTAGGTATGTAAAAAGATATCTACGTAGGTTGATAACAATCTATAGCATCATAATATCATGCAGGTGTTGGTAACAGTATGAATGAAATTATAAACCGTAAGAGCGCCTATTACATTTCTAATACAGTCGAAATTCTAATACTAAACTTACTAGCTTAAAAGGTAGATGTGTTCGGTAAATAAGTTACGGGCTATTCATATTTTGATAGTAATATTAAGGACGAAAGTGTATACTGTAGACGCGCTTACCATTATTCCATCGTGTGAAATACTATATTATAAGGGAATTAACATCCACAAACGGTTTAACGCCTTATTATTCTACGATAGCAATATTAGGTTTTCTTGATACATTTTGATACCGGCTTTATCTATTGACATCCTTTACTTCGGTTTAAGTAGGTCGCGAAGCTAAGATAGGCATGTAAAAGTATATAGTAGGTACGTACTCATCCCAAATCACTAAAACTTAGGGTTTTCACGGATCACAGCGTAGAGTCCTAGCTTAGACGATCACTTGGCCATATCAAATCATAGGTATAAATAAATAGACACGTCGTACGGTAGGCAATTAACAAGTCGGAGTAACCTTACACCCGGTATAGAACATACGATTAGGTAGCTAAGCACTCAGCTGAACATTCATTAGGCATTAGGCGTCGTTATAATTAAAACAGATCATTAGTAATTTAAAACAAATAAAATAATAATAAAAACAAAAAGATATTAAGGGGGGGCGTCACAGTTGTAGACATTTCATGTTAAAATGTTCAAGTAAAAGGATGTCCAAATTTTTTCCAAATTTATAAGATAAGTCGTAATTGTATCCTAGCTAATATTATAAATTTGAAAGCAAGGGTCTCTTTGTATGTACCTATGGCTATTTGATCTTGATGAAATTTGGTATAGAGGCGTTATCATCATCACCATCTTTCACCACAACGCGGGTGAAACAGCGGGCCGGGTCTAGTTTCATAATACTCTGCTAAATAATACGCATCGCTACGTTTCGCTGCTCGCTAGTACGGCTTTGTTCATCAATCTATTCCAAGGGGCAATAAAGTGAAATAAATGAGATTAGTTTTATCATCATCAGGCCGCCTCAGTCCAGTGAGGGACGTAGGCCTCTTTCAATGGACTCAGCCCAATCTTCGGCTTTTGGATAGTTATTCTCAAGTTCTCAACTATATTTATTTCCTGCCAGTACTTATTTGTCGGGACAGGGGTTCTAAGGACCGCAGAAACAACAAAAGTCGAGGTTAGGAGTTAGCTTATCTAGAACTCGCAAGCTAGCAACAACAGTAACAACAACAATATTTATTGCAAGACCAGCAACAAGATGTCATCATCATCATCATCATCATCAGCCCGGAGACGTCCACTGCTGAACGAAGGCCTCCCCCTTAGACCGCCACACTGTTGTCGTACAGTGTGGCGGTCTAAGGGCAACCTGCCATTGGCATCCACCGGTTACCCGCGACTTTTACAATGTCGTCGGTCCACCTAGTAGGAGACCTTCCTACGCTACGTCTTCCGGTTCGCGGTCGCCACTCAAGAACCTTTCTTACCCAACAAGATGTACTTCATTGTAAAAATAACGAAGACATGATAATTAAGTACCTTCTATAAGTAAAGGTGGGGTATTTCATACGTTGACGGTCGAAGAAGCAAAAAAAAAATTTTTAACCAGGCATTTTTTATTTTAAACGAACTAGCCAAATCCAAAATGTTCGTGACTAAAAGTACAAAAACAAAGGACTTTCATACAAACGTCTGTAGTGTATTTTGTAATATTTGTCATATTATATTTCTGTGGTGTTAATAGTTTTTGTTGTATTGTATGAATAAGATTCTACCAAAATCTAAGTTCAAGTTTTAATCAAGCCGCCAGATTAAGATACCTTAGATAAATAAGCCGTTCCACATGATGAGTAATATCACACAATTTAATACATTTAGCTTTAGACCCTTATTCTTCCTTGCTTAGAATTAAGCCAGCTCTAGTCGCAGTGCGAGTTTGTTCTCAGATCCTCTAGTTTACATAAATTCATAATGTTCCGGGGACTACATCAAAGAGTTATTTGCGAAAGGCTTGTTTCACAGAACTTGGGTCTATACTCTACTTATTACTTACATTCACAATTTTACATTCAAAGGACTGCAAATTAGTGTGTGGCTGGGACTCGACCAGTGAGGAAAGTAAAGGATGAGAAAGTCTTGAATGAATCGCTGGTGTGTGATTTTAGTTATTATTTTCGTAATACAGCATTATGAGTATCGGCTAATATCGAGAGATAATATTTGCACTTTTCGGGAAACCTAGATTTCGGCAGAGCCCCGGTTTCTCGCTATGCGTATACAATTGGGTAATAAAAACTTCTCATAAATATTAAGCCACTCATTTAATCTGTGGTCATCTTTCAACTGTGTAGAAATACTTATTATTTGTTGATGTATTCTTGCCCCACCCAATAAAGTTTTACGACCTTCGCTTGAATGGCATCTCCAAAAGCGCGAATTAACGCGTTCAACGGGCACAAAGGTCATTCCCTCTAAGCTAATCAGCTAATTTCATCGTCGCTGCACTAATCTGGCCTCTTATCTTAATTAGAAGCGACCTTGTACCGCATCCTTAGCAGAATCTCAGCTTAGCTGAAGACCTGATAACCGGAAATTATTCGTATGCGCTAATTAGATAGTAGCTCAATGGTGCTAATGTTAAAAATTCGAAAGCAACACATATTTTTTGTTTTATTCTTTTGACTGGTAAGAGACTGAATTGTTTTTTTTTTAAGTTATAACAAATGATTTGGATATTTGGACCATTGCGAAAACCCAGGTGCGAACACTTTCGAGCCCTGGTTCCGCTTAATTGCGTCTTTAATACATACTGTATCATAGGAACGCAAGTCGTGTCACAAAGATTTCGAGATTTGTCTAATAAGCTTGCCATATTCCGACATTATCAGCTGAAGATTGCAGTCTCATTTCTGTCCGTTCTGTCTGAGAGCTTCTGAGGCCCTCAACCGTCACCGTCAATGAATGCATGTAAAAACCTGTAACGGGATTAACGTAACCTACGCGCGCTGCGCTGCTGGGCAAAGATCTCTCCCCAAGCTGCCTGCTGAATTTTCAAAAACCCTTTCATATTCTTGTAGAATATTTACTATGGACTGTGGACTTTTACCAAGTAGATGATCATGGCGCTGAAATAATTCCCGTTTTGTTTTCGTGATATACTTAAGCAACTTGCTATTTAAGCAAATTTAAATCGATCGCAACATGAAATAAAGCTGTCAAATCCGAGGACTCGGACAAGAGGGTTCCGTACTAGATAATCCGCGATAGTTAAGTGTATAGCGAATATTCTGTGAAAATTTCAACCGGCTATCTATTACGATTCACGAGAAATATAGGTCAGTAAATATTGGATAGACGGATGGATTAGACAAACAGACAGACCCGGTAGGCGACATAATAGGGTACAGTTAAATTCTCTTTGGGTGCGCAACCTTAAAAAGTATTTCCACTTTCGGTTAATACGCCAACTGCGAAACTTTCACACAAAAAAATATGTGGAGAAAACTCAGACCTAGAAAACCAGCGAGAGACGGAGAACATGTTTCTTTTAGCGTGCTGTTCAAAAATGGCATTAAAGGTCGTTTCGCGTGCATCAAAATGAGCAAGTAATATGGGCTGAAACATGTATTTTCTTGTCGTATCTAAAACTCCGTGAAAGCTCCTAGTAAAGTCGCCACAATTTTAAGGCATGACAAGGACTTGACCATGATTTTATTTTATGACTTATGACTTGATACTATCAAAAACTTGTAATATGCATTTACTTGAAACTGGCAGAATACATAAAGTGCGATGCCAACTTGTGATGTACCTACTTATATAAAGAAAAGGTTTAAATTTTATTTAATTACTTTTCTAAGGTAAGGTAAGGTGTAAGGTGCCAAGAACATGGCCTAAGAAAAGGTTTTAAGGTTCTATTGTAGTGTGTAAAACTCCGTTCTGCATTCTTCAAGTGTTAAATTTGAACAGTAGCCCTCCAATTTATTTATAAAGTTGGTCAAATGAAAGAGCTTAAAAAAAACAATAGGCAGCTCTCAGTATTCTTCAAAACCTACTTTGGTCGCCCATCTGTACGGATAAGTTAATCGTACAATTATTAAGAAGCAGCTGCGATTAAAATCCTGTAAAAATTACGAACGAAACGTTTGCGCGTTTTAACAGTGTGGAACGCCATGTAGTAATTTTTTGGGAACTAAAGATACAAAAAATATCCATTCAAGGTTTGGTGAGAAATGACGATATAATATCTATAAATATTCAATTTTGAGACTTTTACCGTAATAAGTGATTTAGGACCTTGCTTCATGCCAAATTTCATGAGTCTAGGACAACGGGAAGTATGAATGAAGCCCTATGAATTTTGATTTAGTTCACTCTAAAAAACTCGCAAAAATGGCCATAATTTTTTTAATTGCGTTGACTTAGAAGCTTGATTTTTTTACAGCTCCAAGGAACCGTGGTCTTACGTATTTGATATTAATTCCAACTTGATATCTCCACGCGTTCCAGAGAAAAAGTGTTTAGACAGACAGACAGACAGACAGACGGACAACGGAGTGATCCTATAAGGGTTCCTTTTTTTCTTTTAAGGTACGGAACCCTAAAAAACAAAATGGGGTTAAATTCCTCTATCCTTATCCTCACAAATTTTGTAGTTACAAGTAAATAAAGCAAATAAAAGTGTGTTTCAGTGTTTCCCGTGGAATTGTCATCGCCAGTGATACCTCAGCCAACCTGGTAGCATGTAAGGCCGATCACAATTTAGTAGTTTGTCAAGCATCACAGGCTTATATGGACTTACAACCGACTTAACCATAATGCGTGTAGCCGGGGACTCATTATAGCATATCTACTGATTCTGTGACGTACGCACGTGCATTATAATGTGACCTTATACGTCTGGGCTTAAATTAAGGCCCTTCTACGTCTTGTCCACATCTTAACTGTTTTATTTCAAGGTTCTACGGAATTTCCGTTCCGAGGCATCGTGGTTACATCTAGCGCTTAACTGAGTAGGTTCATGCGGTAGTGGAGTGGTGCGGGAGGGCTGGCCAATAACACGTGATGATGACAGCGATGTTGACGCCCGGCTGAAGTACGAAAACACACCCTCCCGCATCGCTCTACTACCGCAGGGACCTACTCAGATAAGCGCCTATGACTATAATTACTTGCATAATTTTCGCATCACATGTCTATGTGCTATTTTCCTTTGTTTTCATCTCTAGCTTTTAATAATAACGCAATTACCTTATCGTGCTCTAGGTATCTGATAAAATTGGCTCGATATCCGAGAATAGAGTCCGATGTATCAGTACTTTTTGTTGAGTATATTTACACAGAAATTTCAAATTCGCTGTTGATGACTCTATTATGGCTAGCTGAAGGTTCTAGCAGCTGGGCTCTTCTAGCCTGAAGCTAAGGTTTTATTACCCACTCTAACTTTCAATACGATTTCTTTGCGGAATTGATTTGCGTTAGTCTTAAATTATTTGTTAGGTACTTTCTTGGAAAAAAAACCTCGACGATCATAAGAAAAGAAACGAATCTCAATGCGACATGTAAAAAAAACTTTATAGTAGGAAAACTTTTTTCACATAAATGTAAAGTGTGATCGCATTTAGTCAATAAAAAAATTGGTAAAGAAATGGAAAACGGGAGAGCGCTTCAACCGCACTCGTTGGTTTCAGCCCGTCAATTTCAGGAAGTGAGTCAGACAATTTAGAGTCAATTAACCGATCGATGGTGCAAGGGGAATGCGTCTGGCACAGGAGCGCCCGACTCGCGAGGGAGGAACTTCCCCCATGGCACACCCAAACAAACTTCACCCTAACCCGGTCCGCGCACCTCTCCTGTTGTTTTCCCTGAAATTTGCCCCCGTTTCGACAGTCGATTCGGTACCCTTCTTCTCCGATTTACGATTGTACACGTCTGGCTTTTTTCCACAGCAATTGGGTTAGCATATGACTAACATATCGCTTGAAGTGTTCTTTGCAGATGACTAACTCATATTTGAGTGCAAAGTGAGCTAAAAATAGACGACATTAAAATCAGCTGATGTTTACAAGCGGTTTTGTAACTTACATATTTACTTATCTCGTAATCGTAATACGACGGCTGTGTGCTTGTTGAGGGTTAAGTGACGCACGCTGACCCCTGATTCTGTCGGTTATGAAACCGTCGCCTAAAGTATTAGTATACGCCGACATAATAATTTCTCGTCACAGGAGTGCGAAATTTCGTAACTGCCTGGTAAGATAAATGAGATTACACGAAGCCTGCAAATCAAGATTGCATCTGCCCGCGATCGAGTAGGAAGCGTGCATAGTATGTGTTGTTATGTAAATGCCGCGGAGGCTTGATTCTGTATCGGTAGAGTAAGTTGAGGTTGTATGTAGTATAGGGTGCGCGGCGGCGGCGTAGTCGGCGTGCGCAACGCAGCGGGCGCGGGCGGTGCGGGCCGGCGGCGTGCGCGCGCACGGGCCGCGCCGCAAGTCTCGTTCGGGGCGCGTGGCAGTCCGGCCGCCCCCGCAGCTCTCTCCGGTCCCGGCCCGCTGCCGCCGGGCTCTGCTCGGATGCCGCTGCCGGCCGCCCGCGCCGCCTGCGATGGTCCACGCCGGGCCGGCCGCGCGCGCGCCCTCTCGCGCAATGTTCACCGCCGCTGAGACGAAGCCGCGTCGCGCCGTCTCGCCGCTCGGGATCCCCAAGTCCCCTTCTTTCCACTCGGGCCTCGATCTTGTCGCGAACCAGGTGACCACCAAGCGCTCCGAGAGCGTCTCGGACGTCGCGCGCGCTTTCCGCTTCGCGCTGTTTGCTGGCGCCGGCATGGAGGGTCAGGGCCCGCCACTGAAGGCGCCCTCGCCGCCGGACGCGCGTAGTCCGCCGCCCCTCGCCGCGGCTGCGGTCGGTTCGCCTGACCGCCCGATCCTCAATGCTGATAAGGAGAGTTTGATGGTGCAGCTCCCCCTACTCAAAGGTTCGTCGGTACACACGAAACCGGTCATCTTGCCTACTTACGAAATCCGCCCAAGCAAAAACGGCACTGTTTACAAACTGACTTTACTATTTTCCTACCTTGATATCCGCGTGCGAAATAGCCGATTCTATTTTTGTCCTACCGCATTAGTCGAAGTATTCGGAGAGTTTGCCGATTACTTTTGAAGAAAACGTTATCGTGCTGTTATCGATGACGTAGACGAGAATCGCTGCGTGCCCCGAAATCACCCACGCGCATACCGACTTGCAACCTTGCAGACACAGCCATCTCTAGACAACATAGAACCGAAACGCTGCTTTCAAGCAGTAAACTAATGAGCTGGTTTCGACGCCATCCACGAAGCGAGAAGCGCGGTGAAGTATGGCGAATAGCGAAAACGCCGCAGAAATATATCGACCCATCATCGGCACCGGCGGCCGGTCTCTCCAGCCGGGCCATGAGAACTGGACTGCGACGTCCTTGCGGCCTGCAGTAAAATCTCCATTGACATCATTCATGCAATCCGATATTTAGTTTCAGGAATCTGGCAAATTTCTCCTTCGCTTTATACAATTTTAATAGGCGTGCTGAGGTCGTTCGCCTGTCTTGTTTGTTTAGGCTAATGATCGTCATCTGGCCGTCGGTTATATTGTATACAGGTCTGCTTCACGCAAACCGTTGCTCTTGTTAAAATGTTTCCTTTCTTATAACGTGAAACTTTGTTTATTTACGCCGAGCCGTCAAGTTGTGGCTTTTTACGTTTACGTTTTTTCAACCGACCGCTTTGTAAATATTACACAAGAAAATAGAACCGTGCGTTTTACGCAGTTATTGACGTGCATTTGGGGTGTATGACAAAATGAAAACCCTGATCATCATAACTTAAAATGGAAATGAAAGCGTTTCCTTTCTACGGGTCTCAAAGAAAAAAATAAGCTTTATACCTTCCTAAATCTGCAAGGACGTAAATCGTTAAAGCAACAGGGTGACAACTCTACAATATCTAATCAATATATTCTCGTACCTAACGGTTATTATCTTCGTAACATTGCAGGCAATCAGCGCTTCGAATTGATACTGATCCATTGCGACATTCGGGTAATGATATGACATATTGATGACGCCAGGGCTAAGGATACTTATGAATATATGAATCATGACAGTCAAATTCGGCATAGCGTTACTTACCTAGATTTCTTACCAAAAAAATATGCTGGAAAACTAGTATGACATGCAATTATTTATTAAACACAAGTTCTATTTTACCCATCGTAACAATTTCTAACGCTTGTAAAGGGGAAAATTAAAAATCATAACAACGAGGCAAAGCCATACAAGTAATCTTTTGTTTGGCAATCCGGTATACAAAATTTGAAACGAGGAAATGACTGAAAGACAGTCATTATAACAGTTATTAACGCTGAAATCGTCCAAAATAACCCAGACGGTATTCAAAAACTCGTATGAAACAAATGGACAACAATCATTGTCGATTACCGCTATTGTCGTCGCATTACTGGTAATGGTAAACCCCTAATACCTAGCATCAGTCATATGATTTTTTAAGGTTCCGTACCCAAAAAATGTCAACGGGCCCTTTTACTTAGCCTATATCTGTCTGTACATCCGAAATATAAAATGGGCTGTATATTTGAAACCATTACGTGGACGGACGTAGGTGATTGTTATAGACGGATTGGGCAGATCACGTCTGTCAAATGCATCCGGGAAGGTGGTCAAACAGAACGTGACAATTTGAAATATTGGGAGACCTTTGCCTAGTAAAAAACAAAGGCAACACACAATCCTCACACAAGCAACATGTTTTAATTGTTTTTGCTCTATCGTAAAAACGGTAATAGAGAAAAGCACCAAACTTAGTGTGAGTATCATTATAGGTATAACACAACACAATACAAACTCTATAACAAGAAATAATCAACCGCCGAGACAAACCACACTGTCCATATGATTCCGTATCTGTATTGGACCTGGGTATTTCCTAAAACTGCATCCAGAACCACCGGAGGACGGGCAGCAGGGTCCTCCCGTTTAACGGTGGTGTAGGTGGTGACTATTATGCGATCCCAAACCACCTGTTAAGCGTGGGGATTATGGCAACTGCTCCATGTGAAGCCTTCGTCCAGCAGTGGATGTCTTCTAGCTGATGATGATATGATAACGTACAATACTAAAAATAATACTGAATTTATTTCTATATAATATATAACAGTTTATGTGCTAGCTTCAAGCGAAGATTTTTAGTAAACAACGATATGTGTGAGTTAGTACGAAACCCTCGATGTGCGAGTCAGACTAGCACTTGGCCGGTTTATCTTTTACCTAAGCACGAGCATCGAGCATTGCTAATAATTGCGACATGCCACTAACAAAATTCAGTACACAAGCTCAAAATAGAAATACTGAGTCAGTTTAACTACATTGTTTTTGTCAAATATCTTCCATCTAAAATAATAAGAAAAAAATAAAAATAAGTATAGAATATAAATAGAACCTTTCAAAGTTAAATTATTTCAATAACCTATAATAAACGTAAACACCATGTACTGTTCGGAAATGCAATAAATAATCTGAATCTGAATCTAAAGTCGCAGGCAACAGATAGTCTTATATAATTTGAATCTATTACGCAAATTCAATTTTCTTTTATAATCAAAAGACCGTAAAGAGTAGGTATGTAGATTACAGCTGATCCATGTATCTTTAATGGTTTTCAAAGCCCGATCGCATTTGCGTGATCCCGTTTTCTCAATATAAGGAAATAATTTGTGGCAAGGATATCAAATCCAAAAGAAACGACAAACTCATACTAATATGATGTACCAAGTAAGAGATTTCGTGGTGATTGAGCAAGGGACTGGTATTAAAAAACTAATCAAACAGATTTTTCTGAAGGAGGATCATGTGTCTTAGAGGTACGAAAATGGAAGTTTGTAGGTTAGTTTGTTCATAAGGCTTGACGGGTTATTTGGTATTTGCGGAAGGATTTTAAAAACTAGGAAATAAAGGAAATAACTAGGATATAAATTAGGAAAACATCGCATCGTGAGGAAACCTGAATAATGATAATTATGTTTATAACCGGGACTTAATCGCGCACAAATAAATTTATTTTTATTTACCTCGACGTTTCGACCATGTTCCAATGGCCGTGGTCACGAGCTGACTGAAGAATGCATTAAATGCATCTTGGTGAAAAATGAGGGTGTTGTGGTGTCCTACCCTCATTTGGTCTTGTTAAAACGTAAGTTTGTTTCCACGGCACACTACACTGACGGTATCAGCAGATTTCTCAGAAACCCTACTGCGATATGAAAACTTGCCTATAACGGGATTCCACGAGGGGAGTCCCGGTTATAAACATAATTATGTGTTCAAATCGCGAAAATTTAAAAGTTTCATCTGAATAATGATGTCTTGAGAAGAAATTTCATGACGTAAAGTGAATCCGCCAACTCACACTGAGCGTGGTGGAATACGGCTGAAGCATTCTTCGAGGGTAGGTCTCTGCCCCTAGTAGTGGTATTGTAAAGGTTAATGCAGAATTTTTCATAAGCTTCTTTATTAAACCGTTCTAGAATGTTCGTCTTCTAAAGTTTTTTATGTTCCAGTGGTCGCATTGGTGCATAAAGAATGCTCGAAAAAGTATATCTTTAAAAAATATATTTTAAATTCACTACGTTTAAAAAGATCCTTCACGTAGTTTTGATCCCCCATGGTCCCAAAGCACGTATTTAGGTCGGGATTCATCGACTTCACCCCTATCGAAAGGCGTCCCAAACTCGCCAGATTTATTGCGAATGGATTTAGCCGGAGCATTTTCTTGCTTATATAGTACATACCTGGAGCGCGTCACTCGCGTTTAGTAAATTCGAGGAAACCATTTAGAGCCTTGTTGTTTCATGTACCTACTACAAAGTTGTTGAGAATAACAAACGCGTTCCAGGAGTGAACCTTTGCAAGTCTTACTGAAAGTTTTCTTTGAGGCTCTATCAAAGCAATCCAATGCAAACGTAAATGTTTTTACTCAGTCGCGTTTTGTATTATTCAACCTTATATCTTAGCTAGCTTCGGTAGCGTTATATTCTTTATTTTGAGACGGTGTTTTTATGTTTACCAGTTTCATTAGCTTGAAGCTAGATTTTCTCGTAAAAGAAACTGTATCGTGTTAACTGTGGACTATCTTACCTTTTACTACACCAGTTCAACATTAAAAGCACTCGGGTGGTAAAATTGCTTCAGATCCAGGTAATCTCGGATACCTTTGTGTGCAATACACACTTCTGTTATTTATTCTCTATCTACGACTACTATGTCATGGATTGCCAACTTTATATGGTTTTACATCAAATATCGTATTTTCAAGGGTTTTACTAGTAATTTAAAAAAAACACTACTGTTTGCTGTAACAAGTTTTAATTTGTAATGTGTTGACATTAGCTTATTTTAAATTTTTCTTTTATCAATGATTCGTTTCGTTAGAAAGGAACAAAGACGCTTAATTATTATTTTTATCCAATAAAGTATTAAAAAAATCTCTACAATTTACATATTATAATTGCAATCGTCATTCTATGACTTATTAGTAAAAAAACTTTCGGTGAATAAAATACAAGTGTTCGGAGAAGCGATTCAATAATAATAATAAACATTTATTGACAAAAACTTAAGATCTCACACAACATATATAAAAGAAATTTAAAAAATAATAATAATATGCCCAAAGATTCTTCGTGCGCTGGTCTCCGCACTAGGATTCCCTGTATTGCGGAGACCAGAATGCAATTCAAAAATCCGCAGCCAACACGCACCAGGCCAGCGTGGTCGCTTTCGAAGTTAGTCCTATGCAGCAGTGGGCTTAAAGGCTTGTTCGGTCTCTCAATATAGTATGGTATCTAGTGGTATGTTAATACTGTAGGATTGGCAACCCTGGTCCAGTGAGGCTATCATGTAACTTTTCGGGATCGCGATTCGGATACGAGTTATCAAAAATAAACACTTGTCACTGTCATTGCCAAAACTCATTTGACCCTGCAGGGCAGGATGAAACGCCAAAAGACCGACGGATTTGCTTAACTTAATTAAGGAAATCAATGCATTCGTTCGATGACGATAGCGAGAGTAATTCCTCCGTGATAAGCTGTGACAGTGACAAGTGACATTTATGACAAATCGCGATCCCGAACAGTTACATGATAGCCCCGCTGGTGTGCCTTTTATCTTTCCAGTCACGTATACGCATTTCTAAATTTGCCGAAGCTACCTACATCGTTCCCTTTGTCGGCTTGATGTAAGACGACGGATCGGAGGAAGAGTAAAAGGTTATGTAGGTTCTTTAGTGTAGTCTAATGATCAGTATTACCTGACTGCTCTGGAGAGGGGTAATGTTTTTTGAGTGTATGTACGTTGGCCTGTTTGTACTCTTTGTGATATAACTCAAAAACAATATTGCATTCTGTTTTGTATGTTTATTAAAAAAATAAATATTAGTTCCGTAACCTCAGTTGCTATCCCAGCCTGCTTCCGATTTAAAATGACCTTATATCTAGGTAGTGAATGTAGTGGTAGGACTTTATTGCAGAGTCCGCCTGGGGAAGTTCCACACCTTGACAGTAATTCAACCGCCAAGCAGTAGTGTGTAAGCATTACTGTGTTTTAGTTTGAAGGGCAATGTTACCAGAAATACTTAAATATTACTGGGCACGAGGAGATTTGACATCTAATGTCTCAGTGCTGCGCAGGATATTGTTCGCAAGATCACAATTCTAGCACTGCTACTGTTATGGACAGGCGTGACGCTAGTCGCTAGGCGAACCTCTCGTCAGTCTCGTACCTCGGTTACTCTCTGGTGATGGTAAGAGATAACGCTTGTCCATCACTGTTGCAGCAGCACCCAGGATTTTGATTAACATAATTAAGCTTTAAAAAAAAACGACTTCAATTTCGACTACCTTGCTGAAATCTTCGTATTTTTTTCAGTAATATTGATTTAAAAACCAAACGACTGTCCTGATTTCGATAAAATTTATATAGGACCACCTCTGAAGTATCACCTACCATTGGTAGGTGATTAACCAAACAAAAAAAAATTCATCAAAATCACAGTCGAATTGAGAACCTCTTTTTTTTGAAGTCGGTTGAAAACAAAGTTCAAACACTGCATTGGCGCTCGTTAGGTACTTAGAGACATTCTAAGTTAGTCTCATTAGCTCATGATATAGCTTTAGTTCTAGCCATGTCCCATCTAATCTAGAAGTCCCTTATGTTGCGAACCGGCTGAAGTAGTAGAATGGCCTGCTCAAAGTTTTGCACGTAGACACAATGGAACTTGTGCTATTTGCACAGCACTAGACACGAAAATGAAACCAAGTCGAATGTAAAACGTCTTATTTAACCCCTTATGTAAAACGCTGGGAGAATTCGTAATACCTCATGACAGACTTTCTTTAAAACTAGTTGAGTTTATTGAATTTTGACAGACTGTTTTAGTGCATGAACGAACGAGTTTTGGTGTTAAATAAACTTTTTATGGACTTCGCAATTATCTGCCACTTAAACTTAACCATGTTAAAACCTGTTATATAAGTACATAAGTATCTATCTCTAATTAAATAAACTACCTAATTAAAACTACTCTAATATAAAAAAATAATGTATCGATATAAGAGACCGTTTAAAGTATCTATAGGTAGCAAACCTATAGATACTTTAAACGGTCTCTAATTTCGGGTAATGTGCCCAAAATGCTGGCCACGTTGCCCCGCTGGTTTGCGAGGCTAATTTTCTGGCCCAAATAAAGGCCAGCATTTTGGTTACGTGTGGATTCTTTTAGTCTCCCCGACAAATCCTTAAAGATAAACAAAGCACCTGGCCCCCACGGCCCAAGTGTCTCTACCCCAAAAGGCACAAACAAGTAACCTCTATCGAGGCTAGAATATTTGCGCCGTTTGAGGCATTCCGCCGCATTAGCCGCACCACCCGCATGTTTTGAATGTATCTATCTCCTATTATCTGCATTTTAGGAGATATTTTTGAGAATCGGTAAAAATTTCGCTAAAGTTAATAACAAACGTTGATCAAGAAAAGGGAAGAGAAATGAAAAACAATGTCGCTTTATAAAAAAAACACCTATACCTATACCTATAAAAAAACACATCTTTATTATTGAAGGTTTTTTTTTTACATTCTACTTTTTGTATTTCTTTTGAAAGTTACTACTTATGGTATAACTTTTATTAAGTAGGTATTGTATTTACTCTCCGAAACTTGATCGGTGAAAAAAAAATTGCTTTTTTCTTGTATGATAACAAGTTTAGTAATAATACGAACAAGCAGAGAAACCTAGAACTTTTAGGAACTACATAATGTCCGTAAGTCAATACTGCATTGATGCTAAATATTTGGAGATATTGGAGAGTGAGTCTTATTGGCACTTTAATTTTCCTGCCCTTGCTTAATCTAGAACCACTTAACGTATACTGCCGCACATATCCTATTCAAGATAACGTTTATTTCTTTAGAAACTTTATGGATTCCTAGCTTTTGTTGTAACTCGCACTGAAATAGCTTTGTGCCGGAGCAAGATAACGTTAGACTATATCGAATGAAGAGAAACGAACGGCTGTTCTAGTTGGTTTATTACATTTTCTCAATGTCTCATGCTTTCTGCGGGTTGTAACATTGTAATTCGATAGTTAATTAATTTTCATTAAGTCGCTATCGGCTTTTCAATAGCCAATAAAGTTTACAGCTTTAGTTCTCATGCTGTTGTGGATGCGTGTCATCTTCACAGACAAATAAATCATTCGTTCATTCGTTCTTCATTTAGAGACGTCTCTACGAATTGTCAATGAAGTGTGCATATTGAAATGTCGATTCATTGTCCTATAACTCTAATCGAAATACCGGCTCAAAACTAAATCTTCGCTTATAGGAAATTTATTCCTATTTCCAGGTAGTTTAAGCATAATCAGCTTCTGAATAGCCCTTTGCTGGACATACAGGGTTAGTCCTAATCAGTTAGCATCCTTTTAAGGGCATATTCTGTACGTCAAAACAAACAACTTTTACTATCGGGCCAACATTGAAACCGCAAAAAAAAAACAGCTGTTCCATACATTTTCCCCAAGGTCGATGAACTTTTTGTACACACTGACAGCCTTACCTAAAATAATCTCGATTCTCTTAGTCACTGCTTAAACTTCTCTGTCTTTTTCTTGCATGTTACACTTCACTTCAGAGAGAAGATGGCAGCATTTTTTTAAAAAGTAAGGCTAACTAGTAGCTACTAACCTACAATCTGGTCTTGCTTTATGGTAAACAATCAGCGCCCCGTGGTTTCACTCGCTATCTTACAACGAATTTAAATTTTTCAACCGAATTCAAAAAAGGAGGTTCTCAATTCGACTGTACGTATTATTTTTTGTATGTTATGCGATTACTCGGCCAATTATGCACTGATTTTGATGATTATTTTTATGTTTGGTAGGTAATACTTCAGAGGTGGTCCCATATAATTTTTATCAAAATCAGTTCAGTAGTTTGGTTTTTAAATCAAAATTACTAGAAAATATGAAGATGTCATCCAGGTATTCGAAGTTGAAGTCGGTTGTTTTTTAGTTTTATGTGTATTATCTGATATATTAATTAACCTATGTGTTACACATAAGATCTCCTTCTAGCTGATGTATAACTGATCGAAGCGAAACGAAGTTCTCTAAGAGTCGAGTCTACTGAGACAGATTGGCGTTTGTATGTATATTTGTTCGACGTCAGCTTGCGAACCGTTGAACCGATCTTTATGAAATTTTGTAAGCAAGTAGTTCGTGCAAATGCAATTATTAAGTTCGACTATGAGCCAAATTGGTCAAGAGGCTTGGAAGTTATGGCGGTAATGAAGTCTCAGTAGGCTGCGACCTACTAGTTTAAGTCTAATCTCATGTACACTACAAACCTGCTGCACCGTTAAAACGTGCAGAAGTACACACCAGCACATGAAACACTCATAAACATTCACATTTATGTTAGTGTGATTCAGGACTAGCATTCTTAGTCGGCTTTCCTTCCTCAGACGCTCCAACCGGGGAGCGCGAACAGCTGTTCGTGCAGAAGCTCCGACAGTGCTGCCTGCTGTTCGACTTCGCAGACGAGCCGCTCTCCGACCTCAAATGGAAGGAGGTGAAGCGGGCAGCTCTGCTGGAGATGGTGGAGTACGTGACGTCACAGCGTGGCGTCATCACCGAGCCTATTTACCCGGAGGCGGTCAGCATGGTGAGCTACACTCTCGTACTCTGAACTGATCACAAGATTCGCTAAAGGCATGTGACATTTTGGCGTAGTTCATACAAGCAAGTATGGCAAAATTGTACCACTAGGCCACCTGCATATTATGGGAAAAGTCCTAAGCCTTTAGTTAAACCCAACCATCGAATCATAACCAGCCATAACTGCCAGGGTAATCTATGTACAAGTTTGAATGTTTCATTATAGACCTGGAGAGAGAACCTGGTCAGATGGCTGACGAATAAGTAGAGAAAACCTGGTCAGATGGCTTCTCAAATCAGGACTGTGGTACTGCCGTCCAGAGAATGGCACATCTTTTGGCTTGCCCGTTGTGTACCAAAAGTCGTACACAAAAAGACCCAAATCTGGCTTCCGAGGATGCGGCAGAATTGGCCAGATTTTGGGTTCAAAACAAAATACAGAAATACGCAAAATAATAAAATTAAAAATAATAATAATTAAAAAAAACAGCCTTGTATCGAAATGATGATGATGATGATTATCGACCAGAAAATTACCACTGCTGAACAAAGCCTCTCACCTACTGGATCAAAATGACCTATGCTCTTATGATATTTGAAAGGCAATAACTTGGTGAAACACGTCTGTTATACCTTGTCCCCAGTTCGCAATCAACCTGTTCCGAACGTTGCCGCCGTCTTCGAACCCGAACGGTGCGGAGTTCGATCCTGAGGAAGACGAGCCCACGCTGGAGGCAGCCTGGCCCCACCTGCAGCTGGTTTACGAGCTGTTCTTGAGGCTGCTCGAATCGCCTGACTTCCAGCCCAACGTCGCCAAGAAATACATAGACCAGAAGTTTGTGCTACAGGTGTGTTTTAGCCATTATTGTAATTTGTAATGTGGGCGAAGCAAGGAGACACGTTTTCTTATTTCTTTTGACTTTTTTTTATTACTATTAAAATCTATGTCACGTCATCGGCCATAAAACGTCCACTGCTGGACGAAGGCCTCCCCCTTAATAGAGGGATGTTGCTATAATCCTTACGATTACGATTGGCAGGCGGCTTGGGGATCGCAGAATGCTCACCAGCACCACCGTTAACCGAGAGGACGCTGCTTGCCCCCGGTGGTTCTGGTTGCAGTTTAAGGACATACCCAAGTCTGTGTATTTACGTCAAAAATTAACTAGCAATTGCCCACTACTTGTTACACTTAAAAAATTCAATAAATTTATATGCATTCAAGTTTAGTAGAAACGTACCTATTATGTGTTTGCCTTGAAGAGTAGTTTGATCACATTAAGTATATTTTATTTTTATTTTACGCCTAAAGAGCCGTACAAATTAGAGACGCGTATGTGATATCGCTAGAATGAAATCTCACGTCCTAATCAAGAAAAAAGTGCATTATTGATAATAATAATTTTGAAAATATAAAAAGTAGTATGACAACTGTACGGATAAACGTAAGATCATAATTTATCGACATCAAATGATTGTGACCCAGAAAGCCCCGGTCCATCAGCCTTCACGGCGAATTGACCTCTTAAATCATAATATCAGGCGGCCTATAGGCGTGCTATAGGTGTCCTGATGTAACAGGGTTCTAAGTGGTTTTATTGTTGAAAGGGCGGAACGGTACAAATGTCGCATAGGTACGTGCTTACACGACATTTGTTGACATTGAAGGCGGAAAATGGGCCGTAGTCCTGTGCCCTGTAATAGCTTTACCGCTTTAACTTTTTTTTTTTTTTTTTAAATCTTTAATATTATAAAGGGTTTGGTCAGACATAACCATGCTGCCCTCATTGGCCTCTTACCAGCTACTACATATTACCTACGTTGTAATACTAGATTACTCACCTAGAGAGGAAAAGTAAATATTGCGTCGGCTTCGCCTTGGGAGACAATATACATGAGATCTGAGGCTTCCTTACTTGCTCCCGTGGTGTGTATACGATTTTACGTGCCGCTCCGGGAAGGAAGTGGCTCCTTTTGTTCCGCGTAGCGCGTATCGGGGCTAAACTAGCCACTTTAGTCCTGCAGGCATAACATTTTTATCATTTTTTAAGTTTGCTGTATAGTGTTCCGGATTCTTCCGACAAGGGATAAGCCAGAACACGATTGCACCACCCCACATCTGTCACGTTACCGCTGGTGTAGAATTTACACCTTAAGGTTAAAGCAATACTGAGAAGTACTTAAGTCAAGTTTAAAGTTTCATAGCTCCTCCAAAAGGCAGCAGGTGTATTGAATGCTACTACATTACTAATGACTACAAAAATGTAAACTAAAAAAATCTACCACAGACATAATTATGTCAGATAATTTTCACCTAGCTACTTCTAGCTACTACTTCTTTACCTAGCCATATTCGCACACCCCTATTGAGGCTCATCACATCCAAGGCCGTCTTAAACTATGCTGGGGCTCCTGGGCACACAAGAATTTGGCGCCCTTTTGGAAAGTAATGAAAGCGAATTATACTAACATTTTTCTACTGGCTTTTTGTCATAAATCGATCGTAACTAAGACTAAGCCAAATAAGTCAAATGTTATGGAATTTTTATACTTCTAAATGAAAAAAGCAAAGTTTGACTTGATCTATTCTCGGTCCTTCGGGGGCCCTGGGCACGGGCCCCGTGTGCCCTTATGGTGAAGACGGTACTGATCACATCCACTGAAGAACTTCTCCCAGGCACAGACTGGCCCTCGTGGAAACCGCTAAACCTATCTCTTTGAATACAATTGGATTGCTGGAAGTCCAACATGCGGTAGTTGGTGACGCATGTTCTTAGCGTTGCGGCAGTAACGCACAAACAATGAAATATTTTTTTTTAATATATTTTGCATTAAACGTTCTAAAAATTTGCTCAGTCTGTGACTTGACTCCTGCATGCCGGTTGGTGGTGATTTTCAACCGACTTCAAAAAAGGAGGTTCTCAATTTGTTCCTTTTTTTTTTAAGTTACTTCTCCAAATATGAACTGATTTTCATAATTTTTTTTTTGTTTGTTAGGTAATAAAGAGGCTCAGAGGTGGTTCCATATAAATTTCATCGAAATCGGTTGAGTAGTTTGGTTTTTAAATCAATCTTACTAGAAAATATGAAGATGTCATCCAGGAATTCGAAGTTGAAGTCGGTTGTATTTTTTTTTAAAAGCGTGTTATTGACAAGGTGTTATGGACATGACCGATGCGATGACCTACTGGCTAGAGCAATGAAAGCACAGGTATACCCGGGTCGTTGAGCAACTTTTGATTCCGGTAGTCGGAAAATTTACAAATCTTTACTTTGTACCAAGAAATACATACACTGCCCCTGCGTACTCCACGTAGTGATGTACTCGTGCCGTATATGAATAATGAAAATGTCACTTAAGAAATTGTCATTACACGCAAACAGATCAATATATTAGAGAGATGTCCGTCACCCGCCGCGTCCTTGACCGCGAGCCCTGAATAATTGAAGACTATTGCCGCCGTAATATTGCTGGCTGCTATCTGAGTCATACAAGTACCATAGTCCGTTCTATTAGATAATCACTTTATATGAGAAAATGACTTCGCTGACACCCTGGTTACATTACAAAACGTTGAAGAGAACGCGTATTTCTGCATTTACCCAACATTTGTTGTATATCGGCTTCCTGAAAGGCAATTAAAAAAAAAGTAGTTCTCTTCAACTCGATAACGCGCTGAATATATGTGACAGTCAAAAACAACATAATATTTTTGAACTGTGGCACTAAAACAAAATAAACAGACTTGACAATGACAGCCACGTCTGGTCAGCGCCATCTACAATGAGCTTATTTTTTTCTAAACTGCCTATCTCCCATTATGTTATGTGCTGGCATCACACAACTTGCATATTTTTTTGAGAATTCAGTTTTAGCTTCATTAGAAAAGTTATTTAAAGTCAAAGTCAAACAACAACAATAACACAATGATACACAATACAATACAATGATAAGTGGAATGATTTTGATAGAGTTTCGACCGTTTCAAGTAACCCTGTAAAGGTCTGATAAAATGATGATGCTTAAATTGCTGGTTTGCTTTCAATTTGGTCCAAAGCGTGCCTCCTTGATATATCACGGAAGCAAATTGTTTCGGAAGTCTCCGGGGCCGAACGATTTATGGTTTCGCATCCAAGCGATTTATTTATGGTGGCGTTTATTGTGCAAGTATTTATTTAAATTCTTCGCTGTTTTAGTGGGAACTTTTCGCAATTTAGTCGAAAAGGTCAACTCAATAGTAAGCGATGGTTCTACCTTTAAAGACTAAACCAAAAACTATACCTATATATTCATTAAAGATTGAAATTTGTGTCCGTACTAGATATGCATAATCAGCCTGGTTAATAGTTCACTGCTGGAGTTAGGGACTACCCTCGAAGGGCATACCATATCCAGCAGTCTGACCCAGTTGCGAATGGGTGGATTCACAAACTCCATTTGTTTACCGGACGCATGCCGGTTTCCCTAGGATGATTTCCTTCACCGAAAAGCTTGTATCAGAATAGAGAGTCTAAGTAGAGTTCATACATCATTCAAACATGAAAACAAAATGTGTCCTTCGTTGCCACCTTGACCAAATCCTAGAAATCGATGTACGAGTTATAAATTTAGTATACCGTCGACATATGGTGTTGATTCGCCTCTTGCGTGCTATTTAGTACTTACTAGTGCTGTACCTGGTACTATAGTGCGGATTTGAATTAGGTGCTAGGCATTGAGCTAATATCTAAGTGAAAACAGTCAAAAAACGTCCGAGTGCCGTTGTACACACCTATATGTGCATTATATAGTTCACAATTGTTGGAATTTAGACGTTATATCGCTTGTATAGTGTTCAATGTATGCTTGAGCGCTTGTCTTACCGTAGTTCAAGTCGTTTAAAAAGTTGGCGTACTGCATAGTTTGCTCCGAGTTTTGGCGCGGACATTTTTTTTGCACGTTTGTGACTATAGATATTAGCTCAATGGTGCCAGGTGAATTACGAGCACTATCCAACTAGGTGAATCATGGCTGAAATATTGGCAGGAAATGCCTAACTCTCGAGCATTTGGAAGTTTGGAAGTACAGGTTAAACAAATATTGACTTATGATAGGAATGTGAAGTAAACTCACTTTTACCACAGATTAAATAATATGGATTTCAGAAAGGAACGCTCGCGCGATGCTTGGCTATACGCGGTTTTATTTAATTGGCTAGGGAGCGGTTGTGAGGATACAAGATAACGAACGGCTTTTGTTTTAAACTTGGACTAGATTAGCACAAGACCGAGGCAGACAGAATAACAAATTCAAATAATTTATTTTCTTACTTAGTCCATAATAAGATTCACATTAAAACATTATATAAAATACATCACTAAACTCAAGAGAAAAAAACAATAATAATCAAATAAAATAATAATAATAATATCGGTTCAAATGTCAAATATGTGTGATATATTATAACAAGATATATAATATATCTATAGCATATATCCAGTAGCGGGATAAAGAAAGCTGTTGATGGCTCTCAAGTCGATTCACAATTAACAGATATCGCATAACTTGCTACTTACTTGCTAGGCATCGACCTTAAATGGTGTGTATCCTGGCCAAAATGTATCCTGGCCTCCGATCCCAAGAGCCGCCACCTATCATGTGCTATTTCCTACCACGGGAAGGACTGGATCTCCCTCAAATCCCTCCACCAGTAGACACCGACCGACCGTCCTAGAGGACGTCGGCACAGCTTAGGTTGGAACACCTAGCTCACTCCTATAGCGCTAAATAGAAACGAACCACGTCATAGCGGTATATTGTATTTACGCATGCACACATCTGCAAACACACTGCGAGCTGCGAGTTCCTTTATTTTACCTTATTTGCGGATGTGTGCGTGCGTAAATACATGTACCGGTGTGTGCTTCAAAGCGGCTCGTTTCTGGAGTAAGTAAGTTCGTATTGACCGACTTGTACCGACCTCTGACATGGCTTGACGGTTGTTGTTCTAGAACATAAATATAGAACAAACAACCGGGTACAACAATTTTACGTGTCATTCGACCGTAGGAAGCGCTCAGATGTGAATGCCACTCATGGCAACCCATTCGATGGCTGACCAGATCGTTTGTTACTTAACAACGGTGATCTCTTAGATCCTCCAAGTCAAGCTACACTACGAGCGTTACTTTCTGGAGAGAGCTAGCTGTTCCTACCACAGAAAAGCGAAAGCCCCACTTCTTAAGTTAGAACGGCAGTCAAAACAATGTTGTAAAGCAATTGTACGGAACACCGCTGTCGCCAGTTTCACACATAATCGTATTGTCACTACATAAGCCGTAATGCCAATCATAGATCGCGCATTTGCTCAAAATGCCATTTTGTTACATTTTGAAATAGATCTAATTACGATGCAATGAGGTTTGGTTTCCTACGCAACTATTTCAATTGTCTTTTTGAGTATTCCCAGTCTAAAAATATAATTTTATACATATTATTACATATCACATACGTGCACGTATACCCGGCTAGCCGACGCGTCTGTTTTCCGTTCTATTCACTTCTCTCTTCATTGGTTCCTATTATACCTTAGCTGTGACGTCGGTCGCGGACAACTTACCTACTCGATGGAGTTTTGGCGGGAACACGGAAAACTCATGTCGTTGCATTCTATTATTTTCTTAAACTTGTGTTTTTTCGCGAATTAATGATTAAAAATGGTGGTGTTTTATTCATTGAGTGTTGAATTACATGCACGAGTGTGGGCAAGTGATATAATGTGGTGGAACATGTCTTTTCGTGTTGTTTTCAAAACTCCGTAGAAGCTAAAGTCGCCACAACTTTACTAGGGCATGACTTGGACTCGACTATGACTAATTTCGTGTGACTTACTGTGATTTCATGACTTATTTGATAACAAATAAATGTGAAAACTTGAAACTCATAAATTTGACACTGGCAGAATGCACAAAGTGCGATGCCAATAACTAAGAAAAAAAACTACTCATACATTTTAAATAAACTTTTACCGCAGAAGAAATAATATGCTTGTATTTATTATGAACTTTTATTTTTATCGTCGGATCAACAAAGTACATTTTCGATTTCCGGGTAAGACGTACGTGAAACCATGTACCAACTGCGACCACCTATTGTTTGTCATACTTGCGCTAATCAACCTCATTCTGTCCAGCTGACATTTTCCTTGTTATTGAGCTAATGGTGCCTTAATAACGGCACTTCCCGTAAATTAGCGGTGATATTATGACTGGGGAAGATAACAAATTAGGAGTGTATACCTAGGGCTTTGGATATACTTGCCCTGCGACAGTAGCAGATCCGTAGGTATGACGATTACCTGAATAAAGATGGTTAATTTTAGTATACTGCTGAACATAAACCTACCCAACAAGGGCTATAAGGCCATATCCACCACGGTTGTCCAATAGGCTAGATGACTGTTTTTTTTTTATTGTCCTATTAAAACGTGGCCTAAAACGTATTAAAATATAGCTGATTCATCATCATCATCATCAGCCCGGAGACGTCCACTGCTGAACGAAGGCCTCCCCCTTAGACCGCCACACTGTACGACAACCTGCCATTTGCATCCACCGGTTGCCCGCGACTTTTACAATGTCGTCGCTCCACCTAGTGGGAGGCCTTCCTACGCTGCGTCTTCCGGTTCGCGGTATAGCTGATTAATGAAAAGAAAATTAAAATCTGATCAAAAATAAGCAACTTATAAACATTTTAATATCATGCTAGACAGAGAGGCGAAACAGCAAGTCGTGACGTCACTTCTCTGTACGCCATATAAATTCTATTCTGACAAGTAAGGCGTGACGTCATTTTTTGTTTTGTGGGAAAGGGACAGAGTTGGTTAAATTCTTCATCAAAGCTATTGGTTTCAACGATTTAAACATCAGTCATCTACCCTATTATGTGTTGGTGGATTCACGTACGCCATTGTCTTCTCCGAACGTATGCCATCTTTGCTCACTATGTTTTCCTTCACCGAATGGTATTGAGCTAGTATCTAAATGCCGAATGGCCAGCGGTATGGATATCCGTATACTTCTTCTTCTTCGTCGAGTCGATGATCCAAAAAAATATAATTACAAAAAACCTATTCTATACTATTTTCTCCCAGTATTTGGCCACTGCCATCCCGCAAGGAGTAGCCTTATTCAGGTCTTCTAAGGTGCAGGAACTCGGGCACCGAGGACACGACAGTAGGTGCAACATGGTCTGCGCAGGCGCTCCGCAGTCGCACTGTGCTCTCTCGGTGCCCAAGTATCCCCACTTGACCAAGTTACTCCTGCAGCGGCCCACTTGGGTGCGGAGTCGATTTAAAGACTTCCACGTGGGCCACGGGAGGTCGCCGCCTACTGGGAGTTCTTCCGTATACTTATAAACTCCAAACAGCTCATTGGTACGTTTATGGTGTACACTATCTTTTCCACATTCACACATTTCGCAATTATAATATTAGTAGGATTTTACTGTTCCGTGCAGTGAGTTGAAATAAATAGAGTAGTTATAGTCGAACAAAACTGCTTTAAAAACTGACTAGAAGTTGCCTATATAAATATACTTACGCATATTACTATGCACTTTGTGAAGAAAAGGAAAGAATATGACCGACTTTGTACGCCACAACTGTTGTTAGAAAGAGACAAATATATAATTTCTCTTACGGCGTAATAAGCTACACAAGTTGATTGGCCAGAGCGAGCGCCCTCGCCGCGCCGGTGTGGCTCTCTTTCACTCTCTCACACAAGACGATCTATCTATCTCGGCCATCCATTTCAAAGTGACAACAGTCGCCTTAGATAAAATAAAATTTCATTTTTTCCCATTGCAATAAAAATACAGTGCTTACGCGTGAAATGATTTTTTTTTGTCTCTCACAGTGCCTGTGTAGATTGTGCAGTGTCTAAATACACAAAAAGGCATTATATTACCATCTTTTTGCTAGAAAACATACGATTAGCGGCAGCGTATTACCGGACATTCGGAAGTGAAAGACTGGTAGCGATCACGGCAATTACCTTGATTTCGTCTAGTAAATATGGCGGGGGGGACAACTCATCTACAGGTAAAAACATCTTAGGTTCCGTGTAACAGTTTAGATATCCTGTTATCCGGAAAGCGTTATATTCAATATCAGGAATTATGAAAATCGGTGATTGAAATAACACCTCTGACAGTTTCCACTCCCACATGCCTACCATTACAGTAATCGTTGTTACTAAATATTATATCGTATATTTGCTTATCGTAATCTTTCTTAATAATTACCAATATTCACTTTTCCAGCTACTAGAGCTGTTCGACTCGGAAGACCCCCGGGAACGCGACTTCCTGAAGACAACACTTCACAGGATATACGGCAAGTTCCTCGTGCTACGAGCGTACATCAGGAAACAGATCAACAATGTGTTTTATAGGTTAGTCGAACGCTAGCGCTCGCTCTGATTGATCCTTTCAATCTCACGGCTTCGTATACTGGCGTGACAGTTAGCTTTTATGCCAATGTGATGTGATGTAAGAAAGATTGCCTTAGGCTATGTGACTATTTAGTGGAAAGTTGTTGCAATATTATTAACAAGGGCCTGAGCTTGCTTATATCTTATATTATTTTAAACCTTGTAGAATATAATAGTTTTTTTTTTATACATTCAAGTGACGATACGAGCAAGACTTTCACCTGATGGTAAGCGTCACCAGCAGTAGCAGTGCCAGAATTGTGAAGTTGCGAACACAATCCTGCGCCGCACTGCACTGCGCTCGTCACCCTGAGATATTAGATGTTAAATCTCTTCATACCCAGTAATTTCTCTGGTAACATTGCCCTTCAAAACGGAAGACAGTAATGCTTGCACACTACTGCTTGGCGCTTGAATACCTGGCAAAGGTGTGGTACTTCTCCAGGCGGACTCTGAAGTAGAGTCCAACCACTACAGCCAGGCGGACTCTGCAGTAGAGTCCTACCACTACAAAAATACAATTTAAACAACACATTACACACAATTAATACATTTTTTTTTGTATACCTAAGTACATAGACGTTTTGCGTAAATAACAATATTTCAGTCGTTTACTATTGTCGTAGATCGTTTAAATCAGAGGTTAAAAACCACTCTCAAGAACAACCTTTTAGTGATAAGGGACCATTTGTTTATTTTTTTTTACCTTTTGTGTTCTGCTTGGAGGTAAATACAGTAAATGAAAAATAATAAGGCGCTCTAGGCGGACTAATTGACAGTTGCCACCCCTGTTAGACTGTGTATTTTTCCCCGTATAAACATAATTATCTGCTGTACAGGGTTACGCAAACCGGTATTACTAAGTTGAAAGGAGGACCTTGTACAAGGCTCCTTTCAACAGCCGATTGCGAACAGCCGATTTTTATCGTGATTTCAAAGATGGTTCCATATTTTTTAAAAACACAATGACTTGTACAATGACCCTTAGTATTAGCTTAGTATTACCGTTAAGCATAGCCCTGTACAAAAAGAGTAATTTATTTTTACTAATTCTACTAACAGTTATTGTATACAATTATCCTTATTGCATAATAATAATTATACTGATTACTCATAAATTATAGCTTCCGTAGTTAATGTACTTACTCTATAAATAAAAGGTTACTACCATGTTACAACGTTTATCCTGTAGTTATTTATAACCGACTAATATTTATACTGTAATGTAAATAAGCTAGACAAATGTGTGGCACTGGCAGTAAACGTTTGTGATAAACGTCACGGAAAATCATACCTTTTCGTGTTTTTCGTGTTTCGTGCACTAATAAATATAAAAGTCAAAACTTGTGGATCATCATCATCATCGTTCAGCAGTGAACGTCTCCGGGCATCAGCCTCCCCCCTAGACCGCTACACTGTACGACAACCTGCCACTTGCAACCACCGGTTGCCCGCGACCTTTGCAATGTCGTCGGTCCACCTAGTGGGAGGCCGCGCCTACGCTGCGTCTTCCGGTTCGCGGTCGCCACTCAAGAACCTTTCTTCGCCATCGGTTGTCAGTTCTTCGACCGATGTGGCCTGCCCACTTCAACTTGCAAACCTTGCGAGCTATGTCGGTAACTTTGGTTCTTTGGCGAATATCTTCGCTCCGGATTCTATCGCGCTAAGTAACTCCGAGCATAGCTCTCTCCATTGCCCGTTGCGTGAATCTAAGTCTCTCCAAAAGGCCAGCAGTTAAAGACCACGTTTCAGTTCCATATGTCATCACTGGTCGACGACCAGTGGTCGTATACCCTTGTCTTCAGACACTGCGGGATTTTGGACGAGAAGATATTACGCAATTCACTTGTGGATAAACTTGTGGATGGTTGTTACAAAATCACACAAAAAAGTCTGAACGGATTTGGATGACATTTGGTATGGAGATAGCTTATCCCTTGGAATAACACAGGCTATTTAATATCCCAGGAAAAGCGAGTGAAACCGCGTAGTAGAATATCGATACACTGTTCTATACAAGTACAAAAAAACAAAAAACAAATGAGCGAATAATTACATTTTGATCAATTATTTATCAATAGATTACAAAATGCTGGCGTTTATTTTAAATGCATAAGCATTGCCATTCAACGTGGCAATGCCGCCAGCTTGCTGGGTACGCTGCCGACTGGTAGTGGTTTTTGGGTTGTCTCTAGACTTTCATCGGCCTGGATACAATCCTTTTGTTTTTTGTATAGTAGGCTAAGTAGTATTGTAGTTTGTTGTAGTTAATAAAGGTTAGCTTGCACTGAAAATTACTGTAAATATAATATATATACCGTCATATGCATAAAACGTTACATATTTTGTAACGTTTCAAACCAATTTTAGTTATAAAGTGTTTTGTCTTCTTATGTCAAACTCAAATCGTAATTCGAAAGAAATTTGACAAAACAATTTTTAACAAAAATTGGATTGAAATACTTTTTTGCGTTTTATGCCTATGAAGGTTAGAATAGATCTATTATGTTTAGAAGTATTATCTATGGGAGAAAAGTATTGTTATGTTTTCTGTGCTAGTAGTTAATACATAGCGTGATGGTGATTTCCACGTGTTGTAGGTTTATATACGAGACTGAGCACCACAACGGCATCGCGGAGCTGCTGGAGATCCTCGGCTCCATCATCAACGGGTTCGCGCTGCCGCTCAAGGAGGAACACAAGATGTTCCTCTTGAGGGTAACTATTATTTATTATTAGCCTGCTCTGGCCCACTGCAGGGCAAAAGCCTCTCCTTCTTTTCATTCCTCTCTATTTTGCGCTTCTCGCGGCCAACCTTTCATGTAGGCAAGGCCGTCTAAGAATAGGCCAGGGCCCTTGGGCACACAATAATTTGGAGCAACTTTGAAAAAAAAAAGTGAATGACAAAAACATTCTATGTTCGAAATTCTATTCTATCGGACTGGTCGATCGTACGCCTAGGAAACTCCGCCTGAATGTAGAAGACGAAGAGGGAAGATAAGTTTTCGTTACCAATAGGCTAGATGACTGATGTTTAAATCGTTGAAACCAATAGCTTTGATGAAGAATTTAAGTAAATATAGTATAGTAATTGAAAACATTATTTAAATCGGTTAATAATGTTCTGATATATGAGCGTTTAAAGTTTTTGTTAGAGACAACTCTGTCCCTTTCCCACAAAACAAAAAATGACGTCACGCCTTACTTGTCAGAATAAATTTTTTATGGCGTCCTGACAAGTGACGTCACGATTTGCTGTTTGGCCTCTCTGTCTAGCATGATATTAAAATGCTTATATGTTGCTTATTTTTGATCAGATTTTAATTTTCTTTTCATTAATCAGCTATATTTATGGGCCACATTTGAATAGGACAATAAAAAAAAACCAGTCATCTAGCCTATTGGATTCTACCACCTGAGGCCGAACAAATGATTTGTTAAACCAACAAACTTATCCAACATATTGTCGTTTCCAGGTGCTTCTACCGCTGCACAAAGCGAAGTCGCTGTCGGTTTACCATCCGCAGCTGGCGTACTGCGTGGTGCAGTTCTTGGAAAAGGACCCGTCATTGACGCAACCTGTGGTCAGGTAACGAATACATCTAAAGATATAAATAAATAAATCAATATTGGCGGACATTTCACACAGCAACATCTAGCCCCAAACTAAGCAAAGCTTGTACTTGGAACCAGATATTATCTGATAAAATACTTTTTTGTAAATACTCTTATTCTTAGACAAACTTATCAGAACAAACTTCTTCTATGTTCGTCACATAATTTTTTGTCCACATTATTCGGCGTTCAGGTCGTGACAAACTATCACTTTGTATTTTTTGCCTTAACCTCTTAACTTAGATTTGCTATTTGCTTGAAGCTAAAAGAAAATACGACAATATTTTTATTTAATACGTGTGTTGAGCTAATATCTATAGAGTCACGCTACGCATTGCGACGACTTTTTAACGACTTGAACTATGATAACACACAAGCCCCCAAGCATACATTGAACACCATACAAACGACTTAACGTTTAAATTCGAACAATTATGAACAAATAATGCACGTATAGGTGTGTACAATGGCACTCGGACGTGTTTTGTTTTCACTTAGAGATGGTGACTCTTTAGATAGTAGCTCAATGACTGCGTGCGATACTTTCTGCTTTTTTGATCAAACGCCGTGATAAATAAATAAATAAATATCGGTGGACATTTTTCACACAGCGCCATCTAGCCCCAAACTAAGCAAAGCTTGTAATATGGAAATCAGATAGCTGATAGAATACTTAGTTACTTTTGATGGTTGTTGTGTTGTATCTGTAGGGCGTTACTGAAGTACTGGCCGAAGACGCACTCCCCCAAGGAGGTGATGTTCCTGAACGAGATGGAGGAGATCCTGGACGTGATCGAGCCCGCCGAGTTCTCCAAGATCATGGAGCCGCTCTTCAAGCAGCTCGCCAAGTGTGTCTCCAGCCCGCACTTCCAGGTATTTACAACGTGTAACAAAAAGGTTCAACAATACTGAAGGGTATATATGTACTCATCATTATGAACAACTTTTACTATGTGGACAAAACTAAATTCGCGAAAAATCAGCTGTTCCATAAAAAAGTTCATTGACATTGAACAAAATGCATGGAACAGCTGTTTTTTTTCGCAATTTCAGGGTTGGCCCCATAGTAAAAGTTGTTCATAATGATAGTTATGCAAAACTCCGTAGAAGCTCATAGTAAAGTCGCCACAACTTTATTAGGGTATGACTTGGACTTGACTATGACTAATTTCGCGTAACTACTGACTAACTGTGATTTCATGACATATTTGACTTCAGTAAAATTATTTCAATAAAAAAACTTGTAAACTCATAAACTTGACACTGGCAGAATGCACAACGTGCAATGCCAATAACTAAGAAAAAAAAACATAGTTTTAAAATGTCACGGTACTGGCCCTGGTAACTCACAGACATACTAATTGCAGGTGGCAGAGCGAGCGCTGTACTACTGGAACAACGAGTACATAATGTCGCTAATATCCGACAACGCGACCCACATCCTGCCCATCATGTTCCCGTCGCTCTACCGGAACACCAAGAGCCACTGGAACAAGACCATCCACGGCCTCGTGTACAACGCGCTCAAACTCTTCATGGAGATGAACCAGAAGCTGTTCGACGAGTGCACGCAGCAGTATAAACAGGAAAAACAGAAGTGAGTCTTAGTGTGTTGTAACAAGGTTTTTATAGCTTTTATTCTTACCTATAAAAACGTACACATGTTTCGTCCCTTCCGCGATACGAAGTGTCAATCTTGCTCTCTGAAACCATCTCGTTTATCGAAATAAGACTGCTTTATGCCTCACTCTGGACTGTTTCTTTGTCACGTGAAAGAGAGAAAAATAAAACAAAAAACACTCTTTCACTTTAACATCTTTGTTTGGAACCTTCAGAAACTTTTATCTGTAGGGTGCGGGTAACTTTTAATGAATGATGATAAAACCTATTGACTAATGCTATAACATTAGTCAACAGGTTTTATTATAGCATTAGTCAATAGGTTTTACTATAGCATTAGTCAATATGTTTTATAACAGCATTAGTCAATAGGTTTTGTTATAGCATTAGTCAATATGTTTTATTACAGCATTAGTCAATAGGTTTTATTACAGCATTAGCCAATAGGTTTTATTATAGCATTAGTCAATATGTTTTACTACAGCATTAGTCAATAGGTTTTATTACAGCATTAGTCAATATGTTTTGTTATAGCATTAGTCAATAGGTTTTATTATAGCATTAGTCAATAGGTTTTATCGATATTCATTAAATTTTACCGCACCTTATACATCAAAGTTTCTAAAGGTTCCCAAAAACGGATGAGATGAGATTTCACTGAGTTTCTGTTTAGTAGGTACCTATTAGTATTGTTTCTGTGGACACACTGTTTAGAGATATTCGTCTTGGGACTGCGGTATGGTCTACGATACAATAATAAAAAAATATTAAAAAGATTTAAAAAAAACAATCAATCAAAAATCAATCAGCGATTCAATAAATGGTGTATTTGTGTCGCAGAGAGCGCGAGCGGCTGCTGCAGCGGGAGGAGATCTGGCAGAGGCTGGAGGCGCGCGCGGCCGCCGCGCCCGCGCCCCGCGCGCCGCGCCGCTCCCCCCCGCCCGGGGACGACGCGCCGCCCGACCTCTCCTATCAGAAGATAGAGAGCGAGGCGCAGGTACGTGCGCTCTCTATTATGTTTACAGGCCCAATGTTTGAGACTTGGGTGTCCTAAAACTACATCCAGCACCACTGGGGACGGGCAGCGTCCTCTCGGTTAACGATGGTGAGCACTCTGCGATCCCCAAGCCGCCGCGAAGCCTCCCTCCGTCCCCTTGGGGGGAGGCCTTCATCCAACAGTGGACGTCCCCTGATGATACTTTATCATGAACGTAAATATTTATGGTTTGAAAGCTAGTGTTGCCATCTCGCGCCATATACGCCTTCGTATAAACAATTTTAGTCTACTTGGCCTCTCTTTCCAGAATGTAGATATGTATGATTGAAAACCTAAGTCCAGGGGCCGTACCGTGAACTGCTTATAGCGGGACCGAATAGGTTCAGCTGACACTACGCGACCGCGAACCTTATTGCGAGGCGATAAAATTCACAGTCGCGCAGCGTCGGCAGCTGAGCGTATTCGGTCCCGCTATAAGCAGTTCACGGTACGACCCCTGGACTATTGGACGCATTTACAGCTATGAAGGGGCATCAGCGGCTGCTAAAACGCTAAAACAATCCCATGGCACACAATCTGTCATATTCTAGGTATTTTCAAATTGCATAGTCTCTAAAGGTACCTATCTCATGTGATCAGGTGCGGAAGCAAGGCTACAACGCGAGCAAGCCTCTCCTCCGCAAGAAGTCCGACCTCCCGGCCGACTCGAGCACCGTGAAGGCCCTCATCGAGCACAAGCGCGCCGACCCCTACCTCCCCACCCCGCCCGACGTCAACCAGTGCTAGCGAGGGGCGCCGCGCCCCCCGCGCCCCGCCCCACCCGACGTCCACCAGTGCTAGCGAGGGGTGCCGCGCCCCCCGCGCCCCGCCCTGCCCTACATCCACCAGTGCTAGCGCGGGGCTTCGCGCCCCCCGCGCCCCGCCCCGCCCCACGCGACCGCACGCGACGAACGATCTCTGTGAAACAAACCAACCGGACGACCTTAGCCAACTTTTTGGACAACCTCAAAATGCGAGAGGTCTAACTACGTTGGTTCGAAATGTTAGAAACGCTGGTAAAAATGACAAGCTTCACACGAGATTATTTGGACAATATTACGCGAGAGATGGACAAACTATAGATTCGCAAGCTGGAAGAAATAATGCTTATAGAATGTTCTGTCAGCGTATACGCAGTTCGCGCAACCGAATTGTGCCGATATCGGACGATATACGACTTGAGATACGTGAAAATTCCGTGTTTGATAGCTCAGCTCAAAGTCGAAAACGTCATAATTGTTCAGTCTCTATACGTCGGCGCTCTGGGGTAGACGTCTCGATCGATTGGGAATCTCTCGCTGGTTCGAAAATTGAATCTAATCGATCAAATGTGAAAAACTCGCCTGATTCTACCAAGAAATATGTTTGTGTTTGGATATCGAGCGTTTAGAAAAGTCGTTGTTTGCAGTCGATATCGTGGGGTCATGATAGCCTGGTATTGTTATATGAACGATGGTGATATAGTAAGATCACACCGGTCTGGCGATGATCAATGGTGAACTGTGATCACTAGTGGGAACGAGATAGAACGGGTCACAGCGATTTGTGATCCTGGTTTTGGAGATTGATTTCGAATAAGAACCGATTCGAATAAGAACCGAAGGATTGAATTGGATTTACGTTTAGGGTCTAGTGTTAGGACTTGGCTGTTTTTATTTGACAAGTTTTATAACTTACACTAAGCAAAGCTGCTTTTCTGTATTTACTATAAGCGTTGTTTCCAAGGCGAATTTCTTGGATAACATTAACAAAACTTGGTTGATTTCATAAAAACAACACAACTGTTATTCATCGCCGTCTTTGTTTGACTTTGACTTAAATAAAAACAGCGGTATTTTGTTATCGGAAAGTTTACTTCTGTAAGGCGCAGGCCACACAGAGCTGGCGTCGGGCGCGGACATGGCACAGGCCGTTTGCCATTCCATTCAAATTTCATACTAAATTCATTGAAATAAGGCAGTCACCGAATGACGTTGATAAGGTACGTCCGCGCCCGATGAACGTCGTCCGGTGTGTCCTAAATTGTGCCTTATTTCAATGTGTTTAGTATGAAATCTGAATGGAACCCGTGCCATGTCCGCGTCTGATGCCATTTCTGTGTGGCCTGCGACTAAGGCTTGTCAGTTCAGAATGTATACAGCTAACAGCCAAATTCTAACTCCAGCCCAGTCTCTTTATAGAAGTGCCCGCTTACTATAAATGACATGAAGTGCTAGCGAAATGGACGCTCTGATATGCGGTTTAGGCCACATGGTATAATAGTTAGTACACATAATTAAAAGTGTAGTGTATTTTTGTTAATGTTTATACGATTGCTTGTTGCATCGCGGCGTCCAATAAGAGGTTCACGAAAGCAAAACCAGTTTTATTTTTTTATTTACATACTTTCCCTAGGGAGAGGTAATTTCCAAGTTTTTATAAAGCATGATTATTTGAAAGATAGTTTAAAACAAATAAATAATAAATAAATGTTTTTATTCGGCAACATCTTAAAGTCTAGAAAATACTATATTTATACAATATCTCTTCACGCAAATCGTACGTCCAATCACAGGCCGTGACGTCATCTCTCGAGAACGGTGATTGGGTTTACGGTGATCGTCATCGCGGAACGTTACGAGACAAGTAAACTGGTAAACTTTTTGTGCGCCGTGGTCACAAACACCCCATATGTATATTCACTAGCATTTGTACCGTACGCCTGTTCACAGTTGCAGTATATATAAAATTATAATTTTGTATGAGCTGGAGTATAATTATTATAAATATTCATAGGATAATTGAACTCTGCCTTTTAACTGTTAAATAATAGATGATACGATAAGTCTTTCCATTGCAGTTTTTAATATGGCATATGGGTAACTAAAAATATTGAGGTTACTACTTAATTCGGTTTCTTATTACGCCATCTTTATCCAGGGCAAACCATATGACAGAGAAAGCAAGCCTAGGCAACCAACCGGCAGGAGCGGATTTTCCTTAAAACCAAACACCGAACGAAAAAGAGCTTTGACAAGTAACGACACATGAGGGGATCGGGAGTACAGGGTACTACACAGCCAAGAGTGCTAGTCCACCTCTCTCAAGTAGATTTTTCTTTAAAATATGTTTGCCAGTACATAATATGTACCCAAAACAAATTCAACACTTATTATGCGATGAGTTTCTTTGATAAACTAAATTTAATTGTTCTATCCATAGATCTAGTAACAAAAAGGGAGATGAGGTACGCTCTAATGTCACGTAAACATCATTGGAATAAAACAACTACAAATGCAAGCACACTCACACAACCAAATTTCCGATCTCGTGCTTCATGTGTATCAACAACTGAGATAGAGAGATATATGCGGACTGTAGCGCGAACGAGATAGCAATAGTTGCACTGTTACATACTCATTTTCGAAAACTCAGTAACAAAATACGGTTCGGGTATTCAGTAGATCTAGCAGCAATATAAATCCGAATAATTTTAAAGAAAAAATAGTTTTAATGTAATTACGAGTGAAAAGTAATTCCGTGGAGCTTGTTTTTGGATTTTGAACTATTTGTAAACCTTTTAAAAGCACAGGAAGGTATTGTAGCTGCTTATTCAGTTAGATTTGGGTAATTGTACTTAACGTGCCACACAAGCGCCTGTTCGATTGTGACTAAGGTAAATTAGGTCCGTGGACCTAATTTATGCGGTCCACGTCAAAGAATGCGTGATGAGAGCATCTCCCCTTTTTTTACTATATCTATAGTTCTATCTTACAAAATTGTTGCAACTATAGGATTCACATAAGCGAAACTAAGCGAATACTAAAGTGACAATGTCACTTCAAGTCCGATACCTGATATGCTACGTACACTTTAAAGTTGGTATAAATAATACGAACAAATTAACAAGGCTCCTGAACTAGAATGTCTTGCTTCTCGCTTTGACACGTTTGATCTGTCATGCCGCTCTTTCTATCTAACGCGTTTGTATCGGCTCTATATGTTCTACCTTCAGCTCACACGTTGCGAGTACTGTAGGAGGAAGTAAAGGATGACTCACAATACATTTAAATCAATCGATGTGCCATTTTAGTGCGGCCGCACACTGATCCGGACCGTAACACACTGCGCACAACTAACAGGTGCGAGCGAGACAGCCGTCATGAGAAATTTCTTACGGTGTGCGGGACCTAGTACAAAATGTATGCACGGAGGAGCGCCTACGGGCGCGACCGTCCTGTTTTTCTTATGATGTGCGGCCGCTCTTAAACTTTTTACAGCCACGGCGTAGTTGCATCGGAGCGCCCTGTACGCTAAGGCACCAAATAACTGCCTATTAAAAAATCAGGGATTTCAAAATCAGCAGGCTTATCATGTAACTGTTCGGGATCGCGAATTGTCATAATTGTCAATTGTCACTGTCACAGCTTCACGTTATCACGGAGGGATTTCTCTCGCTATCATTAACGAACGAATTGCATTGATTTCCTAATTATGCGAAGCAAATCCGTCGGTCTTTTGGCGTTTCGTCCTGCCTGAGTGACAATTATGACAAATCGCGATCCCGAACAATTACATGATTATCCTGCAGATATCGATAACTAAACATATTTTTATGTCTTTATATTAAAGCATTTTTTACAACTGTAGAAGTCGTTGGCGTATAGGGCCCGCTATCGCTTGTGAACTGTTAGTATTGGTGACATTCGCTCAAAAGGTTAATCTCATACTAGCTAGCTATAGCTATCATAATACTTCTCGCGTGACATTGGCGTGATCGTGACGACACTATACAATTTTTTATTACGATAGCGATAGCGAGTGGAGTAATAAAGCTGCGAGTCTACATCTCGTGAACAGCATGATTTGGAATGTGGATCATCCCTATGTCATTGTTTATGCTTTTATAAGCATTTCAATAAGATGTTGAATGTAAAGATGTAGATTTGTAAAGTTTATACGGGCTTTTATAAATTTTACATTGGATTTTTACATTGTAAAGTCTGAAGGATAACTGGTGTAAATAACGTGCCGCTTGAGCTTAGTAATGGTTACTGGGCCACAAAGTAACCAGGGGCCTTATTTATTGAATCGTACGCAAGAATTGCGCATGCGAGCAGAGCCGACCCTCGAACAATATTGTTTGAAATAAGGTTCAATTTCGTTTAAAAGTCAGCTCCGCTCGCATGTGCAACTTTGCGTACGATTCAAAAATAAGGCCCCAGATTCAATTAATAATGTAAAATAGCTGAAAATTTATCGCAAGGCCGTCTATTCATGCGATGCATTCGAAACTGGTTTTCAAAATGCGCGCTAAATGAAAGTTGGCTTATTTCCAAATGTGGACATAGTTGGAATGATTCGAAAATATTTTTTTACTATATTTACATAGGTCAGGGTTACGCGTTTTGGTATCACTAAGCCGAAAGGCGGTTTTTTTTTGGCTGTGTGGCTCACAATACATTCAATTCAATGGAAAAATTACGCTCACCTTCAACAAAATGTATGGAATGGCTAATTTTTCTCACGTATTTTGTATTGGCCCCGTTATAAGTTGTTCACAATCAGCTCTTTCAGCTTAGTAATACCGATACGCGTAACACGATATCGCGCCGCGTTTGTTTTCACTCCTTGATAAAAGTCACCGGATGTGATAAAAGTTACAAGCGAATTATCTGGCTCATTAAACTCGGTAATCCCGTACTGACAAACAAAACAAAACGAAAATTTATCATAACCTCGTTAATAAATAAGGATTCAATAGCGTCGTCTCATGTGTGGATGGTCTAATTCTACGTAATAATAAACTCGAAATCATGATACTTTCTAAAATCACAATGCGTATAGCCTCGGCAGGAGAGGTTTCATTTTAATTTTAAGTAATAGTTTTATCATCATTCCACTGCTTTGCCGCAAAAATGGAACACATGAAACGTCCGGCGTCTCGGACGCTGTTCGGTCATCTCGAACTGATAATTAGATCAAACATTAAAATACAATTAAGGTCCTTGTATCATAGTTATAAAGCTGAAAATATATTTGCATAGGCATTTTTAACAGTCTTTTATTTTTGTAAAATGTGCAACGATATTGAAACTTTATTTCAATGCCACTAAGGATCTTATTTGTATCTTATAAATCAGTTTCAACAAACAATTATTAAATCGAGATGATTTATGAGAAACCGTGCGTTTATATTTATAGTGATAACAAAATTTCCGATTTATTTTTATTTATGTATTATCTTAATTAATTGTAGTTAGTTTATAAAAATCATGTTTATACAAGAGCCATAACATAAAAAATATTTGTTAATGTTAATTTATTTGTTAAACCAAATATGCATTGTAGTTTGGCACGGATTAGTTCGTCGATAAGTTTCGTAATAACTTCTGTATGGAGAATATTATGTTTAGTCGGTTTATGTCAATGTTAGGTGTTATAATTGTGGCATACGCACGGGAGGGCGTCTTTTGTTAGTTAACTATTATAAAACTGGCGTCTTGTTAGTTATAAAACTGACTAATATATTCATAACAGTTATACTTAACATAATCTTGTTATTCACAACGGTCAAATTATATTACTCGGTATTGGTCAAATATTCGTTATTAACTTGTTCGCTGTTACGCACGACAAACTGTTCTCACAACTAAACAGCGCTTCACTTCACTCACTGGTGCGCGAGAACGGAAAACAGGAACACTGAGACAGAACAGTTTCGAGAACAGTCGTTACACTGTTATTTGGCTGGTCAGACAACAACAACAGTTTAGATACCCTGTTATCCAAAGAATACGAAAGATGCATCATCGCGTAATAAAACGTTTAGAAAATGACTCCCGTGCCGTCTTGTTTGCGAGTTGTGCCGGAGTGCGATAGAAGATAGCACTTTCATGAGAGCAAAAGGGATAGCGCGCGTCTCGCTTAGTGAGCGCAGACAGGCGAGAGTCTCTCGGGCCGTTTCCACGGGGCCATTTGAGGGCGCGACATGACATATCTCCCTCCGTATATTGAAAATCGAAGACCTCTTTTGAAACACTCAACCTTACTAATGTTACAATATACCTCATTTATTTTCTTTCTTTCTTCCAATTACACAAACTTCTCGACAGTTCTCCCGGCGTATGCTTCCTTAGTTAGGTATATATTTGTTAAAATGTGGTTTGAGGATAATTTCCAACGTTTCTGTGGTACTTACTTTACTTTCGACTATTAGAACTTTATTTACTTCTCTATAAGTTTACGTAAGGCATTTGGTATTGCTTTTATTTTTTATGTTGGTTCCAAAAGGACGAGTAATGTAAAAGACTTATGTCTGTATTACTATTATCAGACTTAAGGATTAAAATCGCGCTAACCGCGACGGGCCGATTTGTTTGATATAAATGCAGCATACATGTGGATGTACCGGTACGGCTTACCGTTACCTAGTTTTTATCTATACGTATAAATCGTATAATATAAATGTCGCAGTCAAATTGCCGAATACGCCGTATTACATAACGGCTAGCTATTTTAAAAAACAGGGCCGTTTTATAAAGCGGCGTATTAAAGTTTAGCCTAATTGTATTACGGCTGAAAGTAAGACCGCCGCATTGTATGCGTGCTTCGCGTTTCACAACACGGCTAGCCAAAATGTAATTAAGCGGGTCAGGATCCGCCGCTTTGGCAATCTTTAGTTCAAATTTTGGACACTCGCGCGGGTTTGGCGCTTTGATAACTTAAGTGTGACCTTTTCGTTCGGTTAAAACATTTGTTTGCCTGCTACTAAAATACCAAGTGTTCTTTTTTGTCATAAAATCTTATTTTTTACTGTATACACACAATATTTTATTAGTATGTTAACCATTTTGCATTATAGGTAACTTGATTACAATGTGGCTAAACATAGGCCGTCTTATTGTAGAACGTATCGCAATGACAATCTGGCTGAACGTTGATCCGCTTTACAAAAAGGCCCTGTTTTTGAAAATAGCTAGCCATTATGTAAAACGGCGAATTCTACAATTGGGCTGCGACATAGACAAACTAGGTAGTAACAGCGCGAGACATTGTACACAAATCACTCGCCTTACGTGAAAACAAAATGAATCCAGCGCATGAAGCGTTAGTCCTTTATGTGTATTTTTGTTTTTGATGTGAGCAGTAAAGATTTTACCTATCTATCCGCTTCCCAAATGCAGTGCGGCCATATTGCATTGCCGTCGCGTTGTTCTTATTTAAGCGGCTAAGAGCTGGTGATTTGTGCCCAAGGTCACGCTCAGTTTCGGTACTAACTAATTATTGGCTATAGTTATCTCTATCAAACAATTTTGAAATTTAGGGTTTGTCTGTTAAGAATTATGATATACAGGATTAGCGTATCGTATTACTAAGCCGGAAGGGGATAATTGTACTCATCATAGTGCACAGCTTTAACTATGTGGCTTACCAGGAATTCGCGAATAAAGTCAGTCGATCCATTGAAAAATGTCCATACTGTCTGTCATAATGTACGAAACAGCAGATTTTTTCGCGAATTCAGGATTGTCGCCATAGTAATTGTTTACGATGATGATTGAGTACACTGGTCCGACTTTGATGTACACTGGCAATTATACTTTTGTGTTTGTACTTAATATACAGGGTTAGTCCCAATCAGTTAGCATAGCACACTTTTAAGGGCATATTCTGGACAAACACCTCCAACTCCAGCAAACAACTTTTAGTTTTTTTAAACCGCTGTTCCATACATATTGCCCAAGGTCGATGAACTTTTTGTATGGAACGCTGATATTTTTTTCGCGATTTCAATGTTGGCCCCGTAGTAAAAGTTGTTTGTTTTGATTTAGGTACAGAATATGCTCTTAACAGGATGCAAACTGATTAGGACTAACCCTGTTTTTATGGCTAATAAAGATATTATGAAATTGAATTGAGTGACCTACTTTTTGCTTAGTAATACGCGCGTCACGCTGTATAAATATTCCCCTCTCTATTGCACTCGTTTGTTCGCGGTGGTCGTGTCCGTAGGTTTGTTAATAGTATATAACTTTAGCGTTGTATTTCGACTTACATTGCTATCTGAGCGACTGAAACGTTGACTGTATTTTTATAAATCAATCGGTAATTAGAGAATCGTGTTGGATATTTTTTCGCATAATCTAATGACAATATTTTAGACGGATCGACCCATTTTGTTCGTGGGGCAATTTACAAGCAATGTTTGCTAAGATGCACTCACTTAGACTGAGCAATCTGAGCATGTATCACTTATTCGGTCAAGTCAAACTGACGCAGATTGGTCTGTTCAGTTTGACTTATACCTTATACAACGTGTAACAGAAAGGTTCAACAATACTGAAGGGTATGTATGTACTCATCATTATGAACAACTTTTACTATGGGGCCAACCTTGAAATCACAAAAAAAACAGCTGTTCCATACAAAAAATTACACCGTGGACAAAATGTACGGAACATAAGCTTTTTTTTCGCGTTTTTTGGGTTGGGTCCATAGTAAAAGTTGTTCATAATGATGAGTACATACATAAAACATACCCTTCAGTATTGTTGTATTGTTATATGTCGCCGCAGGGAGATGTAAAAACGGAGATTTGATCATAATCTCAGTTTTTTTAATGCCGGGAGGTGTTGAACATGCAATTACATTTTATCATTTCTGCAAACAAATCTATGATAATTATGTTTATCACCGGGACTTAATCGCGCACAAATAAATTTATTTTTATTTACCTCGACGTTTCGACCATGTTCCAATGGCCGTGGTCACGAGCTGACTGAAAAATGCGGGTCATCTTGGTGAAAAATGAGGGTGTTGTGGTGTCCTACCCTCATTTGGTCTTGTTAAAACGTAGGTTTGTTTCCACGGCACACTACACTGACGGTATCAGCAGATTTCTCAGAAACCCTACCGCGATATGAAAACTTGCCTATAACGGGATTCCACGAGGACGACAATCTAAATCCATCTTCCCGATTGAAATTACGATGTTTTTTTATTTCAACCGCTTCACGAACCATCCTTGGATAATAATGTCGTTCAGTGGAGAGGACTTTCGGATCGTGGAGTTCAATCCAGTGACCAAATCAAATCAAATCTATGATACCTAAAATTATTTCTCAAATTGTGATTTAAAAAAAACCTGAAGCTACAAATAAGACCATGCAAAATAATAATAATAATTTTGCCATACAAAATAAGAATTATTTTTAATGTTTTTTTTTTAAAATAACCATAACCTAACTGCTATATAAAATAAGTGAACAAAGTTATGTACACGGATCAAATCACTATTGTTGCCATTTCAACATTTCCCGGGAATTGAACAAATCTCTGATTTTATCATATACCTGCGACAAAGATAGCTTTAATGTTAAGGTTCATTATGTTCAAATGACAGATCTTTTACTTAATAAAATTATATTTACGATAATGGTGCCGAATTTGTTTTACTATTGCATTAACTAAATCTTGGAACTTTAGAATCGGTGACAATTTGCCTGGTTCCGTTGATATAAGAATTTAGGCAAGTCAAAGAGGATTAAATACTACGCAGTAGTCACGAAGAAATGTTAAATGATGTGATACAAAAAAAACAACGTTATTGTCGAAACAATATTTTAAACTTTTAATAGGGAAAATGATCCTGGGGTTATCCTGGAAGCAGGGTGAACTCACAAGTAAAGTGATAAGCTTAGGGCCGGTTTTTTGATCCGTAGTTAAGCCAACGAATAGTTAAAAACGGTAACAAATTGTAAAAATCCCAATAATTCGGTTTTTTGATTCATAGTTAGCACGACCAGTGGTGTAAAATGGTTATGTCGATTTTGACCACGGATCAAAAAACCGGCCCTTAGTGAGCGTTTGTTTTTTCTTGTTACTGTAGAGCAAGGACGATTATACCCAAGAAGACCAACAGGCCTGAACAAAAAACATCAGCCGGTGAGTAGTTACTTACTAGTACACTAGATGTCGCTAAGTGTATTTGGGATTTCATTTTGAATAGGCTAGATGACTGGTTGTTTTTATTGGCCTATTAAAATGTGGCCCATAAATATAGCTGATTAATGAAAAGAAAATGAAAATCTGATCAAAAATAAGCAACTTATAAGCATTTTAATATCATGCTAGACAGAGAGAAGAAACAGCAAAACGTGACGTCACTTCTCTGTACGCCATATAAATTCTATTCTGACAAGTAAGGCGTGACGTCATTTTTTGTTTTGTGGGAAAGGGACAGAGTTATCTCTAACAAAAACTTTAAACGGTCATATATCAGAACATTATTAATCGATTTAAATTATTTTTTCAATAAACATACTATATTTACTTAAATTCTTCATCAAAGCTATTGGTTTCAACGATATAAACATCAGTCATCTAGCCTATTGGAGATGTGTTTGTGTATAATCGTCCTTGCTGTAGAGGAATGACAAAAAATATAAAGTGGTCACGCTTGGGTGTCCTTCAGATATTTTAACATTTCTTTGCAGTACTAGACTGACTGTCTGTTTGAATATTACTGATCATAACATAAGTGAGAACCGACAAAATTGCATAGTTATTCCATTAAGAACTCGTTTCATTTTATACCCACTTTTTACTCTTAAGCCTTTTTAGTTACTTATCAATGATAAGTTATCATTGTCTTCTCAGTCCTAATTCTACTTGAGGCAAGTGACTGTAAGACTGTCCAGAAATTATCGCTAAATATGTTTGAAATTCCATGTAACCGCCTCTAAAGATTTCGTTTATTTGGAATTACATGAAACTACCGCAAAAGTTTTTTTTTAATTTGAAATGACATGTAACTGGCGCTAAATATATTTTTGAATGGCGTTCAGTCACTTGCCTTATTTATTTTAATAGATCTCCTAGTGTGAATGTGTAAGGTATATTTATAGCGAATGGTTTGCAAAGAGCAGATTTAAAATAAAGTTTTGTATAAATATTTTAAAGGTAATGTAACTGTTGATAAACAAATAATTGTAACAGATGACATATTATAAGGTGCTTATGATTATCGTTATAATTACAAAGTTGTGCATATTAGTGATGTTTTATTTATATCCTCCAGATTTATCGGTGTTTGGCATTTGGTTTCTAAATAAACCCAGCGATAATTATTTATTATTTATAAAAAAAACACATAGGTACGTCTAATGAATAGTAGTGCATACTGCGTGGCGCTACGGTGCCGGCATTAAATTAACACACGTGTAGGGGTAATGATCAGTAACCATAAAAATAATGTAAAAAAACGCGTAAAAATCAGATGTTCCATACAAAAAGTTCAGCGATGTTGGACAAAATGTATGGAACATCTGGGTTTATTATTTTATGGTTACTGATCATTAACATATATGCACATATCTTGGTGGGGTAACTTAATCCTGACTTAATCCTTAAATAAGATAGAGAAAAAAACACAAAGATTAAAAACGAATGATAATTTATTTACGTCTCTTATAAGTAAATATACTGTATACCAAACTCATTTTATACACATAAGTAATATAAGATATTTATAAATACACGATTTCTTTTTAATTTTATCACTTAGCTGAAACAGCTTCAAGTTACAGTAGAAATAAAGCAAACTTAGGAGATCGTGAAATAAAGTTTTTATTGCTTCCTTATTTACATACTTTTCTGATTAGCATTATGTTCGTTATTATCATGCCATTCTCGAAGGGATTCAAACAAAACACATTTGAAACATTTATTTGGACTGGCGCTCGGTATGGCACTACAATACAAATACTGTATTATGTATACGTGTCTAACGACGCGTTATGGATGTTTCGGTTATTAAAGCTTGAAATATGTTGAATTTTTGGATCCCTTCGCGGGAGAACTGATTTAGATGGCGAATTAAAACAGTACTAAATAACAGAGCTATCATACACAGTACACCGCATTCGAAACTAGATTTTGATTTTTTTGTTACCGCGAATTTCAGTCGCTTTTGGTTGATTTTCTTCCAATATGATTTTAAATAGTGGCGGGGTACGTCAAAAACCTAGCGAAGAAACTATAGAAAATACATAGTCGATAAATATGGATAAAGAAATTTTGAAAAAAAACCCGTTCAACCAACTGTTCATTAATTTGACTGAGTGATCATACATCTCTCTATCGTTCACGCACTACGTATTTTACAATATTTTCTGTGCTAGGGCTAGGGGTCCAGTTCCAGAGTCGCACGTGTAGATGGTTCAAACAACTTATTTCAGACATTCAATTCCACAAAAAAAACTAGAACTAAAAGTAAATGATAATTAACTAAATAATCACTAGCCGAATAATACAAATCGAAACTAATAATTTTGGATATTTACCATACGCGATTGGTCTAGTGGTGAAACTTTTACAAATATCGAATTTGCTGGGTCAAAGTGTTTTCTTGACTCGTAGTCCCACCAATTTTAGTGGGTCCCACTATAGCTTAGGGCTAGTGGTCTTAGATATCCTAATCTCTTACCATATTAGGCCGCAAATGTATTCAACAATTAGGAATGCAATTTCGAGACTAGACTGATGGTTGCTATATTTTTTTTTACTTTATTAGGCTTGCGTTTGACCGCTACCTCACGTGATGTTAAGCGAAGACGCAAGTACCTACTGATAGAAAATCAAATTACGTAAAGTTAGTGATGGCTGAGCGAGACCAGGCCAGCTTTTATATCAGTTTAAAATGCACTAAATTTAGCAAAATCAAGTTAAGGTGAAACATTTTAGAAAATGGGAGAAGGTATTGAAATATAATAATTGATAAACGAAATGATTAAGCAAAGTTCGAAGCGTGGAGAAAATCGCGACTGAAAACTAAAAAAGACGTAGGTACTACGCGTACAGTTACATGATTACATCTTTAATTCTGTAACCAGGGGTCTCCAAACTAAGGGCCCGCTAATCTGGTAAGCTAGCTATATCTTGGCCCTTGAAACTTTGTGGAGCAGTGAGTCTGGGCCTTAGGCTAAAAAGTTTGGAGACCCCTGCCCTACACGATTGAAGCAAATTTGTAAATAACGATTTTCGTCACGTATTTTAAAATAATCGTTACTATAAGTAATGGTATAAGTTTCTGGATTTTACAAACAATTAGAATCTTCTTATATTACATTGTTTTTTTACATTGCTATCAATCCCACCTACGTCCCACATGTCTTACAGCAATTATAATAAACTGTTGTAAGTCATGTGGGACGTAGTACCCTGACACCTGTCATTTCTGTACAAGAAATATTAAATGTCCCAGCGCTCGTGACACGCGCCACAGCCACAAAGCGCCGCCGCTTGGAGCTAGTTGCGGCTGTCAATCTTGATATTCGGAACGAAGCACCTATTTAATTATTATTTTTCCTGCTTTTATAAAAAGTAGATTTCTGAATAGAGTATCTATTTCTAATCCTCCCTAGTCTTTATAGAAACTTCACCCTTAGTGTGAGTTTTGGTAGTTTTCTCTTCAAGCAGACGTGTGCAAGCATTACTGTTTCGGTTTGAAGGGCAACGTTACCAGATATATTACTTGGCGTGAAGAAATTTGTTTCGTTTGTTGTAATTTGTTTGGTGTCTACTCGTGAACATGGTGCATGCAACTGCGCCGAAATATCGGGAGCTCATTTCACTACATAATCACGGAAAATATCCCGTTAGTAATAATAGAACATTAGCAAATAAATTTGACATCTAATATCTCAAGGTGACGAGCGCAGTGCAGTGCGGCGCAGGATTTCGTTAGCAAGTTCACAATTCTAGCACTGCCACTGTTAGGGGCAGACGTGACGCTTACCACCAGGCGAACGTCTGGGTCGTCTCGTCACTCCATAGCATAAAAAAGGCTCGACTGGATTGTCAAAACGAAATTTAGTAAACACTAGATGAAAAACGGTGAAGATTCTGAAAAAAAGTAGACTATGTTATTCCGGGGAATAAGCTATCTCCATTCAGAGTTTCATTCAAATCCGTTCAGCCAATTAGGCGTGAAGAGGTTACAAAAATACACACGAACACATGCCGTCAAACTATCGCATTTATAATATTAGTATCACCTATCGAAAATCATAATAAGATTAACTGAATATATCTGTTTAAATGACTCCCATCTGTTACTCCGTTCTGTACCTATCTCTAATATATCTTAAAATAGACTTTAGTAGAGGGTACATATGTTCACTTCTTCCTTGTAGCGAGCTGGTGCTTCAGGTGCTGTATCTCGTCGTGCTGCTTGGTCAGCTGTTCGTTGAGTCCCGCCACGTGCTCCGTGAGCACCGACATCTGCTCCTCGTAGTTATGCGCCGTCGAATGGAGCTCCTCTTCCTGAAACATCACGAATATACAGTTACTGGCTGCGCCCTGCGGTCTCACCTACGTGAAGGTGAAACCCGGTGCGCCCTCGGCGCTCCTTCACGTCTGACGCCCTGGTACGGTCGCCCAACCGCGCCCTGCCCTAACGCCGGTACTGATGGACATAACTTGTGTTTCAGAGTGGAAACCTCTCCGTGGGAGTTTTGGCGGGAACACGGAATAATTATTTTCTTAAACTTGTGTTTTATCGCGAATTAATGATTTAAAATAGTGGTGTTTTATTCATTGAGTGTTGAATTACATGCACGAGTGTGGGCAAGTGATATAATGTAGTGAAACATGTCTTTTCGTGTTGTTTTCAAAACTCCGTAGAAGCTCATAGTAAAGTCGCCACAACTTTACTGGGGCATGACTTGGACTCGACTATGACTAATTTCGTGTGACCATGTGATTTCATGACATATTAGACTTGAATTTAATTTAAAAAACTTGAAAATTCATAAACTTGACACTGGCAGAATGCACAACGTGCAATGCCAATAACTAAGAATAATAATAACCTTTCCGTGTGCGTTTAGAATAAATTATGGTAGTTGATAATGGTAGAAGAATAGATCATCTTGTATTAAAAACAGCATGACAAAGTCTTAGAAAATGCCATAAACCTTCCTCCCTCAGCTTAAAATAAAGTTTTATAAATGTTCGTTGTTATTGTGAAACAAATACGTTTCCCCAGCATTGTGATAGCAAACAGATAAAACCAGCATGTTTGCTCTCTCATCCATCGTGATTAGCTTTATTTAAACAACTGTGAATCACCATACAAATAATACACCTTACATTCATTTAATATAATAATAATAATAATATTGGGGGGACATTTATTACACACAGCGCCATCTAACCCCATACTAAGCAAAGCTTGTATTATGGAAACCAGATAGCTGATAGAATACTTATATACAATTTTTTTTCGTAAATAAATACTTATAATACATACTACACCCAGACACAGAACAAACATCGATGTACGTCACAAACATTTTTGTCCTGGGTGGGGATCGAACCCACGCCCTACACATCACATAACACATTCACTGGTCCGCTACGTCACAGACGTGTCGGGCGGTTTTATCAGCTATCATTAAATAGGTCTTATAACAAAGAGTTCCCCAACGTCTAAAGAGGCACTCGCTAGGCGGATTGGTCTAGTCTGATCACAGAATAAATAATATTACTACGTACAGAAAGTTAACTCGGCAAAGGAATTGAAATAAAGAAATACTCTCTCTTCGAGGCAATAAAGTAGCAATTCAACTCGCAAAGCGCTGAATACCGCTCGCTATATTAACCTAGATATACCGCTCTCTTTCTATCACGTACGCTTAGTTACGTGCGACGAGGCTAGCGTGCGGGCGGCGACTGACTTCTGCCTTGCATTGTCCACATCGTAAGTCGTTGTAATGTCCTGAAATTCAACAAAAACATGTTTATTTACTAAGCACATAGGTACTCACCAATCTGCTAATAGTGTTGTGTTTATCTTGTATTGTATGCTCATCCGTCTGTTTGTCCCATTCCATTCCTTCAAAGCGTAGTCGGAGCACTTCACACTGTAATTAGAAATGTTATGTGAGTACATAGTTTAGTTTTGAACTAAAAAAATATACGGTTCTTTTTTAAATTGCATTCTGCATGCGCCTATATGATATCGAATAAGATCTTTATGTTATTCTAGCTTCGTCCTGGTGGAGTGCCTGTGCACAGGGGCATATCTTTTAATTTCAATTAAATTCGTCTGTAAACTAACAAAATAGTTTTTTAAGTCTTTTTTTTACCATTGTTACTAACCCCTGAACCTAGTTATCTTAATAAATTAAATTTTAATATTGTATTTGAACTTAGCATGATAATAAGTGATGTTGTAAATGACACGATGTGACAGTTAAATAGTGTTTAAAAAATATGCCTTACCTCTTTAACATAGTGTTCAGTCTTGCTTTTCAACTCATCCTTCTCTAATTTCAATTCACTAATCTTATTCCTAAAGTATGTCTTCATTCGTTCTTCCCTCATTTGCACTTCCTGGCCGAGAAGGAAGGGTGCTTCTAGAGTCCCTAGAAGACCGGTTATCCTTCCCTCTCCGTCTATCGAAGTTTCACTAAACACGTTGAAGTCACCGGAATCATGGCCATCTCCACGTCTTTTTTGTGAAGCCGAGATGTGTTTACTTATTTCAAGTTTTAGACTCTCATTCTCTATTTGGAGCATGCCATATTCCATCCGGAGTTTTTGGTTTTCCTGGAAATTATATAGTAATGTTTTAGCGTAGTTTCAGGTGATAAACGTTCAGGTGGCGGTTTCTGGTTATCCAGGTGACTGATTATTTGTTTGATCGCCTTTAAATTTGTCATAGTTAGAGTCGCCGCCATCTGAACAGCCAGGATGATAGGAGCGGACCCCCAAAGATAAGTGGAAAAAGAAGGTTATATGTTGGGACCCCAGACATGGGAAGAAAACAAGGGGATGGCAACAGCGAAGATGGAAGGATGACCTACGAAAAGGGTGGTGCAGAAAAGTCAGTGAGAGACTAATAAAATAAAAAGTTTTTTAAAAAAAACTACCGACTTTATTTCGACTCTGGATGACATCTTCATATTTTGATTTATTCCAGTAATTTTGATTTAAAACCAAACAACTGAACTGTTTTCGATTTATATGGGACTAACTCTGAAGTATCACCTACTAAACAAAAAAAGAATCTTCAAAATCAATTCATAATTGGCCGAGTAATCGCGTAAAGTACACAAAAAAAATTAAGTTGGTTGATAAATAGTGAATAATGCTAATTAATGCTACTTTTAAATAAATTAGATACCACATCTTAAACTTTCTTACTTTACATATAAATAATATAATAGTTTATTACTTTGGCAATTAACAGTCCAATTTTAATGATAATGGGAGTGCCTTCCTTATCTTTTCACATTAATAGGGTAGATGACTGATGTTTATATCATTGGAACAAATAGCTCTGATGAAGAATTTAAGTAAATATAGTATGTTTATTGAAAAAATAATTTAAATCGGTTCATAATGTTCTGATATATGAGCGTTTAAAGTTTTTGTTAGAGACAAATCTGTCCCTTTCCCACAAAACAAAAAATGACGTCACTCCTTACTTGTCAGAATATAATTTATATGGCGTACAGAGAAGTGACGTCACGATTTGCTGTTTTGCCTCTCTGTCTAGGATGATATTAAAATGCTTATAAGTTGCTTATTTTTGATCAGATTTTCATTTTCTTTTCATTAATCAGTTATATTTATGGGCCACATTTCAATAGGACAATAAAAAAAAACAGTCATCTAGCCTATTACAAATAAAATGCACCACATAACTATAAATAACTTACCTTGTGCCAATACAAACTTGAGCTTCTGTTTTATTTAAAATAAGTATCATTATGATTAGCGAAGGAAAGTAATTTACCTGTTCTAAGCTGTGAGCCTTTATACTAAGATGTTCATTGACATCGTCGACAGAGCTGAGTGCATCCTCGCTGCCGAGCTGTGAACAACATTGAATATAAACAAATGGTAATATATATTTGCCTGACTATACTCTAAATATGGTGTCTTGCGTTTATCATATCATATTTTGGAATATCTTCTTTTTTTTAAATTATATTTTTATACAATAAATTGACGAGACGAGCAAGACGTTCGCCTGGTGGTAAGTGTCACACCTGCCACTAACAATAGCAGTGCCAGGATTGTGAACTTGCGAACACAATCCTGCGCCGCACTGTACTGCGCTCGTCACCCTGAGATATTGATGTATTGACTATTGATTGACTGTATGTTATGAGAATATAATGTCTTGCTATTATGATGTTATGCAAATATCATATACGGCAATGGAGTGATTAATGTTATCTCACAGATAAATACTTCCAATTCATCAAAATACCTATTTCCTTGCTTGTTTTTTAATATGAAATATTCTTCAATATTTTATTTAATACAATGAAACCTTAAGTGAAGAACTTTGAATTATAAATCACCATATAAAATTGGACGAATACGGATTGCACTAGAGCTAGAAAAAAATTGCAAAGCATGTCAGTATTCAACCGTAAACCAAGATTCTGAAGTAACTTACCAGACTGCCCCCTTCAGACAGGAAGTCTCCATTACAGCTTGCCGCCTGACTGCTTGCAACTAGGTGTGCTTTATTTGGAGTCCCGCTGAGCCGTTCTTTGTGAGCTTCCTCTAGTGCTAGCTGCAGGTCCTGGTTCTTGTTCTTGAGCTTTGCTATCTCACATTTGTATTTGCTATCACTCTCACTTATGTGCTTCTGATAATCTTCTAGGGATGCCTGTAGCTGGGAAACCTCGAATGCTTTATCTGATAACTGTAACAAATTATAAAAATTGTTTTCTTTTTGTAATTGATAAGACATGGATATTATGTTAAGATACTCTGTAATTAAGACTGCATTTTTTTTTCGTATTTCTGATAAGAGTCCGATATCTTCCCTTGTGATGCAGTTTTGCTTTGTTTACTGGATTGTGCTTGTGTGGCAGAGCAGATTTATTTATTTATTATCAAATTTCATGAAAAATTGCTGTTCACTTGTAAGAAAGTAATAAACAGAATACACCTTCACTTTCAATACTTTCAAGTGTATCTTTTATCATCCATGATGATGTAGTTACTTGATGACTGATATTTTTGTAAAAATAAGCCAATGATGTACATTAAGGACATACCTGTGAAGCATATTGTGCATTCTCAATAATTTTCTTCTGTAGCTCTTCCTGTAGCAGCCCAGAGTCCAGAGGAGGTGCATTGCTACTGGATGGCAGCTTCTCATCTCCTTTACCCTTGGACTTTTTTGTAGATTTTAGCTGTAGACACAAAGTGTTCATCAGTGATCTGTGAGAGTGTCTTTTGAATATAATATTTACTCAAAAGACACTTTTATAATTATTTTGAATTTATTATTTATTCGTTTTGCATCTGCATCTGGAGCTAAGAATTTAAAAACTTTGTCCATACCAAATAGGTGTCATAGTAGCTCTGACCGAGCCACAGCATTCTGTAACTTTTTAATAGCTTCAGTTGAATGCTGGAACTATTAGCTTACAATCTCACAATAAATGAAAATGAAAATGAAAATGAAAAAAACTTTATTGACATAATGTTGAAAATTATAGGTACATACTTTTAGCCTATATAGCCTATAAAAAGGAATAAAGGAGTCTATGTCACTGCACACACAAAAATAAGATTGAATCTGTAGTGTGGAATAGTTTAGCCACAAGTGCTGATGCAATTAATCAGATGCTACATAAAATCATATCTTTGTAGGTGTTATTAGAAATGTATCACTCACAGACAACATGAACACAGAGCTAGATTTTTGTGTATAGACTTATATAGAGCCACCTCAAGTAGTTAAGCAGGTGTAGCATGTACTAGGACAACTATTTATTACCTTCTGCACATAGGTTGTTTTTTTTAAAAATGTACATTGAAATAATCATCACCAGGCCGACGACGTCCACTGCTGGACAAAAGCCTCTCTTTAATGAGGAAGGATTGCCATAATCCCCTTGCTTGGCAGGCGGCTTGGGGATCGCAGAATGCTCATTAACATAAGTGCTCTCAGTTAACACCTCCGTTAAGTTCTTCCGGTGGTAATTGATGCAGTTTTAGGACATGCCCAGTGCCCTTATCATGGACGTTCGTGATTCTGATTGCGAGCGTGCGCGAGCAGGAGGGCGCATGGCGCGAGTGGTTTGGTACGAGCAGGATGGCATGCTATCGCAATCAGAATCGCGAACGTCCATGATAAGGGTGCTGATACAATGAAATATTATCCAGAAGTAAATGTTACAAATCTAGATATTGGATAAGCTTGTCTAGATCTTGTGGGATAAAAATTGGAAATAAATAAATAAAATATTATTTTAACTCAAGTGATATCCTGTAATCCTATCCTATAAAAGTATAAAGCTGTTAACAGATAAACAATTTGAGTACCTAACTCGGTAACACCTAACCTACTAAAGGATATTTCTTTCGGAGTCGGTCTTTTGTCAGTGTACTAACCTGTATCGCCTCGAGTTCATCCTGAAGGACAGATACTCGCCGCGTCAGCTGCTGATTTCTAAACGTCAGAGAATCAATCTCTAGTTCCCCCTTACGTAGAGCTTTCTCTCTGTCTTTCAAGGTATCTCGCAGCTCGTTAGACTTCGCTTGCTCATCTAGGACACCCTTCTTTAGCACCTTCACATGCACCCGTAGCTAAAACAACGGAAATCAGCAATTTACCGACCCCATTAAGATACACAACAAAGATTACTGAGAGTGCTGATACCTTTGAGTACTCTGACGCTAGTTTCTGATACTTGGCCTGGATATCACCCGAAGGCACACCTTCCATCATAATGTTTCAGGAGGTCATAACTGTATTTCCTGTAATTAGCTGCTTTTTGCAAGCAAATCTTTTGTATTTGTACCAAACATGAAAAACACCCACTTTGCAATATTTTGACAAGATGGAGTTTGTTCAAATTGACAGTGATAATAAAAACAGAAGTGACGTTGACGTTAAAATGATTAGTGAAAAAAGCAAAGATACCTCATTCTTAGCTTTGATAGAATCGACTAAATATTTGTACAAACATAATCAACTCTAAAACTTCAAAAATCAAAAGAGAGGGAAATATTTTTCTTCTTGGCAACCCTGCTTCTGTTGATGTGTCGTGATTGTCCAATGAAAAATATCAATATTTTGGAATTTTATAAAAGAAAAGCACCAATTCTATTCGAAATAAAGACAACTTTGCACTCTAAAATATATTCCATCATTCTATGACAAAACTATGGACGTTAAGTAAGTTATTTCATAAAAAAACATTAATTCAGTTTGCAACAGGTAAAAGTAAGCTTAAACAAAGTAAATTACTTTTAAATTGCTTTAACGTTGCAGGAGCATGGAATCTTGCTGTTCTACGTACAATGAGAATGATAACGAACACATCAGAAGTATAATTCACATAGACGTTGACTGCTTTTACGCTCAAGTGGAAATGCTGCGGAACCCTGAACTACGCACTGTCCCGCTCGGTATTCAGCAGAAAAACATCGTGGTAACGTGTAACTATGAAGCCAGGAAGTACGGGGTACAAAAATGCATGCTCATTACGGACGCCGTAAAATCTTGTCCTAATTTGAAATTGGTAAATGGTGAAGATCTGCACGACTACAGATTAGCTTCAAACAAGATATTCGCAGTGCTCCAAAGTTGGAAATGTCCAGTTGAAAAGTTGGGTATGGACGAAAACTTTATTGATGTCACAAATTTAGTACAAGACAAATCAAAAACAATGAATTCTACAAAACCAGTTCTTGAAGGTCATATTTATAGTGAACCAAGCATGGAATGCCCTTGTGGCTGCCACAGTAGACTGAAGATAGCATCACAAATAGCTAATGAAATGAGGAAGAAAATATTTGATGAATTAGGTTTCACAACTTGTGCAGGTATTGCTCATAACAAGCTCCTGGCGAAACTAATCTGTCCATTACACAAACCTAATGATCAGAGTACGATTTACCCAGAGCATATTACCATTTTCATGGCCTCTATCTCAAGTGTTCGGTCAATCCCCAGCATCGGTGCTAAGACCACTGAAGCTCTCATTTTCCAGAAAATTATCTCAGTAAAAGACCTGCAAGAAGCACCTATGGATGTGTTGAAAAAGCATTTCAGTAGTGACATGGCTGTGAGATTAAAAAGCTTAAGTTTGGGAGAGGATAATACACCAGTGAAGCAGACTGGCAGACCACAGAGCATAGGTCTCGAGGACAGCTTCAAGACTGTCAGTGTGAAGAGTGAGGTAGAAGACAAATTCTCTGCCTTATTACAGAGATTACTTGTCCTCGTAAGGGAGGATGGACGCATTCCAGTGTCATTGCGAGTCACACTGCGAAAAAAAGACGCCAAAAGACTCAGCAGCCATAGAGAATCCCGGCAGAGTCAAATCTCCCCATCAATCTTCACACTGAACAATGGCATGTTGACAGTAACAGATGCAGGTCAACAGAAACTCATGACAATCGTAATGAGACTGTTTAACAAGCTCATTGACTTATCAAAACCATTCCATTTGACGTTAGTGGGGCTGGCATTTACAAAGTTCCAGGAGCGCATGACTGGAAGGAGCTCCATTGTAAATTACTTAATGAATGATATTTCCGTCCAATCAGTACTTAATTTGCAAAGTGACTGTGACACATCGGCTTCTTCCATGGATTACTCTGCAGTATCACCGAGCAGTAGCACGACGACCGACCTCTCCGACGCGGAAGTCGAACCGTCGCCGAAAAAACCGAAAAAGGTCAACTGGATAGCTAAGAGACGGTGCTTAGCCAAAGAGGAAGTAGCATCACCCAGCAAACTCAAAGTAGGGGAGATGAGACTAAACTCTAAGGAGCTGGAGAAGGTCTCGGAATTAAGACTTAATTCCCGAGACCGATCATTAACGCCGAGAGCTAGTCCTGCGAAGGACACATTGTCTGATGCTTCCGATTCTATGAAGGGTGTGGAAGAGGAAGGAAACTGTGACGACTGCCCAAGCTACGTCGATAAAGAAGTGTTTAATGCTCTGCCAGACGGAATGCAGCAGGAATTAAAGGCCATGTGGAAAAACCCTTCAGGCTCAGGGATACCCAGAAGTAGTCCAAGAAATGCGAACAAACCTAAGCCTAACTCAATCCTTAAATATTTTGTTCCACACAAATAGTATTAATAAGATTTATAACTTGTTAATTTAAGTGATAAGTGAATGGTTTCTATTTTTTCAAATCATACAATTTCTATTCAGCTGATCAAAATACATGTTTATGTTGACATCTCATGTTTTACTCAATGAAAACCACTTTCTTGTAACTGGGGTATCATTTAATATCTATATTTTTAATAGCTTCCGTAACCATAGTAGATAACTCTTTATATTTTTGGATATTATTTACATTGATTTTTAGCATCTCCATCATTTTTCCATAATGGACCACATCTACATTTAATTGTAGCCTAATTTTATCTCCATCTGTGATGCCCGTAGAATCATTCTGCTGAGCTGACATTTCTCGAATTTGCTTCAGTCTTCTTAAAGATTCCTCAGTTTTGTATACCGAGGTAAGAACATCTTCCACATATTTGTAGTATCTGAAATAAACCAACAAAACATTACACAAAAGCATACCTAAATGGCAATGTTGTCTACCCCACTTCCTTATCGCAATTTGGATGAAGCAACTCTGAATTAATTCATAATTATAATGTAGCATAAATGAATCACTTCATGCAATTTTCGATAAAATTCAGTTCAATTACGTCACAACTTGCGACAATACTTACGATACAGTCATGGAATTCAACAAGGCCTCAAAAAGATCCACTAAAAATGAACCATCCAATCTTTTAGCCGCATCGTCTCTGAACTCCTTCAATGCATTCGAGACTGTATCTAAATAGGTACAAGGTCTATTTGGTACACTGCGATTGGTCTTCCTGTATAATCTTGGTATATCGCTGACTTGCTTTAATTGCACATTGAAATTATCAAACAATTCGTTCACTATGCATGCCTTGATTTTGTTTTTCGTGCCTTGCAAGGCCTCTTCTGAAGTCTGCAAGCTCTTTTTCAGTAGATCTCTGCTGTCGACGGGCATTCTGCTCTGAGCGAGTTCTAGAAACTGTGGCAGTCGCTGTATGAGTGTCTGTATGTCCACATAAATGCTAATAGTGTTTTCAATTAGGGCTTTGTTTACGTTGACCGGTTCGTACTTCGGTGAGTTTCTCTGGAAACAAATGAGTCAGATTGTAAACGTATTTCTAGGAAAGCTATTTGGGGAAAACCCCACAGGATATTCGTAACAAGTTATTTGAGTAGAGACATTTTAATCACTCTGTATTAGAATAACATTCTACGATTAATAATTGAAAAGAAAACCAACCACATACAAGCAAATTAGGTTTCGATCAATATCCATGATGAAAATAAATAGGAAAAATAGAATTTTACTTTATAACTTTCTTAAAGAAATTCTTCATTTAGATGAACATCAATTAAATTTTCTAAAGGTTCCTAAGTCACTTAACCAGCCAAGGGAGGATCCAGCTTTTAAGTCATTGGGTCATATAGTCGAGTCGAGGTCTAGTTACGACAAGCTCCAATTCCATTACAACTAGAAAAAATATCAGTAGTATCTACCCAGCCCAGGGGGGTGTACTACAACTGCTTGTATGACATTTATTATGTAAGTGTAGTAGTTCTAAAAATATACTTAAAAAATATCCATAAAATAAGCTTTCAAATGACAGCCCTAAGTACCTTCCAAAACGAAATAGAATAAGTCAACACTGGTCGCGGAAGGAGTATCAACCAAGCTCAGTTGATACTCCCTTTATGAAATTGGTCATAACTTCTTTATTTATTATCAAATGGTAATATGGATTACATTTTTGAAAAGCTAATGAAATGCACTATCTTTTATCATTTAACGTTTATATTATCACAGTTGCTCATTATTGAGTTAAACTGGTAAATATGCAAAGTAATAAGGTAAAAAAACATTTTTATTTATATATTTTTAGAACTACTACACTTACATAATAGATGTCATACAAGCAGTTGTAGTACACGAAATAAGCTTTCAAATGACACCCATAAGTACCTTCCAAAACCAAATTGACTATGTCAACAGTAGAAGCGGCATTCAAGCATAGCGTGGTTCTCGCATTATAGAATCGGTCATAGCTTCTTTGATTATTATTTTATAGCAATTCGGATTACATTTTTGAAAATCTAATGAAATGTGCTATCTTTCATAGTGTAAGATTAATATTGCTACAGTTGTACACAATGGAGTTAAACTGATAAATATGTAAAAGTATATCAGTAAAACAGTTTTCTTCGAATATATTTCTAACTACTACACTTACGCTATAACTTATAGAAAAACAATTTTAGCACATTAAAAAACCTTTCAAATGACACCCCCACGCCCCATTTGGTGAAATAGAACTCGAGAAATCGTAAAAAAAAACTGCACATTTTGTCGCCATCTTTGTGACGTCATAACTACCACTGGCCCCATTTTCGCGAATTACAACCGACCATTTCGTGTTGTGGAGACAACAAGGAACACATCCATACCGGTTGTAAGTATATAGAAGAGATGGCTACGAGATTTCTCCAAATGGGCCGATTTCCGCCTGACTATACGTACAGAATACTCATCAGCCGAAGACGTCCACTGCTGGACGAAGGCCTCCCTCTAAATAGGGAGGGGTTGCCATCATCCCCACGCTTGGTAGACGGCTTGGGGATCGCAGAATGCTCACCACCGTTAACTAAGAGGACGCTGCTGCCCGTCCTCCGGCGGTTCTGGGTGCAGTTTTAGGACATACCCAGGTCAAGTACAGAAGACTCAGACCCATTGAAAACGCGTCTAAGCATTGTTGAATCACAATTATATCTACAAAAACATAATATGTCATATTCAGTGCAAGCTAATTTTTACTCTAGTTATATGTGTCGATATTCCACTGTAGTGCTGATAGGGTTGCCAGATGTCCGGTCAAAAACCGGTTTTCTTTATTTCTGTCCGGTCAAAAAAATTAGTTAAACCGGACAAAAGTTTGTCCTGTTTTAGTAAAAACAAATACGCGCGACCCAAGCGACGACGCTCTGATCGACGAGTAGATAGCACACGGCCACCCACGCCCTATTCAGCTTTATTTTAACAAGGACAGCTTAGCTCTAGTATAATTATTGTTGCGAATAATTGCGAAAAATAATGTTTTTTTGATGATCTAATATCAAACTGTAGGTATAACACGAAAAAGCTGCAGAACCGTTGGAAAAATGTAAAACTATCACATTTCGTTTGTCTCCTTTTGATTGTTTTTTTTTTGTCCAATGCCACTTACTAGAAAGATAACTTTACCTACCTGGCTTTTACTCATCTTGTGACTTTCTGTAAAATGTTAAGTAAATAAAAAAAAATACTTGTCCGGTTTTTTTTACAACACATCTACCAACCCTAACTGCTGAGGCCCAGGCTCAGCCGGCGGGAGCTACATGACTCCAATGAACCAAGCGCTACAGTGGAATAGTGACACTTACACAACTATGTAGAATACTAATTTGCTTGCACTGAATATCACACGATTTATATCTACGTTTAGCGTATTTTTATATCTAGAGTCTAGACGCGCTTTCGACGGGTTACTAGTTACTACTGTTATGTTTATTGGAACTTTTAAAAAATAAAACTGCCAGGGCGATCTAAGTACAAGTTTGAATGTTTTATTATCAGCCATGCAGGATACGTCCAATGCTGGACGAAGGCCTCCCTCTTAATAGGGGGCTACCATAATTCCCACGCTTGGTAGACGTCTTGGGAATCCCAAAATGCACACCACCGTTAACCGAGAGGACGATGCTGCCCGTCCGCCAGTGGTTCTGGATGCAGTTTTAGGATATACCCAGGTCACAATCACCCAGGTTTTGATGTTTACCTGCATACAGAACGAGGTAGCCCAGGTCGCGTACCGCGCCAACACCTGTAGCGATAGCTTCCAGAACTTGTGTCCCAGCGCCTCGACGTAGACGCCGTCCTTCCAGCTGTCCTGCAGGGCCTGCCAGCACCGGTGCGTCTCTCGTAGAAGGAAGCCGTCGTTCGGCTCTATAGTGGGACTCTTTTGTAATGATGATTCGTAGCCTCCTGGAAGTATTTATTTATTACTACCTGCGCCCCGCGGTTTCACCCGGTTGATAATATATGATGATAATAAGAAGCCCCATGATATTATACAACGTGTAACAGAAAGGTTCAACAATACTGAAGGGTACGTATGTACTCATCATTATGAACAACTTTTACTATGGGACCAACCTTGAAATTGCGAAAAAAATATCAGCTGTTCCATACAAAAAGTTCATTGACCTTGGACAAAATGTATGGAACAGCTGATATTTTTTTCGCGATTTCAGGGTTGCCCCATACAAAAAGTTGTTCATAATAATGAGTACATACATGCCCTTCAGTATTGTTGAACCTTTTTGTTACATGTTGTGTATATATAAGGAGGGAGATATGTCAGATCGCACCCTCATATGGTCCCGTGAAAACGGCCCCAGGGACTCTCTCGCCTGTCTGCGCTAAGCGAGACACGCGCTATCCCTTTTGCTCTCATAAAAGTGCTATCTTCTTTGCACCCCGGCGCAACTCGTAAACATGACGGCACGGGAGTTATTTTCAAACGTTGTTTTATTAAGCCATAGCGCATCTTTCGGAATCACTCAAGAAACGTATATGTTTTTCCGGGACATAAGCTATCTCCATTCCGAGTTATTTTGATTAAAAAACCAAACAACCAAAAAGTAAACTTCTGAAGTATGATCAACCAAACAAAAAAACAAATCATAAAAAAAAATAAAAAAATTTGGGCGGACATTTTACACAGCGCCATCTAGCCTAACTAGCTAGTTATCTTCTAGTGCATTCTGTAGTATGAGTCACGAAACATAATGATGTCACTGCCCTTGACTCAATTTCATTGATAATAATGGGCCTATCAGACAATGGCAAGTACTAATTACATATTATCATATTAATGATAATGACAATCACAAGTTATTTTTAATGCTGCATCTTCTAAATATTACCGGTATGTTTGTCTGGCTTTACTCCATTTTATAAAGGATCTCTAAAGATTTTTCTCGTGTTACAGATGGTCTTTCCACTTTGAACTCTTATAAAAATAGATAGATATTGGAGGACATTTTTGACACAGCGCCATCTAGCCCAAAATAAACTAATAACACTAATAACTAATAATAGGTAACCAGACAACTTATAGTAACACTTATACATATATACCTTTTTTGTATATACAAAAAAAGGTATATATAAGTACTTGAAATATACCCAGACAGAACAAACATCTATGTTCGTCACACAAATGTTTGTCAAAACTTTACAGATATAGAGAAATATAATTTTATATATGCATCCCTACTCCCTATATAATATAATATATTATAAATGCGTTTTTTTTTCTGTTCGGATATTTTTCAAGGAGCATCAGAGTGACGTTACTATAGACATGGTAATAAATTTAAAAAAAAACTATCTGACACGTCCGTAAGTTGCATTTGACGTGTTAAATTCTAACACCTTCACTCTAAATTTAGTTAGTACTGACTTTTACGGCAAAAACAGCTCGGCTAGCACGCAAGCCGTGATAAACGTATATCCACTCATTTTTCCCCTCGTAAAAAAGACAGACTTATCCAAATTCTAGCTTTATCACGTTCCCGCGCGGGGAAAGACCAATTTAGTCCTCGGCGCGTGCTAGGAGGGCTGGAGAGACTTAATTTAATGACTTCCATGTTTACGCTACATAACATATATAAGGCGTAGGTATTCACTATTTGATCCCATTTTTTACCCACACGCAGAGGGGTGACCCGTTATATTTCAAAAGTTATTCACAAGTAAAGCTTAAAGTAAAAAAAAATGTAAAGTTTTCCTGCTTCCAGCTGACGGACGCATCTGCATAGTGAGCACAGAGACACGTCTATCGCGCCAGATCGAGAGCTCATGGGCACATCCGCGTCTTATGAATGTACACTGCGGTGCAAATGTACTGCATCTGCCAACCGGGACTTACAGACACGTCCAATAATATGTTTTTGGCTTTAGGGTTGGAGAGAGACTATATCTTGAAAAAATGAATGGTTCCTTTTCGACAATGCATGAATTTATGGGATGTTTTTGTTTAGACTATAAAAATATAAGTAATTTCGCCGGTTCATAAGCACTGGCATACAGCATGCCATATGCATTGTTCTTAAAAACTTTGAGTGACACTGAATTTTTAAGTCATGCTTACTACTGTTGCTTACCATCAGGTGAGCGACTCGTTTGTTAGTTAGTTGCATACAAAAAACCATCATCATCAGCCCAGAGACGTCAACTGCTGAACGAAGGCTTCCCCCTATGACCGCCACACTGTATGACAACCTGCCATTTGCTTCCACCGGTTGCCTACAACTTTTACAATGTCGTCGGTCCACCTAGTGGGAGGCCTTCCTACGCTGCGTCTTCTGGTTCGCTGTCACTACTCAAGAACCTTTCTTCCCCATCGGTTATCAGTTCTTCGAGCGATGTGGCCTGTCCATTGCCACTTCAACTTGCAAACCCTGCGAGCTATGGCGAATATCCTCATTCCGGATTTTATCGCGCAATGTAACTCTGAGCATAGCTCTCTCCATTGCCCGTTGTGTGACTCTGAGTTACAAACAAACATACTTACCAGCAATTTCTTGAAACCGTATTTGGAAGTAGACTGGCAGGTTCCACCTCTTTTGGAAGCTTCTATACTCAATTGTTTCTTTCAGAAACTTTACAGTTTCCTGATCAGGACAGTAATCTTCTAACTTCTTCACAAACTGCATACTTTCACTATATCTTCTATAGAAAATGTGAGGGTTGCCAGGAGCAAAAATTGATGCTAAATTCACTTCTAAACGACTTTCCACTTCGCACCAGAAGCAATTAACTAGAAACCTGTATTTCTTATCAAGAAACGTTAACTTGGAATGTTGGGTTACTGCAAAGAGTAGCTTTAGTTTTGTGTTCAATAACATTAGGATTTTGCTGTAGATTCCTTCTAGACCGTCTTTGCTCCGTTGTAATGCAGATTCGCTTATTATATCAAGTAGAAGAGGAGTGATGGCTTGCTTTCGTATCAACATCTCTGTTTCTGTGATACGGTCTAATGTTGCTAAAGTCATGAGAGCTTTTAGAATATTTTCTTCATGACCGTCATTCCAAAATTGGAAAAGAAGTTCGTTCAGGGTTTGTATTAGTTTAGTCCCGACATCATCAAATTGCTTTTTCTGGTTGGCCTTTATTAAGCTTTCACATTTTTTTATCGAAAATTTCAGCTGGTTGTATTGCATTGCTCCTCGGTCCACTAAAGCTATCCTTTCATTTATACTTTTATCTGCTATACAGCTTAGTATATTGTCTAAAGTTTTAAGTCCATTACTTGTTTGGCTGTAGTATTTTAACAGTTGTTTCTTTTTCTGTAATGTGTGACGTTGATTCATCCACATTGAGACTTCTTTCATTGCATCTTCTAAGCATTGTCTTACACTCTGTAATGAAATGTATACTATGCTGTTACAGTAAACATGGAACTGTCATAAAAGATTTTCAATATGGGTTACATTGGGCACTTTCCTCTTTTTTATTATTTTACGAATCTTAAGAATATAACAAACTGTAATTTATATTATCAACTACTGAAAATATTGTTTAAATCAGTAAATAAAGATTTGAGACAAGCATTTAAAGCTTTTGGTGGGAATTTAGAGGGGATGGTCTATCCCTTTTTCGCAACATCAGTGTTATTATGTAATAGTATTTGTGTTGCAGCGTAGAATTGCCATTATGCCTACCTATAGTGCATTCTTTGTCTAGCGTGAAATGAACATTTTCACAAAAAACTCCCATTCTTTCAATCTAATATTTATTGACACAATAAAAAATTATCAGTACTCTTGCCTGTTGCTTTCGATTTATGGATTGTTAAAGTACTATAATTACTTATAAGTGTGTGTTGGGTATTTGGTGTTTGGTGTAATGGAATATAATGACAGACAGATCCTCTTCCCAGTCAAGATAATTTATGTGCCAGACACCTATATTATAGAAAGGATTGTAAAATGTTGATGATTAATATAATTACAGTAAATAGCTATGATTATTTATAAGCTGGAGCAGCCGTTAAGCACGGTAACAAGTTACATCTACTTACAAGAACTTCTTCGTTTAACTGTCCCAATGGCACCTGAATTTTTTCAATCGCTTTGTCGAACCCAATGAGCGTTGCGCATAGATTAACAAAATTTGCGTAATCCTTGTTGATAAGCTCTATCATGGCAAGCCTCAGGACTTTGAGGTAGACTCCTAGGTCATCCCTCATCGACTCCAAGGAGGCCACATTTTGGTGCTCCGCCAAGAAGTTATCGACGGAGAAATTAGTCTGAAATTATAATGATCGTGTAGCCAGTATACTGGAATAATCAAATATTCATCGGTTCAAGAGAATTGTAGGGAAATAGACGTGGAATACCTTCACGAAGTCATTGCGGTCGAAACAAAGCCCCCGTGGAGCCGGTGGTAATGTAAATTCCATAATAACAGGCTCCATACTAGCTGGTCACTATTACTGCACTAAGAAGGCACCATATTTTAAAGAAATCGTTGGGATATTAATAAAATTGTAGTTAAAGATCGGCATTAGCTGCTTACGGCGATCATTTTTGTTTGACATTTGTTTTCAGTTGACGTAAGCAGTGCTGCCAGTAGTGTTTTTTTTTCTTCTTAGTTATTGGCATCGCACGTTGTGCATTCTACCAGTGTCAAGTTTATGAATTTTCAGGTATCTTTTATTAAAATCAAGTCAAATATGTCATTAAATCACAGTCACGCGAAATTAGTCATAGTCAAGTCCAAGTCATGCCCTAGTAAAGTTGTGGCGACTTTACTATGAGCTTCTACGGAGTTTTAAAAACAACACGAAACGACATGTTTCACCACATTATATCACTTGCCCACACTCGTGCTTGTAATTCAACACTCAATGAATAAAACACCACCATTTTAAATCATTAATTCGCGAAAAAACACAAGTTTAAGAAAATAATAGAATGCAACGACAAGATTTTTCCGTGTTCCCGCCAAAACTCCCCAGTAGTGATTAGAGATTTAGAACGCTAGAATGTCTAAAAAGAAACGAAATTCGAGGTAAAGGAACGCAAAACAAAAATCATCATTATAAGCTCGGAGATGACCACGGACTGATGAACGAAGCAACGAAGGCCTTCCTTTTAGATCGCCACATTTGGAGACAAGCAGGTGGCAAACATGATCGTTATTTTCACATGTCGTCACTCACAAACTTAGACCTTCTAACCAAGGTTAGAAGGTCTACATTTGTGGTTGTGGTTGATCATATAAACTTGGTTAGTAGGACTAAGCTCTAGTCCTGTGTCTATCGTGATTGATCGAATCAAAACGATCGAATCGTGCTTTCTGCGTGACCGACCCGGTTGTCAATCGTTAAAGACCCGGATCGTGATTGATCGACGCGCGGCCCAAGATCCGCGGCACTTGCCATTCATAACGATCTTCCAATCTGCGACCGACCGAGAGACCGAGACCGAATGCATGACCGGCGATTGATGCAACACCAACCGGTTTTGTCTCGGTTTTCTTCGATCAGTCTCGGTGAAATTGCGTACCTAGCTAAATTCAACTCTATATTAATATGTTGAAAAGAGGTTTCTTAAGTATGTTTATTAAATTGAAAGGTTTTCATTGTCATACACACTATGTCAGTTGATATTATATTGTTTAGTTTGTATCGGTGAAAATAAAACCATTTTCACATGATTCCGTGATTGTAATTATTTCTACATCATTAATTACCGCCGCTAGTGAAACTCTGTAAGATGTAGTATAGCCAGAGGTAGGAGGGCTATATCCATAGGTACCAACAAGCTTCTACATAATAGCCTTCAGCCTTATTTTTATTTGTAGGTTCTCGAGACCGATGAACGACGTTTTGATCGGATGCTTTTTGCTCAGTCACTTGGCTCGTCGGTTACGAAAGATCGAGATCTCCGAAAATGACCGACCGACACAGGACTATTAAGCTCACAAAGCACAGTGTAAAGGGCCATTTACACGCTCTGTACGTCGTCCGTCCTACTTCCGTCTAGCGTGCGGGGTAGAGGGCGCGCGTGTGCCACGGATACCGCTGCACGGGAGGGGACCGCGCGAGACAACCGTAATTTTGTACATACTCTTTGGTCACAACAGGTTAAAGAACGAAAAGAACGCACGAAAGAAGGGAACGCATGACCGTGAAAAAGAACGCAAAATGTTTCAAAAGAAACGATCTGGCAACGCTGGACGTAAGCCTGACACATCATACGTCAAAATGTGAATATTTTTTTTGTTATTTCACCCTTCGGGTAGGCTAAAGCCGTGAAGCCATACTACCATCGGAATCTCATACACGTTCTGTGTTCCGTAGTGATAATATCGCGAATCCGACCAAAGTCACAATAAAATTATTACTCGATCAAATCAAATCCCTTAAATTTAGTGACTATTAAATTTGGTCGTGTGGCGTCCTGTATACGCACATTTAATTTAATTACTAGCTATAAGATTTAGCAATAGATTTGGGTCGCGTGCACATCACTAGTAATTTATGTAAGCGCGACCCCCATCACTACGGTATCTGACATCCCGCCACAATAAGTTCGACAGAGGAGTTTTGGCGGGAACACGGAAAAATCTTGTCGTTGCATTCTATTATTTTCTTAAACTTGTGTATTTTCGCGAATTAATGATTTAAAATGGTGGTGTTTTATTCATTGAGTGTTGAATTACATGCACGAGTGTGGGCAAGTGATATAATGTGGTGAAACATGTCTTTTTGTGTTGTTTTCAAAACTCCGTAGAAGCTCATAGTAAAGTCGCCACAACTTTACTAGGGCATGACTTGGACTCGACTATGACTAATTTCGTGTAACTGACTGTGATATCATGACATATTTGACTTGCTTTTCATATAAATACTTGAAAAAACATAAATTTGACACTGGCAGAATGCACAACGTGCGATGCCAAGAACTAAGAAAAAAAAAAAAAAGTTCGACAATGGAGTCGATTCTGTTGCACTCGTTGCACTACTCACTAAACTTAAACTTAATTTGACAGGACGAAACCTGTTGACATCCTTTTCTAACATATTGAAATGAAATGAGTCGCGTATAATTTTAGTCCTGTCAGATTAGTTTAGTTTAGTGAGCGGCATAGAGTAAGTAAATACTACGTAATACTGGTGAGCGGTGCAACAGAATCGACACTAGTTTCTGATTTTCTTACGGCAAAACTTTGTTAATACTAACTCTATTTGTTTGTAAACGGCAACCAGACCTTCATTACGGATTTCGTAGAAGCGCTTTACTACAACCAAGAAAAGGATTGTGTTCAATCAAGACAAATAAACTCATCGTGAACTGTCACGGATCTCATTTTATTTCAACCACCGTCACCTCACTAACATACAATCAAGAGGGATACTGGGCCACTAGTCGGCATCCCAGTTCCTAAAGTCGGATTCGCGATATTATCACTTTTAGCGCATTACGGAAAGCAGAAAGTAAAAAACAAAAAAACAGCGGTTCTGAGCCATCGATATATATGTACTTCGTACATATAAGTCTTTGTGCTGTTCTGAGCCAGCCATGCTCCGGTATTGCTCCGTACTTCAAGGAAGGAGCTGGTTTGGCTCGGGTTGATGCTGGCAGAAAATGCACAATACACCCCAAGTTAGTATCCGTTAAACCACGGCGTGGACCGTGGATTAACTTTTGATGTAGTTTTTTGAGTAGGTATTCAAAGAGAATTTAACACTACGTGCTAAGAGTATCCGAACAAAATGCATTTTTCAGCCCGCCAGGTTCAAACATATTTAAAAGCGCGTAGCAAAGAATATAGTTACTACTCTCTACCAAAGAGTAGGTATTTAACACTACAGACTACGTTCTAAATTCTACCGAGAGGCGCGTAGGAATAATTATTAAACAGGTTAATCATCAACAGAAAAGCGGAAGTCCTACTTCTTACGCCCATCAGATATGTACCGATAGAGAGCTGACTCACACCAATAACTATACACACGTACCTACCTACTAGTATAGTAGCGCTGGTGGCGTAGCTTGTCTAGGTGATTCTGAACGATCACCGATGTTAAGCAACGGACGGTCCGGTCAGTCTTCGGATGGGTGACCGTGAGTGGCACTTTGGGCATTGGGCACCTTCAATCTTCATACAAAGGAATCTTAGTTAGGCATGTTGGGTAAATAAGTAAGTATACAGGGTAACGCGTAACTATAGTTAACTAAGCCGAAAGAAGAAGGGGATCATTATACTTAAAGTAGTACATCTTTTCTGTGTCTTTTACTACGGGGCCTAAACTGGATTCGCGGAAAAATAAAACAATTTTATGCCATTGAAAAATGTATTTTTTTAGATACTTATCTACTTAGAAACTTCCTCTGAAAACCAATGCCCAGGCAATCGGTGTAATTTTGGCCAGGCAGTGAACAGGACACTACGACAAAAGGATAGCGAAGGACAGATAACACGATAGAGGACAAGAGGATAGATAGGTAACGCGTTACCTATCTACTATAATCTAACAAATCTATCTTAAAAAAAACAACCGACTTTAATTTTGATTACCGATAACATCCAATCTTTTTCCAGTTATTTTGGTTTAAAAACCAAACTACTGAACCGATTTCGATAAAATTTACATGAGACTACCTCTGAACTATGACCTACCAATCATCAAAATCAATTCATAATTGGCGGAGTATAGGTAACTAATCGCGTAAAAAACATACAAAAAAAAGTTCCTCCTTTTTTGACGTCGGTTGAAGAGCAATATTTTTTAACGTAGTAGTAGGTAGGTCCCATGTCTTACTTTTTCATTTTAGGTATAGATATGCATTAAATATTGTAACTACTTATCAAGTTTAGTAAACAAACGATTTTGTATTTACGTCCTTTCGCAAATTACCCTAATGATACATTATATTACTCAGTCATGCAGGCAGCTAGTATTTATCTAACTGCTTCATTATCTAGCTAGATGGTTAACTTATCGAATTATTTAAATAACAAAAGTTAGGTGTATAGAAGGTAGTAAGTAATAATCAACAATGTTTGTCTTCATCTATAACTGAAAAACCTCGTCGTCAGCCATAAAACGTCCACTGCTGGACGAAAGCCGCCCCCTTTATAGAGGGGTGTTGCCATAATCCCCACGCTTGGCAGGCGGCTTGGGGATCGCAGAATGCTCACCACCGTTAACCAAGAGAACGCTGCTGCCCGTCCTCCGGTGGGTCTGGTTGCAGTTTAAGGACATACCCAGGAACTGAAAACCTATACTTAAGTAATTATTAGAAGGTATCTTAAAGATTTTTTCAGATACGGAATTTCTTCAAATGTGTCGATTTCCTCTTGACTAGTACACTCTTATTTTGCAGTACTGAATACAGCCCAGGATAAACATTAAATAACATATGTGCTTGTTCTTGGAATCGTGAAAGCTATCAACAGAGAAGGATGCAGCTATCGATGAAATAGATTTTAAACAGATTTTATATTTCTAAGTAACATTATGAACGGCGAAATATAAAATCAGCATGGTTTTCAGATTTCTTACCTTTATATGTATAGGCCACACCTAGCTATAGGTAGGTATAGACATATCATCATCATCAGTCCGGAGACGTCCACTGCCGAACGAAGGCCTCCCCCTTAGACCGCCACACTGTACGACAACCTGCCATTTGCATCCACCGGTTGCCCGCGACTTTTACAATGTCGTCGGTCCACCTAGTGGACAGATATGCAAGAAATAAAATGTCACTTAGTGAGAGCTTACTCTTCCAAGCCTTTCCACTTCGATTAAGTAAAAAAATATATTTACCGAAGCCTTTTTTACGATTGAACCGTCTTAGCAAAAATTTACATGGCCGTGGTGTAGGTACACCCGTGGAGTAAGTTTCCCGTTTCTACGTTTCCCCTCGAAAAACAATCTGTAGGGTTGTCACGAGTCAATCCACGGGAAGTAGCTAAGTTTACTATCTACGTAAAACTAATTGAAGTAATTACGTTTAATATTTCTATTTTCCACTAGTTGTAATCAACTGTAGCGAGTCCCATTTCAGTCCAGAAGTCCAGTAGTTGTTACTTTAACAAATTAAATACTCATCAGGTATTTTATTCAGTCAGCTCAATCAATTAAAAATAGCTTAGGGTAAACAAGTTAAAACATTTGATAATCGACTTTGTAAATTCAAGCCACGGTTTTTAAAAAACAAGTTGCTTTGCTTATGTACATCAGTAGGTATTTACGGTGTGCCCAGTTATATCATGGGAAAAACAAGCATAGGCTTATTTCTTGGCCGACCCAGAAATATCTTGACAACCTTTGGAGTATGGCCGTCTACGACAAACCATGTCATCCTGCTACAAATCTACATGGTCTTCGTCATGATAACTCAGTATTCCTTCGTGATATTTGAAATAGTTTACATAGCAGAAGTATGGGGTGACATAGGAGCTGTTTCTGAGGCTTCTTACCTGCTTTTCACACAAGCTTCGGTTTGTTACAAGACGACACTTTTCTTGGTCAACAAAAATAATTTGATGCAATTGCTAGAGTTTATGGAACAGAAAACATTTGAGTCGAAATCAGAAGCACATTTCAGGTAAAACATTTTGAATGCCTTAAAAAGCATGAGCCCTTGGTTCAAAAATTAGCCCATACTTGAAAGTTAATGAACATACCTGGTTGAACCTACAAATAGCCTGGTGACATGTTTTCAAATTCAGATCATTAGGTACTTCCAAATCCGTTGATTACCTACGCAAAAATAATAATTATGCTCTTAGTTGTGATTATTCACTACAACGATGAACATAATTTAGGTAAGTATTTGATTAATTAAATACTTAAATCATATTTTGTTCTGCATTAATAGGATCTTGTCCAGGTTGTCAGGGACAATCAAACGGCTATGCCTGTTCTTTTTGACGAGTGCTATCACGACTTGCACTCTTTGGGCCATGATTCCATTGTTTGATGACGCTGGAAACAGATCATTTCCCTTCAAAATTTGGTAAGTATTTTTTCATTGAGTGGAAATTCGACCAGTTGCTTTTGTATAGTTGCTTTTGTCCCAATGTCCAGCTTACGAATGGTATCCACATATGTAACGGCTTAGGAATCATATTAGGAGGAGAAGGATCATAATATGAAGAATACAGATACTTACAGATCACAAGACTGCACAAGAAGATTAATAATTAAATTTATTAATTTAAAATTATTATTATTATTTTGAGAAATAGAAGGGCTAAAAATGTTACGAAGGATAAAGAATTCAAAGAAAAATACAGTTCATACAATTGCACCAGAATACTCGAATTTAAAGATAACTTTGTCGTTGCTTATTTGTTGTGTAGGTATCATACATTGATATCGTAACGTATCAAATCAAACCAAAACAGCATTAGACATATAATTGTGAAAACAATACTATATCGAGATGGACAGCTAAAGGCCTAGCCCAAGGTGACCCGATGTCTCCAATATTATTTAATATAATTACAACAATAATTAGTCAATCTATTGATGCAATGTATGTATTACAATATGCTGACGACTTCGTTATTTATGTACAGGACAAAGATTTACAGAGAAGCCTAGTAGACATGCAGGATTGTATTGCTTGGGTTTCATCATGTTTAGATGAAATAGGTTTGAAAATGTCTCCGACAAAAACTCAGTTATGCCTATTCAGTAGAAGTAGACGAAGACAACAAATATCTGTTTGTGTTGATAATAACCTTATTACAGTAGTAGATTGCGTCAGATACCTAGGGGTTTGGCTGGATAGATCTTTGATTTGGAGAAAACATATAAGTGAAATCCGTGAAAAATCTATGAAACTACTTAATATTCTAAAAGTTTTAGGAGGGTCATCTTGGGGAGTCCATCCCAAACATCTCCGGAGAATTTACATCTCTTTAATAAGAAGCAGGATAGATTACTCTAGTTTTATCTACGATAACGCATCTAAAACTAACCTATTGAGATTGGATAGAGTGCAAAATGCTGCATTACGTGTAGTGGGGGGATTTATAAAAACCACTTCAGTCCACGTAATGGAACACGAGTTGTGCGTACCACCACTCTATTTGCGACGTAAATACCTAGCTACGCGATACTGTCTTAGATCACAGTCCTGGGCTTCAAATATTACTGTAGATAGATTAGAAGCATTTCTCAATTTAAACTTATCAAAATTAAAGAAGTGGCCTTTACTTTTATCCGTCTATGAGGAGACAAAAAAAGAAAGGATGAACAAGAGTAATCCTTTACTTATGTTTTCCTTGGATACTTGGGTTTCAAATATAGATATGAATTTTATTCAGACTAAAATAGATAACATAATTGAACCTAAATAGAGTTATGATAATAAAAATCTCCAGTATAATGCACTACATATGCTAGGAAATAAATACTACGGTTGGCATAAAATTTACACTGATGGGTCCCAAACGGGAAAAGGTCGCGGTGCAGCTTATTATGATCCCAGTCGCAATGTGAGGGAGGGTTTCAAACTAAATGAAGCTAATCATTCAATTATGTTTGTGGAGCTCTTTGCTATCTCGGAGGCGCTGTCTTATGTCGCCAGCGCAGGACTTCAAAAGGCAGTAATTCTATGTGACAGCAGAAGCGCCTTGCAACATTTGGCTCAATGTGCTTCTGGACACAGAAGTTCATCGATAGCCTACACTATATTAAATAAAATCCTAGCGCTGGTGGCGGAGGGGGTGATGCTGGGGTTGCAATGGGTTCCTTCACATGTTGGCTTACGTGGTAATGAGGAGGCAGATGAATTAGCTAAAGAAGCAGTATCAAACGGTACTGAAGTACATCTGAACCCTGAATACACTGAAATTCTTATCAGATATAAAAATTGCATTAAATTACAATGGAAAGAATATTTTGATCAAGTTTCACTAGAAAAAGGTATATGGTACCGAACAATGCAAAGTGAACCCCCTCATATACCATGGTGGGCCAATGTGAGACTGACTCGAGAATATATTGTGATAGCTCATAGGTTGCGAGCAGGACACATGCCGTTGAATAACTTTAAATTCCTTATGAGGCTAATAGATAATTCTAGTTGCGACGCATGTGGCGCAGCTGTGGAAGATGTTTACCATTTCCTTATGGAATGTGTCCAGAGCGCATCTATGAGAGAAAAGTTGTTTGAAACTTATGAGCTAAATAACCTAGATGTGGGGTTGATCCAGAGCATCTTAGCGGCGCCAACATCTAGCGCTGCTAGGATGCTCTGTCGGTCTGCCTATGGACTTATCAAAGACAGAGTCTGTATTGTATAATTTCTTTTTTGTGTGTATACTATGGGACTGACATAGTCAAAAATGACTCCATGTCCCTAAGTAAAAGAAGATTTAAAAAAAAAAAAAAAAAGACATATAATTAATATCACTGACGCGTATTTCACTGTCTTCTTACCAGGATGCCGCTGACTCCAGATAAGTCGCCTCATTACGAGCTAGGGTATGTCTACCAGATGGTAAGCATATACATCAGTGCTTTCCTGTTCATTGGAGTGGACAGCGTTGCATTGTCGATGATCATGTTTGGATGCGCGCAGCTGGATATCATCGTTGATAAGCTGGATAAGGTACACTTTTTTCGATTGACCAAATCAAGGCTGTTTGACCGCCATCTCGATTGTATCGAGTAATACTCGCTTGGGCAACGCATTCAACGTTCTCCAAGTTAGTGCTTTAGAGGAAACCATGGTTTTAATTGAGTGGAATTGCTACTAATCCTTTAATATCAAGTCAAATTCAAAATCATTTATTGCACATTATGTTGATTATGTAAAATTAACATAAAACATAATGACCCAAATTAGGGTATGGCAATTTAGTGTGGAGCGGTCCGGACTGTTTTTGCTTGATTGCTATGAAAAGGTCCTTGCAATCAATAAATCAAGTCCATGCTAGTACTGCATATATTACTTATATATTTTCAATTATAAGATCAGACTAATTAATGCGAAAAACAAACTTTTTAAGGTTAAAGATGTGCCACAAAACAAAACCATAACAGAAAGACATGAACTTCTGAAGGAAAATAACGAGTTACTAATCGAGTGTGTTAAGCAACATCAAGACGTGATACGGTAAGGTATTTTTTAAGGCCAATTTTAGGAAGCAGTCAGTACTTCATGTTCTACTTTAGCCCCGCTACGCGGAGCGAAAGGAACCACTTCATCCCCGCAGCGGCACGTAAAATCGTATATACCCCACGGGAGCAAATAAAGAAGCCTCAGATCTCATGTATATTATCTCCCGCAGCGAAGCAGATGACAAACACTATTTTCACACCACCTGCTCGACAATGTCCAATTAGGTACATATCATGCAACCTCAACGTAAAGTAAAGCATTATCTCTTAAGGGATATTAAGTTGTCTGAAACTCCCTAAGGAATAAAGTGATTTGATCTTGTAACGTCAAATTCGTGTGGAAACTCGTGGTAAACTCTAAGTAAAAAAATGCCTATATGGCATTATAAAGAGGTTTGTATGAAAATTGAACACGCAGAACTAAAAAAAAAAGGGTGCGTTTACCAAGAATGTGAAACAAAAGACGGTGTTTGGTCCTGTGATTGTCAGTGAATTTTAATTTATAGAGCCCTGTCTTTTTATTGCCTCGCTTCGTCTTGGGCAGCTTGAACCCCTCGCTTCACTCAGGAATCAGGACTCTATATAACTCTAGACTCCCTCGTTACGCTCAGGGTTCTATATGCCGCCCGCGACGTATAAGACACTGCTTTATTACCTTAGTGCATAATCTACTAATAGTTTTGCGTAGTACTATTATTTATTCTGTGGTTTTGCTTCCTAGGTGAGTAATCCACTATTATTTCAGATTCATAGAGCTCGTTGAGAACACTTATCATACGAACATTTTCTTTCAACTGGTTGGAACTGTTGGAATCATGTGCAACATCGGCCTTCGGATCACTATCGTTTGTATTATTACTGCTGCTTTGTATTACTTTGATGCTTCGACTGCGTTACATTGGTTACTGCGTTACAAGTTTAACTTTGTTGTCTACTGCTTTCAGGTGGACCACAAAAGTGTCCAGTTCTTTTCAATGTTAAATTACATGGTAACGATGTTATCGCAACTGTTTCTGTATTGTTGGTGCGGTCACGAGCTTACTATACGGGTAATAAAACATAAGATTTAACGTTAGGTTGATAAAAGGGACGAAAGATGAGTTAAACAAAACTAAAAGACCACCACTCTTGTCAGAGTTCCGTACCCGAAGGGATTTCTCCCAGAACCCTATTACAAACCTTATCGAGTCTGTCGGTCTGAATTATTATCCGATTGTCTTTTTTATGATCTTTATCTTCCGATCCGTAATAATCCGGATCTAACCAGATCCTGGCCGGATATGTGATAGCCCGATCTCTTTTGTATCTCAGATAACCCGATCAATCCCTTATGAATCTGAGATAACCGATTCTCTTCTGAATCATGGATAGTCCGATACTTTTTGGTTTTCGAATAGCCCGACCGTTTTCGGAGAACTTGATCGCTTCTAGACCTCGGATAATCTTATCCCTTGTGGATCTCGGATGGCGCGATCTCTTCTGAATCTCGAATAAATATAAATTAATCTAAAGATAAGCTGATCATATATTGAGCCTGTTTCAGAGTGAGGAGCTCCGGGACTGGTTATACCAGTGCAAGTGGTACGAGCAAGATCTCGAGTACAGACGAGTGATGTGGCTAGCCATGGAACGGATGAAAAGGCCCATCATCTTCAAGGCTGGACACTACATCTCTCTGTCGAGACCAACTTATGTGGCTGTATGTACCTATTGTTATAACAAAGGGAAAGGTTACAAAGGCAGTGTATAACACCGAGGGTGAATAAGGAGGCACGTGCCAGCGTAATCCCATTGTGGCCGATTGATCGATTGCATCTATTCTTAACTAACAGTTGTTTTTTACTACTATATTATTCTAGATTTTCATTTATGAAACAATAAATTAGCTTTAAAACTAGAGACCAGTCCGGCAGTCGGCCTTCGTGAATGAAGCAAGATGAGCTAAAAATTTAAGTCGCCGGCATTAAGGCAGGGCCAAACCTGCTCCGTCCGGCGCCCATCTAGCTGGCGTGGCCTCCGAGGTGGATGCACGATGTGTCTGGGTGTTCCGACACATCGTCATCTGTGCGGGAGGAGCTTAGGCTCCCCGTGGTGGGCCCGAAAGGGCAGCGCTGTCGAGGTCGCGGACGAATGCGAGAGCGTACCCGTGGCCTCGGCGCAAGGCGCAGTGATGGAACACCGTTGGGTTTTTAGTCGGTAGTGGTGCCACTCTGGTGCCGAGCCCGACATAACCCTCCTGCCGCCCCGGCGGGAGGGTATGCGTAAATGCATTTCCCAACGTTAAAAAAAAAAAAAAAAAGGGCCAAACCTGCTGCTAATGGCCTAACCATGCATTACCAGTAGGTTTGTTAACCATTACCCTGCCTACTGTAAAGAACCTCTTAACATTGCATTCCGTGTCAGAGTCCACTGCCTTCTTCTACCGAGATCTTGAGTTACCTCTAATCTTTTTGATTATTTGGTTCTTATTTTAATTTCTTTCCACAGATTCTCCGGATGTCCTACTCATACTTCGCCGTGTTAAACCGGACAAGGAGCCAATAAGACGACAATTGACAAATCGATCGTTTATTATAAACCGTGTATCACTTGACGCGTTTACATCCACGACATTAGGCAGAAGTGTGCTTATCACGAGGCTAGCTTATTTAGCGCGGTACTTACTTATGTCTTGAGAGCTTCGTAACTAAAAATATGTATTCATTTCTTAAACTGTATTGTGATATTTCTAAATTAATCTTCAGAAATGGAAGGTAGGAACTGGGTTTTTACTTGAGTTTATTTCAAAGGTTCAAAAGGTCAATTTGTTTCCATCTGGCTCATGCGTCTCATTAATCGTCAAAGCGTGGATATTCAGCGACGGTGATAATGGAATGGACGGGCCCAGCGCTTGCAAATCGATCAAAATTAACAAGACAACACAATCAAGCATACCTAGCTGACAAAAAGAGAACACATGTATTAGAAGTTTGTATTGTCGTATCGTACGTCTCGCAGGTCGCAAAGGCAGAGTATGACTGAAGCGAGTGGAGAGCCGGCGCTCAACATATAGCCTTCAAAATCCGTGCGCTTATTTCCCGTCCATTCATCTTATCATTGTCGCTGTGGTTATTAGTATTTTCGCTGAGTGCATAACCACGAAATGTCTTTGCGACGATTTGCAAAGACATTTAATCTTGATATCGCAATGTATGAGGCTCCAGCATCATAGAAATACTGCCTTAAAATAACTATGTAACAGTATAATACGTTATTTGACAGAGAGCCAACACCCAGTAGCCGAAACCCAGATTCAAAATCATCATGCCATTTGTGAAGTTTAAGATTTTCCTTAATAAAACATAATAATTAGGTATATTTCTTAATACAACGAAGTAGAGAAGCATAATATTAATAAACAGCTCTCAAAGCAAATGATAGTACAGAACGCCAAATAAAGAAAGCCTTGTTTATACCAAAATTATGAAAAAATACACATCTCAACACTCAACGACACCTTAACTTATAATAAATTTAGTCGAGTTTATAAATTCGTGCGATTAAATTATAAAACAACAATAGCAAGGCGAGAGTGTAAAACAACTTACAATAATACTTTAGAATTTCACAAGGAAAGTTTTTGGATATTTAAGAGCCATATATTACCGAGTGCTTTGAAACTCATTTCAAGACACAAAATTACTGAAAACACTTACAAAAATTGTAAGTTACATGTGTCGCGATATTGCGTTTGCTCTGGATGATTTAAAATGGTGAATATGAGGTCGAAAATAATTAGTAATTAACCCAGCGGTATTTGGGAGCGGGGTGAATTTCTCCCGTACGCGGACGAAGTCGTGGGCGACCTCTAGTTTTCAATATACAACGGTAACTTGGCTCGGTTCAAGTATTTTTTTTACAAAATCCTTACCTTGAAGAGTAGACAATGCAATGGCAATGCTTCAGATAATACAGTTATCATAGGTAGCAGTACAAATCCAAGAATATATGGCTCTTAAATAATGCGTATTTACAATAGCTATTTTTAATGCGAATTTATAAGTATTTGTATATCGTGACGTTTAGCGCGCTGGGTTGTCTAGAGCATGCGATATTATCTCTGTGCCTGTCACTCTAATGTCAAGCTAAATGAGCGCGACAGAGGATATAAATAGTATCGCAAGTTCTGAAATAGCCCCGCGGAAGCCTGACTTACAATATAGTTACTCAGATTCTGAACCGTTTGCAGCACCAATGTCATTATCATTCGAAATTTTCATCAAACTAGTAAAATGTTCACTAAAATATTGTAAAACAGTTTTTTTATTTCAATAGCATAGGATATAATTGTGTTATCTTGATTTATGAAAGAAACACGTGCAATTTTTTTTCGAAAATTAAAAATATTGCTTAAGTATTAATTTTTTTAGGCATTATGAATTATTAATTTATCACAGAGATTTTAGACAATGAATCTTTATGTAGTTTTGTGAATATACCTGCACATGTATATAATATAATTATTTATAGTACAGTATGTTAGTATTAACTGAGGTTCGGATCGGACCACGGCGTATCAACGAGAGCAAATGAGAGACGAAAAATATATTTAATATATCTTTTTCCCTCTCCATGGTCGAATGGTAGTTCGCTGTAGTCTTTCCAAACCAAATCCACGGCTGCTCAATTTTTCAATTGTAACCGTGAGTTTTGCACAAAAATTATGACTACCTTTCGAACGATAAGTCATAATGCTAAAACTTATTCGAATGATTAAAAAATTAAGCCCCGTAGGGGTATTCCCAACTCAATCGGAAAGGTTTCCGTTCGGATCCACATTCTCCGTCTCTGTCATCCTGAATGTAGATGACTGGGACGGATAATGGATAATGAATCCGAACGGAAACCTTTCCGATAGAGTTTTGAATACCCCTGCAGATCCGATTAGACGACACATTTCTGTGATGTGTGTCAATACCATACTGACACTCTAACATTATGTATAGTCTGTTTTTTAGATACATATTACTGTATTGCAGTCAGACCACGTTGATTGTCAATCAATGATAATCAATTAAAATAGTTGGTTGTCAACCAATGATAATCAATTGAAATTGTAATCGTTGGTTGTCAACCAATGATTAAATCAATTGAAATTGTTATTGCAGTCTTTAGCAACATAGTGTTAAATACCGGGTGGGCTAAAATTCAACTGTTTGCGCTATTGCTATTTTAGCTTGAAACTTACGTGTACGCTTGTACATGTAAATCTAGCTTTGTTAATGTTAATTGTATATGAAGGCGTTTTATTGTTGAAGCCACAGCTAAAAACTGTTTATTATAGTTGTTCGCTTAAAATGTATTGCCTAGATGTACATGTAGAAAACAGTATAGAACACCATCAAAACTTAATATCAACTCAACACATCCAAAGATTCGCAAAATAACTTTCACACGTTAATACCGCTGATAATTTTATCAAACTTCATACAAAGCCATTAAAAATGTTTTCCAAAAGAAGCACAACCGAAATATTGTTGAAACAATTTTCATAAATCACAACTTCGTTATAATTTCGTCATTGCACACTTGCCTTTATAATTTCGAATTTAAAAATTGACTAAAGCTGCGCATACACTACCAGAATTGTTGGGACAGGTCCTAACAAACCATCCAACAAGAAACACCAACATTTCAATTACATACAAAACTGCACACGAATATATCAACATCTTACTCTAATAACTCAACACTTATTTATTTTTCTATCTAATCCTTCAATACATCAAATGATACGTACAACACCGTGTCACGAATATTTTTAGCGTACCTATTATTATCGTGCTATACTCGATAACTATCGCTGGTCATTTTCAAGAATATATTTCACCTCAAAATTGCTCTTAGTCTTACCTCTTTAGATTACTAGTCATCGAGTAAAGTACAGCTTCTTTCTTTTCACACCCTAGCTCCTAAAACATCGACCAAGGGCACACTAAGTCAGGTAGTGTATGGCGAGCTTTATTATCTAGCTAGGACGAGCGAAATTAATAGCTAGAATCTACGCACTAATCATCACTAGGAATTGTAACGCTAGATTGGCATATCTTACATGGCTTCGGTCGCGATGTGGTTTCTACATAGCTCTACAAGTTTAGAAACAACCTGAGTCTTGTTCATTCCCTTGCACATTTAACTAAATCAGCCTATCAAAGTACGTACGTACTTTGATATTCACGTGTACATTGAATTTTGGCTTTTCTGTATGTATCGGCACTCCCTTAGGCCGACACCACACATTGGCTATTTTGCCGAATAAAGAGGGATGCACATATACAGGCTACATAGATGCGTCCCTTTTTATTCGGCAAATATAGCCAATGTGTGGTGCCGCCTTTGAACAAAGCACAGTTTGATATTGACTTTCTCTGGACCAATTTCATTTTAATACATGTTTCGCGTACATAACGCTGATAACGAAGTAGAAAGGCTTTAGAATTCACATCGCCACGTCGATAAGCACAAAATTACCAGGACAACACTACATAATATTGTATAATGTGCATGCATTTTATTTTTAATACTAATTTTGTACACTCTAGCTCGCTGTCTTGTCAATAAAACTGTTTCTAAACAGAGAAAATACATTGCCTTCTACAGCTTCTGTGATAGGAAATAATGGAGATTTTAGTCATACTTTGGCGTGTAAATTAAATCTTTCGATGTTTCAAGCCGAGCCGAAGTTTGAGTACGCCAGTCTTTTAAAAATTGATTAGGTCTACTGAATGTGATGTGATAAAAAGTGGTCTGGAAAATTTAGGCCCAAAATCCACTTGTGCCATGCCTGGTAAAATGAAACATCTTCATGACGCGTGAAGTGGAGATTTACGCGCTTAGATTTTTTTTCAGATCACGTGGTTAGCTGGGTTTGGGCCTCATAGTACTGCACCTAAATGATACTTGTTCTGTGCCATCCTCTTAGATAGAAGCGATACCGGGGTAAATGATACTTGATATGTGCTTTCCACCCCGATATGCGCCGACACCGGCGGGGCTATCATGTAACTGTTCGGGATCGCGATTCGGATACGAGTTGTCAAAAAATGTCACTTGTCACTGTCAAAGCTTCACGGTATCACGGAGGGATTTCTCTCGCTAACGTTATCGAACGAATGCGATTTCCTTAATTAAGTTAAGCAAATCCGTCGGTGTTTTGGCGTTTCGTCCTGCCCTGCAGGGTCAAATGAGTTTTGGCAAGTGACATTTATAACAAATCGCGATCCCGAACAGTTACATGGGGTATAGCCCCGGGGGTCCACCGGGGTGGATGTAACACTTTTCCCCATCTGCACCGGTACCGTGTTGGGCACTTTTTAGGATCATACTCTTATAAAAGTTGGGAAAACGATACAGAAAATAGTTTGTCTTTAATAATCGCCTTTATAATTTTTCTACGGAATCAAAACATGCTTATTTTTATTATAATCCACCAAATCCAATTTAACTTACACACCAAAGAATCAGCACCAAAAGACTCATTTCTTTCAATGGCACTAGATTTTACTATCGAAAATACGTGGTCCTATTTAAGACATTTAAATCGAAGAAATATAATTTGTAACAAACTAAGTGAGTGTTATGAAAAAATATTTTTTTATGTATGGATTTTACTCATTACTTTGATCACTTGAGCAAATTGTTCATATTAGCTTTAGAAGTGTATTTCATGAATTCAAGACCCGATACAAAAATACCCAAACTAATTCAATGATTTGCTGAAAGTGAGAGTCAAATATAGTTATTTTAAGTGGTTACTTGCATTACTTGCATCAATGCCTCGATTCTGTCGTATCATTCTCTGAATTAATTATTTTGTGTGGGGGCTATGTTAAGGACAGAGTCTATATGGAGCCAATCGAATCGATTGCAGCCTTAAAACTCAAAATCCGTGATGTGATTAACGAAATAGACCCGCCATTTTGCCAAAAAGTGATTAAAAACTTTGATGAAAGAATCGACTGGAAGAATCTGTCAGCGTGGTCGCGGTGGACATTTGCCACATATCATTTTTCATTAATAATCACCAAACTTTTCTCTTCGTAATACAATAAATATTTGAATCATCTTCATCTAAATTATTCATCTTTGTATAATTTTGTTTTAGATTTTTCTTGTTGTAAAACCCTTTATAAGCATATCTTTTTTTTCAATCATGCACGAAAAGGATGGCATAAATCTTCAACGGTAATTTTTTTGAAAATGGTACATCAGAATCGACTTAATTTTTTTTAGCTACTTATTCTATTATTAGTGTCTTTATTGAATCATAATATACTTTTGGAATTATATAATAAATGATAATAACAATACGTGTTTTGATAACGATTGGGTTACGATTTCTGAATCATGCTTTGTTTATGGGTCGCATACCCAAAAATAGACAATTCAAATGTCAACTGTAAGTAATATAACGTAAAGCCCATACTCTAATACTCCACCGAATCTACATGGTGTGCTAAAGCCTTAAAATGCTAAGGAAGAGTCAGCTACCCGTTTCTACACACAATTACATAAATGTTCATAAGATTCGCAGCACTATTCTAAAATAAAAATTAATTGATAAAACTAAATCTATGACGGCAAGATAATATTCAATTAAAATTAATTAATAATCAACAGAATTAGAATTATGTACGTTTGCCAACAACCTAAAAGAAATACTACGTAACTTGGATTCAGTCGCAATTTTGATGTAATTTTAAGTCGGATACTCATGTTGCAAACTTAGACAATGTGGTCGATTTTGAAGGGTTAGTTGACAGAACTAAACTAACTAAAGTATTGCTGTCCTTAGCTAACAGGTCTGATAAAAAAGGGACAGCGATATTTTAATTAATATTTGCAATAGTGGCGCCCCTATTAAATTTTACTCTTTTTTGCCAAGCTATATTATATAGTAGTCTGTTAAGCCTCGAAATATAACTGTATATGTACCTACATATATATAATTATAATAACTTTTTGTCAAAAAAGTACATACCGTCTTATAATCACATATTATGAAAACCAGATGAATAAAATAACATGAGGAATCCGATTTAAAATTTTAGGCAACATCTTTCAAGCACTATACCTACTTTATCTTTAAAACGCTATAATAAACTTAATAATTATTATTAATGTCTTTGCACTGGTGACACTGGGCAATTTATACACAGATAATAATAATAATAATATGATCTACCTTTGAGTTGGCAACCCACTATAGGTAATTATAAAACGATAAAATATATACACATTTGAGTAATGAGAGCTCCTATGATATTGATAAAAATTCAATAGTTCTGGATGTATTCGATAGATGGCAGCTGGAAATAAGAATGTAGTTTATTTTATGTAATGTCCAACCCTTGGAGGAAGGATTTACGTCTTAATTTCTCTGGTCCATCCCGTATACAGGGACAAAGTCAACTGTTGTTAATAAAGTAAGTAAGTAAGTTCGTATAGGCTGAGTGGCTAGTGTCAGAGTTAATGTCACATTCATAGAAACAAACAAACGTTGTTTTTTTTTGGTACCCTTACAAACGATACAAGCCTTATAAATATTTGTAATTCTTGCAAGCTGCAACGAATCAATGGGTCGACGTGATTTTGGCGTGAATATAGATTAAGGGTCGGAGAGTAACATAGGCTTTTATCCCGAAAACCTTCCGGCGCACAAAAGCACCATCTAGCGAAACTTACCGAAAGATGTCTATGAAAAACTCTCATTACTTTTACCAGTTAAAAATAATCCACTAGAAATAATATTTAAATTATCGGTTAAAAATTGATCTACGACTACGTGAATATATGGAGGACCAAGACTGTTTTGGCAATGTTACATAGTTAGAACTACAGGGCTGCCAACCCAAAGAAATAGTGCTACTGGCAATCAATGTGTAATTTCAAAATATTGATAAAAATTATGAGGTATTTAATAAAGATAAACGCAATTTGTACAATGACTTCGGCTGTTTTTGTCCTGTGGTTTTCAAGTCCTTCGAAACTGAACTAATAATAAAATAAATAAAAACAATAATATAATCAAACAGCAGCAAAAGCCGATATGTGAGCCTGTTTGACCAATAATGTTTTATTATTTTATTTTACTATCTCACTACTACTTTTGAAGATGACTTTATTGCTGCATGTGCCATAATATTTTAAAGACCAATCGCTTCAAACAAACGACTTTCCACCTTGTAGACATTATAGAACAAGTCTTTTAACAATAAAAACCAATCTAGCGGAATACATAGGCGGAATAGCGCTAATGTTTTGTCTGAAAGCTTCAAGTGTCTACGAGTAGAAAAGTCGTTGGTACATACTTCTTTCATTTATTTATTTAAATGCTTAACTGTGATTTTTTTCAAAGGACTCCTATGGGTTATAAGTAAAAAATTTAATATATATCTTGTGTATAGTGCAATATAACCCTATGAACTAGAGTTAATAAGCTCAAATATGAGCAATTTCATTATACTTCATCACGATATAGTAAAGCGAACAATTGAACTTTCATTAAATATACCTTTATGGCATTTCATAAAGTTACAAATCGCAGTAGTTTACACATAACATGTTACAAATTTTATATGAGTTTAACATCTTAAAACTTGTTATAAAACCTCTATAAAATGCCATAAGCATTTAAATTCGAAGCATAAATTTTTTTGCTTACGATTATGCTTACTATATTTTATCTGGTCTAAATGACACGTTTACATTTCATTCGTCTTTATTACGTTCATTCGGTAACAAGTTCAAGTTCATTCATTTAAGAATTCAGTAGATTTTAATTTGATGTGGTTCATGTACATTTGCGCTTTTTTTAAATACTTTGTGGTATTTTCGACCACGAAAACGGTCTAATGTAAACTAACAAGATCAAGCTAAATAATGCCATAAACCTAACGCATAGAGTCGGCATTTCACTACATATTTAGGACGGGATCTGTACCACATTAACATATTCACAGAACTCAGTGCAATGTTCAAGAAAATGGCAAGCGTTCCTCTATATATTTGACACCGAAAGCAACAGCTTGAACGAGGCACTGAGTTTGTAAATAAATAATGTTTTAATTCTTAATTAGGTCATCCTATCTTAGCTTTGATTGGTATTTTGCTTTCACTTCGGGTTTTACATTTTGTGAAATATTTCCGGGCACTGTGGGGTCTTAAATTGAAATGCGAGCCCTAATTTATGCGATTCCATATTCAACAACATTTCTAAAAACAAATGTGGAATGCATGGCTTTACAAGGGCTACGCAAAGCGTAGAAAATTCAGCTCTAACTGATACAAATAGGGTTCACATTTCAATGTCAGGCTCTAACAGGATCCACTTCAATCTCAGGCTGCTATCACACTAGCGGTTTGCGAGCGTTTTCAAAGCGAAGCGGGCGCGCCGCGAATACGTAGCGGACGCGCATAGAACACGCCGCGCATGCGCAACGAATACGTCGCGGTCGCGCAACGAGTTCGCCGCAAACGGCACTTTGTACATTCTCGTACAGAACCCTTTCGTGCTAGAATGCTTTCGTTTTCTGAGTCTTCGAAGTAACAAAGCCAACAGAAGTGTTTCCTCGTCGGAATCCAATCTGTTACTGAGTAGTCCTGTGTCGATCGTGATTGAACTGATCAAAACGAACGAATCGCGCTTTCTGCGTGACCGACCCGTACCCTTATCATGGACGTTCGTGATTCTGATTGCGAGCGTGCGCGAGCGGGAGGGCGCATGGCGCGAGTAAGTTCGTACGAGCGGGATGGCATGCTATCGCAATCAGAATCGCGAACGTCCATGATAACGGTGCCGGTCGGCAATCGTTAAAGACCCGGGTCGTGGTTGATCGACGCGCGGCCCAAGATCCGCGGCACTTGCCTTCCCATTCATAACGATCTTCCGATCTGCGACCGACCGAGAGACCGATACTGAATGAATGACCGGCGATTGATGCAACACCGACCGGTTTAGTCTCGGTTTTCTTCGATCAATCTCGTTGAAATTGCGTACCTAGCAAAATTCAACTCTATATTAATAGCCTTAAGCCTTATTTTTATTTGTAGGTTCTCGAGACCGATGAACGACGTTTTGATCGAATCTTTTTGCTCGGTCACTTGGCTCGTCGGTTACGAAAGATCGAGATCTCCGAAAATGGCCGACCGACACAGGACTATTGCCGAGTGTTTTGTACGTCGTGAACTCGCCGCGCACAGGCGACGAGAACGTTGCGTAATCGCCACATCTCCGCGACGTGTTCGCGACGTATTCGCTGCGTGCTCCGCTTTGAAGACTCTCGCAAACAGCTGTGTGATAAGGCCCTAAGTCAAGTTTTTAATTTCTGTTTACATAATACGTATTGTCATTAAAGGAATAAAATGTTCACGTGAAACATACTTGGAAGAGATAAAAGTAGCTACATGTTATAGGTATTGTTTGTATGGTCAATGATCATACTATATTGTTTTCATCACACTTGCTCGTAAAGTGGATCTTATTACATCGGTTTTAGGCTCATAATCCAAGCTATTACGCACGCGTGCTTTTTACTTTACATTACGGCACATGGTGCTGTAATAGGTATAACCCGGTAAAGTCAAGTTTGTACGTGACTGCAAGTAGACGTACGTATACGAAGCACACTTAATATAGCCGGGTAATACTTACAGTTTTTTTGTGATACCAACAAAGAGTTCTTATGCCGCTGAAGTAAATGTCAACCTGCGCGCGCATTACTGATTTGGGCGCCATTTTCCGCAAATGTTTGTTGACTTTTTCGCTGTGTGGTTGATTATTATCAAAAAAATATATTGTTTTTTCCTCGCAAGTGTAACGAAAACAGTCGTATGAAACTCTTGTGCTATGTTTCAATACACTCTCGGCTTCCTTATCGCGCTCGCCTGCGGCTCGCGCGCATAATACCGACTCTAGTGTAATGACCAACATAGCACACTTGTATCATAATGTACTATTATATAATACTATGCACTTATTATGATGATTTTAGTGGAAAACATTTGATTGAGTGTCATTTAAATTGCATTGAGAAATATTTATAACATTTATCACAAATCACAGAAACAGTGAATGTGATATAATCCATTTAACATATCGTAACAACATAATTCATTTCTTGCTAAAATAAAATATAACATTTTAAAAGATTCAACACGAAATTCATTATTGAATCACACGTCATTATTATAACTAAATGCACTTTAATCGATCCGGTCACGAGTTGCGCAGAGTTCGAGATTACTAATTATTAACTGGTTATAAAAAGTTAATCCATTGGCTCCGACTCCATGTATCTTGCCGTTTAACTAAACTAATTATTCTTATATTTAATGACTCACCTTTTCAGATTCATAACCAATACCTGAAAATATAATAATACACTTTTAAAAAATAATACAACCGACTTCATCTTCGAATGGATGACATCTTCAAATTTTCTAGTAATTTTGTTTTAAAAACCAAACCACTGAACCGATTTCGATAAAATTTATATGGGACCACCTCTTAAGTATTTATTACCTGCCAAACAAAAAAATAATCAAGTCAGTTGATAATTGTCGAAGTAATCGCGTAACATACATACAAAAAAAAACTTAGTCGATTTGAGAACCTCCTTTTTTGAAGTCGTTTGAAAACATTTAAAAAATGGGTCTCGGACTTGCCTATTAAGCCTACCTATTAAGAGGGAGACTTCGTCCAGCACTGGACGGCTGGCTGATGAGAGAATTAAATAAACTTTACTAGTGGAACAAATGGCGGGCTTGTTGCTAAATGAAATCTCTTCCAGCCAACCATATGATACTTAGGATGGATGTCAATCTATCCTAATTGTACTGAATCAAAACTAGGTGGCGCCACTGACCTGTATAAATGTGCGAGCTCGCTCAAAGTCCCAAGTCGCCGTACTGCACGGACCACTTCTCGTACGCGACTAGACTCTGGGGAGACACCGAGGGCCTGATCCTCTTGAGGGCGTCCATGAAGTCTTGGAACACTATCGGCCGCACCAGCGAGAGGTCCAGGCATTTCACTTCTTCTGGGTCTAGCTCTGTGAATATAACGAGGGGAAAAATATATTAAAGTGGATATTCATCAAAAGTTATATTATTATTAACGGGATATTTACCGTGATTATGTTGTGAAATGAGCTCCCGATATTTCGGCGCAGTTGCACACGCGCGCGTTGCGTTGTTTGTTGTTAACTTTAGTAAACAACCGTGATAGTTTAAAACAGTGTTGGATATTCATCGTTTGAAATCAAGAATAGGTAAGTTTCTTAATGCAACTGGCAACTTTGTATGGTTGTTATGGGTTTATTTGTTGTTTATGTGGTTTTATATGGTGTTGTTGCCAACAGTAGCCGTAGCTAGTAAGCCGTAGCCAGGAATTCATTTCGGGGGCGGTCGAGCTCATTTCGGGGGGGGGGGGGGGGGGTCGAGCTCTGGACCAGAGAGTTGTTGGGGGTTGTGGCCACCCCCTCCCCTGCCTACAGCCTTGTCTGTTAGATTATATTAAAAATACTAGCGACCTGCCCTATCTTTGCACGTGTTATGTACTATACATACTTACAAATTAACCGGAATAAATTCTCCAAATGATAGTGAAAACCGAATCAATATCCATAGTGTAGTTTAGCAGAACAAAGCGCATAATTAGACGTGAAATGTGACTTCATTTGTTACTATTTAGTGTTAATGATTAGTAATTAATTTCTATCATTAGTCATCATCAGCCAGAAGACGTTCACTGCTGGACGAATGCCATTCTATCATTATGCTAGGGCTTCACCTGCGTGTAATGCCATTGTTTAGCGCTGTATTTGATACAGTACGCAGATATGGCCGGGTATTAGCACGCTAATATGCTAGTGGCTTTATTAACGTCGTTAGACGTTAGCCAATATTCAAAGTTAAATGATAGTGTGGCCATCCATGTAGCGCATTGTTTAGTCATCTTATCGTTAATTATTTCGATAACTGGACGTAAAGTGTCACGCAGGTGAAGCCCTAGCATTTGTAGATGTGCGATATTAGTGCCATTACAGACTGAATACATATGAAAATGAAAATGAAAAAAAAAAAACATTAGAATACACGTTTTAAACAACAGCCGTGGAGGCCTTCTTTTGAGTATAGAAATACTTGTGACAGAAGACCTCACTCTTCCATAACCATTACAAATATTAGTAATTTATCTGGACCTGGGTATGTCCTTAAACTGCAACCAGACCCACCGGAGGACGGGCAGCAGCGTGCTCTCGGTTAACGGTGGTGAGCATTCTGCGATCCCCAAGCCGCCTGCCAAGCGTGGGTATTATGGCAACACCCCTCTATTGGGAGGCCTTCGTCCAGCAGTGGACGTCTTATGGCTGACGACGACGACATAAATGTAAATATCAATAGGTAAGAATTTGTGACATTCAAAATTTATGAAACACAGTAAGTACAGTAAGTATTAAAAATTATGAAAGTAAGAAAAAGGTAACAGACCATTACTATATCATGAAAACTGACGTGGTTTTGACACATTTTGTTGTGTTGTCACCTTTTGAAACCACAAAGGATGGATGGATGGATGGGGTGGATGTGATCGAAACTATAGACGGAGTAACCGATTTAATTAAACGCTAGTATTCCCGTATAAATAAAACAAAATGCATTATTATATCCTTTGTGTGTGTGGTGAGTTTGTTTTAGTGTGCGTTCATACGAACTAATCAGACAAATTCCTGCGAATTTGTTTTATTAGTGTGAAAGCCGCGCACAAAGTAGGAGAAAATGATGTAGTCGTGTGTGTGTTGTATTATGTAGTTGCGTTATTTTTTGTGTGTATGTGTATTGTAGTATGAGTTGTAGATTATTGCCATTGGCACCATTGGCATCTCCAACAGCATAATCATCGAACCCAAGATACAGGTCCGCCTAGTTTGGGGCTCGCTATGAATCTGCTTTAATATTACCTACTAGACGACTACTGTTAGTACCTACTTGACTAATCATAATAGGGTACAAGCGGTGATGTTTAATTTTCTTGAATGTACTTGTGTTTTTTTGTTAAATTAAATTATTATTACTTTATTATATTATATCTTCGAAGGTTTTTTTATATTGTCAAATGACGAGACGAGCAAGACTTTCATCTGATGGTAAGCGTCACGCCAGAATTGTGAACTTGCGAACACAATCCTGCGCCGCACTGCACTGCGCTCGTCACCCTGAGATCTTAGATGTTAAATCTCTTCATACGTGTGCAAGTATTACTGTGTTCCGGTTTGAAGGGCAATGTTACCAGAGAAATTACTGAGTATGAAGAGATTTAACATCTAAGATCTCAGGGTGTAATCACCCTGAGATGGGTGTGTGTGTGTGGGTGTGTCAATACAGTAATACTTGCACACTACTGGTGCAAGTATTACTGTATTGGCGGTTGAATAACTGGCAAAGGTGTGGTGCTTCCCCATGCGGACTCTGCAGTAGAGTCCTACCACTACAGAAATATGTATGTATATATAATATGGGAAAGAAAGGTTCTTCAGTGGCGACCGCGTATCGTCCTACGCAGCGTAGGCGCGGCCTCCCACTATATATATATATTTATATATAGGTGGACCGACGACATTGTAAAAGTCGCGGGCAACCGGTGGATGCAAATGGCAGGTTGTAGTACAGTGTGGCGGTCTAAGGGGGAGGCCTTCGTTCAGCAGTGGACGTCTCCGGGCTGATGATGATATAATATGGATATGTAGCGTGTGTAGTGTGTAGTAGTGCGCGTACCGCGGATGGGCCCGAGCGCGGCGTCGCGGCAGAGCGCCGTGAGGTCGGAGCCCGAGTAGCCGTCGGTGAGCGCCGCCAGCCGCGCCAGCTCGGGCTCGCTGAGCGCGGCCGCGGCGGCGCCGCGCGCCAGCACGCGCGCCACCAGCGCCGCGCGCGTGCGCACCTCCGGCAGGCACACGTACACGCGCTTCGGGAACCGTCTGCACAGGGACGCACTCGCTTACACCTGGACTACAACTGGCACCATGCCGAGCTGGAGCCGTCTTGTGACAAAGAAACTAGCATCTACCTGTATGTATAATTTTGTTATTTTTCTTTATTTCCGTGTGCTATGTTTTTTTGTTTCAAATAAAGTATTGTCTATTGTCTATTGACTGGACTAATGCACCTGGGTATGTCCTAAAACTGCATCCAGAACCACCAGAGGACGGGCAGCAGCGTCCTTCACTTTTTTGTTATTTAATGTAGTGAAGAGACGAGCGAGACCTTCGCCTGGTGGTAAACGTCACGACTGCCCATAACAGTAGCAACGCCAGAAATGTGAACTTGCGAATACAATCCTGCGCCGCACTGCGCTCGTCGCCCTGAGATATTAGATATTCAGTCTCTTCATAACCAGTAATTACCCTATAATAATACAATAACTAATAATTACTGAGTATGAAGAGATTTAACATCTAATATCTCAGGGTGACGAGCGCTGTGCGGCGCAGGATTGTATTCGCAAGTTCACATTTCTGGCGTTGCTACTGTTATGGGCAGTCGTGACGTTTACCACCAGGCGAAGGTCTAGCTCGTCTCGTTACTTGGACGTATAAAAAAAAAACGTTCCCAAGCCGCCTTGTCAAACGTGGGGTGGGGATTATGGCAAATCCACCCCCCCTCTTTAAGGGGGTGCGGTGAGACTGAGGGAACTTCGCCCAGCAGTGGACGTCTTCTGGCTCATGATGACAGTTTCGCGGCCGAAACTCCGTCAATATAGAAATGAGACGATGTTTGTAGTCTTCTAGAATATTGTAGAATGTTGTAAGTTACCTCAGGGCGGCTTCGTCGAGCTCCTGCGGCCGGTTGGTGGCGGCCAGCACGATGAGCCGGTCGGCGCCCGCGGCCGGCAGCCCGTCGAACTCCACCAGGAACTCCGTCTTCAGCCTTCTGGAAGCTTCGTGCTCGCCGGACGACCGCTCGCAGAGCAGCGAGTCCACCTCGTCCACGAATATTATTGAAGGCTGAAACATAAATAAAACATACATACAGGGTCTTTGATATATTGTTGATCACGTGATGGTAAGCGCATCTCTGAAAGACCCGAGGCTTTATTTTTGAATCGTACGCAAAGTTGCGCAGGCAAAGGAGCCGACTTTCAAACGATATTGAACCTTATTCCAAACAGTATCGTATCTAAGGTCAGCTCCTTTCGCATGCGCTACGCTTGCGTACGATTTAAAAATAAGGCCCCAGTGCAACGGTTACTGGACGACATTCGGAGGTTCTATGGAAGCACCTAGACGAGATTGGCGCTAAACAGGGAGGAGACTTATGCTTTACTGTGGGCTGTATAAGCTGTCAATGATTTTATTTATATTTTTACAATTCAAAAAAAATTTACAGCCTATTCATACATTAATATGGACGTGGTTATGTCCTTAAACAGCAACCAAACCCACCGGAGGACTGGCAGCAGCGTCCTCTTGGTTAACGGTGGTGACCATTCTGCGATCCCCAAGCCGCCTGCCAAGCGTGGGGATTATGGCAACACCCCTCTATAAAGGGCAACCTTCTAAACCAAAAAAACTTCTCAACAGTTAGTCACTGCTTAAGATGCTCTGCCATATTCTCTCTGACCTGAAGTGTAACATGCAAGAACAAGACACTGCATCCAGAACCACCGGAGGACGAGCAGCAGCGTCCTCTTGGTTAACGGCGGTAATACTCTGCGATCCCCAAGCCTACTGCCAAGCGTAGGGATTATGGCAACCCCTCCCTAATAAGGGTGAGGCCTTCGTCCAGCAGTGGATGTTTTTTGGCTGATGAGTGAGTCTTAGTTACATAATCAGCATAATGAGCAAAAAACCATTTTTACTTTGACTTTGTCAGTCCAAGTCACACACAGTCAGTCACAATCAAGCCCAATTAAAGTCTTGGCAACTTTACTTTAAGCTTCTTCGGAATTTTGGAGGCAATAGCTTCCAAAACTCCGAAGAAGCTTGAAAATACACGTTTCTCCACATTATGTCACATGCCCACACATGCTTGTAATGCGGCACTTGATGAACAAAAAGTCGTAGTTGTTTTTGATTTTTGTAAAAAAAAAAAGACAAAATGAGAAATGTTTTTTTTTGTTTTTAACACTTATAAGTGTGCGTTTGACCACCAACTCGCCTGTTGGTAAGCGACGATGTGGTCGAGGATGAAGCACGCAGACTTAGAAGATACCTATTCACTCTGACCTTAAAGAGGTCTAGATTATATCTCATGGATGTTCATGGATTATCGGCTGTACAATATCATCATCAGCCAGAAGACGTCCACTGCTGGACGAAGTCCTCCCCCTTGATATGAAGGGTTTGCCAAAATCCCCACGCTTGGCAGGCGGCTTGGGGAGTGCTTGGCTTGGGCTGTACAATATAGTGACTCGTATTAGACATCACTAACCTGCAATTCTCGTGCTACTTGAAAGAGAGCGCGCACCATCTTCTCTCCCTCTCCCACGTACTTGCTCGTCAACGTGGCGGCCGATATGGAGAAGAAAGTCGCCGAGCACTCCGCCGCCACGCACCGCGCTAGCAGCGTTTTACCTGTTACATACAAACATCTGTCTATCTCATTCTTACTTACAATCGATCAAAGAAACAGACAATTACGAACCATCCACCCGACTGTGCTCCATCTAAAACTACAGAATTTATGTAGTGGTAGGACTCTACTGCAGAGTCCGCCTGGGGAAAGTACCACACCTTTGCCAGTTATGCAAGCGCCAAGCAGTAGTGTGCAATTAAAACTGTGTTCCGGTTTGAAGGGCAATGTTACCAGAGAAATCTCTGAGTATGAAGAGATTTAACATCTAATATCTCAGGGTGACGAGCGCAGTGCAGTGCGGCGCAGGATTGTGTTCGCAAGTTCACAATTCTGGCACTGCTACTGTTAGTTGCAGGTGTGACGCTTACCGCCATGCTAACGTCTTGCTCGTCTCGTCACTTGATAGTATTAAAAAAAAACACACGCACAATAGTACTACGTACAGAAGAAAACAAGCCTAAAAATAGTTGAACCACAACATGTCTATAACACAATCATGCCATATTCAGCGCAAGCTAATTTGTACTCTATTTGTATAGAATTAAAAAAAACATAATAACCACTTTTTTTTAATTCAGAGCAAGCTAATTTGTACTCTATTTGTATAGAATAGTGTCGATATTCCATTGGAGTGCTGAGGCCGCGCGCACAGTGGCGGGAGCCGTGGACGTCAACGAGCCAAGCATATTATTTATCTCTCTTAACTCCCTAATCTTTCTAGTCTTTTTAAGTACCTAATAGATAATAGTAATAAAGTTTTTTTGATAAATGCTCTAACTAAACACCTTATCAACTAGTAGTTCGCAACGAACTGAGACCTCGCGATCCCTAGCCTCTTCCAAGCCCCTTGGCCAATTTGGTTCATATTCAAATTGATAATTGTATAGCACGAACTACTTGCTTACGAAATTTCATAAAGATCGCATCAACTGTTCGCAAGTTATCGTCTAACAAACTTATACAATCCCCTTAGAGCCGGTTTTTTGATCCGTGGTCAAAATCGACATAACCATTTGTTAAACTGACTATAGTTAACCAGCTAACCATTAGTTACATTTTAGACCACTGGTCATGCTAACTATGAATCAAAAAACAGAATTATTGGGATTTTAACAATTTGTTATTGTTTTTAACTATTAGCTGGCTTAACTACGGATCAAAAAACCGGCCCTTAGACTCAGAGGCCTTTGCTTCGCTTTGTCAAAAAGTCGGTTTACTTGCCTTTTACCTACTTTTATTTAATAAAAACATCTCCAAAAAGACAAAATAAATGTCAAGTCATAAAATACATTGAAATGAGAGTACCAACCTAAACTACACTTAAACACAATACTTGAGACATTTCACACAAACTTGTTCCTTAATTAATTCAACATATTCTTTATCTTTTTAACTGTAGTTGGCACTATTACGTAATTATTTTGGAGAAATTGTAGAGTTTGAGTTGTTGAAAACGGACATTTAGATACATTTATATTTTATACAGGATGTGGCGTGAGGAGTGTATAATCTTCTAGCAACAGACGGGAGACATCGTGGTGGTTAAGAAAATCAAAAATTTCGAACATTTCGAGCAAGGTTCCAAATTGTGTGGGTTCAGGTTGTGTGTAATAAATGTCCAATTTTTTTTTAATTATATTTATTTTATTAAGGAATTTTCTCGATCTGTTTTTTTGTTAGTAATCTTGGTCAGATTTGCTATCTAGCTGAATTAACAATATATAATATATACAATATATAATATATGTTACATAGTTGTAATAATATAATAATATAATATTATCTAATATAATATAAAAACTACGTATTTACAATAAAATTAAGAATGGCATTTTTGTGTCGCGGATATAATTTTTGTTTAAGAAAAATATTTTACTTGGTCAACTCAAAAGTGAGACTTTTATAGAATCAATTTTGTTATTTTCTGAATCAGCACGATATCACCTATCCGTAGGTATAAGGTTATCCACTCATTACCACACACTCTGTATAAGGACAGTACCGTAAAGTAGATTACTAATTTAAAATAGTAGATTGTTTACCAAGAGAGGAAACAACTATTTTTAAGGAGAGTGTTTCTTTGAATCCGGAGCATAGCGAAGGATTGTAAAGTAGAATCCTGAGCGCAGCGAGAGCGAGGCGCTCGCTGCGCTCAGGATTCTACTTTAACGTGCAACGTACTCGAGCTTAAAAATAGTGTTGATCCCGAGGTGGGCACTCTGCTTTTTATCGCCCTCTATGAGAAAATAAGTAAGTGCAGCTTATGTATAAGAATAGTACCTACCAAAATTGTTTTTTCTGTTAATTTCTAGTATTTTTCCGCTGTGTATCGTTTGTTTTGTTTCGTTTTCGATTCGTAACAATTTTGGTAACAATGGACTTCCGCAAAGTAACGTCTGAATCAATGACATATAATAGCACCTACGTTTATTTCATTCTCACTACTCACACTCACTTCTCGATTTTTATTGAGGAAGATACACTGAATTAAAATAAAACCAAGTAAAATCCGAATTTGAGTAAACAATTACGAACGAAGGCGGAATGCATTTCGCGCGCCCATAGAATAAGTAAATACCTACTACGTAATACGCGCGCCTTCCTTTTTCAAACAGTCTGTTACTTGTTCATACAATATTCGTGGTTGATCTCTTTGGTGATTGGAACTTTTACTAACAATATCCACATTCCAAATTCAAAACAGCTCATTTCTGCCCTGTTTGCGAGGAACAAAGAAGGTCTTTTTGAATAGATGTGATAAAAAGATAATTCTATCGAGATAAAAATGGAAAATTTTGAGAACGGGACATTCTAAGAATGGAAAGTATTGCAAAATCGTAGAAGAATATGTGAATGGGACATTGTGTTTCAAACTGTATGAAGTCGTTTATAGGCTCAAAGGAGGTTACCTAAAACCAGATAAAGTAATAAATAGTACGTCAATTTTTTTGGGGCATTCGAGTAAAAAATCGCAAGTTTTAAATTAGAAGACCTTGAAAGCCCAAACCATAACATTTATTTTTATATATCGAGCGTGTTACATGCACATCTGATAAGCATAACCACTTTATATGTTAATTAATTCAAAACAAGATTGCCTTTGTTATCTGAAGCTTCCGCGATACTTTGATAGTGCTGTCGTTTATGAACAATTTGTTGATATGATGTAATTATAGTATAGTGCAGGGCTTTAGATTTCACTGGGTTGGGCTGGGTTGACTTTGTATTCAGAACATAAATGTGACCTCTATATCGTAAGTAGTAGAGCAGATTTTTCAGTGACAAGCTATCTGGTGGCATTCAAGTAATGTAAATAAGGAGCCCGCTAAGAATATGTAATGTTTGCTATTAGAAATGCTGCCCGTCAGCGCCCTACAGGGTGATGTGAAACAGGCCTTGATCAGGTACAGTCAAGCATACATTTTAACACCTAATGCTCTTATTGATCAAGCGAAGCGAAGGTCTTTTAGTCTAAGGGGACAAGACGGCGTTTCTATATGTTTGTATGTATACAGGGTTACTGGTAACTCGTACGTATGTATTTGTTCGACGATAACTTGCGAACCGTTGATCCGATCTTTATGAAATTTTGTAAGCAAGTAGTTCGTGCAAATACAATTATCGAGTTCGAGTTTAAGCCAAATTATTCAAGGGGCTTGGAAGATATGGGCTCACGAGATCTCAGTTTGCTGTGAACGTTAAGTATTAGAAAATTAAACGCGATGAAAAAGAAACAAATTAAATAAGCGATGAGAGAGGAAACGAGAGAACTCGCTAAGTATTTTTACTGTTCTTCGGAATTTATGTGAAGAACATAGATGTTTGTTCTGTGTCTGGGTGTAGTATGTATTATAAGTACGTATTTACAAAATATATATATATAAGTATTCTATCAGCTATCTGGTTTTCATAATACAAGCTTTGCTTAGTATGGGGCTAGATCTCTGTGTAAAATGTCCCCCAATTATAATACATTCATTAGGTATTTGTAACGAAGACTCCTTGAGCTTGGTTTATCCTACTAACATTATAAATGTCAAAGTTTGTTCCTATGTGTTTTACTCAATCACGCAAACACGGCTGAACTGTCTTGGTAGCTTATGCATTGGATTAACTTGTACGCTACTTTTTATTATTCCAGGAATCGCGAGTGAAACCGCGGGGCACTGGTAGTAATAACCACAAATTGAAAATCTGTCCCCGCAAGCAACATCAATCTCATTTGACATTTGACTTCTCTTTTCCAAAGTAATATCGCCGAATAATTTTGTGGTTACTCACTTTTAGTATGTAAATTCATTTTTCATCACACTTGCTCGTAAAGTGGATCTTATTGCATCGGTTTTAGGCTCATAATCCAAGCTATTACACACGCGTGCTTTTTACTTTACATTACGGCACTTGTACTATAATAGGTATAACCCGGTAAAGTCAAGTTTGTACGTGACTGCAATTAGACGTACGTGTATGAAGCACTCTTAATATAGCCGGGTAATACTTACAGTTTTTTTGTAATACCAACAAAGAGTTCTTATGCCGCTGAAGTAAATGTCAACCTGCGCGCGCATTGCTGGTTTGGGCGCCATTTTCCGCAAATGTTTGTTGATGTTTTCGCTGTGTGGTTGATTATTATCAAAAAAAATATGTTTTTTCCTCGCAAGTGTGACGAAAACAGTCGTATAGAACTCTTGTGCTATTAGTCATTACGCTCTCGGCTTCCTTATCGCATAATACCGCCTCTAGTGTAATGACCAACATAGCACACTCGTATCATAATGTACTAATTTATAACCAGATGTCTGTATACCTTAGCCAGGTAGAAGCTAGAGCTCTTACTATCTCATTTTGACACCTATGTACTCTAACATGTTTACCTAGCTTCACAGACCAATAAAGTCATTGTATCATTGAAAGCCAGTTTCCATTAAAGCCTTGGTGTGCTCTACCATATGCGACCATACCGTCACTTCACATCAAGTGAGCTGTGGTCAAACACTGAGCCTGTCACCCATAGATTGTTGGTTTACTTACCGTTCCCTGGGGGTCCAAAGAGCAGTAACCCTTTGGCTGGAGACCTGAGGCCGGTAAACAGTTCTGGCCTAAGAGATGGTAGTACAACCATTTCTTGTAGCGCCTGTTTGGCCGCCTGAAATGAAAAAGTTAAGGGTTTTATTATTACTGGATCTGTTTTTGATGTTTCAGTGTCGGGCATAGGCCTCCTGCAATCGAAAGACGAATGGTCCATCGAAGTTACGTAACATAAATTCACAAAAATCTATTAAAAAAAACCTATTGCTAAACGAAGTTGTGTCGTTTGTGGAAAGTTTCCTGTGCAGAAGATCACACACACAGTCAGAAGACGTCCACTGCCGGACGAAGGCGGGGGCGGGGGTCCTTAATACAGAGCGACAACCATAATCCCCACGCTTGGCAGACATCTTGAAGAACGCAGAATGCTCACCAACGAGAGGACGCTACTGCCCATCCTCCGGAGGTTCTGGATGCAGTTTTAGGACATACCTAGATGCATACTGTGCAGAACAAAACCTAGGCCTATAACATTTCAGTATCGAATATTCTACCGAAGAGCAGTATTGTATAATTGGTTTTCCGATTTGAGATAGCGAGATTCACCAGCGAATGTCTCCAAGTAATGAGCGCCAATGCTGTGATACCCAGGTCTTTGTTGTTCTGGGAACCGCTACATTTGTCATGAGCACGTTGTTTTTACTATCTTTACCAGCTTATGATTGCCTGGAAGGATCTCTTTTAGCGATAAGGCACATAAGGTTCTCATTTTTTTTTATTGTCTTTTGTTGGTGCGCGCAATAAAGAGTTTATATCTAATGATCTATCGATCTATTAAAGTTACAATAAATAAATTACATCACAAATATGGAATGCATATTCTTTCCCAACTGGGTTACCACGACTCTTTTACTCGAAGTATCTGTCATGATCCCGAACAAGCCGGTTTCCGTAAAGGCTTTGGCACCATAGACCACATTCACACGCTCCGCTAGATTATACAGAAGACTGAGGAGTATAATCAGCCGTTATGTCTAGCGTTTGTGGACTATGAAAAAGCCTTCGATTCAATCGAGACCTGGGCGGTGTTGCAGTCTCTCCAGCGGTGTCATATCGACTATAGCTATATCGAAGCGCTGAAGTGTTTGTATATAAACGCAACAATGTTAATCCGGTTGCAGGACGAGAGCACAAAACCAATCCAATTGCAGAAAGGCGTGAGACAGGGAGAAGTTATTTCTCCGAAACTGTTCACGAACGCATTGGAGGACGTTTTCAAGCTCTCGGACTGGAACGGATTCGGCATCAACATTAATGGCGAATACATCACTCGCCTTCGCTTTGCCGATGATATAGTAATCATGGCAGAGTCGCTGAAGGAGCTCAATACTATGCTCAGCGACCTCAGTAACGTTTCCCAACAGGTGGGTCTTAAAATGAACATGGACAAGACAAAGATCATGTTGTCACTTAATGTCCATGTTGTGCCCGTACCGGTTCTCGTTGGGAACGATACTCTCGAAGTTGTTGACCACTACAACTACCTTGGATAGATTGTTCAGTTAGGTAGGTCCAACTTCGACAAAGAGGTCGCCCGAAGAATCCAACTCGGATGTGCAGCGTTCGGGAAATTGCGTAATATCTCTCGTCCAAAATCCCGCAGTATCTGAAGACAAGGATCTACGACCAGTGTGTGTTGCGAGTGATGACATATGGAACTGAAACGTGGTCTTAAACTGCTGGCCTTTTGGAGAAACTCAGAGTCACGCAACGGGCAATGGCTCTAGAACAATGAACTATGCTCGGAGTTACTTTGCGCGATCGAATCCGATACGAGGATATACGCCAAAGAACCAAAGTTACCGACATAGCTCGCAAGGTTTGCAAGTTGAAGTGGCAATGGGCAGGACACATCGCTCGAAGAACTGACAACGAAATGGGGAAGAAAGGTATTTGAGTGGCGACTGCGAACCAGAAGACGCAGCGTAGGAAGGCCTCCCACTAGCTGGACCGACGACATTTTAAAAGTCGCGGGCAACCGGTGGATGCAAATGGCAGGTTGTCGTACAGTGTGGCGGTCTAAGGGGGAGGCCTTCGTTCAGCAGTGGACGTCTCCGGGCTGATGATGATGATGATCTGTCAGCCAGCAAACGTCCTTGTCAGCATTTCATCTCTTTAATCTACTTAATGTTTTGCATGGGTCGCAGACTCATAGATTAGTTACACAAAAGTCCCCAGCGGGATCGAAATACATTACTGTAAATTGACCGTTACAGTTTGGACCGTAAATTAACAGTTACAATGTGGGGTAAGGTGTCAAGGTGAATTGGTTTAAAAACACTGTTACCCTATTAACAGGCAATCAAAGTCCATGCAAAATAAAAGTCAAGGTTTTGTCTCAAATCGCAATATCATTTTAGCTGAAATTTATCGTTATCGATATGGTATTACCCTCTACTACATTGTCAGTTGACTAAGGTAAATTTATTTTGGAAAGTATGCAACGGATGAATGGTCGAATTGCTTCTTGTCATTTCTACTGTCTGAAAGCCAGCAGGGCTAGCATGCGCACCGCGAGAAATTTTTCTCGATTCTTCAAAACAGGACAAGGCTACGACTCTGTATAAGTCTGTCTCGTTTTCTCACGACATAAAGACACGACAATTTTTTCTCGCGGTGCGCATGCTAGCCTTGCAGGAGCACGCAAATGCAATCAAAAATTGGAACGAAGCGCTTTAGTGCCATTTCATTGTTAAAACTGAGACAGTATATAATCAGAAAACAGATAGGTAGTAGAATAGTCGACCTAAACGCCGCCCGTACTTGATAAGGAATAGGGGGAATAGGGAATATGCATGTGTTTTTTTTTGACTTACAAAAAAGCTGACTGGCAACAAAACAAATCATCAAAAGTAAAATTTTAATATGGGCACAAATTACGAAGTTATAAACATTTTAGTTTCATGTTAGATAGGGAGGGCAGTATACTAGGTTTATGACGTCAAAGTTCACGATTCCAAACAAATTCTATACTATGCACGTGCTTTGCTAGAAAGGGGCAGATGACTCCCTCCCAAATACTTTGAACGCTTTTATTTCAGAAATTTACCACTCGATAGACCAGAGTGAACAGGTTTCTTCTAGGTAAGCGTGCTCCATCTAAGCATCAGGCAGAATGCGGCCAAACGCAAACCTATTACGAATAAAAAAGTCTACACAAAATTGACCGATATACAATCTGGGACTGCAAGTCGCACTTGAATTGGTTTCTTTTAGGCAAGCGTCTCCGTTAAAGACCGCATCATCACTAGCTTACCAGCACCCATCGCATAACATTATGCGAAACCGCGGTAAAACGTAAGGTTATTATCTAACAAAGGAATAATAAATATCGAATCACGATGAAATGACTTAAAAATCTATTACAGGGTTTGTCTGCTACTTTTTTGAAACTTTAGCCGGCTGGAGCGAAGTTGCTAAACTTTGTGAAGAAAACAGTATGTACAATGCACACTTGGGGAGTTGTGGAGGAATTTAGGATAGTCCAAAACAAGAAGAGTGGTGTTTTCAGGATTTGTATGTGTGTTTATTCAACCATAACTTCTAAATGTCTGAACAGTTTTGGATGTATGGGGTATCGTTAGAATCCTTACATCGTCATCGGATAATTTGTTTTTGGCAGGGCTGTCACGCATTTTTTATTTTATTAGTGTCTTGCTAATCATAAAATTTGTGGTAAATCGGAAAATTCGAATAAAACAAGCTAATTCGAGACGTATACATATACGAGTTTTTTTTTAAATTATTCTTTATAGGCTTGCGTTTGGCTGCCATCTCGTCTGAGCTTGAGCTGAGTGAGTCGTAGCTTGTATTACATAAGACTTATCTCATAATAAATGCTTATTACTAACGACCTTAGGAAGTTCTTTGTTCACGTAGCGGAAGAATAAAGTAACAAGAAAAACGTCAGGGCTTCCCTCAGAAAAACTGCGATATAAAATTCTTTCTTGGTAAGAAATATCAAAGAGATTTTTTGTGCCACTTTAACGATTCTGTTTAATTGTCTTAACATTAAATTTAATTTCAAATTGTTCAAAATATAGCAACATTTTTTTTACCAGTAGCGATTAATAAAGATACATGCAGATAAAATTGATTGCACTTGTTATTAAAACATGGCGACACTAATCTACACCATCACCGATAACTTTTTTTATGAAGAATGAGTTCGCGTTTGAGCTTGACTCACCCAAGCGTACCTAGACAAGGTCTAAGGTCTAGACTGGAGCCCGGTTGCAAATAAATACCTACTACTTAACCCGCTTGGGGTTGGGACCTGGGTATGTCCTTAAACTGCAACCAGAACCACCGGCGACGGGCAGCAGCGTCCTCTTGGTTAACGGTGGTAAGCATTCTGCGATCCCCAGGCCGCCTGCCAAGCGTGCGGATTATGGCAACACCGCTCTATTAAGGGGGAGGCCTTCGTCCAGTGGGCGTTTTATGGCTGATGACAGGGTCGGTATCACGAACACTAAATTTTGGATGTAAAACATGAAAAGCCGTGGTAGCCTAGTTGGGAAACCGCTAGACTTTCAGTCGTACCAATGAGCTCTTTGGAGTTTATGTACGGATACTCATACCACTGGCTTATAAGCGTTTAAAGTTTTTGGTAGAGACAACTCTGTCCCTTTTCCACAAAACAAAAAATGACGTCACGCCTTATTTGTCAGAATAGAATTTATATGGCGTACAGAGAAGTGACGTCAAGATTTGCTGTTTCGCCTCTCTGTCTAGCATGATATTAAAATGCTTATAAGTTGCTTATTTTTGATCAGATTTTCGTTTTTTTTTCCATTAATCAGCTATATTTATGGGCCACATTTTAATAGGACAATAAAAAAAACCATTCATCTAGCCTATTCTGATCATGATCATCATGATAATCAGCCTATCATAGTCCACTGCTGGTCAAAGGTATCTCCCAAGGTAAGCCACTCAACCTTCCGCTTCCAACCACTAATTCCAAGTCGCAACTGCCAATTCTAAAGGTACATATTATCAAATCAGGGTGTCTGGTTAATATTTTCCTTTTTGTTATGTTACGAGCAAAAGCTTGAACAGACTTTGTTGACGTCACTTACATATTGTCCGATATATACCTATCGTTCCAGTGCACTGTCGTCGTCGGTGCATCTTCAACGATCTTGTTATTCAACCGCCAAGCAGTACTGTGCAAGCATTACTGTGTTCCGGTTTGAAGGGCAATGTTACCAGAGAAATTACTGGGTATGAAGAGATTTAACATCTAAAATCTCAGGTTGACGAGCGCTGTGCAGTGCGGCGCAGGATTGTGTTCGCAAGTTCACTGCTACTGTTAGTGGCAGGCGTGACGCTTACCACCAGGCGAACATCTTGATGGTCTCGTCACTTTAATTTAAAAAAAATTTTAGACAAGGTTCAGGATAAAACCTCCAACAGTGAGCATTGGTTGCCAAGTTCTAAATCTAGTGGTAAAAGCTTAGTGTCACTCACATCTTGTCCCGCAATATCGTCCCAGTGCACTTTCGGTCCACCCTCGACGATCTCGTCCAGTATAAGTTGGACCAGCTTCGGATCCACGCCTCGCACGCTCAGCGTAGACTGCGGAGTTCTACTCCTGGTGGGCGTCCCTCGCTGGGATCCGCCGCCGACGGCGCGCCGGACCGGAGACCCGTTCACCGGCACCTGATACGCGCCCTGATCGTGAGTGGGGAATGTGATGGTTAATGGACGATGTGAAGGCGTTACTTGATAATGGATCTCTCTGGTAGCTAATAACAGATGGTACTGTGTGTTAGGTATAAGTTTAACACTTCACATTGCCTTTGCCCAATATCAAAACAAACTTAAATTAACTACGACTGCCCTTGCAAAAAACCATTTAAAAATAATGTAATCAATTATCTGCACCCCGCGGTTTCACACGCGATTCTTGAGTTTTTATTCCAAAGTATAAGCTAGCTACATTTATACCAAATTTCATCCAAATCTGTCCTGCCATTTCAGCGTGAAGGAGAAACAAACACACACACACACACCGACAAACTTCGTTTTTTAATATTAGTAGGATAGGATGCCATTCGTGATGATCATGAACCCTGAAACATTACACTCCTTTTTTTGGGCAGTCGTGTATTAAGAAGCACTTTCATTCATGAATTCGTGATACACGTTAAAATAAAAATATGCTAAGCAATATGAGTGTAGGTGTATGTGAAAAATGCACTTCATAAAAACCTTATTTCCTAGTATTCAATAAGTTGAAACTCAAATAAAACTTGTTTTCAACCGATTTCAAAAAAGGAGGTTCTCAATTCGAATGTTTTTTTTGTATGTATGTGTCGCGATTACTCCGCCAATTATGAACTGATTTTTATGTTTTTTTTTTGTTTTGTAGGTCATTCTTCAGAGGTGGAGGTGGAGGTGGTGGTGGTGGAGGATAATCTTATCGAAATCGATTCAGTAGTTTGGTTATTAAATCAAAATTACTAGAAAATATGAAGAAGTCATCCAGGTATTAATAATTGAAGATGGTTGTATTTTTTTAAAGCGTTTTATATATATAAATGTATGTCCAAAAAGTGGAGCAGTTCTTGTAGGTAATGCATTTATATGCAACGTGGAAATACCTTTAAAGTGTAAACTGTAAAAGGCTGTTAAATAAATAAGCAGTTTTATCGTTTGTTGCCAAAGATATTTAAAAGACAGGATGTTGAAGTCTAGTAAGTGTCCAGTAGTAAAAGTAGTTTTACTAGTTTACCTAATTTAATGACATTCAGAAATATCAACTTAATTTAAACTATAATATCGTCATGGCAATGCCCAATTTAGTTTGCAACACTTGTAGTCTAAATAGACAGATTACAAAAAAATTACACTATGTTCAGACATTTTTCCAGCATTGACCTGAAATTTATTGTTTTATATATCTTTGCATGTGGATCATTTCAAAATCACTTTCATACATTTGTGATAAGATTTCTGATAAAGCACATCCAATAACAGGGCTAAGAGGTCGATGTATGATTAAAAAGTAGATCAGCTTTATTGCCATGAATAGTAAAACTATTCAGTTAGTCAGTAAAATTTGTAAGCCGAGTCTAATATAAAATAGATCTAATATATCGAGTAAAATACAGTGACGACCTTATAAGAAAAAAAACCTACATAAGAAAACAGAACGTCACATTTTTATTATGAAAACTGACGTGGTTTTGACACATTTTGTTTTATTTATACGGGAATACTCACGTTTAAGTGCACGTTTACTCACGTTTGAGTGCAAAGCAGGACGCAGCCGCACGCGGGTCGTGCTCTGTTTTCACTCTTTGAAAAAGGTCACCGGATGTGATCGAAACTACAGTCGGAGTATCCGATTTAATTAAACGTGACTATTCCCGTTGGGAATCGTCGATCGGGCTGAGTGGGATCGGGCTGAGTGGCGTGCCTTGGGAGAGGCCTATGTCCAGCAGTGGACTATGACAGGCTGATTATGATGACTATTCCCGTATAAATATAACCAAAAGAACGTAATTGTTTTTACACGGATCTAGTTCCTCGGTAATTTTAGGACAAAAACTTACTTTCAATAGGTTTTCGGTTATCGTTAGTAAAATTGAACAGGTAAACTTACGCGACAATGTGTGTAGACTGCGACGCGTATACATTTTTTTTTACTATTTACTGTCTATTATATCTAAAAATCAGGTGACTTGTGGTCAAACACCAAGCTAAAGCAAGTTAAAAATGTCCTCCGATATTTATTTAAAGAAATATGCTGTAGGTGGCAAATAAGTCTTTGTTTTCCAAACTTTTTTAAATGTAGTAGTTCTCATCAACTCTATAGATGGCGCTGACTATACTTGCCAGTCAAAAACAGCATATTTTTGATCTGTGGCAAATAAAATAAAATGCGATATAAAATAAAAATCAGCGCCATCTACAGTGAGCTTCTTTTTTCAAAGTTTGCCGGAAAATCCCCCGTTGAACGGGTTTTTGCTTTAGCTTACCGAAAGCTGCCTTTTCACGGCTGGCGGCGTAGACGCGGGCTTCACAGGGTATCTACTATAGCCCCCGTTGGAGCTGTTCGGTTGTGACGACGAGCGGCCCATCGATCGAGGCAGCGTCTGGGACTTCATGAGCGGGCCACCACCGCTCGGCACCCTCCGACCCGGGGTCGTCAGTTTACGACCTGCGACTGAGGGGGTAGGTTAGCTGTCACTGCTGTCATTGTGAAACATATAGTTGTCGCAGCCACAGAGCTGATATTTTACAAAGATAGACTCGACGCGTGAGTCAACTATAGTAATTTTAACCCCCGACTAAAAAGAGGGCGTGTAGTGTATATAGTATCGTAGCTCCCAAACGGCTGAACCGATTTTGATGTAGTTTTTTGATTTTGCTGTTTAAAGAAATTCTGTGGAGGGTTTTACAAAACTTTAATTTTGTATTATATATGTAGCAGCAATATTACCACCGTGCCAATTTGGCTGCTATGCTTGTAAACGGATGAATTTTACTAAAGTAATTCATACATTATTGTTTTATTACATACCATTATGTAAAGCTAAAGTTTGTACATATTGTGGCTTCACTAAGACTGTGTGTGACTGTGAATCCAGTCTTAGGGCATCTCTGTAGAATATTATCTCTGTGGTTGCATTGGTTATGACCGCACTGAACATGTGAAAGACCGTCTTTACGGTGTTATAAAACAACACGTGCCTATACATCGGAGTCCTACTGTATATTCAAGGCCGTCTTAAACTATGCTGGGGCCCTTGAGCATACAATAATTTGGAGCCCTTTTGGAAAGTAAGCGAATTATACATACTAACATTTTTCTACTGTCTTTTTTGTCTTAAATCGAACACCAAGCCTATCGATCCTAACAAAGCCAAATAAGTCAAATTCCAGTAAAATATTATGGAAAATTTATACTACTAAATGAAAAAAGGCAAAGTTTGACTTGATATTGTCTTAATTTGGTTAAATCAAATCAAAATAATAGTTTTATTTTCGACCCGGGTGCTAACTGTTACAAAAATGTAAATGTAAGAGAAATTGTTGGTCCTACGGGGCCCCCTCAGCATGGGGGCCCTGGGCACGGGCCCCGTGTGCCCTTATGGTAAAGACGATACTGTGTATATTCAGGTGGTTGTAGTTTAGATTTGCGTGCGGGAGATAGACTCTCCCTATAGTCGCGTAGTTATTACAGCAGTCAAAGAAATTACTTTTACGTTTTAGCGGAAACTCTACTGAACAGAATATTAGTAAATATAAATAATAATCAGCGTTACATATTGAGAATCTTTTAAAATCTCTTGCTGCTGATAGGTACATTTTGTACCGTTTGAAATATGTTTTATATGGTAATGCAAAAAACATCGATTGTTCTGTGGGAAAGCGCCTAATTTAAGAATTGTAAGGCGACAGATTACTACCTTTCAAGACTTGAATTGTTGCGCCTTCTGGGGTCACCCGCTATTCTTTATGCCTAGATTTCACGGGCTTCGTGCGTTTCATTAGTAGGTACTAATCGTTTAATATTAATATGACACTTGTCGCGTAGTAAATAGGATCGGGTTCTATTCACTCTTGCACTGTCACTTACTAACACTGAGCACTAATTAGTACGTTTACACGAGATGTCATTAGTTTTAAGCATTAGTACAAAGCATTAGGTTGCCGTGTAATCCAGTCATTAGAACAAAAAGTATCTATCCATTGTGTTAATCGAGAGGAATTGGTACCAAAAGTTGTACACAAAAAGACCTAAATCTGGCTTCCGAAGATACAGTGGAAGAGGTCAGATATTGATCAAAAAAAATTTTTTTTAAATACACAAAATATTTAAATACAAAGAAATATATACAAAATAATAAAATTTTAATTCAGTTTACTTCCAATTTCATTCCAATTTTAGTTCAGCTTCCTTCAAACCAAATTTCATTCATATCCGTTCAGCCTGTACGTCTAAATGGTAACAAACACTCGAATAACCTTTCGCATTTATGATGTGTTATGCCATATAACGCCTAAAAGTAGATCATTCTGAAACCGGTGGGCCAACGTCCTCTTCATTTGCCAAATTAGAGAACGTATGATTCAATTGACGCCTACACTCAGATTTCATCAATGTATTACGCTGTAAGAAAGGCTAGTAAATATAACTTTAGACTACTAGTTAGTACTATAAGCTTTAGCTAACCCAGCACCAAGACCTACATAAGAAGCATGAATGAGAGATACAGCGAAGGTTGCATGCAAATGAAATGCAATGAAGAAACTATGAATGAAACTATAAAGGCTATACAAGGTGCTATTTAATCGGTTAGAGAGCAAACGTGAGCATGTTATACAAGATAAAAAACAACTTTATTTCTACGACTTTTGAAAATTCACGAAAAAAAAACAGCTGTTCCATACAAAATGTTCATGGATTTTGTGTATGGAGCAGCTGTTTTTTTTCGGGAATTTTCAAAAATCCTTTAATATAAGTTGTTTGTTATCTTGTATACAAGATCCTCACAACCGCTCCCTAGCCGATTAAATAGCACCTTGTATACAAGCTGTAGTTTTCCATTCCCGCCAAGTTTACAAAGGCAGATGTACCTACTCATCGTTAAGATCAACTTTTACTATGGGGCAAACCCTGAAACCGCGAAAAAAAATTTGCTGTTCCATACAAAAAGTTCATCGACCTTGGACAAAATGTATGGAATGGAACAGATGGTTGATGTTTTTTTTTCGTGATTTCACGGTTGTCCCAGAAGTAGGGCTTTCGCTTCTGTGTTTGGCCCCATAGCAAAAGTAGAACTACTTTTGCTATGGGGCCAAACAATAATAACTATGAATAAATAAGAATAACTATGAGAGAATATCTTTATTATACCTATCTCTATAAATTTGGCGGGAATGCAAAACAACAGGTTGTATTTACGATACATACTAATCTCAAGGCTCCTAAATTGCAATTTACGCGATTATTTTTTCATTCATTAAAGTCAATTCAGCTCACCCTGACTAGCAACTTTCGCTTACTTTCGAAAAGTAAACAGTTCTAAACGCTATAGCTAATCAACTATCACGAAAAAAAATTGTCGAGAGCCTCTCAGCAGTCCTTTCACGCATCAGTCACGATCTTTAGGTACCTACGAAAATATTGACTCTACGGACTTTTTTTACCAGTTTCACGGCAGTCACGAACCGTTTTCAGTACAACCAAACTATTTATAGATGTGAGTAGAGGAGCCACCGACGTAGTTTGTGAATACAACCGACAGTTTTCCACAGAAAATTTTAGTCTCCTAATTTGGCCACCTTCAGTTAAGTTGGTACAGAAATAGTCGGACACGGTCAACGGACTGATACACAATGATCGCACATTACGATGATTCTAGTTCATAAAGGATGTCGGCTGGTCATGTGAGACGACATAAAACGCCGAGTCAATTGCAAAAGACTGTCACGCATCATTGTCTCCGAGGGTAATGTACAGGGTGTGGCGATATGAAAGGCCAGTTAATAATTCGAACTTTTTAACAGTATTACTAAAAAAAAAACATATGTTGCATATGGCATATACCAGGCGAACGGCTTGCTCGTTTCGTCACTTGATGGAATAAAAAACCCTTTTGACCGCCACAGTCACACGTGAAAAGCGCTAGAGCCAACGACATCTACGGCCTTACTTAAAAACCGCTCAAACTTAATCACTGCTTAATATGCTCAGTCAACTTCTCTCTGACGTGAAGAGTCACGTGCAAGAACGAGACAGAGGACTTTCAGCAGTGACTAAGTTTGAGCGGCATTTTTAAGTAAGGCCGCTATTGATGACAAAAAATGTAGCCTGTTTAAGTAAACGTAAAAAATGCTTAATTATCGTTAACTGGTTATGTTTCTTTTTTAAATAATAAATTTCCTTGGCATACAAGGCAATTCAAAGCAATTATGCACTAGAACCGAACCGACGTTGTCTAAGTATATTTTAGATTAGCAGAGTACGTAGATATAGAGACGTACTAGATTTTATAAGAAAATGAAAAATGAAAAAAATAATTATAAAATGTTTATTGGATTAAAATACACGTCCTAAACAAAAAAATATGTAGGCTTTGATTATACACGGTGCTATAAATAACGCCGCGGCGTTATGAGACGCAGCCGTGCAAAAAATAAGTTTAAATTTAAATTCCCCCCAACAATCTGCTACGCTGCAACTGCTCGCAGACAATTTCAGAATGAGGCTTTAAGATGTGTTCAAAAACGAACAAATGAATACTTGATAGAACAAGGTGCGCTGCATGCTATAGGCGCTTTGTGGACCAAATATTTTACTATGATTTTGGCGTCCCCCGAAACTGCCGCCGGGGCGCGAGCCCCGGATCTGCACTGTCATTGCTTTCAAAATGAGCCGAGATAGCTTACAGTTACCTTTTGTCGGACTGCTATTGATAGTAGGAAGCTTATTGTAGCCAGATCGTATTCGATAGGCGGTGAGCAAGTTACCGCAGACCGCAAAGCGCCTGAGCCGCAAACGTGGAAGGTGCTCAAGTGTCAATAGTGATGACATGTTGCTACGTTCATCATCATAATCAGCCTATATCCACTTCTGGTTCTGGACATTGACCTTGCCCAAGGCACGCCACTCAGGCCGATCTTCGCTGTTTTGCTTCCTGGCACTGACAGTGACAGCTTTCTTATGTACATCGAATTCGTTCTTTCGTGATTCAAAAATTTTACAAGATATATTTGTTTCTATTCGCAAAATATTAAATTATAAAATTAATAAAATTATAAATTATAATTAAATATTATAATTATTATATATGTCAAATTATTCGCAGCCTTATTGTAGAAATCACCGTATTATAAAATGGCTAGCCATTTTACAAAACTGAGTCGTTTTGTATTACGGCGGGTCAACGTTCAGCCGGATTGTCATTGGGATACGTTCTACAATACGGTGGCCCACTTCTAGCCGCATTGTAATCAAGTTGCCTACAATGTAAAACGGTTATCTTATTATCAAAATAATATAGAATTCAGTAAATCAATTGTTGGTCCCGGTTGTTTGTTCTAGTTTCTATAATAACAACCGTCAGTCATGTCAGAGGCCTTCGGGCGGCTCATTGACTCTGACACTAGGGCTTGCCACTCAGCCTATACGAACTTACTTACTTTAGTAAATAAATAAAATGTTATAATAACAAGGCACTTGGTAAGTAAGTAAGTAGCAGTCAAACAAAATGTTATTAGAAAATAAAATAAAATGTTTTTCAAAACGTCAAATCGCCGGGAGTATCGTAAATTTGAAATAAAGACCATAGCGGCGGATCACGACCCGCTCTAATACATTATGGCTAGCCGTGTTGTAGAACTCAAAGCACTAGTACAACGCGGCGGTTTCTTTCAGCCGTATTACAATTCGGTTAAACGTTAATACGCCGCTTTATAAAACAGCTCCATTTTTTGAAATGGCTAGCCGATATGTAATACGGCGCATACTGCAATTCGACTGCGACATATAAAATAACTAACTGTTTCAAGCTGGTAGCATTGTTTTTGCAAAAAGCCGTTTATAAAAAAAAAACTGTGGCGAATTTACTTTGTGGTGAGTTTAATATAACCCAATATTATTACTAAGAATATTCTGCTTATCACAAGCTGATTTTATTCGTTTGAAAGAGTGAGCCTTTGGTTTTTTTTTTGTTTGTTATTTTTGATTATAAGTTAATGATAAACACTCCCATATATTTCTGTCCTTTCAAGACCACAAAATAAATGTTGATATCAGTTGCACGTCACAAGTTGCATTTTAACTAGTCAAGCACGTTTTCTAGTATGCGATAAAAACATAGTGATCCTAGGTTCGTATTTCCTTTTGAGTTGCGATCATGTTCATACTCGTAAAGTGCGAGACGAAGTCGTACTTGACCTCAAATGAAAAGAGTAGCCGACCTCAGGATAATGTATAATTATTATACATTCCCGTTAACATATAGATAAGTTATGGTTACAGACTAAAGGAACAAGGATAGTATCGATCCCCTATCACACTATTTTATCTAAGAAAATGGAGCTACTGTCTAGGTCAACCCAACATAACCGATTAGCAAAGAAGTTTAAATATAAAACCACAGTTTCGCCTAGCTAAGTTTTGTTTAAACAAACTTGATGGATTATCTCGACGCATACATTTTGTTCACCTGGGGCGGGAGGAGATCTCTTCCAGGCAACCTTAAAATGGTGTGCAGTAGTGACGTATGATCGGGAGTTCGAGCGACAGGCGAAGAAATCGCAATGTTAGTTCGTACAATTAACTAGTGCACTCAGATAAAACCGCAAAGATCAGGTCGCAGAACCCAAAAGTGAAAATTAATGTTTTAAAAACATCCGAATCGCTGTAGATGTTGGTTAGAATATTTTAGATCAAGTCATCTTTTGGTTAATCTGTATGGGAGCCACTATGCCACAGACAGATACATGCGTTACACATAAGGTACATATACACTACCGTGCACCGCGGCTGATCGCAGCCGCGTGCTTCAATACGAAATGTGTCAATACTAGCGCCACTTTCGAGCTCTGCGTCAGGCGCGCGCGACCGTCGACTGAAGCGGCACCATTTTCATAGTGCTAGTATGGATGCATTGGCCGCGGCCGCACGCGGCTGCGACCAGCAGCGATGCACGGCAGTGTACTTTTATAACATTTATAACCTCTCTGCTTTGTCGGAGGTTAAAAATGGCTACTAAACAGAGAATTAAATTAATTTAAAACCTTGAGCACAGTTTTTGTACAATGCCTAAAGTTAACTTCATTAAAAATCATAATACAATGAATGCCTATATTAATTTTCTACAACCTCATTCGAATACAAACAAGACGTGCGTCTTGTTAAATCGTAAGCTATGGTTAAATTAGTTAAGCGGTGTATCTCAGAGTAAAGGAATAAATTTGTCTACAAGTATGTGGTAAAATAAATTCCTATGTAAGAATATTTTCAGTTAGGAGTTATTTTTCTATTTGGATATTACGACACAAAGGCTAGGTATGTTCGTGGGGTATAGACCTACCAAAAATAATACAAAATATACTTTTTGTTCAGCAAACTATGTCTTGATCTGTCAGCAGCTGATAAAAGGATATCTTCGAGATTGTGATAGACCCAGATAGGTCCAGATATGTAACTGTGCTGTTCAGCAGTGTCGTCAAATTTGCGATCTTTTCGCGCATTTCTATACATATTATGTCAACAATTAACTTTTCCGAGGTTTGTATAGATTATCTATTACATTGCACAGTATGAATACATACTGTATAAGCAGAATTTAGCTTCACTAGTCTGAACATTAGCAATGCCTTTGTAAATCATTTATGTATGTAAACTTTATGACTGTATGGATGGCATTGTGTAGAATGGAAATGAATATCTCTGTTAAAATAGATCCTTAGTTTCTAAACCTACTTCACTTACTACAGAAAACGAAATGATTTTACACAAACCGACAAAAATTTAAATTATGTAGATTAATTATTTAAATGTTTGATGAGTGAGTACACACTATACAGTACATATAAACTTAAAACACACAAGTGCAAATAATGTGTTAAATGCAAATTCACATCACTGAAATTCACACCCAGACAGTAAAAACCCAAACAACAGTGCATTCAATCCTCATGCAAACACTGCCAATGGTAAAAGTCCAATTTATACTATATGTCAGGATGTTAGTTCTTAGTCTTATGTCTTTTTGAACAATCATGGGGTTTTAGATACATTCAATATGCATGCACATGGGCTTTGTCTCATCTCAGACTTGATATTTCTTGTCGGTGAGAAATCAACAAAACATTGCACATTTTTGCATATTATACCATATGGCCTATCAAATGAGATTTACCCATTAGTTAAGCAAATTTTTGGTTGAAATGTTTTACGGGTTACGTCATAACAAGCTAAGCATAATTTGATGTCTACCTTCAGTTGGTGACTTTGATACGCCACTGTTAATGTCTGTATGCGCTAGTAATGTCGTCTTGGACTTCTCTAGCGGCCTTCGGATTTTATGCGGAGACTCCATGGGTTTTTTGTCGTTTCGTTCGGCCTCCCCTTCGACGCCCAACTTACTAAGGGCCACTAGGTTGGCTACATTGGGGACAATATTAAATCTTATTTTAAACAGAAATTGTAGTGTGACGAGAATAAAGAATTAAGCTTGTTCCACATTACTTGGCTTAAAGAATCAATGATGATTATTTACATCCATGGATATGTTGACTAAATTTGTTATTGGAAATTCTACTGAAGGCAACACAATTTAGCACTCAGACTTTAATGTCAAAACTATCCAGTGCCAGAGTAAGGTGGTCCAAGTTTTAAGCTAGCATGCAAACACACAGCCATTAAAAATAAAATAAAATAGGCATAGCATTTTAAAGCTACTAAATGATGTTGGAATTGGGAGTTTTTTTTTATTAGATAAGATTAAGATTAGATAATAGGTAGTGATCAGCATACCGAGGAAGTGAAGTCTGTCCTTGGCCATGCCCAGATTCGTTTTCATCTTGTCATGGAGTCTTTGTGCTCTCTGCCAGGCATCGCCACGGCCTCCCCAGCAGTCAACTGTGATTCCTCTCTCTAATTCGTAAATACCTTTCTTGTAAAGCTCTATGGCTAATTCTTTCTGACCTGGTATAAACATTTGCATTTATGAATGAAGCGTCGATTTAAGCATAGAACTTTGAAAATTTATTTAGATCTAAGTTAAAAGGTAAGATTGATATTAATAAATGCCAATGAAATAAGGATCTCTAGTAAGTAAAAACTATATAAAATCTAAGATTTTAGCTTACTATATCTATCTGGTAAATATATATTGAAAGCAACATAAATAATACACTAATGATCCTTTGTTAAGAAAAAAAATCAATACTGTGCATGAGTCACAGAAAGCTCTACAATATTTGGAAGAATATTTAAAAAACTTACCTTCATTTTCTTCATCAATTTTTAGCGCTTTAGAGATGTATTCAAAAGCTTTTCTGTGATGATGCTTTTGTTTGGCTAGCAGGGGGTCCCCCGGCCCAACTGTGTGTATATGAGACATCTCTTCACTTGAAGCTAGCTCCGTAGACACTATTCCGTCCTTCACAACCACTTCAAGATTGCACTCTCCGCTCTTTCTCGGCTTTTGCATTAACCGATGCGACGCGGTATACAAATATTTAAAAACTATAAACAACTGGTACAGAATTGATCTGAGTAGGTTGAATAAAATGATGATTGGGAAAGAAACCACGTAAAGATTCCTTTTATGGACAGAAGGTTGCGCAGCATTTCGCAACGCTGATCCCTTCCCTATATCTGCATCAGTTTTCTTGGACCTTCGGTTCGGGGACCTGGTAGTTTTCCTCGATAAACGACCACCATTTGAATCGTCGCCGGACACCATCAAGAACACTGACCCGACGACTTTGTTTAACACAAAAACTCCATACAATAATCGGGACAAAGTAGCACACGTTTAATTCGCTTTTTGGTAAATACAGCAAAAAGAGCTTCTTTCACTCCATGAGCCAAGCCATTGAGTTCATTTGATTGAGTTGAGTTTTTATTTTTAATTGTATTGACAATTTGACATGTAATTTTTGACAAAACACCAAAATTAAAACGTCAAAGTCAATTCATGAAAAAAGTGACACTGACAATATCTGTTTTTTTTTCTTGTTTATGGCATCGCACGTTGTGCATTCTGCCAGTGTCAAGTTTATGAATGTTCACATTTATTTGTTATCATCAAGTCAAATAAGTCATGAAATAACAGTAAGTCACATGAAATTAGTCATAGTCGAGTCCAAGTCATACCCTAGTAAAGTTGTGGCGACTTTATTATGAGCTTCTATGGAGTTTTGAAAACAACACGAAAAGACATGTTTCACCACATTATATCACTTGCCCACACTCGTGCATGTAATTCAACACTCAATGAATAAAACACCACCATTTTTAATCATTAATTCGCTTAAAAACACATGTTTAAGAAAATAATAGAATGCAACGACATGATTTTTCCGTGTTCCCGCCAAAACTCCCGTCCCAATATCTGAGTTTGTGACGCCTAATGAAATAATGAAAAAAAAACAGCTACGGCCAGTATGGCCAACTCTAACAGCCTTACCTAAAATAATCTCGATTCTCTTAGTCACTGCTTAAACTTCTCTGTCCTTTTCTAGCACGTGCAACTACACGTCAGAGAGAAGATGGCAGAGCATCTGAAGCAGTGACTAACGGTTGAGAAGTTTTTTTAAGTAAGGCCGTAAATCTGAAGTTTTTGGCGGGAACAACTCACACCTCACACCTCATAGACGGCCTTACCTAAAATAATCTCGTTACTCTTAGTCACTGCTTAAACTTCTCTGTCCTTTTCTAGCACGTGCAACTTCACGTTTTTAAGTAAGGCCGTTAATGATCCACAAAACTTAAAAACAACTTTTAAACATCCAACAACGGGTAACGAAGTGGCGTTGTTTTTAGATGCGTGTCATATGTTAAAACTTGTCAGAAACAGTTTCGCTGCTAAAAGGGTATTTTTTAACCAAAATAATGAAAAAAAAAATTGGGGATACGTGGAACGTTTACAGAATGTATAAGAAACTGAAGACTTAAGAGCAGCTAACAAATTAACAAACAGGCATATTGATGAAGTAGTCTTTCTTTTACGCGGAGCTGATTTTTGGCTGCGTCGCCATCAAAGAGCAAACCTAAAAGGAAGTTGCCAGGATTTGCCGGCGTAAAGATAAACAAAACTTTTTTTTCTGAATCTATAAATCAATAAAGGAGCTACTACACGCAATCCGCAGGTGTACAAGCATCCTTTAGGACCTTGCAGCAGGACAATAATGTATTCTGTAATCTATGGAAATATGACAGGAAACTACAAAACGTCAATGTCAACGTCGCAAACGTCATGCTGTCAAGTGAGACGCAAACAAGATCCAATGTCGAACGAATGCATTGATTTCCTTAATTAACTTAAGCAAATCCGTCGGTCTTTTGGCGTTTCGTCCTGCCCCGCAGGGTCATGAGTTTTGGCAGTGACACAGACAAGTGTCAATTTTTGACAACTTGTTTCCGAATCGCGATCCCGAAAAGTTACATGATGAGTTTTGGCACACTGAAAAATCATGTCGTTGCATTCTATTATTTTCTTAAACTTGTGTTTTTTCGCGAATTAATGATTAAAAATGGTGGTGTTTTATTCATTGAGTGTTGAATTACATGCACGAGTGTGGGCAAGTGATATAATGTGGTGAAACATGTCTTTTTGTGTTGTTTTCAAAACTCCATAGAAGCTCATAGTAAAGTCGCCACAACTTTACTAAGGTATGACTTCGACTCGACTATGACTAATGTCGTGTGACTTACTGTGATTTCATGACTTATTTGACTTGATTATAACAAATAAATGTGAAAATTCTTAAACTTGACACTGGCAGAATGCACAACGTGCGATGCCAATAACAAAGAAAAAAAAAAGTTACATGATTAGCCTGCTGGCCGTCCATTATCGGCTCGTGTCTATAAAGTACAGCACTATATTGTACAGCCAATAATTCGAGTACATTTCTCAAATTGACAAAAAAATAATAACCTGAACCTAACTGCTATACAAATAAGGAATTCGTGTACTTGTACATCAAATATCAGTCTGTACAAAATCGGGGTGTGCATTATTGAGCCAAGCCAATAATGTATGGCATGATATTGCACGACACGATATTGCACAGCATGATATTCGATGTACATGTACACCAATTATCATGCTGTACATTATTTTGCCGTACAATATCATGCCGTACATTATCTGTGTCGTACATTATTGCCTCCCCTTTCTTTCATTGGTATTGCCTTGCATAGAGTAAGTATGCCTTGCGGCAATATTGCCGTATTTTATTACGTAGCGTAGTACTACTTATTACTTACTCACTTACTCTATGGTGTTTCCTAATTTTGTCTAGTAAATTTCTCTGATCAGTCTTATCCATTTTTATCATAATAAATCATCACCAAACGAATTCGTAAATTACCTGTAATTGAAGTGTGGTGTTAAGTGAAAATACTCTAAAGTAAGTAGTTTATTGTATTCGTAACATAACCAAAAAAGAGGCAAAAGTTGTAGCTTAACTAATTTACCACGTATTGGCCCTATTGGCTTTATCGTCGCATAATTATTAACTTAAAATTTCAGATAACATGCCGGTGCATTAATAATAATAATAATAATAATAGTAATAGTGTTGACATAATATTGTAATTTATATATGTTTTAATTTGTAATATAAATTTAAAATTTAATATGACTTGAAAAATTAGTCCAAATAAAAGGATTTGAATTTGAATATGCATTATAATTAAAACGTAATGTTGCGCAAACGCAAATCATACATTTCAATATCCATCAAAGGAAAGCTCATATTTTTGGCTCTAGCACCATCTGTACATACATTGCTATGAAGTATGAATTGAACTCATTAGTAACTTGCACAATCTGTTTTGAAAGCTATATAGCGAGTAAATATAATTATGAAATATCTATGAAAATGTGCCCCACTGAATTGCAAACTACATATGTTTTAAGCATTGAGCCATTTATTTACCACAAAAGAACATCCCTATAACATCAATCCATTCGGAAAATGTTATTTCGAAAACTACTCTCACTGTCTCAGTCTTCTATATTCAGGATGAATAACACAGAGGCTGTAGTTTTCGAATCAAAACCTTTTCCGATTTGGCTCAGAAAACATGGGTGATCAATACGGTTTGGAAAGGTGGGTGGTTAGATCTGGGTATGCCCTAAAATCATAATTAAATGGTTTAAACTGACAGATTGAAATGCCACTTTTCAAATGAAAGCCAAACTGCCTGCCAAGTGTGTGGATTATGGCAACCTCCCTATTAAGGGGGAGGACTTTGTTCAGCAGTAGATGTCTTCTTAGACAAACCACCTGCCGAGTGTGTGGATTATGGCAACCTCCATATTAAGGGGAAGGCTTTCGTTAGCAGTGGATGTCTTCTGGCTGATGATGATGGTTTGATGCATAAATGTACTAGCCTACTAAAATGTAATGTAAATGTATAAGGACCTGGGTATGTCCTTAAACTGCAACCAGACCCGCCGGAGGACGAGCAGTAGTGTCTTCTTGGTTTATGTTGGTGAGCATTCTGCGATCCCCAAGCCGCCTGCCAAGCGTGGGGATTATGGTAATAGCCCTCTATTGGGAGGCCTTTGTCCAGCAGTGGACGTCTTAAGGCTGACGACGACTTCAATGTAATATCAGACACCGATTCATTGATATGTGATTGATTCAGGTGTTACTTCACTAATGCCTACGTTCTATACATTTTGTTGTCCTATGAAACAATTTATTGATTTTCAAAGACTACAATCGGAAATAGATGGGTATTTTTGTCCTTTACCACAATTTTTTTACGTTTTGATGACTGGTGTTACTGATTTATTGTGGTAAATTTTGAAGGCATTAGTTGACAGTACTAAACGAATTAAAATATTGCTGTCTCTTTTTTACTAGGCATGTTAGCTAAGGACAGCAATACTTTAGTTCGTTTATTTCTGTCAACTAAAACCTTCAAAATCAACCACATTGTCTTACACAAGTATATTAATGTAAAAAAAAAAAACTCTATTGAGTGATTGAAGTTTGACACAGAGAAGAATTACCTGTGGTATACAGTACTACATAATGGCGATATGAAATTAAAAAAATATATTTGCCTATGGTGCACAGACAGACTTTATATCTGACAAAAAGCAGTGGTTTTCGCCAAAAGACATATTATTCTATGAGTTTAAATGAAATTGTATTGTTTTAGTTTGTGAAGATGGCTGAGCCAATAGAAGCTCAAGTGGATAACCTCACAGTAAGCGACAACGGAGATGGTGGTGATGTAGTTGACCCATGGAATGTCTCTGGCAAATCGGAGACAGGCATTGATTATGATAAACTAATTCGTAAGTGTTTGTATTAGTCTACTTAAAACAGAGTAGGTGAATGATGTTTATATCGTTGAAACCAATAGCTTTGATGAAGAATTTAAGTAAATATAATATGTTTATTGAAAAAATAATTTAAATCGGTTATTAATGTTCTGATATATAAGAGTTTAAAGTTTTTGGTAGAGAAAACTCTATCCCTTTCCCACAAAACAAAAAATGACGTCACGCCTCTGTGTGCCATACTTGTCAGAATAAAATTTATATGGCATACAGAGAAGTGACGTCATAATCTCCTCTCTGTCTAGCTATTATATTAAAATGCTTATAAGTTGCTTATTTTTGATCAGATTTTAATGTTGTTTTCATTCATTAGCTATATTTATGGGCCACATTTTAATAGGACAATAAAAAAAACCAGTCATCTAGCCTATAGTTGGACCACTACCCCTAGTGAAGGCCTGTAGCCCAACTAGTTGTACAGAGTAGTTGGACCATGACTCCGCACCAAAACAAACTTTTTTGTCTAAGTTCTTAGTAAGCATCTTGACTGGGCAAAATAATTACTAATTGTTTTACATTTTTCCAGAAAGATTTGGTAGTTCCAAAATAGACAGTGAACTTGTTCAGCGGTTCGAAAAAGTTACAGGAAAGAAAGGTAATTTTTTAATTCGCAGTGTAAAAACCAGATGAACGTAACTACCAAAAACTCGAAAATCGTTATTTTTTACATAAATTGTGACTAAATGTGGTCCTGCGCGATGTGCCAAAACGACGTAACTACAGTAAATATTTCACTAATTCAATAATAACGTAATGGTAAAAAAAATACTCTTTGAACTAGTAGAACGTAACTTACTCAAAATACGTTCTTCTAGTTCTTCGGTAAAAAAGTTTTAAATTAGATGATAATAGTTAATGCAAAAAGAATGTATCTAGGCGAAAGTATTAACAATTAAGAATAATTTAATAATATTTTGTATTTTTTTTTGTTTTGGCAATTAACTGCCTAAATGACGTATCTTAATCCAATAAATCTTTTTTGTAAAGAAGTTAAGAATAATTAAGAGCCGAAACGACTTATGTCAACCAATTTTTGAATATATATATATATGTTATATAATAATTGCAAATATATATATTTTTATGCTTAATTTTATTCTATAATAGTATAGGTTAATTTATGTATACTTTTTTCATTAGTCAAATATTATCATCAAAGTTAAAAAAAGTGAAATATACACAGTTTTTAAGCTACCCTGTAAAATTAAAAAAATGTAGATACGTTTATCTGGATCTTACACAGCGAATTGCCATACCATGTCATCTATCCTAACTGAAGATTCTAAAGAAATCAATGCATTTCTTTATATTTATTGTATTGCGCGTATTGCTAGCTGCGCCCCGCGGTTTCACCCGCGTGATAATGATGAGAAAAAGTAGCTTACGTGCTGTTCTTGGAAATTAGCTATCTCCATTCCAAGTTTCATCCAAATCAGTTTAGCCGTTTTGGTGTGAAAAGGTAACAAACAAACACACACACAAACACACACACAAACACACACACACGCACTCAAACACACACACCAACAAACTTTCGCATTTATAATACTACTGTGACCTACTGTAATTTTTATTTAATGGTTTTGTTTTTCCATAACTTCAGGTATATGTTTTAGGTTTTTTGATGTGTGTGTTGTGAATAAGTGTGCATTCAACTTTAGTAATCCCTAACAACTTCAACTATCAATGAGGCACAATAATAGAGATAAGACAGTGAGTCTTTGCCTTTAATACCAAGAGCCTCAGTTTTCCTGCCCTGTGCAATATCTTGCTACCGGGTAGCCTGCTTTTTGCGAAAGTTTCTACCATATTTTTGAAACGGCATGGGGGGAATATTAAAACGCTTATTATACAATGTGTAACAAAAAGGTTCAACAATAAGAAAGGGTATCATCATCATCATTATGAACAACTTTTACTATGGGCCAACCCTGATATCGCGAAAAAAAAATCAGTCATACATACATTTTGTCCAAGGTCAAAGAAGTTTTATGTATGGAACAGCAAATATTTTTTTTCGTGATTTCAAGGTTGGCCCAAAGTAAAAGTTGTTCATAATGATGAGTACATACGTACCTTTCAGTATTGTTGAACTTTTTTGTTACACATTGTATATTTGGACCTGGGTATGACTTAATACTGCATCCAGAACCACCGGATGTCGAACAGCAACGTCGTCTTTATTAACAGTGGTTAGTAGTCTACAATCCCCAAGCCGCCTGCCAAGCGCGGGTTATGGCGATCCTCCCCCACCTATTAAGAAGGAGGCCTTCGTCTAGATTGTGCGAAAGGGACATATTACGAAAGGAACATTATGAGAAAGGGACATTTCACGAAAGGGACATTGTGCGAAAGGGACGTTTTGCGTGCAGTATACATTTTAGGAAACAGACATTCTGCGTCGGAGCCGTCTAGCAGCGTACGTTTTCTGGCTGATGATGATGATATATTTCCCAGCTCATCACTACTTGAGACGCGGCATATTCTTCTCCCACCGGGACCTGCATAGCATCCTGAACCTGGTGGAGCAAGGGAAGAAGTTCTACCTGTACACCGGCCGGGGACCCTCTTCTGAGAGCATGCATATCGGACATTTGATACCTTTCATGTTCACGAAGTGAGTAAAAGTTATAATAGGTCTTTACCTATGAAATTGCCGTTCTTCAGTACTGGTCATTTCAAATAGAAAAAAAGTTTGGAACGGCTTTGTATTCTGAATTAAAATTAATTTTGTCTTAAAAACATGACATTCTTTTTACAAACTCAGTCTTTTGTTTATTGATTAGCGTTGTATTTTCATTACATTTGAACAATGCCCTAAACCAAAAATTACCCCTAAAAAGGTGATGGTCACTGTATGGTGGTCTAGTGCGGGTGTGATTCACCACAGCTTTATACAAAACGGCATGAGCATTACTGCAGATGTGTACTGTGAAGAACTGGAGACAATGATGGAGAAGCTTGCACATCGGCAACCAGCTTTGGTCAATCGGTCGTCCCCACAGCTCCTTCACGACAACGCGCGACCCCATACTGTACAACAGACAGTCTCCAAGCTGCAAGAGCTGGGGTTGGAAGCTCTCCGCCATCCTCACCAGACCTTGCACCTACCGACTATTACTTTTGCCAAAATTTAGACAACTTTTTAGTGTGTAAAAAATTCATTTCCCGAGAGGCAGTACAAAATGCCTTTGAAGAGTTTGTTGCTTCCCCGTCCAGCTGATTTTTACAAGAAGGGCATCAATAAACTGCCAATTCGTTGGCAAAGATGCGTCGATTGCATGGGTGATTACTTTGGTTAACAGAAATGAAAAAGTTAAAAAAAAATAGTATTTTCACTTATTCCATACAAAATGGCAATTTCATAGGTAAAGACCTAATAATATAATATACTGTTTTAAACTTTCACAGTGTCAGAACTATAAATTTTTTAATTTTTTTGTTTGACATTAATTAATTATAATTTTTAATTTTATACAAATTGACATTTTAATTTAATTTTAATGTACTTATGTTTTGAAATTGTATCGTAGGAATATGTACCGATTACTATTAGATTTAGGTATAATATTATTGAATGTTTTTTAATAATGTAAAACAATAGCGTGTACCTATTCTTAGAACTTACCAATAAAACAGGTACTAAAAAAATATAAATTATTATCCAGATGGCTCCAAGAAGTATTTGACGTGCCGTTAATCATCCAGTTGACTGACGATGAGAAGGTGCTTTGGAGGGACATCAAGATAGAGGACGCTCGGAAGATGGCCTTCAACAATGCTAAAGATATTATTGCCGTCGGGTTCGACGTCGAAAAGACATTCATATTCAACGACTTGGATTTCATAGGGTGAGTATCATTGTTCAAAGACCTTTTATATTAGATAGTTAAATTTTATTTTACAATTTAGAAGATCATTAACACCTCGTTACAATCGTGAAATGTATTGCCTGTGGTGGTATACAATCTGCAAGTGAACAGGTTCCTTCTACTTCTATGCAACGCTTCATTGTACTGCATCTTCGTTTAAAATCAGGCTTGATGGTGGTCAAACGTAAGCTGTTTTTTATATATTGATTTTTTTTAATTTAATTTTTGTTTACTACTGTAATGCTTGTATACTGGGTTAGTTTTAATTCGTTACCATCTTTTCAAGGGCATATTCTGTACATCAAAACAAACAAGTTTTACTTTGGGGCCAACATTGTATTTGCGAAAAAAACATCAGCTGTTCCATACAAAAAGTTCATCAAAATCAAAGTTCAACTGTTTTTTTTGCTATTTCAATGTTGGCCCGATAGTAAAAGTTGTTTGTTTTGATGTACAGAATATGACCTTAATAATAAAACACGTTGGGTTATTTGCAACAGACTGATTTTTATTTCATATACCTACCTACCCACATTATTTGCTTACTATAATTTAACACACTGCCCTAAGAAAATAATGTGCAAGCAGTAAAGTTCAAATATCTAGGATGCCCATTTTTTTATTGAAAAAGACATGCTTTACGAAACCAAGGCTCTTGGTCAGTATGTCTGCCACCATATTTGAGGTGCATACATATATTAATTTAACTTTGCCATCAGTTAAACAATCTCTAACAAAATGATGTCGCACATCAATGTGTTTAGTGCGTTTATGGAAGATTGGATTTTTAGCTAATTTTATTGCACTTTGGCTGTCGCTGTATAAACACATTGATGCAGACACATCATACTGAATCAATTCACATAGCAAATTTCGCAAATAAATGGCTTCTTTGCAAGCTTCTGTTAAGGCCATATATTCTGCTTCCGTACTTGACAATGCTATAGTTTTTTGTTTTCTTGACTCATATGATATCACACACCCAGACAAGATGAAACAAAAACCTGTATATGAACGTCTATCTATAGAACATGAAGCCCAATCTGAATCTACAAAGCCATGTAACTCACAATCATTTTTCTTATATACTAGACCATAACTTTTGGTATTCTGTAAGTATCTTAACAAACGTTTTAAGTGTTTCCAATGGGTCTCATTATAAGAATTATTAAACTGGCTGAAGTAACTTATACTATAAGACAGATCTGGCCGAGTTAGAACAGACAAATACATCAGACATCCAATTAATTGTTGGTAAGGATACTTTTCATTAAGATTACTGTGAGTATCCCTTTCGAACTTTAAATTAACTTCCATGGGAGTGTCTGAGCCTGAACAATCAGACATGTTAAATCTTTTTAATATAGTGTTTACAAATTGTTGTTGGTCAACAGTAATACAATCTTTATGAACATTTACATTCATACCGAGACACTGTTTGATCTGACCTAAGTCTTTGATTCTAAATTTTGCCACTAGTTCGTTTTTTAATTCTTTATAAGTATTTTTACAATTATAAAATACAAAAAAGTCATCAACAAATAGTGCAATAAAGACTTTTACATTATTAACACTTTTCATGAAAAGGCAAGGTTCACATTTAGATTTTTTATATCCTAATTTAATCAAACATTCTTCCACTCTTAAATACCATGCTCTGGCTGACTGTTTTAGCCCATAAATTGCGCGTTTTAACTTCAAAACTTTACTTTTACAGTTTTCAAAATGTGAACATTGTGGAATTTCCATAAATACAGTTTCATTTAGAAAACCATTTAAAAAAGCTGTAGGAACATCAAGGTGATTCATAAATAAGGATAGCTTTACACATAAGGCAAACAAAAGCCTTAAGGTAGAGTATCTCAACACCGGCGAAAACGTTTCATTAAAGTCTATACCTTTCTTTTGGGTGAACCCCTTAGCAACAAGTCTTGCCCTATAACGCACTTCACCTTCACTATTATATTTCTTTTTTAACACCCACCGATTTTTAACTACTGTACCTTCCTTTGGTCTATCTGTTAACTCCCAAGTGTCATTTTCACTGAAAGAATTCAACTCCTCATTAATAGCCGACTGCCACTGCTCTTTTTCTGGGCCTGTTATGGCATCATTAAGAGACAATTGCTCACCTGACTCTTCTTCTATACATAGATTAGAGAAACCATATCGTTCAGGTTTCTTTCTCATTCTTTTTTCTTGTAAGTTAGCTATTTTTGGATCTTCTATAACACTCTCATTATCTGATGTCATAGATTCGAAGAAGGTATCTTCCTGGCTAGACTCTGTGGTCTCATCTGCCACATATGTATCATCCTGGCTAGACTTATCTGTCTCATCTGCCATACATGTATCATCATCATTACCCCCGCTGTTAGACCCTACTAGAGTGATATCTTGGTCTGCGCTAGTACTGCTGGCCTCCTCTTCAATCATAATGGTTGCACTGTCACATTCAATCTCCATGACTACCACATCTCTGGCTACAGTGATGTCTCGTGATTCTGGATCATACAAGCGATAGCCCTTGACATTCTCTGAATATCCAACTAGGAGCATTTTCTTCGCTTTCTTATCCCACTTCCTGCGCTTTTCTTTCGGAATATGGACCATAACTGGGCTGCCGAATACTCTAATGTGACTCAAGTTTGGCTTTCTGCCGGTCCATAACTCATAAGGTGTAGTATACTGGTCTATACCTGCTGCGGGTGATCTATTTTTTACATATACTGCTGTGTTCACAGCTTCTGCCCAAAACTGTTTTCCAAACTGAGCATCAAATAGGAGGCAGCGTGCTTTCTCTACTATTGACCTATTGTATCTCTCACATGTTCCGTTTTGCTCTGGTGTATATGAATTAGTCTTCTGATGAACTATGCCATTTGCTGTCAAGTAACTTTCCATCTGTGTGGAGCAGAACTCTCCACCGTTGTCAGTTCTCATTATTTTTATCTTCTTAGACTGCTGGTTTTCAACATACTCTTTAAATTGTTTGAAATACTTAAAAGTTTCACTTTTGGATTTCAAAAAATAAACAAAACACATTCGGCTATAGTCATCTACTAATAATAAGAAATATCTGGCTTTACCGAGAGATTTATTCTCCATTGGCCCCGAAAGATCTGCATGTATTATGTCCATTACATTTTTTGTGGTGGTTGTGCTGTGGCTAAAAGGTAACCTTGTTTGCTTTCCTTCGCAGCAAACTGTGCAGTTTGATTTACTTATTTGAGTCCGGGGTTTGTTATATTCCACGCCTTCTACTGCTCCATTTTTCATGCAGTCCATATCTTTTGCATTTATATGTCCTAATCTCCTGTGCCACACTGTACTGGACACCTGTACTGCCGCTGCGAACACCTGCTTGGTACATAGTCTGTACACTCCGTTTATTAAATTAGCGACACCGATAAGTTGATTTTGACTGTTGTTTATGTAGCAAACGTCGTCTTTGAAGGTGACTTTATTTCCACTTTCAGTCATTTTGTTTACCGATAATAGGTTTATTGTTAAGTTAGGTACACACAAAACGTCTTTTACGTTCACACTGTGTTCTATGTTTCCCACGCAGGTCGTTATTTTAATGTCGCCGGAACACAGCACTGGTATAGTTTGCTTGTTCGCCACTATAATATTGGTTGGGTTTTTCTCATTTTTTATGTTGGTTAACATTTTTTTATCATTGACACTCAATAAATGCGCCGTAGCTCCGCTGTCAACAATCCAGGCGCCCTCGTCGAAACATGTACTAAACATTGCACTAAACGCATTTATTATCTTTTTCTGGGACGGACACTGATTTTTATAGTGACCGAACATTTTACAGGAGTAACAACGAATATTATTCTTATTATTTTCTCCGTCGTCGCCGCTTTTTTGCGATTGTCGATTCTGTGTTTTTTCTGTGCTTGCGTCGCGGCCATTTTGAAATTGCGAATGCGTTCCGTATTTGCTATTTGTGGCGCGTTTGTATGATGAACCTCTTGCCACAAAAGCACCTTCTGACTTTCTGATGATCTCATCATCTGCAGACATGTCCAATAATTTTGTTTTTATAGAATCTGCACTGACATTCATGCCTGAATGTTCTATGGCCATAATCATTGGACCAAATTTTTCGGGAAGTCCAGCCAACAACAGGGACCCGATCCACTCGTCATTAATCTCAAAACCGGTGCCTTTTAATTTCTGTGCGGTTTCTACGAGCTGGGTTACGTAACTAGTCATTGAATCGCAATCTTCCAAACGGATTGAGATGAGATTGCGTAATAGACTGATTCTGCGAGTGTAACCCGAGTCGTCGAAAAGCGACTTGAATTTCTTCCAAACGCTCTGCACTGTTGCTTCTGATTTGATATGCACATAAAGAGAGGGATCCACTGTCATGATCATTTTGGCTCTCGCTTTTCTATCATCCTCCGTTTTTAGTTCCGTGGCGCTTGACAAATCCACGCCCTCCAAAATGAGAAAATTTTCAACGGCAAATGCCCAATCGTCGTAGTTTTCTCTGCCTTTGAGTTTCGGAACGTTTACAGAGTAATTCCCGGTCATTTTAACACTTTCACTACAAATAATTGATATTAAACGAATTTAATTTGGGACTGGGCCCATAACCTAATAAAACACGTTGGGTTATTTGCAACAGACTGATTTTTATTTCATATACCTACCTACCCACATTATTTGCTTACTATAATTTAACACTTAAAAGGATTCTAACTGATTAGAGCTAACCCTGTATATTACTCTTCTGGAATGCATATTCAAAATAATAATGTCACGGAACCAATTTCCGTGCATGTTTGCATTTTTCAGAAACGTAATGATAACAGATTATCTTGGAAATGTTAACCTTATCACTAATTGATAAGAACCTGTTTCGTAAATTTCAGACAATGTCCAGCATTTTACCAAAACATGGTCCGCATCCAGAAATGCGTGACATTCAACCAAGTAAAAGGAATTTTCGGGTTCGGAGATTCTGACGTCATCGGCAAGATTACATTCCCTAGCATAGAGGCTGCACCGGCGTTTTCCACATCATTTCCGTTTATTTTCGATAATAAAATTGTGAGTACAAGATAAAGCCATAATCTATGGATAATAATTTACCATAAGACAATAAAATTTCATGGGAAAACTTGTTTCAAAGGTATCTTGTCCGTTTTAAAGGAAATTGCTCTATATCAAAGAATACTTACTTGTCTGATTTTAAGTAAACTTCTCCGTGTCAAAGATAAATCGTCTATTTTAAAGGGAACCTGTCCACGTCAAAAGAAACTTATCCGATTTAAATAAAAAATATTCATTCCTTGTTCAAAACAAGTTCCTAAGGACAAATGTTCCTTTCAAAAGAAGCATAAAGCTCCGTTACAAAGGATATTTTCCTGTTGCAGTGTAGGCTTCCTTTTCAAAGGAAGAAGAGTCCATTTCAAAGAACACCATTCCGTTTTAAAGAAACCTATCCCGTTTCAAAAAAAACTAGCCCGTTACAAAGAAAATCATTGTGTTTCAAAGAAAACTAGCCTTTTCCAAAGGAAACTAGTCCATTTCAAAAGAAACTAGGTCTATCCTTGGGAAACTGATCCATTTCAAAGGAAACTAGTGCATATCCATAAAGCTTGTCAATTTCAAAGGAAACTTTTCCGTTTAAAAGGTTTTTTATTTTAAAATAAATTTTGGTTTTTAAAATCATTTTACGTTTAAAGGAAATTTTTACGTTAAAAGACATTTTTACGTTTCAAAGACAGTTTTACGTTTCATAGGAAACTGGAGTCCGTTTCAAAGTATTTTTTCGTTTTTCCGTTGTAAAGTAAATTTGGCCGTTTCAGCTACCATGCCTTGTCCCTTGCGCGATAGACCAGGACCCGTATTTCCGCATGACGCGCGACGTGGCGGCGAAGCTGAAGATGCCGAAGCCGGCGCTCCTGCACGCCACCTTCCTGCCGGCGCTGCAGGGCGCGCAGCACAAGATGTCCGCCAGCGACCCTAACGCCTCTATATTCCTCAACGATACCGCTAAACAAATTAAAAATAAGGTAGGACCTTAGGCCTTAGACCTACGACCTAAGTCTTGCACATGGGTTTGTCCTAAAACTGGACCATGGATGGGCAGCAGCGTCCTCCCGGTTATCGGCGTTCTGCGATCCTCACGCATGCCAAGCGAGAGGATCATGTCAACCCCCTCCCCCCATTAAGGGGAAGCCTTCGTCCAGCAGTGGATGTCTTCTGGCTGATGATTGAAGATCTTAATGCAGGCCTGGCGGACTATTACGTTCGGGTACGAGTTCATACCTACAACCTTGCTCCTTAGTTGCGCCCCTTGGCATCGCCGTTGGCCGGGTGACGTCATTGTGACAAATGGTTCAATGGAATATCGCCGTGCTCCGATGCTTATAGAGTACAAACACTGCATACGATTTATGATTTATTTTTTCTGTGTAAATACTTCTTAAAAGCATTTTCATTATAATGTTTAAATCTGAAATTATCATCGCACATCACAGGCGGCCGCACCGCGCTTTGTTATTTCATTGCTATTTTATTATTATTTACTAAACCGATTTTCATAATATTTATACAGATAAACAAGTACGCGTTCTCCGGCGGGCAGCCGACGGTGGAGGAGCATAGAGAGCGTGGCGGGAATGCCAGTGTCGATATATCCTACAAATATCTAGAGTTCTTCTTGGAGGACGACGAACAACTAGCAAACGTAAGTGGACGGACTGGCAACACTATTTTATTTACAAACTGGGTGTCTTCAAGTTGCGAGTGAATCAATTTCTTTTCGGCAAGCGTGCTCCATCGTAGAACGCATCGTTGCTAAACGTCAAATGAGATGGCGGTGAAACGCAAGCTTATATAAAAAACTTATACTATGTGTAAGGTACAAAAAGGTTCAACAACACGGAAGGTGTTACATGTGTACATGTATGTACTCATCATTATGAACAACTTTTACTATGGGGCCAATACTGATATCGCGAAAATAAAATCAGCTGTTCTATACAAAAAGTTCAAAGACCTTGGACAAAATGAATGGACAAGCCGATTTATTTTACAAAGTAAAAGTTGTTCATGATGATGAGTACATAAATGCCCTTCCGTATTGTTGAACCTTTTGTTTTACATTGTATAAATACAGAAAATAAAAATTTTGGCAACAAAGTTTTAAAACAGATACTTTTTTCCTTTGCGATACTGTGGATTGATTATGGCAACACTGATGAACTATGCGACGAGTGGACACGTGTAGATTCTGTACTACCTAGTTCATCATCATCGTCATCAGCCCGGAGACGCCCTCTGCTGAACGAAGGTGAAGCTAAAAAAAACAAGCTTCTTTTAGTCCATGCGCGTACAACTCAGCTCATACCGTTTGAAATTAAATCTTTTGCGCATATCACAACACTTCATATCTTGAATGGACGTTATTCCAACCAATGATAAGTAAAGTACTTTTCTTTACTCATACTCGGAAAGTAGGTCTGAAGTTGCCTGAGGAGCGGGTGGAAAGTAATACATTTCATCCCTAGGGAGAATCACTTTCAACTGACAGTGACAGTTGACAAATGACAGACAATCAAATTATTTAAAAAAACTAGTTCTATTTTCACATAAATTTGTATTGAACCATGTTCCAACTAATTTTTTCTCCTCAAGAGGATTATGGTCCCGCACTTCTCGTGCATTTTCCAGTGTCAGTTCATGTTTTTATTTTTAGTATCCTTGTATTCGTAATGAAAAGCACAGTGTTTAACTCAGGATTAAAGAATTATTTAGTCCCTCGACCTATTAGCCAATCCCCGTCTCAGGACTGAATAAGTTACTTTCACCCCTAGGATAACAATGTAAGAAAAATGAATGAAAAATGACTGGATGATGAATGTATGAAGAATGTATGTCCTTAGATAATACGCTTTTAGAAAAAAAATACTACCGACTTCAACTTCGAACTTCGAATACCTGGATGACATCTTCATATATTCTATTAATTTTGATTTAAAAACCAAACTACTGAACCGATTGCGATAAATGTATATGGGCCCACCTCTGAAGAATTACTTACCAAACAAAAAAAGAATCCTCAAAATCAGTTCATAATTGTCGGAGTAATCGCGTAACATACATACAAAAAAAAACATACAGTCGAATTGAGAACCTCCTTTTTTGAAGTCGGTTGAAAAATAATCACAAATATTTTGTGTCATTTCAGATTAGAAAACAATACGAGTCCGGAGCTATGCTAACGGGTGAGCTCAAGAAGCTGGCCATCGACTCTATAGGGCCCGTACTACAGGCGTACCAGGCAAGTCGCACTTTTTATATACCCACCTTTTTTTTTACTTATACAAATCTACATAGAGTAGATAGGACAGAAGGATACATAGATAGATAGATACATAGATTAACTCTTTATTGTACACACCAAAATAAATGATACCAGTTACACACTCGAAGAAACAAATTTAAATCGGCTAGTGAAGTTCTGAGGTAAAAGCGTTTTAAGTTTACCATAAGTTAAGTTTCTCAATTTATAATTTTTAATTTAATTCAATTGTGCTTAATTTTAGTAGGTTAAATTTATTATTTCAATTGTTAAATTTATTCATTTTAATTCATGTGTAACATTATGTGAAAAATGTAAATGACTTGCCCAGTGTAACAATTTTGTTATAAGGCCAGTAAAGCATTCTATTCTATTCTATTCTAAGGACTGAGTTTTGGTATGTCCCCTTTCCGCAAAGTATGTGTAAATATAAAACTTGTATTTTTTTTAAAAATACTTTTTATATATATTTTTTTGTCTAGTATGAAATTAAAATGTTCATGACACATCTTGTATGTTTTTTTACTGTTATTCTATACTTTTTGTAATCCACTTTGTTTGGAGATCAAGAAATTATCAATCAACTCGTCTATTAAGAGGGAAAAGGGTGTGCGCTTCTCCGTGCAAACGTATTCCCCTATTTTCTTCCTGGATAATGTTCGATAATCCGTTTTTTTATTCAGAAACGAATAGCTAAAAAAATATAACGCTCTTAATATCTTCATAGTAACTTTTGGAGGGCTATATTTTCTTTAGAGTCACGCAACGGGCAATGGAGAGAGCTGTGCTCGGAGTTACCTTGCGCGATAGAATCCGGAACGAGGATATTCGCCAAAGAACCAAAGTTACCGACATAGCTCGCAAGGTTTACAAGTTGAAGTGGCTGTGGGCAGGCCACATCGCTCGAAGAACTGACAACCGATGGGGAAGAAAGGTTCTTGCGTGGCGACCGCGAACCGGAAGACGCAGCGGAGGAAGGTCTCCCACTATATATATATATATATATATAGGAGGACGACATTGTAAAAGTCGCGGGCAACCGGTGGATGCAAATGGCAGGTTGTCGTACAGTGTGGCGGTCTAAGGGGGAGGCCTTCATTCAGCAGTGAACGTCTCCGGGCTGATGATGATGAGGATTTTCTTTAGCAATTAGTTTCTGAAAAAAAGGAAAACACAGATACGTCTAAAGTAGACCAAGATTTTATAAAAAATATATATTGCTCTAGAGGGATTATCCAGGGAGAAAATAGGGGGATACGTTTGTATAGAGAAGAGCTCACCCTATTCCCCCTTAAGGATATAACATATTGAATGACTGTTAAACTGTTAATACTTTTAAATCAATAAAATAACTTAAGTGACACTTAATAAAGTACATATTTCTTTTCACAGGAGCGTAGAGCCAAAGTCACCGATGAAGTTTTAACGGAATTCTTCAAGATCAGAAAAATTACGATTTAGTGATAAAGTAGAATCTACAGATAAAACAAGTATGTCTAGTATTTATTATACGGTTAATTATTTTACTTACCGTTAAAAGACTTTTTTAAATTTTGTATTCTGATTGTGATGTCTTACCAGAGATGTTTTTAACCATAGATTCAACATCTACGCGCCAAAAGGACTATCAAATAGGACTTCAATAAAGCGCTTAGATGGGCGGAAAGCACGCTATTACTTATAATAAAGCATATTTGAGAAATGAGTCATAACGCTATAATTATAAGGTTTGTTTTTTGAATGGTCGCCAATTAAAAATCGAGCCACGTTTTTGGTTCTGTTTCATTGGTAACTAACAGTTTCATCTGCTATCCTATAGGAACTTTGAAATGTCTGGGATAAAAAGTAGCCTATTTGTTAACCCAGGGTATAACCCGCACCAGAGACAGGGAAAATAAACATTAACAAAAAAAAAAAAAAACAATTTACAGGGATACCGCACATTAGCATTTATTTTTAGTGTGATGTTTTTTGAATCTATAGTTTTAAATATCTTAGTGTACTTCTATTACTGATAATGTTAAAATTGAAACCTGGTTTAAACAGGGTCAGAATATATTTGAGACTAAACAAGTATTTTGAAAGTAACGATGTTACACTGAAAACTAAAATTCACGAGATTCAATAGTTAACATGTTGAAGGGATGAGAGCCATCAGTATGTTGCGGCGTATTTACGTTTTATATAAGGGTAGTACACATCCATAGGAAACTGGGGGTCTAAAATGCCCACATTAAGCAATTCCCCTAAAGGCAGTTCATTTTATGAATTCTTAGAAGAATGTATTGTAAAAAGTTGCTCTCGAGTAACTTCCAACGATTCTGCAAGTTGACTTTATGCAATTCATCTTTCATCTACCATTTTACGACTTTCTTATAGAAAACTGACAAAATAATGAATTCTGTAATAGAATCATTTGCAAAATCATAGTATGAATGCGCTTAATAAGTGTCCGTTTTACGATTTTTGAAATGAATCATCATAGGATCATATGCAGAATTGTTAAACGCGACCATTTTAGCCCCCCTAATCACCATCGACATTATTGATTAGTGGCGTTATTTTTGAACCGTACGTAAGAGTTGCGCATGCGAAAGGAGCCGACCCTCGAACGGTATTGTTTGAAATAGATTGATTGATTGATTAACTCTTTATTGTTCACACCAAGAATTACACAGAAATAATTTAATAAACTTAAATATTGGAACAAGTGGCGGCCTTATTGCTAAAAGCAATCTCTTCCAGGCAACCTTTGGATGGAGAGGATTTCTAGAATGCATAGAAGACGGGGTGTGCAAGAAAAGAAAAGTGAAAGAAATAAGGTTCAATATCGTTAAAAAGACGGCTCCGCTCGCATGTGCAACTTTGCGTACGGTTCAAAAATAAGACCCCAGATGACTGCTTTTTTAAAAGATTTTTCTGGCATAGTCCTTAGCCGAGTCATAAGTAGATCACTCGCAAATTCAGGGTTGCCCCCATAGAAAACGTTGTTTACAATGTGTACAATGACCTTCTATCGACTAAGTGATACCGATACGTGTATCACTGTATTGTATCTTTAATTCAGTAACTTGTTTAAGCTTGATCAGTTGTTAGCTAGCTTTTATACCTTCATGCATTGATGACATGACCCAAGTTTGGCTAGTTTTTTTGTAAGTTGACTTGAAATTGTAAGACGCGAAGCGTTCAATTGAGATGTAGCCTGTGAACTACGGCTGTGCTGTAAGCATTACATTAATTTATTTGTTATTTTATGAGCGAAATAAACGCATTTCATTCATATGTTTGTAAATTATTTCACATGTTAGCGTAATAAGAATAATTAGCCTTTTTAATTGTCAGCTACTGGACTTAGGCCGTAGTCACTATTATTTATTCTGTGCTTAGGCCTCCCGCGAAGGGCGATTGGCGATATCATAACTTTATAATTTTTCCGTAATGTGTACAGATATTATCATACATAAAAGTTATATTATTACTAACGGGATATTTACTGTGATTATGATGTGAAATGAGCTCCCGATATTTCGGCGCAGTTGCATGCACCATGTTCACGAGTAGACTGAAGAATACGGGTGGTTGTCAAAAGAGTTCGAAAAAACCTTTAGGGCATTCATAACGAACTACCCTCTATCTAAGTCTTTTACTGCGATTACTGGAACTCGAACTCGAACCCAAGTCTCGACAAAACACATTCACAAATTTCACAACATAATCACGGTAAATATCCCGTTTATAATAATAGAACTTTAGTAAACAACCGTGATAGTTTAAAACAGTGTATTATCATACATAGTTTTAATTTTAAAACGTTTCGCTGTTTTTCCTTTCGTGACCTCAACGGAAGATCAGCGCTGTTTGATAAACAGCATTACGCTGAGTTGAAGCCATTTTTGTGACATCACTTATTTTTTTGGTAATTAACTAGTAATACTTAGTTATATTAGTACCTACGTTAATGATGTTACAACATTTTTTTTTTCTTTCTTTTTCTATCGATCGCACTGGACTTGTTGCGGGATGGTGGATACGCATACGTATTTTTTTCCCCGGATGTATGCATGTTGCCCGGTTTTCTCACGATGTTCCCCTTCACCGAAAAGCCAGTGGTATGAAAATCCGCACATCAACTCCAAAGAGCTTATTGGTACGGGCCTGTATTTGAACCCGCGACTTCACGATTTTATGTCGAGCTTCCCGATTAGGCTACTACGAAGTCATTCTTCTTGTGTTCATATTATTCTAAGGCTATCACAGCAAAGTGGTTAGCGTGCTCGGATCACACGCCGTAGGGTGCGAGTTCAAATCTCGAGAATAAGCTGCTGGGGACAAAAATACCGTATACCTTTACATGGAGGATTTATAGTACTTAGACGACTGGCAAGCTGCTACCCTCAAGTTGAAAGTTGTCCTAGCAGTGCGCTTCGCAGCTACACTTGAGATTGAATTCCCATTCCAGGCTCGCTGTGCAAACCTTCTTCGACCACACCACCACTAACAACAGATGAGGTATAGCCAAACACATGCAGGGCTAGGATGTGCACCGCGAGAAAATGTTGTCTTGTCTTTATGTTGTGCGAAAACGAGACAGACATTTTTCTTTTTTTTTATACAATTAAGTGACGAGACGAGCAAGGCGTTCGCCTGGTGTTACCACCAGGCGTCACACTTGCCACTAACAGTAGCAGTGCCAGAATTGTGAACTTGCGAACACAATCCTGCGCCGCACTGCACTGCGCTCGTCACCCTGAGATATTAGATGTTAATTCTCTTCATACCCAGTAATTTCTCTGGTAACATTGCCCTTCAAACCGGGTAATGTTTGCACAATAATGCTTGGCGTTTGAATAACTGGCAAAGGTGTGGTACTTCCCCAGGCGGACTCTGCAGTAGAGTCCTACCACTACAAAAAACACACACAGACTTATACAGAGTCGTATAGCTTGTCCTGTTTTTAAGAATCGAGAACATTTTCTCGCGGTGCGCATCCTTGTCTGCTAACCGTAAAAAATGACAATATAGTAGAAACACGTGACTTACAACATCCCACCGGCCGAGAGCCTCGCTCGGGTACTTCAAGGAACTGGGTTGGCTCAGGGTTAGTTCTAATCAGTTAGCATCCTTTTAAGGGCATATTCTGTACATCAAACAAACAACTTTTACTAAGATACCAACATGGAAATCGCGAAAAAAAAACAGCTGTTCCATACATTTTGCCGAAGGTCGATGAACTTTTTGTATGTAACAGCTGTAAATTTTTTCGCGATTTCAATGTTGGCCCCATAGTAAAAGTTTGTTTGATGTACAGAATATGTTAATAAATAATAATAATAATCATGCCGGTTTCGGCTACGGCGACTACTTCTGCGACTCAATCAAGTAAGGAGCTTCGCTGGTGTGCTCGAATATGGCTAATGTAGCCAATTTTGGCAGTAAATGTGCGTGCACAGTCCACGCACGTAAGAGTGCCATTTACGTAACTGTATGAAATGTTGGCAGGCGGTCTACTCTTCAGTTCGTCTCGTTTTGCGTCCAAATCGCGTCTTCGGTCATTTTCGAACGCATACACCGAGCGTTTAACCAGTCCTCGCCAATTCGATCGATGTGCCCTTAAAAGGATGCTAACTGATTAATGCGACAAACCCTGTATACTGGCAGGGGGATATAGGTACACAATACCATCCAAGCAAAACGTCGGAGCAAGACTTCTTATTTTCCCTCAAATAAGATCAAAATCAATATTTTCTATAGATATTGAGGTAGGTTTGTTCCTATAGATCTTGAATTTTTTTATGCAATCGTTTGACGAGACGAGAAAGACGTTTGCCTGGTGGTAAGTGTCTCGCCTGCCCATAACAGTATAGCAGTTCCAGAATTGTGAAACTTGCAAATCCAATACTTCTTCGCACTGTACTGCGCTCGTCACCCTGAGATATTAGGTTGTAATATTATTACAAATTCTTTTAACGACGAGAATCCTATTAGAATCGTTACAAGCTAACGGAGAATAAACACCTACGGCGACGTATCAAACAGAACAAAAGAGCCCGAAACAAAAGGTGACACAGACCCTCCGAGTGAAAACTAAAAATTGTGGCAGCCACTTGTGTACACACAACGCAACTTTGATCGAATATGCATCACAAAAGAACTGAAACGTGTGTGGCGCAGTCCTTTCCAGCTACAGGTAGAGGCCACACGGATAGTGTACCTAATTTTAGTAGATTTTAGACAAGCTCAAAACGTTTTTCGTCAAAAAGCGTGGCAAATCCGACAATGTATAACCAAACTTATGACGAAGAGGCGCCAATACCTCTGATAGCGAATTATACGGTGGTGAAAGAGGACGTTGAAACTGAGAAGAGGGAAGAAGATCGAGTCATTTTGGAAATTGGGAGGCAAGAGGACAAACCGAAGGAAGAGCATACGTTTTCGCACAAGAAATACGACAAGACGATCTCGCATCACAGGTCGTATGTGTTGGATGATTACGAACCAAGGAGGATAACTTACTTTCGGCCTCATGAGATGGACACCGCCGTACACGAAGGTAAGATCATGTTAGGGTCTTATCATTCCCTAGCAAGTTCAGATGATTGTTCCCTGGGTAATCAAGTTCTGAATTTGGCAGTAATAACATTAAAATCGACAAAACTGATTAGGTATACAAAAACATTGGCAATAAAGACATGAAAACTATAGTTATGGGCTATTACGTCATTAGTTATTCATTCTGGAATGTTGGTTTGTTTATTTAATTTCCATGACATTTGTACTGTTTAAAACTTTCGATAAGTTAGGTATGTTTCTTGTAACAAATAGAATTACCTATAATATAAGTAGGTACGTAGGTACCTAAGCGTTTCTAAGTAACTTTGGCGTGACGGGATGGCGAGACTGCAAAAGAGGATTCAGTAGTATTTCGTATAGAACAGGATAATAAAGACCAAGAAATCCAAACTCAGTATAGGTATAGATAACGCACCAACTAAAATTATAGGTAACTCAATATGTATGTATATAGGTACATAGTATTATATTCCACATGCGATTTCCAAAAAAACCGTTTAGCCGTTTTCATACTCTACAATTCACTAAAATTAGGCTTACTAAAGCTAGGATTTTGATCATGATTTCGAAATTAATAAACACTTTTAGCTTAAAAGTAGTAGGCTTTAATTCTGATGATTTAATTGGAGATGCATTTCTTATAAGAGAACTTAAGAACCACAATAGCTTTCTCTGGCTTTAACGTCTTTATTCTCTTCTCAAAGTAATGGTTTTCTTTTTTAAAGACTTTTAAACCTATTTTCTCAAGGGCCAAGATTCTACGAGCAAGAATACAGAGAAGGGCCCGCGCTGCCCGAGCCAGCCAATTCCGAGTCTTCCCTGGACTTCTCCCATGAATCTCAGGACACCATCAAGTATTTGGAGGACCCGGGCCAGGATGTCGTGACCAGCTGGAAGGAACGGGCGCTGCAGTTGGAGAAAGGTATTCGATCTCTATAATTACTTCTCCATAAAGAGGTTGCCTTGAACATAGTATCATCATCATCAGCCCGGCGATATCCACTGCTGAACGAAGGCCTCCCCCTTAGACCGCCACACTGTACGACAACCTGCCATATGCATCCACCTTGACTTTTTCAATGTCGTTGGTCCACCTTGTGGGAGGCCTATATACCTACGCTGCGTCTTCCGGTTCGCGGTCGCCACTCAAGAATCTTTCTTCCCCATCGACTAGGGAAGCTAGTATAGGATTCATTTATCTGTGCCTGGGATAAACTTTCGGGAAAAGTCTGTCATTTGTACCTATGAAATCTGCAAACTAAAATAGCTCACCTAATATTTTAGCTTCGTGCCGCCATCACGTTTGAATCTGGCTATACGATATATCTATAATATTTGATATATCTTCTAATATATCCAACATTAACCTCAGGGCTTCAAGGCTAAACAAGCCATTTTAGATGTACCAAAATTTTATTACCATGTTTTTTTTCGCTTTCGGCCATCGTCACAAAAAAAGGTTAATAGACCATAGCATTAATGTTAAAACGTTAATACTTACCTAGAATGCAATTCTAAATTGCAGAATACAAGAAAACAGCGTGTGACCGCGAGCGCACGCGCATGCGTGATATGAACCGTGCGTTTGACCTGCTTCGCTCGAAGCTGCCCGTCACCAAACCCTCTAAGAAGAAGTACTCCAAGATAGAATGCCTCAGGTGAGCTTCCGTCAACATACTCAGGTACAAAATAAGGCGCTTCATGATGCTCTACAGTGTGGGGGGCTGGCAAGATTGATCTAAGATTAAGATCTCAGCACTGAAGTCCTACTTCAGCCTACTTCTTAGCATGCGCAGAGACTTCGGGTCTCTTTATATAATATGTCAGATATTCTGCTGACAAAGAGTAGCCTAACTCCAAATCGAAACATGCACTGTGCCATACTGTAGGTAGACACACCATTGAATATCTTAAAGTAATAACCAATGAAAGCCAAAGCAACGACGCCCTATTAGTCCCTCGACTTATTTTTAACCGACTTCTAAAAAGGACCCAATAAAATACTTCAAAAATACAATGGAATTGAGGTCAATTGTCGTTATTTCTCATCATCATGAGAACGTCCTGTCTCCTTAATCGCGTTACTATTACCATAAGAAACCTTCATTTGTTTCAGAATAGCGATCTGCTACATCAGGCACTTGGAGTACATGTTGGCCGGCGGCTCTCCAGATGACAACCCAGCCTTTTTTGAACTACACGCGGCTGAGCTGAGACGACGACAAACTAGATACTGCTGACACATCAGCTTCGTATTGTACTGCTAGACGTAGTCCTCTCCTAATGTACGTTATTGAGCTCGGTCGGCAGCTCTCTGGATCCAGGTTTCGCGTCGCTTTACACAGGTCGCCCCTCCACCTCTCCGCAGAATGCCCTGCACTACGCTTGCTGAAACGCGGTCTCCACTGGTAGGTACTTGTCTACTACAATAGGCTAGATGACTGGTTTTTTTATTGTCCTATTAAAATGTGGCCCATAAATATAGCTGATTAATGAAAACAGAATGAAAATCTGATAAAAAATAAGCAACTTATAAGAATTTTAATATCATGCTAGACAGAGAGGCGAAACAGCAAATCGTGACGTCACTTCTCAGTACGCCATATTAATTCTATTCTGACAAGTAAGGCGTGACATCATTTTTTGCTTTGTGGGAAAGGGATAGAGTTGTCTCTAACAAAAACTTTAAACGTTCATATATCAGAACATTATTAACCGATTTAAATTATTTTTACAATAAACATACTATATTTACTTAAATTCTTCATCAAAGTTATTGGTTTCAACGATATAAACATCAGTCATCTACCCTATTGTTATATGGTTATAAAATGGTTATATGTTCCTCGGATAATTAGTTAGTTCTAATAATTGCATTGGGCAAGCCAAACCATCTTCAGTATGATAAACAGAGAATACGCTCTAAAATACTAGCTAAGGACAACCTTAGGGGATAGTAAGTCCGGTTACAGCAAATTTACTCCTCAAGTGGCAATAAATTAAAAAAAAAAACAAAGACGCACTAAATTTTTTTACCGTTGTGGATGTCTAAACGTCTACCATCGTCCTCTCTTTATACCAGATAATCTATCTTTCTAGATCTATTATCTACCAATATAGTACCTACTTATCGTAGTAAAGTACTTAGTCTCGTCTTTTATAATAATGACCAAAGAAATAGAAAAGCAAACCTATTGAATACGGCGACATCCAAGCGACATCCATGGCTTTGTGTCTATGGCCATCAAAGACACAGGCTATATTACGATCTGTGATGGCCATAGATAAAACCACGATAAAACCTGTGATGGATTCTGTGTAGACCAGTTCGGAGGTAGGTAGGTACCTAAGTACATAAAGTACCATTGTTTTTATTAATCTAGTAAATAATTTAATTAAGGTACTTATCAAAGTAAGAATAGCTGACGAGTATGTTGCATAAAATTTTGTACAGTTAGTAGTTATGTAAGAAAATACGTGCAATAGTTTAGTAAATATATTTTTATACGTTGATTTAACTGAATAAATCATTTAAAATTATGAAGTGTATTAGTGGAATTAAATGACTAATCAAAAAGTTGTTTAAAGTCCTTTAAAGTATGCACTAAGTTTAGCGCTACTATGTAGAGATTGTGTGAAAAGCTAAAACATAATTATGCACTCTGCGCAAAAATTCAGCGCCTTACTATAAAAAATAGCATATTCGTTACAGGTTATGCTAGCTCACTCTACGAAGGCGTTAAAGATATTGTGCCAGACACGGCGGGTCCCAATATTCTATCCTCGATCGATGTTTGGATATTGAAACATATTTTGGTGAAAATGGATTGAAACTCTGATCTGAGATCGGTAAAAATAGATTGAAATAGCTTATTGGGATCGCAGCGTCATAGTAGCATACATACAACTCGTAAACTGATCAGAGCCGCATCAACTCGAGCCGTTCGCTTTTTTTTGTATGAAATGACGTACTGCTACGCACATTAATCAGCATCGAACCTGCGAAGCGGTGTTTGGACTATTCGCAGTCACCTCGCTTACGTCTCTCCGTCCTGTGCTTACGTCTCTCCGTCCTGTGCTTACGTCTCTCCGTCCTGTGCTTACGTCTCTCCACGATGCCCGCACGCCTCTCCCGCGTTCTGCCCGCTGCACGCGCTGTGCTGTCAATGTATTGTGAACTGGGACACAACACAATAGTAACGGTGAAAATTGATGGTATACCTACACGTTGCCCCCAAGCTAGCCCCTACGCTGCGCGACCGCGAACCGTATTGCGGCGAGATAAAATTAACAGTTGCGCAGCGTCGGCAGCTGAGCCTATTCGGTCCCGCAATAAGACCTTATGGTACGGCCCCAGGTCTCACCCGACTTGCCGTAAGCGCGGCGTCGGCATCAGTCGCCTAGCCGTAGCGGAGTCGGCGTGCCAGAGCTGCTGATCCGCTTTGGTTACGTGCTATTTTTTATGCATTCAAGTGGCAAGACGAACAAGACGTTCGCCTGTAAGTGTCACGCCTGCCACTAACAGTAGCAGTGACAGAATTCTGAACTTGCGAACACAATCCTGCGCCGCACTGCACTGCGCTCGTCACCCTGAGATATTAGATGTTAAATCTCTTCGTACCCAGTAATTTCACTGGTAACACTGCCCTTCAAACCGGAACGCTGTAATGGCTTGCACACTACTGCTTGGCCGTTGAATAACTGGCAAAGGTGTGATACTTCCTCAGGCAGACACTGCAGTAGAGTCCTACCACTACAAAAACGGTGCTTACAGTTGATGCCGCTTGTGACGATTCGTTTCCGAGTTGATTTGTGTGCATTGACCCTTATTCCTTACTTCGGTATTACAGTTACAAAGTGAGATTAACTTATATAGAAATAGAGCTACCAAAATAGAATTATAGAATAAGAATAATCTAAATTCCTATTTGTCCACCTAAATAGATTGGTCGGAATATAGTTAACAAGTAAAACCTACCTAACAAAAATTTTTGTATAATAAAACAGGTCAATCGAAAAGTTTTTATTAATATTTTTTGTTTTAGTAGGCATTCTCAATTTTTGGTTTTCAGTTTTTTTTTCTGATTTAATATTATCATTAACTTTAACATACGTTCACGGCTTAACTTGTTTGTGATGCTTCAACCTCTTCTTCTAATAGCTCTCTCCTTGACGTCCTCTTCGTATTTCTTCTGCAACGCCTTCAGGTAGTCGACGTATGCACACTTTAGGAGCACCGGCACTTTCACTACACCTGATATAAGAGAGTAAAAGTTAATTATCAGCCAGAAGATGACCACAGCTGGAAGGCCTCCCCCTTAACTGGGAAGGGTTAATAGCTGAGCGCTACCGAGGGTAGGATCACACGTTAAATTGGTCCCGGTTGCTTGTTCTATATAATCTGTAACAACAACCGTCAAGCCGTGTCAGAGGCCTTCGGGACTCAGTCTATACGAACTTAAATACTTAAAAATACGAGTATAACTGTAACCCTTCCTCCTTTTTGAAGTTAGTTAAAACAAATTATGTATCATCATGTATACCATCCCTTATAGAATTTTGCATCAGCCTTTGACTTATCTACTAAGGGCAGGTTTTTTTATCTGTGGTCAAAATCGACATAACCATTTGTTAAAGTGACTATAGCTAGCTAACCATTTGTTAAATTTTTGACCTCTGGTCATGCTAACTACGGATCAAAAAACCGGCCCTTACACTGCTGGAAATGTATCTAGTCTGGGCATAAAAGAGCGATTCCGTATTTCTACCAGACTGGCCAAGTGCGTGTTTTCTTCTCTTTCTTATCCGTACAAAAAATCCGAAGAACCGGCTCAGGATTCAACGCCCGACCTCACAATTGCGAAGCGCGTGTTCTTCTAAAGAGCTAATAAGGCACGATTTTTTTTATTTTTTTTTTGTAAAAGACAGTGATAACCAGTAACTGAAAAAAGTTATCGTAGATTTGTATTACCTTTTACTTGCCTAATTTATATAACATACGCAGGCAGTGGTTGCTTCACCATCAGGCGGAGCGTCTGCTTGTTTACTCTTTTCATAAAAATACAGAAAAAAATTATGTCGCTGATTATAATTGGAATATGGAACTCACCTGCGAAACACGTCGTAATGCAGCTTTTGTAAAGACCATAGAGAGGCGCTACTAAACTTTCAACTGATTCTTTTTTCTGTAAATAAACAAGACGATTTAAGAAAAAAGTGATGCAGTCATCACTGCATCACATCATGCTCCTCAAACTTGTTTCATACAAAGAGGCATGTTTTAACAAACAACAGCCACAACCCCACACACCAACAACAGTGCCTACAACAGTTTCTGAAAAAAATAATTTTGATCTAAAAACAAGTCTTCATGTACATGACATAAAAATAGGCAAAACATTAAAAAATATTTTTTTTTGGGATTTGTGGTCTACAGGCTGATGCAGTTGACAGACGCGGGCGTCCGCAATGGATGACAATCTTAAGATCTCCGCGTCCGCCTCTTTATTATATGAAAGCATTAGGTATATAAAAATCCCTGGAAGACCTCGAAAACTTCCTTTCGATTCGAACATTAGTCTCAAAATATCTCTTGTGGTTTAAGTTGATATTATTTTTTGTTGAATTTTAACTTGTCACGTTATTTTACTGTGCGTTCGCAGGGCTTGCAAGTTGAATTGGCAATGGGCAGGCCACATCGCTCGAAGAACTAATAACCGCTGGGGAAGAAAGGTTCTTGAGTGGCGACCGCGAACCGGAAGACGCAGCGTAGGAAGGCCCCCACTAGGTGGACCGACGACATTGTAAAAGTCGCGGGAAACCGGTGGATGCAAATGGCAGGTTGTCATACAGTGTGGAGGTCTAAGGGGGAAGCCTTCGTACAGCAGTGGACTCTCCGGGCTGATAATGATGATGACGTTATTTTAACCAACTATACCGATTGATAGCAAACTGATGTTAGTTTTGACAACTATGTCGACTGTTTTTTAAACACTTGGAGGATGTAGGTCGACTGGGTACTTAATCAAAGGTTAAACAGGACCCTAGTCTTAGAATTTGTATTTTTAAGGGAATACCAACTACAACTATATCAACTGAGATATAATCCCCTTAATATAACTCATAAATCTTTACTATATCACACATCTGGGTATACGCCTACCTTCAGAGGACGTTTGGGCGACATTCTACGCTTTTTACCCTTGTTCTGAATGGCTTCATCTGAGACCTCTAAATTACTGGTTGTCTGTTTTAGGTATGTGTTATAAACATTATATTGTTTCCGGTCAAGTGTAATGAGAATCAGCCTATACCTATGTTTTTAGCCTTGTTAGTTCTATCCGTTACGCCCCTAGTCCATACTCTTACGAAACCGGATCTAGGTTTGCTACTAGGTACGTATGAGTAAGTTAATCAATACAGCCATGAAACCATTGCGAATCTACAACAATTCATCCTTCTCGTAATTATTGTCGCATCATGACCCCGTTCGTGAGCTTATCAGTGCGTAGGTGGTGATAAAATATCCTGCTTGTTACAAAATTATAATCGACACAGAAACATCATAAAAGTATACCGCTAGCCCAACGTGCCTCAATGGGGACCCAGGAACGTTTAAAGATAACAGAATTATGAAAAAATGTGCTATGTTTAGCTATAGTGGGACAATAAATAGGCGACGAAATAGCTAGAACGATACCTTTTTAGTAGAGCAGAGAACTTTGCTTAGTAATGATTGCGTTAATTGGTTTGCAGCCAAGCTATAGAAAATTTACATTCTTAAACCCTTTCACCCTCTAGTTAGCCTTGTGCCTAACTGCCTGACCCAGCGTAACTACCAAATCACGCAAATGTTGAGAGCATTGAGCAGCTTCCCTCTTCACAACGCAAAGTTTAGAGATACAACGTACTACGTGATACGTATTTTGGGTTCGCTTGGGATAGATTGGCTTGTTCTTTACTCAGCCTTGATCAACTCATCTTCTAATGTGACTGCACAAAGAGAGTGGTGATTGGTGATCTCAAATGACCTTTTTAGATATTGTTATTCTAGTCGATTCTTATGACAGATAATCATCAAAGTCAAGATTGTGCTAAAGGGTCAAACTATAGAAGGAATGGTATGGCATGGTAAGTGGTCCAATTGCTTACTTATCTTGATGATAGACAAATAGACACTTGACCCTTTACACATCTAAGTAGGTATAAATACCGTTTCGTGCTTAATACACCAAGAAATCGTACGAAACGGTTTGATTCCACATTCATTGTTCGAACTGGTAAATAGTGGAATGCGTTGCCGAAGTGGGTGTTTCCCGATAGTTACAATCTGGGTGGCTTCAAGTCTCGAGTGAATCGGTTTCTTTTGGGCAAGCGTGCTCCATCGTAGACTGCATCTTCGCAGATGGTAGACAAACGCAAGCAATTTTAATAAAAATAAATAGAGATACTGAGAACTATCATGAATTTTTGGTGGTATCAAAGACCAGAATTAAACCAGACTCAAACTCTGCTAATGAGACTCGACCGAATCATCGATCCAACTAATATCGCAAATAACCTAATGAGAGCAAATGAAGTGATGCCCTGGAATTTGCTACTCAAAGTTCTGTTCCAAGTATCACTGAGGTCATAAACAGGTGATATCTTTATTAAATACCGCCAGGAGAGCGTCTCCTCCGTCTCATTAGATTACATACCTTATAACATACATTCATAGACAGTTTAGTGTAAGTGTAAAGTATAAAACTTTTTCTCTTGTATTTCGCTGACCAAGTCCAGTGATTCGACATGCCATTTCAATTTGCTTATGCATTTCTACCAGTACTTACGGTTGATCCGATTAATCAAGAACTGGGACTGGTTTATCGCATCACAATATGTGACTTTGATAACAGACATCGTTTTGCATTCCAAAATTTTAATACTTGTGGATTAAACCGCGATATCTTTTTGGATTTTCTTTGTTTTTGACTGTGACTAATTTAAAGCTTGGCTCCATAATACTAATCTCAGAGAAAATATTAATTACTTAGTTTTATTCCTCTGCGACTACAATACCATACAAAAATTATTTGTTACTCGCAACAATTGTATTGTGCCAAGAATTTCAAAAACTCCAAGAAAGGCTTTGCGGAACGCGTCCCTTGTATGCGATTCACTTCCAATTACTAGGATCTCATAAGAAACTAAGAGTAAAAGAAATTCCCTCACGTGCAAAACGGCCCACTGACGAACTTCATAGTCCCGTCTGCGGCGCACAACTACCAGGCAGACAGCGAGCCTCACAAGTGTCGTGCAAGGTGTGCGCAGACTGCCGCAGGCATTGTAAGAATTCCGCATGACAAAACAGAGCAATGAGGGCAGAATAGGCAGGGTTGGGTTGACAAGGTAATAGGCGAAAAGCCTTCTTAGCGAGCAGACGTGTTGCGAATCATGAGAGCCTTCGATTCGAATGAGTCGCGTGTCTGAGATGTAAGCCTTATTTACCAGGATATCAGACGTGGTGAGGAGAGACCGTGAAGACTTAGGTTTCATGGAGGACATTTTAGCTTATTGTTTTTGCATGGGTGTTGGCAAATTAGATGTCCGGAAGCAGGTGATAAAAACAATTGTCAATCAATTGTTTTTTTGTTGCTGGTAGGATTTTTCGCTATGGTATCCGACAATAGGTATTCTGACTTGCTACTCTTAGATTAAGGGAATAGTTCCTCAGTCTGTGAGTCAGCTGTACCCTAAAAACTATGTGGCTTGAATTCCCTAGTCGACGAATATAGATTTCAACTAAGATGTTTTATTTCAACTCACTGGATTTCAACAATAAAATCATTTGAACGATGCGGGTGTGGAATTAGGAGCAGAAAGTTAGTTTGAAAAACTAAAATAACACGTATTTCTCAGTTGGTGTACATCTTAGAGTGAGACCTAACTAGAGAGTTTGAGTGAATAGCCTTGGGAAGCTCTGTTATTCGCCTCCCGGTACTCATATGTCCCTTGTCACCAAGTGTAATTTACAGCTGGATTCGTTAAATTAATCAAATGAGCACAAACTGGAATTTATTAGTAGTCATTCAGGAGTTCCACTGTCCACCTTCGTTACTTCATCAAATCGGGGGGTTTCTCATGTCCCTGCCTTTTTCGGCAATTAGAGAGAACACAGTTAGTTAGGGTATCGGAACTACATAATGAAACTGCAGTTATTCAAATCGATACGACAAAATTACAAGTTGAAAATCCATTTTCAGTCAATGAATATAATAGGCTAGATGACTGGTATTTTTTTAGTGTCCTATTAAAATGTGGCCATGAATATAGCTGATTAATGAAAAGAAAATGAAAAACTGATCAGAAATAAGCAACTTATAAGCATTTTAATATCATGCTACACAGACTGGCAAAACAGCAAATCGTGACGTCACTTCTCTGTACGCCATATAAATTATATTCTGACAAGTAAGACGTGACGTCATTTTATGTTTAGTGGGAAAGGGACTCAAAGCTATTGTTTTCAAAGATATAAACATCAGTCATCTACCCTATTGTCAATAAAAAAGTAAGTGAAGGATGTAATGTGGAATTAGAAACGGGAACAGCATGACCAAAGTCCAGAGACTGGGGAAACAAATGAAAGTGTAAGCTGTCCCATACGTGGACGGAACAGAGAACTTGTTCATAGGGAGGCGCAATCATTTTGGGTAGTGAAAAAACGACCACTCAGCAGGTCCAGCATATAAAAAAAATTGTTATAGGCTTGCGTTTAACTGCCATCTCGTCTGATGTTAAACCAAGTTGTGGTCTGCGATAGAGCACGCTTGCCTAGAAGAAACTGATTCACTCGCGACTTGAAGACACCTAAATTATAATTATCGTGAAACAACCACTCGTGCAGCTAGTTTTATTCCAAAAGTAATAAAACTAGGTGGACTAAAAATATGCGTGTTGTAATCAAAATCGGCAAAGATAAACGTAAACGAGAAAACGTCACCGGGGAAAGAAAAAACCAACCAGTCTTCTATGCCCGCAATCTAATTTGATGCAGTGTCGCAAAGTCGTCCATATCAGTCGATGCGGGGGCAACAAGTTCAAGGTAAACATAAACAACGATACAGCACCACTGGCGGAGTCACCGAACGGTCGGTGACGTAACCGTATGTACTAGGAGAACATGAGTGCAGAGCAGGTTTGGATTGAGTATTCGTGTGAGTGTACACTGAAGTCAGTAACGTAGTTTGATACAAGCGAAAGTTTACGTAGGTACAAGGGAACGTGAAGGATGCCATTTAGATTTTATAGATTCTTAGTTAAGAACTTAGGTTAAGGTTCGAAGCGAGAACGAAACAACGTCCGAGACCACAGCGTTACTCGACTTGAGGCTACTTAATATCAATAAAAATAACAGGCAAGTATCGGCTATTTATCAAAATTTGGAGATTGTTGGTGGTTGAACATGATGGTGGATTCTAGTTTTCAATTATACTGAGCTGAAGGAGTTTTCTGCACTTTAAAAGACAAAATTTCAACAAAATCAGTAGAACCCAGTCACTCTTAACTACTGCTATACCGTTGATTCTACGTCACTGTATTGTATGCGGATTAACTCTTACGAGTACATCACAATTTTCAAAGTAATTCCAACGACTTAAAGTACATTTTGGCACACAGTATAAGAATCATTTGCATCTTTGTCGATCTTCCTATGATCACGCAAATTCATCCCAATTTCAATCTTCCTATTCCTAAAGCTCTCGAGTTCAAAGCCCCGATACTTACGTAAACCTTCCCGCACTGGTCGAAAGTGGGTGGACGACGCGTGTTAATGCTCCGTGCGTACTCCTGCCACCGTTTGATGCACTCGGTGACGTCTTGCTGGTCGCCCCAAACGCCCTGAGTGTACGTGAAGTAGACTGCGCCTACCAGGATCCCAGCCTGAGGAAGAGCCAGACAGTCATGACGGATTGCCTCAAGAGACTACCACGATGTTTCAGAGGTTTAATTCAGACGGTGTCTTACTTTGACGCCGTACAAAAGTTTGCCGTGAACATAGTGCGGCATACGCGGCACGATGGGCTTGGTTTGTCGCATCTTGTACTCTTCTTTTGTACACACCTTGATGCATGTTGGGTTTAAGGGCAGCTCTAGAAAAAAAAACATTCTTATTGTAGGTACGTGAGTCTGCTAGCAACTGGAAGCAAAAACCTAAAACTGAAGAAGGCCGAGTCGTGCAGTGTCGTGCACCTCAGCATTGAAAGAAATAATCTTTTTGGGACATAGGGGAAGTTTTTCTTTTTTTTATTGTGTTGGTACAAAGTTACCTAAGCTAATTTGTACTATTTCTTCTTTCTTTCATATTATTATGCAATAACAATTTCATCGTAACTTTGTATTGCTAGATCTATGTCTCTTGTAGTAGTAGTGGACTCTATTGCAGAGCCCGCCTGGGGAAGTAACCTTTGCCAGTTATTCAAGCGCCAAGCAGTTGTGTGCAAACATTACTGTGTGTCGGTTTGAAGGGCCACATAAGCCCAGATAAATTACTGGGCATGAAGAGATTGCACAACTAATATCTCAGGGTGATGAGCATACTGCAGTGCGGTGCAGCATTTTGTTCGCAAGTTCACAATTCTAGCATTGCTAAGTTATTGGCAGCCCTGATGCAGGCTTGATGCTTACCACCTGGCGGACGTATCGCGTCTCGTCACTCCATTACATAAGAAATAAATGACGACAAAGATCCATCAGTAAGATTGTAAGACTGACCCAAACTATTGCGATAAAGTCCTAACGTCCTACTTACGTAAAGAACTTCGTTGCTCATGCTATTTTCTTATCGAAACTATAGTAATTGGTGTCCATGTGTGTGATACAAGACATAACATTGCAAGATATTAGTAACAGTCGTAGCAATCGAGGCAATATATTACTGACAGCATAATCTAGATAGGCAGGCAGGATATGAATGTCATTATGATATAGGTATCACAATAAAATAGCCTTGCTTCGAGACGGCTTGAATTTGAAGTTTAATTTATATACAATGATGCAAGTGGATGTACTCGTAGATTCATTTAGATAGACTTACATAGCTACTGGTAACTCGACGTCGAATATTTTTTGCGATTCGTTATTTTTTCTGTAATAAACACTAAAACAAAAATAGCTAAATTCTAACAGCCTTACCTAAAATAATCTCGATTCTCTTAGTCACTGCTTAAACTTCTCTGTCTTGGTCTTGCATTTACACTTCACGTCAGAGAGAAGATGGCAGAGCATCTTAAGCAGTGATTAACGGTTGAGAAGTTTTTTTAAGTAAGACTTTAAATATCTTGAAAACTACTAACTTTCGGCCGTACATTGGGTGACTTGAAATTGATGCATGTTAGCCCCCTATCAAGTCCCGCCGTGCCGCTGGTAATAGGTAGAGTTACCCCCCCTGTACATAAACTCCCTGAATATAAACTCTTTATTGTGTACATCAAAAAATAATAATAGTAAAGACACCTTACATTTACTCGTAGATAACTTAAGTATACATAGATATTAACAATATTGCTGATAGGTACTGATAATTATATTCATTGGACCTTTAGTAGGACCAGTAGTAGTATTAGCAGTTTTAAGCGGGATATACGCAACATTAATTCCGATAGATTTTTTTTAGTAATATAATTTTCATCACACTTGCTCGTAAAGTGGATCTTAATACATCGAATTTAGGCTCATAATCCAAGCTATTACGCACGCATGCTATTTACTTTACATTACGGCACTTGTGCTATAATAGGTATAACCCGGTAAAGTCAAGTTTGTACATGCGCGCCCATTGCTGGTTTGGGCGCCATTTTCCGCAAATGTTTGTTAACTTTTGCACTGTGTGGTTGATTATTATCAAAAAAAGTTTGTTTTTTCCTCGCAAGTGTGACGAAAACAGTCGTATGGAACTCTTGTGCTATGTTAGTCATTACGCTCTCCGCTTCCTTATCGCGCTCGCCTGTGGCTCGCGCGCATAATACCACCTCTAGTGTAATGACCAACATAGCACACTTGTATCATAATGTACTATAAGTATATTCCTCGTCAGCCATAAGACGTCCACTGCTGGACAAAGGCCTCCCAATAAAGGGGTGTTGCCATAATCCCCACGCTTGGCAGGCGGCTTGGGTATCGCAGAATGCTCGCAACCGTTAACCAAGAGGACGCTGCTGCCCGTCCTCCAGTGGATCTGGTTGCAGTTTAAGGACATAACCAGATCCAGGTAATTAAGTATATTAGGTAACGTTAAATGTATTTTTCATAAATAACTAAAGATTAATTTATAGATACCGCTCGTGTCATTATTGCATGTTGTCGGTGCTTATAATTGTATCAGCAGCACCTAGATTTTTTTACTTACATGTGTGATGTATGATATGGACGTACCCAATAAATAAATAAATATCAGCAATATTATTAACATATAGATAAATTACGGGACTTGAAAGGTGCAAATCCCTTTCATAAACACACTTATTGATAGTCAAAACAACATGTAAATATTCTAAGTTCTCCCGGCAGATAGAGAAATCTCTAAAAGTGGAAAGACAGGTTCGTCCAATTAATGTCCAATTAATTAAAGTGTTAATGTGTCGCCTGGAGGCTTACGGTTGTTGATTTAGAATTAAAAACCGGTACCGAGTATGGTAACACTCAGTTGCAAATGCTCCTCACGGTCATCCATTCGAAAACTGATCGGGTTGTCTATTGTTTAATTTAGGTGATCCTTAGGGAGCACTTTGTCAAGATAAACCACGACCGCGTCCAGAAAGTACGAGAAAAAAATATGTAGACTTAAAAAACAACTGGTAGAGTAAATACATGAAATTAAATGAAAAAGTCATTATTACAACAAACTTATAAAAGCCATAGAGAATTAGATGGTAGCATTGGCATAATTTGCAGGTTTGCATGGTTTACATTCATAATTTTAAATAAGACCTAGTTTATGAAAGCAGTAATCGAATACTATAAGAATCACTGTCATGACTCAACGATTGAGGGACAGGCAACGCACAGGCTAAACCGCTGGCCGTACAGGCTTGAAATTTGGAGGGTGTATTGGTTGTGGTACGAACAGGTACACTGAGAAAGCATTTTTCGAAATTCGACCCCTAAGAGGGTTAAAAAGGATGAAAACTTTCGTATGAAAGTCCTTTGTTTTCGAATTTTTGGTCGTGAAAATTAGCATTTGGATAGTTCATTTAAAATAAAAAATGCTACCCTCAATATTTTTTTGACAGGGATTGACTTAAGGGGGTGAAATGGGGCATGAAATTTTGTATCGAAAGTTCTGTGTTTTTCAAGTTATAAAAATTGGTATTTAGATAGTTCATTTAAAATAGAATATGGTATTTGCATTATTTTTTGACGGGGATAACTTAAAGGGGTCAAAGGGTGGATGAACCTTTGTATGGAATGATCTTTGTATTGAAGTTATAGTAATGTTATTGGTATTTGGATTGACTTTTTAAAACAAAAACAATAATATTTTTGCTAGGCTTGATCTAAAGTGATGAATATGGGAAGGAAAATAATTAGTAATTAACCCGCGGTATGGTAGATATTTGGAAGCGGGCGAATGTCCTCCGTACGCGGACGGAGTCGCGGGCGAGCTCTAGTGTAATATAATTACATATTTAATGCAATGATAAAGATCTGTTTTGATAAATAATTTAAATATATGTGCTCTTTTAATATATGCCTTAGTATGTTTTACTAAGTGCAGCAAAATAACACTGAGTAATTAATTAGTTGGTTAGCATATTTTCCTGGTAGCCGTCACATTTTAGGAGTTACATAATTCTGTAATAACTACTAGGACACAAGAGAATTGCAAGAGGTAATAAACAAATAAAATGTAGGGCAGCGATTACACACTACACCGCCCATTCATAAGAATGAGACAGGTATACAAATTACTATAAGTATTATGTAAATTTGTTATCTCCTTCTCACGTGATAACACTAACGTAGTAATACGAGTATCGTGTACGTGCCAAAATATTCGGTCAATAAACTTAAATAATTCAGTGTCATCAACGTAATGAATAGTCATATTTAGTTGGTAGACTCCGTAAAGACATTTTTATCAGCGCTACATTCAGTTCTATTAGTTCATAAAATACAAAAATAGCCAATTAGTTCAATTTGTGAAGAAGTGGCGAAGAATGTGTTTTAATTTATCTGTTTTACACAACAATACCAATGTCCATACATTTTTTATGAAGCACCTAGATTAATTTCTAAATGAATACTTGAATTATATACATGGTTATGTATAAGAAATCTTTGACCAAGCGAAGTGAAGATAGTCTCAATTTCTCTACGAATACATTAATATAATATTATGCATACATGTATGTTTGTCTCGTGGTAGCTGGAAGCTAAAGTTTTGGTAATGCAATCTTCATAATTATTGCCGATTCAATAGCAAACTATTAATCTAGGGGTCGACAAAAAGTAGGGATCGCGAGATCACAATTCTGAAAGCAATTAGTCTGCCCAGTATTAATTAAGGTATACATTTTTTTTCACCTTACCATTCATCATCCTATTTTATTAATTTAATAATGATTCTATAATTAATAAAATTATCTATCGTAGGTGAGGTAAGTAGAGCTTCAGCTTTTAGCTACGTACCTACCAGGAGCCCAGAAATTTTAGCAGACTTCATCGCGATTCTATGCAAATACGTTGAACCTAGTCAGGCGTTTTATATGAACGCGTATTGTTGATGCCAAGTCACTGACACTGTTATCTGTCCATTCCAAAATAGAATTCGCGTAAGATTTTTATTTATACGTCCATTGTATCTACTGACTCATTGCAACGATCACCATAGTAATTAGTCTCAGAAAAAATCTAGATACAAAACGACGTCTTTGTTTACCGAAGATTAGTTTGCGGGACTCTTTTGTTATGCATCTGTTAAAGATCTTGCATCTAGATTTCGCTTTTGCAGTCGCCGGAAGTTTGAGACGTGAAACGAAACGCAGGCCACCAGAAACAAGAAATTAACGGTAAGAAATGAGAAGTTAAATTGTTAGAGCATCCCGTCGAATGTGGGGCGAATAAATAGACTGTTTGCGATGGGCCAGAGTAAAGAGAACTGGTTTTTAGTGTCCAATAAACACTTGTAAATCACACGGCACACAGGCGGCTTGGAAGTTCGTTTGGGAACTTTCGTGGTATCGAACAATTTTCTTATTCGATTGAAAGCTTTGATGAATCGAAATATCGTTTACATACATATTATTATTCTTTGAAATATGGTAAAATCTCTAGCTGCTTAAATACAGTGCAGGGAAATTTTCCAAAGAAACAGGCTACTGGGGAAAAAGCTGGATTATGGGGGATTGCACCCACTAAACTACCTCTGTGGTCTACCCCTTTGCCTGGAGTAGGGCGTAGGGATCTTCATAGCAATGCATCCTAGCACAGTAAAGTGCGATATCTGATTAGGTAACTGAGGCAACGCCACCTCTTATATTTACCTTACAAAGATCGCGTACCAACACGCGCCTTTGTCCTCTTTGGATTTAAAAGGCTAAAGTGGCTAAGATCCTAAATCAAACCATATTTACTTGGTTTGATTTAGGATCCCAGCCCCCTTGAAGTTAGTTATCCTCAGCAGGAGGTAAGCTTTTTGTTAGTAGGTATCACTTAGGTTCCGGATATTCTATCGTCAAGTGATAGTGTGTAAACATTACTGTGTTCTAGTTTGAAGGGTACTGTAGCTAGCTATTATAGGACTGATAAGCCAATCCAATAATCCCCTGGAGTTTGTTTTATGACCAGGCAAGCGTTATCTCTTTCACTAGAGCGCCTTGTCAGTCTCATTAGGTTTTGCCTTAGAAATCTCTGGTAAACTTTACCTGTAACCTTCCCACAGTCCGGTTCCTTCATGGGGGTGCATTTATCATACATTTGCATGTCTGGTTTTGGATGCCTGGCGTTTTTAGCCAAGTTTATGGTGCGGCAAACATCGCACCGGTTGCGGTCTGTTTTCAGGTTGTCACACATTGCTACAAACAAAAATTTAACAAAGCAAAAATAGAAATACTGTAGATTTGGAAATCTTTCTAAACTGGTAAAAAACTTCTGCCCCGTTCTGTCAGTAATGTCTACTGACAGAACTGGGCAGAAGTTTTATTATCTCATGACGTTTAGTTTTCTTAATGGTCAGATGTAGCAAAAAGTTTGTGTGTAGGTGCCAAAAATATCATATATTATCATTTTGAATAGCCATGTTGTTTTATAGGCTTAAGTAGGCATATGTTTACCCAACCACGCAAAAAGATTTATGATTTTGGCAATTTATTTATGTGTGTTCATCAGTTTCTTCTATGGAGGACTCAGTTCTATGTCATTTCTTTGTATCTCCTCTGTACTTTACTTTCACATTTTTTTGGCAATAAAGTTATTTTTATCTTTATATTTTTTGTAATGAGATATCTTAGTCATCGACATTCTTCTTCTTCCCTCCTAAGAGTATTATGGCGTCGCACTTTGTGCATTTACCAGTGCAAGTATTTTAATATTTCAAGTTCTTGTACTTCTATAACTTCTAATACTCTTCCTTTAATTCCAGTCAAATGAGTCTTAGTCACAGTCAAAGTCACACACAGTAAGTCACGGTCAAGTCCAATCATTCCCTAGTAAAGTCGTGGTAACTTTATTACGAGCTTCTTTGGAGTTTTGAAACCAACAAGGAAAGACATGTTTCACCACATTACATCATTTGCCCACACTCATCCAAATAAATCGGCACTTAAGAGGGAACACGGTCTGCGATTCCATACAAATGTATTCCCTTATTTTCTTCCTGGATAATGCCTTTAGATCAAGACAATCTTTTTTTTTTAATCTAGGTTTAATTTAGGCATTTCTCTGTCATTTACTTTTTCAGCAACTAATAGCTAAAGAAAATACAAAATATAACCCTTCAAAAATCTTCTTAGGCGTCCAGGAAGAAAATAGGGGAATATATTTGGAAGGAAGGGTACATATAATAAATAAATAAGATATAATTAAAATACAATTAAAAACTAATAATAATAACAAAAATTTATGTCAATTATAAATTACACTTGCAAAGTGAAGTCAAACATACTTTCTAGGCAAGCAGTCCCCCGAGCACCGAACCCTGACCGAACGTGCCTAGTACGGTTGCTGCGTCCCGCGCTGAATGGCGAGAGAGATTTGCTGGATCAGGAACCAACTGGATCGGGGATCCCACCCTTTCTCCTTTAGGCGATGCCCCAGGTCCAGCGCAAACTTCCTCGCCTCTGAGCACCATGGTCCCGCGGTTTCGAAGGCTCTTTTTTTTGTATCGCAGAATAAATTCGAGAAATAACCTTTACAAAATGACCAGCCACGTTATACATTTCGTAGAGGGACAAAACATTTGGTTTTTCTTTAATTTTGTAAAAAGTAATCTAATCTTTCAGGTCCAGTTCCCATAGTCGTCGATAAATCTAATCAAACTAGAACCGATCACTACTGCAAGCTTTTGTTCTAAAAATTGTACTCTTTTATAGGATTTCGCGACAGGGCTGAATTAAGGGGTCAAATGGGGGATTGAACTTTCTATGGAAGTTCTTTGTTTTTGAAGTTATAGTGATAAAAATTGGTATTTGGGTAGTCATTCTAAATAAAATTTGATGTTATTAATATAATCACATGGATGATTTAAGGGGGGGTAAAGCGGATGATTAAACTTTATACGGAAAGGTCTTTGTTATTTAAGCTATAGTAATGAAAATTGGTAGGTATTTGAAGATATATCCACACGGGTGTGGATCGGATGACACGTTAAATTGTTGGTCCCGGTTGTTGTTCTAGTTTCTATAACAATAACCGTCAGCCATGTCAGAGGCCTTCGGGCGGCACATTAACTCTGACACTAGGGCTGGCCACTCAGCCTATACGGACTTACTTATTTACTATATAATAATATTATAAATACGAAAGCATAGTACGGGTGCCCTGAGACTCGATGGCGTGACGATATCTGAAGGTCAGGCTATCACACAAATTTTATAAATACAAAAATTTATCGGAGTATGTTTGTTACCTCTTCGTACCAAGATGGCTGGACAGATTTTAATGAAACTCGGAATAGAGATAGCTTATATCCCAGAATAACATATAGGCATTTTTTTTAATTATCATCTTCGTCGTTTTTCGTCATCATGTGGGTGGTACTGCGGGCACAGCTAATATTACATACATATGTGACCTCCTTTTTTTGAAGTCAGTTTAAAATTGGTATTTATCCCCGTGCGAAGCCGGGGCGGGTCAGCTAGTAGGTTGTTAAAATGTAAGAGGTTGGAATACTACAGGTTTACGCGTATCGGTGTCACTAACCTAAAAAGGAGGTTATTGTGCTCATCACTGTAAATAACTTTTACAGCGACGTCGACAGCGTCGACGATAAAAAAAACGGCAGTTCCATAGAAAAATGCCACTCACCCTCATCGCAATGTATAACCTATGCAGGTGTTTGGCCACTTCATCATTTAAAGCACAGAGCTATAATAACCTACTACGAATTGTACGAAGAATTTAAAGGCTTTTGTAGCTAGCAAAATATTCCACCTCTAGCGTGGTGGGTTCACGCCACGGGGAAAATCCGTAACTACAGGGCTAATGACACTCACCGTCGACCACCACCGCTTGTTATTGCTTGTATTTTATGGCATATTAACCAAAAAAGCAAGAAAAGCAAAGCAGTTAAACGCAGTTAAAAGCAGTGACTGCCATCTCGACAGTGAGTCAGGTAAAAACATCTTAGCATCTCGACTGATGTTTAAGCCAAAATGCAGCCTACGATGTAGTACGCCTGCCTAGAAGACATCGATATCTCGCGACTTGCAGACACCCGCAGATTGTAACTATCGGTAAACACTAAATTAAATTAAAAATTAAATTAAATTGTATTTATTGAGATTAAACACGGTCAGGCCAATTACATTAGAATCTCACAAAAATTATAATAAACAAAAAAGAAAAACTCGGGCTATTGTTTATCAGTAGTCAGTACGCCCAAAAATGTACCTAAGAGGAACTGGGTATGTCCTAAAACAACATCCAGAACAACCGGAGGACGGGCAAAGACGAGTACACCCAAATTGGCTTCATTCGGGTTAATGTTTTGCCAAATGTACAAATTCGCAAGCACTGTTTTTTTTTATGTTAATCTAGATCATTTTTCCTAGTTGGCTATTGTTTCGAAAACACGTTTACGAACGTGAAACCAAAAGGTAAAATCACCTGTAAAAACGAATTTCTAAGTAAATTTTTCTCTGTATTTTTGTATGAAGACACATAACCATAATTAGTAAAGGTTACGAGTAATACTTTAATCTGTATTACTATTGAACTAGTTTTTTTCTTACGCAATAACTTTATTGCAATTAATTATTTTCCAACAAAATTACTGTACGAAACGTGGCCCAAGCGCGCCGGCTTCTCTTTTTTATTTATGTAATTAGACAGAGACCACAGACGCGCGGAGGATCAGCTATTGTCAGCGTCTTAAAGGTGGTGAGCATTCTGCGATCCCCAAGCGTAGGAATTATGGCAACCTCAAAAATTATCATGGTCACCTATCAATCCCCTCCTGAGTACAGGCTTCCTCGTTTGGCCTCTTGGATGGTCAAATTGGGTGATCTGCCATCGCGTGCGGTGTGACGTAACACAAAAATAAAGTACGAGTTGCGATCCGCTCATGGTAGAGTTCCGTAGGTGTAGCCGATAAATATTTTTTTAGTTTCTTAGCACCATGGAGTCCGTGGTGCCTTTTGACAAAACTTAACAATTTTTGTAACTACTATAAATATTTAAACTAACGACTTTACCACGAAAATGTACTAATAGAAAGTTATTCTACTTATTACTAGCTCTGTATATAATTAATCTATATATTTAAAAGGCTCTGTCCTGACTGATTGACTGACTGACTGACTGAATGACTGACTCAATTCAATTCAATTTCAAAATTCTTTATTAAACAACGAAATCTATTAAGTTAGTACATTTCTAGTGTGAGTTAAATCCTAGAAAATACACATAATACAATACATAAATAAAACGTTTTTAAGGCTAGGCGCTTATACAAAAACTTATTGCTGGATCAATGATTCCGCTGACAGTACTTGATTATTAATCGGATGTATCCATGATAATGATGTAATTATTTGTATGTTTTAGTTATAACATTACAATTAGTAACTGGAAAAAATATTTTTGTTAAATAATTGACAATAATGACGGTAGTAAAATAACAGTGTCGAGCGGGCGCTACGCAACAAGCAGCAGGAACGTCGTCGGTTATGTTGCTATCATGTACTGTGGCGAACGCAAGCACGCGCACCCGGGCCGGCGGCGCGCGCGCCGCACCGCTCCTCATATCGCTAGATAATACGGGCGAGTATGGCGCGCACGCCGGCGAGCGACGGAGCCGCGCGCTTGCGTAAACAACTGTACCTATTCACTGGAGTCGAGGAATAAGTGATGCGGTAGTTTGTAACGATTATATTTATCGATATAAGTTAAGTTACGTTTTCTTGTTTTACATATTGTTTTTACTAATTTGTTTTTACTTTTGGGGTTTTTGTACAAATAAAATGTTTTTGATAGTTTGTAAATAAATGAATTAATGCTAGGTAGGCCAATATTTTTTTGTATTTTATTGAGATTGGTATACAATTGAGGATTAAATGAATATTTAATTGCCTTGTTTTGTATAACTTGTAATTTGTTAATGTTTTTGGGGCACGTACTGCTCCACACTGGACAAGCATATGTTAGACATGGACGAACAAGGGTGCGATAAATGCTAAGCTTTGTTAGGCTACTTAAACAAGAGTGTCGATTTAGGACTGGGGTTAAAGCGTTCAAAGATTTAACACCCTTGAGGCATAACTTAGACGTGTTCTCCGTCCAGTTTAACTTGCTATCTAATGTAACGCCTAGATATTTTACAGAGCGGCTCCATGGAATACTGAAGCCGTCTATCTGCAGATTAAGTTTAGGGAGCGATCGTTGCCTGGTGAAGAGGATGGCTTCAGTTTTCGATGCATTAATTTGAAGTTTCCACTTCCGAAAATATGTACGAAGCAGATCTAATGATAATTGGAGCCGGTTTATTATCAAATCAACATCTGCAGAAGATGTAAAAGAAGCGGTATCATCAGCAAAACAGGCTATGTTTGTACGAGTTTGGATAGGAATGTCATTGAGGAAGTCTACAAAGAGGTGGGGGCCTAGGATTGAGCCCTGGGGCACCCCAGCTGGAATAATAACTGACTGACTGACTGACTGACAGACAACGCACAGCCCAAACCGCTGGTCGTACAGACTTGGAATTTGGAGGGTGTATTCGTCTCGATGCGTAGGGTTGTACTCAGAAAAGATTCAAAGGAGTTGGGGGGGGGGGGGGGCGTAAAAAACTGCTCGGGATAATATTTAAAGTGGTGAATTTTGGGAGCGTGCCGAATTTCTTCCGAACGCGGACGAAGTCGCAGGCGACCTCTAGTAAAAAAACTTATTAACGGCTCTAATCACAATTTTGGAGTGCTATAATATAGTCTTTAGGTATAACAGTTTCAAATAAAACGATTGTGACATAAAGACGGATAGACAGACACGCCAAAACTGTAAGGATTTCTTAGACGGAACCCTAATATCCAACAGCAGCGTATCATACATCCTCTCAGAATATTGATATGCGCCCCCACGCTTCCGCTTGATTACATGAGTAATTATTGAGTGTTTCCTCTACTATTTGTTTCACATACTTTATTGCGAAATTTGCCAAAATTCGCTAAGCCCTTGGAACTAGGGGAAATCGGTAAGTACATTATCTACGTGGGTAGGAACTTATCATGACGACTGGTGAGAGCGGAAATTTGAAATAAGAACGATTACGGCAAGGTATTTGTTGAGATTATTTTGTTTTTCTTAGTGCCAGTATTCTAGAGATATTTAAATGCCTTGCAAACTTTGATTATTAGACCTAGATCCTCCAAGCTTGCAAAGAATGAAAAAGATTTGCTATGAGCAGCCATTATTTGCCATAATAATATCCAACAACAATCACACTAAGTTATCACAAGTAAGTATGCTGTCGTAAGTACACATAAGATGCGAAATTAACAACTAGTTAAACGGATTTAGTCATTATTTTGTCAACCAATGAAACAAAATCACTTAACGCTAATAATGCTTGATGGACTTTCAACGTTCTATACTTCCGAAGCTCGTATAGCCTGTCCTTTTTGGAGTCCAACTTGTTGCACTGAAGCGCATAGAAAGCTCTCTCAAGCTCCATTCAGTATCTGATTTCATGAATGGAGTGGTGGGGATGGTAAACGCGATGCGTGCGCCGTCTATCTACGCACTACGGTTCTTCCGGAGGCTGCGCGCAACACTGCCGCGTTCACTCTACTCGCAGCGGTGCCTGCGCGTGACGCGACGCGGGAATTTCAAAAATTGAACTTTAACTTTTCCGAACTTTTTCTGTTGTGCCTGACTCTTGCTGTGGTGTTGTGTTCTTCTTTAGTTTTGGAAATCGAATTGAAGTTCGGGCATGATCCAGTAAAATGACGCCGTTTAGCTTAAGGTAAGCGAACTTAACTGAAAATATTTTTTGTTAGATTTTTTTTAGTGCTCTAATGTAAAGCTAATATCAAAGCCTAAAACTTCTAAGACTATTTTGATGGCATATTAAAATTTATGACAAAACATAGCCATCGATTAATCGAATCGGGTATTTCATATGTTATCTCAGTACAGTACTCCTATTCGGTTTTAATATACAGTACCCACTTAATTGATTGTTTTCGAGCACTGATTAAAAAAAACAGCTAACCTCAACCTCAACCATGGCAATGCCAACTTTAGCTTTTATGTAGACTACCTATTAAAAAGTGTACGTATATGCAATTTAAAATAAATGCTTAATTGAAAATGTATTAAATATAAAACCTGTTGAAGAAAAAATACTTCAAAGAGGTCTGTCTAATTATCAAACTATTTTCATATTTTCGAAGCGACTAAGTAAGTAGCTAAGTATAGGTAGATAGTTTTTTTATAGTTCAACAGTCAACTGCATTGGAATTTATTCAGTTTAAATGCAAAATGAAGAAAATACTTAAGGTACTTACCTTTTAAAACTATGTAATTTTTAATTTATTTTCGTAAATTAAGAAGAAAGACAAATAACAGAAGTTATAAATTACGTTTCCAATATATACTCAGTCTCTTGCTACATGCTTTAAAGCTACATGTTTTATTAAATAGAGAAACCTTCTAGGCATACAAAAAAGATAAAGCCGAAAATTATTATGCTTCATAAAAATAACCATTTTTAAATCAAATAAGCCGCTGGACCAATATTTATAGGAATATATCAGGTAGTATTATAATTAGTTTTTATAATTCAGTAACTATTTTAAACATCTTCGTAATTCAAGGAGGAAGGATTCTTGATTCGACCTGTATTTTTTGCGTATTTTTTTTATTATTACCCAATACTTACTCCAAATTATGACCGTGATTTAAGTACCTACCTATATGATCATTATTTAAATATAAACTGGTATATGAGTTGTCTAGAAAAAGGCGGGAAAATAACAAAAAAAAACAGTTAAAATTGTATGTTAGCAAATTTTCCAACAGGTTTACGCTCTGGGTCTATAATAATAGATAAGTGCCTACATACTAAGTCGTAAGTTAGGTTAATAAGAGGCAGTGATTGGGTACCTAGCGCATCTAATTTGTACCTGTCTAGTTACTAGATTAACGCCTGGGTAGTCTACAAAATGTATTGCTGTTATTAGTAGGCAAGGCGTTACGTTAGGCATTTTCACTCCTTCGCTTTAGAAATAAATTATTAAGTTTGTGCGAGGGTATTTTATCTAGAATAGGCTAGATGACTGGTTTTTTTTATTGTCCTATTAAAATGTGGCCCATAAATATAACTGATTAATGAAATGAAAATGAAAATCTGATCAAAAATAAGCAACTTATAAGCATTTTTATATTATGCTAGACAGAGAGGCGAAACAGACAATCGTGACGTCACTTCTCTGTACGCCATATAAATTCTATTCTAACAAGTAAGGCGTGACGTCATTTTTTGTTTTGTGGGAAAGGGACAGAGTTGTTTCTAACAAAAACTTTAAACGCTCATATATCAGAACATTATTAACCGATTTAAATTATTTTTTCAATAAACATACTATATTTACTTAAATTCTTCATCAAATCTATTGGTTTCAACGATTTAAACATCGGTCATCTACCATATTCTACGTTTGAATATTTTGAATGGCAATATCTAGAGTTTAGTGCTTGTTTTGTATTTAATCTGTAGGTAGGTAGGTATGTATTACGCTGCCGACTGGTAGTGGGTTTGAGCATTTGGATTGTCTCTAGACTTTCATCGGTCTGGATACAATCCTTTTGTTTTTTGTTGTGTAGTAGGCTAAGTAGTCATTGTAGTTTGTTGTAGTTAATAAAGGCTTATGCCTGTTAAAAAAAAGGTATGTATTTACTTGCTTATTGTAGGGATACATACAAGTTTTATTATGTAAATATACCTACTAGGTATATTAAGATAATATTTTTACATTTTGCTTCAAGATCAGTGAGTTGTAACAACATCTTAGTTCAAGATACACAAAAAAGTTTCATGTTTCGTATCAAGTATCTACCGAGACATTATTTAATTGTTTTTTTTTACTCTAGCATATTTTTAACCCCCGACCAAAAAGTTTCATAGTTTCATATGACATGTGTGCCTGTACGTCACCAAAATGTAAATTTTATATTATTTAATTAAAACACCCATTTTTATCTCGCTTATAATGCTCGCTCATTTTATTTTAATAATCTATGTTGAAATTAAGTAAGTTTATGTAGATTGATGACAAAGAATGCAATCCGGATAATTCGGCTTTTGGACAGTGTATCGTGTCTTGTTAAAAATCTTGCCCGTACGCAGCGATCAAAATCGCACTAAATTGGTGCGCATGTCAGTCTTGCGAATCGAAAACTTTGAAGGCTGGATATGGTTGTCAACCACGGCTTTTTTCTTTTTTGTGCTTGCAGACGCTTAGATAAAAAGAAACTTTATTGCTTAATAACATAATTTCGTCATACCATAACATTTGAGCTGGTGCCAGAAGTGGCGGCCTTATCGCTAAAAATAATAGTTTTCTGGCAACCTGCAAGCTGAAAAAAGGACCTATAGACTATTTTATAAAAATAAAGGCTTAGGATATTTCCCACACGCATATCGTTACTACTAGGTAATAAATTCCCATCCTTTTTTGTACTAATTAGTCGTATAGCTATAGTTAACTTTCCAATATAAATCTTAACACAGCAACGTCGTCGCAGCGTAGGCGCGGCCTCCCACTAGGTGGACCGATGACATTGTAAAAGTCTCGGGCAACCGGTGGATGCAAATGGCAGGTTGTCGTACAGTGTGGCGGTCTAAGGGGGAGGCCTTCGTTCAGCAGTGGACGTCTGCGGGCTGATGATGATGATGATAAATCTTAACTCTTGAGTAAGTAAGTTAAGTTTGTAGATTCGTTACCCTTTTGACAGGTTTAGAAAAACATATCTCTAAATCAACTTCAAAATATCTCTAAATCAACTTTAAAATATCTCTAAATCAGCTTTAAAATATCTCTCAATCAACTTTAAAATATCTCTAAATCAACATTAAAATATCTCTAAATCAGCTTTAAATCTAATTTGCCTAGCTAGAATTCTCTCAATGATGGTAGTTTTAGTATCGGAGGTCAATACACATTTTAAGTCGCACTAGGACAATTTGGCTTAATATGTACAAACAAGAAATAGGTACGTGAAAAGTTTACGCTATATGCGGACGGGAAATGTCCTTAGATTTTTATTACCTTAAATCAACATTAAACCCTAATCGACTTTCACTTCGTACAAAAAAATAAAGCGTCTCCCACACGACACCGACAACGCTACTCACCAGCCCTAAAGAGGTCGTAAATCCAGCCTCACACGAACTGGATCTTGCCAGTCGAGACGCCGAAAAAAAAACAAGACAAAAAGTAAAAAGACAAGATTAAAACTGAGACTATTGTTCCTTTTATCCTGCCGGAGAAATTCCCGCGTCTTCATGCATAAATTCATTGCGTTTTGCGGCGAAAGCTTCGTATAATTAAACGCTTAGACGATTTAGATAACAGATGCTTTTAGAAAACCAAACAAAACGGAGCTTTATTCTTTTGAAATACAGATTATGGCATTGTTTGGTTTGAGCAGCTTTTGTGAACGGTAGCGTTGAAGTTTGCGCACGCAATTTCTTTGAGATTGTGCTCTAGAGTTGTTTTGGTATGTTTTTGTTAAGTCACGTACCTCTATTACTTTTGATAGGTATTTCGAAGACGGATTAAAAATATTGTAAGTAATAAATGCATTTGAAATTAGGAAATTAGGTAGGTATAACATTTTTGAAGTTTTGATGATAAATAATTTTAAAAAACTTAAGTTTTTTTAAAGTGTAAGATTTTTCTTAAAAGCGATGAACAGTGAAAACTTAATAAATTGACGAACACACATTTTGCTGGTTAATAAAATCTATGACACCAATATAAGCATAGAATTTGTTATTTTCAATGAAAAGGCCTGGTAACAGTTCAATTAAAATAAAACAAACCTTATAATAAAACTGACATAATGACTAATGCGAAAATAAAGCGTAATAGTAATGCATAATTTCGGGCAATGTACCCATTGCACATTGCTGCAGTTGCTTCACTGTTAACTTGTCATCTGAGGTACATACTCGTACGTTGGATAAACTAGAGAAATGTAAATGCAGCATGCATTGCATTTTGAACTAGGGATTTATAAACATGAAACTTCTCGACCTCCTTGTAAAGCTTTTTTCAACCGATTTCAAAAGAGGAGGTTCTGAATTCGACTGTCTTTTTATTGTATGTTTGTTAGGTCATATTTCAGAAGTGCTCCCATATTTTTTTCATCGAAATCGGTTCAGTTGTTTGGTTATTAAATCAAAATAACTGAAAAAAATATGTTTCCAGGTAATTGAAATTGGATTAGTTTTTTATAAACTACTTGTTTTAGTAATAACGCTATAGTAAAAACCCTACTTTCTACTTGTTAAAATATCATGTACGTGTAACCCGTTAGTGGGAAAACATAATAACCACTAAGCTATTGGAATAAGGTTGATTAATAAACCAACCTTATTCCAAGAAATTCCTGAGAATCCCTTGTACCTACATCATTTCCCGATACTACAATAGTTTGTAAGCACACAGACGCATAATTATGAATGGGCTATTGAACAGTACAAAAGCGGCGTTCCCAAGTCCAGACATTATACGTGTGTGAAGTCTAGTGCTTCTACCTCCTCAGTGTTCTGATCGCCTGGTAGTTCTAGGTACAATACAACACCGACACAGACCGAAGCGCTAGACTTAGGTCTTGGCTACAGTCTAGAATCTAGATTACGTCAGCGCTTGGCGCGAAATTTCTAGCTCGTCGTGCCTAGCTAGTTTTTATGTCTCTCTAGTTAACAATTTGAACAAAAAATGTTTCGTAATGCATAGATTCAGTTTTTTTATATATTTTTTATAAGTTTTGTAGTGCGATTAAGTACGTAGAATTAAATGGACAGATATTATAACAAAGTAAACTTTATAAAGTTGTCAGGTAAACAAATTTTAATTTGTTTAAAGTCAAATTGTTGTAATATTTTGCAACTTAAAATTTCAACTAGGCTTAGTTCATATTCTATGAAAACCTACCTACTTAGATGTTTAACTAATAGTCAATGAATATGTATAGTCTTTATTATTATTATATTTTTTAATTTTTTTATTATTTGTAATATTTGTATGTATTTGTTTATGTCATAATATAATATCATATTTCATTTTATTAAATGATATTATTAAATATCATTTCAATTTTCCTTCTTTTTCTTCCTTCGTTGTCTTTTCTTTTAAAGAGTTTAATATATTTTACACAAATCTTTCTAATCGTTTCAGCGAAAAACGATTACTGTAAATTCCTGTAACCATCGAACGCCAGTTACTTTTAACTTGATCAAAGATTATCCTGTCAGATTCTCGGTAACATTTTAACGCATTCCCTTCCCTGAATTGATGTACATCATTTGAAGTCATATGTTAGGATTGGGAAAAACAAGAATGGAGATTTTACACTCCTGTGCCTAGCTGGTACGAGTATTATACTCTAAGCGTTATGTTAGTCCGTGAGGTTCCATATCAGACTTACCTACTTTAGAGTTGGATTTGATAGTACAAATATTTGTATCATTTATTTTTTATACGGGTAAGTGACGAGACGAGCAAGACTTTCACCTGGTGGTAAGCGTCACGCCTGCCACTAATAGTAGCAGTGCCAGAATTGTGAACTTGCGTATACAATCCTGCGCTGCATCGCACTGTACTGCGCTCGTAACCCTGAGATACGAGTTTGACGTATGAGATGACGTGCAAGACTTTCGCCTAGTGGTAAGCTATACGCCTGCCCGTAAAGTAGCGTGAATTTGCGAACTAACTCCTGCGCCGCTGCAATTGTACCCCTGAGATGTTAGATGTCTTGTTGTGTGAGTGAGTACATGATTACCACGCGAAAGTAGTATAATTTTATGATGGGCCAATGATGTAGTAAAATCGTAGCATACAAGGCGTTTTCGTAGAAAAATTGAGTATTGACACAGAATAAATAATAGTACTCAGTACAGAAAGCTAACCCCGCAAAGGAATTGAAATAAATAAGAACTCTATCTACTAGGCAATAAAGTAGCAATTCAACTCGCACAGCGCTGGATACCGCTCGCTATATTCAACTATATACCGCTCTCTTTCTATCACGTATGCTTAGTTACGTGCGACGAGGCTAGCGTGCGGGCGGCGACTGACTTCTGCCTTGCATTGTCCACCCGGACGGAGCGCCAGCCGAACATACCTAAACTGCGGAGTGACACCCCCTGGTATTGACAAGGATTTATCAAGGACCTAATCATCATCATCATCATCATCATCATCGGCCTGGAGACGTCCACTGCTGAACGAAGGCCTCCCCCTTAGACTACCACACTGTACGACAACCTGCCATCAAAGACGAACTGATGAGTAATTGGCGTTGCGATATTACCCAAATAGTATAAATTTATGTGATTCGTAAATATAGCCACAATTAGACAGTACCCTGACATAGACAATGACTCTCACTCATCAGCCAGAACCCGTCCACTACTGGACGAAGGCCTCTCCCTTTATAGGGTGGGGTTGCCATAATCCCCACGCTTGGCAGGCCGCTTGGGGTTCGCAGAATGCTCACCACTGTTAACCGAGAGGACGCTGCTGCCCGTCCTCCGGTGGTTCTGGTTGCAGTTTTAGGACATACCCAGGTCCACAATGATCGTTATTTGTTCATTGACAATATAATATACGAAAATTTTGATAGGTACTTCTGACCGGAACATCTCGACTCTACGAAATCTATAGAGTGTTTAAAATCCCACGAAAACCAGTTGCATCGCATCTAAATAATGTGAAAGGTCAAGGCTATTTATATCGGTGAATGTTGTAGTATATGGTAAAGCATAAGAAAGCATTAAAAGTGCATAGTGTAACAGAATTATGTTTACATTGGTATTCGGTGGAGGTTTAAAATTGTACTTTAATTAGTTAACCCGAACGTATACAATGTGTAACAAAAAGGTTTAACCATACTGAACGGTATGTATGTACTCATCATTATAAACAACTTTTACTATGGCACTAAACCTAAAATCGCGGAGATTAAAAACAGCTGTTCCATTTACAAAGTTCATTGACCTTGGACAAAATGTATGGAACAGCTGATTTTATTTACGCAATTTCAGGTTTGGCCCCATAGTAAAAATTGTTCATAATGATGAGTTACATACATACCCTTCAGTATTGTTGAACCTATTTGTTACACATTGTATAAACTGACACGTAATACAGGGTGTATTTGAATTCATGAGCAATATCGTAGGGGTTCATTGAACTCATCATAATGAACAACTTTGACATGGAACAACCCTGAAACCGCGAAAAAAAAACAGCTTCTCCATGCATTTCGTCGTGCGTTATTAATATTTTTTGTGTGGGACAGCCACACAAAAAGGCAATATAGCGCAGCAGCGCCTTCCCACGACAGTCTTCTTTCTGTTCAAAGTACCTATAATTTAAGTCAATAATCCAAATCATCATCAGCCCATTTTAGTCCAGTGCTGGATCGCCTCTTCGCTTCCAATCAATGCCTACTGCCTTACATATATCGTCACTCCATCGAATCTCAAGGAACCTACGCTACGAATCGGGTCGTGGTCTCAACCAAATAAATTACAATCATCCTTTTAAATAGTAGTATACTCGTATATATGCTATACCTACTATATAGATGTGCCTACCTAAATGGCTGGTATTTACTGCTTTGACTGTAAACTTTTTTATTTTTGCTTTGGCTTTGGCTTTTTTGTTTTACTGGAGTAGAACAGTAAATGCTTTACGCCACGATCTCAGTCCAGTCAAAACATAGAATCTAATTAGTTTGCGCAACATCTAGGTAGTGCATGAATTTGTCAACAGGCATAAAGATGGTGACAATGTGCATGTTCTGTACGCGGAAATGGGTAAGTACCTAAGCATATTCCAGGGTTATTTCTAAACTCAGAGCTTGTATAATGCCCGTTGCATACGTACGTTGTTCAGTAGTAACCTAGCTAATAGGACGTTACGTACGACTGCACTCTTTCGTAATCGTTTTTAAGAATCTTAAATTGAAATCCCTGTATTTAAGTAATATTTTATCTGATTTAAAACATTTTTAAGTGTTAGATATAGTATCCAACCTTTTCAAGGTTTTGCTTATGGATACCTCTACTAAATTGCATAAGTACTACAAAATAAAAAAAGTAACTAACTACAAAATATTACTTATTATAATTTTGTTAATTAAACTACACTACTACTACTAACCTACTACATAAAAACAAAAGAATTTAACCTAGAACCTAGGCAATGAAAATTATCTTCATTGGGTAATGAATGTCAACTATTCACTTTTTTTAAATGATTTATTCAAGTAGATATGTATTTCAAACGACTGTATTGAAATTTAACTTATATGCATTTTAATATGTTTTACACAAAAAGAAATGCGAAATAATACCAGAGACTAAAATATTACCACTAAAAACACACACACATACAAACAAGTATTATAAACACTTCTTAAAACATTTTCTACTACTACTGGCTTAGGCCGCCTACTCGTAATTATAATAAATTACCATAAGTTAAGTTGTATGTAAGGTAGTGACAAACTTTTTTATGATTGACCAGTTTACCCGACTTTCCAAGAAATTTAGAATTACATATCGTGTGATGTAATAAGCTTATGTTTGGGCTAGGTACTCAACTGTATTATAGATAATAATTCATAGACAAAAATTGGTATAGACTAGACATGGGATCTATGCGCATGAGGGAAACACATGTGTCACTATGCACGTGGGGCATGCACTTGTTACTTCACACGTGCTAGGGCTGCCAGACAATAATTATCTTGAAATAAAACCCTTCAAATCAATTAGCGCCTGAATAAACACCGTATCTGTGGTGTGTGGGTGGGTACCTTACCTAAAATAATCTCGATTATCTTAGTCACTGCTTAAACTTCTCTGTCTTATTCTTGCATGTTAGACTTCACGTCAGAGAGAAGATGGCAGAGCATCTTAAGCAGTGACTAACGGTTGAGAAGTTTTTTTAAGTAAGGCCGTATGGAAGCAATAAATATCTGAATCTGAATCTAAAAACTGGTTAAAAATCTACTGAACCATAATTAATAACAGTTTGGAAAGGCTATCTCAAGAGCGTCGTCTACATATAAAAAAAAAAAATTCGTAGCTCACTTCACTAAACGTCAGAGTAGATCGGCGAGTTTAAAAAAAACCCACATAAAACTACGATTTAAATCGATACCTACCTTTCTCTTTTTTAATTTTGTAAATAATCAACTGTCTTTTATTTGTCTATGATTTTAAGTACCTACCTAAAAGTACTAGCTAGAAACTTTTAACACCAATTTACATTTTAACATAAAACTATGCATATGAAAAATGCCTGTTGGAGCAATCTCATAGTCATAAATCCAATCAAACCGAACATAAACAATTTTACGAGGCTTAACATAAACCATTTTATCAATATCATCGACAACCGATATAAATTTACATTTGTGATTGACAACCCTATCAGTTTACCTACAGCGCAAATCACCCGCAGAGATGCATGTATGCGTTAAATAATAACTTATTTACGAGGCATGTGTGCGTGTGACATAACGTTTTATGTTATGACAGACAACACATTTTTTATAAACGGCTGCTATCTAATCTATGAGAACCGCTCTAGTGCTGCTAGGTACTTCTGATCGCCTGGTACTTTCGTAGCAGAGTGGCGCATTTTTGTGTGACAAAATACAAAATCACTGATGATCATATCAACATCACAAAAATAAACATTGCATTTAAAATTCTACTAAAGTATATTTTTTATTTTGTTTCGGTTAAATCACTGTCGTTACACTACATATCTATTGTTCCTTAATAATTCTTATTATACTCGACTTAGCTATACAAGGAAAAATATACAATTCCGGTAGACTAGTGTAAACAATCCACTAAAAATCCCTTATCGCTAAAATCGACTTCATCCAGGCTACCTTAGATTAGAGGTAATCCGCGATAACCTGCAAAATATTTTATAAATAGCTTTTATGTATGATACTTTTTGTAGATACATAATAAATCTACAAAAAGCCGCCACATGTTTCAATACTCGTTTATCTTTTGTACTGTACCAGACGAAGCGGCGCGTCTCTACGTGACTTTATCTCGAATCGTCTCTACCTGCAGTTGCATACGCTATTATTTATTGGCGTCTTATCTTTGAGAGATATCTTGTAGTATCTTAAACGAGCTACACTTTGGTACTTATAAAAATATTGTACAGCTAAACGGTAGAGAATACAAAGTAAAGCTGGACTGTACAGGAGAGCCCTGCCTGCCTACCTGCCTAGCTGCTGCTTCAGCAGGACACGTTGATGACAGGTTGAGGAAACTAGCATATACATAATAATATTATAATGCTTAGTCCGTCGGAACAAAGTACATCCCACACAAATAGTCCCAAAAAGTATGTAGACTCTTTGGATGTGTATAATCCTACCTCCATGTTAACAAGCGTTACTTATTATTTTTAAAACCAGTCAGTGTTCGTTTTTGAAAAAGGAATACATGAAACAGCGGGATGTTTCCGCATTGTACTTTCGCTATCGCTTGGTTGGCAGTCGTAAATTTTCCCGCCATGAACATAACTTGTTACGTTCCTGTTGCGCATCTCGTGAGTTTGCTTTTGCTGCTACGCCATTATTGTTTGAGCCATGTTATACAATAAGCTTAGAAACTATTAAAATATGGTTTCAGTAGAGTTGGAGTGCACATAACAATAACAATGATTTTTCTACCTCCATCTTCATTTTTTCCTCGTTTTTTTTTGCGTCGCACATTGTGCATTTGCCACGTGTCAAATATTTTAAAACAATCGTGTTGTCATATTAACATCATTAATTTCAATTTCAATTTATTAAGCCCGTGGGCCTGGGTTACAAGGTTAGTAGGTATAACAAAAAATTATAGTTCTCCAGGTCCCTTACCTATGCCTTACGTATGCCTTATCGGCATACAAGCAGGTTCTTTTTTAACAAATTTATCTAAAGGGATTTGGAAAACTACCTAATATGCTTAAAAATAAAGTAATGGCTAACTACATCAAAACAAATTACAAATTACCAAAATATTATAGATTTTTATCATTTAAAAAGTCATCAAGGCAATAGTATGCTTTGGAAGTGAGGATCTCATTGAGCCTATTTTTGAAGCTGGTTGTGTCGTTCCAGTCACGAATTGCCTTTGGTATTTTATTATAAACTTTAGATGCCATACAAAACACACATTTTAACATAAGAGTTATTTTGGTATGATACAAGTCACAGTCGAGATAAAGCGAAGCAAATCAGTCATGCCTAAGTTAAAGCCCCGTAGCTCCGCCCCAAAAGACGGTATTTATTAAACTTATATGGAATTTTGGAAATAACACAAAAAATACATGCTTTACCGCATTTAATTTGAGATATTCCCGTTTGAGCACCAATTTCATGAACACCCATGAAAATAGCACTAGCATATTTACAAAATAGCACCAATCAACCTTTCGGCGTGGTGTCACTCACTTTCAATCACTTTTCAACACTAGTGTAAGTAACCGAATACATAATAATCAATATTTCACTACAACAATACAATATAATAGTATATTGATAGCACCAAAGTTATACGTCAAATTTTGTTAAATATGTCAAAAAAAATAGTCACAAGTAACTTTAAATAATATCTTATTTTAAAACAAGCTTCCTTGTCAATAACAACTTTGAATACATGCACTCAAAATAAAAGTTTAAGCTTATAATAGTTTAATTAATATAATTATTTGAAACAAATAAAATATCATGTTTTTTTACGTTGCCCCTAAAACTCTACATAATGTTAGTAAAATAGAAAACATCTCAAAACTCAACGAAATTATCATCTACAAAATGTGCGAGACGGAGCAAATGTATTTATTTATTTACATTGCATCATTTATGTATGTAGAAAATTGCATAACTTATGCACTAATTATAAACATATACCTTGTAAGGGTGTCGCAAGTTACAATAATAATTATTAGTAAACTATGATTAAGGGGTTAAGATTAGACTGAAATAAATCGATTTCGTTTACTTATTATTCATTCGTTTAAGGAATTACATTTTATTATACATAGTTCATTCGTTTAGTGTATTTTATAGAAGCAATTTTAGCAAAGGTTTTTTTAGCTAGCTAGTAATTTAAACCTAAACCAAAAAGTAAAACATAACAACTTAATTTTATGTAATGACCACAATGCCTACAATAGCCATACGGCGAAAATAGAGACAAAACATCAAAGAGTTTAATCTTCCATTACATTAAGGGCTGCGCTACACTTAATGGTGTGCACGCAGTTCTAAAAATAAAAAAAAAAGCTGGTAAAGTGCATGTGGTGGCTGGCCAATTATTTTTATCATATTTATTTTTACGAAGGCAGGTTTAATACGATTAATGAGGATTGTGAAAATAATTGAACTTGTCGCTGTACTTTAAATTGGCACTTAATAAATATAACGCCACCATTTTTATTAATTAACATTAGATAAACGTGCGATCTGAAATCTATTCTCTTTATTTATTTACAATTACATTATAGGTATTACATATGTACAAAACTTAAAATAAATATTTAAACTAACCATAAACTAAAGTTACAAAAAATAATAATATATGTATATATATTTATTTATTTAATCCAAATTACATCTATTATTACAGGCATTCCCTAATTCAATAGTGTAAGTCAACTGCATTATTTTATATATATATTTTTAAATACCCCTTGTACCTATAAAACAAAAACGCCGTCTAGATCGCCACTATGCGGTATATTGGGTTCCCAGGATGCTGCATTTCCCCGTTGAATGGCAATACTTAGCCTCTGGGCAATGTAAGTGCCAGCTCTGAGGTCCCCCGAGGCGAGGACCAATCTAATTTTTGTTTTATTCATACGGGAATACTCACGTTTAATTAAATCGGATACTCCGACTATAGTTTCGATCACATCCGGTGACCTTTTCGGAACAAAAATGTGTCAAAACCACGTCAGTTTTCATAATACCAATCTAATTATCTAATTATCGATCTCTAGTATAGTATATATTATCGATTTCTAGTATAGTATCGATTTCTAGTAGTCGAGCAGTCTTCCTGTGGAAGACTGCTCGACTACCACTAGAACTGGATTGATAGTGATTAATATAGAACAAACAAAAGGGACCTCCTCTAGAACTTCAATAACGAAAAATAAACCTGCTCTTGTTTCCGGATTTTTAGTTACCTACTTGACCCGTGTAGCTTAAAAAACTTTAAATCCAGTATGGTAAATCTAGTGTATAGATCTATTCAAAACTAAATAAACACTGCAAACATTTTTTTTTTAATATTGTTATACCGCCTGTGTAGGGATAAGATGTAAAATGCTTTTTACAAGAGTTACATCTCCAGTTTCAATGACCGTCCGTTTTATGCTTCCCTGGTACAATATACGCGGTATTTACAGGATCCTTGGGGAATAAGGGATATGTTACCATGACTACCGGGGTATTGTCGGGGTTGTAAAACAGTGAATTCGCGCCAACCCTACGGGCCTTCCACATGCCCGGAGCAAATTATTTAATTAAATATGACATGACCGACTGAAAAAAAATCTCTATTACCCTCAGGGTTATAGTAATTATACTTAGTTATGTTTACTCAGAGTTATGCTACCAGTCTTGATTACTTGTAAGTAGAGTCAACCAATACGGCCAACATAAATTAAATAAGTAAGTACCTTTATTTCTACTATAAAGGCATTTTCATGGTAATAAAACAATGTAAGTAAGTACGTAAAAAATGCATGCATCCATGTATGCATGTATGATATTAGAATAATAATACATCAATAACAATAGTAAAAAAAAAAGAGTTTTTTTTATTTTCTTAATAAGGTATTATTTTTTTTATTTTCTTAAGGTATACTTGGCTAGATCTGACTAGGCATAGAATATTATGTCAAGGTCTATATATTTCAATCACAGATTTGTCTCTGTGATTTTAATATACTAACTGTTCAAATAAATATAAATCCAATGTATAACTTGACGTAGGTAAATATTTTTAACTTAATGAGATAATATTTTTTTATTATAATGTTTAAACTTCAATTAATGTAAGTGTTGCCTTTACTCATAAATAAATAAAGACTTAACACACAATTCTCAAACGCTTTAAACAAATCACTACATTAGGTACTTGAATAGGCTAAATGACTGGGTTTTTTTTATTGTCTTATTAAAATGTGGCCCATAAATATAGCCGATTAATGAAAAGAAAACGAAAATCCGATCAAAAATAAGCAACTTATAAGCATTTTAAAATCATGCTAGACAGAGAGGTGAAACAGCAAATCGTGACGTCACTTCTCAGTACGCCATATAAATTATATTCTGACAAGTAAGGCGTGACGTCATTTTTTGTTTTGTGGGAAAGGGACAGAGTTGTCTCTAACAAAAACTTTAAACGCTCATATATCAGAACATTATTAACCGATTTAAATTATTTTTTCAATAAACATATTATATTTACTTAAATTCTTCATCAAAGCTATTGGTTTCAACGATATAAACATCAGTCATCTAGCCTATTGTGAAACCACAAAATGAGTTAGAAATATTTATATTTTTTAATTTCAATTAGCCTATTCATGTTACAAAAATGGACCATAATAACTTCTGTCTGATGGTCTATTGTTTTTTTTATACGAATGGTAATGGCAGTTTGTTCAACTTGCAAATGTAACGTGACGGACAACGACTGAATGCAAGTGTCATTAATTTCTAATTAAAAGTAATGAATGAAAAGATATGAATTCCTAAATGATAGAAAGGAATGGCGAGGTATTGCTATTAAAAAAAACTACTAATGTTTTGCTTCTATGATAATAGCGAGTGACTATTTGCTTGAAAAATATAACTAGAAACGGTGTTACAAACAAAAAACAAATCAAGCACTAGTTAGACTCGCACAACGATGGTTCCGAACCAACACGAAATCCTTACCTATTGTTTTTGCAACCAACTTAAATTTCTATGACTTAGATGACATCTTTCTTCCAGTTAGTTTGATTTAAAAACTAAACTACTAACCCAATTATGATGAAATTTCTATGGAAAACTAACATTAAAAAACATATAACTGAACTGAGAACGTCCTCCTTTTTTGAAATTAGTTAAAAATAAACAAGTAACTTTTTCAAATAAAATTCATCCAACTTCAAATTAATGTGACCACCTCGGGAGTATACCCATTCAATTTTTTTTTTTTAATCGATACACAATTGTCGTAGAAATCGGTGAACATACATTAAAAAAAACATACATACCGTTGAACATAGAATCTCCTCCTTTTTTAAAGTCGATTAATAAAAACTGTGTTTATTCATCAACTCGTGATTTGTTATTTTTCCTAAAAATGGGACTAATTTCCATATTTTACGTTCAGAATTCCATGACCTACGAGGGCTACACTAAAAGTATCGGGAATGGAATATTTCCACTGTTTCTGTCATATTAAAATCTTTTTAATTGAAAACTCCTTGGTTTTAAAAATCGAATACCATTTATTTATTTAAAAAAATATTCTCGGTCTTGTCACAAGGTTTTGTCAAACTTGTTTAGTCGTTGAGAAAATGGAATTGACTCGAGAAAATTCAAGAGCGATGATTTATTATGACTTTCGAAGTGGTTTAACACAAAAACAGTGTGTTGACCGGATGATTTCTGCATTTGGTGATAAAGCCCCATCCAAAACCACAATTTATCGCTGGTTTGCTGAATTTCAACGTGGACGTGTCAAGCTCAGTGATGATCCCCGTCAAGGTCGTCCAAAAACTGCAGTCACCCAAGAAAACGTTGATGCTGTGCGTAAGCTGATTGAGGAAGATCGACATGTGACATACCGTGAAATTCAGGCAACTTTAGACATTGGCATGAGTCAAATACAAATAATCTTGCATGAAAAATTAGGTGTAAAAAAGTTGTTTTCCCGATGGATACCGCATTCGCTCTGTGAAGAGCAAAAAGCGGCTCGCGTTACTTGGTGCGTCAGAACTCTCGAAAGATTCCACGCAGGATCCTCAAATGCTGTATACAACATCGTATCAGGTGACGAATCCTGGATATACGCGTACGAACCCGAAACAAAAAACCAGTCACGAGTTTGGGTGTTCGAAAATGAGTTAAAGCCAACAAAAATTGTTCGTTCACGGAGTGTTGCAAAAAAAATGGTGGCCACGTTTGTCTCCAAAACCGGCCATGTTACGACTATTCCTCTTGAGGGACAAAGAACGGTTAATGCAGAATGGTATGCTAGCATTTGTTTGCCACAGGTCGTTTCTGAACTCCGTAAAGAGAACTGCAACCGCCGCATCATCCTCCATCACGACAATGCGAGTTCTCACACCGCGCACAGAACAAAAGAGTTTTTAGAGCAAGAAAACATAGAATTATTGGACCATCCGCCGTACAGCCCCGACCTAAGCCCTAATGATTTCTATACTTTCCCTAAAATAAAGAATAAATTGCGTGGACAGAGATTTTCATCACCTGAAGAAGCTGTGGACGCCTACAAAACGGCCATTTTGGAGACCCCAACTTCCGAATGGAATGGTTGCTTCAATGATTGGTTCCATCGTATGGAAAAATGTGTCAAATTTCGCGGAGAATACTTCGAAAAGCAATAAATATATTTTTAAATAGTAATGTTGTGTCACTTCCTTGATTCCCGAAATTTTCAGTGCCGCCCTCGTATAAGTAATATCCCGAATAAAATCAATCGGTTAGCCAGCTGCGGTGTTTCTACTTACAGAGCGGCTAGAGATAGACGAAAAGATTAATAGATAATAGCGTAGGTAAAGCTTGGCAAAAAGTCTTGTTACGGAATCTTTATTCTCTCTCGACAATACAGTGAAATCACGTCATCCAATCATCTTCCTCCAAATTGCTTCAGGGTTGCTAGTATTTAGAACTACTTGCGATGGTGGTGCTCCTATTAATTTCTATAATTTTTCTCAAGCGATAGTTTTAGTAATAAGGCCTGACTTCGAACACGGAACCTTAAAAACCAGCCTTCTGCCTGACAATGCAGTCATTAAAATGAACAGCATTTTTTTTCATTTACACATGCTATAATCGCGCGATTTCATCGACAAAATCTATAAAATAAATAAAAATAAATACTAGGTAAGTAATTGTAGTACATCTACGTTACTACGGTCCTCTGCAACCTTGGTAAAACTACGTAACGTGAGTAAATTCTACGTCATTGCTTTCACTTCCCATTCATGTTTCCCATTTTCCACGCCTCCTTATCGATTTTCTCGTCCTGTAAACAAATTTTGAGGCTTTAGATATTAGTTATCACCACAGATCATATAACCATGCCACGACTACAGGCTATAACCAGGCTATATAGTCTGTAGTCTTTGGTTATCATACTCATTGATGGATATACGAGCAACAAGGACAGAAACTATGTCGGTTTCTATAATATCTGCTGCTCTACCCTCACCTGTGCTACAGAATAACTAATAGTGACTTCGCAACCTGTACGACTTAACTTTGTTCTAGACAATCTCTTCTCGTTTGATGTCCGCCTGGTACTTGCCCGGCGTTGTAGCGCCGCGTGTTCGTACCGCGCACACTTGCGCACTGCAATCGGCACCACAGCCAATCATGCATCCACTACCATTTTCCAAAGGAACTGCGCAAAGCGTCCCAAACACCTAGAAAATGAACGCTAACATGCTGCAGAAGCGCCATGGCGCTGTCGTACTAAACAAAACCTCCAACAGATTACTGCGCTCGCAAACAGTGAAAAGCTAGGAAGTAGGGCTTTCGCTTTTCTGTGCTCGCAAACTACCAACAGCAATTTGGCGCTTTTCACTTTTCTTCGATGTACATAAAATTTATCCAAAATTACAAACATAGGTCCGTGTTTTCAAGTAAGTATTTAATTTAATCCATTTCGAAACCCCCTAGATCTTTTAGACCTGTCCTTACAGCTCCTCCAACATCACTTTCATTTTCCTTTTTGTGTTAGGCCATAACTGTAATACTTATTATGTCATCTGTGGACACGCCTATTACCTTCCACATGCGCCAAACACATGGTGCGAAAACTCGAAAACGCGGAAAATCACACTTAACAGTTTCGCGGAACATAGAAACAAACCAATGGACAGAGAAATTGCTTACAACAATGTAAGCATACGGTTTTATAGCTCAGAGGAAATCGTTTAGGAGAGCTTTACTACCTACCTACGCCCTACAAGTATACATAGTTTAGGTGACTTAGGTGAAAGTTTTAAATTTTGTAACATGTGGCAAATGCTGTTAGGTACGTATGTTGTTAGGTATACGTATTTAAGCTTTGGTTAAGTAACCAACACCAAGAACTTAAAAAACAAAAAAACCAGTGGAGTGACCAGTGACCTTTCTGGCCGCTTTATTCTATACCAAGGAGCTTTTAGACTTTGTAAATAATAAGTTAGACTATTTTTGTTTGACCACAACCTTGTCTAATTTTTAAACTTTATACAAGTCGTGGTTTTCCATACCCACCAAAACAGGGGTAAAAAAATATCTGCTGTTCCATACAAAATGTTCATTGACCGTGGACAAAATGTATGGAACAGCAGATTTTTTTCGCGATTTCAGGGTTTGGATCCATAGTAGAAGTTGTTCATAACGATGAGCATTATCTACTTCTGTAAATTTCGCGGGTGCATTGTATGTAGGTATTCGTATTAATTTCAACTAGTTTAAGGTTTTAATAAGTTTTTCTCAAATGCTAGGTAAAGGTTTTGTTTAATATGACAGAAATATTGACATAAAAATATAATTTCTGGTCTCTGACCGCAGCCTACGTGCTTAATTATTTCGAAGTCAATGAAGCATTAACGTCGCAGATGAAAAAATTCAAATGCCACTCGAAGACACAAAAACTGTACCGTTAATTAGTTCGGGAGTCATTTTGTGGTATTTATCTTCGGGTATAATTTATACAACCACAATTAGTGAACACAGTGTTGAGTTACATGGAAAGTATTTCAATTATCAACTATAACTATGTGCCTGTGAGAATTTTTCTGGCGCTTAGAATATTTTCAAATTGAAAAGTCGATGCGCTAACATTCTTCATGGCTATCTCTTTGATTGAATTTCGAATGTATACATAGACGGCCTTGTAAACGTGGAGTTGCTATGAAATAGTTAAAAATCCTGTTTATGTCTGTATCCACTAAGTTGTAATTTGAAAAAATAAATATTGTAAGACGTATAACTACTCTGAAGCTACTGCACGTTTATTACTATAGTCCACAGTGTACGAGTAGGTCTAATGATACATAGGCCATGGTAAGAAATATGATTGCATCTTAATTCTGATCAGAAGCTACTTTTAAGCTGCATGAATATGATGATAATATTTTATATTATTTTAGCTATCACCGTTTTATCGGCCTGACTGTAGTTTGAACGTGCAGTTAAGTTGATTACTAAAAATAATATTAAAATTAGAGGAGGCAACTCTACCACGCGGGCAAGTTTCTTGCGGTCGAGATGACTATATATTTACCAATTCATCCCAGCGACCCTGAGCCTCGCTCTGATACGCCAAGGAGATGAATTGGCTCGGGTAGATGCTGGCAGGGAGTTATAAACAATACACTCAAAAGGGACTGCAGAACAGGACTTATCGCCACCACCTCGAATAAAAATAAAAATCTTTATTGCTTTTTCTCGCTAAGGCATCAGTTAGGCATAACCAAAATTAGGCAACGATTTGCATGCAACTAATGTAGCCAAGCTAATGTTAATATCATTTTACTGTTATGAAGTCACATCGTGCGTGACTCATATCCTGGGACAGACAGACTGTGAACTTTGGCGGCCGAAACAAGCTGCATTGTTCCAGCCATGTTTGTATTTCCGCTGAGCACCGAACTTCTCGGTTTACTGGAACTTTGCTTTTAGAAGACAATGCAACCGAAATTACACTGATGATCTATAATAAAAGCTACTAAGGTAAAGCGTAGCTAGAAAAACCTTTGCTTACAGCTTACACCAATGGGGATCAAAACAGCGAATTTATTCTGCTAGGTGGCGCATCGCCGATGTGGCCATATTCAACTCTCAATTTCATACATTTTAATATTTGTTTCTACAATTTAATGGTTTTACTCTTAATAGACTCGGATAACCAGGGAGAACCTGCATAATATACTGGTGTGCACAGCAATCCTTTGCCTTGCTAATGAAAGCTCCGTCCAACATAAAATGTAATCAACAAACTACAAATCTAACCTACAATTCTATTTCCAGGCCGTCAACAGCTGCATAGATTCTTAAAAAAAGGCACAGTTTTTTTTTGGATTAGATTATCGACAACGCCCTCATCAAGAGTAGATAGATTTAAGCAACGATTAACAAGAAAACTTGATTTTGTCACATCCACACCGCCGCTGGCGCCATCTGAGAAAAACTTTGCCTGTGGAACGCCATGGGCTATCTATTATACTTGGACAATCCAGCCATCTATCCTATCGTTTTACATTAAAATTGACAGTTGAAACTAATGTTGACAGCTTAATGAATACTTAATTATACCTAGTACAGTATTATTTATAATATTATCTTTGATTATACTAAAATAATGGGGTACCTATTATTTATATTGAACGGCGCGGGCGTCGTTATGTCACGAGAGTCTTTTGGGGGTTTATCCAATAAGGTATTGCCAAGAGATGGCGCCAGGAAAATATTAGCAGGCGCATAGAAAATAATTATATTTACTACTTTATATCAAATTTAATATTATCTTTATTTGAAATTTGGATAAATTTTTAGGCATTTTTATTGTGATTCCGTGGGTACTCCACGCTTAGGAAGGTAATAACATGATTTTTTAAGTCATTAATTTCATTCTATTCGCAAAATCACGATCGCACAATGAAAAAACTGCGTCATTTCTTTCATTTTTACGCTCGAAAACTAAAACTCGAAAACTATCGAAAATTTTAGCTTCAACATCTGCGAATTCCTTAACTGTCGTTTCACAAGAATCGCCGATTTTAACCCTTTTATAGTGCCATAACTCAAACGTTTACATTTTTATAGTGCATCTGTCAAAACAAACGTCGCTCCATATTTGACAGGGCGTTACGCAAACTGACATAAAATGGTCGAGATTTATCATGTAACAGCTTTAATTTTGGCGTTTCACTGTGCCTGCGATAGTGAAACTCATATAACTTGCAATCCAAGATGTACCCATTGCAGAATGCGTTGTGATGCGATAAAGCCAGCTTTTTATTAAATTAAAATTAATTAATTTCAAGTAACATGACTCAAGCAAAAAGAGAATTTCATTAAGTACATCAATAAAAGATAGTCACTAATAAAATACAATGTCATTCTAATTACAATAAATATGTCAAAAACAAAATACATAATTAATTTTCATCTCACTTGCTCATAAAGTGGATCTTATTACATCGGTTTTAGGCTCATAATCCAAGCTATTACGCACGCGTGCTTTTTACTTTACATTACGGCACTAGTGCTATAATAGGTATAACCCGGTAAAGTCAAGTTTGTACGTGACTGCAATTAGTATGTATACGAAGCACTCTTAATATAGCCGGGTAATACTTACAGTTTTTTTGTAATACCAACAAAGAGTTTTTATGCCGCTGAAGTAAATGTCAACTGCGCGCGCATTGCTGGTTTGGGCGCCATTTTCCGCAAATGTTTGTTGACGTTTTCGCTGTGTGGTTGATTATTATCAAAAAAAGTTTGTTTTTTCCTCGCAAGTGTGATGAAAACAGTCGTATGAAACTCTTGTGCTATATTAGTCATTACTCTCTCGGCTTCCTTATCGCCTCTAATGTAATGACCAACATAGCACACTTGTATCATAATGTACTAAAATGTCAGTGTCAATGTCAGTGAAATAATGGTTATGATAAGTTTATTAGCACATTTTTCACAAAACGTGGATTTAAATTTGAGCTTACGCTGCTGGCGAAGGAAAAAACCTTAAGGAAACTATAAGTGATGGGTACTTTCTAGTACTCTACTGGTCAGCTACCGCCTTCTAGTTGTATACGGTCGCCATACAATTCTGGCAGCTTCACGAGATTATGTGATTTTGCAATGGTCAACTACACCTATTTACCAACCTTTGCTTGTCCCATGCAAGCTTTCAGTAGATAATGGCACGTACGTCGTACATCCCACATTCACTCTATTCCTGTGCCATATAAGGCGTATAGTCTAAAACATGTAATTGGCTGGGAATACACGTACGGGAACGCAGGTAGTTAGATGAGTTAGTGGCTATCGGAGAAAAAGATCGTAATTAGATCGCATCAACTTCATTCAGTAGAGAGATTGTCAAAAATGTTAGAAAGTCTTCTCTCACTAGTTTTGGTATTTTGCTTTATAACCCAATCTAATAAAGATTTGCGGAAAGATTTTAAAGACTTTATTTTTTGGATAAAGATAATTATTTGAAAACTCGTAAGTATGTATGTATTGACAAGGGAACATCCTCAACGGCGAAAAGCACAAATTCGATTTTTTATAATATGCATTTAATTGTGATATCACGTTCTAAACACCATCATGACATGGCTGCTACACGCAGGGTACTTTTTTGCTTTTAGTTATTTTAAAGGCTTAGGACATTTTCCATATGCAGCTGGCCTAGTAGTAGGTACTTTCCCATTTTTCCTTGTATGAGCTAGGCCAAAATGTCACATGCCTTTATACCGGGTTACAGGTTAAGTCGACCTAGATCCTTTAGGGGGTTATAGTATACATCATTACTGACGACAAAAAAAAATACCAACATTAAAAAACAAAAACATAACATTTAAAATCCGTAGTAATTAATTAGTAGTAATGTATTCTTTGGTCTAGAATGCAAAACAAAACGACAAGGTTTGGATAGGGGGTCCCATAGTCAAATCAGTCAATAATTATGTATACTAAAACCCCCTAAAGGATCTAGGTCGACTTAACCTGTAACCCTGTATAAAAGCTTGTTTCAGTTTTTTTAAATAAAATATACTTGTTTGTGACATATGACTGTAATGACCTAAGATTATTCTGTACATTCAAAAACAAAATTTAGAATTTCAATTAGCATATACAGTCATATTTAAGTTCTAATGACGAGAGCCTGCTATACCCTACGTGGACAATGATTTATAATATCAATACAAGATATTAATATTTATATTGCATTGTCTTTAATTTAGATGGCATTATGTCATTAACTACTGACTGGGTTGGTCATATACCATTGTTGCATTTAAGGCTTGCGGGGATATTAGGTCAACTGACAATATTACTTTAGGCAGATACGTATTTAAAGTGCTTATTGCTCTTTGTCATTTTTCTACGTTAGTTTATTTCTCAACGGTAAACAGTATAGACACGAAATGTTGTATATGAATTTAATTGTGATAGTATACACCATATTTTTTATGAATATTTTTGTATGACATGATTCCACACTATGTGGTACGTATGCAGGTTCGAGTCCTGCCGGAGGTCATAATTTTTCTTCTTGTTTAAATAAATACTTGAAAAATGAAATACCATAAGTGTGGAATTACTTCATACAAAAATATTCATAAAAGTATAGCCAGTGCGACTTCTCTCGTCAGGCCTTGGAACCTGCAATGGTTTCGGCTTGGGTAAATATTTGTGTTACAAAAATTTACAGATGGCGCCACCAGCGCTTTAGTTGGTAGCTTGTAACAGGTTGGGAAAATTTGGCATCTAAGGCAGAGACTTATGTAGCTTAATTGGCAAAGCAGTTGGGACGGAAACCCATAGAGACTGCTCGTATGCAGGTTCGAGTCCTGCCGGAGGTCATAATTTTTCTTCTTGTTTAAGCTTCATAAAAAATACACCATAATTGACACTAATTAAAATATAAGCCGCGAAAAATCACTATGAAGTTTTTTAATGGGTTATAAGTATTTATCACAATTAGTTGCTGAAAAAAAGGAAATGACAAAGACATGTCTACAGAAGACCTAGATTTTACAAAAAACAAAATTGCTCTAGAGGAAGAAAATAGGAGAATACATTTGTATGAAGAATCGCAGAACGGATTCTCTCTTAACACTCCTCCCGACATAGTGGCATCGATAAAGTTTGTAAAGCTGTGTTGAGTACATAACTTAGGTAGGTACTTGTTCTATAAGGGCGGGAGCTGGGTACGCAGTGAAAGTAAGTATGAACTCCACCTATGAACTCTACGGAATATAAATTAACTAACGCAACGTTTAATATAAATTTTCAACAAGCGCTACGGCTTGGAAACGTATTTTAATAAATGCAGAGTAAGTAAGTAGATATAATATACAGATTCATAATCTTCGATTCGACAGACTAGTTGTAAGTTCTATCAAACATTGATAGGTATTCAATGGGTATTTAAATCATAACAGAGTATTTTTTATAATAATTAACATAATTACCGGGCATTAAGAGATTTGGTATCTAATAGCTCACGGTGACAAGCGCAGTGCAGTGCGTCGCAAGATTTTGTTCGCTCACTCAATGGTGCTGTTATGGGTAGGGTAGGCGTGATTCTTACCACCAGGCGAACGTCACGCTCGTTTCATCAATCCAAAGAAAAAAAATGAATGACAGATTTTATGATGTGCATAAAATTATCATCATGCAAAAGACGTCCACTGCTGGACGATTGAGGCGGGATGGGGGTTGCCCATTGAAGAGAGAAGTAATACTAGGGCCTTCGCTTTCTGTGGGGTTGCCTAATGCCACGTTTGACAGGCGGTTTAGGGATCGTAGAATGCTCACCAGCGATAACCGAGTAGACCGTCCTTCGGTGGTTCTCGATGCAGTTTAGGGCATACCCAGGTCAGAGACGTACTAAATAAAATGATATCTCCTTTTATTCCATAATTTATTTATTTTATAAAACGTATGTTAGGCCACAGTATGTAGAATTTACTTTAGGGAAACATTAGTTTAAACTATGGCTTTAGATTGGCTTTTCACTTATAGTGTTTTGCTAGTCTTCGCTTACTAATATACCTAAAATCGTGTCGCTACTTCATCAGGGACGTTAAAAATATAAAATCCTATCATTACTTCTAATAGTTCAAATAATGCTAACCTAGGAAATATTTTTTTAATTATCATTTAAATTTACTTAGATATTTTTAGTTATTAGTTAAATGAAATGTATTTACTGTATTTGCTCTTAACTGTAATTTATTTTGTGCGCCTACATCCCCATCTCTTTAACCGCGGGGATGACTGGTAGAAAATGCTTTAGCATTAAGTCCTCCTTTTGTACATTAATGTATTTATGTGTGCAATAAAGAATTAAATGAAATTAATAATATATCATTACTTCATCAAGTCTCAGGTAATTTTACTCTACTTTTTATAATGGAGTACCTACACACATTTTTTCGATCCCTGCCAAGCGTGGGGATTATGGCAACCCCTCCTTATTAAAGGGAGGCCTTCGTCCAGCAGTGGACGTCTTCTGGTTGTTGATGTGATGCGACGAAAATATTTTTCTAATAAGTTTATTCCGTCAACTATTCATACTTCACCTGACCTACTTGTACCAATTCCATGTATATTTGTTTTATGACATTGAAGGTTATTTTTAAATAAGAGATTATTAACTTATTTTTATAGTTATCATTTCATTTTATTCAGTGATAATTTTTTGGGACATACTTATTGAAATTTGACGTGTAACTTTGGTGTTATCAATAAACTATTTGTATTATTATGTCGGAAGAAAATCCAATAAACCCTTGTACGATGTAACTCAGATCTTTAACGGCTTTCTTCACCCAGTTACTCACATCCGCCGGTGATTACTGGAGTTATACACTTGCACTGAGGATGGAAGTAGGCGGGAGGCCAAAAATACGCCAAGCGATATGAAGTTTTGTACTCAGATGACTCACAGAATTCTAATTCTTCAAGTTAGAACACACATATGCTTACATTGTGACTTAGTTACAAATTTATAAGTTTTTATCTTAGAAGTTGCTATGTGTGGGAATAAAAATTTTTGGACCAATTTACTTTTAAATTACACTTTAAACACAGAATAAATAATAGTACGAGGGCGGCACTGAAAATTTCGGGAATCAAGGAAGTGACACAACATTACTATTTAAAAATATATTTATTGCTTTTCGAAGTATTCTCCGCGAAATTTGACACATTTTGCCATACGATGGAACCAATCATTGAAGCAACCATTCCATTCGGAAGTTGGGGTCTCCAAAATGGCCGTTTTGTAGGCGTCCACAGCTTCTTCAGGTGATGAAAATCTCTGTCCAAGCAATTTATTCTTTATTTTAGGGAAAGTATAGAAATCATTAGGGCTTAGGTCGGGGCTGTACGGCGGATGGTCTAATAATTCTATGTTTTCTTGCTCTAAAAACTCTTTTGTTCTGTGCGCGGTGTGAGAACTCGCATTATCGTGATGGAGGATGATGCGGCGGTTGCAGTTCTCTTTACGGAGTTCAGAAACGACCTGTGGCAAACAAATGCTAGCATACCATTCTACATTAACCGTTCTTTGTCCCTCAAGAGGAATAGTCGTAACATGGCCGGTTTTGGAGACAAACGTGGCCACCATTTTTTTTGCAACACTCCGTGAACGAACAATTTTTGTTGGCTTTAACTAATTTTCGAACACCCAAACTCGTGACTGGTTTTTTGTTTCGGGTTCGTACGCGTATATCCAGGATTCGTCACCTGATACGATGTTGTATACAGCATTTGAAGATCCTGCGTGGAATCTTTCGAGAGTTCTGACGCACCAAGTAACGCGAGCCGCTTTTTGCTCTTCACAGAGCGAATGCGGTATCCATCGGGAAAACAACTTTTTTACACCTAATTGTTCATGCAAGATTATTTGTATTTGACTCATGCCAATGTCTAAAGTTGCCTGAATTTCGCGGTATGTCACATGTCGATCTTCCTCAATCAGCTTACGCACAGCATCAACGTTTTCTTGGGTGACTGCAGTTTTTGGACGACCTTGACGGGGATCATCACTGAGCTTGACACGTCCACGTTGAAATTCAGCAAACCAGCGATAAATTGTGGTTTTGGATGGGGTTTCATCACCAAATGCAGAAATCATCCGGTCAACACACTGTTTTTGTGTTAAACCACTTCGAAAGTCATAATAAATCATCGCTCTTGAAATTTCTCGAGTCAATTCCATTTTCTCAACGACTAAACAAGTTTGACAAAACCTTGTGACAAGACCGAGAATCTTTTTTTATATAAATAAATGGTATTCGATTTTTAAAACCAAGGAGTTTTCAATTAAAAAGATTTTAATATAACAGAAACAGTGGAAATATTCCATTCCCGATACTTTTAGTGCAGCCCTCGTACTACGTACTTTAAATCTATCCCTGACATAATAAAGCACGTTCTATATTTTACGTAAAAATAAAAATGTAATACGTTCTACATTTTACGTAGGGATATTTGTATTCTGTGTCATTTCATAATCTAAATTCCTTTCAATAATCTGATTATGAGACAATGTTAGTGAAACCTGACCTTTCATACCCAATTTCCATCTGAAAAAGCGACTTTAGAACAAAACGTGCCCCGGTTTTACAAATTGATATTTAACAAGCCCAGAGTGAATAGATATTTGCCTTAATTTAAGCTGTATACTAATCAGTCTAAACACTAAAACATGCGTGGGTCTAGCCATTTAGTGCATCTGTTTTGAGCTAAGTGGGTCAGAAAGTATTTAATGAATTGTTTCTTTACACGATGAAGTCAGTATCCATATGTAGTGTGGGGACTTTATCGCTACATATCATATTTATGCCAGGTTTTAAGACAGCAGGATATCGATCTCTTCATTTGACTGCATTATTTTAGGCCGCATTAAATTACGTTGAAGTTGCAGTAATATTATGTGTTTTAGTGGTAGGACTCTATTGCAAAGTCTCTCTGGGGTGGTCTCTCTGGACCACCTTAGCCAGTTATTCAATTTAAAGGGGAATGTTACCAGATAAACTACTGGGCACTTGGAGGAAGGATTTACCTCTACTGGGCATGAAGAGATTTGACATATAATAACTCAGTGCGCACGAAACAACGTTGTCGTTTTCGTCGTCGTCGTCGTCAGCCATAAAACGTCCACTGCTGGACGAAGGCCTCCCCCTTAATAGAGGGGTGTTGCCATAATCCCCACGCTTGGCAGGCGGCTTGGGGATCGCAGAATGGTCACCACCGTTAACTAAGAGGACTCCGCTGCCCGTCCTCCGGTGGGTCTGGTTGCAGTTTAAGAACATACCCAGGTCCAAATTGGAAGGATTTTGTTTGCAAGTTAACAATTCTGGCACTGCTACTGTTTTGGGCTGGCGTGTTGCTGACCACTAGGCGAACGGCTCGCTCTTGTCGTCATTATATAATTAAAAAAAGTTGTCCTATTTCGAAGTGGTAGAACCTTTTTGCTGAGTTTGAGTGGTAGGATATTTTTTTTGTAGTGGTAGGACTCTATTGCAGAGTCCGCCTGGGGAAGTACCACACCTTTGCCAGTTATTCAACCACCAAGCAGTAGTGTGCAGCATTACTGTGTTCCGGTTTAAAGGGCAATGATACCAGATAAATTACTGGGTAAGAAGAGATTTAACATCTAATATCTCAGGGTGACGAGCGCAGTGCAGTGCGGCGCAGGATTGTGTTCGCAAGTTCACTGCTACTGTTAGTGACAGGCGTGACGCTTACCACCAGGCGAACGTCTTGCTCGTCACGTCACTTGATTGTATAAAAAAAAAACAAAATAAAGAGTCTACACCAGAAGTACCTTATTTATTATATACCAGTTATTCTACCAAGCAGTAGCAAACATTAATTAAGTATTCACATTTGAAAAATAATCAAATAACTGTAGGAAAGATAATGTTTCCAACAATGATGTTATATGTGTTTCCAACGACATTGCTCAGGGTGAAAAGCGCAAGGGTTTCTAAAAGTTTAAAATTGAGACTTAATAGTTATGAGACTATCACGCAAGCAACTTGCTTGTGTCGTCACTCTGCTGCATAAAAATAAACATATGCGTTTTTTGGCTTTAATATTGGCTATTTTGCTTTTAGCTTTCTCAAGTTTCCACATACCTTGGAAACTTATTAAGGAATCTCACGTAGTTTTTAGTTAAACTCACTGAATTAGGCCTTTGAATATTTAATTTGAAGTGTTTCCACACTTATGGGGTTTTCTATGTATTTAAAGAGAAATTAGAATTATGACCTCTCAGGACTTGAACCTGCATACGATCAATATCTGGGTTTCCGTCCCAACTGCTTTGCCAATTAAGCTACAGAAGTACCATCCTTACCCACCACCATAATCAACTGCCTTACTCATCATAATTCTCAAACTGTTTTAAGCTATCAGCTAAAGCGTTGGTGGCGCCTTTCTGTAAATTTTTGTTACACAAACAGCAGGTTCAAGACCTGTCAGAGGTCATAATTTTTCTTACTCTTTATGCTTTAAAAACATTGAATTAAGATCTTTTTTCCGTCGAAGATTCTAAATGTCCGGGATAAACATTCTACTAAGGAAACTTTACAATACTCATTGAACTGGAAAGCCATGTCGGTGGTCTCATGATGTAACGGTCAGAAATTTGATACCATATCCATTGATTCTAAACTAGCTTCTATTACCTAGGTCGTAGAGGTGATGCCGGGGAAGGAACTGGGATATATCCAGGCTTGGTTCTAGAATCCCGTTAATCAGTGTAGCTATTATTATTGAAGTCATTAGCTATTTATTATCAACAATAAACGATGTAACGGACGATACGGTCAGTCTTCGGATGGGTGACCATGAGTGGCATTTACACATTTACATCAGTGAGCGCTACCACAGAAGAAATAATAGTGGTGCTACAGGGGTCGGATGACACATTCCGGTTGTTTGTTCTATATCTTTATAGCAATAGCCGACAAGCCATTTCAGAGGCCTTGGGTGGCGCATTAAATCTGACACTAGGGCAGGCCACTCAGCCTATACGAACTTACTTACTTATTTTTTTGCAAATGTATGTTATGGATGTCGAAGCTTAGATTTTCTGGTCTCTCCATCAGCCAGAAAACGTCCACACGGCTGGACGAAGGCCTCGCCCTTAATTTTTTTTTTTCGCCCGTTAATTAGCGCCTATTAATAAGGGAGGTGTTGCCATAATCACCACGCTTAGCAGGCAACTTGGGGATCGCAGAATGTTTACCACCGTTAACAGAAAGATCACTGCTGCCCTTCCTCCGGTGGTTCTGGTTGCAGTTTTAAGACATACCCAGGTCCAGATTTTGTTGTAAAGATAAGAAATTAACAACATGAGATCCGTTGTAAATTTAGCAATCATCGTGTATCCATGAATTTGATTACCACAGAGTGTAATGATAAATTGACGACGAAATAGAGACGTGGACGGAGAACTTTCAGTATTACGTTGTACCAGGAATTCAGCTTTCGCATGTAGTCATTGTATATTATTGGAATAGAAGACGAGTTCACAGATTCAATAATACTAAGTATTATTAATCCTCTCTAATGTCAAAGGTATGTTACATACTATGGTATATTCCAGATAAAACAATTACACTAGGTATGTAAAAATGAAAAAGTTTGTCGGTGTGTGTATGTTTGTTACCGTTTCACGCCAAAACGTCTGAACATATTTGGATGAAACTCGGAATGGAGATAGTTTATTTCCCGGAATAACATAAAGGCTACTTAAAATCATCTTCATCCGCGTGATGGGATGAAACCGCGGGGCAAAGCTAGTATTAGGTAATTTCAACATGTTCATAACAACTAACGGCTGACCCTGAAATTGAAAATATGGTATAATCTATACATGACTCACTTAACCTCGAACAGTTTTTTTTTACCTAAACTTCATAAAGGCCCATGTTCATAAAGTTGCGAGTCAATCTTTTTTATTCATGCATTGAGCTCAATCCACTTAAATTAGACTAAACTGAACAATGAAAATAAACAAAATGTCGTGCATGTTAGAAACAGATGCATCCATATGGTTTGAGTACGTGCGGGCACGAAAGTGCTTAGTTAAAGTAGATATTTTGACAGTTGTGAAGTGTTTTAATAGGTAGAATTCGCAAACAAAAGAGGAAGAGTGTCGCGATTCATAGACTAGATTCGAAAATATATATAAGTTTTACAGTTTGATAAAAAAAACTCAATAGGTTTATTTACTCTATAGAAATAAAAAATTCGGGCTCTTTTTGTTCTCTTTACAGAAATAAAATAAATGATCCATGTCAAGCTATAAAGTTATTGAGTTACGTAGCTTTTTACTCCTAGTAGTATCCCAAATGCTACGGAAAAAATCGTCACCTGCTACATTTTGTACAAAATGTATATGAAATCCGTAAAGCTCAAAGGGTTGCGCATATTTATACATTTTGGTAATACATAGGTACTCAACCACTACCATTTTTGAATAGTGTTTTTGTTGCGGGTGTAATATAAGTGTAGTGTTTTGTGCACAAAGGCCCCTCAATAAGCTCCTTAACGAATTTCCTCAGACTGATGTCTTCGCCGACAGATGGGACATAATTATAAAAAGGAGTCTCCAATATTGTGAGCTTATTGAATATAATATATATGTTAATTTATGTTTTCTTTTTCTTTTAAATTATTTTATTATACCGGTAAGTTTTTTGTTTTTAGTTGTATGTAATATTTAGGTTTTTAGAATTAACTAATTAGCAATTGTATATACTTAAGCTTAAGTGTTTAATTTTTATGAATGGATAGATATAATACCTTATATTAGTCTGTAAAGTTATATCTGTCATGCTAATAAAGAATTTGAATTTGAAGAATTTGAATTAGGCTCACTGTTTACTATTGCACGCTTAGCTGATAATGCCCATATAAATTTATGGGTAGAGCGCACCGTCACTAACTGTTACAGTCGTCACCCAGTTGATATAACAAAAAACGCTTCACACTAATACCTATATATACATACTATTAGACCACTACTGGGTATAATTTTTTGCCGTTAGCAACTAGTAAAAGCTTTTGAGCGCGACTACCCTTGTTTGCATAAACTATCATCACATCGTATTCTCCACATGAGTTAATCATCGTAAGTAATTGGTCTAGCCTGAACCAGCGAGACCTAACACTCGGTCTACTTTGAACCTAGATGTTGTATCTGGTATTCTTTATCAAAGGAATTTGTTAGTTTACTTCATCTGGGAAATCATCACTAGTTTGTTAGGCTATTTACGTCAGAGTTTTTGAGAAGTTGGGGTCGTTAGTTGATTGTAAGGCTAACTAGTGTTTTTAGAATTTGTCTGTTGATACGTAGGTATTTAGCACTCGTGAATTGCTTGAATGAGAGCTTCACTTTTGAACTACACGTTGAAACGTGAAGTTAAGCATGTACTATGCAACATTTTATTGTTGTATGGTTAATTTGCATTGTATACCTAATTAGTGATATTTTATAACCTACCAACTTGTAAACCTAGGACTTATGAATAAATAAATACCAAGATATTAATATATAAAGCAGTATGGGTGTAGTATGTATTATAAGTATGTATTTACGAAAAAAAAAAATATATAAGTATTCTATCAGCTTTCTGGTTTCCATGATACAAGCTTTGCTTAGTATGGGGCTAGATGGCGCTGTGTATAATAAATGTCCCCCCTAATATTTATATTTATAAAGCTTTTTGGTCGATTATCTAACATTTTTGAGTGTCTGTGAAATACAAACATTCAATTTTAACACATCACACACATCAACAGCCGGAAGACGTCCACAAGGCCTCTCCTTTAAAGGGAGGTGTTGCCATAATCCCCACGTTTGGCAGGCGGCTTGGGGGTCGCAGAATGGTTACCACCGTTAACTGAGGACGCTGCTGCCCGTCTTCCGGTGGTTCGGGATGGTGCAATTTTAACACTTATTTTTAATTTTGAAATAAAATGCGTTTTATCGCTAGTAAAAAAAATTACTTTCGTTTAACTGAATGAATGAAACTGTTAAGGTTGATGATGTTTCCTAGCAGGATGCAGAGTTGCAGTAGCAATGATAAGTGCAGCGTCTTTAGTTGGAACTCATTTATTATTTTGTCACTAAAGATCATAGCGTAACGTAATAATTTTATATAAAACTGGAGACTCACAAATACGCAGAGCATCCATTCGGCGTAAAACAATAAAGTGAAAGGAAAAACATTTAGTTGCGTTCAAAGTTAAATAAGTAGGTTTTGAAAAACTGTCAGCCAATGGATGCATTAATAAACAAAGCATGCCTATAAATAAATACAGGCTACACATAAAATATTTTACAGAAACAGCTGTTTCGCAATTTCAGGCTCGGCTACCATAGTAAACGTTCTTCACAATTAATGATGAGTATGACCTCCTTTCAGGCTAGTGCGTAACCCTGTACAACCCTTTGTAATTGTACTCTCGTTGTTTTACCGTGTCGAGTCCGAACGTCATTTTTTTAAAGTAACTTTGTAGCTCGAGCCTAAAACTCTATTTCGAAATAGAGTTTTCGAAAGGGTTAGAAATAGGGATTTCTTAGTGAGTATCGACCTATCTATAACAAATAAGGCACACATACTTATTCCGATTATCGCAGCCCAACTTTCCCATAAGATTTCAACATCGCATCACGAAGATGGATCCGTAATCATCAGTGATTAATCAACGAAAATAAAATTAATGGAAGAAATTAGACCGTCCCCGTTTCCAGTCCCATGTGGGATGGTTTCTTTGAGCAAGTGATGAAATGGTGGATTGTTTGTTTTTTGTCTAGTGATGGTGCAAACCTATATCTGAGAAAGTTGAGTAATGTCGGTAGGTTGGGATTCCTCGGAGATAAAAATTAATCTGTCAGTACTGGCTATGTTTGAGAAAGGGAAAGGTGGGTAAGCAAAGGATAACAGGTAAAGGACCTAAAAAGTAGACTTTTCTATATGATAAAGGCATTTTTAAGGATGGGCAAAACTAAGATTGATGAGATTAATGGTTTATTATGGTCGACGGGCTAGGCGTTTGACCATAGCTCATTTGATAATAAGTAACGGTGCCATCAAGGATGGTATTGATTGAGTTGCCATAGTAAAGTGAATGCGGAGTAAGTAAAATAACAATAATAAGTAAATAATAGTTAAAATAACTTCACACCTAGCCTGCAATAGGTAGAGGTACCGGCTCTCATTCATGTAAAACCGGAATACTCAATTTGTGAGTTTGATGACAGATGATAATACTAAAAATAAGATTTGGTAAAATAAAATAAATTCGATAAAATAAATATATATGTTTCAACGAAAAAATCACCGCCTTATAGATAACTTAAAATTATGGTTTTTTTTACTTTAACTATGCATCTGCATTGGCAAAGTAAAAAAAAAACAACTATTTTAAAGGTGCCAACCTTCGGTCAATATACAGATCAATGGTGCCAACCAAATTTATAAAATGGAGCCTGCTTGATTAGTGAAGGAATGTTGAATTTGCTATCGACCTTAAAAATATCAGACCACCATGGAGGCAAATATACGAGACGAAAACGTATCTTGGTCTAAGTTGTATAGTTAATCCAAGACCTAGAATTAGGAACCGTCATTATACTCATATTACCTGTCGATTCAAAGGGGCTGTTTCTGCGAATAAGTACCTTCTTTTTTAGGGTTAGTAAAAAACAGGCCCTTTACTTTACCCCAATTAAATCAAATATTTGGATTAGATTACTCTAGCAATCATCTAAAATGATAAGCCCACGAATAAGTGTCGACAAATACGACTTTTTAATTAACACATTTTAAGACTACAAAAAATCTCACCCCACATCATTCCTCTATCTTTCGTTTCTAATGACCTGTGAATTACCGTTCTCTAATAACTGTAGAGTTCTTATTTTGAGGTGGTAGAGTTTCAATTTGCGTAACATAAATAGTTGTGTTGTGCCCAAAAGGGCTGTGCCGCTACGTGTTGATGCACTTTTAAATGCGTCTGCGCATGTTGGCTCCCACGACGAACTAAGGCTGCGTTTTTGACCTTAGCGTGCAACAGCTAAGCTGTGTGTAGCGGGTCGGGATCTGAACAACTGAAAGCTGTTGTCAACGTACGTGTATTGTCAAAACAACGTCAACTTCAACGTCGTATTGTCATAGTGATTTCAAGCTGTTGTTTCTTGTTACTCTGACACTGTGGGTCAGTGTCAGAGTGTCTGCTTTAAAAGTCCGAGGTCACATGTCCGATTTCCGGTGATGTCAATGTTATAATGATTAATTTGAGTATACGTGCTCTAAGTCTAGGTGCAGTTATCCGAGTATACCCACAACACACGGAATCTTAATAGAGATCTATGGGTGAGAAACGCAAAAAAAAAAAAAAATGTCTTCGCAGCGCATGAGAGCCCGCTGAGGTACAAAATACGGTCTAAGACTTATTAAATTGATATTATACGACGATTGGGGACAAATGCTCTTAGTTGTGGTTCAGTTATAAGCATAAGATTCCTTGATTCTTTATAAGCTGGCCACCAGCCAGCCACGGTAAATGTAGAGGTAGAGAAAGTCATTACAACGGAAATATTGACGGATAAATGTTTATAAGTACAAACAGCACAAATTCGGAATAAAACCTATGGTACTAATAATGGTAGCCTAATAGGAAGTAGCTGCAGTATTAGGTTGGATCCTGGGCTTGCACCAATCGGTTTCCTCTGGGCAAGCGTGTTCCATCGTAAACCGTATCTACACTTAACTTCAGGCGTGATGGTGGGTAAACGCAACTGAATTCTTGTTTTGTTTTGTTCTGTTCGACTCAACACTGGGGTGGGGGTGGGTTAGGAAAAATAATTTGGTGGTACGGAACCCCGATATATAATGAATGAAAAATTGATATATAAAGAATATTTAAAAAAATGCGCGTTAGACCGTTTGTCCACTGACGCCGAGACGTTAACGAGAACGAGATGACGTGCGGTGGACACGCGGCTATAGTAATCTGTGCACCGCTACTTCAGCGACGTCATCTGATTTTAGTTGACGTCTCGGTGACAGCGTTTATTTATTATTTATTAATTTATTTAAATGTTACACCAACAAAGCAACCACCAATACAAATTCATCAACTTAGATAAGCACACAATTCACATGATAAGTGCCGCTTCAATTATAGGTATAAACCTCATGCTAGATAGACAACAGCAAACTTATTGATAAAATAAAATATTAACCCTAAATTAATTAACAGTTATTCGACAATATAATTATGATGCAATTAAAAATTAGAATAGAAATATTTAGTTAGTTATTAGTTAGTTAGATACTTATAACAAAATAATCAGACACATTTAATGTAAGATGTAAAGAATGTAAAGAATGTAAGGATGTCATGTTTCAGTAAGAATCAGTCCAAACCAGTCCAGTCCAGTCGTTGGTGGGCAAACGGACTTAGGATTAAAAAAATCATAGATACAATTAACTTGCTATGAAAGACAAACCGGTGGATGCAAATGGGAGGTTGTCGTACAGTGTGGCGGTCTAAGGGGGAGGCCTTCGTTCAGCAGTGGACGTCTCCGGGCTGATGATGATGATGAAAAAAAACGCGAGAAAACCTGAATTGAATTTCGTATGTGTAATTCGTCAACCCGTACTGGGCCGGCACTGTTTATGGCGCAATAAGTCTAGATTTTTGTATTGATGTCATTCGCCAAGAAACCATAACCATAGTAAAGATTTATAAGTTTTGCCATTATGACAGTTAAAGCGCTCTTTTGGATTATTCTCACAGGACCTAGCACGATAATCATACGATACCCTATTTTACCAGACGCGAAGTATAGTAATCGACTAAGTAATATTATATTACATACCTTTAGTAATAATATTCTACCATCCTTAAACGATGCACGAGCTTCTATCACTATTATACGTCTTTTATAACCCTTTATTACCCTATAAAATACTTTTTTGTCATTTACGATGGAAAAGGAAATTGTAGAGCTTTATTGGACATCCTTTTAAGAGTCCTCTACACTTTTATTAATATTCTTTGTACGATACAAGCTATGACTCGTGGTGTCGCTTCTGCAGGCAAACCCTTCGGAAATATTATTTTTTTCGGGGATTAAGTCATCAGTCATTTACGATGGAAAAGGAAATTGTAGAGCTTTATTGGACATCCTTTTAAGAGTCCTCTACACTTTTATTAATATTCTTTGTACGATACAAGCTATGACTCGTGGTGTCGCTTCTGCAGGCAAACCCTTCGGAAATATTATTTTTTTCGGGGATTAAGTCATGTCAGGTTAGAGTCAATGTAAATCTTTAGATATTCAACCATTTTCATGCAAATATTACGTAGTTCCGTTTTATTGCTTATTTTCAGTACATAATTATTACTCGATTAGCGCTAAATATATTATAAACATTTAAATGGTTTTTTAAAATTATTAATAGGCTTGCGTTTGACTGCCAACTCGTCTGATGTTAAACGAAGATGCAGTCTGCGACAGTATTACTTGATTACGTGTTTTACTTGTGGTCACCCATCCGAAAACATGGGAAAACCCTGGGATTCTGCATAGTTTTAAATCGCAATTTGCATTATCTATAAAAATAAATAAAATAAAATAAATATTTTTGGGCGACGACAAATTTATTACACAAAGCGCCATCTAGCCCCATACTAAGCAAAGCTTGTGTTATGGAAACCAGAAAGCTGAAAAAGATTAAAAAAAAAACAAAAGATAGACAGAACAGGAATGGACAGGGATAGGGTTGCCTCCTAAGTCTACGGTCTAGTTATTATATGTTACTGGTATATAATTGCAAACTAACCAACACACTTACGCATTTATAAAATGAGTAAGGAAATATTTGTGTGATTAAATTAAATGTTTATAGCTATTATCTTAGTGATACCCCATCACTTAGGGTTATAAATATGGGTCTTAGATTCACAACTAATTTACTTACTTATAGATTTATTTTTAATTTCAACCACGTACAGCTTCTTGTAACTCAAGCAATATAGGGTCAATGGTTACTAACTTACGACTTCTTAGAATCAGCTCCTGTAAAGCATACATGTACAAGAAACTTTTATATCATGACTTTTAGCGAGCAAAAATATCTACCCCAAAGAAAAAATGAATTTATTCGCGGCAAAATGTATGGAATAACTGATTTTTTATCGCAAATTTTTAAAGTCTTAAAACAAACAAAGGCTGTTTGTAATCCGCTTAACCTATTATTTTTAATGATCAGAACACATGTCATGCATATTCCATAATACCAATGACACTGTACAAGTAATTTATAATTCGCAAAATATACCTTTCCAAATTATGCCTCATCGCAGCGGTGTCCAATCTTCTTTATAGCCTAGGTCCCTAGGTCTTTGAAGCCCTTTCGCCACTCGGGCCCATATGGGAGCTGTAAAACTTTATGAGAACACTTCAAATAGGCTCTCCATTTAGCCGACCTAAATACGATTGTTCTGGTTTCGGTGGTTACTATTTAAGGCATTTAGTAGGTAGGCATTTATTGCATTTTAAGGGTTCTATAAGGAGCAGATTGCTGAAGAATGTCTCAAAGTAATGACTAATGAGCCCAGTGCAGTGATTCCCTGGACTTTATTTTTTTATTGAATATTTTATGTAGATACCATTGTCCATTGTACGAGTAATATAGTCATTGGCAGGCGTTTTTTTCCATTATGAGAGAGTCTTGTTAATCTCATTACGTTTAAAGTAAAATAAGATAAAATAATGTATTCATTCTATATCACACACAGTCGGTGATGTCGGTGTAGTGTAGTAGACTTTGTGTGCCATTTTGGCAAAGTGAACAAGAGATATGCTCAGACCTACATAAGCGTTATTCGCTACCGCCTGTGGTAGCGAAAAATACCGCCCACCCAGACAGTTGCAGATTTCGCTCTAGCCACAGAACTTTTCCTCATTTGTGCATGTCCTTTATAAATTTACTGTAGAGATTGCACCTAGGTAAATATAATATACACTCTTAACATTATAGCAATATTATGTACCTATAATATAAATCATATATTAGTGTCGTTTAGTAAATGTCCCTTGTGTTTGCTTCAGGTACATGGTGGAAAATAAGCTAAGATTCTTAATTTACTCTAGATAACTGAGCATCTGTTAAGTGCCAGTTTACATCTTAACTACTGGCAAATTCTATCAGCGTTTGTCTTCTCAGCTATACACACGACATTGGCCAAATTGTCGCCATACCGCAGAGGCCATAACCAAAGATAGATAGATAGATAGCCGCGGATCTTCATACAAATACCTGAACGAAATCCGCGCGGTATTTCTCTTTACCCAAAGCGGTAGCTAATAACGCTTAGGTCTGAATAGGCCTTTTATAAAAAAGCCCTTCAAAATAAAGCCTTTTAAATTGATGGCAATGAGAATAAGAAAGCAAGTTGAATAACAATAATTGTAGTGCTTGGGAACCATGAAACTATGATTATTCTGTCCAGACAGCATTCCCAGAATTTTGCTAATTAGATTAGAAATACGAGTAGGTAGGAAGATAACGTTGCTCGTTAGGGAAGGGAAAAATGAGCAATATGATCGATTTCTTGTCGATACTTAGTAAAAAAAATATGTATATCTTACCTTATTGCCCGAAAAATTTACTATGAGTAAAACTAATACACATAAAGGCATGTGACATTTTGGCCTAGTTCGTACAAGGAGGTATGGGGATTTTTACCACTAGGCCACCAGCCTATGGGGATTTTTACCACTAGGCCACCAGCCTATGGGGATTTTTACCACTAGGCCACCAGCCTATGGGGATTTTTATCACTAGGCCACCAGCCTATGGGGATTTTTACCACTAGGCCACCAGTCTATGGGAAATGTCCTATGCCTTTAAATACACTGTTTTAATTAAAAAAAAAAAACTTATATTTTTAAAGTGGTCAGGTAATGCATTTTTTTGAAAATAGAAGTAGTTATGAATCCAGTAATCATCTTAACACATATAAGTTGCTATCGATATACGTAAGTGCTAATCTTATGTTACTACATCACTCAATGGACCTTTTTCATCCGAGAATATTTTTTTGCATCAGATCACATCAAAAGACTCGCGCCGCCCACAAAAATAGTGCAACAAGACCAAACGATTTTATTATTAAAAGGATAAGGTTTAGTATTGCCTGTTGGCGCCTTTTGTAGCGCTCAAATTAGAACTTTTACTTTTTCTTGGCGTTTGTTTACGTCTAATGAGGTTGATACGAAACTGTCAAAAAAGTCTTGTGAGTGAAATACGAGCCTGCAGATTCAAAATCAATAAGACACGAGATACGATTCTTATACAACGGCCTAGAATAATGTAGGCTTATAGCATGCCAATATCTCACTCGTGCATTAAAAAATACGAAATAATAATATAATATGAAAAGTCGTAACAGGTAAAATTGCTATAAGTTAACAAACAAGTTTTTACACTTCATGTTACACTCAAATATATATACGAAATATATGAAAAAATATATATTTCGTCTTCCATGTGAAAGCTATAGCTGCGGCCCATGGATATAATAATATTATAGACCTAAGTTAGGCCGCTAACTCGATGTTAGCAGAGATGAGGTCCACGACGGAGCACGCTTCTCTAGAAGAAACCGATCATATTTATCGGTGCTTGGATGGATCATATTATAACTGGATATTTTGTTGAACCTTTTAACAGTTAATGTCATCAAATATAATGATTGCGATATTTCAAAACTATATTCAAAGATGTTACATTTTCAAAAACGTTAAAATGCAAAGAGAAATGTAAATTTAATGTAAGAGCAGGAGCCAAATAAAAAAAAATATATTCGGCGGTATTCTTGAAATTGAGTATAAAATTCACAAAAATTACACTAATATCAATTTCCTCTAACAATAATTATCACATACCCATAGAAATATAGGAATAAACCATCCAATAATAAATGTTTTACTTTCCACAATTAACGTCATTGATTATTTTATATGGCTATTTTTCTAATTTAACATTAAGTTCTATTTTAAAAGTCGATAGTGCATGTTAATCGATTGATTAGTGGTTGAAGTAATGGACCATTATCGTTACTTACAACACTAGTCGATAAAATTAGAAATGAAATGCACTCTGCTGACTCTTGGGCAACACACATGGGAGAGAGTTTACCAATTTGAAGATAGTACACAACCATTTTTATGTAAATTATTATTGTCGGCTGTTTTTTCTTAGTTTTATTTGTATCTAAATAATATGCGAATATTACAGACTAGACCGATTCTGTGTAGGTACTACCTATATTTAGGGACATGGGGTCTGAATTTTATGAATAAATCGACACAAATTGACAAATTGACTTCGATCGACGTACTAGTTGCCCTTCGTCCAGCAGTGGACGTCTATCGATGTGTATTATATTTTGTTTGTTTATTTCTAAATTACATAAGTACATTGATTTAAATGTCAAGTTAGCTTGATTTGAAAATTTTGAATATGTTGCGTGTGGGTGATTAAACTCCACAAGAAAAATTATAATACAATACGCTTTTTTTTAAAAATACAATCGACTTCAACTTCGAATACCTGGATGACATCTTCATATTTTCTAGTAATTTTGATTTAAAAACCAAACTACTAAACCGATTTCATAAAAATTATATGGGACCACCTTTGAAGTATTACCTACCAAACAAAAACATAATCTTCAAAATCAGTTCATTCGCGTAACATACATACAAAAAACAACATACAGTCAAATTGAGAACCTCTTTTTTTTAAGTCTGTTGAAAAACGTTGCCCCTGTTCACCTGGGTGTTTTAATTCCAAGGTGAACACTTTCCACTTTGTTCACCTAGGTGATTTCACCCAGTTGTACAATGTGGAATAAAAACCATACAATGCATAGGTATAATAATTATTATAAGCTCGCTACGTTTGTGTTATTGGTAACGTCGGGATTTGGGACACATACGTCCCGTCTATACCAAGGTATCAGCAATAGATAAGAGTAACCGTAACTCGTCAGCTGTGAATATTGGTATCATAATGTGAAGTGAGTGTGTGTTCATGTTTATTTCTCTACCCTCAAGCTCCTGAGGATATTTATAAAACAGAATATCTAGAAATGGTTAGACTTAGACCAAAAACTCTGGACGTGATTAAAATTATTTTTGGATGGAAATACCTGGTTGTTACGCGGTATGATCTCATTTCTACTAAATTAACTTTTAAACAGACTAAACTATCGACTGTTTATTCTTGTATAATCCGGGAGTATTGTATAAACACTTCGTTGTAATGTAAACCTGTCTATGAGAAAGCTTAGGAATGAGGTCAGTAGAGGTGTTCTGGAAATCTTTATGGGATAAAAATGCGTTAATTAAGCGGTTCTTGCTGTTTATAGGATCAAGGTTGGATCGGTGAGCGATAGGTATTTTGTTATTGCAATTTGAAGCAGTTCAGCTTTAGGTTATGTAATAAAATAAATGTGATTTAAAAGATCGATATTTGATCGGGGTAACCAAGCCAGGTAAACAGCCAGGTCAGTAAAGAAAAAAATAAATATCAGTGGTAATTTTTCACACAACGCCATTTAGCCCCAAACTAAGCAAAGCCTTGCTTAGTTTGGGGCTACCTTCAGTAACTGCTTAGTTTGGTGCTACATACTTATACTATTTATTTTAAGTAAAAACATACTTATAATGTTATAATAATTGAGCGAGAAGGCAGTCGACAAAAAACGGAATACACCAAAAAAAAAGATTTAATATATTTCTAGTATTTTCCGATCATTCCCTTGCTCTATTTAGCACCTTCCCCGACGATTGTAGCGTATAGGTATGTACATCACACGCGTATCTCATTTCCGGCGACTTTATTGTTCGCTGAACCCGGTTTCGTTTCATATCGAGGAAATGGCAGCACAGAAGCAAACCATCTGGATCTGGATGAAACAATAAATTATTTGTGCGTATCAATTGTACTTACAGTAGGACCTTGGAAACGTCATACTTCACATCGCATCAAATTTATAAATGCGAAAGTTTGTCAGGTCTGTAAAATATAAATATAAATATTGGGGGGACATTTCCCCCCTTTATCGCGCGGGTGAAACCTCGGGGTATATGTACGACGAATACGAGTATACGTTCTCGTGCCTTACTGTTTCTCAGACATACGTTTTGACTGTTAATTATTAACGAATGTAAAACTCGTTTTTCAAAATGAGGTTATAAATACTATAATTATACCTGCCAAGACTTCACTCTCCCAGAAATTATTAAATCATAATTATTGTTGTACTCACTATCACTCCCGTAAAATTATATAGACGGTACTTTGAGCCATTACTAGTGGTTACTTTTAGCTTATCGTATGATTTCCATAAAAAAAAACTCGTAACACTTTATTAGTGAATGGTGACTCTACATTGATACTTGCTACGTACGACACTATGGCATGACTAGCATCCTATGTGTTCATATTTGCCTGGTACACTCGCGCAGAAACCGTTACGTCACGGTTTCGTCAATGGGGCGTTATCGTTATGGGGTAACGTTTTAGAAATGGGGCAGGATAGTGAAACATTTGCTTGGTATCATAAAATGTAAGACATAATAACTGCTGTCAAATAAGAAAACAAAAAATAATAATTGGTAAGTTATTTTGTAGACATAAATATTTTATTCTTGATCACTTGTACAAGTCTTATGGCGTCTCGTTAACATGCTAAGTCTTAGTCGTTAATTACATTAATATTCAACCCCATGGGAGGTTGAAAAAGTCATTAATCAAAGCTAACCAGTTTCGACAGACGAGGGTTTAGAAAGGAACAGTGCTACATTCCTGCGGGACCCGCCAGCATTCCTGGAGAAAGGGAAATTATTTATTCCCTTTTTAAATCACTCTTCCCTTCTAAACCCGCTTATTAACTTCGTGGGCATCGTTGTTTTTTGTATCGTAGATTTAACTTTATTTTTTTATTTTTTCTGGTTAGAGGCGTGAACCTTATTGGTTTGAATTTTATTTGTTATATTTCTTTTTTGTTATCTATGGCTAACATTCGAAATTTAATTAATTTGGATGAGAAGATCGTATCTTTAATTAAAACGTAAGAGTTGGATGATAATGGATTCAAATAAATAATGAAAGAGCGCTAATTGAAGAGCGTTGAAACATTTTCTTGTTTTGTTTGTAGCTCCGTAGTAGGGTTCTGTGATTAACGAAACATAAAACTATTTTAGTGACTATTTAGAAGGGTTAACATGAGATAATTAAGTTCAACTTTCTTAACAGATTGATGGATCATTATAAAGATTGACAAGAAGAAATTGAAACTAATCTCATGCGCCAGTCACTCCGCAGGATTTTTTATACTATAGGTACTTTTTATATCAGGTATATAGAATAGGCGTGTGGCCTAATGTTTAATTTATGACAAATAACAAGGCTTAGTGATGAATATAACTAAATACATTACACATACTGAAAAAAATAATTGTATTGGCTGATAAATCTCTGAGATATGAGCGTTTAAAGTTTTAGGTGGGGATAGAGATGCTCTATCTCTTTCTCGCAACGCACGTGTTAGTATAGCATTTGTATGCCGCGCCTGAGGCTTGACGTCATAGCTCAGTATAGCGCGCTCTCTAACTAGCTTGAAATTAAAATACTTAGAACTTATTTATTTTTGAATTATTTTAATTTTTGTTTTCGTTGATAGGCTCTATTGATGATCAGCTTTTTTATGAGGTATTAAAAAAATTGTAGTCATCATGCCTATTCTACATAAATAAGTAAGTATAAATAATAAAATATTTCTGTTATGGCGGACAACTCTCAGAAAGATTTATAAGGTGCGTTCAACCTTAAGTAGATTGAAAACAAACAAAAAATCGATTTTACCATTGTATTTTAAAAATACAGTACCTTAACCGCCGAACCGAACTTGATATAATATAATCAGAGGTTGTAGCATAAAAAATACTATAATTATGTAGTACATTAATAATAGAAAATTTTAAAAATTACGGAGTTACGATTTATGCCCGACAGGGGGTGCTATTCAATTTTCCATATATTTTACTATAGTTTAAGCTAAATAGATTCATTATCGTCTCGCCGCTCTCTCTACTGCAAAATTTCTTTATTAGTTGACTTCAAAAATGGAAGAAGTTCCATGTTCAATTCAACTGTATACACGGTGCTATTTAGTAGTTGAACGATTTTTGAAAATTCACGATAAAAAAATCAGCTGTTCCATACACTTTATCACAAGACCCATAAAGTTTTTGTATGGAATAGCAGTTATTTTTGCGTGAATTTTCAAATATCGTAGTACATAAGTTGTTTGTTATTTTGTATACAACATGCTCACGACCGCTCCCTAGCCGATTAAATAGCACCGTGTTTAAGTGTAGGTGGTCCCATGTCTTGATTATGCAACTAGTAAGAGTTTATGGAGTCTCGACTGCTACTGGTCTCGTATCGGTTTGGGTATTTTTGGTACACAGACTTTTCTGTGTATTGATTGGTATTACATCATGACACATGTCAATGTCAACGGGACAGTTAGGCAAACAAGCACAGGTGCTGGCTGAGCAAACAAACACGCATTCTGTCAAGCATCGGACCACAAGAGTGAATAAAAGCGCTAAATAGCACCGGTTTGTTGGTCTTATTGACGAGTTCACGGTAATTTGTACATTTGTACGGCTGAAGCACGTGCTCGTGCCGCACGCCGACATCGGGACCGCTTCCCGATATTTGTTTAGGAAAATAACAAAAACAAGAATTCCTTTCAGTAGAGAATGAATTATTGATTTTCTAGTAACGTACTGGTTTTTAGGTGACTATATTATATCATAGTTCATTCAGATTCAGATTCAGATTCAGATATTTATTGCTTCCATAGTGTACATAGATATTGTCAAAAAGAAGTTTCATATGGACCCTGTCGGGCGCAGCAATAGTAGAAGAGAGGAGGACGACTTCATTTAACAATAAGATGCCTATTAAACCTATTATATTGCCTATTAGGGTATTTTAGGAGGTTCGTCATAAATTAATAATAAATTGTGTCAATAATACTAGTAATAATAAATTAATAACGCTTCGTAAATAACAAAAAAAAAAAAAAAACATTCATTTCATTTCAGCTGTTTAATTTGGAAATGATGTCCGGCAGAGAGAGATAGGTACCTACTTATGTAGACTTATACTTTCAAAAAGTAATTATAACACAATCATATCCGATGTGTGTTAAAAAAAAATTACGTCCGTAAGTAAAATGCAAACTTTATTTTTGTACTAGCCGCGCCCCGGCTCACCCGGTTTCACCCTCGTGATGACGAAAAACGGTGATGATGATGATAAAGTAACTTATGTTATTCTAAGCAGGAAATAATATAAAATAATAGTAATGTTAGGAAATAAGCTATCTCCATTCTGAGTTTTATCGAAATCCGTTCGGCCGTTTTGGATTGTAGAAGTAACAAACTTTCGCATTTATAATTATTATTGTGATTGCACAGAAAATAAATGACACCACGGTTGGTTTTTAAGTAAGGCCCATAATTTACATGAATCTGCCCCGAATATATTTTGATGGGTACTATGGAAAACACGCGTCAAATATAACTTTCTTATTGTAGACTGTAATTAACATTTCATTAGGTTAAGAGTATGAATGAATGTGAGGTACGTTTCTATTTTTGAAGAACGGATAAATATTTCAGTACTAGTACACTGTCCTATAATTGAAACTCCTTGACAATAGATTGAAAATGCGAAAAGAACAAGTAAATATCGCTGAATTGGCTCAATATAAAAATTATTCTTGTAGCTGTAAAACGAAATGAAACTGAAAAAAATTACAATCAAATTGAACTATTGATTGATCAGATGACTGTTCCGTATTGGTTTACGATATAATGGTCGAATTTCGTGGACGATTGAGCATGGCCTACTGGGGATACTGATTTCAAGTTAGCATAATGAATGGCGCATGGCATGCATGACCGCCCATGCATGCGTTTGACATAATGAGGTGATGAGTAACTGATAATCCAAATATTGATGCTCGTTACGATAGTGACAAAATAATACTGGGGAATTAGGTAACTGGCCATATAGGGAAAAAAATGCTGTCAGAAAAAGATGCGTTGATAGAAAAATGTGTGAACAAAGTCACCCTTCGTTTCACGCACACAAATAAGGCCTTGTCCGCATGCGACCCCCACATACCCATTGGGCTACGCAAGCACGCACCCTTCAACCCCTTGGCGATTAGCCTAATCCCACAAGCACTTGACGATTCCCACACCCCAGCGCCCTTTTTTATCGAGTTTTGTCCTAAAATGGAAAACAACCACCAGGGTTGCATATGGCGGGAGCAGTAAACGAACTTTCACCCTTGGAATAACCTCAAGAAGCGCCAACTCGTCTTGATTGTCATTGTCATTGATTGTTCTTGAAATTGAGTATAAAATTCACAAAAATTACACTAATATCAATTTCCTCTAACAATAATTATCACATACCCATAGAAATATAGGAATAAACCATCCAATAATAAATGTTTTACTTTCCACAATTAACGTCATTGATTATTTTATATGGCTATTTTTCTAATTTAACATTAAGTTCTATTTTAAAAGTCGATAGTGCATGTTAATCGATTGATTAGTGGTTGAAGTAATGGACCATTATCGTTACTTACAACACTAGTCGATAAAATTAGAAATGAAATGCACTCTGCTGACTCTTGGGCAACACACATGGGAGAGAGTTTACCAATTTGAAGATAGTACACAACCATTTTTATGTAAATTATTATTGTCGGCTGTTTTTTCTTAGTTTTATTTGTATCTAAATAATATGCGAATATTACAGACTAGACCGATTCTGTGTAGGTACTACCTATATTTAGGGACATGGGGTCTGAATTTTATGAATAAATCGACACAAATTGACAAATTGACTTCGATCGACGTACTAGTTGCCCTTCGTCCAGCAGTGGACGTCTATCGATGTGTATTATATTTTGTTTGTTTATTTCTAAATTACATAAGTACATTGATTTAAATGTCAAGTTAGCTTGATTTGAAAATTTTGAATATGTTGCGTGTGGGTGATTAAACTCCACAAGAAAAATTATAATACAATACGCTTTTTTTTAAAAATACAATCGACTTCAACTTCGAATACCTGGATGACATCTTCATATTTTCTAGTAATTTTGATTTAAAAACCAAACTACTAAACCGATTTCATAAAAATTATATGGGACCACCTTTGAAGTATTACCTACCAAACAAAAACATAATCTTCAAAATCAGTTCATTCGCGTAACATACATACAAAAAACAACATACAGTCAAATTGAGAACCTCTTTTTTTTAAGTCTGTTGAAAAACGTTGCCCCTGTTCACCTGGGTGTTTTAATTCCAAGGTGAACACTTTCCACTTTGTTCACCTAGGTGATTTCACCCAGTTGTACAATGTGGAATAAAAACCATACAATGCATAGGTATAATAATTATTATAAGCTCGCTACGTTTGTGTTATTGGTAACGTCGGGATTTGGGACACATACGTCCCGTCTATACCAAGGTATCAGCAATAGATAAGAGTAACCGTAACTCGTCAGCTGTGAATATTGGTATCATAATGTGAAGTGAGTGTGTGTTCATGTTTATTTCTCTACCCTCAAGCTCCTGAGGATATTTATAAAACAGAATATCTAGAAATGGTTAGACTTAGACCAAAAACTCTGGACGTGATTAAAATTATTTTTGGATGGAAATACCTGGTTGTTACGCGGTATGATCTCATTTCTACTAAATTAACTTTTAAACAGACTAAACTATCGACTGTTTATTCTTGTATAATCCGGGAGTATTGTATAAACACTTCGTTGTAATGTAAACCTGTCTATGAGAAAGCTTAGGAATGAGGTCAGTAGAGGTGTTCTGGAAATCTTTATGGGATAAAAATGCGTTAATTAAGCGGTTCTTGCTGTTTATAGGATCAAGGTTGGATCGGTGAGCGATAGGTATTTTGTTATTGCAATTTGAAGCAGTTCAGCTTTAGGTTATGTAATAAAATAAATGTGATTTAAAAGATCGATATTTGATCGGGGTAACCAAGCCAGGTAAACAGCCAGGTCAGTAAAGAAAAAAATAAATATCAGTGGTAATTTTTCACACAACGCCATTTAGCCCCAAACTAAGCAAAGCCTTGCTTAGTTTGGGGCTACCTTCAGTAACTGCTTAGTTTGGTGCTACATACTTATACTATTTATTTTAAGTAAAAACATACTTATAATGTTATAATAATTGAGCGAGAAGGCAGTCGACAAAAAACGGAATACACCAAAAAAAAAGATTTAATATATTTCTAGTATTTTCCGATCATTCCCTTGCTCTATTTAGCACCTTCCCCGACGATTGTAGCATATAGGTATGTACATCACACGCGTATCTCATTTCCGGCGACTTTATTGTTCGCTGAACCCGGTTTCGTTTCATATCGAGGAAATGGCAGCACAGAAGCAAACCATCTGGATCTGGATGAAACAATAAATTATTTGTGCGTATCAATTGTACTTACAGTAGGACCTTGGAAACGTCATACTTCACATCGCATCAAATTTATAAATGCGAAAGTTTGTCAGGTCTGTAAAATATAAATATAAATATTGGGGGGACATTTCCCCCCTTTATCGCGCGGGTGAAACCTCGGGGTATATGTACGACGAATACGAGTATACGTTCTCGTGCCTTACTGTTTCTCAGACATACGTTTTGACTGTTAATTATTAACGAATGTAAAACTCGTTTTTCAAAATGAGGTTATAAATACTATAATTATACCTGCCAAGACTTCACTCTCCCAGAAATTATTAAATCATAATTATTGTTGTACTCACTATCACTCCCGTAAAATTATATAGACGGTACTTTGAGCCATTACTAGTGGTTACTTTTAGCTTATCGTATGATTTCCATAAAAAAAAACTCGTAACACTTTATTAGTGAATGGTGACTCTACATTGATACTTGCTACGTACGACACTATGGCATGACTAGCATCCTATGTGTTCATATTTGCCTGGTACACTCGCGCAGAAACCGTTACGTCACGGTTTCGTCAATGGGGCGTTATCGTTATGGGGTAACGTTTTAGAAATGGGGCAGGATAGTGAAACATTTGCTTGGTATCATAAAATGTAAGACATAATAACTGCTGTCAAATAAGAAAACAAAAAATAATAATTGGTAAGTTATTTTGTAGACATAAATATTTTATTCTTGATCACTTGTACAAGTCTTATGGCGTCTCGTTAACATGCTAAGTCTTAGTCGTTAATTACATTAATATTCAACCCCATGGGAGGTTGAAAAAGTCATTAATCAAAGCTAACCAGTTTCGACAGACGAGGGTTTAGAAAGGAACAGTGCTACATTCCTGCGGGACCCGCCAGCATTCCTGGAGAAAGGGAAATTATTTATTCCCTTTTTAAATCACTCTTCCCTTCTAAACCCGCTTATTAACTTCGTGGGCATCGTTGTTTTTTGTATCGTAGATTTAACTTTATTTTTTTATTTTTTCTGGTTAGAGGCGTGAACCTTATTGGTTTGAATTTTATTTGTTATATTTCTTTTTTGTTATCTATGGCTAACATTCGAAATTTAATTAATTTGGATGAGAAGATCGTATCTTTAATTAAAACGTAAGAGTTGGATGATAATGGATTCAAATAAATAATGAAAGAGCGCTAATTGAAGAGCGTTGAAACATTTTCTTGTTTTGTTTGTAGCTCCGTAGTAGGGTTCTGTGATTAACGAAACATAAAACTATTTTAGTGACTATTTAGAAGGGTTAACATGAGATAATTAAGTTCAACTTTCTTAACAGATTGATGGATCATTATAAAGATTGACAAGAAGAAATTGAAACTAATCTCATGCGCCAGTCACTCCGCAGGATTTTTTATACTATAGGTACTTTTTATATCAGGTATATAGAATAGGCGTGTGGCCTAATGTTTAATTTATGACAAATAACAAGGCTTAGTGATGAATATAACTAAATACATTACACATACTGAAAAAAATAATTGTATTGGCTGATAAATCTCTGAGATATGAGCGTTTAAAGTTTTAGGTGGGGATAGAGATGCTCTATCTCTTTCTCGCAACGCACGTGTTAGTATAGCATTTGTATGCCGCGCCTGAGGCTTGACGTCATAGCTCAGTATAGCGCGCTCTCTAACTAGCTTGAAATTAAAATACTTAGAACTTATTTATTTTTGAATTATTTTAATTTTTGTTTTCGTTGATAGGCTCTATTGATGATCAGCTTTTTTATGAGGTATTAAAAAAATTGTAGTCATCATGCCTATTCTACATAAATAAGTAAGTATAAATAATAAAATATTTCTGTTATGGCGGACAACTCTCAGAAAGATTTATAAGGTGCGTTCAACCTTAAGTAGATTGAAAACAAACAAAAAATCGATTTTACCATTGTATTTTAAAAATACAGTACCTTAACCGCCGAACCGAACTTGATATAATATAATCAGAGGTTGTAGCATAAAAAATACTATAATTATGTAGTACATTAATAATAGAAAATTTTAAAAATTACGGAGTTACGATTTATGCCCGACAGGGGGTGCTATTCAATTTTCCATATATTTTACTATAGTTTAAGCTAAATAGATTCATTATCGTCTCGCCGCTCTCTCTACTGCAAAATTTCTTTATTAGTTGACTTCAAAAATGGAAGAAGTTCCATGTTCAATTCAACTGTATACACGGTGCTATTTAGTAGTTGAACGATTTTTGAAAATTCACGATAAAAAAATCAGCTGTTCCATACACTTTATCACAAGACCCATAAAGTTTTTGTATGGAATAGCAGTTATTTTTGCGTGAATTTTCAAATATCGTAGTACATAAGTTGTTTGTTATTTTGTATACAACATGCTCACGACCGCTCCCTAGCCGATTAAATAGCACCGTGTTTAAGTGTAGGTGGTCCCATGTCTTGATTATGCAACTAGTAAGAGTTTATGGAGTCTCGACTGCTACTGGTCTCGTATCGGTTTGGGTATTTTTGGTACACAGACTTTTCTGTGTATTGATTGGTATTACATCATGACACATGTCAATGTCAACGGGACAGTTAGGCAAACAAGCACAGGTGCTGGCTGAGCAAACAAACACGCATTCTGTCAAGCATCGGACCACAAGAGTGAATAAAAGCGCTAAATAGCACCGGTTTGTTGGTCTTATTGACGAGTTCACGGTAATTTGTACATTTGTACGGCTGAAGCACGTGCTCGTGCCGCACGCCGACATCGGGACCGCTTCCCGATATTTGTTTAGGAAAATAACAAAAACAAGAATTCCTTTCAGTAGAGAATGAATTATTGATTTTCTAGTAACGTACTGGTTTTTAGGTGACTATATTATATCATAGTTCATTCAGATTCAGATTCAGATTCAGATATTTATTGCTTCCATAGTGTACATAGATATTGTCAAAAAGAAGTTTCATATGGACCCTGTCGGGCGCAGCAATAGTAGAAGAGAGGAGGACGACTTCATTTAACAATAAGATGCCTATTAAACCTATTATATTGCCTATTAGGGTATTTTAGGAGGTTCGTCATAAATTAATAATAAATTGTGTCAATAATACTAGTAATAATAAATTAATAACGCTTCGTAAATAACAAAAAAAAAAAAAAAACATTCATTTCATTTCAGCTGTTTAATTTGGAAATGATGTCCGGCAGAGAGAGATAGGTACCTACTTATGTAGACTTATACTTTCAAAAAGTAATTATAACACAATCATATCCGATGTGTGTTAAAAAAAAATTACGTCCGTAAGTAAAATGCAAACTTTATTTTTGTACTAGCCGCGCCCCGGCTCACCCGGTTTCACCCTCGTGATGACGAAAAACGGTGATGATGATGATAAAGTAACTTATGTTATTCTAAGCAGGAAATAATATAAAATAATAGTAATGTTAGGAAATAAGCTATCTCCATTCTGAGTTTTATCGAAATCCGTTCGGCCGTTTTGGATTGTAGAAGTAACAAACTTTCGCATTTATAATTATTATTGTGATTGCACAGAAAATAAATGACACCACGGTTGGTTTTTAAGTAAGGCCCATAATTTACATGAATCTGCCCCGAATATATTTTGATGGGTACTATGGAAAACACGCGTCAAATATAACTTTCTTATTGTAGACTGTAATTAACATTTCATTAGGTTAAGAGTATGAATGAATGTGAGGTACGTTTCTATTTTTGAAGAACGGATAAATATTTCAGTACTAGTACACTGTCCTATAATTGAAACTCCTTGACAATAGATTGAAAATGCGAAAAGAACAAGTAAATATCGCTGAATTGGCTCAATATAAAAATTATTCTTGTAGCTGTAAAACGAAATGAAACTGAAAAAAATTACAATCAAATTGAACTATTGATTGATCAGATGACTGTTCCGTATTGGTTTACGATATAATGGTCGAATTTCGTGGACGATTGAGCATGGCCTACTGGGGATACTGATTTCAAGTTAGCATAATGAATGGCGCATGGCATGCATGACCGCCCATGCATGCGTTTGACATAATGAGGTGATGAGTAACTGATAATCCAAATATTGATGCTCGTTACGATAGTGACAAAATAATACTGGGGAATTAGGTAACTGGCCATATAGGGAAAAAAATGCTGTCAGAAAAAGATGCGTTGATAGAAAAATGTGTGAACAAAGTCACCCTTCGTTTCACGCACACAAATAAGGCCTTGTCCGCATGCGACCCCCACATACCCATTGGGCTACGCAAGCACGCACCCTTCAACCCCTTGGCGATTAGCCTAATCCCACAAGCACTTGACGATTCCCACACCCCAGCGCCCTTTTTTATCGAGTTTTGTCCTAAAATGGAAAACAACCACCAGGGTTGCATATGGCGGGAGCAGTAAACGAACTTTCACCCTTGGAATAACCTCAAGAAGCGCCAACTCGTCTTGATTGTCTCCGCAATCCGAATAAAATATCTAACTCTTTCTAGCGCTTTTACGGCCAGTAGAGCGCGGTCTCAGTCGCTCGGAGGGTAGTGATCCTTATTATACGAGTGTGCTCTCGATGCGTCTGTGTGAATTTAGAATAGGGGTTCGCTCACCCGCCGTATTGGGTCGCTCGTCAGCTCTCCGCTTCGCCTCCGACGCGCGTCGCCGCGGCGCCTACCAACCCCTTCGATGCGTGTGTGGCTATGTTGTGTGTTATATCTCACACGGAGGCATACGTGTAAACACTTCCTCCTCGTTGCTGTTACCCTGGTATACGAGTATGTGATGAGATTAGAATTTGCTAAGCAAACGCTATTTTTTTCTAACACACCCCCCTACATGTGTGGCGCATGTAGGCTTCTAATATTATAATAATGAGGTATGAAGCGGGCCCGTTAGTCAAATGAATTTCTAAGCTCGGGCCGTGTGTGGCATACATTTTCACACGCACTTCGGGATGAGCTGAAAGGGAAATAGAGGCTCTTCCTTTCTGACACATGACGCGGTGAGGGAACGCACACGTAGAAGGCATTTAGCTACACGACAATACGAAAATAATTGTGTACATTGGATACGGGTATCTGACCCGTTTAAGTCTTTTCTTCAGGTGCACCGTTAGCTAATTGCTTAACTGGAATGCTCTTTGACGTCGGAGTTTTATGAGTCAAAATATTTCAACTTAAGAACATTTAAACGGTGTAAGAAGAAATTAACATCATTGTTTGCCCAAAACTGGTCGAAGCGTATTTGCCCAAACTTGGCCAAAGAATATTTGCCCCTACGTCAATGATTTGCCCAGAGCTGGTCAAACAAGCAGTATTTGCGCCGATTAAGATAGGGTCAACCCACACGTACCACAACCACACCACATCGCAGCGGCAAAATGTGTTGACGCTGTGGCTATACGTGTGAATAGTGTCGCTGCAGCTATTTGCAGTTGCGTTGTGGTACCAAACAAAATGTCGATGTGGTTGCGTTGTCGCTAGCAGTTGCGATGTGGTTGCGTCTTGTGCAGACACAGTTCGACTCTGGCTTGAGCAGCTTCGACTCTCTGAACACGCACTGTCATTGCGTTGACGCAACGTTGTATCTGCGATGTGGCCGCCGGCTATTTCACTGTGTAGCTGGTGGTTGCGTTGTGGTTGCGATGTGGTCGGTATCAACCACGCGGTCGATAACGACGGCAAATTGTGGTACGTGTAAATTCTACTATTCATTTTCAATACAAAATATGCGCCGACCACGTGTTATGGTCGTAGTGTGGTTGTGGTACGTGTGGGTTGATCCTTACGGTCCGTTTCGGATATATTTACTTACCTCTTTGCTTTTTGAGTTGTCAAAAAATATCTTGCATGCATTTGCTTTGGTAATGACCAGAAAATTACTATCACAACATTTTATTAAGAAATAAGATTTTATACTTACGAATATATCACTGTTCGCTGTTGAAGCACTTAGTTGTGTTAGCTACTGTAACAATACCTACGTATTCGATCAAACAATCTGTTCCTTAGATCGATATTCTGAGTCCTAACAATGAATTACCTTTTGACTTCAAATACTTGTTCCTCAGAGACAGGACGTTACACACCTAATAAGTTTTTAAATTCTTCAAATAATTTTTACTTTATACGGGGTGACATTGAAAGCATGGGAAATATCTTAAGGTCATTAAACTCATCACAATGAACAACTCAGACAGGATTTCAGTTGGTTTCATGGGGCAAGTTGTTCATAGTGATGAGTTGAATGATCCTCTAAGATATTGCCCATGAATTCAATGCCACCATGTATATAGATCTTAAATAAAAGTTACACCCACCCTCAGCTTCGCCTCGGGAGACAATATACATGAGATCTGAGAAATTCTTTACTTTTGCTACCTAGGTGAGTAATTTACTATTATATCCTAATGCTTAATCTATCACCATCTGTAGGTACCTCCACTAGGTACATCGCATTGTTCTCCACTTACATTTTTCGTACTATGACTTACTGACGGAGTCAGAGTTCGACTGAATTGACACCGTAGAGGAATAATTTGTATTTTACATGTGCATACCACTACCCGGTACCATACCATAGGAGAATTTCCATTTGCTTTGTCCTTTTAAATTATACATAAGATAAGTGTGGAATGATACAGTAGCTAGAGTCAAATGTCAGGGCTATAATAGTAAATCAATTGTTCAACGCATAAGCATTGCCATTCAGCGTGGCAATGCCGCCAGCATGCTGGGTACGCTGCCGACTGGTAGTGGGTTTGAGCATTTGGATAGTCTCTAGACTTTCATCGGTCTGGATACAATCCTTTTGTTTTTTGTTGTGTAGTAGGCTAAGTAGGCTTTGTAGTTTGTTGTAGTTAATAAAGATTGTTCAACAGTTACTTTTATTTATAGTTCTTTGTAATTTGCTTTTATTACAGAACTAGTGTATTTTTCGGAGGAGGGCGTTGACATCTGCGACACAGTTTTTTACTTCTGCAGGTGTCAACAATCTTCATTATTTGTGATTATTTATGTTATTGTTCCAAATAAACAGATTATTATTATTACAATTATTAATTATCCATCAACAGCCACAAGACGTCCATTGCTAGACGAAAACCCCTTAAATGGATTGCTACAATCCCATGCGCCGGAGAGCGAATGTACAAGAGAGTTCTTCTTTTTAATTTATTCCTTTAAAAACATAGATTAACTTTACTAAAGTGTGTCCTATCTTGTTTCCAGGTAACACTCATAATAGCAGCTCGATTCCCCGGATTAGAGATGTAAATCAGCCAGTTATGACCCCGCGGCGTGCGGGCTGGTAAGATTGTCGAGTTACATGTACTTATATTAGGTACATATCTACGGGGAGTGTGGTATAGTACCTTTAGAGATAAAGGACTACGGACTATAGACTACTACAATTTTTATGAACAACGTTTTTATAATAATAATTTAAATCTCTAGGTAGTAGGGGTTGCAGATCAACTAAACGTCGTTACCACGACTTATAGACGACTAGAGGTCGCCCGCGACTTCGTCCGCGTACGGAAGAAATTCGGCCCGCTCCCAAAATTCACCACTTTAAATCATCCCGAGCAATTTTTTTGCCTCCTCCCAACTCTACCGACTCCACCGACTCCACCGACTCCACCGACTCCACCGACTCCACCGACTCCACCGACTCCACCGACTCCACCGACTCCACCGACTCTACCAAACCCAAACCCCCTCACCCCGCTAATCCTGCTGGTCAAGCCCACTACCAATAGACAGCGTACTGTACAACATGATTACAAATATTACGATACTTGAAGTTGGTGTCTGATGGCACTGAACGGACTTCAACTTGTGATAGCGGCTTCCCGCCACCCACTGCAGTTGGGAATTGAGGTCAGGGACTCAATGTTTCCTGACTCGATTTACTGCACCAAGCTTTAATATACTTTCGTACCTAGGTTGTTATTTTAATGTTCTGTTTTTGCATCAAATACAGCAAAAACTAATCGCTGTTAGATAGTGGGTAAAACCGCGGGAAGAGGTTTGATTAAAAAACATTGTGTAGCTTATATGCCGTTGAATCATATATGTTGGAGTTACATACCTACACAAAAAAAAGTTGAAAGAGATTAACATGAGTATCTATAATTTCGTCATGAAACTGAACCCAAATCAAATAATTGTATACAACCAGCGCTGGTTTTCTGTTGGGATCGGCAGGTGACGTACGCCGTATAAACCCTTGGAGGATTTAGCTCTCTATAAACCAAATAGTAATATCTATTGTAAAGCGTAGGTAACCCGCTCGATATTGTGATCTGTGGGTTTAAGGTTATCCAGTCATTACGCCACAACCTGTTTACACGTTATTACGGCCATACTACACTAATACTTACTATGCGCACTAAAATCCAACAGTCCAACATTACCACACAAATCGGAAGCCGAAGAACTCAGTAAATCACCGGCGAGTCAAGTGCGAGCACAAAAGAAGTTTTTTCAACGAAATGTTTTTGTATGTCTTACTTTTATTTGAAAGTTCTTTTTATATCCTCGAAGGGCTTCTGAGAAGGAAGTCCGCATCCTTTGGATCGAGTTTTTGTCATTAAAATTAGTTGTGGTGGATATTTTTGAGTTCATAAGTTGATCCTATTAATGGACGACGTATCAAAAGCCCATCTTACAGGATTTGATCTAGTCGTCGTAAGCGTTATTAATTATCGTTATCATACCTTGTATATATTACCATTGCTGATGTAGGTAACCGTTTATAAATACACTAGAGGTCGCCCACGACTTCGTCCGCGTACGGAAGAAATTCGGGCGGCTCCCTAAATTCACCACTTTAAATCATCCCGAGCAATTTTTTTAGCCCCCCAAGTCTACCAACTCTACCAACTCTACCAACTCCCCCTAACCCCCCAAACACCCAGTTGATGGGAAACTCAAACATTTGCGAATAAAAACAAATTTCTGGTTAGATTTAGCAACGCATGCTAGCAATCAAACAATCTCAAATTATGGAAAGAGGTTGTTAAAACCAAGTTAAAACAAATGTTTGGTACTTCAAACGAAACGGCGGTGTTTGTTCCTAACAACCGCAGCTAATTGCTTACTCTTGTTTTAGTTTTAGCGTAGGTACATAATTAATGCATCACTAGAGCTAGAATGGCATCTATATTTATGTAAGTTTGTATATATTATATTTATTCTACGATAACTTACAAATCGTTGAATTGCTCTTTATGAATTATTTAAGCAAGTATTTTAAATAAATATTGAATTGAATGTACCTATTGAATTTTCAAATAAAATATGAGCCAAATCAATCAAGAGGACGAGTTTTATAGATATTATGTTAGGTTTAACACATGATATCCGCCGGCATAATACCTGGAGGTCTTACTCCACAAACAAGGCGTCAGTATAGCCACAGAAGAAATAATAGAACATATAGCCACAGAATAAATAATAGTACTAAGTAGTATAGTTGCCGGGCTTTGCCGGGTGATGCGCGGGCGCTGGCACTCAGAGACTGTCACTACTGAAATGATGCTCCGCGGTCCTCATCAGTTTATGAGGGTTGTGCCGGTGGCCTATTGATGCCATCGGTGAACCCGCGCGACTAAGACTGGCGGGCCATACCGGCCGACGGTGTGTAGTAGCTATAATAATAGTCCGAGCTAATATACTAATAATTATTAATATTCGTATTAAAATATGATCCAAATCATTCATGTGGGCTGTTAAAATAATTATAGATGTCTCTAGGTCACAGTTTGGGGAAACTAGTATAAAGGCGAAAGTAGCTCCGTGTGTTATTTTTCACATTTAAACGGGTTTGTCAGATCCTTGATTGTACATTAGACATAAGCAGGGTTATTCACAACTCAATCGGAAAGGTTTCCGTTCGGATCCATGTCCTCGCCGTCTCTGTCTTCCTGGCTGATAATGTGAATCAGAACGGAAAACTTTCCGATTGAGTTGTGAATACCCTATTTTCATTATTATACCCTATTTCTACCCTATTTTCAGGTTCATATTTTTCCGATTCAGCGACAAAACACCGGCTCTCTAGATAGGCTATTCTATTTTAGTTGCGACAGGACGACATAGGGTCGACAGGATCACAGGATCTTCGGCGACGTCAGGGTGGATGAAATTTAACTTTTTCTGATTCTGATACGTGATACTATAAGTGGTCTTGGCCGATGGATTAGATTTTATCACGCACCCTGAGTAAAAATAGAATTAAAAAAATTATACTCTTAAATAAATCTTACCTTGATGCGGGTTTTTTTAGCTTACTAACTTAAAAGAAAATAATATCTTGGCTTCAGCCGAATGATGTTAATATAAATATTCTGGTTTTGATTATCTTTGCATAAAACGCGCACTTTAAATAGATTAAGAGGCAATTTTGCAACAACAACCGAAACGCCGCAACGCCGAAATAGGTTTTATTTATCCACTTTGTATTGAACTACTTTTCCTATGACCATTGATTTATTGACCCTTATATTTACTGTGTTTACACATCAGCCAGAAAACGTCCACACTGCTGGACGAAGGCCTCCCCTTTAACAGGGAGGGGTTACCATAATCACTACGCTTGGCTGGCGGCTTGGGGATCTCAGAATGCTCACCACCGTTAACCGAGAGGACGCTGCTGCCCGTCTGCAGTGGTTCCGGATGTAGTTTTAGGACATACCCAGGTGCTTTATTGTACCCTTACCAAATATGGGGGTTTGTAATGGTAGGACTCCACCTGGGGAAGGACCAGCATCTTTGCCAGTTATTCAACCGCCAAGCAGTAGTGTGCAAGCATTACTGTGTTCTGGTTTGAAGGGCAATGTTACCAGATAAGTTACTGGGTATGAAGGGATTTAACATCTAATATCTCAGGGTGAAGAGCGCAGTGCAGTGCAGCGCAGGATTGTGTTCGCAAGTTCACAATTCTAGCACTGCTACGGTTAGTGAAGTGACGCTTACCACCAGGTGAACGTCTTGCTCGTCTTGTCACATGATTGTATAAAAAAAACCTTGTCTATCTTGGTTTAGATTAACACGAGCTTTATACCTTACCAAAAGACTTCAAAATGTTTGCCTCCAGCTGAACTAAAACCCCTCACTCCACCACCATTCCTCAACCATAACGGTTCTTAAAAACACTAGATCACCATAAGTAGACAAAGATACAACAGGATAAGCAACAAAGTGATTTACTACCGCATCACCGTCGGAAGATACTACCAAAAAGATAACTTGTGACCATGTGGGCTTTATGGTCACTCAAGTAAACTTTTATGGAGTGAGCTCATAGAATGGACGCATTTGTTTACATCACGTCTAGAAATTGCCGTGAAAACATAAAGCTCTATTATGAAAGTCTAGATATGGTAGCGTTTATAATTAGGTATACAGGGTTAGTTCTAATCAGTCAGCATCCTTTTAAGGGCATATTCTGTACACAAAAAAAATACTTTTACTATGGGGCCAACATCGAAATCGCAAGAAATAAAACAGCTGTTCCATACATTTTGCCTAAGGTCGATGAACTTTTTGTATGGAACAGCGGTTTTTTTGCGCGATTTCGTTGTTGCCCCCATAGTAAAAGTTGTTTGTTTTGATGTACAGAATATGCCCTTAAAAGGATGCTTACTGATTACAGCTAACCCTGTATAGCGTATCTCTGTGGTATTTGATGTCACAGTTTCAGTGATTGTTACTTCAGTAATTCTTACTTCAGTAATTCTTACTTCAGTAATTCTTACTTCAGTAATTCTTACTTCAGTAATTCTTACTTCAGTAATTCTTACTTCAGTAATTCTTACTTCAGTAATTCTTACTTCAGTAATTCTTACTTCAGTAATTCTTACTTCAGTAATTCTTACTTCAGTAATTCTTACTTCAGTAATTCTTACTTCAGTAATTCTTACTTCAGTAATTCTCACTTCAGTAATTCTTACTTCAGTAATTCTTACTTCAGTAATTCTTACTTCAGTAATTATTACTTCAGTAATTCTTACTTCAGTAATTCTTACTTCAGTAATTCTTACTAAATAGAACGGTGAGCGATGTGTATAACCTAGGTTGTTCATTATACCTATAATGAACAACCTAGGTTATAGAGTATCCAAAGAAATTGAGTTTTTTTTAAATGTTTAACATCGGACGTGACGTTGGTCTAGCGCAAACCTATTAACATTGAAATAAAATTATATACTAAAATTTATATTTTTTTTTTTTTACTTTTTTATTTATGTGTAGGACTGTTAGGTACAATATACATGTAAAAGTTTTTTGTGTGTATCAAACTCTTCGAGGGATTTGCGGTTTTCGTATGTACCGTATCCCTGAAATCCCGGTAAACCGCTTAGGATACTTTTATCCTAAAAACGTACGTTTACTGTGGGATAAAAAAACGGGACATTGTTAGTGATGCACAAAAATAATCATCGCTTCTCGATAAACGAATACTTAACTTCGCCAAAAATAGGTGTTCATATTACCAAGTAATTCTGTACTTCTACAAGGCTTTAGTATAGAAAGACCAACCTATCTATAGAGTTGCGCAAACGCGCTAACAATTTTTTTTCTTGTAAGTATCTATAGACGATACAATGGTGGCTCCCCATTATATACTCCAGGCTCGTTGGTCGCAGTGTATCGAGTAATGAGTCTGGGCGGGCCGGCCGGTGATTACCTTCTTTATGGCTGAAATATACCCGAGAAGCCTGCGGGGTCAGTGACCGATGCTATAAGAGTAAAAAGTCTCGTGAAATAGCCTACAGGTGGCTTACAGGTGCTTTTGTAATGTGAATTTTAGGGCAATCACACTTCGCACTCATATAGCAAATACGAAAGTATAACTTTACCTCTACTTTTCTATCTATCTATCTTGCTTGTTACCTTATCATGACTAATTGGGATGGTAATGACTTAATTATTCACGATTACAGGCAGATTCCTTTTACCCAAAATGTGGATATAAACATTGCAGGTCAAACCGCGGAACGCAAATCTATTTCTTCTCGAAGATAGATATCTTCTTAATATAAAATAGATTTGCGTTCCGCGGTTTGACCTTTTCGTGTCGTGAGTAGTGAGAAGAAACGTGCATTTTAGGCGCAAGGGTTGTTGGATACGGAGCACGCGAACGTATATAAAACAGACACTACGAGATAAAAAATTAAGACTAAATACACGACTACTATACCACAAGCGAATATAGCAACTAAGTACCTACTACGTGCGTGTATAGCACGGAAGTTGCCAACGACGACTACCTGCGAGCGCGACTACGTGCGTGTAGTCTATTTAAAAGTGAAAAAGTAGGTAATTTCGCATGGGCTGAGTTACATGGCTGGTCAGTAACAGCTGCTGTTACAGCATAAACCACCTAGACAGATAATTTAGTTTAGAAAATGTTTTTATGTGCAGCTAGATCTTCGAATTTTACTTTAGCGACTATTTTTAAAGAAGTTAATTTTTTTTAAACACAATACAATAGTTTATAGGTAGATAACACCAAAGTTACAGGTCAAATTTATTAAGTTAGTATGTCACAAATTATGATGTGTATAATCTAAGGATGTAAATTACATTGTTGATACTCGTAGTAAAATCTCTTTGCAGCAATGGAACTGTTATAAGCTGTTTACAAATTCTACAACAATGCTAGGCGTATTATTTTTCACTTGTATTTTAGAACAGAGTCAAATATTTATTATTGAGTCAGTTTGTTTAACAGTACCGTTATTTTTATTCCCATGGTAAGGTACGTACAACAAAAACATTCTTCACGCGATAATACTTTGCTCGTCGCACAATAAAAATGCAATCAAAACCTGTATCCAACTTGTCGCAGTCGCGTGCCAAATGACACCTTTTTATTGCTTTATCAGGTAAGGGCGCATGCGCCAACCAGGTGCCTCCCCTCACCAATATAACAAGACCTTTCTCGGCCACTCTTTCACACACCTTTTGCTAGCAATAAGGGGTGAAGAGAAACCTTGAAGGGTCTTGATAATGTGGTTCAGGTAACAGGTCGGGGCAGGTGGAACGCATGCGCCAGGTGAGGCTATATTACACCTCTTTTATAGCTGTGGTCTCCTGGTACCAGGCTGGCACTTTGCCACAGGTTCGTTCCCAAAAGACAGGTGAGATGGCTCTCAGGTGGGATGAAGGTGATGACCCTACCTTTAACCTGGCACCTGGATCATTCAGGTAAATTCACAAAGTGAATTCCTCAACTTAGGTGCTTTTCACAGAAATCTACACTGTACCTTATTTATGTTAAGGCATAATTTTGCTTGCCGGGTCAGGTCATCTTGTGATATCAAGTTTAGAGTATAAAGCAAGCGATAGGCTTGGCTTGACTTTCATTCGTAAAGTAGAGAGGCAGACCTATTTCGTTTTATGTAAAAAAAGTTATCCAACGCCCCTCTTTCATGATATCTTACTAATCTATACTTCTAGGTATGAATATGATATCTATAAACTTCACTAGCTATACATAAAAACTAAGTAACGACATTTTCGGCCACCGACCTCATCAAGGAAGCAATTCATTTCCCAGGCATCCAGAAACCGGGTTCACTAACCGAGCCAGTCGACTGAAACGTCGCGATACTAATTGATTAGTCTATTAGATTCTAGACTAGCCCACCCGTGACCTGGCTAGGTCGCCCCGATTTGATCTGGTGCTTTTTGTCGGATCAAGAAAATAGGCAGTTGTCAGTTAAAAGGATATACCTAAGTGTGTAAAGATTAAAACATGGTGCGCTATTTCATGTTACAGCAAGAAACTTGATGTATTTTTTGCAAAGGCGTACCGTGATGGTGCATTCTATTAACTTCCACAATTCCACACTACTTATAATAATAAATGTCTCTATTTGTTTGTTTTCTGTATTTTGACAAAACAAGAATAACATTACAAAACATTATGCTTTTTCGCAAATGTAGCCATAGGCGGCGGTGAGCTTACCATCAGGCGAGCAGTTTGATTGTTTGCCGCTTTTTTATTAAAAAAAATAGAGGAACGTATCCAATTGAGAATTCCTGAGTTTCCTCGGGATTTCTCCCTGACCTTATCAGACAAATATTACTGAAAGCTTTTATAGCTTTTAACCTTTTTTCCCCCGATGCATTGATTCTAGCATTAATTAATTACCTACTGTCTGAAAATGTAAGAAAACTATTGACTCTCTTCATCATTTTCTCTTCCTGTTACTAACCAATAGCTAATAACTCGTGGGAGGCGGCCCTGGCTCAAAGCTGAAGCAATAACAAGCATTTGTGATAACAATTAAACATCCTAAAGATCACACGTTCCGCTAGACTGCAATGTAGGGTTGGCAGAGAAGACTTGGCTGTTCTTTTTAACATTTAGGGCCTTACATATAAACGTCTTTTAAAGCTAAATAACATTAGTATGTGCACAAATTTTTTTTATTGCGCAGAAGTTAAATGACGATAGTTAAGTTAACTAGCGTTTTAAGTAAGGACCTTAATTGATTGGATGTCTAAAACAATTCGAAAAACGGAGACGTCCACTGCTGGCCTCCCCCTTAGACCGCCCTGTCATTTTACTCGTATTATTATTGATAGAATCCCGCGCTTCGGTAATTGTTTGACTCGACAAGCGTTGACTTTTATTTCCTTTGACTGAAACAACTAGATAACGCAATTTAACACACTATAACTATATATTTCGCAGTAACACAAGTATTTTAAAACAAAACAACTGACTTTAAATTCGATCACCTAGTTGACATCTTTTTTCCAGTTATTTTGGTTTAAAAACCAAACTACTGAACCGGTTTCGATAAAATGTATACGGGACCACTTCTGACCTACCAAACAAAAAAAGAAACAGCAAGATCAATTCATAATTGGTGAAGTAATCTCGTAACAAACATACAAAAAAAATACAGTCGAATCAGTACATAACCTCCTTTTTTGAAGTCCGTTGGAAAGAAAATAGGGCCTGCTGCTGAAATAAGTAGAATAATTGACTGACAAACAAAATATATTTTTTAGAATTGTTTAATATGAGTAATCAACTTAATTAAATAAGAAATATAGCCCCAATCTGTAACGAGGCCAGAGCAGTTAAACCTAGACTGCATAGCCTAGACCGAACCACAAAATACCTATTAAGCAATTAAAAATTGACGCCAGTCCCACCAATATAAAAGGTCAACTTTTATTGTTCTCCCAACAGCTTACATCTATTTCTGTTGCTGACCGTACAAACTAGCCACAGTATACTCAAAGACAGTAAAAATACTAGAAACAATACATCATTGTAAACACACTCAGAACTCTGTTATATCCTCTTGTAAGAAGCTCCAGTCACGAAGCAGCATTCAATCTTTGTGCCGAATTGGGCCCAGTTCTCCTACTTCTTTGCACTGTGGTTAGGTCGTAAATCAATTGTTTAGTGCTTTTAGGAAGCATACCACAAGACCTAATTCCCATAGTGGATTAATGAAGCCTAAACGGCAGTTATGACATGACTCAAATGGTTGATGCAGAGCCGTCTGAAGTATTTGGAACGAGCTGATCGCATTACGACTTTGCTATAATAATAGATCTGGACAGTCTTTTCCAAAACTATCTGGGTACCTTAAAGCTCATTTTTACCCAAACCATTGCTTATACAGGGTTAGTTGTAATCAGTTAGCATCCTTTTAAGGGCATATTCTGTACATCAAAACAATCAACAAGGGGCCAACATTGAAATCACGAAAAAATTATAAGCTGTTCCATACAAAAACTTCATCGATTTTGGGAACAATTTATGGAACAGTTCCTTTTTTTCGATTTCAATGTTGGCCCCATAATAAAAGTTGTTTGTTTGATGTACAGAATATGCCCTTAAAAGGATGCTAACTGATTACGACTAACCCTATAAAAAACGGAGCAACATGCAAATGAAATCCATAAATAAATAGACGTGTATTTTTTTGTTGTAAATATCTAATATTAAGATCACAATCACGAATCAGCTAGGTACGCTATGTTTCTTTATTATTCATCCAGGTGATCTGATCTAGGCATATTTATTCATCTAGCATGCAATACTTCTATTTCAACAGAAAAGTTATGCAGTACTTATGTTATTATTAGATACGTTAAGAAAGTTTACAATCATTGAGAAAAAAATGATTTTTTTAAAGGTAGAGTAAAGCACTTTTACGCTATCACGGTTATATATTTTAGTTGTATAGTTATTAATTAACGGGATCTTTGTAAAACGACCTCCCGATATTGGGAAAAAAAAAAAACATCGGAAGCACGTTTCACAATATAATCACGGTTAATATGCCGTAAATAATCATAGAACTGTGAGGTAGAGTTAGAACTTGATTTTTAATTTTCAGATTATTATCAGTGATCACAGTATTATTACAGGTGATTATTTATTTCACATAAAAGTTTAGCATTTTCATGAAAATCATCATTTTAAAAGTAGATACTTATCGTCGCCCGTATATTCTAGAATATGTAAGCACAATTATTATTTTTTCAGTTTAGGTGCAGTGATTAAAACTAAATCTATCTTTTTTCACTTTTTTATATCTGTTTCTATGTGTATTCATTGGTTTCCTACACAGAGCTAAAATGTATACTATACAAGATTTTCTAAAGGTGTCCTACTTTGTTTCCTAAGAACTTCTTGATAAAAAAAAAAACTCATTCCGGACAGATGTCATTTTGATTAACCCTTGGAGGATCTAGCTCTCTCTCTCTCTCAAAGGATTTACCTACGCTGTATTAGAATTAGGTCGACGATATATAAAAAAATACTGTTATTTAAAATTACGCGTAAAAAAAGTAAAAGCGTAATTCTAAACAACAGTAAGTTTTTTTTACATAACTTCATTAAAGGTACATACTTGTTTGCCTTTCTAATAAGTAAATGATAAAAATACTACTTAGATATTTATATTCGCCATGTTAATGTCAACTATGACGCGAAATACTTCTAAATAGAGAATAGATCTACGTAGCTTTTTTAGCAGACCTCCCACGCAAAAGAATAAATATTAATAATGTTATTGTTACTAATTCAGACTTTCACTAGATACCAAATATTGCCTGTGGCATTGCCAAATAGACTGCAAACTACGTATTGTCCTGTCGATGCAGTGAATCGGGGGCATAGATGGATAGAGCCATTGGCTTAAATTGACGATCCTCGAAGTATCGGTTTGCCAAGGTGCTTATGAACTTAGATGGTTATATGATAGATAACAACAAGAAAGTCATCATCATCATCCGCCAAAAGACGTCCACTACTTCACGAAGGTCTCCCTTGTAACTGGGGCTCACCACCGTTAACCGAGAGGACGATATTGTCCGTCATCCGGTGGTTCTGGATGCAGTTTTAGGACACAACCAAGTCCAACAAGAAAGAATACGTAGTATAATACAGATCCCGTGTGGTGATTTATACACTAATGCTGGTAATAGTCCCCCTCTCTCTTGTGTCATTGTTCTCATCTCAGGCCAATCTCATACGTGTGACACTTGCGATGGGTCTGATGGCCTATCGGGCCGGTTGCCTGCCGATGAAACGATGGTAATAAAGCTCAATTAACATTGGATTTCAGCAAGGGCGGATCTAGCTTTTAAGTCGGGTGGTCATATAGTCAAGTCGAGTCAGCACAGGATTCAAACTAGAAAAAATATCAGTAGTCGGCCTACACCCAGCGCTGGATCATGGCCCCCAGGGGGCTCCCTGGATCCGCCGTTGGATTTCAGTGATATTGAATATAATAGGTATTTTAGGAAGCTTCAGTGAGTTCTAAGAGATGTAAGCATGTTTTTTTGAAACTTAGTTTTAACTAAGTATTTTAGGTAGGTATTTTATATATAGGTAGGTATTTTAGTTTAGATAGGATTTTAATTTTTACTTAGAGAAATTTGGGTACTGAGAGGGTCACACGATATTTTAATACGTTTTCTCATTTTACTCGGGTGAACCCGCAGGCGGAGCTATATAGTATACATTGTACATGTCGCAGTCAAATTGCAAAATACGCCGTATTACATAACGGCGAGCCATTTTTAAAAACAGGCCGTTTTATAAAGAGGCGTATTAAAGTTTAGTCAAGTTGTATTACGGCTGAAAGTAAGGCCGCCGCATTGTATGCGTGCTTCGCGTTCTACAACACGGCTAGCCATTATGTAATTGAGCTGGTCAGGATCCGCAGCTTTGGTAATCTTTAGTACAAATTTTGGACACTCGCGGCGGTTTGGCGCTTTAATAACTTAAGTGTGACCTTTTCATTCGGATAAAACATATGTTTGCCTGATACTTAAATAGCAAGTGTTCTTTTTTGACATATATTTTTATTTTTTACTATATACACACTGTATTTTGTTAGTATGATAACCATTTGCCTTGCCTAAAATGGTTTGATTAGAATGTGGCTAAACATAGGCCGCCTTATTGTAGAACGTATCGCAATGACAATCCGGCTGAACGTTGATCTGCCGTTTTACAAAACGGTCTGTTTTTTTTATGGCTAGCCATTATGTAAAACGGCGAATTCTATAATTGGGCTGCGACATACACACTATTTATCTATCTCCAGCTCGTTTCCGCCCACTCCAAGACATAAGTCACTAAGACCATACATTCAATAAGTAACTAATTTTCATTACCCATTTCTCTTTCAAGTTGTGATCTCAAAAGCCTAACATTAGAAAGCCCGTAAAGTTTTACAATCTCTTGAAAGCTACCATCTTGCTACTATAGATCTAAGTTGAAGAGGCGGTTTGGCCATAAATCCTTCGAGACAAGGCCTGTTCTTTCAAACAACGGCTACTGGCGCCTGACGTCTTAATCACTTGGGATTTACGAGCCATAGAGACGGGACCATCATCCGAGCTGATGATTGAGTAATCGATGTGTATTCAATAAGAGAGCCATTTTGTTCAGATTTGACGATAAGAAATCGAGTTCTATTTTTTGCTTCCTCTATTCGAGTTCTGAAACGTTTTTATATGATAAAGAGATTAGTATTGTATGTTTTAGTACAAAAAAAACTTAGGCTGCCTCACAAAGAGGTGCATAGCTTGGAGGATCTATCTCTCTCTCTCTCTCTCTCTCTCTCTCTCTCTCTCTCTCTCTCTCTCTCTTTAAAAAGAAGGTGCATATTGCATAAAGATCAAACTCTAGAGCGTAGACGTAGTCCACATATTTTTATTCCCTCAATAACACTCCTTTTTGGGCAGTCGGGTAAATAATAGACTTTCGTTTGACTGCATGCCATCTTGAGCGATCTACATTTCTTCAGTTTACATAAGATGGTCTATACTTAGTATCAAGTCTTTTTGACTACCTACTTAACTCAGTTAAATATCGAAATAGTCAGTCTCTACCCACTACTGAGTTATCAATTGATTCGTTTATCGCTAGGAACAGTAGTAGGTGTGTTTGAGTACTCCAATTAATGTTACAAACATTGAATGCATAAATCACATTCGTCAACTATCCGCCCACAGGACTTATGACAATAAAGTCATGGATCAACAAGCATACGAGGAATTGCCTACAATCAGTGATCCGCAGTGAATGACAGGTCATTGTACTTTGTTACCCCATTATTCGGTCAATTTGCCTTAGCGAAATAACATGACATTCATGCCCAACTGTATAAAAACTGCAAATGTGTTATGATAAACCAACGCAATGTGGTCATAATCATAATGCATCTCACTTCACACTAAAACGCTATAATTTTGAAAGCTTGTGTAATGTGTAAGTTTGTCTCTTTAACTGCTGCGGTGATATTGATGCCATTTTGAGAGGAAGAAATGTGTTAGAAGGACGGACCTAAAACATTTTTTATAAAATAAAGAATAAAACGTGCACAAATACAGTCATCCAGAAATCTTCTTTTAGATCTATGTGAATAATAATAAACAACTGTATTTCCGTTTGTTCAAAATGTTATTTCTCCAAAAGTTCTTCAACGATTACTAAGTTGAAGTTGAACACTCGCCTGTTTTTTTTGCACCTTTTTGAGTAACAGCACAGCATACAAATACAATACATCAAATAACAAATATAGCAACTTAGAAGCAAACATTTAAGTAAGTAAGCAAACAGTAGTAGTGTGTAAGTAAATCTAATATAGAATACGGTTCAAAAACAGAACGTCTATTAAAATCGCGCGAGTAAACCCGCGGATCTGTTAGTTGTATTAGCAGATTGTCTCGTAATTTTCAGCGGTCATTGCTCGTATTAGCAGATAGACCAAAATTCCATTTGTTAATTTTCATAGTGTAATAAAATTGTTATACGAGAGTTTAAAACGGTTTGTTTTCTCTTAAGCCCATAAATAATCTCAAAATTACAGAATAGTCTTTGAAATTACGCAATTTTATATGCTTTTCCCATAAACAAGGCTTATCTGGTGCAGCGTTTGATCGCAAATCCGATAAACCAAAGGCGAGCTTCCGAGCGAAACTGAAGCTACTACGTTGTCTACAGTATAGGTCAAGCTGTTCGGGCGGAACAAAAAAATTGTGTAAGTACCTAGCTACTTTCTATAATCATCATTTTAATCAGCCTCTATTAGTCAGGCTGATAATCTCCATATCTAAGCTGTTTCGGCGGTTTTGGAACGCGTAGTAACCTTGACTCTGTTTTGTCATTTTCACATTTTCAAATGTGTAGCTTTTACATTCTCAATTACTGCTTCCCACGGTCAGATCCCGCTCTCAGTTGACTACATTTGCATCTTAGAAGCTAGTGATTTCCAACAATTTCGGATGTCACTTAACCACCATTATTTTCTTTTTTTTTCAGTTATTTGTAGATCAGTTTTTTTATTATGGAATTCGGGAAGACAGATAATCATTTTCCTAGTTCCATAATTAAACAAATTAGACTCACATCATGGTCGACCATTTTGTCGATCTGCTAACGTCATGAAATTACTTAGAATCGTGAGTAGTATAGTAAACTTTACACATCAAACATAAAAAACGCGGATACACAGAATTAGCTTACATTTTCATAACATAAACAAGTTTTTTGGGATGGAGTGCAATGACTCCAGAAAAATGTTAGAGTAACATTGTAAAATTATATGATTTATCTCTCACGTATGGTTTTACGTAGACGGTAGACGTGTTGTAGAGGCTACGAATCACCAAGCATAGTTCGCTGTGCTTGGGACGCCCTGGGACTCAAATTAGTGTAGATTACCAATGTAGGTAAGACAGTAGCAGTGGTGGGAAGCAAAAAGCCGACGATCCGGATGTGTAGCGGCCTATGTCCAGCCGAGGAGTGGAAAACACTGTTTTGAGAGAGATAGGAGCTAATTCCTGTAAGGTTTTAAATAAAAGAACCTGACATTTCGAAAACGTTTTGTAAGTAGCTTGTGCGAGAAAAATTTCATGTTGCCTTGTCTTGTTATTCAACCGACTTCAAAAAAGGAGGTCCAAATTTTTTTTTAATGTGTTTTTCGCGATTACTCCGCCAATTATGAACTAATTTTGATGATTGTTTGGTAGGTGATCCCATATACATTTTATAGAAATCGGTTCAGTAGTTTGGTTTTTAAATCAAAATTACTAGAAAATATGAAGATGTCATCCAGGTATTCGAAGTTGAAGTCGGTTGTTTTTTTTTTAAAGCGTATTATTTGTGTGTACATTATTAGCTAAAAGTTGAGAGTTTGCATTTTAGATCATGGGTTTTATATTCTATATCATTAAACATCAATTGCAGAATATGATTTAAGTCTTACAGTTTCAAATTTAGTGACATATACATTACTACATCTTGAAAAGGTGTGGCATTAACTAAAATTGGTATATTGTACTCGTATTGAACATAGACTTATAAACTGTTTGTGTCTCTGGAAGTTAAGTTTCCTATCTTTAATTAAGTGAAAGACAATATTGGCAATATATTTTCATAGAGCGAAGAGTGACGCATATTTCGCTCTATTTTCGTCGCTTAATTCGCCTATCATAAATTCACTGAATGGATTGATATTTAAATTATCAGTCTAAGCGGTCATTGTCAATATTCTCATAGTTTTTATTCAAGTCGTTAACCTACAGTGGGTGGGCGTGCGTAGGAACACTAAAATCTGTGCTAAAAGCCTGGTACCTATCGATCACTCTAATACGAACCACTTTCGAATGCGATTGAAAGATATATTTCAGCTGAACCAACATATTTGTTTAGCCATTCTTTACGATACTGATTTTATAGTTGTATCCTATAAAATTTGCGCGTGATCTCAGAATCTAAAAATAAATCCAATGATCGGGCGTAATCTGTAATTTAGAATTGCTCTCGTTTTCAACTTACCTGTAGCGAAGTTAGGATGCCAATCAAACCAATTTTAATTCTCTTAATTAGTTAGCTAAAAAGTAGGTAGAACTATGTTTTTAAAGCTTAAACAGGAAGAAAAATTCTGACAAAATTTACAGATGGCGCCACCAACGCTTAGTTGGTAGCTTATAACAGGTTCGGAAAATTTGGCATCTCAGGCAGAGACTTCTGTAGCTTAATCGGCAAAGCAGTTGGGACGGAAACCCATAGCGACTGCTCGTATGCAGGTTCGAGTCCTGCCGGAGGTCAGAATTTTTCTTCCTGTTTAAGCTTTAAAAACATAGAAATACCATAAGTGTGGAATCACTTCATACAAAAATATTCAAAATAGGTAGAACTACTTTCAAAATATAGCAATAATCAAATTTAAGTAATTTTTCGGTAAAAAAGGAGCATGGAAAATAGATCCACGTATAACCCGTCCGGTACGTTTCATGCTGTAAGTATTACGTCTTGAAAAAACGACATAGATCAAATACGTAATGAAGACTTTTTTTTTTATTCATGACAACTAAGAGTTAAGTTATCCAAGTAGGTACGTGTCTAATCAGACTTAGTAAAATAGAATAACAGCTGGTTAAATATCTAACTAAAATCTGATTTGCCAACTTGCTTCGCGATACTGAAGTCTCATCTCCAATATGTATATACAATTTTAATCTAATGTTATTACATTCTGTTTTGTGTGTTCACTAAATAAATAAATAAATAGATACAATACGCTTTTTGCTACGGAGAATCAGCTGAAATGGTAATTGTCATTATTAATCTGCAACTGTCCGTCTGTCTGGATTAGTCTTATTGCGATCAATTAGTATTTTTAATTAATGAGGTTTCTATAATTGCCTAATAGTTACATTTAGTTTTTAATTAAACAAAAATAGATTGAGACGTAACCAAGAGGAAGTCTTTAATTATTATTTTTTATTATTTATTGCGTCTGGCTTGTGTCTGACTGCCATTTCGAAGATGCAGTCTACGATGGTGCACGCTTGCCTAGAAGAAACCGATTCACTCGCTACTTGAAGGCACCCAGATTATAATTCTCGGGAAACACCCACTCGGGCAGCGCTACCCACTGTCCAGCAGTTCGAATAAAGAAAGTGGAATCCAATCGTTTCGTACGAGTTTTTGGTATATCAACCATAAAACGGTGTCGCTTTTTCGAGGTCCTGGCCGTCCGATAGAAGAATGGGCAGGGGCGAATAAGATCATGTAAATCCGAAGCATCTCTCCGAAATGTATCCAATAAAATACTGAAAGGCTAGCTACTTTTCGTCGATGACCAAGACTTTGTAGCTTGGTCCGACCAGGGAGGCGTTGCCAATGATGTCATTCTTATCATAACAAAAAGAAAATCTTAAAAAAGTAAGTAAGTTCGTATAGGCTGAGTGGCCAGTCCTAGTGTCAGAGTTGATGTGCCGCCCGAAGGCCTCTGACATGGCTGACGGTTGTTGTTATAGAAACTAGAACAAAAACAACCGGGACCAACAATTTAACGTGTCATGCGCTCCACGGTAGCGCTCAGATATAAATGCCACTCACGGTCACCCATCCGAAGACTGACCGGACCGTCAGTTGCTTAACATCGGTGATCGTTCAGAATCACCTAAACAAGCTATGCCACGAGCGCTATACTACAAACAAGAAAACCTTTATTTCGGTTAGGGTCACGTTAACTTATTATATATTATATTATATTTATATTCAGCAAAAATACAAAAGTCATTCATCACTAAATGTCACTCCAAATAGAAATGTGTCAAATACAATATAAATTAAAGTTAACGTCGTCGTCAGTGTATAAACATGTTGACAACAACTTTTCCTATGACTGACTCTGAAAGCGCGAAATAAATATCAGCTGTTCTATGACACACACACACATGTATACACTACTTAGTTATCGATATCTGCTATATCTACATCTCTTCCAATAACATATAATTCATATTTATTTGCCTGATCGCGACTAAATCAATATTAGTAAACGTTCAAAGGATTTCCAAGAAAATAAGGATCATGTCTTAGTTGGGCGTAACTTTTAAAAATAAATGTTATAGTCGTGATTCCGTATAATTTAGCATTAAATATTTGAATATATATGAAGTGTATGTATGAGTGTATTAAGTGTATGATAATGTATGTTGAACTGCTATCAAATGCGCGACGCGCGCGCAGCTTCCGATGACAATCGTGCGAAACTTGCCGATTAATAGGGTTGTCTACATTTTAATAAATAAATAAAAAGAAAAAAATTTAGACAACATTTACCGATAAAATCGACAACAACACTCCGCCTAATATATTCGAGCATAATATTATACAATTGCAAGGGGCAAGCCAAGACGTATCCCTCTGCAAATAATCAATAAATAAATATCTTTGTGTGTGTTGTGAGTTTGACTTAGTGTTCGTTCATACGATGGGGAATGTTTTATTAGTGTGAAAGTTTACTTGAAAGTGTGCCATGTATCTCATCGTCAGCCAAAAGACGTCAAATGCTGGACAACGGCCTCCCCCTTAATAGCCCCCTAACCCCCCCGGGTTACCTTAATCACCATGCTTGGCAGGCGGCTTTTGGATCACAGAATACTTACCATGCAATTAACCATGAAGACGCTACTGCCCGTCCTTTGGTGGTTCTGGATGCAGTAGAGGTTTGAAAGAAAGATCAGATTGGTTTACTTCCGGTACCTTTCTGATAGAAAAATTATTAAAATCAACTTTTTTTTTACAATTTGCTTGCTGGTGCTAATAAAAGCATTTTAAAAAGTTTTTTTTGTCTATTCTCCGAAAATGATTTTTTTTGGCTTGGTGTCACTAGTCAGCCCTGGAGACCGCCCGCGTGCTAGCAGTTACTATAGGTAGTCGCCGACGCGTCTGCATGAAATGATTAGCATGTGCGCGCATTGTAACCACTAAAAATAACTGTCGATGACTACTCCATTAGGACAGCTAATCGGAAAAGCTTCTGTGAACTTAATATTTATAGCATTTAAAGTCATCGTAACGTGCTTCGTGATAATAATGAATCTACGAAAATATTTATATCCGCTTGTATTATTTTTAAAACTTTTTCGCTTCGTTACAAATTGAAATATTTTAAAGTTTCTATGTTTAAGTTTATGGGAACACTTCATATAAAAATAAAGAAATGTTTTATTTTGTAGGCACAACAAGTAGGTACTTAAGTACTGTCCCGCACACTGAAGAGAGAAGGGCCTTCGCTTTTCTGTGCTCCCGCAATTTATTGCGGCTCGGCTTCGACTTGACTTGACCGTGATGCTTCGCATGACTTCGACCTTAAATTGTTTTATTTAGATAGGTACCTTACCTACATGACAAATTTAAAACAGGCACAGGCAACTAATAGATAACAACTAATAAATGAAAAATGCGTATCCTAGGCGGGGCACAAAGATTATATCTGAGTTTCATAGTTAACTTGTTCAGGAATCGTATATGATTCTATCTACTACGTACCGCAGTTATTCTCTAAAATAGTGTACTAAATAATCAGACGGAAACTGAAACTGTGCATCCAGACAATGGCACAGCGACATCATCATTTGTTTTATCATAATCATTTGTATTCCTAACGGATAGCGGATAGTAGTCCGATGAAAATTATAGCTATTAATAGAACATAGTGTCATATTAACTTATACAGGGTTAGTCCTAATCAGTTAGCATCCTTTTAGGGGCATATTCTGTACATCAAAACAAACAACTTTTACGATAGATAGGTTTACTATAGGTTTTACTTAGAAATAAAAAAAAGCTGTTCCAAAATTTTTATGCTTTTTTAAATATGAATAGCTGTTTTTTTTTCACGATTTCCATGTTGGCCCCATAGTAAAAGTTGTTTGTTTTGATGTACAGAATTATGCTCTTAAAAGGATTCTAACTGATTAGGACTAACCCTGTATACATCAAATATGACTTGCTGAAATCGCAAAAAAATCAACTGTACAAAACAAAAAGTTCATTGACCTTCGACTAAATGTACCTCAACCTCTTAAAGTTTTGCTTGTTAATAAAAAATTGTGTTGTATACGAGAAACAATTCAAACCTTGAGATTGCCCGCCCAACTTATAGACTGTAACCAAAATAACGCTTTTATCCCTATTCCCTTCCATTGTCAGCACTAATTGACGTTACCACTGAACTGAATCGGGTTACCATCCTGCTTCCGTCCTGTTCCTGTAACCAAGTTCATGGATACAGTTACAGCATCCTGGCCCATTGGAAAGTTCAGAGCTTTCCCGAAAACTCGAACACTTGCAAATAAATATAGATGAAGATAGATCTTAAAATAAAGTATCCGACATATTTAACCGCGTTGAAGGAAAAAGATAACATTTATGAAAAACAAGCACCCGCTATTATACAGTACCTTACACTCAGACACTTCAGAGCTAGGTTTGAAGAAGCTTATTGTTTTTATAATGCTAGGGCTTCACCTGCGTGACGCTTTACGTCTAGTTATCGAAATAATTAACGTGCAATAAATGATGTATTAAATAATGCGCTACACAGGCGGCCACACTATCATTTTACTTTGAATATCGCGTAACGTCTAGCGACGTTAATAATGCCACTAGCATATTAGCGCGCTAATACCCGGCCATATCTGCGTACTGTATCAAATACCGCGCTAAAAATGGCATTACACGCAGGTGAAGCCCTAGCATAATAATGTTTCATCGGCATTATCGTCTGACTGTATTCACTCTCTACTGGACTTTGATTATAATAGGTTGATGAATTTTAACGCTTTTAAATATTTAGTAGCTTCTTCTACTTTCGTTTCTCACAGTTAAAATGTAAGGATTGTTAGGTAATAAAATTGTCCAAACAATGTTTATTACGCAATATTTTGTACACACTTGCACATTTATTTTAACACTTGCTAACAAGAATAGTTGCAGGAAACCATAAAGTGCGATCTTCATAAACCCAGGCTGAGTGCGGTTAACGTAATATTTCTATGACAGAAAAATATTTTAAAAACTTGTCGTGTTGTTTTACTTTGTCAAAATATGGGTATTTAAATTAGGGTTTGATAAAGTTAGTTATCTTAATATGTTTTATTCTTTTAATTTATTTTATTTAGTAGGGGTAAGTGGACTAGCAAGCTTTCCACTTATCGCTACCGGTAGGGATAGCTTGGTAGAGATAGGTGTACCAGGCCAACACTTACATAGTTGAAAAAGTTCGAAATGTCTCTGGACTTTTAATATGCACTATAGTATTATCTTAGTTCGCGGTACAAAACATCTAAGGACTTTATAAATTTGCCGTATGTTCTCAGCCTAAAACTATATAAATGGTGATGCACAAGCTAAATTCAGTAAAGTGGTTGTAAAGAGTCTTTGTTGATTTCTAGTGTTCAGTTTCTAACCATTGCCGATGTTGCCTCAGCGCCTTGTTGGCTGAGTCGTCTAGATTTCTACCAGCTCGAGAAATGCAAACCTCAAGCAAAACTTTTTATTTTTCTAATCGTTCTCTTTACTTTTAACCCCCGCCGCAAAAGGGGTTTGTTATAAGTTTCGTGTGTTATCTATCTGTGACATCGTAGCTCCCAAACGGATGAATCTATTTTCATTTTAGTTTTTTTGTTTTGTTTGAAAGGGGACGACTTGATCGAGATTGTTCTTAACTATTTGATGATTTACCTCTCTTATAGTTAGGCAACGCCGTGAATGGCCCTCCTGCGGGGCAATAGACGTAGGCAGGAAGTTGGTTTGAAGCAAGGCAGCTCACCATCATATTAGAATAGATCATAGTACGTCTGACGTCATGGTGAGCGAGCTGTTCTTCCCCGCGACACTACCCGCCTCGCTAACATCTATGCTGCGTTCCGTAATGCGCTAAAAGCGATAATATCGCGAATCCGACCAAAGTCAAACGTATTACTCAACCAAATCAAAGCCCTTATATTTTGTGACTTTTAAATTTGGTCGGATTCGCGATATTATCACTTTTAGCGCATTACGGAACGCAGCGCTAGACTACCTCGTCCCCGCCAGCGTCAGTCACCCCGCAGGAAGGTCACGGACGAGTTTGCCAACCTATACACGGTACTATTTAATCGGCTAAAGCGTTTGTGAGGATGTTGTTTACAAGATAATTCAATAACAACCAATTTATGTTGAATGGTTTTTGAAAATTTACGAAAAAAGAATCAGCTGTTCCATACACTTTATCACAAGATCGATGAACATTTTATATGGAACAGCAAATTTTTTTTTCGTGAATTTTCAAAAGTCATAGAACAAAGGTTGTTTGTTATCTTTTATACAACATGCTCACTACCGCTCCCTACCCGATTATTAAATAGCACCTTGTATAGCTACAACTACAATCCAAGAGCAATAACATTGCCCTTCAAACCAAAATACAGTAACGCTTGCACTACTGCTTGGCGGTTAAATAACTGGCAATGGTGTGGTACTTCCCCAGCTGGACTCTGCAATAGTGTCCTACTACAAAAGACGTAATACTACTACAAATAGGTAATTTATATATTTCGCAAGCTCTACCTACTCCATCGTATAATGAGAGGCCTCCGCTCCACGGCACAGCTAGTTGTTTATACACGCAGCTTACCTAAATACTCGGATCCCTTTGAGTTTGCAGAACGGTGTGTTTTCGAGCGTTTGTTTACATAAATGATTCATGAGTAATTTATTTTTCCCATGGCAACAGGTATTCTGCACTAGCAGCACACGTTCCAACTAGAATTAGAAATGTAACAATAACTTATAAGTAATATTCTTGATTATTCTTAGGCTGATCTTGCTTTGATTACGTGTATGTCCAAATAGATCTTGTACACAAGGAATGCTTAGGCCTCATTGAGTGTCCAATCGCACACTGACTCGGTCACAAAATGTTTTGATGAAGCTTGTACAATGTACCTACAGTAAACAATTACGGCCTTACTTAAAAAAACTTCTCAACCGTTAGTCACTGTTAAGATGCTCTGCCATCTTCTCTCTGACGTGAAGTGTAACATGCAAGAACAAGACAGAGAACTTTAAGCAGTGACTAAGAGAATCGAAATTATTTTAGGTAAGGCTGTTAAAGCTTGGAAACAGTGAATAATAAAGAACCATTGCTAAAACAAAATTACAAAGCATTGCATTGTCTGTGATTGTCGTTAGAAAGATCCGTGGCATTGAAGGTACGTTATGTACCTACCACTATTTGTAACTTCTTAACAGAAAAATTTGGAATAGAAACAGGGACAGTATTTTTTTAAAAGACGGTTTTCAAAATCCTCCATCGAAGGATAAAATGGAACAACTAAGAATTAGGTTTCTGGTGGTCCTGTTGATGGAGCCATGCAAATTCAAATTCAAAATTCGAAATATTTCTTTCATAGAAACATAGGTACATTGAGGTGTAATATAGAAGGTAAGCTCGCTATGCTCTAGCCAGTTAGGCATGCAAAATATTATTACATTTTAACGAATTAAAAGATGATATCATATTTTTCCTAACGGCATTTCTAACGGCATACATGTTTGTAATTATAATATAATTATTATTTATATACATTACATATTTATATACCATACATTATTTATTTATTTAATGTCCTTATTTATTTTTATTATCATACTAGGTTTATGCGATGGGACATACAACATAACAAAATAAAGGATAACACAAGGAATAAACCCAAATTTTTGGTAGTTATTCCACACAAAAGAACATTTTGAAAACTGGAACTGTAAATCAACTAGGTTTCTATTCTATGCACCTGTCACGCCCTAATTTTTCGGGAGAATGATAAAGAACTAACTCCTCGAAGGGTGAAATAGACACTAAGACCATCGCTTTGACGGTAGAGTCCGAGCATGGAAGAACTACAGAAAGCTACATACATTTCATACAAATCTGTATAGTCGAAAAAAACAATAGCACAATAAATTAATAGGTAGCATTATATTTTTACACGGACATGGATATGTCATAAAACTGCATCCAGAACCACCAGAGGCCGGGCAGCAGCGTCCTCTCGGTTAACATTGGTGAGCAGTTGCGATTCCGAAGCCTCCTGTTATGGCATTGGCTGGATTATGGCATTGAACGTACGATACTATACCCAGGACAAAGATTTATGTGACGTACATCGATGTTTGTTCTGTGTCTGGGTGTAGTATGTGTTATAAGTATGTATTTACGAAAAAAAATTGTATATAAGTATTCTATCAGCTATCTAGTTTCCATAATACAAGCTTTGCTTAGTATGGGGCTAGATGGCGCTGTGTGTAATAAATGTCCCCCGAATATTTATTTATTTATTTATTTATATACGGCACCCACGTTATGGCAAGTCTCCAAAAACTTTGCATTTGGTTAGCATTTTATTAAAAATCACAATCAATATAATCCGTCCATGATCCAAATTAGAACTAGAAATAATCTATAGTTGTATGCACAATTACACATCCTTAATGCAGGAAACATCCTTCCCACAAGCAAAACTATCATCAGAATTTAAATAAAATATGCATTACGCTCTTCTTATGTAGTTGAATGATTTCTATGTTAGCATTCAATGGAGACAGTCTTTGTTCTTTCTAATTAATATTATCTTCGACTGATCCATTAGCACTCATTCCACTCAATTTTAATCTCATTACAAATTAATATTGCATTGAAATCAAATCAAGTATCACCGGATATTTATACTCGTATGAAGGATGAACGAGTGTTAACAGTTTTAAATATTGACTCATAACATCATGCATTCCGCGCATGCATGATATTTGCATGGTCTGTGGGCCTTGAAAGCCTAACTTAAGAGCTAGGTAGGTGCCTAGGTCCTAAAACATGCGGATGTTTCATTGATTGGTATTTGGATGTGACATTGGCGATGGCATCAGTGAGATAAAACAAGAATTTCATTATACCTACGCAGGGAAGGTTTACTTTATGAGATGGTGAAATTGGCTATGTAAAATACGCCTAAAACAGAAACATTTTTATGATAGAGCCACTTTTCCTTGCATGATAGAAACGCCTTTTCTGTCTTTTTTTTTAAATGTACCCCAGGAAAATCATTAAAGTTAAATTTGATGTTCAAGATGACGGGTATAAAATGATTCCCAATGGCAAAGATATGTTTTACTCATTGCTAAAACTTAAAAAATATTGCTAGCCTTTAAGCTCATAGAAAAGCAACTTCCTAAAAAATACGAATCACCTAACATAAGACAGAAAATATTGAAGGGCTGTATTGGTGTTACCACCCATGGGGTACCATCGTTACCATCCAAATGACTTCCAAAGTACTTACCACTTCTCCACCGAGACCAATCAGAAATGCTTCGGTATAATAAAGACTAGATACTCGTGTTTTGACCGACGGAGCTTAATTACTCATGCTCTTCATTACGAGTAGAAGGCTTTCTTCGGGTAATCGAGTTTAAGTCAAGGCGCGATCGAGTTATCAGAATGAGTGTGGGGAGAATTCAGGCAAGGGCAGTTTGGGGGTACTTTAAAGCGGTCTAAATGGCGCACTTAACACACTTAGCTGTTATTTATAATGTTTTAAATTCATTTGTTAACATCACTTTCAGCTTCAGTATTTATTTCTGTTTTTGTCCTTAATGATTATCTAGTCTGCTAGTGGTTTTGAATTTATAACTTACCACACCGCTTCAAAAAAGGAGGTTCTCAATTCGACTGTGCGTTGTTTTTTTTTAATGTTTCGTACGCGATTACTCCGCCAATTATGAATTGTTTTTTTTTTTTTGATTGGATATATCTCTCATATATCCAAACAAAAAATCAAAACAAAATCATATAGTTTTTATCTAAATGGGTTAAGTAGTTTGGTTTTTAAAACAAAATAATTGGGAAAAAATTACACCCAGATAATCGTAATATAATAATAATATATTTTTAATAAAAAGTACATGTTATCTCCAAATTTTTTCTTGTAAGTATTTAGTTAGTAAAAAAATATACAGCATTTTATAATCAGTTTTAAATTAGAATTTAAACAAATTTTATAGTTACGAAGAAAATTGAGTATCAATTAGTAACAGAAATGAAGTTTTCTCCTTTATGCTTTGCAACGAATAGCTAATTAAGACCAAGTTTTAATCAAGTTGTTACATGATTTCCAGCAAAAACAAGGACACACTTACCTTTGCTTAAGCGGAAAAACGTCCTTCTACCCCCACAAATTTCAATCCTAACTCCATCTCTGTTAAACCACGATAGTAACAACGAGTCACGGTGTAATTAACTGTTACTCTTTCATCGGGATGGCTGTCTACTGAGGTCCCACGGGATTTATTCTTTGGGTGTTGGTGCAAGAAGTAAAAGATTACGAAATAATCATAATTCTTCTAAATGTACGAGCATCATCAGTTAACTTAAAGCTTAATATAAAGTAATGCTTGACTGCTGAAAAGAGTAAGGATCAGGGAAAGACAAGAACAAAATGATGGCAAGTCGATGTGTAAAAAGGTGGTGAATTTTGGGAGCAGTCCGAATTTCTTCCGTACGCGAACGAAGTCGCGGGCGACCTCTAGTACCAAATTATTATGATTTCGTTTTACGCAAGGTCGTAAAAATGGATAGGTAAAAAAAACATATACCAAAAATTACGATAGCTTGCATCACTTTCTTATCCTAATACTTAGATAGGTTAAGTATAAGTATTTCTAGTAGTATTTTAATTAGTTCTTTTAATTTTATAAGTTACTTTGATTTTATAAAATAACTTAAATATCTTTTTCTTTCTTTCTTTTCTTCTTTCTATAGATAACGAATACGGTTAGACTGATCACAACCTTTTCTAACATTTAAAAACCCAATGTTCCATATGTTCCTATCTCAGAGAAAGTGCCGCTCATCTTGTGAGCCATCGTCCTTAAATAGAGATGTTATCACCAAAAGGGTTTACAGTTAGCCGCTTGAGTCCTTTATCAGTCGCATCGGGCTTTTGGTGTTCAAAAAACGACACGAGATCATGCGATTACTCCAACCATTTTATATTGACCGTGGCGGCTTTTGGAACTAACAAAAATTGTACTTATAGGAACAGAATAAGTGGCAGTTGGAACGTAGTTAAGGGGAAACAGTGGCGACCTGTAAGCTCAATATAAAATTGTAATTGTAAACCGATTAGTATTTTATTTACGTACCATTATGACTTGTAATTGGGCTTCAAATGTGTCGGGCGATGGAATCGTGAGATAAATGTAATTTGGTTTAAAGTGAAAATAATGTCAGGTTTTCTTTTATTTCAGATCGCTGCTTATAGCAGCCATCGTTCTAAGTAATTGTATATCATGGACAGCTTCAAGGCACCATTACACACATAATGTAAGTATCTAGTTACTAACCCTTCTTTATCGTCTACAGACATCTAAACTAATATTCATTTCAGCCTATTAATAGCCACTGCTAGACATGGGCCTACCTAGAAAGGCCATACTACTAACATATACATAACTATAGTTATGTATACTATAACCCCCTAAAGGATCTAGGTCGACTTAACCTGTAACCCGGTATACTAGAAAGACCATATCCACCACATGGCCCAATTGCGGGTTGATGGATATTGGATACACATACGACATTGAATTTCTTGTCAGGACGTATAAAGGTTTTCTCACGATGTTTTCCCTCAAAAAGCTAGTTCTAGCTGCTAATTCCGTACATAAAATCCAAGGAGCGATTGGTACGAGCCCGGGATTGTCAAACATGAAAAGGGCTTGTTTTCCAATAGCTTGGTATTTTTTTCCAAAATTCTTATTCGCAGTAGTAGCAAAAACCAAGCAAAACGATAAAATTTCTAACTGAATCTGAATTGCACGAAGTGGTAAAAACTTCGTGTTCTCCTAGTAAAACAAATCGAGGCCATAAAAAAAAGGACTAACTACTCAATTTGTGATATAATCTGAAATTTGTCGCATTCAATTAAAACAAGTGACAAACATAGTGATAACGCCCTTCATTCTACAAAGTCATTAGCGTTCACAGCTGTCCCGTTCTCAGTCCGTCCACCTCAGACTTCAGCCTTGACATTGCCGGAGCGCCGGCCACCAACCGACAAGTTATTGCACGCGTAAATTTAATGAGTATCAAGGGTATGTACCCACTAGGCGGTCAATTCATAGCGCTTCTTGATGCGTCTTAGACGACAAGGTTCTTGTAACAACTTAGGACTTTTTACATACGTACTAGTAGTAAAGCTTTCAGATAAATACTTACTAGACCTTCTAGATTATTATAACGTGACTGCAGTGGAAATAAACTTTTCAATATACTTGAGATTGAGAGCTTTCCTTGAATTGAAATTTCAAACCAATGAAATTGTTAAAATTAAGTATGTTGATTTGAATTTGACATAAAGAGACAAAGGCTTCATGTATCTGCCTAAATATTGTCTTTTAGCTACCTACTTTATTTACTTATTAGCCCATAACACATACACACAATAAATACATGCATACATACTTATACACACATACTTATACACACAAATATTATACATATCATCTGTACAGTAAATCCCAAAATATTAGGCACGTCGTATATTTTTGTTAGTACATTAAAACACAGGTGTATTAAGCCGATCCCGATTTTGTTTGTTATTGTAGAGTTTACTGTTGATAATCTTGAAATAACAGTGGTAGATGTAACATTGTCGAAAATAAAACAACTAACTCAGCAAAATTTCAACTCTCAAAATACTCTACTTCGAATAGATAGTTTGAACTTTCTTGGGTAAACTGTAAAGATGTGTCAAATATTGACTTAATTACAGATACTGTATAAAATTTTATCGTAGTCGCGTCATGCGTAAATCTTAGTGCGATCACACCATCAATTTATCGATGACTATTGCATGTGCCGCTAGTGAAATAAGCATAAAATGAAATTATTGATCAGGTCCATTTAATTAGATGTCAATGATTAGTAATTGTGACAATCTGATTCGACGCGCACAGGTGGTCAGCTCGAAATTGAGTATATTTAGTTACAATAACTTCTGATTAATTTGTGGTCTAGACCAGATAGATCTAGAGCTATTTTATTGGCAGGATATTAAAAAGACATTTATTCTGAATAACTAGAATGAGTTCTTGTAATTTAGGCGATGTGCTTATACCTATAGTGATTGAAGTTATTATTATTTTAATGGTTTTATGACATTCATAAATTTCCAATTGTTGCTGATTGTTTGTTCTGACAATGATCTACAGTTTAAATACACTAGTACAAATTACAGAAATGTTTGGGTTTTTTTTAGTTATAACAAAGATAATATAATACACCTTATAATAAAAGTAAGGATTTTAAATACACGTTATCAAACTAAAATATTATAACGTGTAACGGAACGGAGGTGACGCAAGCCGTCAATCCACCAATGCCAGCCAGCCAAGCCTACACTGTCTCACTGTGTGCGTACTCACGCACTCACACACACTCACACTCATTCTTACTCACACTCGTGTGTGTTCACTGTGTGTGGTGTCTGTCACGCCATGTAATGCCAGCCAAGCCTTTGGAGGGGGAAGTGTTAAACCCAGCCAGCCAGCTACCTAGTTTTACTTCATATTCGACATTCCACTAAACAAGTACTAGTTAAAACAAAAGATTTTATGAAGTCAAGGAAAAATGATAGACTAGATTGGACTAGACTAGACTGATTACTAAGTCCAACAAAAATATGGGTTAAACAAGAATAACTTTCACTATTTTTCTACAGCAAATTCTTTAAGTATTCAGCGATGGAACTCGATGTATAGTACTACTACATAACATACAACAAAATCAATTAACAGCCCCATTAGATCGATGGAAGACTTAAAATAAAAATAAAATTTGTTTAATTACTCTGAAATAACTTCATTGGATCAGCAGTTATGTAAGTGATCAATAAATGAACAATTTACAACCAACTCCACTAATCTCGTCTGTTTTACGATCGGTTAAACGTTAGAGACTTGTATTTAAATTACAAGAAAATCTTTATGGATAATAAGGTAAAGCGTTCTGTCTGTTCATTAGGTAATCGAAAACATAGAAAGAAAGCTAAGCCTATTATGAAAACTGACGTGGTATTGACACATTTTGTTTTATTTAAACGTGAGTATTCTCGTATAAATAAAACAAAAAAGCTAAGCCTAATCCAAATTAATATTAGAAATTCGAAAGTAGCTCTGTCTCTCTGTCATTCCGTCAGTTTATTACCTTTTCCATTTATAAAAAATTTGGTACTTATGATACAGATAAGCTGGAAAAACACAAAGAAAAGAAAAATAAACAGACAAAAAGAAAAAATAAATTGCCTAATTTGGCTGGAAAAGAACATTACTTCGTCATCATTGCTTTTCACGACAACGTGCCAACGAGTGTCACCGCAGGACACAGTTTGTATTTTATATACGAGTGAGTTCCTCTTATCAAAATAATCACATCACCCTTCAGTTAGTTTGCGAGTGACCATGTGAGTACGTTTGTAACTTCTTCACGTTGTAATGTCTCAACGAATTTGAGTGAAAGTCCAAATGAAGATCATTTATAGAGTGACATGCTAATTTGCATACCGGAAATATAGACGGACATCGCAGGATAGCAGGTGGAATCGCGTGGTATTTCTAGGATAAAATAATGATTGTATATTACGGGTGTTTCTTTGAGACCGCATTAGAGTGTTTCTTCGAGATCGCATTATTCGTCTTATTCCTCTGGAGTATTTTTTTGTAATATTTGACTAGAAAGTGCGTACTTTCATCAAAGTAGGTGTATTAAGAAACCTATATATGATTTAGGCACCCTTTTTTGAAAACCCGTTCAAAATGTATTTGCATTTGAAATATAGTATCCAGAGGAATACGAAATAACTAACAGAGGAATAAGAATTAGGTACAATAATCAAAAAAAACTAAAACAGTTAAATTTCACACGCTATATTTTAAGAACAGATCAACTATCATTATCTTGGTATGATCACTAAAAACATTGGTTGAATAGGTCAATTATACAATATCGATAGATTTCTAAAAGAAATAAGAAGTCAGAAAAATAATTATGGACTTCAATTAATATTTTTATATATCTAGGATGTAATTATACAAAAAATAATGCAAATATCCCAGTTAAACAAAAAGCTAAGCTGCTGTAAAAAAAATGCGAGGTATCTTTACTTAATAGTTTTAGAAAATAAGCCCGTGCGCCCTTACACAGACATAGTCGACGGAATATGCTAGTTGTTAACTTTAGATTTCAACCCCGGCCGCACCGGAGATGGAACACGTGAGCGCCCAGCATGGGCTCGCGTGCTGTGGGACAGCCATGCAGTATGCTGCATTTGATCTTATAGGGCTGAGTATTTCTGGAAGAAAGCACGGGAAGCTGTGGGAACAAAGTATGGCTATCAGCATAGATATTGTATGACAATTTTGCTTTGAGAACATTAATATTAACATTGATTGCCTTGACATGCCAACTTTTGTTAAATGGGCTAGCGTTTGAAAACACCTAATATAATCGTATAAAGATAAAGTGCCTATTCACTCTTGTCTTGAAGAGACTCAGGTTATGCTTAAGGAAACACCGAAACAGTTACCTACATAGTTAGTGCTAGTTCCTATGTAGGTACTTGTTTAAAGTTCACGATGCAAGTATATAATGAATTGCCTCGATATCCTTTAACGGAAATTGGCTGACGAGTTAAGTTCAGCTCGCAATAAAGTCTGTTTTTATTTGTTATTTTGCGTCATTCACATTATCAGCCAGAAGACGCCCACAGCTGAATAGAGGACCTTAGTAGCTCTCTATTAAGGTCTATTAAAAGGGGCCTACTAAGGTTGCCATAATCCCCACGCTTGGCAGGCAGCTTGGGGATCGCACAAAGCTCACCTCTAACCGAAAGGACGTTGCTGCTCGTCCTCTGGTGGTTCTGGATGCAGTTATACATACCCAGGTCCAGCATCATGTTTTGCATCATTTATAAGAAGCGAAAAATCTGCCAAGTGACTATATTTCTTCTGTAAAACCATTAAACTTCAAACATGAAGAGTAACGGAAAAAAAAGAATTACACCTAATACAAAAAAAAAACGCAACGAAAGTTTCTGACCAAACACAAAACAATTGTACATTTAATCATAGAAAACCCAAGTTCAGTGTCCCATTTACGACTCGCTGAATGAATCGCGCATAAAAATGTTGCTCTCGTAAATCAATCCGGACAGCCCTACTAAAAACTAATAGAGCGTTGTGACCGGCCATAACTCCAATCAGGGCTGGCGCCAGGAGATGAGGCGATGGCTCATCGTGTAACACACATTTGGTAATTTGTATCATGTGATTTTTAAATAAAAAAAAACTAATTGCGTTTTATGCTTCAGACACTATCAGGAAAACGTCCTCATGGGGAGCTACGAATGTAAAGCAAGAATTTATCTATTTATATGTCATCATCGACATTTGTTACAACCTGTAATGGGCGATTTTCCGACAGGTAATTTAAAAATAATAATTACTCATTCTAGATGGCGCTGCCTTTGGGCTGACCAGACGTGGCTGTCATTGTCAAGCTTTTTATTTTATTTTAGTGCCACAGATCAAAAATATGTTGCTGTTTGACTGGCACGTATAGTCACAGTCAGCTCCGTCTATCAAGTTGAAGAGAACTTTTTTTTTTTAAATTGCCTGTTAGAAAATCGCCCATTGTAATTCAATATGTTATAAACATCCTAGCCTGTCAACCAAAGAAAACCTTCCCAAATACAAACATAATTATGTTAATTCGTTGCTAGTGTTTGTATGAAATAAGCACAAGCAAACCAACCAACAGTCGAATTTCAGATTTAGTTTGATATATTGTAGCATAGAATAAAGTAGTACATAGTACTAAATATTTATCTATTTGTCGTTATTATCTTATAATTTTAGTTGAGGTTTATTATTATTATTATCATACTTTTTATTATAAAATAATAATATAAGTTGAATTTCAATTCTAAGATGTTGGTGAACTAAAAATGGGTGGACTTATTATATTTAAAATATATTTGATTATTAAAATGTCTGTTTGATGCACTTCGAAGTTCATGTGTGCGTTGATGTCTTTTGTGTAGATATGAGTGTCGTAGCAGCCGTAGCGAAATTCTACGTATCGTAGGGTAGGTTTTGGGATGTAATTATGTACATATTTGTCTTTTTCTTTAATTTCATACTTTACTGTATTGTGTAGAATTCTGAAGTGCAAAGTGCAGTGTCTTCGAAACTTGGTGATGCAATCCAGATTTCACATTTTTCTTTCAAATTTCACTTCAATTTAAAAGTACCTTTGTTCCAAAGGTATCCATTTAAGAAAGTCGTAAATAGGTAAGCAAGCGTGCATCTTCTATCACATCATCACTTTCCATCGTTGAGATTGTGGTAAAACGTTTGCCTAATCTATTGTAAAAAATATCTATTGATAAACCAACTTCCTCGTAGCTCTAACATCTCTGGGGCAGGTGGGGAGCTAAGTAGGCGTTTTGAATATAAAAGGGCCTGTCACCTCCAACTTTTACTGTAATCAAAACTTACTTGTGCCTTCAGATAATACCATATTGAACGCAGGGCTGGATTCATGTACTTTGTTGTGAGATTGACCGGAAATTTACTTTTATGTTGTAGAAATTTTATGAAAATGATTGCTATTATTTGGCTACCTATTAGTGTTTTTTTCACTTAATAATCCATATTGTGCAACTTTTGATAGCATGTTGCAATCATTAAAATTACCAGACTTATGTTTATAAATTGATAAACATTCTGGTCATTTAATTCATTCCGGATATTTGACTGTTTGAGGGTCAATCTTGCTTTTAAGATGTCACTGTACGGCCTGTAGGTATGTACGCTAGCAGCCATTTTCTACTTATATATAATATTTTAATATATATTTTTTATACATTTCTACTTTTTTATTTCGTTTCTTTACTTGGTGATAGGAGTAGATCTCCTTTGAAGGAGTTTGTAAATGTAAGTACTTGATTTCTGCCGCCAAACATGCAAAAATTTCTGTGTTCCGGTTTGGAGAGGGGTTTAGCTAGTTAACTGTACAATTTACAGGGCTAAGCTTCAAAGTAAGGAGCGCTAATGTAGAGTTGTCCAGGACTTTTTTGCTACTCTGCGGTCTGGTTACCGCCGAAATGGTCAATGACAGACTAAACATCAGGGCCCTGTTTTATAAAGCTACAAGTACAAGCTTACAATTGTACTAGCTTCTTGTTGTCTAAAAGTTTCCAGTTACTGGTAGATGGTTTGTCTTTAACTTATATACAAGTGCTTGTACTTGTAGTTTGTACACTGGTTGTCTTGTAGCTTTAGATAACGCCGTACTCAATATTTATTGCGGTGTTGCCAATTTCTCACTACAAGTACAAGACTTGTAGCTTTATAAAACAGGGCCCTGAAGAACGTCTCGATTGTAATCAGACAATCAGTTAACATTTTTAAAAAAACCTTGTTACGTTTAATTAGGATCTACTCTTCTACTGTGGAACCCTCCGCCTCTCCAAGCTCGAAATTCAAAATAGTTTTGCTCTCTTGCCATAAACAAATAATTAAAATAAATTTATTTATTTAAACATAAAACCTATATAACAAATAAAATTACGAATTAGATATTCGGTAAGTAGTAGTAGTAGGCTATGTATTTGATAGAAAATAGTATGCGGCATTATGTTATTATTATTATTAAAATCTACTATTTGAAATAGTAGATTTTATCTCTAAATTCGATTCTGGTTGCAAGTCCAGTTGACTCAAGGCCGTGAGAGTCTACTCTTCAAGTGCATTCGACTATTGCAACATCGGGAAGTAATGTGCATTCATGTTTATCGTCATAATATTTTGATCGAAGTGCAAGTACTCATTCACGCTGAGCGAGTCGGGAAACATTCTGGTTATATTTTATTACTTTCTACAAGCACAAGTAATGCTTGCCGCTTGCATGCACGGTGTAGATAAGTGTTTTGTTTATTTTAGTGAGGATTTTGAGGCAATTACTTTGTTAGACAAACAATAACCACAAAAAAAGCACGATAGAACTAATAATGTAAATGAAATAAGGCTTTTTAATTATTTGACCTTGATTCATTTATTCAAAATCTTCAGAACCACACAGAACCGGGATACTATTCAGAATCATATTGTCTTTAAAAGAACTTTCTTGAAACTGTCGAGATGAGAGCGTTTTAAGATTGTCCGATACGATATCGGTGGTTAAAAAAAGTAGAGAAAATAGATAAAAATGTTGTCACAGATTTTTTAAGAATAGTTCGAGGAGAAAACCAATTTACTTCCTATTATTTGCTTCTCTCTGAACTTCGATTTTAGAAAGCTTACTCGTGCAAATTTTCAGAGGTTTTCCTAGTTAACATTTATTGGAAAATATATACTAGTGTATGTAAAAGTATGTATCAATTTTGTTCTATTCTTGTCTTGGTCTTGTCTAAAGACATAGGTAATTCATGCTAAAAAAAATATTTTAATTTATTTCATAAAGGAAGGCCTAGTACTAAATTTATTTACTATCTGCGCCCCACGGCTTCACCAGCGTGATGATGATGATGATAAAAAGTAGCCTCTACATATATTTTTCTGAGAAAAATATAACTTCATTCCTAGTTAAATCTAAATCCGTTCAGCCGCTTTGGCGGGAAGAGGTAACAAATATACCGACAATCTTTCGCGTTTATAATATTAAGTAAGTAAAGTGTGATTCTGTAGTATAAGTTTGTACGAGATAGCCGCTTGCGTATAGAACGCACATACCAAGTAGGTACAAGTACGATGCATCATTCAATTTAACAAAAGACGTTTTTAACAATAATTGTAGTCAAAGTTGTTACGGAACTTGAATGTGAAGTTAATTCCTCTTCTGCAGACACGTCGTATACTTACATTCTCTTTCGTCTGCAGGTATTAGGTCACAGAAGCAGACACAGGCGGCAGGGCGCGGGCCTGTTCCTGTCGGCGTCCTACGTGCTCCCGGGGGGCGAGGGCGCCGGCTGGGGCGAGTGGGGGGAGGTGTCCCCCTGCTCGCGAACCTGCGGCGGGGGCGTCGCTAGTCAGAAGAGGATATGTTTACAAATAGGGTGAATAATACCAGTATCTCTTATTATTATTACAAATAATACAACATTATCGATCCTTAGAATGTGATTACAAACGGTTTCCCAAATGAGGAAACTGGACCAGGTCTGCTAACAACCTAAGGCATATAAAAAAAACAATTGCAATGCAATTTCTTGACAGTGCTCTACTAAGCACTCGATTCATGTTTCAGTTTCTCTCCTATAAGTAATATCAAATAAGTATATACGGTGTAATACCGTATGACCGTACCATTTGTACATTCAGAGCTGATGGAGTGCCGCAATGCACGGGAGGAGACACGAAGTACTTCTCGTGCGAGACGCAGGACTGCCCCGCTGGGACGCGCGACTTCCGAGAGCAGCAGTGCTCCGAGTTCGACGACGAGGTCTTTAGGGATGTCAAGTACAGGTGAGTAGCCACGTGTTTCGTACATGGAAGCGTTCTTAGCGCTTGAAATGACAGCGACTAGCTTTCTGAGCATTATCAGCCTTCCCTAAAATAATCTCGATTCTCTTAGTCACTGCTTAAACTTTTCTGTCTTGTTCTTGCATGTTACACTTCACGTCAGAGAGAAGATGGCAGAGCATCTTAAGCAGTGATTAACGGTTGAGAAGTTTTTTTAAAGTAAGACTGTATATTAGTAAGTATCATCTACATCACGCTGAGTTGGGACCGGGTTCATGACGAAAATATAGATATACCTACTAATCTCTTTATTATAATTTTTGTGTATTTGCTTTTTATGTATGTGTATCTGTCTTTTTGTTTTGAATATATTATTTTGTATTATATTGTATTGTATCTACGTCAATCTTGCCATAAATTAGTTTATAATGTTTGGATTGCGCTTATCCATTGACAAATTGACATCAGTCTATCATTGCGCTTATGGAACTAGTTACAGAGGAAGCGGGTTGTATATATTTTTAGCAATTAGTTGCTGAAAAAAAGAATATGACTGAGTCAGTAGACCTAGACTTTATATTAAAAATGCTATAGTGGCATTATCCAAGAAGAAAATAAGGGAATACGTATGGAGAATCGCAGATCGGATTCCGTCTTAACAGGCTAGGTTCAAAATTTGCTAAACTGTGCTGTTGTTTGCCAGATGGGTGCCATATACGCAGGCGCCGAACCCATGCGAGTTGAACTGCATGCCTCACGGCGAGCGGTTCTACTACCGGCACCGCGCGAAGGTGGCGGACGGCACGCGCTGCAACGACGAGTCCTTCGATGTCTGCGTCAATGGCACCTGCGAGGTAAGCAGAACTTGACATTAAACGTATACCGAGGAACAGCTCATCATCATCAGCCCGCTTTAGTCCATTACTGGATAGGTCTCTCACAATGCGCGTCACTCAGCCCCATCTTCGGCTTTTCATTTACAATTACTGCTAACTGCCTTACGTAGGTATATCGTCACTCCATCGAATCTCAATGCGTCCTTCGCTACGTTTTTCAGTTTGTGGTCTCCGCCCTAGAATACATCTACACAAGCTGTTATCGCCCACTGTTATTTCAACCTGCTAATACTCTGAGGTGGGGGAGGAACAGCCAATACCGCAAAACTATTGCTTCTTAGTAGACAGCCACTTTGTACGACAACGTGCCATTTGCAGTTGCCCGCGACTTTCATAATGTCGTCGCTCCACCTAGTGGGAGGCCCACCTACCTACGTTGCGTCTTCCGGTACGTGTTCTCCACTCAAGAAACTTTCTTCCCTATCGGTTATCAGTTCTTCGAACGATGTGGGCCAAAGCCAATTCAACTTGCAAACCCTGCAATCTAAGTATGTCTAGTCTGAATGTAAACCGATATTATTTTGTTTTTGTTTCCAGCCTGTTGGTTGTGACATGATGCTGGGCTCGAGCGCTCGTGAAGACAAGTGCCGCGAGTGTCGCGGGAGCGGCATCAACTGCCAGACCACTGTTGGTGTCCTCGATACGAATGATTACAGAAAAGGTTCGTTACCAAGATACCAATGTTTTGATGTGGTGTACGGTTGTTGCATACAATCAAAATTGAAGGCGGTTAAATACTTTTTTAAAGTAAGTTTGTTAATAATTAAGTAAGTTTAAACTAACTGTTTTAAAAAAGTTGTTCATCATACACAAAAATATCCAATCACATCCAAGTTGTGAACGCGTCGTGTGTGAGAAAGAGTAAAGCTAGATAATAGATAGATATAGATTAACTCTCTATTGCTCACACCAAAGAAACATACATACAAAGGATTAAAATTAAATACTAGTGCACAAATGGCGGCCTTATCGCTAAAACCGATCTCGAGAGTAAAGCTAGTTTTAGAAAACCATAATTCTATGTATAAGCTTTGATTAATTTTATGTTGTGTTTGTTACGTAAGGTACCCTACCTTAACTCAATGTATAAATCCAGTTGAAACTCTAGCCTAGTTTAATAAAAAATAACCGTTGAAATCCGTAAGAAACTGAAATATTGCGGAAATAAAAACTGCAGTCGGACAAACAACTTTATCTTTTATGCTAGGGCTTCACATGCGTGTGATGCCATTATTTAGCGCGGTATTTGATACAGTACGCAGATAAGTATGGCCGGTTGTTATGCTAGTATTATTTACGTCGTTAGAGGTGAGGTGATACTTAGTCAAAGTCAAATGATAGTGTGGCAACCCAAGTAGCAATGCATAATTTATTGCGTGTAAATTATTCCGATAATTGGACGTAAAGCGTCACGCAGGTGAAGCCCTAGCTTTAGATTAGAATTAGTTTTATTTAAAAATTAGATATAATATATGATGAATGAGATATGATATGATATAATATATCTTCAATTCTTCATCATGTCAACGGTATTTATCCTGAATCGTTTTGTCTGCATTCAGGCTACAACGACGTGCTTCTTATTCCGGAAGGCGCAACTAATATCGCTATAGCAGAACGAGCTCCATCAAGAAACTATTTAGGTAAGTTCTTTTTCATTTAAAAAAAACTTTACTAGATACCACGAGTGATAGTAAATAAGGAATACCTCCAGACAGGCCATTCGCCATTAGCATAAAAATTATAAAACTTGTATAGTCTTTTGGCATTTGGTTGTACAGTTTTTGTATTCACCTTGCACCAGATTTAGTCATATTGTCAGGAATTGCAACTTCTCCAATCGTCGTCGTCAACCAAATAACATCCACTGCTGGACGAAGGCCTCCCCCATAATAGAGGGGTGTTGCCATAATCACCACGCTTGTTCTCCAATACTCGGGCCATTTTGGTTCAAATAATGTTGTAATATTTTAGCCCTCCGAGCGAGAAACGGCACATATTACCTAAATGGGGAATACCAGATCGACTTCCCTCGAAACCTGATGATCGCCGGAGCTCTGTGGTACTACGAACGAAGTCAGCAGGGGTTCGCCGCTCCTGACAAGCTGCGGTGTCTGGGACCTACTAACGAGCCGCTGATTCTTGCTGTAAGTGTTGGGCGTTGACCTCTTTTAAGAACCTCCAAGTATTATGACTCTAAGGGATCACTAATAGACCTCCCTAAATAGCGCCCAAGTATTGTAAGTATATTGGACGTTGTTAAAGAAGGTGTATTGGGCCGGTCTTTTTTATACGTTTTACGTTGCTTGGCTAACTTTTTAATATTGTTCAAGATTCACCTAAACTGATTTACACAGCAAAAAAGGCCAGTAATTATAAAACTGAAGAAAGTACCGTGATTACCTATTATTCTGTTCTATATTGCATATTATCCCGCTAATTTTCCTTGACTTTTCCTATTTGTGTAACACTAATAATTTCTGACTTATAGGTACCTACTAATAAATAATAGAATTTGATTGCACTGATTACAATGCTGCAGCTACTTCTTTAAAAAAATCCTTACTGGATTACCGTAAGATGAGGAGCATTTTTAATATCGAAACTTTATAGTTTGTGTATTCATTGCGAGCAAAACCAAAGACCACGAAACTGTTCTAGTCTTCACTTGTATTTCAATCATTTTTGCGTTATATTCCAGCTGCTCCTCCAAGACGACAACGTGGGCATAGAGTACGAGTATAGCGTTCCGAACGAGCGCGCGCCGCCCAAGAACAAGCAATACAACTGGGCGCATGAGGAGTTCTCACCCTGCAGCGCCCCTTGCGGAGGAGGTCTGTCCCTCGCCACTTACTACTCTACCGAATGAAATAATAATTGGTCAGCGTACGTGAAACATCACTGCAATGCAATGTTCCATTTATTTGAGGACTCTGTGCTACACTTTGTGTTCAGTTAATTGCTAGAAAAAAGGTACTTGCGTATAAGTAGATATGCCCGGGTGTGTACACACTCTGGCAATGGATGGTGAATGACTAATAGCTTCTAGTAAATAATTGACTGATGTGTGGCACTGTAACCAGTTCCAAGTCACCTCTAGTACCAAGTAAGAACCAATAACACTACTAAAATAGCATAGGTAATCGCGAAGTATTCTTATGAGAACAGTCAGTTTCTTTTTTGGTCTCTGTCCAATAAAAATCCGATGCCGATCCGGCTCAGTCAGTCTCCCGTCCCCTCAGCCGATATAAGCTGCTATATATGCGTATAAGGCTAAAACTTAGATAGTTATCCTTTTTTTTACCAATAAAAGGAATAGCGCGAAAAAGACTCTGTTCAAGGCTTGGACTGAGTAAAATCATCATAGTACCACTCATCAACATATTACACTTTACTTCAGGTTACCAAACACGCAACGTTACCTGCCGATCACGAGAGGAGCTCGATCTGGTAGATGAAGCTCTCTGCGATAAGGATCTGAAGCCGCCCACTAACCAGACTTGCAACACGGAGCCGTGCGCCGCGCAGTGGACCCCCGGACCCTGGGGAGACTGCTCCAAGAGGTGTGGGAAGGGAGGCACCAGGTCCCGAGTCGTGCACTGCACTCAGATTATCAGCAATGGGTGAGTTCAGATCACTATGAAGCTACATTTTACACAACATAGTCATATAGACACAACAAAAAATGGTCTCATCCATAATAAAAGCTATACTTAATAGTATGAGATTCTTTCGAAACAATAGTTCTGTGTACATAAACCATTAGATACAAAACAAACATACGCAATGTTGAACTACACATCGCCTCTTGGTAGGGACCGCACACGCACTTGGTTGGAGTAACCGCATCTAGGGAGATGCGGTTACTTTGTAAGTAGCAAGAAAGAAAATATATCGCTAGTTATTTATGAATCTGATATAAATTGGAAACGAATTCATATTTCAAATCGATCATCATAATGTTTATACATTTTGGTTATTACCTCTAGCAGGCTAAAATTTAGAAGCTTTTACGACAGTTTTCAATATCAAGCCTGAAACTATGACATGTTTATTTCTAGGTACCCATCGATAGTAGGTGACAAGAGCTGCTTCGACATTCTCGGCTCCAAACCAGAACTGCACCAAACATGCAATGAGAACGCCACGTGTCCTATATGGTTCACTGGACCTTGGAAACCGGTGAGTTATTCGAATGGTTACAACGCTCATAAAAAGTAAAAAGTCTGCCTCAGATGAAATATCAAGATCAATACGGAGAGGGTGTATTCGGGTGGGTGTATTCGCATCTTATTTTATTCACTGTGTCTCAAACTGTGCGACGAAAAAGTTATATTTTATTCAGCAATTTATTCCTAGAAGGATCTAATTTATAATATCGTTTTCGTCTTTGGTAAAGCTTTTGACCATATTTCCTAATTTTTCTTTTTTTCTTTTAGTGCGACAAATTATGCGATGAAGGCAAACAGACAAGAAAGGTCGTCTGCTACCAGAAGAACGGGTCTCGGAAGGAAATTCTCAGCGACAACGAGTGTGAGGATGAGGCGCCTCCAACGGAACAGAGCTGCATGTTACAGCCCTGTGATGGAGTCGACTGGGTGCTAACTGAATGGTCTGGGGTGAGTTTAAGAGGCATAATACAATATAACCTTTGCCAGTGAGAGTTTTAGGTTGATTTCAGTGGAATCAACCAGTTAACGTCGATTGATAATCGCGTAGAAAATTTTAGATACCTTGTGGATATGATAGAAATACTTATGATTGTTGTTCCAGTGTAAACTTTGATTATATTCTTACAGAATTTACGTATGCAGAACTTACTATTGGACAAATGGTTATCAATTACCTATCAAACATGTTCTCTGTTTTCTCCAGACAGTCCAAATACGTAAATCACTGCAGTATTACAAACTGGCAAAGCAACGGAGATGCTATAAATGGTCGTAACAATTCGATTGTTCAGCATCAATTAACACGATGATACTGTTTTTGATAGGGTGTTCTTAAATCCAATTTCTGAATCCCTCTTGTGTGATTCCAGTGCGACTCGTGCCTATCGACTCTGCGTACGCGCTCCGCCGTCTGCGCGACCAAGGCTCACAAGGTGGTTAACGACAGCTTCTGCTCTTACCACCCGACGCCAGTAACGCAAGAACCCTGCGACAAGACGAAACTGCCGCCTTGCGACGTGCAGTGGTACGCTACACAGTGGAGCAAGGTGAGATTACAAATCACAGCAGAAAAATAATATAAAATTATGTCTGTGACATTGCAGATATACAGGGTTAGTTCTAATCAGTTAGCATCTTTTTAATTCTGTACATCAAAACAAACAACTTTGACTATGGGGCCAACATTGAAATCGTGAATTTGCTAGTTATTCAACCGCCAAGCAGTAGTGTGCAAGCATTACTCTGTTCCGGTTTGAAGGGCATTATTACCAGATTAATTACTGGGTATGAAGTGATTTAACATCTAATATCTCAGGGTGACGCGCGCAGTGCATTGCATCACATGATTGTGTTCGCAAGTTCACAATTCTGGCACTGGCATTTCTGGCAGTAGCAACTGTTAGTGGCAGGCGTGACGCTTGCCACCAGGCGAACGTCTTGCTCGTCTCGTCAGTTAAATGTATAAAAATATATATATATAGGATGCCAAATGATTAGAACTAATCCTGCATACCACGAAATGCGTTGAGCAAGCAGGACGTTAGTGCTGCTACTAAATCAATCTATTTGGGCTACAGGTGATCATATTATAAAAATACACACCTTGCACACTTACATTCCGTTATTATACATTTTAAACCAAGATCTTTTGACCCCTAGTGTTCAGTAGACTGCGGTAAAGGCATCCAGACACGCAAGGTATTCTGCGGTCTATTCGACGGCGCTTCCGTGATGAAGGTGGACGACTCTCGTTGCGCTGGTCAGCCCAAGTACAACGACAGCAAGGATTGCGAGGTGCCACAGGACAAGTGCCCTTCTAAATGGTTCGCTGGACCTTGGACTGCGGTGAGTTTTTTGAGTTTTTTTAAATCTGAGGAATCTCAATTTTTATTGAAGTTGCAATCACCCTTTGGAAGTCGACTATGTCAGCGGTGTTAAAATCTCACCGCCGTAGGTACGATTGTATGAAAATGATTGTTTAGCCGGGCGCCGGTATCTTACCCACATCTAATAACACTCATCATTAGTTATAATCAACCAACTATTGTCTTAATAAACCAGTTTTTTATTTAAAAAAATAGGTATTTGTTCATATAATTTATGAACATCGCAGATCCGTTGGAAACGACAAGCTCATTTTGGAATTGCTTACCTTTGCTGTACAAGTCTCTTGATTTTGGGTATTCTCTTCTTGTTCGTTAGTGCTCCAAGAAATGTGGTGGTGGTGACCAGTACCGCCGCGTGTTTTGTCTCCGCGGAGGCAAGCCAGCTGTCGACTGCGATGAAGAGGTGGTAGTATTCTCCGAGCAGTCGTGCAACACTCAACCTTGCGACGAAGGTGAGTGTAGTATATATCTTCCCACTTACAGTTATTAATTTAATTATTTGCTTAATTCAAACTTTTAATTTAAAGACCATGTGTTAAAAGGACTGAGGTCTGAATTTGTTGGAATTTCTTTGACTGCTTTATGATCTGGAGCTAATGGATTGCAATGCAATGGAGCATTTGTGGAGATTTGTGAGACTTTGACTCTGATTGTTATGAATAAACCCTGTCACTTTTTTTCCAAGGGTCTCAGACCTAAGACGAAAGTTCATAATAGTAACACTATTGTGTTACCATACACGTGAGACACTAACTAGCCAAACGTGTTGAGAATTATGTTGTTTTTACAGATGAGCTCCTGACAGACAAATCATCGACCCCACTGGACGACGACTACGAGGACTGCGTAGAAGAAGAAGCTGAGTACCCTGAAGTTGGCTTGGACACTGACGGCAAAGCTCCGGTTAGTATTATACCTACCTAATTTTTTTTCGATGGCTTAAGTTTTTGACGATTGTGTGATATTTTACCTCTGCAACATTAACTATGGTAATAATAAAATGTATCGATGGACACGTTTAAGATTTATGTCCACAAAATAATATCTATCATTGAAACATGTCAGAGATGGAATTTGGAATCACATCAATTTATTTCATATTTATCGATAGGGAAAACCACACTAGCTGGTCTTGTCGCCATGGAATTTTGTGTCGTAGCTTACCATCCAATCCAAGTTTGATGCCATTGCTTAGTCTCATGGTATATTTGAGTGCCGTTACAACATTCAATAACATCTGCGTATTAACCCAAACATTTTATTATATCACAATCACCCAGAAGAAGTCCACTACTGGACGAAGGTCTCCCCTTAATAGGGCGGGTTTTCCATAATCCCCACTCTTGGCAGGCGGCTTGGGGATCGCGAGCGATCGACCACCACCATTAATCGAGAGGGCGCTGCTGCCCGCCCTCTGGTGGTTCTGGATGCAGCTTTAGGACATACCCAGGTCTAAACATCTTATGCAGAAGAGAAAGAGTGGCAACACATCAAAATGAACAAACCATCGCCATAGCCATAGAACAATACAAATGTCTACATTATGTTGGCAAAGCATCGCCATACTTTGCTATTGCATGTTGTAGGTGTCCATAGACAGTTGTGAGCTTACCATTAGACGGTCCGACAGCTTGTTTGCCACTCTTTCTATAAATTAAAATATTTTCAAATGTATTATAACACTGGTTGCGTCTTAATGTGTTTGTAACCTTTGTAGTTTTATTTTTACATTAATAATATTCTAACAACATTTTATTTTCAGGTGGATGACTTTAAGATGTTCAGTGACGGTCCGTTAGGTATGACCTTTTCTTTATAATGTACTACTATCGATTTTGCTAGTTCTCAAAATATTATTGAAATAATCAATACCTATTTGGAATATATGACCCAGCTCAGCCCAGCTGTAATAGGAAAAATAAATTCACCCGATTTGTGACTCGAATTTCCCTTTTGTATTATCTGAAAAGAGTCTACAGATTTGCTATAGAATGCTTTATTAAAAAATCTGAAACAATATTCAAGCCAGCAACAATGATAAGATGAAGACGGATTTTGAAGACTATATGTTGAGCGCCGGCTCTCCACTCGCTTCAGTCATACTCTGTCTTTGCGACATGCGAGCCGTACGATACGACAATACAAACTTCTAATACATGTACATGTGTTCTCTTTTTGTCATGCAGTAATTAGATTCGCTATCTCTATTTTCCGGCAAATGTAATATGCATACTTTTAGCTAGGTATGCTTGATTGTGTTGTCTTGTTAATTTTGATCGATTTGCAAGCGCATAGCCCGTCCATTCCATTATCACCGTAGCTGATTCAAGCAAATTTAAAACTCTAAGTGAGCACAATAATTATTATTCAAATTCAAAATAAACCTGAATCAAATAAAGCAAATTCATATGTACGCATATGGTGTATAGATCTGCTAAAATGTATGGTTTTAAACTTGCAGAAGGATCGGGAATGTGGCCAACTTCTCTGGCCGAACACGAATCGACTTTCACAGACACAGGTATTGTTTACCAGATTTTTTTATAGTGTCACTTAATCACCGTGATATTTTTTACCATGGAACATTTTTGGTGTGGTGTAATGTATGAAACCGAATCGTTTCACGAAAGTAATAATATCGTGTTGTTAGGTATAAAAAAGTGTGTGAGAGAGGGCTGGTTCCTGGCTCAGCGAATCTCCATCGCTATAATAAATAAATAAATCGTTTAATTCTGGCAACAGGAATTACTTACTTAAAAAAACACGGACCCTTAAAATTAACCTTACAGACTAACATACATATAAAAATAATCTTAACGCTTTTAGCGATCTTTTCGCTATGCAATGCAGTATTGCGGCGAGCACGTTGGGTACTTTTGGAGCGGGTGCTTGACGCAGGACCCTCAAGGGTTAAGACAAAGATTTATGATCTGTTATTGAGTTATTGACTGAGAATTGTGACTGCGAATTGTGTTCATAACGTGTTATAATTTAAAATTATGTTACACAACTATGCCACCCGCTGTTCAATGTAGGTACTTATGACATACAATTTTTTTTCTCACGGTAATAAAAAATCACCCGCTATGTAGGTATGTACATGGTCAGTGCAAGTAATGAGACAGGTGTATCGACTTTCCACTTTAGCGCATGGAAAAACGTAGGCTTTGGAAATATTACACGCGATTTCTATGGGAGTGAGTCTTCTGTACGTAATACTATTTTCTTTTCTGTGTTCAGATGTCAGAGCGATTCCTATCTTAGTTCGAGTTTGGTATTGACCGGCCTTTTTTGTTTCCAGAATCCACGCTATCAACGGATGAGCTGCTAGCAATGGGTACAGGCTCAACTGACTTCACCGATTTTACTGGTTCTGGAGACACGGAAACATCTACTGACGAAAGCATCACCACTGATACTGGTAGGATCAAAGGTCAAAGCCTAATATTTGAATCGCTTGAATGCGTTCTCGCGTGAGATATCGTTAGAAAGTCGATAGTAGTTTTTAACTGTAATTTAATTCAAACGATTCGATAATTTCGCCCCAGGTCACAATTGGATTTGCAGAAGTGCATCATGCTCACATCTGTCAAGCACTCAAACTCTGCCTAAACCTATTTCCTATTTTTACCAATTTTTTTTTTCTATTTAAATTCTCAGGTTCAACAAACAACGACACTGATACTACAATAACTGAACTGACTGGCTCCACTGAAAGCTCTGAAACAGTGACTGGATCCGATGAAACTGAGAGCACTATAACAGGTAAAAAAAAACGCGTCGTCAAACCACGCCAATATAGTAAAATATCTGAGAAAGAGAAGAGAAGAGAGGCAACAGATCTTTTCCACTTAGTAGTCCATGGAGGATCTAGCTCACATAATAAAAGGTTTTTCCTATGTTCTATCTCACTCTTTTTTAACACAAGATGACACTGCTCACATCACACATCAGCCAGAAGACTTCCACTGCTGCAGGAAGGCCTCCCCCTTAAAAGGGGTTGCCGTAATTCTCACGCTTGGCAGGCGGCTTGGGTATCGCATAATGCTCACCACTGTTAACAGGGGAACGCTGCTGCCCTTCCTCCGGTGGCTCTGGATGCAGTTTTAGGACATACCAGGTCCAGCACTGCTCATATTACCAGGTCCAGCACTGCTCATATTACCAGGTCCAGCACTGCTCATACTACCACTGATGGCAATGCTCATATTATCTACCATAAAAATAATACTATGTTGACACTAGGAGGAACGTCTAATAAATCGCGATCGGATAAATTCGTGATGCTTACAAACAAATATTGTAATTAACGTTCACGCGGTAGAATACGTAGACGCATTTGGTAAAATTTGCACATAGCACTCAGAATAACGTTTAAATTTTCAGGTTCCACAGAAACTTCGGTCAGTGAGGATACTAGCGCTACTTCGAAGGAAACAGAATCCACTGTCACTGGTGAAACCCCAGCTTCAGGTGCGTTATCAACTGATTGCATGTGTTTTAACAATACGAAACATTTACGGCACTCCCTTGAAATGTTTTGAATAGCTGAGATGAAGTTTAGTATTCAAGATATCGTAACGCTAATGTGCATACACATGTAAAATATACAGGATGACATTGAATTCGATTTCCGCGTTGATTTCGTAGTAAAAGTTGTTCAGTACGATGAGTTCAATGACCCCCTAAGATAATGCCTATGAATTCAATGTCAGCCTGTATACAGGGTTACGCGTATTGCTAAGCCGAAAGGAGGACACTTTCATTAAAGTTGTAGCAAAAAAATCAGCTGTTCCATACATTTCGTCGACGGTTAATGATTTATGGAAGAGCTGATTTTATTTTAACGATTTAAGGGTTGAAGGGTTGTCCACAATGATGAGTGAGTTACAGTAATCCCCACGCAAGTAGTCAAAAAGTGGGGGTGCGCAGAAATAAAAAAATAATAACTTGTCATTAAACTTGCTAAATATACTGCACGGAAGTATACACCACAGAAAAGCGAAGGCCCTACCTCTTCTCTCTTCAGTGGTGTACACGACGTACCTGCGCCGGCTGACCCCTTCCATGCCGACAATTTGACAACTTGTTTGGCGGCTACTGTACCTTTCGGCTTAGTAATACCGATACGCGTAAACCTTTATAATAAGGGTAGAGAGATAGAAGATTATTCGTTCAAAGGAACATAAAATATAAAATAATTTCTTTGTGACGGACTGTCTAAGAAGATTATTAAGATCTTTAGAGATAATGACTGATAGATAGAGAGAAAGGAGAAGGAATAAGCGCTAGACGAACCCTTAAGCCATTTTTATTTAAATAAATAAATAAATAATAAATAAGCTCCAATTAAGTGGCACACTAAAAATAATTCAGAATTAAATACCTGAATCTGAATAACTGAATCTGAATTACTTTAATTTCTATTATTTTATTTATCTTTACACACAACACACATAATTTCAGCGAATTTAAAGAAACTCCAAAAAATAATTCAAGAAGAAAAGTATGATTCCTCTGAATCATACTTTGATTCCTCAGAAGATGGTGATGATGATGATGATGATGATGATGATAACGATGACGATAATTATAATTTTTATCCTGGTATAGTACTTATATGTATATTATATATATTGTAATGCATTTGTGTATGTGTTTCTGTTTATGGTTGTCTTGCATTGTATATAGCGCAACATACATAAATATTTAAATTATAAATATATATATTGGTAGTCATAATATCAGCGCCATCTAACCCCGAATGCAATTTAATTTACGCGAGGCGGGTTATAATTATGGGAACCAAATAACTGATGAAATACTATATGCCAACAGTTTTTTTTGTAAATATATACGTTTATACGTATAATACATACAACACCCAGACACAGTACAAACATATATGTTTGTCACGTACGTACCTAAATCTTTGTCCTGAGTGGGAATCGAGCCCACGCCCCATAGCTGCTGCCCTATGCTTTGATTTTGATAGCTGCATATCAAAATCAAAGCATACATAGTACCAACTGAGCATAAGGCAGTCTATTTTTTGGCATTATAATTATATGATGTGAAAAGACAAAAACGTACAAAAATACATACTGCTTAAGTTAGAATGAGCAATCAGGTAAAAATATAATTTTAATTACTTAACAACCTTGTCTGATAGATATGTTTCAATTTCTCTATGTGTGTATGTCGTAATACATAATCTGTGGTAACGTTTTATGTAAGTTCCATAATTTTGATTAATGTTTTAAATTACAATAGGATCAACAGAATATGAGGAAACCGCAGAAACTAGCGAATCAGGATCTACTGAAGCGGAATCAGTCCCAACCACAGTATCTGGAGAGACCAGTGAGATGGAAACAACGGGGTCTGAAAGCAGCACTCTAACCAGCGAGAGTGGTGCTACCGACACAAGCGAATCGTCTACTGTGTCTGGATCAGAACCAACTGATTTGAGTTCAAGTACCGTGACAGAAGGTAAAAACTACATATCTTTTGTTTCAGTTAAAACGTCTTCAAGCCCTTTGCTTTTGTTATTGCAGTAGCTTTTAATTTTATCTTAGTCTTTTGACAGCGTTAGAAAACTTTCTTGTAAGATGGTAATTTAATCGCAACTATGTAATAATAGTGTTATTCATTATTATTTTAACCACTCAAAATTTGTACACCGCTTATATCACACACGTTGAAATATAATTAGCCAAAAGACGACTGCTGGATGAAGGCCTCCCCCTTAAATGGGGTGGGTTGCCATAACCCCATGCTTGACAGTTGGCTTGGAGGATCGCAGAATCCTCACCAACGCTAACCGAGAGGATGCTGCTGCCCATCCTCCGTTGGTTCTGGATGCAGTTTTAGGACATTCTCAGATCCACATAGAAATATGTTCATTATTATTTTATTATAAGTATAGTCGAATTGGTATAGTGTCAAGATACAAAGAGAACGAAGTTTAACCGTATGATGTTTTATTTGAAGGAACGACTGATTCAGAAGCTACTAGTGAGACAGGTAAAACAAGTGAATCCGACTCCACGGTGACTACTGAATCCGGTGCTACAGAAGAATCTACCACGGTAACAGACAGTAAGTATGGATACCATGTATTACAAGTAACCTCTTCTACCGTCATGCTATGGTGCTCACGATGTTTTCATTCAACGGCAGTTCAAGCTCATAGTTGGAATTTGAACCCACGCTATGCGGTATACCACTATAATATTATCAGCGTTGTTATTTTGAAAAAACAACAAAAATAGGATTGAAAAACCAGACACAAAACTCAATTTAAATGTATGTTTTCAATTTGTTATAATATCATTGCAGATACTTCTGAAAGCGTGACAACTGAAACCGAAAATACAGAAACCACTGAAACTACTATTACCGAAAGCACCGAAACTACAGAAACATCCGAGACTAGCAGCACCGTCACTGAAACCGGGAGCACTGAAACTTCAGAAACATCTGAAACTGCAACCACAGAATCAACAGTGACTGCAGAGAGCAGTATCACTGAGACTACTGAAATAAGTAGTACTGATGCTACAGAAACAACGGAAACGGGCACCACGGAAGCAACTGAAACTGGTAGCACGGAATCCACAGAAACAACTGAAGCTGGTAGCACAGTTTCTACAGATACAACAGAAACTGGCATTACTGAAGCTACAGAAACGACTGAAATCGGTACAACGGAAGTCACAGAAACAACAGTGTCTGGTAGCACGGAGCCCACAGAGACTACTGAAGCTGGTAGCACGGAATCGACAGAAACAACTGAAACTGGAAGCACAGAAGCTACTGAAACAACTGAGACTGGAACCACAGAAGCTACTGAGACAACTGAAGCTGGAAGTACGGCAGCTACTGAAACAACTGAGACTGGAACCACAGAAGCTACTGATATAACGGAGACTGGAAGCACAGAATCAACAGAAACAACTGAAACTGGAAGTACTGAAACTACAGAATCATACACTGGCAGCACGGAGTCTACGCTGGCAGGAGAATCTGTCTCCACAGAGACTACAGAAGAAAGCTCAACTCTGTCTTCAGAAGGTAATATGATATCTTATTACAGTGAACCATTTTATAGTGAACTGGTTCACTATAAAATGGTTAACATCAAGAAAAAACAAATACAACAAATAACAAATTTGCACACAATAATAATAATTTGCAAAGGTACAGAGATAGAGAAATTAGGTTCTGTAGGCTAAACTAATTCAATATACTCATACTTATCGTGTAATCATGATAAATTAATAAAAAAAAATTGTTACGTTTTGTTGTATAGAGTTGCTATATGTTTAATGTTGAAAAATTGTTACAGGAACTGAAACATCTTCCGAGTCCTCAACTACTGAATCCTCATCGGGCATTAGTAAGTTTAAAAGTCAAAGAACAAAAAAATTTTTACATGCTTTAAACTGTAATGTTTAAAACAACGTAAAAACGTAACGTTTAATGTTTAACTGTATGTTTGATAGTCAAAACTTGCAACTGAATTTTGAAGCAGTTCTCGCACCCCGAATAAGCTGAAATTTGGTATGCATGCACAAAACCTGATGATAACCTGGACCTGACGATGCTGCCAGGACCACCTGCAAATAAAAGCTTGTGTATTAAACTACTAAAAGCATATTGCTTTTGAATGGTTCTCAACACTTGTGTTTTAAATTTACATAATGTTTCTGTATCAGCTCGATGGGACTTGTCGTCTACTGTGGAAGTGTACACAACAAAGAAGGCACGTGTTTGCAAGCCCAAATCGTGTGCTCTCTCTGCCTTCGGATGCTGTCCTGACAAGAAGACTCCCGCACTCGGTCCATTTGACGACGGTATGTATTGGAAGCTTGCGGCACTTTTATTTTAAATACAAATTTAGTACAAGGTAAAGCAAGGCCATTCATTGTATACTTCTAACAAAAAGCGCGCCAGCGTAATAAAATAATCCGGTATCTGATTTTTTATCTAGAGAAAAACTTTTTCTCATAATAATTTTAGTCTATTCATTCGCTGATTATTTTTAAATTCTATAAAACTAGACAGATAAAAATAAATTTAATTAATAAATTAAATCGAATCGAATCGAATTAAATTGATAAAATTATGCTTTGTTTCTCTTATGACAAGAAATATCGATTAGGGCTTGTACCAGACAAAGACAGGATGATACGTAAAAATTTAAAATTTGGTATAATAATATAGCGTGAATGACTTTAATTAGTTAAATTAGGATGGTGCCGACGACGTGCCAGTGGCTAAGTCTCATTAAAATTTGAGGGTAAATTGGAAAAATATCTTAAATACTAATATACATACTTACTGTGAATTTTTTATCATAAGCTTTATACGTGATACAGGTTGTCCAAAGCCGCAGACTTGTTCGGAATCCCTTCACGGCTGCTGCCCCGACGGCGTGTCTCCGGCGCAGGGTCCGAGGCACAAGGGCTGCCCCCTGGAGCCCTGCGCGGAGACTCTGTTCGGATGCTGCACCTCGGACGACAAGACGGCGGCAGAAGGGAACGACCAGGAGGGTTGTCCGCCACCACCACCTGCCTGCCTCGCTTCCAAGTAAGACTTAGGCGCAAGCCACATAAGATCTGGCGCCGGCGCGTACATGGCACAGGCTTTTCCATTCTATTCAAATTTATAAAACGCACGGAATTTAAGTCAACTAGCTCTTTCACTTTTTATCATGGAAAAAAACTCATTACTCATTTTTCTCATTTTCTAAGGATACCGCGGGAAACCCCTAGTCATTGTAAATATTGAGGGACATAATCTGCAACTTTTTTTCGACTTGATAGCTTTGAGCGGCTATATTATATGTTCTTTCTGTAGCTTTCCATATTTTCCTTCACTCAGGTACGGATGCTGCAAAGATGAAACCGAAGCCAAGGGTCCAGGGAAAGAAGGATGCCCTGAAACATCTAGTAAGTGCCAACGTGAAGTTGTATATTTATTTAAAAAAACTAAGTACCTAATGTGCACAGCTAACCACAAATAATAAGTCAAGGCAGTTTTAGTTTGAACAAAAAAGTGTAGATTCGACAGAAAAAAATTATACATACGTATTCGGGGTAACCTATATTGAAAAAAAGTTTCGACAGAGCCTTGTTTCCATTTTGTAAATCCATCGTCGTCAATTTACGACAATGGAATGAACTACGTTATACGAAACAGAACAGTAAAAAAGTTTGCTAAGTTCAAGAAAAAATATTTTGGCTTTAGCGAAATGAATCACATTAATGATTCATGTGATTTATTCATTACGAGTATAAGTGAGTATTGGCACAAATAACTTTTTTAACAGCAACGGTTATGTCAACCACCATCTCTGAAGAAACTACAGAGGCGATTGAAGGCAGCTCAACCACGAGCGGTTCCACTGCAGCCGAGAGCTGCGTGGAGTCGGAGTTCGGATGCTGTTTCGACAACGAGACTGCAGCCGTTGGGCCCGGACTGCAGGGATGCCCATGCGACACTTCTCAGTTCGGCTGCTGCCCTGATGGTGTTGCTTCAGGTAGGTACCATAATGTACGGATGTACGGGCCTCATCGACAAACAAATCGTCAAAGTGACGAACACTTATCATTCGAACCCCCCAAAAAAATTTAGATTTTTTTGCGCTCCTAAACTATTCCAAATCGTACATGGGGTGGGGTATTTTCATGAAGCGAGAAATATTATTTTTTCGGGTTGACGTCACCTTTTGGACCAACCTGTATAAGCTTCTTCTAAAGTAAAATCAATCATCTAGCTCTAACGTAATGTGATTTTCTTTGTCTCACAGCCGAAGGCCCGAGCCTAGAAGGTTGCGTGAAGTCTTGCAACACGTCTGCCTTCGGCTGCTGCCTGGACGACAAGAGCCCTGCGCACGGGCCCGATTACGAAGGCTGCTGTCTGCTCTACTCGTACGGATGCTGTCCCGATAACTACAAGCCGGCGGACGGACCGCATCTCGAAGGTAACTGTCAAGTGATTTCAGTTTCAGAGCTTATCGGTTTAAACACAACAATAACTTTGATCGATAGACAGACAGACTGACAATGAACTGTAGATCAGAAGAAGAAGAATTCAAAAAGAATAAAGAAAACGTTAGATATGTTTTCTTTCTCCTTTTGAGGTATAAACCTAAAAATACATATAATTATGCTTCGATCATAATAATAGAGGATATCGAACATCATTTTCATTGGCAGGCATAAGCCTCCTCCCTTTTCACCAAAATTCACACCGTACCGCAAAAAGCAAATCTATAAACTATTGGATAATTGTTATACATCCAAATCCCAATAAAATTCGGAAACTGTTGCATTGGCGCTTCTGCCGAAGTTTTATGTAGATCGCTCTCGGACAGTCTTCCATGATCGGAACTTGAAATGTTTGTTATTTCGCAGTCTGAGACTCTAGTATTCATGTTTTTCCACAGATCCATAGTTAATATCTGTTTCTTTTTTCTATAATGCTTAATCTTTTATTGTTAGGTTGTGGATGTCAGTACTCCCGCTTTGGCTGCTGTCCTGACAACGTGACCGTCGCCACCGGGTCTAACAACAAGGGTTGCGGCTGCCTGTACGCTGAGCACGGGTGCTGTCCAGACAGGTACCTAACTGTCGTCATAAAGTTAAATGTTTCGCCATTGAAAAGATAATTATTTCCAATAGTTTTGCAATTACAATTAGATTTGGTGGGTTCCCAGTGGTGTTGCCATTATACACTTGGTAACAGCATGTCTGCCTGCATGTGCTGGTAAATATAAATACCACAGTTTTGGCAAAATATTCACTATTTACGCAAAGGCAAAAAAAGATAGTCACAGCTACAAAAACTGTCATGCTACCAGAGCTTGCCTCATCTTAACAGACCTGCCCGAAAGGTGATTGGGCGATACTTAGGTACTTGTACCACGTACCTGGTTTGCATTGGCGTATTCAAATATGCCGCCATAGAAATTCTTCTCCGGAAACATGCAACTTTTCTCACGATGTTTTCGTTGACCGAAAAGCCAGTATGAATTATTTGTTTATTTTTTTACGTTCGCTTTTGACCCTTAACTCACATTATGGTAAGCGATGTGGTAGTAAGATTAACTACGCAGATTTAGAAGATACCTATTCACTCCTTGGTAAGGGCTCGTGTTCGAAGTCACGAGTCACGACATCACGAGTACGTCGTCCGTATCAGGCTACAAGGACTTACAAGTCGTGTAAAATGGTAAGGTTGAGTCGGTGTTTCTTGATAGTTACAATCTGGGTGTCTTCAAGTCGCGAGTGAATCATTTTCTTCTATACAAGCGTGTTCTACCGTGGACTGTATTAAAAAGGTCACCAGGCACCAGGAGTGATGACGGTCAAACGTAAACCCATTATACCATAAAAATAATCTATAACCTATGGTATGTGATTATATAAACCTGTTCTTATTACAGACACACAGACGCGACCGGGCCTGAGTTCGAAGGTTGCATGTGCCACACATACCAGTTCGGGTGCTGCCCTGACGGCGTTACCGTCGCCCAGGGCCCCAACGGCCAAGGTTGCTACTGCCAGCACTCGCCGTTCGGCTGCTGCGGCGACGATCAGACCCACGCCAAGGGACCCAATCGTCAGGGCTGCGATTGCGCAACCAGCAAGCACGGCTGCTGCCTCGACGGCGTCACTGAAGCCACTGGACCCAAGTTCGAAGGATGCACCGACAAACCACTGGACAGACAAGGTAATATTATTACCTTTGGATAAACCTTTTATTTTAATTTGTATGTGCTGTTCGGGTACTTCAATTTGCATCAACTTTAGTTTCCGTCCAAATACATATATGTATTTATCTATGTTTATGTTTTTTAAGTGTGGCGGTCTAAGGGGGAGGCCTTCGTTCAGCAGTGGACGTCTCCGGGCTGATGATGATGATGATGTTTTGTAATAGATACATACTTAATAGATGTTGCTAGATTTGGGCATATTTATGCCTCCTACAATTATGTACAGTGCTTACACCTGTGTGACCTGTATTCGCATTTATAATAGACATGCATTTTGGATTGAAGACCTACCCTTGTACCTAGTAGACATCCGCTCCTTGGCATAATATGGCTTGTTCAGGATATGATCAGGATGCTTTGCAACTCCAACAACGTCAAGTATAAGGATAATATATAAAAATCAGCGAATCAAACACGAAGAATTCGTACGAAGTACGTACAAAACTAATTTTATATCATATTTTGCATGGAGGTACTGTACCTAATTTTAAGTTGTTTAAGATGATAATGATACAGAGGACTTGTGTTTTCATTGTGCTTAATGTTTTATGTTTGGACCTGGGTATGTCCTGCAACCAGACCCACCGGAGGACGGGCAGCAGCGTCCTCTTGGTTAACGGTGGTGTCCTCTGCTTTCCCCAAGCCGCCTGCCAAGCGTGGGGATCATGGCAAAACCCCTCTATTAAGGGCAGCCTTCATCCAGCAGTGGACATTTTATGGCTTATGATGTGACGTGACGTATTTTATGCTTCTTTGTTGTGTTATTATGTTTTTTTAAATTATTATTGCTTAAAATCTGCTTTACAAACTGTTGCATACCTATTTCGATAACTCCTTTTAAAACATTTTCTTTTCCTTATTTGAAGGACATCCTCGTCCTCATTTTCATTATTTGAACATCGTGCTCCTATTTATTTGTCTCACTGAATGTTTCTATCTGTGTAGCGGCATGCAGCCTTAAGTTCGAGCGTGGTCCGTGCCGCAACTACTCCGTTGGCTGGTTCTACGACACGGAGTACGGTGGTTGTTCAAGGTTTTGGTACGGAGGATGTGAAGGCAATGGGAACCGGTTCAGCAGCAAAGAGGAGTGCGAAGACACCTGTGTCTCTCCGCCACCTAAGGGTGAGTACTACCTGATGAAATCAATTAGTTCTCAGTTCTTTATTCAAATTCGGTTTTTATTGTGTTGACTTAGACTCGTCTGTGCCGATACCCATTGTGTTACCTTACGTCTTCCAGAGGCGTGCCGGCTGCCGCAGATCAAGGGCGCGTGTCTCGGGTACAACGAGCGCTGGTACTTCGACACGGAGCGCGAGATGTGCTCCAACTTCATATATGGTGGCTGCCTCGGCAATGCTAATAACTTCGAGAGCCGCGAACTCTGCCAAGCACAGTGTGAGCCAGAAAGAGCAATTGGTGAGTGATCTTTCGTAAAACTCTGATACCATACCTATTCCACACCTATGAGCGATCGCAAGAAAAAGCCTTGATTTGCAATCGCCGTCAATGTTTTTTCTTGCATGGAATATTTTCCCTAGTATATACCTAGTTGGTACATACTAGGGAAAAACATAATCGGGAAGTCAACGTCAAGACGGTGCACTGATTTTGCTATGACTATTTGAGAGCGAGTAACGAAGATGTTCGTTATGAAATCATCTGGCTGGCCCAACTTGAATTCCTATGCTCCTATGATAATCTCTGTCTCTTGGCCTACCTGCAGCTGTGCCTACATCAGCTTTAACCGGCTGTTTTAGAAACATACATTTGACACGATTAATATTTAACTTGGGTAGGAAGCGAGAATATTACTACACGTCATTAAGCACCCTGTAGCAGATTTTTTACTTGAACAATGATCAAAACAGTTACAAGAGGAACAATCCGTTATAACTTGCAGACCAATGCAGTCTTACGATCGAGCGCGGCAGTTGCGCTGGTAACTACCTGCGATGGGGATACAACAAGGAGATCCGGCACTGTGAACAGTTCGTGTGGGGAGGCTGCGAGGGCAACACCAACCGGTTTAGCACGGAGGCTGCCTGCATGCTGCGCTGTAACCCGCCTGGGGAGCCGCAACGTGAGTACTGGACGACTGCACCAGCTGCCTGCTGGAGTACTGCACTCTGTTGGGGAAGAGCTCGAGGACTATGGAATATATGCTTAAGGCTTTATTATAGTGAAGGACTTTATGACACTGGACAGTGTCAATTAGTAGCTGTAGTATGATGATAACAGCACAATATGGGCGGTGGAAGCTGTTATAGCTAGTGCAAAGGCGAGCTTTAATTTAGGAAATATGCATGCGGTTTCTGTAATTTCACCGCAATATAAACAAATGCTTAGGCTGGTTGGAAGAAATTAGTTCTATTCTTGAGGCAGCTACGGTTGAATAAAATGTCCTAAAAAAATATGTGGGATAATTTTTCTGGTATTGATAGAAGAATGGCATGAACGCAATGTGAATTTCAACGGAGTCTAAGAAGTTTAAGGGAATTGCTAAGAGGGGCTGGTCATCTGTAAAAAAACGCTTTTGTGTTTTGGGAATCTACTTATCTTCTATCTATTTGTAATAAACTAATTTTCTTCATCTTTCTTGCAGCACTAAATCTGTCTTTAACTTTTATGATAATGGTGATACTTATTTAACGTAGCATGGTGTTTACCTACTTATGTACATAGATTTCACTTTCTGTTTTCACACTTTCTTCATTGACCAAAATAAGTTGATACTACAACAATTGTTGTAGTACTACAACAATTATGCTCACAAGAGTCGTAAAAATATCTTACGGTAGCCAATAGAATCAACTTTAAACGTCCATTAGTTCAAGTTCACAAGGTCAATTAAGAAACGTAACTGTGACTAACCCTGGTTGCACGCACAGCTGAATGCTCCGAGGCGCAAGACGTGGGCAGTTGTAACGATACCGAGGCACGTTGGTCCTTCAGTCAAACCGAGAACCGATGCGTACCCTTCTACTACACTGGGTGTGGAGGAAATGGGAACAAATATACTACCCGGGAGGAATGTGAACAAGCCTGTCCTAGTGCTTTTGGTAAGTATTTTTGCCCTTATAGAAACGAAGCTGTCGTTGGGGTATAGAATTCAGTTTTGTGAATTGTGACCTGTTCGCTGACATAGCTTCCATGGTTGGCTCAAACCATTAAAAACCCTTTCCTAAAGTGGGACCTCATGGCAGGCGCGCTGCCGGCCGCTCTTCCCTCAATCCTCTTTGATGGGTTCTACACGGTCCCACTTGTTATCATTACATCTTAAAAGTATTTATATGACGCTGTTGAAGAAAATGTATGACAAAAAGAATGCCATTGACAAAATTATGTTTATTTGCAAACTGCACTACCGGATGAAGTCAGAAAAACTGTTATTTATGGCGTTGGACAGTAAGGTAAGATTACCCACATAAGTAGAACGGGTTGTTCCTTGGATTGGATCTAAGTTATTGTGGTGCATGACGCTATTACTTCTGTCTGTGATCTTTTTGCATGGTGATGGGTCTTTTTTCTGTCTTCTTAGTTCTTACCAATATAAATCTCAATCATCATGAAGGGATAAGGTACAGGTTTCTACTTCCTAGTTCAAGTTGTTATATATTCCAGTACCGGAGCTATGCACACTGCCGGCTGCAACCGGTGACTGTTACGACTACAGAGAAAAATGGTACTTCGACACCAAAAACCAAAGGTGAGCCGACCAGGGTCAAACATCGACTCTTATTGTTTTCAATCAGACAACGAACTCTCACATCTCCTCTGATAGTTTGGCTTACTGACATTTGTAATGTGATCTTTTATATTAAAGCTATTATATAGGTAATGTTATGAGTTTATAGCGATAATCCAAATCCATTCGAGTTCGAGTGGTTTCGGAGTTCAGTGGGAATTTATATACTAGCATACAGACATACCTCTACTTGCTCATAAGAGTTCGCAGTTATAACTGGAGATCATATACTAGATACCACAGATCATAAATATAATACTATACCTACTAGTACTAGATACTATCACATATTATATCTAAGACATAGATTTAAAATTATCGTAGCAGACCATTCGATCAATAAAAAACACTCTCATTAGCGGGGCGTAACTAGGCGTTGCCTTGAGATAGAGCTAACCAGAACTAGGGCTTTCGCTTTTCTTGGGGCTAACCAATGGAACAACAAGGAAGGGAAGGGAACACTTTTAAGCGCATCTCACGTTTACCTCACACTTTGCCGACTTAGATTTAGAACCCGAATCTGGCTATGCGGTGGGATATTGGAGTCTTAGCGCGCTGGTGGTGAAATATTCTTGAAACAACCAATGTCATCCTCAGGTGCGGATTGTTTTACTACGGTGGGTGCGGCGGTAACGAGAACCGGTTCGATACAGAGCAAGAGTGTGATAACCGGTGCAGTCTGCCCACTACCACCCCCGCGCCGAGAGTGCCCACCGCTGCTACCCAGCCGGCTCCTGGATCAGGTAAATTAGCCCAGTAAAATAAGGGGTTGACCTAGAATAAAATAAAATAGCTTTGTGTTTTCTAAATATTATAACATAACCGTATAAAAAGTCTAAAATTACACTAAATGCATCTCCGAATCAATCAGAAATTTTGATTTTTGCGTTTACTATAATTAATATGTTCACGTATTTAGATTTCAGCTTTTCGTATTCTCTATTAAAAATAAAAAAAAACTCATATAAAATAATATTTCTATATGTCAATTAGTTACTGAGATACATCATTTTAAAAATGAGCGCCTGACACTGATTTCCCCAGGCCAGCCCTCGCCAAGTGTGACGTCATCGTACAGTTCGTACATTTTGTCGCATGCCGGCCGTATACGTTTCAACGTACTTAAAGTACTTTTAAGAGGTACTTTTAGAGGTAAAATAAAGTACTTTTTAGAGGCATATAATGTTGAATTTGAAGCATTGCGCGAACCACAAGGCATCACCATGTTTTTAGCTGTATAAAATATAATTATGTATACCTACCATAGTCATAAGTACACAATGTACACCACACTTATTGTACAACAGTTGTAGAAAAAGAGTTCTGCTACAGATTATGCTGCAGATCTGTGCTCAGAAGTAGGACAAATTAACTAAAAACATAAACCTACTTAGATAAATAATTATAGGTATTTGTTTATTAGGAAAATATGATGTAATAACAAGAAAAAAACAACTTTATCACGTTTTCTTAAATTCTGTTGACAACCCAGCTAAATTTACTTAACTCATCATCTAGAATTCTGCTTCGTGGAGATCGACGCTGGACCATGCAACCAGTTGCAGACGAAGTGGGGCTACGACTACACGCGGGGCAAGTGCGTGTCTTTCCAGTACGGAGGCTGCGGAGGGAACCAGAACAACTTCCCCTCTGAGGAACACTGCACGTACTACTGCAAACCTACTCAAGGTGAGCATCAAGCTCTTAACAAATCTGCCAGGCCTAGGGTAATGTGCCATCGAGGTACTGCAGTACTGTTTTGTATGTCGATACTTCATAGTTACATAGGATAGACGCGCTTAACCACAGCTCACTTGCTTCGTAAATATTTTTTTTCACTGTAATGACGAGACGTGCGAGAGCTTTTGCCTGGTGGCAACCATCACAGAACATAACAGCAGCAGAATTGTGAAATTACGAATAAAATCCTGCGTCGCCCTGCATTGCGCTCGTCTCCCTGAGATACTATTAAACGTCAAATCTCTTCATACCAATTAATTTCATTGGTAACACTGAAACACAGTAATACTTGCACACTATTGCTTAGCGATTGATTAATTGACAAAGGTAACTGGGGTACTTCCCCAGACGGACTCTGCAACAGAGTCTGCACTACAAAATGACGGTTATTTTTTATATTGCCTTTCTTTCTGCAGACATCTGCCAGTTGCCAATGCTCTCGGGCCCGTGTGACGACTCGGTAATGCGCTGGTTCTATGATGCTGCTTCCGATTCCTGCAGCCAGTTCACTTACGGAGGATGCGAAGGCAATGATAACCGGTGAGTGGATCTGAATTTCTAAAAAAGGAGAGTGTGTAATGTATATAAGTCTGTCTATCTACGTAATTAATTGTGATTTTCTTTTAGCTTCGAAACACGTGAAGAATGTGAAAATAGATGCAAATCTGGCCCGGCTCTGTCAGTTTCAACAACAACTACAACTGCCAAGGTATCTTTAACTATACGTAAAACAATGCATAGCATGTTGTAGTTCCTAAATCAAGAATTACGAATATACTTTGCGGAATTGGTCATGGTGCCTAAAAGGATTATTATTTCAGGCTGAAGATGGTCTTCCACCAGAGTGTGCTATTTCACCTGAATTGGAGGAATGTAGCCGAGAGACTGTGGGAGAGGTGTGGTACTACGACCGAGAAGCCAGCACGTGCAAGCCGCACGGGAACCTGGAGTCGGGAGTGGATTGCAGGATCACCGGCGTGTTCTACTCGCAGGAGGCTTGCGAACGCTCCTGTGGAGTCTTCAGAAATATCGGTGAGATCTTCTTATCTTCATCTTTGTCTTAACAAGTTCAATTGCTTTTGGATTAAGCGCTGACAGCTGCAAATTGTTTTAAATGTGTAAATGAAGTAGTGGAGACAGTATCGATTAAGATGAACAAGGTAAATGACAACGGATTTTTTCATGTTGGCTTCAAAACTCCGTATTGATTCTGCCAGCTGCTGGCCCGCCTAAACTAGATAGTTCCATTCAGTTTATTGCAATTTCATTTCGGTACAACATCTGTCAACGATTATAATTTACGAGCAGACTTTAAAGAAATGTTATGTTTTTATATGATTGACTGCTCAGATTTCACCCGATAAGCTTATCAAATGACACCAAGAGGATCTGGGAATGTCCTAAAACTGCATCCAAAACCACCGGAGGACGGGCAGCAGCGTCCTCTTGGTTATTGGTAGTGAGCATTCTGCGAACCCCAAGCCGCCTGCCAAGCTTGAGAATTATGGCACCCCTTCCCTGTTAAAGGGAGGTTTCCGTCCAGTCGTTTTTTTTCTTTTTTAATGATTAAATCTTGTACTTTTCTCGTCAATTTGCTTAAAGAATACAACAAACCTATTCAAAAGTTTTTTATATGTTTTGGTACGCAAACTAAACTGTGAATCATCAAAATGGTTACAAATCTTACTCATCCCTCAGACGTATGTCAATACGCGATGGAGCCTGGACCATGCCACGACTACCGTCCGAAGTACCACTTCAACAAGAACACGAGCCGCTGCGAGGAGTTCGCTTACGGAGGCTGTTTCGGAGGAGCCAACCGGTTCTCGACGGAACAGGAGTGCGAGCAAGTCTGCATGGCTACCATCGGTAAGTAACTAGTCTACTATCAAATTTTAAAGTCAGATGGAGATTTCAGTTACACGCTAACACAACACACACGTGTACGGTGGATTAGGATTCAATAATTTTATAAGATTATAGGATTTGTGCCTAGCAGGTGCAATGCAGATCATAGGTACTAAGGTAAATAAAGAAAGAAAACGCAGCTAAATAGATAAAGTTCTGTTGCCTGATGAATATTTTAGAGATATCTATTATTATATTTTATTATAATAATTATATTCTATTTCATTTGTGTTTTTTTACTTGTAACTAGATAGGCATATGTTAGTAACCTGAAACACCATAGGTAGTTCCATCTACTTTTAAAATGATACACAAAAAAAAATTACCCAACAATTATGTAATACATTCAAACCCACTAATCGAGATTTTATTTATCTTGAGCTTGATTGAGCACTGCAAAGTAAGAGTACGACATTCGAAGGATCTGCAAAAATAAGTTTTTTTTTTTTGTGAAATCCTGTAATCAATGAGTGGTCTATTAATCAGACGGTGTCAAACAAAACATCTAATAAAAATGGACATCAAACCTTATCTAACAAATATTCCAACAATAAATTTACAATCTGCTTCCACTCATTTAACATCGATAGTTGCAATGTTTTTTTTAACAGGCATAAGCCTTTATTAACTACAACAAACTACAATGACTACTTAGCCTACTACACAACAAAAAACAAAAGGATTGTATCCAGACCGATGAAAGTCTAGAGACAATCCAAATGCTCAAACCCACTACCAGTCGGCAGCGTACCCAGCATGCTGGCGGCATTGCCACGCTGGATGGCAATGCTTATGCGTTGAGCCAAATAAACGCCAGCATTTTGATCACGCGTCGCGTCGACCAGGCGCTCGGATATGTTTTTGAAAAGATGATGAGCTCCCGGTCCCCACGGACCCAATGTCTCAACACCAAACGGCTCAAATATGTAACCTCTGCCGAGGTTAGCATATTTGCGCCGCTTGTGCCGCTCCGCCGAATTTGCCGCCGCACCAGCCCTACTCTGTGTCTCAGGAAGATGTGACGGTGCCAAAGTATCAACGCAAGTTGCGTCCCATACAAGGGGCCGTCCCATCTTCCAAGGCACAAGTGTCATACCGTCAGGTCTTTTGCCATCGTCACGTGCAAGGCCGCTCGGTTCGAGCACAGCTGCAACATTGGCGGTGGATAAAGCCCGGCGTATGACATCATTCAGGCTAGCGTGGCGGCCGATCCGACCAGCGCTTCTTGAGCAAGAGAGACCATGGTGACCGAGCTGATCGACAACAGTACCACACTGGCAGCGATGGGCCTCACAGCACCTTGCACCCAAACGCAAGCTGACAGCTAGACGAAATGCAGTTGGGTCCAAAAGGCTACCAGTGTTAAAGGAGGGAATAGCCTGCAACCAAAGACCTGATTCCCATACAGAGACAGCAAGGATACGAGCGCGATCTGCGACGCTAGTACACGTATCTAGAAGAGATTTCCGTGCTAGTTCACAGATCGGCCCATCCCATAGTCTCTGCGAAGACAAAGTCCTCGGAAAATCAGTATTTGGGCAAGCCTCCCTCCAAACATTCTTGGCCTCATTCAAATGAGCTACTACTACACCGGAATGGCCTAAAGAGGGAAGAAGGATTTTTTCAATTAATTTATGTGTACTATGAACTGAGGACAAGAAAGCTGGTAGAGCTACACTTGAAATTTTGCGGATCCCTAAGCCTCCTAACCTTACTGGTAGTGAGGCTTGTGACCATGTCCTGTCATTCATGTCAACATTCAAAACCGATATTAGTGTTTCCTTTACGACATTGTCTAAGCTCGAAAGGAGCTCACCGTGTTTCCACAGTGGACTACATCGTAAAGTGTATATAAATTTTGGCACAAACAGACAATATTTGATAATGGTAAACGCCATGTGGGCGTTAATATTGAGTAACCTCCTGGAGGCACTCATAAAATTTTGAATTTTTTCTTCTACGAAAGGTGAAAAAGACTCATCTAAAATCGGTGAACCCAGTAGGCGAAGAGAACACCTATCCACAGATTTGATGTTTGGAGCCAAATCATTAAATTTTGCAATAACCAAATCTTTGTTCGGACATGAATCGCAAACATAGAGTTCGCATTTTGAAAAATTTAGTTCTAAGCCAATAAGACGAAATTCGTCTATGAGAATTTGCAAATCATTTAGGACAGTGCTCACATCACCTCCTAAGGTTCCGTCATCCAAATACCAAACATTAAGTTTGGATTGGAGACGTTGAATAATTGGATGAATGGCCAGGCTGAAAATGGCGGGACCGAATGGATCACCCTGTTGGCAGCCTACTGAAGATAACAAAACATTATTTTGGTATGTTAATTTTGTGGGATTGCCGTAGCATTGCCAAAGAAAGTTGAAAACGTCTGGAATTTTGTCTTTGATTTGTGTCAACAGGGCGCCTCTATCGACCGAATTAAAAGCATTTTTGACATCCACCTTTAGTAGCACCTCTCCACAATTTTGATCCAAAAAAGTCCGGAGAGAATGAACAGCAGCCTCACACCCACCTCGCGAACCAAAACCAAGCTGTATTGGTTGGAAAAGGCTACTCAAAAGAGCAACCTTTTGCCTACAGCCTGCCTTGGCCGCGAGGCGACGGTATGTGGTGCCGACCGCAATAGGCCTGATACCACCATCTTTTTTGATAAGTGCGCATAAATTTGCGCCGTACAAAATTTCGATAACGTCACTATTGACTCGTCCCGACAACATAAGATTTACCAAAGCTGTAAGGTCTTTTAAGAGGGTCTCGCCCACCTCACCAGAGCTAAAAGATAGAAGATCTTTTAGATGTTGAGGTGTTAGGCCATCAAGGCCGCCAGCTGAGCCACTCTGAAAAGACGCCACAGCCGTTGCAATCTCCTGAGTCTGGACATCAATGGCAACGTCATCAGGTTGTGGTGGCTCAGGGAGGTGGAGGTTTGCCGCCGCAGGTGGATGTTTGTCACGAAGTGACTGAATCGTTTCTAATGTGTGGGGGGCAATGGTGTCGCTCGAGAACAAGACACGTGCGGCGCCTTTGATATCACCATCACTCATTTTGTTCTCTACTAATTTAAAAGTAACTAAGTTGCAATGTCGATGTTAAATGAGAATAATGTTTTTTTTTTCTTAGTATAGAATATTGGGTTGGGGTAGAGCAGGGGTAGAGAGTAAGTAACAGGAGAAAGAAGGTAGGATAGAAGTGAGGTAGGGTCTCTATCGGTTGTGTGACCGGTGGATACAAATGACAGCTTGTTGTAAATAAAGGATGCCTTTGTTCAGGAATCGACGTCTCCGGGCTTATGATAAGGTAATGAGGATTTTACAATACAATAGAAACGTCTTGGTACTAACAGTGACAAAAGTGTGGCGCAGTAGCGGGATGTAATGGCCAGCCCTCAGTACGAGAGGGCGTCGCACGCGCATCATTGCGAACATCAGCGCCTTCTGGAAGCGTAGGCTCTGCTCGTACCAGACGCACTCGTACATCACGTCGTGCAGGTCTTCACTCTGGAATCGATGCCTGTTTAGTCTATTATACAAATGTACTCACTGATTATTACTCGCATACATTAAAGGACAGAAAACACTCCAAGACAAGGCTCAGTCCAATATAAAACGGCACAGTTAAACCACAACAATATTTATAGGTATAATTTGTAGTTTATTTGTAAAGAACAGTATCGATATTCCACGGTAGTGCTGAGGCGCGCACGCCGGCTGCGGGAGACGGGTGACGTCAACGAGCCAAGCACTACCAGTGGAAAATCCACACTGTCTAATACAAAGTAAAAATTACCTTTTAAAGAATATGACATTGTTGCAATTAGAGATAGAAGTATAGACAGGTATTTTTATGAGAGTGAATATGAAAAACAAAAACGCAACGAAATACAAAAATGGTGAAAATGGCTTATTTTATTAAAAAAAGATATATATGTAAATGATGGCTATGATTAAAACAAAAGACTTGGCTGTTAGAGACCTGGCCTACTCTGAATTAAGTCCTATTTAAGCCGTATGCATGAACGAACTACGTACAGAGGTATGTGAAATCAATCTAGGACAAATGCATAATATGAAAGAGTATCTGTCTAGTTTTTTTTATCTTAGTTATTGGCATCTCACGTTGTGCCTTCTGCCAGTGTCAAGATTATGATTTTTCAAGTTTTTTTTAAATTAACTTGATGAAATCACAGTCAGTCATAATCGAGTCCAAGTCAAGTCCTAGTAAAGTTGTGGCGACTTTACTATGAGCTTCTACAGATTTTCCGTCTAGTTTATTATAAACTATTAACGTACTGTAGCAGTTAGTTCACTTCCGCACCAGCAGCATACAAATAACTGGCTAATCATCACCGACAGATAAGTCAGTATGGAGAAAAACTGCACGCTTTTCCATTCCACCTGAAAATAGGAAAATATGAGTTTTAAACATCAAAAGCAATTAAAATTAAAACAAGCTAATTGGGACTTTTCCAAGGTACATAAAAGTGGATTGACGCTTCTAATGTTAAGTCCAGGGTCTCCGTCTCTGTCATCCTGATTGTAGATGACTGGGACGGATAATAACGGAAACCTTTCCGATTGGGTTGTGAATACCCCTGTTGTTCCTCAACACCGCTGGACAGCACTAGACAATGTAGCTGCCCCATAATTATAATAAAAAGTTGTTATAAAATCTGAACTTACAACCAAGATCCTGAGAGCAGACATACAAATGAGCCCGACGCTTCCAGTCAGTTGGAATAACAGATATGTGTGGTTTGCGTCTTCTACCAGTTTTATGAATCTAAAACCAAAAAAAAACCTGATTATGAAGCTTCAATAGCTTGACATCCATCCTGATCAGACGGTCTAAATCATGAGAGATATGTGAAAGCCTACGTCGAAGTGAGTTACCACATCCATTTACGACCGTACCCGCACATCTGATGATATGACATTCGAGACAGTAATGAAGCTACTTAGACAAAACGTTTGGTAGAAAAATATTGATCCAAAAAAGAGTCATCAATTGGTGTCATTTGGAAGTCTTTGTTTGTTAGGTGAACTACTTACGTCACAACTTTCTGATGGTGCTTTATGCATTCGATAAGTTTCTTGTAGTTGTTTGAACGAGCTATCGATATTTCGTGACTACTTTTGTTCGATACAGTTTCTATCTGAAACCATTAGACCACAATATAGGTAGACAATTAGACATGAAAATAATAAAAAAAGTTTCATTATGAAAGTGAAACGTAAACGTGAGTAATCCCGTATAAATACAACAAAAGAATTAAAAGACAATAATGTTTTTTTGCGTAAATATGATATCTGTTATATATGATATATAAAAATATATGATCTCTGCGATTCTCCATAAAAATATATTCCTCTATTTTCTTCCTGGATAATGCCTCTAGAGAAATCATATCTTTTTTTATAAAATCTAGGTCTACTGTAGAAATGTCTCTGTCATTTTCTTTTTTTCAGCAACTAATTGTAAAAAAAATATAACGTTTTAAAAATCTTCATTGTAATTTCTGGAGGGTTACTTACATTTTCTTGAAAAAATGGAAATGGCAGAGACATGTATAACTCTACAGTAGCCCTAGACTTTATAAAAAAAATAATTGCTCTAGCTAGAGGTCCAGGTAGAAAAAAACAGGGAAAAATGATTACTACCGTTACCTGAGTACTACTAAATTATTATTATTGTTAACTATTTAGGGGATTTGTATGGAGATTCCCTTTTAAAGATCTGCTGGTAATACTATACAGGTAGACGAAAAATACTATTGGCGCATAAAAACGTTTGTGTCACCGACGCTTAGAATTTTAGTCTTGATAATGTCGATCTGGGCACAGCAGAAGATGACAGAGGACAGGGCGATGCTGTCGACGCCGAAGTACATGTAGGCGCTCATGCAGATGGTCAGCAGCTGGAATGCGTAGCCGATATGGTATTGTGGTGACTGCTCCGGGCTAACTGGCATCCTGGAAGAAAATTCTCGTGTCTGCTACATCCAAGAGTCCAAGAGTGCATAAATCTTTATGTTCATTGTGCGATACCACACCTACCAGATTGGACCCGTTCACAAATAGTTATTTTATTAACTGTACACTACACACTCACTGCCCTGCACTGCAGTGCACTGTCTGTGCACTGTACTTCTTCAAGCTATCATCATCATCATCAGCCCGGAGACGTCCACTGCTGAACGAAGCCCCCCCCCCTTAGACCGCCACACTGTACGATAACCTGCCATTTGCATCCACCGGTTGCCCGCAACTTTTACAATGTCGTTGGTCCACCTAGTGGGAGGCCTTCCTACTCAGCGTCTTCCGGTTCGCGGTCGCCACTCAAGAACCTTTCTTCCCCATCGGTTGTCAGTTCTTCGAGCGATGTGGCCTGCCCATTGCCACTTCAACTTGCAAACCTTGCGAGCTATGTCGGTAACTGCGGTGCGGTCTTCAAGCTATACTTCTTTATTAAAAAGCAAACCATAGGTTCGAAACAATAATTATTCAATTCAAATTGAAGTCTTTATTTTGCAACTAATAAATTTAAAACTATAACTAACTATTTAGCTATATAGACACTCTTCATAAACAGAAGATACTTTTCTTGCACATAATATATTAGATTGTCTCTTACCACATATCAAAGGGGAATTTCCTGCTGCCTGCGTCGTCAAACAACGGTTTCAGAGCCCACATGCCACAAGTCAATTGAGAACTTATCATAAACGCCAGTAGGAGCCTCTTGATGCGTGCTGCTTGCACTTTGAGGATTCTGAAAATAAATGACTTCTTCACCATCCATTTCAGAAATAAAAAAATGTGCTGTTCTTTAATAATGACGGCTCTATCTTTCTTTGTACAAGTTGATAACTTGAACATGGATGAACCCATTGCACTCATTGCAAGATTTGCAAATTTAACATCATCATCAACAGCCGGAAGACGTCCAATGCTGGACGAAAGCCTCCCCTTTAATAGGGAGGGGTTGCCATAATCCCCACGCTTGGCAGGCAGCTTGGGGATCGCAGAATGCTTACCACCGTTAACTAAGAGGACGCTGCTTCCCGTCTTCCGGCGGTTCTGGGTGCAGTTTTAGGACATACCTAGGTCCATATAAATTTAATCATTAAAAAAACCTTATCTATAATTTAATTATCAGGATTCCATCCAGTCAGACTGGATAGTTTTAATGAGCCAAGAGTTTTGTATACCTATCAAAGATACTTACTTCTCATGAACGGCAGATTGTGCCCCGAAGACGTGAGATGTAATCTGCTTCAACAGGTTTTTTTGCATGTTCTTGTTTACCAGGAACACTGTAACTTTGAAGCAGAGACAAGCCTGAGTAAAAAGCAGGTAGGATGCTTGAGAAACAGCCTCCAAGTCTCCCCAAACTTGAAATATGTAAACGATTTGAAACAAGAGAAAGAGGTACTGCAAAGTTATCATGAATGATCTATATAATTTACGTAACAAACTTTCCTTCTCAGGTGGCACCCAAACGCCTAGAAACTTCATAACTAATTTAGCTCTGTTAAGGTAGAGATTTTCAGAATTCAGAACCATTATTACAAAGGCAGTGCCTGAACAGACTTGTAATAAGTATCTTGTTTAAACTATTACTGTAAACGGTAACAACAGAAACATTAAAATGATGTTTCTCCACTTAGAACAAATAATTTGATATCAATTTATTACATTCGTCTATTAAACGAAAAGGATGACTTAGTTAATGGTTTCGTAATTATGTCTAGTTAAAACAAACAAGCTGATTATCCTACCTGCTTTATTATACGAAAGTGGTCGTAGTTACTTAGATTGTTACTTATAACTTGGTAATTTAAACAAAGTAGCTGTGATTAATATTAAAATATTACCTTGCTTTGTTACCTGTGGATGATTCATCGTGTTACTTTGAAATGAGTTGCGCTGTGTTTTTCCCCCTTTTTTTAAGGATTTCTTTAAATGACCTCCTTTTTTCTTTCTTTCTTTTTTTATAAGGCAAGGTTTACAGTTCTTTATTTATTTTTTACAAAGACGGGTGAATAGAAAAGAGCAACGCGTAGATCAATTTATTTATTAGAATACCTGATGCTGATGATGTTTAATAAGAAGTAGGATGCTCAAGCACAATTCTTTTATCTGCAGACCCATGCACGCTACCTGCCGAACCTGGGAACTGCGTCGGCCACATGGTGATGTGGTACTACAACCCCGAGAGCGACCAATGCTACCAGTTCGTTTTCGGAGGCTGTGGAGGCAATGATAACAAGTAAGACAACATAACTCGAGGTCTAGCTACGGGACCATCCATAAATTAAACTTTGTTGACCCTCTCCCTCTCCAATAATGATAACGTAATTTATGGATGGATAATTTATGGCCGCTAATATAAGGTTTTCATAATGGTTTTACTCTTATTAGATTCAGATTATCAGGGAGATTCTGCACATACTGGTTTGTAGGTACAGCAATCATTGCTCTGTTCAACATAAAATGTGTAAACAACTATATATCTAACCTACAAATCTATTTTCAGGCCGTCAACAGCTGCATAGATTCTTAAAACAAAGCACAGTACCCAGTATTTTTCCTTGGACTAGATTATCAACAACGCTCTCATCAAGAGCAGATAGATATAAACAACGATTAACAAGAAAACTTGTTTTTACCACATCCAGACCGCCCCTAGCGCCATCTGCTAAAAGTTTTGTCTGTGGAACCTCATTGAAATGAAGTCTTGAAATAGTATGTCAGTTAACTTGAATTCATACTAAAATACTGGATAATGTGCTTTGTTTGTAAATTTTAGACAAATTTGTTTTTTGTTTCTAAATTCGTAAAGTGTCAACTTACAACTTACATGATCATTTTGGTTTCTAAACTAGCTGGTACTGATATAATCATGTAATCCCACAGGTTTGAATCTCGCGAAGCATGTGAGGGTCGATGCAGTAATCGGCCTCCAGTTTCGGTCACCACTACCACTCGGGCGCCAATCCAAACCACCAGACAATACGAGGTACATAATAATATACTGTGGTCAATTCTGACGGTTTTAGTTGACAGTTCTAAGCTAACTAAAGTATAGCTGTCCTTAGCTAACATGCCTAGTAAAAAAGTGACAGCAATATAGATTTAATTAGTAATTGTATTTTAATATTATTGTTATAGTAAATTGTATTCTTTTTAATTATTATTGTTTGTGACTATGTGATATGACCTCTATGTCGAAATAAATGAAATTTGAATTTGAATATTTTAATTAGTTTAGAACTGTCAACTAAAACCGTCAGAATCGACCACATTATCATATGACTAATAATATTCATATCGAACGGACAGATCTGTAAACGTCTAAACAGAAGGAACTATTTCAGGCGGTCAATGTGTTATGTAGGTATAATACATCTAACACATTGAACAAGCAGTACCTATTTTTTAAGGATCACATCAAACAGGGTTACGCAAAATGTTACTACTAACAGAATAGAGTTTATTGTACTCTCATCATTGTGAAAAACGTTTTCTATAGAACCAACACTAAAATCGCGAAAATAGGTCAGCTGTTGCATACATAAATATTGTCGAGGGTGAGTGTCGTTCTTCTATGGAACAGCCACTATATTTTTGGCGACACGAAGTTGTTTCCATATTAAAAAGTGTTCACTGTGGTGAGTACAATGAACTCCTAGCGAAATACCAGTTGCGCAATTGCAGTCCAATAAGTTCCGTTGCTCATGTCTATCTCCTGTGACTACCAGCCAGAGCCGGCTGAGGAGTGCCGCACGCCCGCGTCTCTGTCTCCATGCGGCTCCAACGAGACCGTGTTCTACTTCGACGAAGTCGCGAGGAGGTGCGAGGCAGCTGACATTGGCGGCTGCGGCTCCTCTGTCAACCACTACAGGTCCGAGGAGGAGTGCGAGAGACGCTGCGGCGCCTTCAGAGGAATAGGTGTGTATCTCATGAGTTGGTTCTACTCAGTGCCGTAAATAGGGCGGTGCCAGCGGTGCCCATGTACCGGGCGCTGGTCCTGGAGGGGCGCAAAAATGACCAGACCTGGACCAAGTTTTGAATATTTTTCTTTTCAACGGCACAATTATAGAAGCTCGCACCGGGCGCATAAAAGGCTATTTACGGCACTGGTTCTACTCAAACTCAAAGTAACAGTAACCACGTTATAAGGTCCTAAGGTGAGTGAATCTTTTCCTCGTGTTGTCCAGACGTGTGCCGAGCCGGGCTGGACCCGGGCCCGTGTCGTGCCGCTATCCCCAAGTTCTATTTCGAGGCGGCGTCTGGGAGTTGCCGAGAATTTACCTACGGAGGCTGCCAGGGCGGAGCCAATCGCTTCTCCACCTTGGAAGAGTGTGAGGAAACCTGCGCGAGCGCTGGACCAGGTACATCCCACACACATAACGCGTAAATAAGGCGTGAAATTTATGGGGATCTCCCCGATATTCTGAAACCAATTGGAAAGATTTCAATTCGAAAACTGCACATCACCTTCAACAATCAGGGCGAAGATAGTGTAGTTTTTAAAACGAAACCTTTTCGATTGAATTCCGATTATTCTAATATTATGCTAGATTATGGGGGCTGGTAATTTTGGTCTTATAACTAACTTGTAGTTTCTATAAATCGAGAGCTAATCGGGCATACACCCTAAGCTGTGCAATCGAGAGGCTCATTAAGCAGAGTAAGCCCTTGGTAATAAGATGACTTTAAAACTATCAAATAGATAATAAATATTATTTACTGAAAATTAACTGTACTAATTTTAATATTTAAGACTTTATTAACTTCTAATGCTGAATTATACCTATTCTTTTCGATTCCTAATATTTCATATTTTCCCTATAATTCTTTATTCTTAGCAATTCTTGCTAACATATTTGTCATTAAGCTTTAAGGCCAGAAAGACTAGGCTAATCTCATATCATTAACTTTGCTAATTGGTGCAAACAGGAAAAACATATATGAGAAAGTGAAAGCAAAACTATTGCCAGATTCCAAATCATCCTTCAGTCTCATAAAAATTCAAATCATTTCAAGAAGAAAATAACGTAAGACCTCATCTGTCTAATGGGCTCAGAAAATTGTAATAGCATGCCGTACAGTAACATTGTCTTACGTTCCTTACTAACTGGTGTGGGTGTGGGCAGCGCCTGCGTGTCTCCTGCCGGTGGCGACAGGGGATCGGTGCTCAGAGGTGCCGGAGCGTCGCTGGCACTATGACGTCACGCGCGCCGACTGCCTTGTCTTCTCCTACCAGGGCTGCGGCGGGAATGACAACAACTTCCGCTCGTACCAGGAGTGCGCCTACCTCTGCAGGGTCGCGATACTCGGTACTGGCTGTCTTCAGAGAAGCTTCTTCATGGAGAGTCCTACTCGGACCCGAACTTAGTTGTCTATCCACCGCAGCAGAGCAAGCTGACGGAGTGGAGTTTCTAATTCGATTTGCGCAAATGACGTGATTTGTATAACTATCAGTTGGCAGTTCTCCACTCTGCTTCGATGGATGCAGCTTTCCTCACGTTCAATGTCACATTGTCGTTTTCGTTGAATTTGCTGAGAAAGCTCAAATAAAACATCGTGTGACAATGACAACGAAAAGTTCGGGGCTTGGTAGACCTGCAGGCGTCATTATAGTCATGTCAGATGTTGTTGGCTTCTGTTGCTCGTAGCGTGCGTTACTACATCCTGCCCGAATCGATGTTTTGGTCTTGTATAGAATTTTTTGTGCGTGAGTTTCTTAGAAGTTCAATATCGTCTTCCTAGTTCTGGCTTTTTACTGCTTACCACATGCACCGCTTGCACATGCTTGTATGCTCTCTTTCTGGCACAGATACACTCCTTTTATTTTCTGGCTATCTAGATAAGTTAAATGTGATCTCTTATTTGTCTATGTGGATAAATATTTACAAAAATTCGTTGGTACTTTTATAGAACTTTTTATATTAAGTGCTTGGATGTCTTTTAAATTTTAAAAATGAAATTTGTTTCTTTTACAGACATGATAATACTTTTACAGACATGGAATTAAGAATAAAGTAAACTGACTGTTTTTACTAACTTGGTACATAATACGTACCACTCATAGTACATGTACCATAATTACGGGTTTTGTTAGATTTTTTGTTGGTTTTGTTTTGTTGTTTTGTTTTATTGTTACCTACATGTCATCCCATACTTCCAGAGCCGCCCAACGCTTGCACGCCGTACACAGAAGAGTGTACAGCGCTGGAGAGTACGTGTGTGTACGGAATGAAGGTCGCCGTGACAGCTGAAGGATGCAGTCGCTGCGAGTGCGAGGAACCCCCGCAAGAAGTCAATTGTGATGCACACCGACTGGCGTGCGACGAGCTGCGGTGCCATTACGGCATCGAACGGATTGCCTCTCCTGACGGCTGTGACACGTGAGTCAAGACTCTTAGCTTATAAATTAACCAAATCTAACAGGTTGAATATTTTATGATGTCCGGAATGAGCCTAATGCGCAGCAGTGTATTAAAAAAGGCTGTGGGTGATTATTTTATTTCATTTACTGATACACAAAACAGAACATAGTCATCACATATACATTATTAGCTAGGTACAATTTCGAGCCAGACTATGCGCCTAAGCATGTGTAAACAGCATGATTAATCAATGAAACCTTTATAATTTCGAAGCAATAGTTACCAACATTTAAAATATAATCTAGTGTAGGTATTTTGAATACAAAGCTATCAAAAGAGTTTAACTAACCAACAAGTACTTACAACTATCAAGTTACAATATTTGTATTTGTATAGGTTACGTATAAAAAAAGTCTAATATCAAATTTTAACTTAGGTAAGTTTTTATCAAAAATATCAAATAATTTATAGTGTTCTTTTGAAGTTTCGTTGTATTGGCGACACATCCTAACAACCGGGTTATAATATAAAGTGTTGTTTTTGAAAAATTGCAGTATACAAATTTTTGAGTGTCTGAAAGAAGGGAGGGCGAGTCAATATAGGAATTTAGAATTTTAAACAGATATACAAAATCAGTATGACAGCGTCGGGATTCCAGTGGTTGTAATTTAAATTTGTTTGTTGTTGTTTGTATATGTATGGGCGAAGCTTTCGGTTTAAACCTAGTCTATAACTTAATATGCTCAAGCATTTGCTTTGAATGCGTTCAATGCGCTTAGTGTGTACAGCGTAGTGTGGAGACCAAATTACGGAGTTGTACTCAAGCACATTTCTGACCAAAGCAAAATAAAGGTACAGGAAGCCATTAGGGTTTTGGAAGCATTTTGTAATACGTGAGATAAAGCCGATAAGTTTAGTAGCTCTGTCAATAATGTAATTGTAGTGATCTCTAAATGTAAATTTTTCATCCAAAATTATCCCAATTCCAATTCTACCTTTTTTCTTACCAAACTATGATTTCTAATTTTGTAGTCGTAAATAATGTTATTAATTTTAGTTGTAAATGTTATAGTAAAACACTTTTTGACATTCAACAACATACCGTTGTCCTGACACCATCCTTTGAGTTTGCCTAGGTCTGAATGCAGAGCTTTAGAGTCCTTGTAGTCATAAACTTCTCTAAAAAGTTTCAGATCATCTGTGTATAATAGACAAGGGCTATTGAAATTATCGATGGGATCGTTTATAAAAGCGATGAAGAGTAATGGTTCAAGATGTGAACCTTGAGGCACTCCGGAGGTTACTTGAGAAGGGGATGACAAGAAACCCTTAATTGCGATTAGTTGACTGCGATTAGTAAGGTACAAATCTAGCCATCGTAGAAGGTTGCCATGGACTCCATAGAACGATTCTAATTTACGAATCAAGATACTTTGGCTTACTTTGTCAAAAGCCTTCGCAAATTCTGTATATATACAATCGACTTGGACTCTTTTAGCAAAACAACTGCATATTTAGTTGTTGTATTCCAATAAGTTAGATGTTGTGGAACGGTTACGAACGAAACCATGCTGCTTTGGCGACAAAAATGGGAAGATATGATGATACAGAACATCATAGACAAGAGCCTCAAACAATTTACCTAGACATGATAAAATGCTGATTGGGCGATAGTTGTCGCAACGAGATCTGTCACCAGATTTGAATGTAGGTATTACATGAGCTCATTTCCAGACGGTAGGAAAAACTCCAGACTGTAGGGATGAATTGAATATAATTAGAAGAGGAACGCATAATTCTTTACTACATTTTTTTATCACTAAAGAAGGTATTCCGTCTGGGCCAGCTCCTTTATTGGGGTCGAGCTTAGAAATTTTACGAAGAATATCTAAACGTCGTACTGCAATGTTACTCAAAACATTGCACATCCTATGATTCGTAGATTTGTTGGAAGGAGGAACTGGCTGTTCAAATACTGAGCTAAAGTACTTAGAAAAAAGTTCACAGATTTCACGTTGGTCCGAGGACACTGTTGCGCCGTATTTCATAGTACAAGGAATTGATTCAGCGCCCTTCTTTTTATTAATGAAGCCCATGGAGGATATACTCTGTGATGAAGCCATAACGAAACTGTGCCAACAAAAATCTGAATTTCTTGAATTTCTGGGTTTGGATTGTCCGTCTTTATGTCTTTTTTTTTTTTATTCTACGGAATTTTACAACATGCGACACAGAATCCTATTAAGGAATATGTTTTATTTGTAATATAATAAGTTTGGTAATGAGACAAGCTAGGGGGCTCCTGATGGTAAGAGATAGCTCCTGCTCGTAACCATTAGTCTCCGAACTTTGATTACTGCATTGACGCTCATTACTTTAAGACTTTATGTCATCATCCCTGTAAAATTACTAGCTACATCCTTTCAACTAGGAACACATTAAATGTCTACACCCTACTGCTATGCAGTTGATTATCCAGGCGACCTCTTATAGCTTGCAACATTACTATCACCAGGATTATCTAGATTCTAAAAGACAGATCGTCAGCAACTTGACGCTTGAAATGAGAGCATTATGACAGTTGTGTCGTGTCTTCTTCCTCAACAGATGCAAATGCTTAGACGACCCGTGCTCCAGAACCAACTGCGCACCTACCGAGAGATGCGTGGTGACTCCCTCGCAAAACCCCGTGACAATGGAGGTCCTGTACTCAGCACACTGCGGTTAGTACTACATCTAGAATATAAAAACGTTGTTTTGTTACCGAACACTAAATTAGTCTTTAGTGTTTTTGTTTGGTTTAGTTTCAAAAGGAGTTCTGGAGAGTAACGTCTTATTTAATTGCTTAATATTCACCGACGTATATTAAGACCCTGGATACTCCTCTTTTAGTATATATGTATGTGTAGTGTGTATGTATGTGTATGTTTGCGGAGACGTGTTGATGGATTTCATTGGTTTTTACAACTTTGTCTTCTTAAGGTGTGTACACGGGCAAGAATAGGTCACCTTCGTGTAAAGCTGGATAGCATATTTATCATAGTCCTGCTGGACGTAGAATTCTCTTAGGCACGCCACTCTTTCTAATCTTCAGCTTTTCGTTTCCAAACATTTCGAGTATTACGTATAATTATAACTCCCTCGAGTCTCAGTGAATTCTCACTGTATCTAAGTGCTGATTCGTAGTCTCTGCTCTAAAACGCCCTTATCTTACTTATATTTATATATATAATTCTGATCTGTACGTGTGTATGTCACTAACTCCTAAACGGCTGGGCCATTTTGACGAAAATATTGTGTGTGGCCCTGGATGGTTTAGATTCATAACTGGACCCGGTAGGTGCCGCTGCAATCAAGTACTGGTTTATTTTTAATTTTCAAGGCAGGACAATGCCTTCCCGGTCTGCTAAATTACTATATTTCCTAAAAACTTGTGAATTTTCAGAATCGAACGAAATAGTGGACTGCGAGTTGTTCGTGTCAGAATGCGCGCGGCTGCAGTGTCCGTACGGCGTGCAGCGCATGCGCGTGGGACGCTGCGAGCGCTGCTCGTGCGTGCGTGAAGAGACCAACTGCTCGCTGCTGCGGCAAGAGTGCGAGCGGCTCAAGTGCCACTACGGACTCAACCGGACCATGGGCGACGACGGATGCGAGAGGTCTCACAAAATCATACTAACATTATAGATGCGAAAGTTTGCCGGTATGTGGTAGTGTTTGTGGGTTTGTATGTTTGTTACCTCTTCGCGTCAAAACGGCGCAATGGATTTAGATGAAATCATCATCATCACGCGGTTGAAACCGCGGGGCGCAGCTAGTAAAAGATAAACTTTATATGTAACGCAATTACCGCCACAACCCTATACGCCAATGATTTCAATTGCTTGACAACAAAATAGGCTTTACAAAAAAGTAATTTGTTATCGTTATATGATTTTAGAATTCATGTTATTTTTGTACCTACGTGCTTAGTGACTAGGCGTTCAGGGCACAGCAATAGATGTAAAACGTAGTGGTCCCTGTGTGGTTCTCTGTAGTATGTGAAACGGTTGAAATAGGTACTAATTACTGCCTTTTCGTAGTCCCACAGTATTTTTTCACTTTCCGAGACTAAACGGCCATGCGCAAGTAGAGCATCTACGTTGTGGAGAAATCCACTTGGTGGATGCTGCCCCTGTAACTTACATCAAAATAGTTTCTGTTGTTTAGTTGTTAAGAGCTTATAAACAAAAACAAATTGACAAATTACTTTCGCGTTTCACTGTTCTTGAAATTGAGACGATCAACCACTTGTACGTAATTTTAGATGCGACGAAAGGAAACTCTCAAAGAACATTTGAGACAATTTCACTCTATCATTGGCTAAGGAGCAAAAATTAAATAGCCAATAGTAGATCTGTTTCCAAAACATTTCTTTTTTACCTACCTAAGTGTGGAAACTCTATAGATCAGCTATAATGAATTCAGTCAATTGAATATTTGGATGATTTTTTGGATTTTCTTACGTTGACGACTTTAATATTGTTACAGATGTATGTGCCTGCAGCCGCCGTGCCATACAAAGAAGTGTCCGGAGGGTGAGCGCTGCATTTCGGCGTCCTTCCGTGACCCCGTCACCCAGGAGACGCGCTACGCAGCCACATGCAAAACCAGTAAGATCCCGTGAACAACACCCGTAGAAATCACAATTAATTGAAGAGATTTTTCATGCATTTCACGGTCTTTTCTTACATAATATAGGAAATCAAAGCTGGAATGGACAGATTTCTTTCGGATGATTCTTGTACATTCTAGTGGTCTACCCTAGTAGCCTTTATAGGTGATCCGCTAGCCAACCACCGAAATCTAACAACTAGCAAGTAAGGGTATGTTCCATATGCCTGAATTTATAGAATGTTTAAAGGGGTCAAATCAAGGGGTCTGGTCAAATACCAGTAAGCTGTGGTACCCCTTTTGCTTAGCCTTCCAACATCGTAGATTCTGACACCCACCTCATTTCTCAATGCTGCCACACATCACTGTCATCAGGTGATCGACACCATCTGAATTGCCAAAGAAAATGTATGTCGTCCCTCGCGAATACTGTCATCGCATTAGCAATCAGCATGGTGCTAATATAATTTCACATGCGCTTATGGTGCAAATAGGTGATGGCAGGATACATACTTCAATGTCCAGCCATTCATCAATTCCTTAAGTATCACGTAATTAGAAGACTTCTCCGCCGAGTACTATCATGTGTGTTGTGTGCGCAGTCAACAAACCGGGCGAGTGTCCGGCTGCCGGCGAGCCGATGGCGCGCAGCACGGAGAGCGCATGCCGGCGCGATTGCGGCGACGACGCGGACTGCCGCGGCGTGCTCAAGTGCTGTGAGCGCGGCTGCTCGCAGCTCTGCCTGCCGCCTGCGCCGCCCACCACGCCGCCGCCATCCACCACACACATACCCGGTCAGTTCTGATATAAGCCAGTAACCTCAGTGCTGGTAAAGATTTATGGAAGTAGCCATCAAAGCACAGCAGCAGCCAGACATCGGCCACTAACATATTTTTTTTGTATAGGTCTTCTCTCGAAGGCTGTTAAGTGGCATTCAACCACGCTGGCCTGGTTAATTTTGGCTGATTTACATACGTACGTCATTGAATTTGTTCTTCAGACATCATTTTATTGTGCAATTTTCTCCAAATGATGACTTCCTTAATCGTATTTTTTTAAGAGTTTTTAATTCCGACCTAAATTCTAAAGAACTCATTTTCAAGAACGAACAATTTCTAGGTTCTACTTCTCCCGACTGGTTTACCGCGGGATTTATTGATATCACATATAATAATTATTAAAAATTGTATTTTATATTTTTATACCTACATATTGTATAAATCTCATGATCTCAAAGACACATTGGATATAATCTCAAAGATCATGTCCATGTTGTGCCCGTACCGGTTGTCGTTGCGAACGATACTCTCGAAGTTGTCGACCACTACAATAAAATATTTTTCTTTCTTTCTTTCTTTCTTTCTTTAGATAGTTCAGTTAGGTAGGTCCAACTTCGACAAAGAAGTCGCCCTAAGAATCCTACTCGGATGGTCAGCGTTCGGGAAATTGCGTAATATCTTATGACAAGGGTTTTTAACCAGTGTGTGTTGCCAGTGATGACATATGAAACTGAAACGTGGTCTTTAACTGCTGGCCTATTGGAGAAACTCAGAGTCACGCAACGGGCAATGGAGAGAGTAACTCCGATCATAGGATCGGAGTTACTTTGCGCGATATAATCTGGAACGAGGATATTCGCCAAAGAACCAAGGTCACCGACATAGCTCGCAGGGTTCGCAAGTTGAAGTGGCAATGGGCAGGCCACATCGCTTGAGGAACTGGTAACCGATGGCAAAAAAAGATTCTTGAGTGGCGACCGCGAACTGGAAGACGCAGCGTAGGAAGGCCTCCCACTAAGTGGACCGACGACAATGTAAAAGTCGCGGGCAACCGGTGGATGCAAATGGCAAGTTGTCGTGCAGTGTGGCGGTCTAAGGAGGAGGCCTTCGGTCAGCAGTGGACGTCTCCGGGCTGATGATGATATTGTAAAAAACCTTATAAACTAAGATAAGAAATAAATTTGTGAATAATAATAATAATACCGACCAATACCTCACGTCTATGTGTATTAGACAGACAGTATACAACTGCCCATAAGACATAATGTATTGGCTCCTTCCTCCTAGACTTGTCACATTTACTTGATCAGCCTTCCTTGTCCGCCCTTTCCATTTAGCACGATTTTGTGGGGTGTCTGGGATTAATTCAGCTTCTCTTAGGTATTTTTAAACCCACGTAAGCCAGGTTGCGGGTGGTATAATATATTGGGTCTCTTTCCAAAGCGAAGGTTACTTATTTTTCGCATGGTTTCAGATATTCCACGAGCGCCGGAAGCCAACACTGACACGAGCCTAAGCCAACCTCAAGTAGACGCGGCAGAGGGCGGCAAAGCAACACTGCGCTGCTACTTCCACGGCAACCCGCCGCCAAAGATCACCTGGCGCTTCGGCGAAGTCACCGTATGAGCAAAACTCTATAACTTACCCACTATCTTAAAAAAATCTACAAGAGACTCCTACCTTCGCTTGCAGACAAGGATCTTCAGTTATTGTTAAATATTCAGTTATTGGGCGTCACTACATTGGCACTCATTAATTTGGGAGACCTGATCATGGTATTATCACTCTGTAATTCTACAGTACCCTTGAAATCGTAACATAAAAATGTTCTATGTAGCACTTCATAGTATGGTAGTGGCTCTACACTACATGAACGGTCTTTGTTTATATCAGATTGACGACGACGCGGGCCGCTACCGACTTTTGTCCGACGGCGCTTTAGAGATCATCTCTCTGTTCCGCAACGACTCCGGAGTGTACATCTGTGTGGCGCAGAATGACCTTGGTTCAGCGCAGCAACAAGTCACGCTTACTGTCGCCGGTGAGTAAGCATTAAGCACGTTACTGGGGTCTGGGAGACCCTGTATGGAACATTAGTTCTAGTTTATGGGACGCTGGATGATACCTATGCTCGTAATCTTTTCACGATGGGTCCTTGACTGTTGTATATGTTAAGGGAAAGTAATGGGACTGACATTGGTTGTAGTTTTGTGATGGGATGTGATGGGGCCGAATTATCCTACTCAAACGAATGTATGGAGATTCTCCTTGAAGTATTATTTCTAGGATTAGAAACTTGGATTATATTACATAATAATGGAGAGCTTTTGGGAAGTCGCACAGGTACCTACTGTATTATTATGGGATTTAAAAAAAATCACGTTTATATTTTATGGGAGCAATTAAGCCTTTCAAATCTCGCATATCTCGCTGCTATTTAATCTTGCATCACTAGATTTAGTTGAGTATTTTGAATTAGAACGCAGTTTGCTAATAATAATTGTTTTGGGATGCTTCGTTTTGATTTACAAAGTAGTTAGAATATATCTTATTTAAGCACCTACTTATCTAGAAATTGATTAATTGCTTGCCTCTATCTTTGATTTCCTTTATCTTCTGTTCTTAACCATTTATTTCTCTTTTAAACTTTCTTGATTTTTTTTTCCTTTTCAACAAACAAAACCTTTTAAACCTTTTGTCAGAAGTAGAAGAAACATATAACGGAAAAAAAAACATTAATTATGACTGTGGTAAACAAAATGAGTATGTTTATACATTCGTACATTGCTACCAATTTAATTCGATATACTTGTATGTTTATTCTACTTTTGAACATTATTTTGTGTGATTTATGCCACACTCCAGCTCGGGCATGGCACGCGGTATAGCATAAATCATAAGTATGAGATGAAAGGACGAACCAATCAATACAACATTTATTCTAAACGTCTACCTACCATCACGCACTTATTATTCCCAGAAATAGATGTAGGTACCTAGCCTAAGTAGGTAGTATACCTACTACTCATTTAGTCTGATAGAAATGTGATATCTGAGTCTTCTGCGGAAGCAGCAATCTCACCAGCTTATTCTGTCTTTGGGGATGTTGAACAGGCAAATAGTACATTATTAAGGACGGCTATCCTCATCATTGGAATCAAAATAGGCCTCTGCCCTCAAATAAACCTCTCAACATTGGCATCGGGCGTGAATAAGACCGGAAATATCTATATATCTCTTTTGCCATCATTGTTTCACAAGAACAAAATTATTTTCATCGCTTAAACTATGTTGAGCTGTGTATATATATGTCGCAGCCTAATGTAGAATTAGCCGTTTTACATAATGGCTAGCCATTTTACAAATCAGCGCCGTTTTGTTAAACGGCGGATCAGCGTTCAGCCGGACTGACGTTGCGATAAGATCTACAATACGGCGGCCTATGTTTAGCCCCATTGTAATCAAGTTGCCTTCAATGTATGGTTATCATATTAACAAAATACAGTGTGTATAAAGTAAAAAATATTTTTATAGTTTAGCAGGCTTGTTTTAACCAAATGAAAAGGTCACACTTTATAAAGGTCACAGTTATCAAAGCGCCAAACCACCGCGAGTGTCCAAAATTTGAAATAAAGATTGCCAGACGGCGGATCAAAACGCGCTCAATTACCACTAATATTTGTGGCTAGCCGTGTTGTAGAACACGAAACGCGCATACATGCGTGGCCTTACTTTCAGCCGTAATAAAATTTGGCAACATTTGAATGTGGCTAGCCGTATTGTAGAACGCGAAACGCGCATACAAGCGCGGCCTTACTTTCAGCCGTAATACAATTTGGCTAAATTTTAATGCTTTATAAAACGGCCCTGTTTTTTAAAATGGCTAGCCGTTATTTAATACGGCGTATTCAGGAATTTGGCTGCGACATATATATACATACCTACTTAGAATGTTCTAATTTAATCAATACTCTCATTATTATATTATTATTATCCTAGTATCATTCATTAGGAGTATTATCACGTATGGTATGTTTACGAATCAGTGATAAACTAAGAAAATATAAGTTAATAATATTAATAGTATTAAATTAAGAGTGGAACTTTACACAGAACACATTAATTAGATACAGAGATTGTGTCAGAGAAATCCTACGGCTGTAATAGACTTATAGAATACCTACCTACCTAATTAGCGTAATCTTATCTCTCGTGACCCGGGAGTCTGTCGTATCTAATGTTGTTCTATTCGGTCGAGTAAACAAAACAAGCGGGATTGGCCACACGAACGATTAACTTGCTAAGTTTTGTTTGCAAGGTAGGTAAAAATATTAAAAAATCCGATACAGAATTCACATTCAACACAAAACTAAACTAACTATTAAATATAGTATGTAACAAAAAGGTTTGACAATACTGAAAGGTATCATCATTATGAACAACTTTTAATATGGGATCAACCTTGAAATCGAAAAAAAAAACATCTGTCCCATACAAAAAGTTAATTGACCTTGGACAAAATGTATGGAACATCTGATTTATTTTTACGCGATTTCAGGGTTGGCCCCATAGTAAAAGTTGTTCATAATGACGAGTACATACAAACCCTTCAGCATTGTTGAACCTTTTTGTTACACGTTGTAAGTATATTTAGAATCTTCTAATAAATATAAAGGTATTAATCAAAATCTAAAACAAAATCGGGTTAGTTACACCATTTATCAAGAACGGCTGAACCGATATTTATGATCTTTGATTTGTTGGCTTTGTCTCCGCCCCGAATAGCAGAATACTAACTGCTGAAACATCGGAAAAATTAGTTAAAATTATAATCCGCGGTACAAATTTCGACGGGTCAGCTAATTCATTATGAAAGTGATTTAATTCTCACGATACCATACACTTTTTGCACAAAAGGCTGTCTTATCGCAAAGAGCGATCTTTTCCAGACAACCCTTAGATGAGAGGTTTTTTTTTACAAAGTTATGGAAGTTTAAATTTTGACAAGCTATGTAACATGCCAATCAAGTTTTAGAATGTTGGATGCTGAGGTTAGATGCTACCAACCACGAAACAGAACACCGACCGAATGAAACAAAATAAAATCGTCGTTGTTGACAGTTTGTCATGAAAGTTTAAATTCAAGGGTCTTGTCTGAGGCTCTTTTGAGTCTAAGGCCCGGACCATAATCCCAAATAATAATCGTTCCTTTGACCAGCTCAATTATATAAACTTTCTTATTATTTTGATGGCAAATTCGGAAAGTGCAGACCAAATAGATTTAACAATAGATTATGATTGTGATTAGACATAGCTAAGGAAAGTTTATCAGAAATCCACTAATTATTGTGAGACAGATCTATAAGAATTAAAACAACTGTTCAACCAAATATAGTTCTATATAATTGTCGTTTTTTTTATATAGAAATCTCTACTATCCGGGTCGAAACACCGGGTCTACGGGTAATAGCTCGTTAAAACGCCTCGGAAAAATCGTACTCGTATGTACATAAATAAGTTGGACAGTTTTTGTTTTGGACGCAATACGATGTTATTGATTGATAAGAATTTTGTGCAGTAGAGATGAGTACTTATTCAGTCGAGAAGCAGCAGCCATGAGTCGCGCTCGTGTGTGTGTCGTGTTCGCAGTGTTGCTGGTCAGCGCGCGCGCATATAAAGGTTGTTCACTGGCACCTATGTTAACGCCGTTATCTCATACGTTTGGACGTTCCTGGAAATCGTCACATTGTTATAGGTTCATTGTTCTTTGAAGCTCAGAATGTCGCGACAAAAGACTGAAGCGTTTTTATAAATGCCCCTCTTTAATAAGAGATAACGTTCCAAAAACGTCCAAGCTATAACAATCGAGCCATTTGTTTCGTCCTCTCATCGCCCGCTTAGTAGATTAACACGAGGTTGTGAATGTACGATAACACCATAACAAGCGAGGGACATTCACAAGCTCGCGTAGGTAGCGTCACTAACCCGGGGGGTGGTCAGATCCGGTGATCACGCCGGCGGCCATCGCGGGCCCGGGCGGCCCCGTGACGGGCGAGCTGGGCGAGCCGCTGGTGGTGCGCTGCCATGCGTACGGCAGCCCGGAGCCCATGATCTTCTGGTACCGCGGCCACGGCGGCGAGATGGTGCCCTACAGCAACGCGCTATACGAGGCGCGCGAGCGTGAGCTGCGCATCCGGCTGCTGAGCGTGGACACGCTCGGGGAATACGAGTGCCAGGCGTACAACGGCGTGGGCAGCGCAGCCACGTGGCGCGTGGTGGTGCAGGCGTACCGCCCGCACGGCGACACCCGCCGCTCGCAGTACCTGGTGGAGCGCGAGGTGGTGGTCACGCCGCGCGCGCCCTCCCCCGCGCCACCCACCACCACCGAGAAGCCGTTCTTCTTTATCCCGCCCTACACCGGTAAGACGGACCCTGGATAGCGCTCGCCGTCCGGTCCGGCCGCATTCTGCATGTGACCCGTGTTTAGCGCTTGCATGAACTCTCCGCTTCGATAACGCTATACTTAATTAGTGCTGGGTTGGGTTCGCACATCTAAACAAACAACATAATTACCTACATCGGGTATCTTGTTTATTGGGTGACTATCATTTTATAGAATTGCAATGCACTTTATCTTAGGGAGTGTCTTGTTATGAGATTACCTATAATAGAAGGTAAATTATGTACCTACTATTATAATGATATACTTTATCGGTTTGGTTCAACCATTGATCTGGTGAACTTGGGCAAGATATCTAGAAGATCGTGTATGATTATTTGGTGTTTGTAAAGAGTAAAGATTGTTGTTATATTACTGTGATTTGTTTAAGTAGGTACTCGACAATACTTACGAGATATTTGTCTGGAATGTTAAAATGTTGGGAAAACCCTAAATTAAATCTGCCAGCTGTACAAATGCACGTAAAAATGTATTCAAGTAAGTACCTATGTACCTATACTTTATTTTATCGATCGCAGTTGTTCGTCTTGTGATCCGAGAAGTCTACATTATTTTCATAATAGAAATTATTATATTTTTGGAAACTTATTCATCTCTACCTCTAGACACATGGGATCATAGGCGTTGTGGGCCCTACAGATAATAGAATCTGACGCCTCAATTATGCGATTTCCGATCCCATTTGCTTCAAAAATGCCTATCTACACATGAATAAATAATGGTCGCCTATACACCTACAATACATATTTGTGTATTTACTACTATCATATTCATGTGAGCTATCCCTTTCGCATAGCACCGCAGAGTCAAGCTACTTTATTCCTAATTCCAATCGGAAAGGTTTTAACACAGAAGACTGATATGGTAAAAGTAGTTTTCGAATCGAATGCGATTCGATTGTGTTTAAAATTCGGGGCCAGAGCAGGCGTCAGGCCATGTCGTGCGTAGTGTCTGTTAGACTGGGATCCCCCGGACGCGCAGTAACCTTGTGTCTCATGCAGTGCCGGTGCACACGAGCCTGCCGGCGACGAGCGCCGTGAGCGCGGGCGCGCAGCTCAGCCTGCCCTGCGAGGTGGACGGCTACCCCGACCCCGAGATACGCTGGACCAAGGACGACGCGCCTATCGCCACCAGCGACAGGATATGGATTGCAGGTATACCATACAGCGTATATAGAGCCTACATAAAGATATATTACATAAATAAGGTCAATGCGTTAGTTTGCCGGCCGCCTTTAGTATTCAATGCATATGCGTACAATATGCATGCACTTTCAATGCCTATCGGTTACATATTCATAAACTACAATGTTAAATCGACCAAACCGTAAATTAGCACGGGCAATATATTATATCAGCACTCTATTTTTTTCTTAACTTAAAAGGCGATGTTTGCTCTAAAAGGCCGAAAACTAACGCAATGACCCTATACTATAATATTTATAAATGTTAAAGCTTAAATAGGAAGAAAAATTATGACCTCAACTACTATACTATTTACTACTACAAATACTAATATTATTTTTTACTACATATAATATTTTTTATAATGGAGTGATGAGCGAGACGTTCGCCTGGTGGTAAGCATCACGCCTGCCCATAACAGTAGCAGTGCTAGAATTATGAACTTGCGAATAAAATCCTGCGCCACATATAGGTGTCAAACCTCTTCATGCCCAGTAATTTCTCAGGAAACATTGCCCTTCAAACCAAAACACTACTGCTTGGCGACGAACAATTGTAAATTGGATTTTTTAAATTAAAATGTAACACTATAGAATACTATAATATAATGTAACCTGGTGTCCGCCAGGGCCGCGGCTGACGATCGAGCGCGCTGAAGTGGCCGACAGCGGCGTCTACTCCTGCCACGCAGCCAACGCGTACTCCTCCCACTCGTCCGCCGTGCGCGTCTCCGTGCAAGGTAACCAAATCATCCACTCTCTGAACGCACCTCATCGTATAAAAATCTTGTGGAATATTGACTCGACGACAATTGTTCCGATACTTGCTATAGTCGTAACAATGGACAGTCTCATTGCGAAAAGCCTCGAGAGGTTCTCGCTATGGCGGTTAGGTCAAGGGTCAGATCCGAAAGGCAATGAGTGATCCTACACACGGCACGCATTGTCAGGAGGTTCCTCACTGTGTCTGCCTAACGTAACCACCGGCAGCTAATAAAGACCATAGAGTAAGTAAATACTACGTAATAATAAAGGCCTGCCACGCTGCCGACGGCACTCCTAACTTTAGTTTTATTTTTATATTTATTTTTTTATAGTTAGAAGTCGATTTTAGACTTAGTTCAAAAGTTAACTAGATATATGCGGCCTTACCTAAAAAAAGTTTTCAACCGTTAGTCACTGCTTAAGATGCTCTGCCATCTTCTCTCTGACGTGAACTTGCACGTGCTAGAAAAGGACAGAGAAGTTTAAGCAACGACTAAGAGAATCGAGATTATTTTAGGTAAGGCTGGATGGTTTATTACAGTGTGTAAGAAAAAGGTTGAACAATACTGGGTATGTATGATCATCATTATGAACAACTTTTAGGATGGGGCCAACCTTGAAATCGCAAAATAATAATATTCTTTTCCATACATTTTGCCCAAGGTCAATGAACGTTTTGTGTGGAACAGCAGATTATTATTTTATCCGCGTTTTTTTGGTTGACCCCATAGTCAACGTTGTTCATAGTGATAAGTACATGCATGGGTATGCAGTTCAGTACTGGTATACGAGTATACTGGTATACAGTACGGGTATTCAGTATTGTTCAACCTTTTTCTTACACATTGTTTAATCTATTGTAATAACTTATATAGATCTAAGAATCATAATAGGTATTAAATGCAAAAAAAGTCATCATTAGCCTGTTATTGTCCACTGCTGGACGCAGGCTAGTCTTGATGTAAGATGTCTGAGCTCGGTCGGCAGTTCTCTACAGCCAGTTTTTGCGCCGCTTTATGCAGGTCGTCACTCCACCTGGCCGCAGGTTATCCTACGTTGTATTGGTCCTGGGTGACATAGCACAGAGCTACTATGCCAGAGCAAATTCACTCCCATAGAAAACAAGTCGAAAAGAAACCTACAACAATGTCATATTCAATACAAGTTAATTTGTACTTTATTTTATAAGACAGTGTCTCGATTTTCCACTGTTAGCGCCTGGTACATTGAGGTCACGACACACGGATGCCGCTGCTGGTTGCGCACTTGCCTCAGCCAAACAATGCAATTTCGAAACTGTTCTACACAGATAGGATACAAATTAGAGGGGAGGCCTTCGTTCAGCAGTGGACGTCTACAGGTGATGATGATGATATTTTTTTATTTTTTGTTTATATGTTTTTAACTATAATTTTGGACGTTTTTTTATGGGAGTGAAAGAGAGATCTTAGATCTTCTGTAAGTACATATTATTACTAGTGCTATTACCAAGTAACCTTAAGGCAGTCAGTCCAGCTGTGCCGACCCCACCTAATGATGAGGGCAGGAAGAAGAATATGACGACAAAACAAAAAAAACTAAACTATTATTTTATAATGTATTTACAGAAGTGTCGATACCGGCTTCCTGTGTGGACAACCCGACGTTCGCGAACTGTGCGCTCATCGTACAAAGCAGGTTCTGCGTCCACAAGTATTACTCCAAGTAAGTGCCGTTTTGTATCTATGACTAATTTTATTTATACGAGTTTGGAACACGAACAGAGACAGGACAATTACGAAGCTGAACGTTACCACAAATATACAATGTGTAACAAAAATCTTAAACAATACTGAAGGGTATGTATGTACTTATCATTATAAACAACTTAGTTATGGGGCCAACCCTGAAATCGCGGAAAAATTACAGCTGTTCCATACATTTTCTCCAAGGTCAACTTTTGGAAAGCTGATTTATTTTTCGCGATTTCAGGGTTGGTCTAATAGTAAAAGATGTTCATAATGATGAGTACATACATACTCTTCAGTATTGTTGAACCTTTTTGTTACACATTGTATGTGAAGACTACTTGAGTTTAAAATAGCAGTAATGGGACCGTTTAAAAGAGACATCGTCCGCGCGGTACAGAGGCGCAGGAGTAGATTCCAAAGGGGATCGAGGGAGGAGCGGGCGGCAGGCGCACTGCCGCCGAAAAACAAACCTTGGAACTAATGTTACAACCTGCCTTACCGGTAAAGGCGATCTATTCCAGGCATATAGATCAGGCCCAGGATGATTAGCCCAGATCTTATTAGTTATATTTACAACTATATGTATATAGTTCATAGTTATTATTTATAGTTAGTGGGATACTGAAACTTATAAATCAATGTCGTTTTGAATGACGACCTTTGTTATTGTATTTTGTGTAATGTGTTTTGTACTTATATCTAAACTTATCTAGAACCAGTTTTATGATCTTTAGAATATAATATTATAGAATCGAAGTCTACTTAGCACCACCAGCAGTGGTATCCCATATCAGTTTCCTAGTACTTGCTTCACCTACTAGCCAGTGTCTACTGTTGGGTTTACGTTTGACTGCCAACTCGCCTGGGTGCGGTCTACGATAGAGCAGACTTGCTCAGAAGAAACCGAGTCACTCACGCGGTGCCGTAACTAGGGCTGTGCCAGCGGTGCCCAGGCACAAGGCCCTACCGGGGCGCAGAAATGACCAGACCAGGACCAAGTTTTGGGCCATGCATGGACGAAGTTACATAAATATATAAGCTCGCATCGGGAGTATGAGTCTCTGCACTCATGACTTGAAAACACCCCAGATTGTAGGTAAATCTATCGGAAAATGCTTGACCGCTGTTGCGATAACAACGTGCGAATGTTTGCAGGTTCTGCTGCAAGTCGTGTGTGGAGGCAGGACAACTGGACCCGCGCGATGCTCTCATGCAGGCCGACCAGTCCTTCAGGAAGTAGCCGCGCCCGACGCGACACTCTGCCGACCCGACGACAACGACAAGCGACACATCTTTACAAACTAGATTAAGACAGTTCCCAGTTAGAAAAATGTAGTTTTATTAACTTGTTACCTCTTCTGGCATAACGTTTAGGACACATCGAGGTAGGGTTGCCAACTTTTTTTGGAGGAACTAACGAACTTCAGTATTGAGGGGTAGTAAATAAATAGTATTTTCGTAGACAAAAAGTATCAAGTATCAGTTTTTTTAATTGTATTTTTAGTACTACTGACATTTTTTTGCAATATAAAGTGATGTTAAAATGAATAAACAGCTCGTTTTTTAACTTGAGAAAATAGAGTATATATACGCGTACTTTTTTGCTTTCGAAAAGTTTAAAGTACGCATACTCGAAATTACGTAAGATACTTTATTACAAAGTACGGTTGGCAACCCTACATCGAGGAGAATCCAATGGCTCCTGATACAGTCTTTGACTAGTTCGAAGGCCTCTGAGATCATTTACTACCATACTTTAACGTAATATGTTACACTATTCTACATGTGTATGTTACAATTTATTCGTCGGCAGAGTTACAAAAATGTGCCATATATGGATGAGGAATTAATAAATCTACATAAATTACTGCACGTAAGTAAATGAAATGTGCAAATCCCGTATCAAACGGGAGACCATACCAATAAATGTTAGTGTAGATAGAAAAGAAAATGAATGTAAATAACTATCACAAGCAAAATGTCACAAGTCCATCTATGATGGACATTTTTTTTTGTATTCTAGTAACCTTTACAATAATTCGTTCATATAAATTTTATTTTAACTAAAGTACATTCTCCATACGCAGGTGGCCTACTGGTAGGTACTAATTTCCCATACTTTCATGTATGAATTAGGTCAAAATGTCACAAGCCTTTAAAAATGTAGACTGACATGTAGACATGTTTTTTTGTTTGTTTTTGTAGACAATTTGTGTGAACGAATTCTTGTTTCGAGCAATAAATTATTTATAGTAATATTTTAAGTGTCTCAAAAGAGAACTGCGTAGTATCGGTATAGTTTAACTGAAGCTGCGAGGCTAAATGTGAACACGTAATAATATGTATAAGATAACTTATAATATTGTGACAGTGTAAATAGATACGAAAAATAAAAGTGATGTGGAAAATGATTCTTTAATTTTTGGCCGACTTCAAAAAGGAGGTTCTCAATTAGGTTGTACTTTTTTGTTTCTATTCTTGTTAGCTCAGAACAAGCGATTAAGAAAATTATCTTTTTATTCGAAAGGGTATAAAAAATGGTCCTATTTCATCATCGAAATTTAGTCAAAATAGGATAATAATTCAGTAATTTGGTTTCTCAATCAAAATAACTCTACAAAACATGTCACCCAAGTTAACGAAATTGCGTATTATTTACTTGACTGTTAGTAGAAGCTTTAATATTGAGATAAGCAACTCCACCCTGAGGCAATAAGGGTGGAAGTTTATGACTTACTCAAAATCAAAATTTTAATCCTGTGTATTGGGTGAACAAAACTATAATCTGGAGGAAAGCCGTCAAGCTTCCAACACATCAAGTTTATTTATAACTTGACGAGGCCCTCCAACACCTGCATCCAGAACTGTCATCGCAGAATGGTTTAAGTCGCTTCTGAAGGCAGCGGGCATCTCTGCTTCACCGTGGAGTGTGCGGTCTGCTGTGGCCTCTTGAAGCTGAATTGACAATTGTTTCATGGAAGATGTTTTAGAGAAAGGGAACTTGAAATATGTAAAAGCATTCCAGAAATTTTATCGTCGAGAAGTGTTCCCTTCTTCAGACAACAATAATCCTAATGTGGATATTTCCACACTTTTTGTACCCATTCGTTGACCTTAAAATGCATTGAAATGTATATAATGATTCAAATGTTGAATACTGTATCTCTAGTGTATTTCCGCTGTACTATCGTATCGAGTACGATACGACAACAGACAGTATTCAACAGTTGGATTAAGATGAACTTCCGCATCAGGATTTTAACGCTAAAGTGGGAGTACAGACTAGCGGCGAATCGGTAGGATCACACGGTTTTGGCAGGAGGAACGACAGGGGGCAAATGCTCGTCGACTTTCTCGAGAAAGAGGGGCTTTTCATGATGAACTCGTTTTTCAAAAAGCAGCCCCAAAGAAAGTGGACGTGGCAAAGCCCCGGCGGACGAACAAAAAATGAAATAGACTTCATCATTACGGACAAAAAGCGCATATTCAGAGATGTCTCGGTGATCACTAGGTTCCAAACCGGAAGTGATCGGTACGAGGCTCTCTGAATATCGACATCAAGCTTGAGCGGGTCCGATTGATGAAGTCAACGCTCCGTCCGAACCTTCTCGAAACCGTAGTTGGATCTGAAACGTTCCAGTTAAAGTTGGAAAACCGATTCGTTGCCTTGGAAACAACAGATGACGTGAACCAGAAACTCAACACAGTAGTGGACGTCCTCCGAGATGAGGGCACAAAATTCTGCGAAATGCGAAGTATTTCGGATTTAGGAATTCGTGTACTTGTACATCAAATATCAGTCTGTACGAAATCGGGCTGTGCATTATTGAGCCGAGCCTATAATGTACGGTATGATATTGCACGGCACGATGTTGCACAGCATGATATTCGATGTACATGTACACCAATTATCATGCTGTGCATTATTATGCCGTACATTATCGTGTCGGCAAAAATCATGTTGTACATTGTATAGACACCCGGATTTATTGAACTACTTATGTACTTATTACAATAGCAGTATAAATCACCTATAAATCTTCCTAAGATTAAGGCACTTGTCTCACCGGCAACGATTAACGAGTAGAGCTAGAACTAGAAACGAGTTAGCGAGACGCGGGGAGCGAGTGCGTAGTTCCGATATTTGTGTAGCTCGGCTATAAGCGAGTGTGCGAGTGAGGCGGGCGATTACTCGCATCACTCGCTCGCGGCAGCTCTCTGCTGCCGGCTTGCTCTGTCGGCGTGAGTTCTAATCGCTTGGCGAGTATCGCCGAGCGAGTGTTATCTTTCATAGCTCTTGTCGCTCAGCGACAAACTAGTGAAGCGAGTGCTCGCCGGCAGTGTGAACAGTCAGCGATCAACTGTTTGTATATGCATCACTTTTGTTCACACGGAAAGTATATCTATTGTACGTTTCTTGAGCGAGAAAATAGCCGATAGTTAATCGTTTTCTCGTCGTTGGTGAGACAAGTGCCTTAGTAGTTGAATCACATTGGCGTTTCCCTCGCCAGACGATAACAAACAGGTCTCAATATTAAAGCTTCTACTAACGGTCAAGTAAATAATAGTACCGTTTTACCTGAAATAAAACGGTTATTATTATACTTACCTTAGTAGAAGCTTACTTTTTACCTCTGCTTGGTGGGTTCGACGAAATGACGAGGCTCGAGCGGCTACCTCGCCCCCCTGGCGAGGGAGAGGGGTGCGAAAGAGACAGAGCTAGCGAGGGTAGAAAGAGATAGCTGCTACAGCGGGAAATGGGGTTGCCTATCTCAATATTAAAGCTTCTACTAAGGTAAGTATTAATCGTTTTATTTCAGGTAAAACGGTACTATTTTGCTTTGAAGTCGGGTGTTTTTTAAAGAGCTTGATGGTAGTATTTAACCGATCAACAAAATATCGTGATGGTCATGGCATAGAAAAATAAGTTACTGTATTACCGAACCTATTGAATGCAACCTGACAGTTATACATCTAGGATTTAAAAAAACATACAAGTTGGCGATAACATAAATTTTTATTTACATTCCGAAATTCACAGTGAAATATAACAAGGTCCGTCGTCACCGGGCAATGGGAGTAGTGAGTAAACAGTATACAGACCAACCTACTGATGATTTTTATATACATTCACTATAATGTAGCAGTAATTTGGACAAACTACTTGGTACCAGAGCGGTAACCGTGCCTCAGCACCGAAACAAAACAACTTTATTGTCAAAGAACTGAAAACGGCTATGCCTGTACATGATGCGTTCATGATAATAATAATTTAACCGGCTATCGTATCCTCGTCTCTCTTTGAGAGCGTCATAATATTCTTAAATACAAAATGTTAGAACGTAAGTTTTATATACATGAAATAATAATTTAACATACATACAGGGACGTTTCGAACACGCCGCCTAGCGAAACGGCCTCGTGCGGGTCGAGGAACCGCTGCGTAATATGTACTGCCGAGCCACGCTAGCTCCCACGCGATCCCACAACGAAACTGCACTTGTGGAAGTGTTATAAAGGTTACATTTCAATAATACTGACCCATACACCTGTATTGAAGTAGATTATATACCATTTCAAACGGTATGAACAGCGTGTCGAATTTTTTGTACTTAGTATAACGTCACTAGAGGAATTTAGCATTGGACTCCCAACAAATTGTCAGGTTTGAGACACGGAAGGTAGATCGACTTAAGGCAACTACTTATAAGGTCTATGTATGGGCCACTCAGTTTGTATGTACAGAAGTCGTACCATAGTCACTTGTGTAACACGATATATCTGCAGTTTCCCCCTTGCATGTATATTACGCCGCGAGTTGTAGTGATATAACGCTACAGAGTACGTGCGCTCGCCACGTTACTTTACGGCTTGACGCATTTGAGATAAGATTCAAATTTGAACGTTCGAGGATCTATCGCGGCGAGCTCGGCGAGCGCACTGCACGCCGCATTAAATAGCTTACCGGGCGCCGCGCGGGCCCATTTTAGTATCACAATACGTGTTAAACTAAAAGCTCCTAAACGCCTAGTAAACAAAAATAAAATAAACTATAAAAACAGAAATCGTTCGCTACAAAATAAAATACATTTACGAAGAGATGGGGGCGTCGCTGGCGCGCCGGTGACGCGCGTCAGACTATACAGACATCGAGTACGTATATAACATAAGACTATATCTAGGCTAGGCTAGGCTAGGCTAGGCTAGGGTGTGTACGTGTGTAAATGCGCGCGCGCGGCTCAGTCGAGGACCTGCGAGACGATCTTCTCCATGTCGTGGTCGATCTCCTCGTTGGAGGGCGGCGCGGGCGGGGGCGTGGCGTGCAGGTGCAGGGGCAGGTGCAGGGGCGGGCCGGGGGGCGCGGGCGGCGCCGGCAGCTGGAACGGCTCGTCCAGCTCCTCCAGCCCCGCCGGGCACTCCAGCTTGCCGAGCTCCTCCTGCAGCTTCACGTAGTGCCGCTACAAACACAATACAACACACTGTTACTACAATCTATTTCGAGTGCTGACATCTCCGATCTGTCTGAACTGACTGATATGGAGAAGCATGATTATTGCAATGATTATTCTGCATACCTAAATTAAGGTTGTTATTGGCTGTACTTACCTATTTTAACAACATCGTTAGTGACCATGATCATCAGGCAAATAAAGAATTAAATTGAATTAAAAAGCATTGCTAGATCAGTAATCGCCGCCGGGAATACTGACGACTTTGAAGACCTATCGTGTAACAACGTCCTCACCAACTACGACCACTCTGCCAAGAGTGTCCGAATAGATGTCCGATATATGTAGAGTGGTTATGGCTATAAATGTGTTTGTCCTAATACTTAGGAACGTTGGTCGTCCATCTGCAAGATGGGTCAACAATATCATAACCATCGCAGCTCGAACCAGACGACAACCATTAGCACTGGGCCGAGCTAGATGTCATAGCAATAAAGTATTCTTTGTCCTAAGCAAGAGCAGTTTTTGTTATGCTATGCACTGCTATTGCAGAATTATGAACTTGTGAACAAAATCCTGCGCCGCTCTGCGCTCGTTATCCTGAGATATTAGATGTCAAACCGCTTCATGCCCAGTAATTTACCAGGTGACATTGCCCTTCAAACGGAAACACAGAAACGTAGTAATGCTTGCACAATACTACTTGGCGGTTGATAAACTGGCGAAGTACTTCCCCAAGCTGACACTGCAATAGAGTCCTACCACTACAACTGTGGGATAAGGGAGGCTGTGGATGATGATGGTACCTTGAGCGCCATGGCGTTGTGGTGGACGCTGCGCTGCGTGCGCTCGTCGCCCTGGTGGCTCTCCAGCTCCGTGATCCAATTGGCAACTGTCTTCATTATCTCGTTCCTCTTCATCCAGAAGTGAGTCTGGATCACCTGCGACACAAACCAACAAACTCTTTACGTTTGGTTTGACAGGGATCCTGTTCTTATCCCGTAAAGATATATATTCCCATATTGAAATCGTACGGCGCACACGGAAATTATGTGGTGGAATTATGCTAATTGTCTAGCATGAAACTATGATACTCAAAACATTATTTTCCAAAAAAAATTTTTGTTTTCGTAGATCGATTCTAGTAATAATCCGGTAAGTTATGAGGCAGGGTTTATGTTATTAAATTAAAATGAAACATTATTTTTTTATACAATCAAGTGACGAGACGAGCAAGAAGTTCGCCTGGTGGTAAGCCACTAACAGTAGCAGTGCTAGAATTGTGAACTTGCGAACACAATCCTGCGCCGCACTGCACTGCGCTCGTCACCCTGAGATGTTAGGTGTTAAATCTCTTCATACCCAGTAATTTCTCTGGTAACATTGCCCTTCAAACCGGAACACAGTAATGCTTGCACACTACTGCTTGGCGGTTGAATAACTGGCAAATGTGTGGTACTTCCCCAGGTGGACTCTGCAATAGGGTCCTACCACTACAAAAACATTAACGAGAAGTGCAATACGAAAATGCTTATAGTCCATCTAAAACAGACGCGGCGCGGAAAAACAATTACGACTCCGAAATTCGCCAACCGAAGCGAAGCGATTTGCCAAGCGTGGGCATTATGGCAATATTGAGGAGGAGGCCTTCGTCCAGCAGTGGACGTCTTATGGGTGATTATGACTAACTAACTAAACTACAGCTAACTTAAAAAATACAAAAAGTTAAACTGGTAACGAGACGGGTTGTGCACTGTGCAGTATGTACCTCCTTGAAGCAGGGCTCCGGGTTCCTGAGCTGGTCCAGCATGGCCCAGCGCACGCAGGCCTGGTAGATGTTGGAGTTGTACTCGGTGGAGGCGGCGGCGCCCACGCGCGAGCCGCGCGACCGCTCGTAGCCCGGCTCGTTGAAGTACGGCTCCGGGACCAGGATCAACGACTGGATACTAACTAGCACCTAAACACGACATGCCAGGTATAGCTCCAGTTCCAGCTCCAAACTCACAGACGTGATTGGAGCTGAAGATTTCTAACAGCAAGACAACAAACACAATTATTTAGGAATAGTGTCTTTGGAATGGGTCCATTAAGAGTAGACAAGTTGGTCACTTCTCCATAGAAACGCGGTAGTATTACTACTCCACTATGTAATTTTGTAGCTCCAAGACTAAGTATTATATCAATTAATCCCTTCATTATCTAGGATTGTAAATTATTACGAAAATAAAAAGTTAATAAACATGAAAGTTATGAGCCAGGAAACATCTTGTATTTTAGCTCAATTTTAACGCCACATTGGACGCAAATAAATAACACAAGGAATACGAAAACTCTAAAATAATTTATCAAGCGGCATAGTTTAGTCCATAAACATTTCAAATAACTTAAGTTGGAATAAATTAACTCAGAAATTATTCAACCACATTACTGCAGCCAAAGGTCGACAAAAACATATTTGCGCGCTCATTTATCTTTCTTTCTCCCTTTCCCATAGGTTGTTTGATGAAGAGAGCATGCTTTTTAGCCGCGCCCACCGATGAGTTCGAGCCGTCAACTTGTCGATCCTTAATATATAATAAGATACCAAAAAGTATAAAGGAATTGAATACAAACCTCTTTAAAAAGAAACTCAAGAATGTATTGACTGCTAAATGCTACTATAGAATAGACGACTTCCTACATGATAAATTTTGATATTATATATTTTTGTATTTTTTTTTAAAGCCTTGTTTCATTATTGTCATATTTTTTAAACTACTATTTTAACTATTATGCTTTGTAATGACAATAAATCTTTTTCTTTTTGGAATGTAATTTATTGCAGGTATGAAAATGTACTCGCACCTCATATTTGTACACCTTTGCGGTAAAAACATGATGATCGTTACTAATGTTTTAAGATCTTCACCTGTTACACATGTTTTGACAAATAAACGTATCTTTATCTTTAGCACTTGCGCGGAGTTGCATCGGCTATAACAGACTTGTGTTCAGCGTGAGGGAGGTATATTATCATTATTCAATAGGTATAATGTTGACCAAACGAACTGGCGGTCTATTAATCTAAGGGCCGTTTAGTCTAAGGTTCAAGTCGGCGTCCGTATGCATGTTTGCAAGTATATTTGGTGGTCGATAACTTAAGACTGTCTTGGTTTGGTTACTTTATGAAATGTACTACTGTGTACTACTACTTCTTATGAATTCGCCATTAATATTATGATAAAATTTGCAAGTTACGTGTACACTGGAGGTCTCTATTTATCACCCCATTTACAGTCAATGACCATTGGCGTATCTAGGGCTATTCCAGGGGGTGTCTGCCCCTGGGCTGCGATTGCCGATGAAGCAGAGTCAACGCCCAATTTAGTTAATATGACCTAGAATTTCGAATCGTTAGCCTAACATCCTGGGGTGGGCACTACACCAATTTTTTTTAGCTCTTATAAGTTTGCGTTTGATCACCAACTCGCCTATTGGTAAGCGACGGTGTGGTTAAGGATGAAGCACGCAGACTTAGAAGGTACCCATTCACTCTGACCTTGAAGAGGTCTAGATTATATCTCTCAGGAAAAAAAGGAAGCCGGCAGCTTGTTCCACTCCTTGGCTGCACGAATGTTATTCTGGTGTGCTATATATACATTATACACCCATGTCAATGACAACAACTTGGTTCTGTTTGGAGGTATTACGTAGGAGCAGCTAACCTGCAGGTAGCTAAGTTACCGACATAGCTCGCAAGGTTTGCAAGTTGAAGTGGCAATGGGCAGGACACATCGCTCGAAGAACTGACAACCAATGGGAAGAAAGGTTCTTCAGTGGCGATTGCGAACCGTCCTACGCAGCGTTGGCGCAGCTTCCCATTAGGTGGACCGACGACATTGTACAAGTAGCGGGCAACTGGTGGATTGTTGGGTAGGTTGTGTTGGGCGTACAGTGTGGCGGTCTAAGGGGGAGGCCTTCGTTCAGCAGTGGACATCTCCGGGCTGATGATGATGATGAGCTAACCTGCAGGAAGCTGGAGGTGTGCGCGTTCCACTTCTCCTCGGGGCGGCCGTGCCAGGTGTTGAGCACGGAGAGGCACACCTTGCCGTCGTTGTACAGGTTGGGGTTGAACCGCACCGAGTGCCGGCCCGTGGTCTCCAGGTTGATGAGCATCGGCACCGAGGGGTACTCCGGGGGGAAGTACACGTCCAGCACGAAGCACCCGTTCGCGTACGGCGTGTCCGAGGGGCCCGTTATCAACACCTGAGATACACGTTCAATGTTAATTATTTATTTATTTATTATTTGGAAAACAAACAGCTATCACAAAAAAAACCCCCACTCACTTGTTCTGGTTCCCGTAGTACAAGATTTGCCTAGTTAGGGGCTAGATGGCGCCGTGTGAATGTTTAACAATTTATTTATTTCTTTATTAACGTAAATTTTCAATATTTGCAAGTTTTTACTTCATTTTTAGGAATGTATGAACTGAACTGCGTTCGTTGTCAAAATGTATTGCCCCTCTTAAATTAAAGGATGGCCCTGGTATACCATATTTATACAGGGCAATCCCAGTTTGGGTGCCGTAGTGTGTTGTGTAGTAGTGTGTCGGGTTATGGTGTGTTGTCTAGTAGTGTGGCGTGTAGTGTAGTAGTGTGTATATACCTTCATGACGTCGAGCCGGTCGGTGTCGGTGCGCACGAACACGGAGGAGGAGTAGGAGAGCGGCAGCGAGGTGGCGAGCGTGGCGGCCTCCTGCGCGAGCCGCTTCATGCGCGCCGGCGCCGACCGCTCGCCCGCCGACCGCACCGTGCCCTCGAAGTGGTACGGCACCGTGAACCGGAACCCGTTCTCCGCGCACTCCGTTATCATCTCGAACGTTTCTGCAATACACGTCCCGATCACTTCACGTTCCAACGATATATGGTAGAATCGTGACCATTTTTATTCGAGGTCGCAGGATCTGTAAGTCTTGCATTAACATCACATAGTACTTTTTGTTGCGCACTGAGGCGGAGACGTGATGGAATCGACCAATCTAGATTTTATCTTAGTTTATCGAATATAAGCCAAATTGTTCAAGGGGTTTGGAAGATATGGGGGTCACGAGGTCTCAGTTCTGCGAACTACTAGTATCAGTGTAGATGTACCACCCAGTGCAAGTGTAATATGGCAGGTGTACGTACCGAACTGCAACGTGCGCATGAACTCGATATACCGCTGCTCGCGCGTGGCGGGACACATGGGCATGGACACGCTGCTCTCCAGTTCCGTCTCCGTGCGACACATGAGCGCTGACGTCGCCTGGAACCAACGACGCATCATTCAGTTATCAGTTCTATTTGTTAGTTAGCCATATACAATGTGTAACGAAAAGGTTCAACAATACGGAAGGGTGGGTATGTATGTACTCATCATTATGAACAACTTTTACTATGGGGCCAACCATAAAATCACGAAAAAAAAACAGCTGTTCCGTGCAAACAGTTCATTTACCTTGGACAAAATGAATGGAACAGCTGATTTTCGTTTTCACGACTTCAGGCACCTTGGTAGGCACCATAGTGAAAGTTGTGCATTATGCATACAATTAAAAAAGGGTTGTGCATACAATATCCTTCCGTATTGTTGAACCTTTTTGTTACACATTGTAAACAAAATGATATTGTATTCATACGCAGCGATTGTTGGGGTAAAAAGTACCCTGTGTTTTATTCCAAAGTATAAGCTATCTTTTTACCAAATTTCATCCAAATTCGTTCAGCCGTTACAGCGTGAAGCGGGAGTAACAAAAACACACACAGTGACAAACTTTCGCATATATAATATTAGTAGGATAGGATTTAAGGTTTCGGTTGTTTTGTTCTATATTGCTATCACAACAAGCGTCGAAAGGCCTTTAGGCGGCACATTAACTCTTACTAGGGCTGGCCACTCAGCCTTTACGAACATACTGTTAAGAATCAAAATAGCTGATTTTAGTATTGATAAAAACACGGTAAAAAATGTACCATCCACAGCAACCCCATAGTACGTCACAGGAAGATAAATTCACCAACCGACGTGATTATCCAAATTACTACCAGGCCCCCTAGCACGCCAGCCGTGATAAAATTATATCCACTCTAATTTCCCTGCGAAAACAAATCCATATTCTAGCTTTATCACGTTTCCGCGCAGGGAAAAACCAATTAGTCGTCACCGCGTGCTAGGGGGGGGGCTGGAGAGAGAAAATTCCTATTTCCATTTTTCATTTGACTGTACTGTAACAAATCAATATAAAAGGTTAACTTACTTGTATATCAGCTATGAGAGCGGCGAGTCCTTCATCTTCTTCCGATAATTCTGTACTACTAGTCGTACTAAATCTTTGGCTATATGTCATCTTTCCGAATAAATTCTTTTTACTCATTCTGGAAAAGAAAACACATGAAATACATTAACTAATTAATTTTTACTAGTAATAAGTACTGTTACAGTTAAACTGATCCAAACTAGTTCAGGGATGCAAGGACACAGAGCTTCTTGCTCCAACCAAGCCGACCGAGCCAACGTCATCAGCTCGTCGGTACATCTTGCTGAACAACGAATGTTTTTTTTTACTTTTGTTTAGTTTGTTTTATTTTTACTACTGTTTAGTTTGGGGCTAGATCACTGAAGAGAGAAGTGAATATGTGACGGGCCGCGCTAGCGTGCAAATGCGCTCGATGACAATAGGCTAGATGACTGATGTTTAAATCGTTGAAACCAATAGCATTGATGAAGAATTTAAGTAAATATGGTATGTTTATTGAAAACATTATTTAAATCGGTTAATAATGTTCTGATATATGAGCGTTTAAAGTTTTTGTTAGAGACAACTCTGTCCCTTTCCCATAAAACAAAAAATGACGTCACGCCTTACTTATCAGAATAGAATTTATATGGCGTACTGAGATGTGACGTCACGATTTGCTGTTTCGCCTCTCTGTCTAGCATGATATTAAAATGCTTATAAGTTGCTTATTTCTGATCAGATTTTCATATCTTTTTCATTAATCAGCTATATTTATGGGCCACATTTTAAGAGGACGATAAAAAAAAACCAGTCATCTAGCCTATTCTACCAATATACATGTTTTAAAACTGAGAATACTCAAAATTACAATTTAAATAGATGTTATAATGCGTAAGAAACCAAACCACATTGCATCGTGATTATATCAATTTTAATCTGTTGCAAAATGGTATTTCGAGCGTTTTACTTCAAATGCGCGACCAATGATTGGAATTTTTTCGTCGTAGTTTCTATACAAATAAGTGTGAAACTGGCGACAGCGGTTTTCCATACAATTGCTTTACAATATTGTTTTCACAGCCGTCCGTTCTACCTAAGAAGTAGGGCTTTCGCTTTTCTGTGGGCTAGATGGCACACCAGCGATATTTTTCTTTAATCTATTTTTTATCAAAGTATGAAGTTTGTACAGTACAAGCGCTGTTAGCTCCAATATTGCGTCATTAGTAGATATTTGGCTCGAAAACCGTAGTTTCTCATCTAACAAATCATGCTTATCTAGGTAGGAAATTAATCATATATGTATTTGCAAGTACTTAATTGAGCTATCCACCGGGCTATGAGCTATGCCCGCGACTTTCACAATGTCGTCGGTCACCTAGCTAGTGGGAGGCCTGCCTGTGCCTAAGCTGCGTCTTCCGGTTCGTGGCAGGTTGTCATACAGTGTGGCGGTCTAAGGGGGAGGCCTTCGATAATCAGTGGACATTGGAGTTTAGCTATTAGCAAGTACTTACAATACAATACAATATACATTTTTTGTCAACAGAAATATACAATGTGTAACAATAAGGTTCAACAATACTGAAGGGTGTGTATGTACTCATCATTATGAAAAACGTATACTATGGGGCCCACCTTGAAATCACGAAAAAAATATCAGCTGTTCCATATAAAAAGTTCATTCTCCTTGGACAAAATGTATGGAACAGCTGTTTTTTTTTCGCGATTTCAGGTTTGGCCCCATAGTGAAAGTTGTTTATAATGAGGAGTACATACACACCCTTCAGTATTGTTGAACCTTTTTGTTACATATTGTAGAACAACTTACAGCTAATCAGAGTACATTATTTGACAGTACAAGGGGCGGCCTTATCAGGTTAAGCGATTTCTTTCAGGCAACCTTTGGATGGACTGTACTAAAGGAGGTACTTACTTGAGCTTAGTGGCGTAAGAGTTGGTTGTGCGCGACATCTGTTGCAGCAGGCGCGGCACGGGCCGCAGCGCCGCCGCGAGCCGCGCCGACCGCAGCGCGTGCAGTGCGCGCGCGCACCGCAGCACGCACACGTACAGGGGGATGTGCCGCGACATGTCCAGCACTGCGGGGGAACATCACGTCACCACTGTGCTGTGCCGTCGCAAGCCCACAGAACCGACTACAATAGCTACGCCGAATTGTACGAGACAACTTTATCGCATGTTGTTTTTAAAGGGAGTAATATCTTCTTCCTATTCCAAAATTATTTAGAATCGATCGCATAGCTATTGCTGACAAGATAGTGGCACTTCGCATCGTCCGTCTGCCGAATAGAAACGAACGCACGATAGGCTGCACAGATGCGCCCCTTTTTATTCGGCAAAAATAGCGATGACCATTATATATTATTAGCATTGGCCATGCGATCGCCTCCAAATAAAATAATATTTGTATTAATTTCATTTAGATGCTTAAGATAACTTTTTTTAAATTATGGTTTATATCATTTTTTTTATTGAGTTCTTTGTTCAGACTAGTAGTTGCCATCAGCCCTGAGGGTGGTTCTCAGGGGAGAGGCTTTTATTACATTTTCAGGCACCTGATGGGCCTGAAATGGTATTGTAGTGCCTCCGAGATGTACACGGAGTCGCGAGTGGACTCGTTTAACGCAATACAGCGCAAACGAATTGCATCGTTTATGTCCAGAGTTGACACGTGTAAGAACACGATAATAAAAAGCCTTGCTGACAGATTGACCCTGACTGCAACTTACCAACGTTGGGTGGCTATTGCCACCTAAGTACTTAGTTATTTTTTTAAAATTTAAAATTATTTATTTGACTTTCTTTATTTTATTTTGTGTTTTTATATGGATCATGTGTCCGAAATAAAGAATTATTATTATTAAATCACTCAGTGAGCAACTATTAGGGTACTAACTGCAGGACCACACATTTGGTAAAGCAAATATTCCATTGTTTGTGCTGCACTACAGCCAGAGCCCATCAGAAAATCTACAATTTTCATCAGAAAATCCTTAAGTACTTTATTATCAATGTTGTGACGAGACGAGCGAGACGTTCGCCTGGTAGTAAGCGTCACGCCTACCCCCAAAATTTTGAAATTGCGTATACAATCCTGCGCTGCATTGCGCTCGTCACCCTGAGATATTAGATATTACATCTCTTCATACCCAGTAATTTCTGTGGTAACATTACCCTTCAAACCGGAACACGGCAATGCTTGCACACTACTGCTTGGCGGACTCTGCAGTAGAGTCCTACAAGGCAACAGAAGTGTACGCAGAGATCGACTGACCGGAGTCGTTCCTCAGGTAGGAGCAGATGGCGGGCACGAGCGAGCTCGCGGCCACGAGCTCCAGGAACTCGGCGGGCAGGTCCTCGCTCAGGTCCTCCTGGCTCTCCTCGGCCGCGCCCTCCTCCGGCGTCGACTCCTCGGGCGGCCACTGCTCGCCGGGGTTCATGTACGACGCTAGCACCTGGATAGTAATAACACATTGTCGTCTCGCTCGCCTCATCTGCAGGAACTGAATTCAGCTCGAAGGACCAATATTCGGCAAAATATACATAATTAAGAGTAAACAAGCCGGTCACTTCTCCATAGAAACGGGGAAGTAATATTACTCCACTATAAATTGTTGTAAGTCCAAGACTAAGTATTATATCCATCTGTCTCTTCATTATCTAGGATTGTAAATTGATAAGAAAGTAAAAAGTTTATATATATGAAAGTTATGAGCCAGGAAACATATTGTACGTTTCGTACTTTGGACGTAAATAAATAACATAAGGAGTACGAAAACTCTAATGTATACAAGCGGCATAGTTTAGCATCAAAATTCCAAATAACTTTAGTTGGAATAAATTAGTTCAGTAGTTTATTCATCACAATCCTGCAACCAAAGTTCGACATGAAAAAATATATGTCCTAAAACTGCATCCAGAACCACCGGAGGACGGGCAACAGCGTCCTCTCTGTTAACGGTGGTAGCACTCTGCGATCTCCAAGCCGCCTGCCAAGTGAGAGCAAGATTATGGCAACCCCTCCCTAGTAAGGGGGAGGCCTTCGTCCAGCAGTGGACGTCTTCTGGCTGATGAGGGTATAAGTATAAGAAAGGTAGAAAGGCCCGAGTGGTGCGTATGGGAACTGTTTTCGCTGTCACGACTTGGATACTTTGAAGCGATTCCAAAAGCTGCGAGACTGTTCTTCCACCTTTGCCCCCGCTCCACCCCGTCGCTTTTATATCATAAATGAAGAGTCATTTAGATTGACACAAGAGTAACGGGGTCAGAAACAAAACAATATCGCATGTTCTGGAATTTGGAGTCCTGTGTGTCATGATAGGGAATTTATGTGCCAACGTGTAAATTAAACGTGTTAAAGGAACCTGGATATATCCTAAAACTGCATCCAGAACCACTGGAGGACGGGCAGCAGCGTCCTCTCGGTTAACGGTGCCAAGCCAAGCCTGGCAACCCCATTAAGGGGGGAGGCCTTCGTCCAGCAGTGGACGCCTTCTGCTTGATGATGTGTTCAATGAAAATGTTGGCCAAGTGTGAGGGTTTTTGCTGTGCAAAATAATTGGCTGTTCCCAGAACACGTACCTGCAGCAGCACTGTCACGTGTTCCTCCTCGGTGCGCTGCCGCACGAGCGCCTGCTCCACGTTCCACGACTGCTGCGTGGAGCCGGTGCCGAACCCTGTCCCCTTCGCCCAGTACAGTTGGCCCTTCTCTTCTGCCCGGGCCATAGTGCCGTTCGACGCTTGGCTGTTCTGCTGGGAACGAACCAAGTGTATGGATGACTAGCTGCACAAGGCGGTTTCATCCGCGTGATTGTAGAAAATATATGATAAAAAGTAGCATGTTGTGTAAAATGTTATTCCGGGAAATAATATATCTCCATTCCGAAATTCATCCAAATCCGTCCAGCCGTTTTGACGTGAAGGCGTGACAATCATTACACACACATACCGGCAAACTTAACCATTTATAATATTGCATGACAAATAAAAATAATCTTGTAACAGCTGATGAAACAAGCGGTAGCCAGTTCCATTACATTTTTCCGGTTTTCACTGATTCTCGACTGTCTGCCTAAGTTAAAATTTGATAAGAGCGGCGTACTACAATAATACAAATCGCTTATCTTATAAATTATCGGGTCACGAAAATGAAAGAAAAAAAAAATGCTGCAGTCCGTCTAAGTGGATGTTCTAGAAGCATTAGTTGCGACGCTCACCTCGCTGGAGTTGGGCCGGTGGTGAGTGAAGACGGCGAGGCAGGCGAGGACCATCCTCGTGGCGCCGCAGTTGAGCAGCATCCGCCGCAGGCCCACGCCGGGCTCCGTCCGCCTCGGCGACTGTTCCAGAAGCCTCGATACCACGCGGAACGGTAAGGTGCCTAGAGAGAATCCGCCGTTACCGCCTCCGACTACGATGCTGCCTGTAATGGGACAATGTTAAACTGTTCATCGGTTCGCATGATATCATTTGAGCATTGGAATAAATACTAATAAGTAAACCGTTCACATCATCATACAATGATAAAAGGGTGTTGTACTTTTTAACATGAGAGTAGAATTTAAAAATTCGAATGTGGACGTGGTCAATCAGCACTTTTAGCAAACACGTATTAACTTTTTACGTGCTTTGTTTTTTCAGAGGCCCTTCTGGTGTTTTTTCGTTTCGCGCCCTGTCTGCTAACACGATGCTGGGTACTACATATTATTATGTGGATGTGTGTGTGTGCGTGTGTGTGTGTGTACGTACGTCCGTCCTCTGTGTGCGCGACGCCCATGAGCAGCCGCAGCAGATGCACGGCCTTGGCGCCCTCGTCGAGCAGCGCGGCGGCGTACCCGGGCAGCTTGAGCAGCAGGCCGAGCGCGGCCAGCGCGTGCGCGGGGATGCCGCACGCCGCCTCCTCCGCTGCGCCCGCGCCGCCGCCGCCGCTGCCGGCGCCGCACCCGCCGCCCAGCTCCACCACTTCCTGCAGCACCAGCTACAGTTACAATATAAGACGGCTCCCGGTGCCATTACGTTACCGCATACACTAATAACTACGGATTTTCATACCACTGGCTTTTCGGTGAATCGAAACATCGTGAGTCACACTTCCGGTGAAAAAATTCAATGGCATATGTAATACCAACACGCAACAAGGCCATCTAATCACCTTTGGATGGATTTCGGTGGATATGGTCTAATCACCTTTCGAGCATAGGCTTAGAGCAAGACTAATTACCAAAACCCACTGAAGAGAGAAGAGAATAGACATAGACAATAGATACAGCAAATCGTGACGTCACTTCTCTGTACATCATATACATTTTATTCTGACAAGTAAGGTGTGACGTCATTTTTTGTTTTGTGGGAAAGGGACAGAGTTGTCTCTACCAAAATTTTTAAATGCTTATATCATCATCATCATCATCAGCCCGGAGACGTCCACTACTGAACGAAGGCCAGGCAGCACCAGGCAGGTGGCAGGTTGTCATACAGTGTGGCGGTCTAAGGGGGAAATGCTTATATACCAGAACATAAATAACCGATTTAAATTATGTTTTCAATAAACATATTATATTTACTTAAATTCTTCATCAAAGCTATTGGTTTCAACGATTTAAACAGTCATCTACCCTATTGCGTAACAACATTGTTTTGACAGCCGTTCTACCTAAGAATAGGGCTTTCGCTTTTATGTGCCTAAAACCAGTATTCATTGGAACTAAATATGCTCGCTCGGACGTCGTCGGGCAAATTCAGCTGCATGTCGGCCTAGTTGAAGCAGTATGGATTCTCATTATTTTACATACGTTTGGTTCGATCGGCTGAGTTTGGCCGACGACGTCCGAGTTAAGATCGGTCTATGACGGCTTATGTGTACGCACACTGATATTAGGCATAACGATAAAACCGCGCTTGTACAGTTGTTTATTTTTTGTTTACAGTTTATATAATAAATACAATATGCCAACGTATTATTGCTTTGGATAGCAGCACAGCATGTCTAGCCCTACCAGCGGTTCTCACTTAAGTCCACAGCTGGATATATGCTTCTCGTCACTCGATATACGTAAGACGCATCGAGTTTCGGATCTTATCGAGTTTCGGACCTCCAACATTAAGTTTTCATTTCGTTCATGGTAGCCGCGGCTTGGCCCAGCCGCATTTTATCCAGTGCCGCGGGCCGCGTGTGTCCGGAAGCCGGATGTGCCAAGTGAGACGAGTTCGTGTCGAGTGGCGCAGTCTCACCTCGTAGGGGTCGTCGAGTTTGACCCAGTCGAGGTCGTGGTGCGTGCTGGGCTTGGCGGGCGGGTCGGGCGGCGGCGCGTGCGGGCGCGGCAGGCGCGCCGCCACCAGCGCGAGCCCGCCGCACGCGCCGAACTCGCGCAGCACGGCGCCGCCCGCCGGCCCGGGGCTGGCGCCCGTCACCGCCGTGGGGCCGCGCGCCGCGCCGGACCACTCTGCGGGACACCACACAATTCTCAAGTTTCTTAAAACTCAAGCTCTTAATTACGTCAAATCGTATTTTTATTTTAGTAACTTTAGATGGAAACATTTTTGTTCGACATATTAGATAGATAGATAGATAGATTACCTCTTTATTGTACACACCAAAAGAAATGATAACTGTCATGATGATCACAACACAAAAAAGGAACTTAAAACTAGTGTTACAATTGGCGGCCTTATCGCTAAAAGCGATCTCTTCCAGGCAACCTTTGGATGGAAAGGATTCGAAGAACATATAGAAGACGGGGTGTGCAATATTAAATTAAATCTTAACTTAACAATTTTAAAATAACAAAATAACAATACTAATACTTAAATTACCTAACCATAAAATAATAAACTAATATATATAGAGATATATAAAATACTATTCGATAAAGGTAAGTATAAACAACAGCATTATAGAGATCGAATTTGTGACAGATACAATTCTTTTACATTTTCTTTGAAAATAGAGATCGACGGAGCATGTCTGATAGACACAGGCAAAGCATTCCACAGCTGAACTGCTTGGAATGCAAACATGTTACATGTTGGCATGTTATATGGATTGCTCAATGAGACTGTATTAAATTATACTTAGGCTTAAATTAGCCATAATATATAATTTTATGTGACGTAACGCCATATTACGCGGAGATCAAAGACGCGCCGTTAAACTTTCTCATTTGTCCAAATATGATAAGTTAGTTTAGGAGATATGTGGGAACACATAAACATACGCTGCTGAAATAATATCCGTCCTTTTTGCGCACTAGGGTTAAAATGCAACTAACACTTAGGGCAGCTAAAGCAATCTTGCTTGTGTTTGACTGCCATTTCGTCTGATGTTAAACGAAGATGCACGATGGAGCACACTTGCGTAGAATAAACCGATTCACTCGCGACTTGAAGGTACCCAGAACACGCGGTAAAACTATTTTCAGTATAACAGAAAATATTTTACTACGAGTTTTCCGAACTTGTGAGTTGTGTTGTGCGACGTTGTCTGTAGAGAAAACTTACCGCCGCTGGTATTGAGATGCAGCGTGAGCGTGAGGTGCGGGCCGAACACGTGCGGCACGCACGCGCACAGCTGGGCCAGCGTCGTCGAGCCCGAGACGAACCCTTCCAGGCCCGCGGCTTGCACTCGGATTGTCGTCTCTATTACATCTGTAATAACATACAAATTCACTTGTTATGCTCTGTTGTAAGTAGGGCTGCCAGGTATTATTTTCAGAAACTCTGGACATGCATTATAACGCGGGGAATTTTATGAAAATTTTAAGTATGTTTCAGTTATGTTATTTTTCGCTGCAGATAATAAACCCGTAAATTTGGTGTAAAATTGGTGATCGTTTTATTTTGTTGCCTTAGGTCCTCCTACGACTGCATTGATTTACATTTACAAAGACTCACCGTCAGTGACCGACATAACCGAGATGTCGTTCTTGGTCTGCCGTTTCTTGTTTTGGTTTTTGAGGGAGGTGTTCTTGACGTCCTTCACACGTTTGTCCTTGGAAGCGCTCGCAGCGGCGAGGCTCAGCTCCCAGGCCTCTGCGACCGTGGTGATGGCGGTGTCGGATGCGCTCCGCAGCACCGATGCGGTGCCAGACGATGCCGGGTTGTTCATCGCGAGCTTCGATGTCTCGTCCATTACGGGCACTGGCGGAAATGGTTACATCAAAACAAGTTATGAGACGAAGAAGACGCTCTCGTGATTGTAATGGAAAACGCCTGCCCATGACCGTTGCATGCAGCGGTACCAAGAACTTTGTTTTTTTTAAATGTTTGTACACTACTGCTTGGCGTTTGAATAGCAGACAAAGCTGTGGTACTTCCCCAGGCGGATCCTGGAATAGAGCCCTACCACTAAAAACAAAGTAAATCACTTATTTGGCGCTCATTTCTTTGTGACGTTTATTGACTTTTCTCTCTCGCCTTCCTCATCTAGTCAGATTATCTTTGGACACTTACTTACGCCGCAAAGCAGACTTTTACAGACACCGATTGTTATCTTTTTATCTCGGCTTATGTTAATGGAAGGTGCAGTCTACGATAGAACAAGCTTCCTAGAATAAACCGATACATTTGATATGTAACGTAACAAAGGCTTTTTTACTTAAGAGGAATAAATGACCTGGAAGGTAAGAAATTTATTGCGTGCACGAGTGTTGGCTGCCCGCGCCCTACGCAACAAGACTAGGGCACCAATCCGATGTATGATGGCTCATTGGAAGCTGCGCACTAGACAGCCACGGATCATTTCGGCTGCCTACCGTGCGGGAAGGAAAAGACAGAGGGGGGCGGTTAGTGTTTCCTTTTTTTTCTTTGTTATTGGCATCGCACGTTATGCATTCTGCCAGAGTCAAGTATATGAATGTTCAAGTTTATGTAGTATTATCAAGTCAAATGTCACTAAATCACAGTTAGTCAACACGAAATTAGTCAAAGTCAAGTCCAAGTTTTGTCTTAGTAAAGTTGTGGCGACTTTACTATGAGCTTATACGGAGATTTGAAAACAACACAATAAGACATGTTTCACCACATTATATCACTTGCCCACACTCGTGCATGTAATTCAACACTCAATGAATAAAACACCATTTTTAATCATAAATTCGCGAAAAACACTAGTTTAAGAAAATAATAGAATTCAGCGACATGATTTTTCCGTGTTCCCGGCAAAATTCTTATTTAGTGTTGTAGTGTACTCACGCGGCGGGCGGTGGTCGGTGAGCAGGTCGCGCACGGTGGTGGTGGTGGGCAGCGGGCGCAGCGCCAGGCCGGCCAGCGCGGGGTGCGGCGGCGCGGCGGCCCCGCCCCCCGCGTCCGCCTCCACCCCCGCGCCCGCCCAGCGCAGCGCCACCCACACGCGCTCCGACGACAGGACCAGCCGCAGGATCAGCGCGCGCGTGAACCCGCTTATACCCTCCGAGTCTGACACACACGGTACACACGTTGCTATATGAAGCGCGAAACACAATTACCAAGCTTAAAAATGTTTTAAATTACGCCGATGGTACTAAGCGAAATGGAGCTTATTTATTCAGAGATCATCAGATCAGCTTTTACGAGTTGGACCTCAGCGTATACGAACTTACCTAAAACACGGGCCTTTAAATTGCTTATAAAATCAGCTGTTCCATAGAAAAATATATTGGTGTATTGGACAATATTAGCCAGTATAATCGAGTCAATATTTTTCGCGGTTTCAGTTCCGGGGTACCCTCCCCGGATCCCCTAACAAGTTGTTGAAAAGAGATAATAATGAGACGTCTTTTCGGCTACCTATGGAAGGTTGCTTGATGGGGATTTTCAGAATTATAACTGCCAATAAAGCAGCCCCAAAATTATGAAACAAACGAACGACGGTTGTCAACTGCCGACTATGGATCGATAATCATATCGTATAACTATGGTAACTCAATTAGTTAGTTCATACCGCACTAACGCCAACTCTGCGCAAGGGACATCTCTACAAAATCGAAGGACCTCTCTAGGAAAATGACAGTGAAGAGTTGTTTTTTTCGTTATGTGAACTCACCCTTGGCTGGAAGCGACTCGAGTATGCTGTGCAGTGTGGTGGCGAACAGTTTCTGGTTCTGCGGGTGACACGCCGTCAGCTCGGAGAACAGCTTGATGGAGCTCTCCTCCAGCTCCGCGAACTGGGAGCTCGATTGCCACGTTCTGTAAGTAGAAACAGTCGTGGTAATCCAATTCAAAAAGTAAAGGTAAAGGTAAAGAAAGGAGCCCCGTTGACAGTCGGGGTAACCCAGATAAACAATAGAGTTAGCCTAGTTGGTAGCCGGGGTAGCCCGCATAAATAGAAAAGTTAGCCCAGTTGATAGTCGGGGTAGCCAGTTGATAGCCAGAGTAGCTTAGTTGATAGCCAGAGTAGCTTAGTTGATAGTCGGGGTAGCTTAGTTGATAGTCGGGGCAGCCCAGATTACCACGGGCTCCACTACACTACCGCCGGAGAAAAGGGGCAAAATGCCAGAGATATTTTGTGAAAGGGACATATTGCGATAGGCACATTGTGCGAAAAGGGTGTTTTGCATGCAGTAGACATTTTAGGAAAGGACATTATGCGACGGAGCCCCCACGCTCTATTTCGATTCTCGCATGCATAGTCTCGATTTGGCCTGTTCTAAAAAGCCAAACTAAGATGTTATCGTGTTCTAGCACAAAGAATATAGCTGGCTAGGGCCGGTAAGGCGCGGCATGCCGGCAGGATTACGAGCCGGCAGTAGTGTGCACTCACGTGTCGTCCCTGTGCGGGTAGCAGAGCAGCCGCAGCAGCGGGCGCCAGAAGGCGGCGCCGGGCCCGCCCGCCCACTCCTTGACGCGCCGCTCCGCGCTCATGAGCCGCACCCACTCCACCAGGTGGTTGGCGCGGATCATGCACGCTATATCTGTATAACATTACATTATTAACATATTGTGTTATTGTATTTTTTGTAGTGGTAGGACTCTACTGCAGAGTCCGCCTGGGGAAGTACCACACCTTTGCCAGTTATTCAACCGCCAAGCAGTAGTGTGCAAAGCATTACTGTGTTCCGGTTTGAAGGGCAATGTTACCAGAGAAATTACTGGGTATGAAGAGGTTTAACATCTCATATCTCAGGGTGACTAGCGCAGTGCAGTGCGGCGCAGGATTGTGTTCGCAAGTTTACAATGCTGGCACTGCTACTGTTCGTGGCAGGCGTGACGCTTACTACCAGGCGAAAGTCTTGCTCGTCTCGTCACTTGACAGAATAAAAAAAAAAAGTTTTTGTTGTCTATATGCATATTTGATATGGTATATTTTGTGTTATATGGTATCTTTCGTTATTGTTTCAATGTGTTTTGTTTTTAATTTAACTTCTGTGTTTTACATTATCTTAATCTTCTAGCAAACTAAAATGTATTACCTATATACTTGATTCGTTGTAAATTATATTTTATATAATACTATTCAACTGGATTGTATCCAATTTTGCTATTAGTGAAAACTTTTTTGGCGTATTTGTTTATATTATTCTGTGTCCTAGAAAATGAATTTGTGATAGCTGTTTGTTTTCCAAGAAATAAATAACCATGAAAATATGGTACTCCTACTACACATCAGCCACAACACAAGACGTCCACTACTGGACGAAGGCCTCTCCCTTAATAGGGAGGGGTTGCCATAATCCCCACCGACGGCAGGCGGCTTGGGAACGAGTGTTACCACCGTTAACTAAGAGGACGCTGCTGCCCATCCTCCGGTGGTTCTGGATGCAGTTTTAGGTCATACCCAGGTCACAAAAAATTAGTACAACACCGAAATAATACGATTAAGCTTGAAAACTACACAACATTAATCAGTGCATTATTATACTGTACTCTTCGATTGTTCATAGAATGCCCGTATAAAAAGACAGTAAGTTTTTTTTTAAACGAGATTTTTAACTCCGCCTTACAACGGGCCAACATATGGCTTCTGACAGCCAACACTAAATTATATGACTGGGACTCACCTTCTCTTTCACTGGGGCTCTTTTCTGACATAGTGGCTTCGTCACTATTTCTAGCTTCATCGGAAGTCCCCTCTACTTGCTCCTTGAGAATGACAAGCCGTTCTTCAGCGAACTCTGAAAATAAATTTATACGGCTGTTACACGATAATAGAAATCAAATGAATACAGGTACGGGAACTTCCTTGCCCAAACTGATTTGGTTACGAGGAGTGACTTTTCCCCGTGGCCAAACTGTTGCGTCATAGTACGTATACATTGAATTTGACCACTCGACATAGTACTAATTAGGGATAACATATAATTACCCTAATGTAGAGTTGTCTAATATTATTGTACAGTTATGAATTTTCCTTCTTTGTGAGGGACTTTTGAGGGCATAGTATTAAGCCATTGAACAAAATATGTTCAATGGCTTAATAAAAAAAAATGGGTGAACGACATTAAAATAATAATGATATAAATACATAATTAAGTTTTTTTATATGGCTTAGTTAAGATAATGCTTTTTTGTATAAGTCTTAAGTATTTGGTAGGTATTTATGCGTAAGACTGTACTTAGGCCATGACAGTACTTTATATAGAGGTTGAATCATTTTCAGCTTTTTTAATCGCATTTAAAATAAATAAACATCGGTGGACATTTTCACACATCGCCATCTAGCTATACTATTTAGCTTTATTTAGCTAGATACCTCGTTTTTTTTTTGTAAATACACTCGTATAATACATACTACACCCAGACACAGTACATTTGACGCGTAAACTTGCATATAATATATTGTACCAGTGAGCGCGTGCACGACGGCGGCGGGCAGGCGCGAGGTGAGCAGCGTGAGCGTGGCGGCGGGCGACATGGCGGCCGCGGCCACGGTGCGCGCCTCGCCGCCGGACAGCCGCCGCGCCACGGCGCCGCCGCTCGGGCCCGCGCCGCGTGCGGGCGGCGGCGACCCGTGCACCTTCGTGTCGTCCGTTAGACCTTCCATGCTGAAACAACACCAACATACGTAACACTACAAGTTACTGCGGACGGTGTATCTGTTCACGACGCTGCCTTGTTTGATGGGTTAGCACATAAGCGCGCGATGAGACACCTTAGGCCGGGCGCATACGACGAGAAAAACCGTAAGAAAAACCGTCCGGGTTCGTACACCGTAAGACATTTCTCGAGACGCCCGTCTCGCTCGCACAAGTTAATTCTGCGCAGTGTGTTTCGGTCGGTCCGGCGCCTGTCGGGTGCCGTGCCGAATCAATGTGCGACCACTCTTAGCGCCGACAGCCAACTGTCACCCTCTTCGCAATATATCTGCGTAAAATGTGACCGCATCTGCCGCTCCAGAATAGGCTTATTTAGCCACGAGCGCAGATGTACTTTGGACGCTACATAAATCATCACTTGTAGATGGAAAAGGGCCAATGGTGACAACACACAATACACATTATTACCACACAATAATATGCGTGGTAGTAATATAGATAGACCTGGGTATGTCCTAAAACTGCACCCAGAACCACCGTAGGACGGGTAGCAGTTGAAAGTGGTGAGCATTCTACGATCCCCAAGCCGCCTGCCAAGCGTGGGGATTATGGTAACACCCCTCTATTAAGGGAGAGGCCTTCGTCCAGCAGTAGACGTTTATGGCTGATGACGTGAATCCCGTATAAATAAAACAAAAATATAGGTAATTTTAACCCTTCAAGCTCCATCACTTATGAGAAAGATACTCCAGAAGCTCCACACGTTATTTTAGGTTAGTTTAAAACCATGAAAATCTATGCCCAAGGCGTTGGCGCTGGAGAATGAATGAAGAAATGAATGAATGTAGCTCTAGAATGTTGTTGATGTACTCATCTGTTTTAATAGATTCAGACTCAATTCTTGGTTTGTAAACAATAAAATACTTTACTGTTTAAATAATAATAAACACGCTCAAGAAAATCTATCAAATAGGTTAACAATACCTTACCTTTCATCTATATCCAATGGTATGTTCAGCCTCTCCAACAGTGTCTTGAACAACTCAGGTCGGATGTAGCACATTGAGCACAGTACTGAAACAAATTTATATTGACAAATACTTGATTGATTTGATAGTTTTGTGTCTCAATAGGGGGAATATGTATGTGTTCTTTATTTAATTTTTTTTGACTCTTTTTTTTTTTGACAAAAAAGCTGACAGGCAACAAAACAAATCGGCAACCCCTCCCTATTAAGGGGAGGGCTTCATCTAGCAGTGGAAGTTTTCTGGCTGACGTTGATTATTGAAAGTATGTATCATCATCATTTGTAAATTTAAAATTATTATATTATGGGGATTATACGTGGGGATTATGGCAACACCCCTCTATTGGGAGGCCTTCGTCCAGCAGTGGACGTCTTATGGCTGACGACGACGATAATGGAATTGTGTTAATTGTAATAATTATTTTGTATGCTAATGTGACTGAATTGAATTTATTTATTTTAATTTTTTTAGGCATAAGCCTTTATTAACAACAACCAACTACAAAGACTACTTAGCCTACAACACAAAAAAAAAACAAAAGTATTGTATCCAGACCGATGAAAGCCTAGAGACAATCCAAATGCTCAAACCAGCGCACCCAGAATACTGGCGGCATTGCCACGCTGAATGGCAATGCTTATGCGTTGCGCCAAATAAACGCCAGCATTTTGATAAGCATTATTATTGTGGGTTATATGAGTCTTTGTTGCTCGAAATAAATGATATTATTATTCACGTAGTTACCTATTTCAATTCTTAATTTCTTAGTTTTTTACAATATAAATACAAAAATTATAAATATTATAAAAAACTTAAAAACTAGGGTGCCGCCAGCAGCGGGGCAGGGCTCAAGCTGCCGGTGGTTAGGGCTGCAGAGTGAGGAGCCTCCTGACAATGCGCGCCGTGTCAAGTACCACTGCCTTATGTATCTGACCCTTGACCCAAACGCCTAGCGAGAGCCTCTTGAGGTATTGGTCGAGGCTCTTCGCTATAAGACCGTTTGCCGAAACGACTATCGGGACAATGATCAATATATAAATATTATTATTATCATCATTTTCCGCTCTAATCGCCCACTGCTGAGCATAGACCCCTCATCTTGTTTAACTATGTCACTCACCCCAGTCCTATTCCAATTTTAACCAGATTCAATGCAGGTTCAGGGTCAACGCTTTAGTCCGCCTACCACCACACGGCCTGTAATTATAACCTGCCCAGTCCCATTAGAGTTTCGTGATATCTTACCGCCATCCAAAGCTTGTTTGAGCAAGCTTGCGTCGGGAAGTCCCCGCACCCAGTTGATAATGGCATCAAACAGATCGTCCGTAATCAGTTCTTCTAGATTTTCCATAAGCTGTTGCTCTTTTAGTGTCCATAACACCTGAAAATAGCAACAAATGTTATACGGACTGAAAAGGGAATGATTTTGCTCACTATAAGATTCTAAAGCTGTAAGCAAACTATAGGACGCGTCCACATAGTGTTTGGTTGCCTGGGCATCGTCGTTTTCACATCTTCGGTCATTCCATCAAGACATAACCAAAAGTAAACGTTTGAAGTAACGAGTGCCAACGGAATTGTGCGTTTGTCATTTACATGCGGAGATTTAGAAATTTTTTTCTAGAATAAGATTTTCTTTTTAATTTGAAAAGAATTTTAACCTTTTTGAACAAGTATAATAGACTGTTCTGTGTTTTTTTCTTACTAATTGGCATCGCACGTTGTGCATTCTGCCAGTTTCAAGTTGATAAATTTTCTAGTATTCTTCTTAAAATCAAGTCAAATAAAATCACTAAGTCATGAAATCACAGTCAGTCACACGAAATTAGTCATCGAGTCCAAGTCATGCTTTAGTAAAGTTGTGGCCACTTTCCTATGAGCTTCAACGGAGTTTTGAAAACAACACGAAAAGATATGTTTCACCACATTATATCACTCATGCATGTAACTCATCACTCAATGAATAAATCACCATCATTTTAAACCATAATTCGCGAAAAAACACAAGTTTAAGAAAATAATAGAATGCAACGACTCGACTTTTCCGTGTTCCCGCCAAAACTCGGACTGTTCTATTAGTTCTTAGTATTTATTTATTGGAAAACCAATATCTTTTATTATAAGTTAGTATGTATAGATCGCGTCCGAGGGACTGTTACTGTCACTGACCGAGGCGAGCGTGTGTATGGTGGGCGGCGAGGGCGGGTCGGGCGCGGGCGGCGCGGCGGCGCGCAGCCACGCCACGTACGCGCGCACCGTCAGCTGCGGGCACGCGCGGCACAGCGCGCGCACCAGTGCGCAGATCATGCCCGCGCCGCCGTGCGCGCGCCCCGCGCTGCTCTGGAACGCTACAACACACGACACCACCACGTTAATCACATGTCACCGTCACTTCTCCATAGAAACGGGGAAGTAATAATACTCCACTATGTAATGTTGTTGGTCAAAGACTAAGTATTATATCGATGTCTCTTCATTATCTAGGATTGTAAATTGGTAAGAAAGTAAAAAGTTATTAACATGAAAGTTAAGAGCCAGGAAACATCTTGTATTTTAGCTCAATTTTAACGCTACTTTGGACGTAAAAAAATACATAAGGAGTAAGAAAACACTAAAATAATGTATTTAATAGTGTAGCTAATAACTAGCCGTCCCTCAATATTTCAAATTACTTTAGTTGTAATAAATTAGTTCAGTAGTTTTTTCATCACAATCCTGCAGCCAAAGGTCGACATCAAAAAGTTTGCGCGCTCGTTTCTCTTTCTATCTCCCTTTCCCACACTTCGTTTGATGAAGAGAGCATGCTTTTTAGCCACGCCCACCGATGACTTGGAGCCGTCAGGCGGTGCATCCTTAAGATATACTCACCATGTGCATACGCGTGCTTGTCCATATCTAAGAGCGCGTGCAGCAGCGGCGCCCTCAGCGCCGGCAGCGCCCGCGCGGCGGCGAGCAGCGCGCGCTGCGCCGCCAGCGCCGCGTTGCCGCCGACAGCGACGCACGCGCACAGCGCGCTCACGGCGCCGGGCGAGCCCAGCGCGCCCCACCGCGCGCTCGACAGCCGGGCGCCCGCGCGCGTGCAGCTCGCCACTACGCTCGCCCAGTTGTTGCTGCACAATCAACGATAACATAGCACAAACTGCATTAGTCTCATACCCCAAGATATCTTGTATGAACTTGTCTTCTGGTAAAGTCGTGCAAGGACAGTGACGTCTTACCATAAGAGGCCCACAGACTTATCTTACAAAATCTTGTTAAAATCATAAACGGTCACAATAATACCAATTCAAAAACATACTTCACACACGGATTCGGCCCAGCATAACATGAATCATCCTTTACATTGCCAACCGTTCAAAAGAGACTGGCATCTACGAAAAAATAGAGCCCGTCGTATTATTAACCGATTTAAATTTGATTATACAGAATTTTTAATAGAGCCAACAGAAAGCGTGTACATGCAACAGTAGAGTACTAACGTGGTGGCAGCCGAGTCGAGGTGGCTGAGCGCGTTGAAGGCGGGCGCGACGAGCAGCCGCAGCTGCAGCAGGCCCATGTTGGAGGAGTCGCGCGGCTTGTAGAGGCGCAGCTGCACCGTGGTGCACACCACGGGCCGCGCCACCACGAGCCGGATGAACGTCATGCCGGCGGTGGTCTGCGGCGGCCCCAGCGGCGCCACCGTGCCGCCGCACCCCGCCTCGATGCCCACCGCGCCCGGGCACGTCGCCAGCGAAGTCAGGTGCGGCTGGAGTTGCACCTACGTACGCAACATTCAATTATTACAGGCCGATTCAAACTTAAAGGCGGCTGTGAACTTAGGCGCGAGACGCTGTGCAATAGCAAAAATTAGGCGTGCGGTGTGCGTACAATCGCAAAGTCTTGCTTGCAGCACACTTCACAGCCGCCATTAAGTTTGAATCATTCTGTACCAGATACTGTTTCGTGGCGAAAAATGTGTTGCCTGCAATAGATTGCTTTAGTAATAAGGCCACTTGTTACACTACTTGTCATTCTGTTTTTTGGTGTGAACAATAAAGAGTTAATCAATCAATCATGTTGATTCTTATAATTCTGAGACAAATACAGAAAGCGCAGCTGCTCCACACATTTTTTCGGGTGTGGATTAGCGGCTGTTTTTTGTTCAGGTTTCAATGATCTTCTTTCGGCTTAGCATCCTTCAGCATCGAACGAACGGTGTTTGGGCAGTTTCTACAGCAGCGGTTCCTCATCAGTGACCCCGGCCCCCCAGCCCAGCACACTGGCCAACGTACCTCGTGTAACCGCACCGCGTAGGGCAGAGTGAGTGTGAGCGCCAGAGAAGCGTCGTCAGCGCTGAAGAAGTGGTAGGACCAGGCGGCCGCCCGCACCCTCCTCGCCGCGCACGCCCCCCGCGCGCCGCTGCTGCCGCCGCTGCCCTCTAGGAGCACGTCCGCCGCCTGCGCCGTGGGGTTGCCACACGATATTGTACCTATGGAATTAAACAATATAGTTTAGATGAAACTTTTAAACTTTCGCGATTTGAACACATAATTATGTTTATCACCGGGACTTAATCGCGCACAAATAAATAATTTTTATTTACCTCGACGTTTCGACCAAGTTCCAATGGCCGTGGGTCGAAACGTCGAGGTAAATAAAAATGAATTTATTTGTGCGCGATTAAGTCCCGGTGATAAACATAATTAAATATAGTTTAGAAATCTAAAACATTACATAACATTAATGTTGCCTCTTCACATCCAAATAGAACTCCTTGTCAGCCTTAAACTAAAAAGTATCATACCACCATGGAAACGTCAACGCAATCTCGCGTGCAACGTCGTTAACTCTTATGCACTCTCCCCTTATGCACTTTTGCCAACCAACATAACTATACTTTCCTTGAATAATAACTTCTAAATGTACTGTTATTGCCATGTTGTTTGCTTACTGTTTGTATCATAAAACCTTATTACACTAAGCAAGGATCCGATAATAAGGCGGCTCCTGGCTCCTAGCTTATCACTGCACTGAAAATCGGACCCTAAAACAGTCGCCTGGAGAGCAAGGTTATCGGGGACCGCCCGGTCGCCCTATACACAGAATCAGAATTATTTAGCCAGTATTCTAGCTTACTTTCACTTACAAGTTTAGGAAAACTATCTACTCATCACAAAGAAAACGCTACACGATGTTGGAAGAGAACTTACACATCGGAGCGATGTTGATGAGTCCCGAGGACGTCTCGGCGACGAGCGTCTGCGTCTTCTTATTGGCCGGCGTCGACATGTTGATCAGTTGCGGCGGTAATTTCAGGTAGTTCATCAGAGATGACACCAGGCCTTGCTTGTGGCTCGGACCGGACTGTTGGACAACACATTATTATTGCAGAAGGATATTACAAGCATTGTGACCATTTTCGTTTTGAAATATATTCATCAGCACAGACATATCACCTACATTAATTTTTGGTTTAGAGAAGTTTTAAGTTTGTGGCCTTTTCTAAAGTTCTTCAGCGTGCAATTTGGTGAATTTTCGAACCCTGAATCTATTGTTATAATTCTTTGGTTCGCATTGAGCTAATATCTATAGCTTAATGTTGATACGTCTAATGTGAAAATAATTGACTTATGTGAATTGATACGTCTTGTTTCGTTTTCCTCTGGTTAAAGGATAACCCGCCATCCAACCATAACGTCATGTGTACGTAGTTCCTTGGCGCAATCGATATAGCTCGATTCTTATCATCTTGTGCCAGTGAACATTGCTCATCTATTCAATAATATTTGGGCAACAGGAGTACTCTATTGAAACTTTGTAAATGGAAATTCTACTGTATGAACTATGGTATAAAGCTCACATTTGAGTATCAGGGTCTTTCCGGTTAATAGTCTGATGAGGGACAACGCACTGACCTGATGCTTGATGGCTAGTTTCTCTACAGCCAGCTCCAGGCCTCCCTGGTCGATGAAGGCAGCCAGAGCTTCAGGGTTCTCAAGCAACCTGATGATGAGCTGCTGCATTGCTTGTGACAAGTGCACTATGTCCGGTCGCCCTAGAATATGAAACAGTTTAACATCGGAACAATCACCCTTTTACATTCTCTAATAAGTTTCCCTGGGGCTGTACCATAATTTCAAAAACATTGGTCACTCTCTTATCAGAAGAGAAACCGAGAATCAAAGTATCAAATAAAAAAGGCTGTTTTTGAGTTTATTTAATTTTATTAGTTTATAGGCTTGCGTTTGACTGCCATCTCGTCTGATGTTAAACGAAGATGCAGAACTAAACTAATGGATAAAGCCTGATTGAGCCTCATACACAGTTGTGTTTGCGAGACAAAGAATATTAAAGTTTCAATGACATCACAGTAGGTATTTTAAAGTCAGAGATCATAAGATATGTGACGTCTAGAACTCAAAAACAAAAATATCAATGTATTAATGTAGGTAGGGTCATAAAACGATACTTAAGTTAACAAACGTCACTTAACTGCATCGCAATTCAAAACTGAAGTGCGTATCACTAACCAACATAATTTAACTATAAGCGGCATTTTTAGTAAGGTACTTAATATTTAAGGGTTTCTTTCAAGCGCACATATTTTTTTTTTGTCGAAAATAATTATTTCGCCATCATAATTCACAAAATTGCACATACACTGTCCAATAGTGGACATAGGCCTCTCCTAAGGCACGCCAATAAACCTGATTTGCTTTCAGGCTGTGCCAAATGCCAATGTCTTCCTTACACATTATATCGTGACTCACATATCTCTCTTATTGCTTTTTTTTCTCATAATTTGTGACCCCCCAATCACGTGCACACACACACACAAGCACGCAAAGTGATGTCGTTATGTTTAAAATTATGGTCACTATATAATATTCAAATCATAGGCTGTAAGAAAGAAAGAAAATTGATAAAAACAAGATTCCTCCGGACAGGATTTATTTCTATTAATTGTTTTCTCGAATTCCCGGTCTCCACAATACGGGCTATGTGCCTAGTGGGGGCCACAGCAATGTGTGAATTTAAAAATTGTTAAGAGAAATAAATGAATTTGAATTGAATTGTCCAATGTAGACTTACGTAGGAATTCCATGAGGCTAGGCACCATGTTGGCCGGGTTGGCAGACACAGTCGCGATATGTGAGACCAGCCAAAACACTTCTTCCTTTATCGTAGTGTTGTTTTCTGCACCGACACCGCCTGTAAACGCAATCACAATAATATTGTAAATCCGTAAGTTTGAACTTTAAGCTAGGCTTGACTATACAAATCAAAAATTATAAATTCTGTTGACTGCTCGTCTGACTTCTCCTCATACGAAAATTAGTAGTTAAAAAACCACTGCTAGCCACTGCGAGTACGTCAGAATCTCATTGTATTTCATAACTCAGATTGCGTCATCCCAGTGATTGGCCAATCGCAAGCATAGAACGTTACCTCGCCCCCTGCCCGCAACGGTGAGTCGTGTTTGTAGGAGAAATTATGTTCACGAGCCATCAACAGGCTATATGATCTGTGATCATTGAGCTAATATCTAAAGAGTCATAATCTCTAAGTGAAAACAGTCAAAAAACTTCCAGAGTGCCGTTGTACATACCTAAACATGCATTATATAGTTCACAATTGTTCAAATCTAGACGTTATGTCGCTCGTATAGTGTTGAATGTATGCTTGAGCGCTTGTGCCGTATTGTAGTTAAAGTCATTCAAAAAGTCAGCCGAGTTTTGCCGCGAACATTTTTTTGTACGTTTTTCACTCTATATATATTCTTCTTCTACGTCGTGTCGATGGTTTTATACTAAATTATATAAATTAAACTTTGTCAGACCAGTAGTCTGCAACAGCTACCCCGAGAGGAGAGGCCTCCATCAGGTCACTCAGTGTGCAGTTGTTAGGACACTGAGAGCAGGAAAGCAGGTGGGCCATTGTTTGTGCCTCGCCACAGCCACACAATACAGAACCCGCGTGACAGTATCCCCATTTAACCATGTTGGATTTACAGCGGCCCACTTGAGTCCGGAGCCGGTTTAGCGACGTAAGTCACTTCCGGGGTCAGTTCTTCCGCTAGGTCCATGAACTCTTGCGGCGGTGGGCAGCTTTCTAGCCACGTGATGTAACGCGGGCCTCTTTAGGGCGGGAAGATAAGGCCTCTGTACAGCTGAGGAAGTCCTTGCGACTCTTGAGGCGGCTATCCGGGGGAATTAACTTGTGGAGCGGGTGTCTGGGGTCGTTTTCTAGTTTTTGTTTTTCTATTGAGCAGGCTATGCTTCTACGGATTTTATTAGCTCAATGTCTGTGATACAAATATAATAACTATAATCATTGGATAAATACATGATGTAGATAACGCCTCTTCATTCAAGCCTGGCTATTCCTGCGGCATTCGCCGAAGGTTCACATAACCACTCAGTAGTAGCCAAAAAGTTCGCCAATTTACAATGTATTCAGCCGAACTTTTTGGAGGCATAGTCTAGCAAGATTTGGCAAAGATTCGCGATTCCACACAGATTTGGTCAAACAGTAATGGTAAAAGGATAGAACAACTAAAGCTGTCAATTTAGTATACAATGTGTAACAAAAAGGTTTAACAATACGGCAGGGTATGTATGTACTCATCATTATAAACAACTTTTAAATGAGGCTAATTCTGAAATTGCGAAAAAAAGGAGGTATGAAACAACTGGTTTTTTTTCACGATTTCAGGGTTGGTTCCATAGTGAAAGTTGTTTATAATGATGAGTACATACATACCTTCCCGTATTATTGAACCTTTTTGTTACACGTTGTAGAAATGGTACTATAGAATAGACGCCAATGGCTCACCTGTGTTGAGTATGAGCACGTTGAGTCCGTCGCAAAGCGTCAGTGTCTTGTAGAATAGTTGCATAATTTCAGGATGTTGTATAACTGTGGACAAAATTCGACATTACCAAAATTTACGCTAAAAAATTCATTAATAATAAAACGCCAAAAAAGCGTTTTAATTTTATAACGCCGTTTTAACTGTTTTAATCTATCACAGTTCTTCATTACAGTTCTATGAGAATCGTTCTACAACATGATCACGGTAAATATCCCGTAAAAAAACATAGAACCTTTGGACCTGGGTATGTTCTGAAACTGCAACCAGACCCACCGGAGGTCAGGCAGCAGCGTCCTCTCGGTTAACGGTGGTGAGCATTCTGCGATCCCCAAGCCGCCTGCCAAACGTGGGGATTATGGCAACACCCTTCTATAAAGGGGGAGGCCTTCGTCCAGCAGCGGACGTTTTATGGCTGACGAAGAATCATAGAACTGGCATGAAAGGTTGCTCTAATTTTTGGTCACTATGGAAAACAGAATATACTGTAATTAAAAAGCTCTCGTGAAGGATTTTCTTTCATTATCCGCATCGCGCTTTGTGCTTCCTGCCGGTGTCAAGTATAATATTTTTTCATGTTTGTGTTAGAATTAGGTCAAATAAGTCATAAAATGACAGTCACAGTCCTAGTGCAGTTATAAGAACTAGTGGTTATGTTATAAATTACCAGTGTCAGCTAAGCATGGAGTGCGCGCGGCTTGTTGTTTCTTCTCGTCCTCCATGTTGGTGGAGTCTGTGCCACTGTGCTGAGCCTTGCTCTCGTCTGTGAGGGACTGCTCGGCACTGGACGAGCTGCCGCTTGATCCCGCCTGCAAATACAAGTGCTAAGTAACACAGGCAGCTAAGCTATGCTTATAGTATAAAAGCATGTTGTCTCAATTATTTTATGTAGACGTTTTAACAAGCAGACGTTTTGCAAACATCGTCATTTACCCTGATAGTCCTTCTGATACGGAGCCTATATATCTAAAAACTTTACAGAATATCCAGAATATTTTTAAAATAAAAAATACATGGTAAAAGGGTATGGTCTGGCAGAATATTAAAAAAAAACTGTATGTTTTTAGCACAAGACTAGGTATGCTGAATCACACGCACGGCGGGCCGAAGTGCAAAGCAAAGTCGCGCTTGCGCTTCGCTCTATGCCGAGGTTGTACGCGCACTAGCTGCTTGTATAAAGCAGCGTAACTTCAGCGGTGATGCTTGCCTTCATCGGAGACACCAGATGACTGGACTAGCCTGATCGGAACAACGAACCAGATTCCCATCGGCGGTCTTGCATCATCAGCCAGAAGACTTCCACTGCTGGACGAAGGCCTCCTCATAATCCCCGTGCTTGACAGGCGGTTTGGAGATCGCAGAATGCTCACCATCGTTAACAGAGAGGACGTTGCTGCCCGCACGCCGGTGGTTCTGGATGCAGTTTTAGGACATAACCAGGTCAAAGGTGGATACCAAGTACTAAGTGAAGTGGCGTGTGTACTCACGGCGGCGTGGGGTTGCGCGGGCGGCGGCAGCGGCGCCTGCAGCAGGCGGCGCGCGAACACGAGCAGCTGCGCGAGCACCGAGCGGCGCGAGGGCGTGCGCCGCCCGCCGCCGCCGCTGCCCACCACCATCTCCACCAGCATGCCGCTCAGCCGCGGCTCCGGCGCCTCCGTGCCGGCGCACGCCACCTCGCGCACCCACACGCTCGAGTGCTCCGCTTCAAACAAACAACACAAGCTATTACTAACGTATCCTCGAAAATCTAAAAAAACTGGAACACAAGGCGTCTAATTCAAAAAAATTAAAATAAGAGTCCCCTGCCAAAAAAAAATTGCTCAGTGTCAGCTTATTTCCCGGAATAGCTTATAGGCAACTTTTTATAATAATCATAGTCTCCGATTTTCATCAATACGCGGGTGAACCCTCGTGGCACAACTAGTATTTCAATAAAAATAAAAAAGTTAAAAGATAGAAAAGACAATAGACAATATATATAGGTCATATTTATTTACGTTTATCACCGGGACTTAATAGCGCACATTTTAATTTTTATTTATTCCGGGATTATACATAATGTAATGATGTGTTCAAATCGTGAGAGTGTGAAAGTTGAATGGTTAATATTACCAATATACTGTATAAGCGGCAGCGCGTGGTGCACGTGCTTGGGCTGCAGCACCTGCAGCATGGGGTAGGCCAGGCGCAGCAGCGCGGCGTGCAGGTCGGGCGCGCGCGGCCCGTCGCGCCGCCACGCGCCGCACACCACGCGCAGCGCCGCCAGCGCGCCCGCCGCGCCGCGCGCGCACGCCACGCGCGACACCACCGACTGCAGCGCTGCGCACGCGCCCGCGCCCGCACCTGCGCTGTTACCAGCCTACACACCACAAACAACAACATTTTAAATTCCAACCACGTTTTTATCTGTGATCTATCATTAGTCTAAACTTGAACCAGATACAGTAATTTTTCCCGGTCTTGGAAAATATACCAAGACAACTTTCCCAATCCTCGACGGGAAGAGCCTTTATTAGGCCTTATTAACCGGTGATTGTAACAGTCACTTATACAAACTGGGAGCCATGGATAGTCCGCTATGGCGTGGTTGCACGCAGGATAATGAAACTATATCATGTGCTCTGGCATTGGAAAGCCGTAACGAGAAGAGCTACCGGTTTGCATAAGGCACCTTCAGCCTCAACCATGCCACGGCTTGACTTCTTTTCACTTCTGTTGGTGTTACGATCTTGGGAGCGTCTCGACTGACGCAGTCTCTGACATCTAAATACTTGGTCACTAACAACAAACAGTCTGGGAGTTTTGGCGGGAACACGGAAAAATCATGTCGTTGCATTCTATTATTTTCTTTAACTTGTGTTTTTTCGCGAATTAATGATTAAAAGTGGTGGTGTTTTATTCATTGAGTGTTGAATTACATGCACGAGTGTGGGCAAGTGATATAATGTGGTGAAACATGTCTTTTGTGTTGTTTTCAAAACTCCGTAGAAGCTCATAGTAAAGTCGCCACAACTTTACTAGGGCAAGACTTGGACTCGACTATGACTAATTTCATGTGACTGACTGTGATATCATGACATATTTGACTTGATTTTAATATAAATACTTGAAAAAATCATAAACTTGACACTGGCAGAATGCACAACGTGCGATGCCAAGAATTAAGAAAAAAAACAAAAAAAAACAGTCTGCTGTCACCGTTGTGTGGAAGTGAGGCGATTGTCCGCGATGCACGACACCTTTATCGGATCAGAGTTCAACCCACGATGGCATCGAATTTATAGAGTCATCTTTCGAGTGGATGGAAATCCGAATGCAACGTCTAAGACGTGAGTTAGTAAAATGTTTATTCTGCCACCTAAATTACCTACACGTTCCTTAAAAGTCTCCAAGTCATTAGTGATTACCCCTACCACATAAAGGCATTCCACAACATTTACGCACTTACAAGGTAAGGTTCGCAAGCGAAGATCATTCCCTCCGTGCTGACATCGATGTTGATAAACTTCACCAAAGCCGGGACAAAGTGCTCGCACTCTAGAATCACTCGGCCCATTGTCTGTGTACTTCCTTCAGTCTGAAAAAGAAAACGATAGGGAAATAAAGTGGGGTATTTGCTGCCTGGAAAATAGACAACTGGTATTTGATTTCTGAACAACGAGAAGAGGCATGCGGTCTCGCCCGCAATCCTAGAAGAACCGTGTTTTTTTCAGAATACATATTTTGTTTTCAATTTGCTGCGCCATTAGGCCATTTCTCTCACTCACTATACAGTAATCGCCACGCAAGTTGTCAAAAAACGGGAATGCACAGAAAAAAATAATTACTTGTCATTAAACTTGTCAGATATACTGCACGGAATTGTACACCACAGAAAAGCGAAGGCCCTACCTCTTCTCTCTTCAGTGGTGTACACGACGTACCTGCGCCGGCTGACCCCTTCCATGCCGACAATTTGACAACTTGTTTGGCGGCTACTGTACACGTTTAATTGTTTGTTTATTCATGTTATTTTACCTGTAACGGTAAGCTGGCTATCCACGCCAGGGCTTGCAGTGACAGCACCCAGCATCTTAGCGTGACGTTTTCATATCTGTAACAGAAACGTCTCCACATTGTTATTTTCCAGAACTTGTATTATTTCGAGTGATAATGCATAAATATGGTGGCGTCTTGTAAAGTGCCGATTTACGTGGCAATTAATGGGCGATTTTCTGACAGCCAACAAAAAAATAAATATAGTTAATCAAAATCCGTTCGATGGCAATGAAGTGACATGGCCCTGAACAGTTTCACTATCTTATCTGTGGTTCTGAAGATTTTGAACGAATGAAGCAATCTAAAAAGTTTAAAAAAACAATAGTAACCTTATTTCATTTAAATCAGATCAGTCATGAGTGTGTTGTGGTTATTGTTTGTATAACAAAGTACTTGCCCATAGTATTTCTTAAGCTTTCGTTATTAGTACGCAAATTAGTAAGTGTGCCTTGCCACTTGCGTGATTAATTACTATCAATAAAAACATCAATTACTATCAACAAAAAATAATAACAATAACGTAACGTAACAATAATAATTTATCAGTATTTCAACAAACTGATACAAGAAAACTTGGAAAAGTACATCACGAACGAACGCGAACTGTGAAGTGAAGCAATGAAGGTGAGTGAACTGCTTTTACACAAGAAAAATTCGAAATAAAGTGAGCCGTATCTCGCCAGCGCCGTCTATCCTTTGGCTGTAGAACTTCGTTTTGACAGCTGTCAGAAAATTTCCCATTACAATAATGTGACGAATGATGTATCTATTCCTGACCTATGGACCACACCATGATGGGACCTAGGTACCACCGAAGTACGGGCAGCAGCGTCCTCTCGGTTTACGTTGGTGAGCATTCCGCGATCCCCAAGCCGCCTGCCAAGCGTGGGGAGTATGGCAATCTTACCTATTAAGGGGAAGGCCTTCGTACAGAAATGGACGTCTTCTGGCTGATGTGTGTGTGATGAATGCTGTCTTTTCGGGCTGTTTTCAAAAATCCGTAAAAACTTATAGTAAAGTTAGTAGAAACGACTTTACTAGGCCATAATTGGAATTGGTCGTCCCTTACTGTGTGTTTAACATAACTGTGACTAAGACTCGTTTGACTGGTAACATAAAAAACTTGATGTAAAATAATTGACACCAGCAAATGCACAAGTGCGACGCCATAATCCTCTTAGGAGAAATTACTGGGTATGTAAAGATTTAACATCTAATATCTCAGGGTGACGAGCGCAGTGCAGTGCGGCGCAGGAGTGTGTTCGCAAGTTTACAATTCTGACACTGCTACTGTTAGTGGCAGGCGTGACGCACCACCAGGCGAAAGTCTTGCTCGTCTCGTCACTTGATTGTATAAAAAAAAGGTGGAAAGAAGGAGAGTGTGAGAAGATACTGACGCGCAGAGAGCTTGCAGCAGCGTGGTGACGGTGTCGGAGGCGAGCCGGATGCGCGGCGTGTCGGCCGGCACCGTCAGCGTGGCCAGCGACGTCGCCAGCGCCCAGGGGCCCGCCGTGCCCCACGCGGACCCGTTCAGCGTCAGCCACAGCGCCACCACGTTCTCCATGTACGAACAGTCCATCTGACAACACACATCCATGTCATAAATCTAATAAATAAAACAAAATAAATAATCAGTCGGGTTAGTTACACCATTTATAACTAAATCAAATTTTGTACTTACATATTTATTTGTATCTGCATTTTTTATTTTTTACTCAAGAATAGTTGGCCAGACTTTTAAGTAAGAGATAAAGGATCTTTGATTTGTTGGATTTATCTCCACCTCGAATAGCAGTTAACTTTACCATTAAAACATCAAATCCGGGCTACCAATGGGTTATATTCCACCACGCTGGTCCGCGGTATGTGTAGACAGAATTAAACAACAATTCAATTTGACATTGAATTTCTCCTCCGGCCATTTTGGTATTCTCAAGATGTTGTCTTTCACAGAACAGCTATAATGGTATATTTTTTTACCACAGACTAAACAATAGTCACTGCACGCACCTGTTTGTGGAAGTCAAGCGCGAGATGCCTGAAGACATCGTACAATGTGTGCGTCAGGGGCGGATGGTGTCGGGGCGGGACGGGGGGCGGGGCCCGCGGCGGGGCGGGCGGGGTCGGCGCCTGGGCGCGGACCGCGGTCGCCAGCGCGAACCCCGTGGCGAGCAGCGCGCGCCGCGCGCCCGCCTCCCCCGCGCCGCCCGCGCCGCCGCCCGCGCCCTCCAGCCGCGCGTCCGTGCACCGAGACATCATGCTGCACAGAAACTTGTTCCTGTCCACACTGTATGGTGTACACAAAATGAAAATTAAAACAAAACTATAAACAAACGAATATTATGGTTTTTAAAATAACATATAATAACTTGTGCTGAATTAATATTAAGTAAAATGTAGTTGTTTAAATAAATTAGTAAGTATAGCAAATAAGCAAATAGACTTAATAGGTGCGCCACTATCGCAAATTTTTCTGAGTACTAGCAACCCTGCCAGTACCTCAGTGGAAGAATTCATCCATAGGCGTGATTAACCTTAATTTAGCCAGGAGATAAGAAAAAGTTTCCGTTGTAGGGGGAAAATTTTGCCAGGGTTTGGATAAAAGATATGTTTTACAGCGTTTGTGTCGCCACAAACGTTGTGAACTAAGACAAATTCCATAAGTACGTTTCACTGTCATCTACACTTTCCAAATGCGCATTTCGACTTTTTCATGACAAAGGCTAATCGTTAGTAATCATTACAAGCCTGTCATTGTCCACTGCTGACGTAGGCTTCTGCTAATGTCGACACTGAACTTTTTCGGCAGCTCTCCGCATAGTTTATGCGCTACTTTTCGCACTCAATCGACCTGGCTGCAAGGTACCTTACACTAAACTACATACCCTTCATGTGGTGTGGATGTGTGTATTATTTACCTACATGGGAGAGACCACATGTAGGCAAATAACCACCATCGCCATAATAGTCCACATGACTTAGGCTTTCGTCTCCCAGCCACTGCCAGCTGTCATATCTATATCATCACTCCATAGTCTCATAGCGTCCAATATATAACAGGCGTAGCGTAGGCGCTTGATGTCAGGCGTTAGTTCACAAGGTGTCAAGGTGTATATAGATTTTCTAAGGGAATTGGACCAGGCCATAGTGACAATCAGATCTCACGTACTTGGTACTGCTTTCTGTAGCGACCTTCTTAGTTTCCTTCTTGAGTGACTCCATGAAGTAATGCTCCAGTTTTTCCTCCGAAGATTCAGAGTCATCTGACTCGGCGACTTGAGTGAGCTGCTCCTCAGCATCGAGGTCTTTCAGCGAGTCTGGGAACGATGTCAATAGCTGTTGTTATTACTTAAATAGATGTATGTGTAAAGTTAGGTTAGACCTTTGTGGTATAAATGACCTTGTAGACTACAATGCGATGCAAATAAAATAGGATGCCTAGGCGCCGTATCGCGACGTTGCAAAAAGAACTGCAACTTCAGTCGGTTCAAATTTGGTATGGTATGCAAAAAAAGAAACGTAGGAAAAAGTTTAAAAAGTGTGATGGAAAATTGTAAAACTAGCTCTCATAAGTAGATGAAATGAATTATATTATAGAACATATAAACGCATTGGTTATACACACATATACACATAAAAATTATCCCAAACACTCAAAAACGTTAGCCTTTTATAAACAGTCAAGTAAAAAATAATATACAACATGCGCGTCAATTTTAGATTTTCCGATCATTTTTATTTTGCCTACCGTATGTTTAAGAGAAGTTCGCGAAGTCCTTATCCTATGTTTATTCTAATCGCACTGTACTCATATGAAGCTTGTATGAAAGTTATAAGGTTAGGTCATCGTAAGCATCGGCTTTTCATTAATTTTGAAGAAATTAATGTTATAAAAAAATCAATTGCATTTTTTATGTTAATTCTGCGGGCTTATTACAGAAGTCTCACGCACCAACATACAAGCACTATATACGCGAGCGATATGTCACGCGATCATACAGGGCCGTAGCCAGGGGGGGGATGGGGGGATTGCCCCTCAATGCCCTACCTTAAAATACAAATGCCCTAACTTAAAATAACCAAAGTACTGTGGAGCGCCCTACTTGTAACAACCGCTGCCATACCTTATTCAGGTCTAGCTACGGCCCTGGATCACTAACACATTTAAAGTCACTAAAGAACATGCTTAATGAAGCCGCTGAAGCCTACAAAAGCTTCTTAAAGCTAACCAAGAATTTGATTGTCTGGATAAACGTAACGACAAGGAACAACCATGTATCTTCGTATTTTTTTATAATTTGATGTGTCTCTACATAATTACATGTTGTAAGTAACACCTGGCTTTATCTATTAAACATACTGATTCATTATTATTATTATCAAGTAAAATAATGTTGTACTAGCGTCAGCCATGTTATGCGATTTTTTATTCAAGACACATCAATATCAATTAACACACTACAGTTAACTACCTGTTATGCAGAAATTGACAACTTGCAATAGTGGTTCTAGTTTATAGGTACTATCTTTTGCAGATTATTACGCTTCCAGGCTTAAAAGCAGCCGCAGCGACTCAGATCGCGTTGGTCCGCGCGTTTTAAAACTACTAATGAAAGGCGTATGCACTAAATATGTATGACAGCACGCCTAGCAGCGCGTCCGCGAAGAGTTCCATACGGTATGTAGTCGTTCATACAGTTCCTTATATTATAAATACAATTAACAGACGTGCTAATCCGACCACAGCGAACCAAGTGCAAAAGAGAGCGTAATAAATATCTCTACTTTTCTCTCGTTGATTAGACGACGACGCGAACTAAATCTTCAAGTCTATTAAGCCCCAGACCGACTGCGATTATTTATAACTATATTCAGTGATTTTGCGCGAGCGAGATAGCGGTGGTGATCTGGACCTTAACAGTATAACAAAATGCGCGGACCTACGTCAAGCCGTGCAGCAGCCGATACGCAAATGGTCCGCAAAACTCTTCAACTTTCACCTACAAATCCAATATGTGAGATGCGAATCGCTTGTGATATTGCATCATGCGATATCACACAAATAAACGTGACGAAACATTTTTCACGTTTTAAATGTTAATAACGAGACTGTCATTATAAAATGACGTTTAGAGGATAACATGCCAGTAGCGTATCAGAAACAGTTTAACATAACTTTACAAAATGAAAAAAAAAATATACCTCACGAAATTCGAGGTACGACTGTAGTGGGCAAATATTTATTAAATTAACTTTCATAAAATTTCACACATCTGTAACGCATAAAGTTACCACGCACACTACACTGTTTCTGAAAAACTCCAGCATATGAAGTCAATAGTTAAAAACTAAAGCGTAAGCACATAATCACGGTATCGACAGAAACGGTGGTGCTTTGCAAAATTGTTGCGGCTAGTGTGGTCTGGACACTACAACCAATTCACAATCACACGGCTAACAAAATTAGTGCAAATTAACTATGTGAAGCTTGGCCCGGGCGAGCGACAGGCTGGCCTTTATTACTAAAGCCTGAGATACACTAGGGGGCAAATTGAGCGACATGTCGCGGAACATGTCGCTCAACTATACAACTGTTAAGGAACGTTTAGTATTTTTGTAAGGGGCGTTACAAATACGTACGTTCATTTTCGAAATACTAAATAACATTGCGTTACACGTGACGTTACAGTTTCGAGTACGTAGGCTTTCCATACGAAAAGCGACCCGTTTGAAACTAGTTTCGACTCAAGTTTCATTTGTTCTTTTCCAACGCCCGACAGATTTTTTACGATGCGTACGTTTTCGGCCAACAAAAGCCAACAGCACCACATTCTTTGGCCGCATTTGTACGCAACTTTATACAAAATTCATTCCCGACAGCGTTTTTAGGAGTATCACGATGCCAGACGAAACTAATCAATGCCGAATACGCGTTTCAAGTCGTAAACCAGTTCAAAACGCGTCGAGTTCTATTTTCAAGGACCGATTGTTACGCGTCATGTTTGGAACCCTTTGTCCCCTAGTGTATCTAACGTGATCCTTACTTGGCGACATGGGGCCTGCCGGTGGGTTTAATTTTGGCTTGCTACCGTTCGTGTTGGTAGTCTTCGGCAGACCAAAACTATCCGCTAACAAATCTGCAATAACAACAACACTGCAGGTCAATCCCGTTGACAATTTGCCTTTGCTTCAATATTGGTACTTATTCACCTTAAAATTAGGTATAACATACGATTGTACATGATTTCGGTCTAGTTCTGTCTCCAATCCAGAATAGCACTCAATCATTATGTACGTCTTATCCGTGGCGGATACGAGCATAACTGAAAAACTGACAGGTTACAGACTGATTCAAATTTAATGGCGGCTGTGAAGTGCGCTGCAAGCGAGACTTTGCGATTGTACGCACAGCGCGCGCCTAATTTTTGCTACTGCGCAGCGTCTCGCGCCTAAGTTCACATCCGCCATTAAGTTTGAATCAGCCTGTACTGTCAGTTGGAACTGTTCAGTAAAAACTTATTAGTTTTGACTGACCAATGGAAACACTGTCAAAGTTCAAAGACATTGACGAGGAACATCTTACTTGAATGTCCGTCAATCAATATAATAAGGTATGTACACCTATGATGACATCATGACTAATCAAATTTGACAAACAAGGTTCAAAGTTGCATATAATATAGTAGATTACTCACCTAGGGAGTAAAAGTAAAGAATGGGTCAGACCTCAAGTATATTTTGTCCCGGGGCGAAGCCGTGGGTGACAAACATGAGATCTGAGCATTCTGTACTTGCTCCCGTGGTGTGTATATGATTTTACGTGCCGCTGCGGGGAGAAAGTGGTTCACTCCGCGTAGCGGGGCTAAAGTAGCCACTTTAGGCCCGCAGGCACGTAAAAATATATATGAAGGTGTTAGAAGTCCTTTATAAATCTAACGCGATTGAACTTCGACATCGTCAGCCGTTTGAGAGCAGGTTGTCGTGTATATCTAGCATGGTGCGTACCTGCGACAGTGGGCCCCTTGTGTTTCCTCGGCGGTTTGGGCTGGAACGGGCGGGCGGCGCGCTCCGGCGTCACTCGTATAACGCGGGACGCGCTCGCGCCCCAAGACTCGTCGCTGCTAGGGCTGCTCGATGACTCCGTGCTCTCGAACTCCACTAGGTCCTGGGTGGGTAATATTTCGTTGTAGTATATCCTTTTTTTTTATGGATGGCCCGCGTTTGACTGCCTATCGCCTGAAGCCTAGCGCGCACTGCGTTAAGAGGAAATCCGGGGTGATCCGGAAAGCGGCGCATGGAGCCCCCTTCATGGCCGCTTTCCGGATCACCTACTTACTACTACGCAACTTTTTTTTAATTCTTTCAAAGTGATGATACGAGCAAGACGTTCGCCTGGTGGTAAGCGTCACGCCTGCCACTAAAAGTAGTAGCAGTGCCAGAGTTGTGAACTTGCGAACACAATCCTGCGCCGCACTGCGCTGCGCTCGTAACCCTTTGATATTAGATGTTAAATCTCTTCGTACCCAGTAATATCTCTGGTAACATTGCCCTTCAAACCGGAACGCAGTAATGCTTGCACACTACTGCTTGGCGGTTGAATAACTGGCAAAGGTGTGGTACTTCCCCAGGCGGACTCTGCAGTAGAGTCCTACCACTACAAAAACTTGCCCGAAAAAACTGAAATAAAATGGATTGACTCGACTAAATCGTGTATAATTTTATCGACAAATTATTTGCTTTTCAGACTACTTACTTCCCGGAATAACACAGAGTACTTTTTATCATCATCATCGTCGTCGTCGTCAATTTTCATCGTCATGCGGGGGAAACCGTAATTGTACAGCTAGTAAATTAAATGTCTTATTTAATATTGTATTTTTATTTGAGCGAGGAAATAGTGGTAATCTTATCACTTGCATTTACATTAGACATTACATTAGAGGTGAGTTAGTGAGACTTACTTGCAGCAGAGCGGTGAGCGCGTGCCGCGGCCAGGGCGGCAGCGAGAGCGCCAGCTTCGCGAGCCCCAGGATGCACGTCGGCTCCAGCAGGTGCGCGCCGCCGGACGACGCGCACAGCCGGCCCACCACCTGCCACACAAACATACACATATTTATATTGGAATCAGAGATTACGAAAGATGCGCTGTCGCGTAATAAAACAACGTTTGAAAATGACTCCCGTGCCGTCATGTTAACGAGTTGCGCTGGAGTGAGAGTGCGAAAGAAGATAGCACTTTTATGAGAGAGAAAAGGGATAGCGCGCGTCTCGCTTACGAGCGCAGACAGGCGAGACAGTCCCTGGGGCCGTTTTCACTGCCCCATTTGAGGGCGCCGTATAACATATCTCCCATATACAATATGTAACAAAAAGGTTAAACAATACTGAAGGGTATGTATGTCCTCATCATTATGAACAACTTTTACTAAGGGGCCAACCCTGAAATAGCAAAAAAACAGCTGTTCCATACTCTTTGTCCATGGTCAATGAACTTTTTCTATGGTGCAGCTGGTTTTTTTTTCGTGATTTTAGGATTGGCCCCATAGTAAAAAAATTTCATTATGATGAGTACATACATACCCTTCAGTATTGATGAATCTTTTTGTTACACGTTGTATAATAATATCATTGATTAGAATGCATAATCAGCATGAAATACCCAGGGGTGTGTACTGAAACTGCATACACAACCACCGGAGGATGAGCAGCAGCATCCTCCCGGTTTACGGTGGTGAACATTCTGCGGTTCCCAAGCCGCCTGCCAAGCGTGGGGATTATGGCAACTAGCGTACCTTGGCGCTGAGCATCATGGCGTCCGCGTCGGCGGCGCTGTCGGCGGCCAGCATCTGGTGCACGAGCGCGGAGGCGAGCGCGGCGGCCAGCGCGGGGCTGACGGGCCGCGCGCCCGCGCCGCCGCCCTCCGCGCCGCCGCCCTCCGACTTGCAGCTGCTGCGCTTGCCCAGCATCGCCATGCGGGCCTTCAGGTTCACGCGCGCGCGCTGCTAACACGGAACGGAACACATTATACTACTACGTACAGAGAAATTACTGGGTATTAAGATATTTAACATCTTATATCTCAGGGTGACGAGCGCAGTGCAGTGCGGCGCAGGATTGTGTTAACAAGTTCACTATTCTAGCACTGCTACTGTTAGTGGTAGGCGTGACGCTTACCATCAGGTGAAAGTCTTGCTCGTCTCGTCATTTGAATGTATAAAATAAAAAAAACGTACAGACTGATTCAAACTTGGCGGTTGTGAAGTGCTGCATGCGAGACTTTGGGATTGTACGCACACCGCACGCCTAATTTTCGCTTCTGCGCAGCGTCTCGCGCCCAAGTTCACAGCCGCCATTAAGTTTGAATCAGCCTATACAAATGACTCCCTTGCATATAAAACGCGTTTGGACATAATAGGCATGATGACTACATTTTTTTTATTACGTCATAAAAAATCTGATCATCAATAGAGCCTATCAACGAAAACAAAATTTTAAATAATTCAAAAATAAATAAGTTATAAGTATTTTAATTTCAAGCTAGACAGAGAGCGCGCTATACTGAGCTATGACGTCAAGCCTCAGGCGCGGCATACAAATGCTATACTAACGCGTGCTTTGCGAGAAATGGATAGAGCATCCCCTCTCTATCCCCACGCTCATATCTCAGAGATTTATCAGCCAATACAATTTATTGTTTCAATATGTGTAATGTATTTAGTTATATTCATCACTGAGCCTGTTATTTGTCATAAATTAAACATTAGGCCACACGCCTATTGTACCATAATATATCTATAACAGTCTAGCTATTCAAAGGGGGAACGCTGCCAGTATCTTCGGAACCTTGCCTAAAGGGACTCCTTTTAATGATATATTTTAGTTATTATATTATATTATATTTTTTCAGGATTTTTAGTTTCATTATTCTAGTATAGTAGGTATTTTATGTTATTACATTCTGTTTTGTATGATCACTAAATAAATTCTATAACTATAATCATGACATACTCAGAGCAACCTTATCTGTGCGCCATTTGTATAGAACAGTGTCGATACAAGAACTAGGTTAGGTATGTCCTAAAACTGCATACATAACTCCAAAACCACGGGCAGCAGCGTTCTTTCAGTGGAATCGACAACTGAGTGCTTACACTATTCAAGTTTCCATAAGTGAAAACTGTTTTGGCTTTTGGGCATCTATCTACATTGTTTGTAAGGAGCTATTTGTTTAACATGTAAAATTAAATTTAATAAAATAAACTTGTACATCGTATGGATCAAGGTATAGTGGGTATGTCCTAAAACTGCACCCAGAACCACCGGAGGACGGGCAGCAGCGTCCTCTCGCTTAACGGTGATGAGCATGCTGTAATCCCCAAGCCGCCTGCCAAGCGTCGTGAATACGGAACCCCTCCGTATTAAGGGGCCTTCGTCAGTGGACGTTTTTTGGCTGATGATAAAACTGGGTCCCTAATAGTACCCATACAAATTTTCATCCTAATTATGTATTCCTTACCGTTTTAAGTCCTAATAATCAAAAATAAAACACTAATAACAAGAATAAAAAAAAACAATAATAAAAATAAGTCTAAATCTACATAACATTACTGCACATACCATCACTGCTACTAATAGGTATTCATTGGGTATAATATTTAAAATCCTCTCAATATATATAATCCTGCAGTAAATGAAAATAACAGCTACTCATCCTAATATAAATATCTATAGTAGGGAAAAGCGTCAAGTAGTCACCTGCTGGTCCTCGAGCTGCTCGTGGATGCCGCGGCGCGCCGCCTCCAGCTCCTGCATCTGCGTGAGGAGCTTCTTGTGCAGCTTGCGGCGGTGCAGCTTGCAGTCGCCGCCGCGCGGGGACGCGCCCGCGCTGCCGCCGCCCGACGCGGACCCCACCCACCCGCCCGACACCCAGTCCCATCTGGACAATACAAAATATGGTTAGCACGGCTGATATAGCCAACACTAGCTACGGCCGAAAACTATGACAGACGTCTATTTTAATTTTATCTAGTTCTTAGGCCTGTAAAATGCAATGCAACTGCGGCCCAACGCAGTCTAGCATCTTTTAAAGATTTCCCCCTCGTGTAAAAAAAAAACGAATCATTACCGCCAAATATGAATGTATGTTTAGTATGTTCATCTACATCACACCCTAGACATTCGACTAGAACTTGCATCCACCGGTTGCCCGCAACTTTTACAATGTCGTCAGTCCACCTAGTGGGAGGCCGCGCCTACGCTGCGTCTTCCGGTTCGCGGTCGCCACTCAAGAACCTTTCTTCCCCATCGGTTGTCAGTTCTTCGAGCGATGTGTCCTGCCCACAGCCACTTCAACTTGCAAACCTTGCGAGCTATGTCAGTAACTTTGGTTCTTTCGCGAATATCCTCGTTCCGGGTTCTATCGCGCAAAGTAACTCCGAGCATAGCTCTCTCCATTGCCCGTTGCGTGACTCTAAGTTTCTCCAAAAGACCAGCAGTTAAAGACCACGTTTCAGTTCCATATGTCATCACTGGCAACACAAACTGGTCGTATACCCTTGTCTTCAGACACTGCGGGATTTTGGACGAGAAGATATTACGCAATTTCCCGAATACTGCCCATCCGAGTTGGAATCTTCGGGCGACCTCTTTGTCGAAGTTGGACCTACCTAACTGAACAATCTGTCCAAAGTAGTATACTATACATAGTATTATTGTATATTCTCTGCCTACAAACTATACGTCAGTATAGGCATTGTGTGCGCGCAAGTGAGAGATGTGAAGCTGTGAAGATGCATCTGTTTTTTTGATTTTATCTATCTATATTAATGAATAAAAATATATGATAACCTGGAGTGCCTGTTGGTGCTGGAGGCGGGCGTGTTGGCGGCGGCGACGGCGTCCAGCACGGCCGCGAGCGCGGTGAGCACGGCGGCCGACAGCGCGGGCTGCGGGCGCGGCGCGCGCGCCAGCTCCAGCGCGCGCGCCGACAGCGCCTGCGCCACGCCGCCCTCGCCCTCCGTGTGCGAGAACATGCTCTTGCGGCACATGTAGATCACCAGCACCAGGCATCTGAACACAAACAGAAAATAATAAATATTGGTGGGCCTGGGTGTGTCCTGAAACTGCATGAACCACTGGAGAACGGTGGTGAGCATTCTGCGTTGCTTGTGCTATGGGAACTGGATTGCTGATATACTTTTTTTTCATTCATTCTTATAACACGTACAACACCCAGAACAAACATCTCTATGTCCATTACATAAAAGTTTGTCCCGAGCGGGAATTGAACCTATTCCCTACAGTTTTCAAGCTCAGGTTTGAAAAAAGCTGTACTACCCACTGATCTATAAACACAACTGCATGGAAAGAATCGACATCATTAAACTTTTTCATAGTTTAAAGATAGAACATTTCCAAGATGCATGTGGCCTAGTGGTCACTACTCCCCCTACCTATTGCACAAACTAGGCCAAAATGTCTTATACATAAAGAATCTATCGAAGTCTGATCGAAGTAGATAGAATAAGAAATATACTTAATTATGTAATTTTTTTAATAATAACTGGGCGAGAAATAACTGCAAGCTCATGAAGTTGAATGAAAACTTAATAAAGAAACCGCTTATACCTGGAGAAGAAATTAAATGGCGTGATTTTGGCAGCCACAACTCGCACCTTAAATATGGCCCAGTCACCTCTCGAGGGCAGGATGCCTAGTATGCCCAGCTATGGATGTTAGTAAAATAATGAAATCCATCTAACCTATCGAGTGGAGTGGGCGGAGCGAGGGAGGCGGCAAAGGCGTCAGTGAGAGAACTGGCCAGAGCTTCGCCCCACCAGGGCGCGGCGCCGCACACACGCGCCATGAGCGTCGCTAGGGCTCCGGCGGTCAACCCGCCGCACTCCCACACGAGCGGGAGCACTGATGAGCACCACTCGCGCGATACTTCCGGATACTGGAAACAAAAGCCACTTTAGTGTACTATGAACAAGACAATAAAGCATCGAGTCCTACCGTACACCTGTGTTGAATTATTTGTAAATGTTGACTACAAACCAATACAAATTGTATATTTTATTTAAACCATGCGTGACACATTTTTCGTGCCTAACTGCTTCTGACAGGCCTTGCGCACTGTGCAGTTTAGGTACAAGTTTGTACGACCTTGCCTTTGAGGTTGGAAAGGCCGGTCGGGATTATTTTATGATAGTGACACATCTGTACGTTGTACTATTCTTTTTTCTGTGCTCAAAAGCACGTGACACGTGAGCAATTTAGTGCTCCTGACGAAACATTAGCCTGGTTTAGGATTGTTGTAATGTTAAATCTGCCTGCTGTGTGCAGACTGAACTGTAGCAAGTGTCTCTACCACGTGTTAGTAAGAAAGCAAGAGAGATAAGAAAGTAAGGATATGTAAGCTGAACAAAGTAATCAAAAATAAAACTCACCTCTTCAGGAACTTGGAAATAGAAGTACAGCAGCATATCCACCACATTCTCAATAATCACTCTCAGCTTATCCGTGGACGCTATTTCCAACAGCGTTTGAGGCGATATCTCTTTCCTAGCGATCTGATCGGCTACGAGCCTGCCCTCGTCGGGAAGGTTCTGGATTTTCCTCAGTATGCTGGTGCACGTGAACAGCTGTTGCTGCAGTTCTATGCACTCGTTGTATGCGGTGTTGACGCGCGCGTCGCCCTCTGTAGCGTTGTTGAGGTACGCCATCATGTGGCAAGCGTTGCCGTTGTACAGGCCGATGTATGGGTTCAGTAGATCGGTCAGCTTGCCCGTCGCTAGCCTGCGAGTCAAAAGGAATTTTTGAGTGACATTTTTTACAACTACTCAAGAACTTACTGGTTGCCATTGTAAAATTCAGAGAGGCAAGACTTTTTATTCGATGTGGAGGCGATAAGTCTTGCGCTGACATCCCGCTTGGGGTGTATTGTGTATTTCCCCGCCAGCGGCTACCCGAGCCAACCAAGCTCCTTGAAGTAACGGAGCGAGGCTCTGGGCCGCTGGCATAGTACCTCCAGTGGGTTAGATGGAGGTGGTGAAAAGTAGTCAAGCCGTTGCGGTGAAATGGTTGGAGATAAAGCTGCCTCATGCAAACCGGTAGCGATTCTCGTTATTTCTGTGACTTTGCTATGCCACAGCAAAGGGACTATTAAGCATTTTTTTATGCAATTGAGTGACGAGACACGAGACGAGCGAGACATTCGTTGTTGGTGAGCATCGCGCCTGATCATAATAATAGCAAAGCCAATTGTAAACTAAAATAAACTTACAAAAACCACCGGCTTCAACTTCGAATACCTGGATGACATCTTCTTATTTTCTAGTAATTTTGATTTAAAAACCAAACTACTGAACCTATTTCGATATAATTTATATGGGACCACTTTTGAAGTATTACCTACCAAACAAAGCAATAATCATCAAAATCAGTTCATAATTAGCTGAGTAATCTCGTAACATATATACCAAAAAAACCATACGTAGTCGAATTGAGAACCTCCTTTTTTGAAGTCGGTTGAAAACCCTGCGGAATTTCCCCAGGTGGACTCCGCAAAATTTTCCTACCACAACAAAACTACTCCACTATAAAACCTACACGCTAGGTGTTTCGCCACAGCTCACCTGGTAATAACTGATGGTGTAGTGGAAGAAGATCATGGGTAGACATTACCATTCAGCACCACAAGAGTGTCTTGTTAATCTCATCAACTTCCATTAAAATACATTGTATTATAGTCACCGCGTTATCAACCGAGTCGTAGGGCCATAAACGTCAATAGGGAAGTGCGAGTGCGAGCGTGCCCACAAGTGCGAGCGAGATAGACATAGTGAATGATTTATGGCCGCACGACTTAGTTGGTAACTCGGTGACTATAGAGACTGTTCCTTGCTTTACAAACCTGAATCGGCACGAGAGATCCTGATGCAGCGCATTGAGCGCGCTGATGGACGCTTGTACGTTGGCGATCTCTGTAATCTCGCCGTAGAACCAACCTAGAGGGATCTTGCACTTCATCGCGGCCATTCCGTAGCGGCCGATCGTTGTAATCTGTGCAAAATTTGTGCATTTTTACGATTGAAAAAACATAAGCTATTCTCATGTATCTTGATTAAAATTATATCTGTCGTAAGCCTCGTATAGTGTTGGGGTAATTCGGTTCAAATCGAGAATAGTTTTTTTTTTTGCTTTTAATTCAAACTCCATTTTCATTCAAAATGAAATGGAACTAGATCATAATTGTTTTTAATTTAAGTCAACATTGATGTTATTATCAAGTTTTGTTATAATAATAAGTTCACAAACCACTTTACCAAGAGAAAAAAAAAACAGAAATAGCACAGTGCGAAGTAGGACGTCGCTCTTCAAGAGTCGGTCACTTTTTTCACTTCATGAAAAAGATCACCGGATTCAACCTGAAGTATAGTCGAAACATCCGCGTAAATTAAACATGATACATGACGTGTACCTATGAAACGCCACCACAATCCACGTGTTATTCAAAAAATATTCCAAGGCTCTGCAAAAACATTCTGATTCCGATCGAAGATAATTTTGAAGGCAACGCCATCATGGTTATGGGCTATGGAGGGAGTATGAACGTAGCTCACCTTCATGTACCGACAGCGCGGCGGCGGCTGCAGATCTGTCAGCACCAGGTTCCTGGTGGGGATGTCGGTGGCGTACGCCAGCTTCACGGAGTCCGTCTCCTCGTTCGTCACCCAGATGTCGATGCCCAGTGTCACCAGGTCTGAACACGCTGGGATTATCTGGCGGGGACAAGTTATTCAAGAGAGGTTAGTTTCAAACTCGACGGTTACAACTAAGCTCTAGTAAATGCATCAACGTTCTCGGGGCCCAGTGTACACAGTCACACTTACAACGTCGGTGAGACGCACGACGTGTCCGAAGTCCAGCACGATGTACCGCCGAGCGCCAGAGTGCATGCGCTCCACTATCATGGTGTGCTGCGACGGCCGCGACACTAGCGCCGCCCATGGAATGCCGCACTGCTCTGCCTCCTGCCGACAAATCATCAACAGTTATACACTTGAAGGCTTCATCGTGCTCTACCACTGCCGTCAGAAAGCTAGAAAGCAGCCGAATCATTGTAAGTTTAACTAGACATGGGTCTTAGTTGTGTATCGTACGCAACAGCTGCACATCCAAGTGGAGCCGACATTCAAACATAAGGACCCAGAAGCTCAATTTTACAATAATTCGAAATGAGTTTCGCGTCAGGTCGTCCAAAAGTTGATGATACTTTTGTGCAAAAACTCATGCGTATGTTTTAAAATCTAGGTCCAGGGACCTTATTTTTGAATCGTACGCAACAGTTGCGCATGCGAGCGCAGCTAAAATTGTTTGAAATAAGATTGAATATCGTTCGAAAGTCGGCTCCGCTCGCGTGCGCAACTTTGAGTACGATTCTAAAATAAGTTCCCTCGTAGACGCTTTCGCACGGCATTGATTCCAAAAAAACTGATAATCATATTTATTATCACCGGTAGTTTTTCGCGGCGAATTCCTTTTCTTCATGCAAACTTGTTTTTGTTTGCATGAAAAACCTGCAAGCATTCATTTTTAATGCAGGTCTAGTATAACGTCATATCTCATGATAACAGGCTACAGCCCGCCTAGCACGCGAGCCGTGATAAACGGCAATCAACTCTTTTTCCCCCGCGAAAACGAGACAGACGTATCCATATTCCAGCTTTATCACTTTCTCGCGCGGGGAAACGACCAATTAGTCATCGGCGCGTGCTAGGGGGCTGGAGTCATAGCGTAGACACAAACCTACGGCAAGATACCAAAAAGGATAACGACCGTTTATAAAATACGTATTAGGACTACAAGAGCTACTGAGAAAATAAGCGTATATAGAACATGCAACAATCATGCCATAATTCACTTTACGTGCCTGCGGGGCGAAAGGAACCACTTCCTTCCCGCAGCGGCACGTAAAATCGTATACACACCACGGGAGCAAGTAAAGAAGCCTCAGATCTCATGTTTGTCACCCTCGGCTTCACTTCTGGAGAAAATAATTGTGCATGAGATCTGAGACATTCTTTACTTTTCATCCCATCTATTCGAAAAGGACGACTTGGTTCACCTTTAAGTGCACCCAAAGGTGGTGTTTTCTATAAGAAACTTTTAGCGGGCAGTAATGAGTTTTTAATCCATAAGTGCGCCGCAATTATCTTTGCCGCGCACTTTTTGAAATCCTCTTTATAAGTGCGCCGCAATTATCTTTGACGCGCAGTTTTTGAATTGGAACATCTTGTGTTCAGCGCCAAAGAAATCGAACGCAAATATTGTTTGAATAAAGACTGGCTGGTACGACAGCCCATAGTCGCGCCGCGCCGCCAGCTGAATAAAAAAAAACTAATTAAAAACGCGCGAACTACAGCCCGCTTTTTGTCAATTTTCACAGATTGTTAGAAATTCATGGTTTTGTTTTTTAAAATGAGTTCTTCAAGTGACAGTAAATAAAATATGAAGAGCTTTTTATTTTCTCATAGTGGGTGATGAAAAGTAGAGTGTATCACTCGGGCGCTAAATATATTTTTGCCTCGGGCGACGAACTTTGAATCCCTCGCTACGTTCAGGATTCTACTAAAGAATCGCACACTTACCTCTGGATTCATAAAAGCGCCCTCGCCGTAAAAATATGATTTTGCTCCCTTATGATACAATCTACTATTTTCTCCCTAGGTGAGTAATCTACTATTGGATAACGCATACAGAGAAAAAAAAAGTTAATATATTTTATATTATAGAAGTACGATATTCACGCGCTTGTTTCTGGACATAATTTATTCTGGTTTATGTACGCAAACACAATATTATATAAGATAAAATAATTCACGATCATAATACAAAATGCTATAGCAAACTAAGAATATTAACTCCTAGCCTCGTTTATTCACAGACGGTTTCGTCTCGCAACACATCTACATTCTACAATACATCAAATAACTAAGATATATAAAGAAAACTACGAGTTGGCAAATAAAAAAGTACAAAATAAAGCATTACTGAAATAACTAATGTGCTTTATTTTTAATTTGAACGTTATAGGATTGGAATAAAGTACATTGTGGTGAGCAGTGTATGAGTAAAGCAAGAGAGACCTTGAAAAGCTTATCCTCAGGGAAGTCCAGTCTCTCCTGAGGGTCGCAATCCATCATCGAGCTCTCGACGTCCTCCAGGGAGTCTGGGTCCTGAGAAGTTTGCTTCGCTTGGCCCTCTTTAGCTGCTGACCACAGCTGCAACATACCACCATGTTTTACAATATATGGGATTTACTCCTATGAGTATCCATGTTTACATGCCTACGAACTTACAGTAATTACACTTAGGAGTGATAGTTTCGTTCAAAATTCCGTTCACTGGTGAAGCCGAAAAACAATGTGTGCGTGAACGTGTATTATATTCTGACACGCACACAAGCGTTCGAAAAATGTTGCAAATAAATAAACGTTTTCGCCATAATTTGGGACATTGAACAGAAAGTAAAGTAAAGAAAGTATTGACATCGTGAGAAAAAATGCGAGTACTGTACTCGGCCTTTTGAGGCCTACTTAAAATAGCTACACTTAGCTTGGGCCGCCTCGAGTTCTAAGCCTATTATATCTATGCCCTCGAATATGACAAACTTGTTTATTACTAATGAAACTTTCACCTTTTTCTTTTTTTTTCTTTTTCTCTTTCTTTTGAATATTTTTTTTTTTTTTTTCTTTAATTTTTTTTTTTCTTTTTTTTATTATTACTAGTTCATCGCCATTTAAATATAGATACATAAGATATTGAAGGGCTCTGTTTTCTTAAAGGCTTATGACATTTCCCATACGCAGATGGCCTAGTGTACCAATTCCCCATACCTCCTTGTATGAACTAGGCCTAAATGTCACGTGCCTTTATAAAAATAATATATTTGAAACGCATGTTTAAATAATCATTTTTAAATGAATATTTATGTTTTGTTCATTTTGTATTTTTTTTATAATTACCACAGCGACGTATATAACACGAAGTTGCAATAACATAAGGAACAAATTGCAATGTTTTATTTTCTGTCGTGCCCAAGGCTTCGTGATGTCGTGCTTACAATTTTTCTATAAGCAATATTAACAATACTGTTTGAGATAGCTTGGTAAGTGCAGTTATTGGATAATATTAAAAAAAAATGTTTTTTTTAAATTGGGTGTATTGTATATGTAAAAGGTAAAACTGGCTTGCATGTTCGACCAAACCAAAGTCGAGGACCAACGAGTACTTGTTGGTAGTCAGTTATTAGGTATTTTTTTCGTGAAGATAATCGTAAAGGGTTGTGGGTATGTCCTTAAAGTGCATCCAGAACCACTGAAGGACGGACAGCAACTTCCTCTCGGTTAATGGTAGTGAGCAATCTGCGAGCCCCAAGACGAAGGTAGGTTGGTAAGCCAAGGTTGGTAGGCCAAGCGTGGGGATTATGGCAACCCCTCCCTTTTAAGGGTGCTTTAAGGTTACTATTAAGCTGTGGATGTCTTCTGGACGATGAATGAGAGCGAGTGAGAATCGTTTGATGATGTTGCACTATTTTCAACCGACTTTAAAAAAGGAGGTTCTCAATTCGACTGTATGTTTACTTTATTATATGTATGTATGTTACGCGATTAATCCGCCAATTATGAATTGATTTTGATTATTCTTTTTTCGTTTCGTAGGTGATACTTCGGAGGTGGTCCCATAAGCATTTTATCGAAAACGGTTCAGGGGTTTGGTTTTTAAATCAAAATTACTGGAATAAATCAACTAACTGAAAATTTTAAGATGTCATACAGGTAGTCGAAATTGAAGTCAATTTTTTTTTACATTATGAAAATGAAAATGTAATCATCATAATCAGCCTGTCATAGTGCACTGCTGGACATAGGCCTCTCCCAAGGCACGCCACTCAGCCCGATCTTCAGCTATCCGCTTCCAACCACTGCCAGCTGTCCTACGTATATCGTCACTCCATCGAGTCTCAGGACGTCCTACCCTACGTTTGCCGATACGAAAATGTAATATATTTTATTAAATCCGAAACATATCTTAAAATAATGAATAAACTAGCGTTAAAGGACAACCATGTTTATCTTAAAATTATTTACTGCGATCTCCGAACTAGGCTAAGCCTGTATCTCGGGGATGATTGTTCACGAGAATCCAACCTCAGATTACATATGTTATTATTATTACATTACCTATTATACATTGGATTAGCGTCGATCAATCACGTAGCACGTAGCGTGCCGGAGATGGAAAAAACCTAAGTAGGGCGATCAATTTTCGCCAATTTATTTTTATTGTTAAGTTTGTTTTTTGGCATCACACTTTGTGATTTTTGTCCATGTAAAGTATTTCAATATATTCAAGTTTTACATGATTATCTAGTGAAACGAGCCCTAGTTACACTAAAAGTCATACGAAGTATATCTCGGCCAAGTCCAGTTCACGTCCCAGTAAAGAAGTGATGACTTTAACAAAGATTTATTGAATTATAAAAACCACACTCAAATACATGTTTCACCACACACCTGACATTCATGCGTAATTCGGAATTTAATAAAAAAAACACCACCCTTTTCAAACACTAGAAAAAAACACGAGTTTCGTAAATAACACAATTTGGGGACACGTTTTTTCCGCGTTCCCCCTGAATCTACCAAGCACTTATCACTTGGATTCCACATTATTCATACGGACTGTAAGGATGTTGTCAGTCGGATTAAATGTTTTTAAAAGATCCAATGAGAGTAGAGACCAACACACTCTCATTTTTCGCCGTGAGAACACATCTTCAACAAACTCGTGAACACGGCTATTGAAACAAGGCCGAACCCTCGAGTAATTAAATGATAATCAATTATTTTGTGCAATTCAATTCAATTCAGTTCAATTATTAAGTCCCGATGATAAAAAATTATGGACCCACCTTGCCTTCCTTGCCGCAGGTGGTCCAAGTTTGGTTTCCTCCTTACCTTGGTGTGACGTCACATATTTTTCAATTTACTAATTAACTAGCTGATACCCGCTACTTAGTACGCGTAGAGCTCGGCTTTCGGCCTCGCTACTATGACCCGCTGCAGGAACACAAAATTTCATCCATATCGGTCCAGCCGTTTACTCACCGTTTAAACCTTCCCTGAACTTACACACATATTTTAAGATCATAATTAGCCAAACCGGTCCAGCCATTCTAGAGTTTTAGCGAGACAAACGAACAGCAATTGATTTATATATATATATATAGAATATATAGATATAGATAGATAAGCTTCATTAGAGTTGAAATTCTCAAGATTTATACACGTGATGACCTCACGAAGCTTGACTCGCCGCCATTCCCTTTCTGCACGGTGTCACCCGTTTCTGGGTCCCCCTCCTGCCCCTTGTCGTGTGACGTAATTCATATACAATCTGTAACAAAAAGGTTCAACAATACTGAAGAGTATGTATGTACTCCTAATTATGAACAGCTTTTACTATGGGGCCAACCTTCCATAGCTAGCTGTTCCTTACAAAAAGTTCATTAACCTTGGACAAATTGTATGGTACAGCTGGTTTTTTTGCGATTTCGGGTTTGGCCCCATAGTACAAGTTGTTCGTAATGATGAATACATGCATAGTTTCAGTATTGTTGAACCTTTTTGTTATAGATAGTATATGGCTTACAGATAGTACTGAACCCGACGCGCGTGTGGCTGCGTCCTGCTTTGCACTGGCAAAGCAAAAGTGCAAAGTTTTGCTGTTTTCACCCTTTGAAAAAGGTCACCGGACGTGATCGAAACAATAGTCTGAGAATCCGATTTAATTAAACGTGAGTATTCCCGTATAAATAAAACAAAATGTGTCAAAACCACGTCAATTTTCATAGTTAAAAAAGTATATGGTTTCTTATGTGATCGCGATAGCTTGAAAGTAGCGCTAGTGTTACCTGTTGCGGCTCCGCGACGGCGGCGGCCGGCAGGGAGCTGACGACAGTAGCGGGCACCCGCTGGCCCGCCGACTCCAGCTTGGTGCCGTCCGACGCCTCGTGGCAGATCACGTGCAGGGGCGTGGCGTCGCTCAGCCCGAGCCCGAACACGCCCGCGCCCGTCGTCTGAGCCCACCACGGCCCCGGACTCTTCGGGTCGGACGATGCTGATGACAAAGACAGAAATAATTTTAGTTGTGCAAAAAAAACAAATTTTGTACACAAGACAAATCAAAAAAGGACATAATACAGCCTGATAGCTCAGTTGGTAGCATGTCTGCATTCAGAGCTGTAGGGCGTGGGTTCGATCCCCACCCAGGACAAAAATGTTTTTGACGTACATTGATGTTTGTTCTGTGTCTGGGTGTAGTATGTATTATAAGTATGTATTTTCGAAAAAAAGAAGTTGTATATAATATTCTATCAGCTATATGGTTTCCATAATACAAGCTTTGCTACGTATGGGGCTAGATGGCGCTGTGTGTAATAAATGTCCCCCCAATATTATTAACATAAAGGACGTATAGTTCTAGGATAGGTAGGTACAAAGTTGTTATTCGCAACAAACCGTTTCCACCTCAGCATAATGCTGGTTGCGAGTAGCCAGCGCACAATGACAAAGCATACACGTTCTAAAACTGAAAACTCCGACTACAACCTTGCCCTACTCCAAACAAAACATAATAGTACTACGTCCAGAACATTAACTTCCATAGAAAACGCGTTTAAATGTAGTTGAAAAACAATAAATAGCCTACTCTACAATCATGTCATTGTCAAGGCAAGCTAATTTGTATTTTTTTTTTGTATATAAGTGTGTTTACTCAACTGTAGTGCTGAGGTACACGTGCAGCTGGCGGGAGCCGCGTGACGTCACCGAGCCAATCGCTACAGTGGAAAGACGACACGATGTCTATTACAAATAGAGTACAAATTAGCTTACACTGAATATGGCATGATATAGTTATAGGTATATAGTTATATGCTTAGACGCGATTTTTATGGGGTGATCCTTCTGCATGTAGTATTTTTATATTTTTTTGAGGTTTTAAGCAAACTTCGAGCATTGGAAGCCAACTTCGCGGTCATTGAATGTAGCGTCGATTTTAAAATACATAAATAAAAAAATATATTATAAACATAAATTAAATAAATCTATCTATCTATTATTATAAAAGGCTCTGTCCTGACTGACTGACTGACAGACAACGCACAGCCCAAACCGCTGGTCGTACAGACTTGAAATTTGGAGGGTGTATTCGTCTCGATGCGTAGGGGTGTACTAAGAAAGGATTTTTCGAAATCCGATCACTAAGGTGGGAAACGTTTGTATAAAAGTCCTTTGTTTTTGTACTTTTAGTCACGAAAATTTGGATTAGGATAGTTCATTTCAAACCAAAAATGCTGTTTTCAATATTTTTTGGCAGTTTTGTTTGGGGGGGGATTGGGTAAACAACGTTGTGAATTTTGGGAGCGGGCCGAATTTCTTCCGTACGCGGTGAGGTCGCGGGCGACCTCTAGTAAATATATATATTTGTCTCATTAAGGCTACATACCAGGTGTTTCTTTAGGCCAGTTGAGCAGTTCCCTCAGCTGCTGGTCGTGCCGCGGCGGCGCCGAGCTACTGTCAGCCCCGAGCATGCTGGCGTAACTAACTGGAGCACCGTTTCTCCCCACTTCGGGAATTTCCGGCGCAAAGATCGTGCGCTCGAATGGAAGGCCGTACAGACCGAACCTGAAGACAAGAGAACATTTATAAAGTTATGTTATGTACCAGAAGGATAACCAACAGGACTTTACTAAGTAACGCCCTTACACGTCGCTCAAACTTGACCAGTGCTTAAGATGCTCTGACAGTTTCTCACTGACGTAAAGTGTGACGTGCAAGAACAAGACAGAGAAATTTAAGCACTGATTCCAGCCGTAATTATCATCATAATTAGCCTATCATCGTCCACTGCTGGATGTATGTCTCTGCTAAAGAACGGCACACAGCCTGATATCAAACTTTTCGCTTCTAGCTGCCTTGTGTGTTGTCGACTTATGACCAATAGCGATCATCATCATCATTGCTTAGACCAGAAAAAAATTAAGAAACAATTCGAGGAATGGTGAATGTAATATATAAAGATCACGTGCGTCATTCGCGATTAACGGACACTTCCTATATTAGCTTAGAACCTGTATAAAATATCATTTGAATATTGAGTGAGCGACCTGGGTATGTCCTAAAACTGCATCTAAACTACGGGAGGACGGGCAGCATCGTCCTCTCGGTTAACGGTCGCGAGCATTCTGCGATCCCCAAGCCGCCTGGCAAGCAGGGGGGGATATGGAACCCTGAGTGGAGGCCTTCGTCCAACAGTGGACGTCTTCCGGCTGATCTTCCTGCCGGCGTCACATGCTGCACCAGCGCGCCCGCCGACTGCACGCCGCCCACGTACGGCACGCTCGCGGACACCGAACATATAGTATACCTACCTGGAGCGCAGTAGATGGTGGTAGGGGTTCTGTCGCGCGCTGTGCGGCGCGGCGGCCTCGCGCAGCAGCCGCAGCAGGCGCGCCGCCACGTCGGGCGCGGCGGCGGCCGGCGTCACCTGCTGCACCAGCGCGCCCAGCCAGCGCAGCGCGCCCGCCGACTGCACGCCGCCCACGTACGGCACGCACGCCGCCACGCTCGCGGACACACTAGCGCCGAACGTGCACTTCCACGGCTTCGGCAGCTGCTTCTCGCCTCTGCACATTATTATGTACTACATTTTTCAACTATCCAAACTGTTTATATAGGCGAAACAAAGTGCTACTCACGTAGTCTAGTAGTAGTATCTATAAGCGAAGATTCACCAAGAATCAAGTTTTTGATCTAGTTTTTTTTATAGCTCTAAAGTCGATCATATTTTTTTGATGTGAAAAAAAATGTGATTGTGAAACCTAAATTTGAATAGGTGGTTTACTATGGTGTTATTCATAACACCAAAGTTACATACGTCAAATTTCATCAAGTATGCTACAAAACATAATTACTTAAGAGAATAAAATTATTATAATACATTTAATTTTTATTTTAAAATAAGCTTCAATGTCATAAAACATTTTTTTATCTATGCTCTCAGTTTGTGTATGATTCAGAAATCGAGCCCGAGTTTAATAAATATTTCGTATGTTTTAAGTAAAACTTTCATTAATATTAGAGTAGTTAGCCTAACCTGATATTAACTTTACGTTCTAAAATTATGAAACCTAAAATACTCACTCGTTCGCAATTAGAATGATTTTGACGCATTTCTTCGCGATGCTCCTGTCGGCGCACAGAACGCAGGTCGTGAGCAGCGCGTCGATGTGTTTCTCTATGATCTTGATGCACTCCAATTGTTGAGTCTCAACGCTCTTGTTTTCGACTTTGTCCTTTTCATACTTTGCCAGCCGCATCCTTTGCAAACGCACCGAAACTACCCAAATGATAATATCTAAAGCGTGCGTACGCTTCTTGTTGTCGTCCTTACTGATGGCGATTTCGCACAGTGAGTTCAAAAACCCATTAGACTCGAGCATAGCAATCCTCTGTTGCCTCTCCATTGGGACTTCAGTATGAGGGGTCGACCGAACAGTCAGCGAAATCTGATGCAACCAGTCACAGCCTATAAACTTCTTTGAAGCGTTCCTACTGTCTTCAGATTTGCCCGGCCCTTTACACATGTCCTTGGCCGGATCGAATAAAGTTTTGATATGAATCAGGAAAGTTCGCCCTCTAGTGCGGTATAAACGAGGGCTCGTCAATGTCAAAGCTCCCGACTGTTGAGTCGCGTCTAGCCCGGAAGACAGTATCAAAGGTCCAGCTAGTATTTCCGCGTTATGCGCTTGGAGGTACTCCTCACTGTATATGGGATTCTCGAAATTCGACATCTCAGCGTCTTTCACCGGAAACGTTATCGGGGACTCAGATCTGTGGCTGAACGAAGCGTCTTTCTTGTACCCGATCCCGTGAAGGTTTTGCCTCAATAGCGTCACCATTATGACGGGCAAGTTGGCCGTGCAGACCGAATGCAGCGTGAACGCAAACTCAATATGCGCCAAAGAGACGCTGTACGGCAGGGTCAGTTCGAGGACGTGCTCGTCCCAAGTGGAAGACGTGTTCTGTAGCCGCCAGGTCCTGTTGTTGTGGTGGTCGGCTCCCGGCCGCTGGGCGGGCGACAGCTCGCACCAGAACCCGGGCACGACCGCGCTGTACGGTATCGAAGTGTTCGTGCCGTACGACCCCGACACAGTGAGCAAGGTCTCCAAGTCGCCAATATCGAGTTCTGGCTTGTTAGCTATGATGACAGGAGCGCCGGTTTCCTCGCGCGGCGCTCGCTGTAACATCTCAAAATCGAGATTCGCGAAATCGTCTTCGTCCATATCGCCGGTCGAATCTTTCTCTCCATTGTTCAAAGCGTAGAAATAGATCATGCCATGTTTGGTCGATACGCTGAGTCGATCTACTGACACGCAGTAAGTCACAGATGTGAACTGTCCTTTAGGAACTCTCTGCTCGGATATGACTCGGAAGTCTGGTAACGAATACAGTCTCAAGCAGCCGTCGACTCCCACGGAGGCGAAGGAATACTGATCATTTTCGCCTGGCAGTAGACATAAATCGACTGGACTCTCATCGTAAGACAGCTCCTTGATCGAAACTGGGTTGTCCTCTAAAGTGTATATAGAGGTTTTGCTGTAAATCTCATACAGAATGAAGTATGCTTTAGCGTCAGACTTGGGCCTCTCAATTTGTTCGACGTCATCAACGTCCATTTTAGTGTCTCCATCGTTGTCGATTTCCTCTTCAGTTTTGATTTTATCTGGATCTATGCTAGAGATGACGACGAGTAAGTGTTCTTTATCTTCAGTAGGCATCATGTGAGTCACTCTCGCGTCGTCGCGGATGTTCAGCTTGGCGGGCAGACTCAGGCACTGTACTGCGACTCCTTGGGATATCACTTCTTCTGGTGGAGGATCACTGTCGAATCCATCGTTGTTGCTGTTGGAGGCCGCTGTCTGTGTACCCAGTTTACTGCCGCTGAAGGTTGTCACTTTAACCTTTTCGGTGCCTTCACTACCCTCGTACCATTTCAGGTCCGAAATTTCCAACGGTCCGTTCATGTTCAGATAGTGGTGTAGATGCGTGTCCGAGTTCAATATCGCGTCGGTTTGATCCACCAGTTTCGCCCCAACAGATTCTAGATTGCCGCTCTTCCAGCTCTTCAACTGCGAGATTTTTCCCACAAAATCGAGCACGCTAGCTTGAGCGGTGGCTGCTTGTTCCTGAAAGTCCGACGGCAAGAGAGGCTGCCCAGGAGGCTGGACCATCTTGAAATGCTTCGTTAGAATGATCTTCTTCGCCGGTTCCCATATCTTGCTATCCTCTTTGCTGGACGACGCGTTTAAATTTATGACGTTGCTGATCTGTTCGTCTATAAGAACATTCGCGCATGGCGGAAGCTCCGTGTCTTCGTCAGAATACTGAAAGTAGATATCGTCATATATATTAGCGTCGTCTGTCCGAGCGACCGGGCACACCTTCTTGCTGCCACCAGGTTTGGAGTTCCCGCTACTGTTTGAAGTATGAACCACGGTGGTTATAGACCCTGCCTGGGAGCTGTGTATGTCATATGTCAGTAAGAAAAACAATTTATTAGACTTGTTGCTTTTAGCTTCGTTTTGGTCGTTCATTTCTTGGATGCTCTCTATGGATTTGTTGGACCCTCCTGAATTGAACAGCGCTTTGCTGGAGTCTTCTTTGATTGGTTGGTCGGACTGCGCTTCGACGGTCCGAGTAACGATGACGGCGCAGATCAAAGCGGGTTTCGCTTTAGCGGTGTTGGTGTCCTTTTCTGTGCTCTCGGCGGTCTGCATTTGGGGATATGGGTCTTGTTGTGACGTCATACCAACGAACGCCATTGCCGTCAGTTCGATGCCGTAGGTTGCTAATGTGGACAAGAAAATTTGTGAGTTTCTTCATGAATACACAAATTGGAAAAAGATTATAAGTTTATTAGGCTTATTTATTCATCTATCATAAAAACTAAGCAACATTACTTATTAATTTAATGTATTTAATAATTTCAGTGATATGGACTTTTTAATGTCTGAAATAAATATTATTATTATTATTATATATTACTAGACACCACGCCTGCACGACTTCATATAAGTCTGCGGAAGCGATGCGCACTAAGTATTCGTACAGTCATAGCACCAATTAGATTCGCCTGTTTCGTGCAATCTTTCGACCATATCATTTATTGGAGATTCCAATGGCGGTAATCTGCCTTTTCTGATACTTTTTTGCGGGGGACGAAGAAAACACGCGTGCCACACTTTCATGTAAACACACTAATAAAATAAATCGTCATCGCTGTTCGTATAAACGAACACTAAGACAAACTCACAACACACAAAGGCAGAGGACGCCTTGGCTTGCCACCTCTAAAGGTATATGCTCGAAGATTCAATCAGGCGTTACCTGCAGAAGTTTGAATTTAACCTGAATATTGTGTAAATATCTTGTGTATTACCGCTTCTATGTCGTGACAGAACAACAGGGATTAGGGGATAATTTATTTTTATTATGATGCAAAAATATACAGTTTCAGTTGGAACATTGGTGTGCTGATAGTCATACTGATAGATATTATAGATACGAAAGTTTGTCGGCATGTGTATAGGTACGGGTCTGGTAACCTCTTCACGAAAAAACGTCTGAACGGACGTGGATGAAGCTCGGAACGGAGATCAGCTTATTTCCCGGAGTAATACATAGGCTACTTTTTATCACCAACATCGTCGTCCCCGTTTTTTATCATTACGAGGGTGAAACCGCGCGGCGCATTCGATATATGCTTGCGTTTAAACGCTATCTCGCCGACTCACTCGCGACTTGAAGGTACCCAGATTGTATCTCTCGGGAAAGACCCTACTCGGGAAGCGCATTCCACTGTTTAGCAGTTCGCAAAATAAAGGTGGAATCGAACCGTTTCGTGCGTGATACTCGTGTACATTGATACTTACAACTGTCCTTCTCCAAGCTAGCCGACCAGACCTTAATGGTGTCGGTGGCCAGTATCCCGCTGAAGATGGAGTCGTACGGCGAGAGATGGATGAACTTGACCAGCTTGAGGCCGCTGTCGAACCTCCACACGTTCACCTTGCCTTCAGTCGTGCCCGACGCGATGAGGTCGCCCGTGTTGCCTTTGGACACCACCGTCACGTTGGGGCTCGGGACGGCGCAGGCCGTCGCGTTTGTGATCTGAACAACATTTTACATTATCAGCCTGAAGACGTCCACCGCTTGACGAAGGCCGAAGGGACGGCGCCCTTTATAGGGAGGGGTTGCCATAATCCCCACGCTTGGCAGGCGGCTTGGAGATCGTAGAATGAACAGTGGTGTTAACCGAGAGGACGCTCCAGCCCGTCCTTCGGTGGTTCTGGATGCAGTTTTAGGACATACTCAGTTCCCATCATGGTGCATGTATTGTAATTCAATAGCGTATGTGCATCTACCAATGCGCAACTAACCCAGTGTAGTGGATATAGCTCAATCGCCCTAGCTAGGACCTAGGAGGATAGTATTATGTCCAGTAGCGGACCATAAATAATACGCTTCATTGTTAAAAAAAAAATACAACCGACTTCAACAACGAATATCTGGATGACATCTTCATATTTTCTAGTAATTTTGATTTAAAAACCAAACTACTGAACCGATTTCGATAAAATGTATATTGGACCACCTCTGAAGTATTACCTACCAACAATAAAATAATCATCAAAATCAGTTCATAATTCGCGGAGTAATCGCGTAAAATACATACAAAAAAAACAGTCGAATTGAGAACTTCCTTTTTTTGAAGTCGGTTGAAAAGGCAGATTAATATTATCATTCTTTTACTTGAATAATAAGAACAATACTAGGAAACTGAGTCAATGATTTCTCAAGCAAACTGCACAAGAAGCATGGTTATCTTATTAGGGTAAGTATGCGTTTTTGAGCTCCTGGCCTTTTGATATTAGAATGGGCAGATAACTAAACGTTAACCTTTTGACCGCCAATGCATACAAGCACCCTGTACATCCAGCCTAAATACTTACCCACACAAAGAACAGAGATAGCAAAATCAAATAATATTGATAACTATACTTTGTCCAATACCTGAAAGTTATTGACAACTCATGCAAAGTTGACAAATTAACTTTTGCAAAGCGTCTAGCAAATTATATCCCAAAGAAATAAATACGTTTGCTCTAGCTTTACAATGTTACGTTAACAGTTGATATAGCCTTGTAAAGAGGTAATTACGGATCAAACGAATTTATTTCTATGGGATATAATTTGCTAGACGCTTTACAATGTTATGTTGTCAACTTTTCATGGGCTGTCATAAAGCGATTGACACTATGGACAGAGTGTAACCCATGTTTTTTTGTTTCTGTACAGGGTTTAGAGGGTAACTTATAGACGACATGGTTGGTCATTGGGTTAAAGCAGATTCGATACACAACAGTATTTGAACACAATAGATTTAAAAAAATAGTCTAATGTTCTAGGACAGTTCCTAGAACCTTTGACTAGTTTTTTAAATCTATTGTTTATCTATACGCAGTGAACGCACTCACGATAGTGTCTACGACCCGTACAACCCTAGAGCACACTAATTACTTCGGCCTGAGTCTTGGCGTATACTATAGCCGCATTCGATATTCAATTACAATATAAGCTCATCAGGCATAAAACCGTTCGCTTTACCATATTTAAGGGAAGACAGAAGCAAAGCGAGGTTCCGGGAGACCGAGGAGGAGTTTTGTGGATCTATGAGAGGATTTCAAGGCACAAGCAGAAGATAGAGTGAGATGGAAGTTACTCCACCGACGGGAGTCGGACTATTAAATAAATGGTGATGAAAATATAGGAAGTAACTGAGCCCGCCGCGCGCTGATATCGGATGGGGTGATAATACGAGTAACTACTCACGGAAATGGGCACGTTTTCCGTGTACTCGCCGCGCACGAAGAAGCAGTTGGGCGAGTGGCGCTCGTGCTCCACCCAGGGCTCGTCGGACTTCTCCCAGCAGACGAGGCAGACGCCGCAACAGAAGCACATCGCGCGGTCGTCGCCCGACGGCGTCGGCTGGTGGTAGAACCCGGCCTGCGCCATGCGCGCCGGCAGAGCCCATCTAAACAGTACAAGTATTTTTAACCGCCTTCCAAAAGGAGAAGGTTCTATGTTCAACCTTCGTCCAGCCGTGGATGTATCATTTCATCATAATATATAGTCATCATTTTATTTCAGAAACAGTTTTACATAATTTTGCACCTGTATTTGGGTGGGTAGCCTTCCTATCGTTGCACTACTTTATAATGTCTGTACTTCCATTATAACAGATATAATGGATGATGGATGGATGGATGGAAAAAGTTAATAAACAGAGCTAATTATGTCAACAATTCCAATAGACAATAGCAATAACATTAACTGTTTTTTTTTTTATATTTAACTTTAGAAATTATGTTGGTGAGGTGTGAGATGTGAATTAGAACAGAAACAGCTTTCCGGTTTTTATACAAAAACACAAGCCAAGTGCGCCGGTAATCCACAGTCAACACTTACTTGTAGTCCATATGCGGCCAGCGTTTGAATGTCTCCTTCCGCTCAGCTTCCGCGTTCATCAGAGGGCGTCTGTCCTCGTCCGGCGAGATCGGTACCAGATCGTTGGCCCGGTGGCTGACCGCCGACATGATGGCCTTCGCCGGAATGCGCCGTTCATTGGCTTTCAGGTCGCTGATTACGCTGCTCGCCACTCCGCGAAGGAGATTCTGCGGCATGCAGAGCGTCACTGTGCTCCACTGTGAAAATATATAATGGTTAGTGACTGTTTTTAATGAAGGGGTAAGTTACAAAATGAGAGTCGAACTACGAGCATTGGAGCGTGCCATGCTATACAATACATTACGCGACAGAGTTTGAAATACGGAAATTCGACCCAGAACAAAACTGGACGACTTCGGATCCCGTATAGCTAAAGTCAAGTGGCGTTGTGCAGGACACTTGGCCGGATGCGCTGATGGGAGGTGGAGTAAGTCTTTGACAGACTGGTGTCCACATATGGTAACCGCGGAAGACCAGTGTAACAGTGGTGGGATGACAGTTCTGTGGAAGCATCTAGACAAGATTGGCGATAACCCTGGAAGATTGGCGAAAGAGGAAGCTTTATGCCTTGCAATCGACCGAATAAGCTGTCAATGGTAATGATGATGAAAGCGAATGATGGACCTGGGTACGTCCAAAAACTGCATCCCGAACCACCGGAGGACGGGCAGCAGCGTCCTCTCGGTCAACGGTGGTGAGCATTCTGCGATCCTCAAGCCGCCTGCCAAGCGTGGGTAATGGTAACCCTTCGTTCAGCAGTGGACGTCTTCTGGCTGATGAGAGAGTGAGTGATAAGGATAATGATGATGATGATGAAGAGATAAACAAGCGACGTGCCTGCAACCTGTTGATAAGTGGTCACTACCGCCTATGGGCACTTACTTAATACCCGGAACGTTGTCAGAGCGTTGTTTTCGTTCACGGATTCTATTTATTAATATTCCACCTGACACCAACGAAATCAAGAGGATACATAATATGAATCTATGTTACCGCTAACAGCTACAATGTTATCAGTATAGGTACGTAATGTTTCAAAGATGGTTACTAGTTAGGTGACGTCATCTTATATACAATATGACGGCTAGCTTGGCTTTACATTTAGGGCCTTACTTAAAAACGCCACTCAAACTTCTCTGTCTTGTTCTTGCACGTGACACTTCACGTCGGAGAGAAGTTGACAGAGCATCTTAAGCAGTGATTAACGGTGGAGAAGTTTTGTAAGTAAGACTGTTATACCCCAAATGCTTTGAATCAACCAGAGAACCAGAGCTAAAAAATTAAGGCCTTGAACCCCGCGCGCCGCTATTTCACTCACACATTATAACATTTCGGAATATGTATAATGTAACTTCCTGGTCTTTAAAGGGGGGCCAGGACGTTACATCATTGCCATTGCCCTAAGGTTAACGGTGGTGAATATTCTGCGATCCCAAAGCCACCTGCCAAGCGTGGGGATTATGGCAACCTCTCCCTAAGAAGGGGGAGCCCTTCGTCCGGCAGTGGACATCTTCTGGCTGATGATGATAATATAACATAAATATGTAATTACTTACTTTTTGTGCCTTCACGCCCTTTCGAGCAGGTTCTGCGTCAATAGCGTTCTTTAGCTCGTTGATAAAATCCTGTAGTTTTGGGATGGTCGTCGTCTCCAGGCTCTGCAGGCATTGGTAGAGCAGCACCGCCTGTAACAGGGCAACTGTTACCATGTTGCTCATGGGCGAATGTGAAACAGTTTACTTTAAACTGGAACCGGTACCACGAGTTAAACAACAGGGCAACATATCGTCCATTCCCGTTGTCCACCACACGCATGTCCACCACAACTTTTTAAATGATTTGATTATCCTACTAATATTATATAAATATTTTTTAAAGTTTTTTATTCAATTACGCAAAAACAGTGGAACGGATTTGGATGCAATTTGGTATAGAGGTAGATTGCGTCGCGATGTGTGGTGAAAAGGTGGATGGCTTCGGTCACCACAGCCTCTTGGAGTAGAAGCGCCGGTCACATAGTCCGCCACAGCGCTTTGAATGATGTCATCCGTCGCGCTTTTGGCAGTGCTAACGTCGCCCTTGTTTTAGAACCGAACGGTCTAATGCGCGACGGCGGTTAAAGAGCCGACGAACTGACTCATTCCTTGGACGGTGAGACGGCCCTTAGTGTGTGATGCTATTTGTAACATCATTTGGTTACTTTGTAATAAATAGGCTAGCTCGAGTTATGATTATGTTTTGCTTCTGCCGATTTATAAACATGCTACGTTGTAATTTATTACACTTATGCTAGGGCTTCACCTGCGTGTTAAGCCATTATTTAGCGCGGTATTTGATACAGTACGCAGATATGGCCATTGGTATTACCACGCTAATAGGCTAGAGGCATTACATCGTTAGATGTTAGCCGATATTCAAAGTCAAATGATAGTGTGGCCGCCCATGTAGCGCATTGTATAATGCATCTCATAAATATCGATAGCTAGACGTAAAGCGTCACGCAGGTGAAGCCCTACCATTAGAAAAGTTTTCTGCTAAATTATTAATATGTTATATTGTAGCTTGTAGCTTAATTTGTAATGTGTAGCTCTGAATGTGTAGTGTAGAAAAGAACCACTACATCCCCGCAGCGGCACGTAATATTGTATACACGCCACTGGAGCAAGTAAAGAAGCCTCAGATCTCATGTTTGTACAACATACAATACAATATACATGAGATCCAAGACATTATTTACTTTTGCTCCCTAGGTGAGTATTCTACTATTTTACCTATTATTATAGTTCTTTAGTGAAATCTTTATAACTGGTACCTACTTGGTACATTGTCTTATTTGCACAAGATAATATTATACGACTGGATCAGCCTTTTACAGAACAGCTGGGGACCGGCTACCCCTTGCAGGAGCCTTACGGAGACACATGACTTCACAGAGCACACTTTAAGAATAACTACCTACTTGTAGAATTGCTTCTTACGAGTTTTACGGTACAGTAACAATTTTGTTTTTATACATAATAAAAAATATAAAAAAATATATAAAAAAAAATTACCAAAAGAAGATTTACATAAACAATAAGATGATTACGCTTATTGGCACACTGAAGTTACAATTGAAATTACAATTTGTGTTCGGAAGGCAGGTACTAATGGGTCCCAAACTAGGCGAAGCCTGTAGTTACTACCGTTTGCGTTGAGGTACAGAACTAATAAATTCAACTTCCAAGATTACTTCTATCAACTTTTGTGTCTCCTTTACCTTATTAGGTATGAAAAGTGATCACAATGATATCTCAATTGTTTGTGTGCATTTATTTATAAGCGTTCAGCCATTCAGATGTTTTGGGGCGGTACATTAAATCTGACACTAGCTGGCCACTCAGCCTATACTACCTTCGTTGTACATGCGTTTGTCAGCATCTCAATGAGTCACCCTCAGATTGCTAGTGTACGAAGGCGAAGGCTAACAGAGATATTGCACAAAATAAGCAAAGATAAAATGAAAAACTAGGAAACATAAATATGTCACATATTATTTAAGTTTCATTTTATCATGGCAATTGCTTGCAATTCTATCACTTCGGTAGAGTGTCGTGCATAAGCTCTGAAGTATAGCGGTACCAGAAAGAGTGGAAAAAAAATGGGGGCGCTACTTTCTATTTCACATCAACAGCCGGAAGACGTCCATTGCTGGACGATGGCCTCTCCCTTCAAGGGAGGTGTTGCCATAATCCCCACGCTAGGCAGGCGGCGGGGATCGCAGAATGGTTACCACCGTTAACTGAGAGGACGCTGCTGCCCGTCCTCCGGTGGTTCTGGATGCAGTTTTAGGACATACCCAGGTCCAAGGACTTTCTATTTAATTTCTTCAAAATGACGTATCACTTGGCAACACTGAATAATATTTTGTATTGAAAACTTTTAGTTCCATTTCATTTTATTTCTACTCTTTCTGGCACTGACAGCTGTACTGCTATCTACTGTTGGTCAGGCATACCAACAAAGGTCATTTGGTTGGATAGTGTGGACGGAACCAGCCACTGTCCACACTATCACATGTTCAGGGACCGAGCAAGTGACCTTGGTGGTTCGGCTCGCCAATCTGACTTTGTGGAACCTGTTCCACTAGTGCCTGCACTAGTTGCTCCAGTCATATGCGTACAAGGCTGTCTCATATCTATGTAACAGATAACTGTATATTATGTAAAAATATCGTACTTAAATTCTTTTTACTGCATATTAATAACATTTTGGAAAATACACTTCTCTTGATAACTGTACTTCACATTTTGGACGTTTTACTAGTAAGTCGTTTTCCCACTCAAGACATTTATTTTATTTATTTATTTATTAATCACCATGTAGACGTTTTCAAGTGCCGACATTCTGCAAACATCGTCATTTACCCTGATAGTCCTTTCGATACGGAGCCAATAAGTTAAACAGATATTATTATGGAAAAAATATATAGACTGCAATAAATAGTATGTCATAAAAAATTCAGACAAATCAAAGGACAATAACATCATTACAAATAATACGCTTTAAAAAAAAAATACAACCGATTTCGAATACCTGGATGACATCTTCATACTTTTTAAAAACCAAACTACTGAACCGATTTCGATAAAATTTGTATCGGACCACCTCTGAAGCCTACCAAACAAAAAAATAATCATCAAAATCAGTTCATAATTGGCAAAGTAATCGCACAACATACATACAAAAAAAAACATACAGTCGAATTGAGAACCTCCTTTTTTGAAGTCAGTTGAAAAAGGCAAAGCCATTGCTATTACAAGAGGCTATATTTATTTAGAAACACACAAACATGCGTGCAATATAAAAATTATGAGTGAATAAGATGGGATCATTTCAAGTGGTAAGACTAAAAAAATTACAGGATCTTTTGCTTCCTGTTTGACCATACAGTAGAAAATTAATTCTGATAAATAATTTATTGTATGAGAGACAAAAAACATGTAAATTGGCAATATTTACTATTCAAACTTATTTATTCAGTCTATGTTCTGCAGGGTGATGGTTTCTTATTTTAAGCAATAACTTATGTAAGAATACGCTTTTTAAAATATAAAAAACAAACGACTTGAACTTCGAAAACCTGGATGACATCTTCATATTTTGTAGTAATTTTGATTTAAAAACCAAACTACTAATCCGATTTCGATAAAATTTCTATGGGACCACCTCTGAAGTATAACCTACCAAACAAAAAAAAATCATAAAAATCAGTTCATAATTGGCGGAGTAATCGCGTAACATACATATAAAAAGATAACCATACAGTTGAATTAAGAACCTCCTTTTTTGAAGTCGGTTGAAAAAAGGCACAAGTTTTTTTTACCTTTTGCGATTGAGCTCTTTGAGATTGAGTAAGAAATGCAGTAAATTATTTATTATAAACAAGTATGATATAATCAAACTATTACTTCCACATGATGATGCCTTGTAATGTGTGTCAACTTCGCAAATGAGACATTTATAATACATAATGTGTTACAGAGTTGACTCGTAAAGACTAATAAGTTGCTATGGTTTGTACACTGGTTGATGGTTGCTTGCAATAGGGTAGGTGACTGATGTTCATATCGTTGAAACCAATAGCTTTGATGAATAATTTAAGTAAATATAGTATGTTTATTGAAAAAATAATTTTAATCGCTTAATAATGTTCTGATATATGAGACAACTCTGTCCCTTTCCCACAAAACAAAAAATGACGTCACGCCTTACTTGTCAGAATAGAATTTATATGGCGACCTGAGAGTGACGTCATGATTTGCTGTTTCGCCTCTCTGTCTAGCATGATATTAAAATTCCTATAAGTTGCTTATTTTTGATCAGATTTTCATTTTCTTTTCATTAATCAACTATATTTATGGACCACATTTTAATAGGACAATAAAAAAAAAACAGTTATCTAGCCTATTATAGTTACATAGTACATAATATCCAAAAGTGCATGCAGATCCTATTTTTAGTTACTCACTTAAGCATATTACGTGCACTGTAACTATGTAATAAAAAATCGTGGCAGGCAATTTTTACCAAATTCTAACAACTGTATCGATTTGAAACTTTGCAGTATATGTATGTTATCCTGATAACAATTTAATAATTTGTTACCATGTAGCTGATCTAATGATGGAACCAGGACGTAAATAGCATCCTCCATGGCTAGAATTTGCACTCATTTGGTTTGATAGCTCCCACTGCCTTATAGCTTAGTTGGTAGCATGTCTGCCTTCAGAGCTGTAGGGCGTGGGTTCGATCCCCACCCAAGAGAAACATTTATGTGACGAACATAGATGTTTGTTCGGTGTCTGGGTGTAGTATGTATTATAAGAATGTATATACGAAAAAAAATAATTTTAAGTATTCTATCAGCTATCTGGTTTCCATAATACAAACTTTGCTTAGTATGTGGCTAGATTGCGCTGTGTGTAAAATGTCCCCGAATATTTATTTATTTATTTACTCATTAATGTAATAAAAACATCATTATTAATATTTAAGCCAAATATACATTAATATTTAAGCTATTCATTTGATTAATTTGTCCTTATATATCTTTTAATCATACAATACTAAGTTGCAGCGGGGGGGTCCACTCCGCAGTTTAGCCTCGTCGCACGTAACTAAGCATACGTGATAGAAAGAGAGCGGTATATCTAGGTGAATATAGTGGTATCCAGCGCAGTGCGAGTTGAATTGCTACTTTATTGCCTAGTAGATAGAGTCCTTATTTATTTCAATTCCTTTGCGGAGTGAACTTTCTGTACTTTTGCACTATTATTTATTCTGTGACGTAGGTTGTAAGACCAAAGAAAGTTATATTATGGCAGCCTCACATGAGAAGCAGCTTCCATTTCAGAGTTAATTGTATTAATTTGCCATCTTTCATCTTTCAACTTAATCATATGTATTAAGTTAACATTGTTTCAACTTAGTAATACGTTAAAGTTGACAGGAGTATATATTAAAGTTGACATAAGGCATGGACCCGCAGTCCTTGGAGCGAATAAACAAATATTTAAAAAACTTAATGATATGAACAATTGAACAATGATGTGAAGAAATAGAGATGATGAAGAAATGGAAACAATTATTTTTTACTATGAATAAGGGCCCTTTTTAGCCCTCGCTCACCCTGTTTAGAGTTGTTGATTACCCTCCTGCTGCATCAAACTTTTTAAAGATATGAATGAAAGAGTAAATAAAATATCACAAGATATCCATATCCTTAAAATCATATAATTTGTAAATTTTTATGTTTGATCATTTCATACTACAACTGAAATAGCAGAAAAACTTTCTAAAACGTTTTGCTGTTCCTAGCTAAAAGTTTGATCTCTTACGTTTGTAAGGAATTAAATGTTATGATCATGACTCATGCAAAATTATGATTGTGCAATAATGCAATTGCCTATTTACTATCAATTTACCTATTATTGATATTTCATGTTTATTACCATTTTCAGTGCATTTAAACATAATGTTTACAATAATGTTGTAAATTTATTTACCATCATTTAGTAATTATGGTAGCAACAAATAAATTCAGGAAATTCATTACTGTTTTGGGTCAGATGAGATTGTCATTGAACCCAAACAAAGCTAAGCATCTAACAGTGAAGGCATAAAAGATTCTAGGTTAGGTTGTGATGTTGGGCATACCTCGGACAGCACAAGCTCGACCCTAATGTTCTTGTCGACCTGCGAGGAGGGCAGGGGACGCTGCAGCGCCGTGTGGAGGAGCAGGACGCCGTTGTAGTCGGTGCGCGCGGCCACGCCACTGCCGTCCCACACGAACACCCGGTCCGCACCCGCCGCATACTCCACTCCCAGCGTACCCTTCTCATCTAAAAACCCACAAACCGATCCGGTACCATAGGAATTGTTTATCGAGAACTGTCAATCAAACAGACAATGTAGGCCATTGCAATTTCACCGCTCACACAAAATATTGAAAAATCGATAACCCGACCTGTAGCTTTATCCACATCTGAACGTAACTTATCGCCAAATCCATTGTTTGAGGAGTTATAGCGTCGGACTTACCCGCTGACAGGCATGAAGACTGCAGAATCACACCCGAGTTCACATCTAAAACGTGCACACCACCTACGTCTGTTTTCACCAGTATTATATTCAAGTTACTATGATACGTTAGAGAAGTAACTGGAAAGTTCATGCGTATATAGCCATCTTCTCGTAATATCAAAGAATCATCGCCCATCGTGGCCGTGAATACATCTGTCTACACTACGTAAACGCCATTTGTAATTGTATTTTTTTTGTGTCAAAAATATTTGATGCCTGAGTGGCCAGCATCAAAATTATAGTTATAGACGAAAGAGTTTATTCAATGCGTCAGCGTTGTTTATGGTTTCATTACTTCACCAAAATCATGAATGATTGGATCGACTGAATTTAATTTAACAAATGGAAAAAACTAAGTAAAAGCTATATGTAATTTGCCTATTTACTAACACCAAATTAGACCAAAGTACTAACACTATCGGCCTTACCTAAAATAATCTCTATTCTCTTAGTCACTGCTTAAACTTCTCTGTCCTTTTCTAGCACGTGCAACTTCACGTCAGAGAGAAGATGGCAGAGCATCTTAAGCAGTGACTAACGGTTAAAAAGTTTTTTTAAGTAAGGCCGTATATGCGTACTAGTGTACATAGCATGCTACAATAAAAATAATATGAATATGAGTAGCAATGTATCTATTATTCCAACGATTTAATCGAATGTTAAATCATTGTATACATAACACATAACGTTAAGTTTGTATATATTGTATACATGTTTTATGATTATGTACACTATTATTATTATATTATGCCATTGGTAAATAAAATCTACATCTGGCAGCATTGTTACAAGTTTGAGCGCTTCGAGCTTAGATATTGGCTTCGAGTCTATACCATTGGAGGTGGTAGGCCAAGCCCTCTGCCAAGAACACAGCACAATACAATGGGAAGTTTTTTGATAGCTGTCAGAATGTAGTTTTAACGCCAAAGGATAGATGGTGCTGACGAGATATGATTCTAATTTTTTCGTTTGTTTCGTTGTTTTGTTTGTTTAATGAAAAAGCTAACACACTACTACTTACTAATCCGCACTTACTAATTTGTGTTGTGGAAGAACAAAAGCATAGGAAATACCATGGGCAAGTATTTTGTTAGACAAATAATAACCACAAAAAAGCATGTCGATCAGCACTATTCACAACTCAATCGAAAAGGTGTCCTTTCGGCTCCACATTATCCGTCTCAATCCTGTACATTCCGGACGACAGAGACGGAGAATGTGGATCCGAACGGAAACCTTTCCGATCAAGTTGTGAATACCCCGCTATTGTAAATTAAATAAGCTTTTTTTGTTATTTTTTGACCTTTTGACCTTGATTCATTCGTTTCTTCAGAACCACAGACTAGGTAGTGATACTATTCACAATCATGTCTAGTCAACGCCATCTAACTGATTTTTATGAACCATATATTTTTTACTGGATGTCATAAAATCGCCCATTATATATTACATTATAATTAAAGGATGTTCCACATTTAGATTGGTTGTAGAAATTTATATTCCACTGGCTTTTCGTTGAAGAAAAACATCTTGAGGAAACTAGCATACGTCCGGAGAAGAAATTCAATGGCGTACATGTGGTTCCACCAACATGCAAATGGGCCAGCGCTGTGGATATGGCCCAATTATCCTTCGACACATCTTCATTTCATATTCTTGGAAAGGTACCAAAATTCGAAAACCATTTGGAGTTTACGTCGTATAAATCTTAAATAAAAAATATAAAATGTTCTATTCATTAATTTTGCAGTTATTTAAAAATTCGAAAATAATGATAACACAGGAATAATAGATGTGTAGTTACTTTGCCAAAAGCGATATTTAAAAAGTAAAAATATCGGCCTTACTTAAAAAAACTTTTCAACTGTTAGTCACTGATTAAGATGCTCTGCCATCTTCTCTCTGACGTGAAGTTGCACGTGCTAGAAAAGGACAGAGAAGTTTAAGCAGTGACTAAGAGAATCGAGATTATTTTAGGTAAGGCCGTTAGTCTGTAATGTTTCACACCAGCGGCCTTACTTAAAAAAACTTTTCTACCGTTAGTCACTCTCACTGCTTAAGATGCTCTGCCATCTTCTATCTGACGCGAAGTTGCACGTGCTAGATAAGGACAGAGAAGTTTAAGCAGTGACTAAGGGAATCGAGATTATTTTAGGTGAGGCCGTTAGTTTCACCGCATTTTACTACATGTAATTCGTTATTGGCATCGCACTTTGTGCATTCTGCCAGTGTCAAGTATAAAAATGTGTTTCAAGTTTGTATAGTTTAAAGTCAAATAGGTGATAAAATCATAGTCAGTCACCCAAAATTAGTCACAGTCAAGTCCAAGTGATGCCCTAGTAAAGTTGTGGCGACTTAAAGCTTTCACGGAGTTTTAAAAACAACACGGTAAGACTTGTTTCACCACATCACATTATAATGATCACTTGCCCACACTTTGTGCATCTGATATTACGCTTACAGCTGTACTATAAAACCCTGGATTATTAATATATCCATCCATGGCCATGAACAATTTTATAACAACAAAAACAATCGGGAGATCAAATCAACATAATGTTTAGTTAGTTGTTTTAAATTTTTCGGTTTGGAATAAACTTTGTAGGTTCTAATCATTTCACCCAAAGCAGTTTTGAGATGTGTTAGTAATCAGTATTGCGTCCAAGGTAAAGAAAACATCTAATAAATGTTTTCTTTACCTTGGACGGAATTAACAATGTCGGTGAAGTGGTAGCTTAGTAGGAGACGGGCCGCTTCGCATTCGTGAGTTGGCCGGTTCACATCCCGACGACTCGTACGAATGAGTTCTTTGGAATTTATGTACGAATTGAAATACCACTGGATGACCACTGGCTTTTCGGTGAAGGGAAACATAGTGAGGAAACCGGCCTTATGTCTGGAGAAGAAACTCAGTGGCGATTTTAATCTACATATCCGCACTTAGCCTTATCCAGTTTGCTGGGCTACGGCCTTATCACCCTGAGGCATGATCTTAGGTAAAACTTAAAGTGAACGCTCCTAAAACGTAAGCAAATCGAAGCCGAATCGAAGGTAGAAATTCAGGGGTCACGTTCGTAGTGTTTAATTTCTCTATGAAACAAACTGCAAACTGCAATGACTAAAGAGTTTTTTGTTTTTAAACGAAATGAACTGTTTTACAAACAATGTCAAATTAACAAGTTTGACAGAACAATTTCAAACGACTTCACGCCATCCTGACGCCATCTATTATAATCTTTGGCACTAACACTTTTTTTTAAAGAAAACGCCTCATCACAATAGTTCACAGAAACCTACACTAAGCATAGCTTGTACGGGTAGCTGTTCGGGATCGCGATTTGTCATAAATGTCACTTGTCACTGTCACAGCTTCACAGTATCACAGAGGGATTCCTCTCGCTATCGTTATCGAACGAATGCATTGATTTCTTTAATTAAGTTAAGCAAATCCGTCGGTCTTTTGGCGTTTCATTCTGCCCTGCAGGGTCAAATGAGTTTTGGCAGTGACAGTGACAAGTGTCTATTTTTGACAACTCGTATCCGAATCGCGATCCCGAAAAGTTACATGATAGGCCTGCTGTCGAAATTTCAAACTGGGGGTTTTTGGGAACAGATGTTTACCAAGATTGGAACATCCTGGTCCAGAACACAAAGGCATATTAAAATATAATAAGAATAAAACTATTAAAATGTTGTAAAAAAACAACATTTGTATGAGATTGACAGTTGGCTATGGACACATCGACTGTGCGCCACCTAGCGGGGTAAAATGGAAGTGTGTATCCCCATTGCCACTTCAACTTCTAGTTAAATGCTCAATGTTGCAAACCCTGTGATAAACGTTGCTAGTTTCAAAGAATTGGTCAACTTGAGGGTAACCTATAATGCTGATATCATCATTATCACCAGCCAGAAGATTTCCACTACTGGACTTTTTATTATTTTTTATTATTAATAGGGTTGCGTTTGACTGCCAACTCGTCTGATTGGTCTGATGTTAAACGAAGATCAGTCTACGATGGAGCACGCTTGCCTAGAAGAAACCGATTCACTCGCGACTTGAAGACACCCAGATTATAATAATTATTGGGAAACACCCACTCAGGCAGGGTATTCCACTGTTTAGCAGAGCCTACCTAATAATATAATTTTATATAATTGGGCGTTTTTCAAAAAAGTTGTAGACGTGACGAACCGGAGTTGATTTTTGTGTTATAGAGATTTTGCTGTATTTTCTTTTCTAATTCGATAAAATATACTCTTAATTAAATAAAATTCATAAATATATAACATTATTATGTAAAACATCGTGATAATCTTAATTTTTTCGCAGGAGTTAGCAGGAACACAATCCGGTTAGTTACAAATTAAATAATTAATTAAATGAAAAATATGAGTTATTTTGTTAATTAGTTTTGATTATTCAGTAATTTACCTTGAAATCTTAGAAATACGATGTCGAAACATAAATAAATCACTTTCATTATTAAGTTATAATAATTTTTCTTTCGAGATCGTCACAGTAGGTACCTTTGACCTTACAAATTTTAATAACATTGAACTTTTACAGCTAACAAATAATAAAAATATGTAACATCAGTGTCTTAAATGAAGATATATATTAACAAATAATAAATGTTTCTTGAATAGGATTCGTTTTTATCTCTGTAAAAGTATGGGACAGTGACTAACTAGAATTCATAAGTGACACACTGGAAAAAGTAAGCTAAGGTTACACTTAAAGAACTAAGCCAAAACGGCGGCTTAGTACACCCTAAGCTGATAACTCTGTATATTCCAAATTTTATCCAAATTCGTTCATCCATTCCGAAGATTAGTGGTGACTTATAATATCACTCTTCACACCTCCTCTCTAACATAAACTTGCACGTCCCTAGAATACTCGCAAGACATCCTAAATGCTTACACATCCCTCAGTGTGTGACTAATTATAGACAGAACTCCTTCTTTCTACGAGCATCTAACTATATAAATAAACTGGAAGACTATCCCGAATTTGACTTATTTAATTCATCCGCGAACTCGATAAAACTCAATATTACCAAAAACTGGTTTGGTGTGTCTCCTTGACTTATACTTAGTATACCTACATATTATTTATTTAATTTCATTTAAGTAATTGCAGACAAGTGTCTAATTAGTCTCAATATGCGGAAACTCTTAAATGGCGCATAGTTTCTATATGTTTAGTAATTATGTTTTTTTGTCGCTGTTAGTTTCCCGAATAAAATAAAATAATATTAATAGATTTGTTATTATTTTATTACTTGTCATCTGTTAAATGTAGCCCCAGCCATAGATTGCCCCAGCCTAATAGGTCCGGTGCGCCACAAAATGATTCCAGCTATACAATACGTGACGAACCCGATGTGACGTATTCATATCAACCAAACTTCAAAAAAAATTCTAACTGTTGTGTTTATTTTAGGGATACATGCGATGTGTTATACAATAGTTTATAAACAAAAATGTGATTGTGTTACGGCAAATAACTTTATAAACTGCTGCATACCTCCTAAAATCCCGTCACTATCTGGAATTCAAATTCTGAACCACCGCAACACGCCCACTTTCGTCACAGTTTCTGATTACACTAAGGTTTGCTTCAAAATTACAGTTATACTTCACACAAGATTAATATTGCTAGAAATTAAAAATAGACATATTTTAGGGTAATATTTATAGGGCAGGAGAAACGTATCGTGACTATTGCCGGAATTCCGGTTCTACCATATTCCTGGGTCAACAATTAAACAGAATTTTGAGGTATTTTAAGCCCAATTAAGACGATATAGAGCTCTAGATCGTATTAATCAGTTCAACATACGTCTACAGAACCTATAACAGCGGTTTATCTAAGCTTTTCAGAGACTTGGAAAGTTTCAAAAAAGCAGTTGGGACATGCAGATTTTACACTTTTTTGGAGTTTATTTTTATGATATTTTAATATTAATGACTGCTGAGTGGCCCATAACAGTAAATTAGTAAATTAAAATTTTTTAAATTTAGTAAATATGTATTCATTAAATAATATATTTATTTAAGTACATTTCATACAAACATTATAAAAAATTGCTAAAGTCCTGGACGCCCCCAAATAAGCAAATGTACAATATACATGCTATAGTGAAACGCCAGCTTAAAAGTTGTCTGTAAAGAGCTCATTTAAAAATAATAATAAAACTAATTTAAAAAAATATATTATTTTATTATGTAAGTACAAAAATGATTACAAAAAACATATATAAATAACTTTAACTTACTTAGTATAATAAAAAAATAAATTATGGACGGAATAGAGTATTTCTGTAAGTAGTCTTATTTTATGAGATTCTTACTTAAATAATAAAACACATCACATAATCAGACCTTTCCCCGACACAAAAATATTAACGTATATTAAAAGTACCTAAAAACGGTTTTATACTTGTACATGAATAAACAATGAACAGGATTTAATGATTTGCCCCGTTTTGTATCTTGCATAAATTAAAAAAAACTTCTTTCCTCCTGGGAGGATTATGGCGTCGAACTTTGTGCATTTGCCAAAGTATTAAAATACGTCAAGTTTTGATGAATTTCAAGTCGAATTGGTTTTAGTCACAGTCAGGGTCACACTTAGTAAGTCACAGTCAAGTCAAAATGGCCATAGACACAAATCCTTCATCATTAATTCTACTGCACGTTTTTTTTTCTACGTCGATATTTCTTTCTCCAGTCAAATGAGTCAGTCGCACACAGTAAATCACGGTCAAGTCCAATCATGCCCTACTAAAGTAGTGGCAACTATTCTGGAGCGTAAAACAAAAAGTTGTCAGTAAAGAGTTCAAAACTCCCAAGAGTCGAGCCACTTTAAGCCCGCCATGGTAGAATTAGGCTCATGCGCGAGCGGCCCGCTCATGCCGTACGCAAGTGGCGAGAACAAGTAGAACGAATACACTGTGGTCGATATCACAAGCCCCATCACGCAGTGGTAGAACGTTCTGCCCAGCTCCGGGCTGAGGTAGCTTCGGATGCTCAGCAGCAGGTATTCTGTGAGGATACCTGCGGAAGAAGAGGTTGGTTTAGCAACATCATGGTATACAGTTGGCTTTCAGATACAGTTTCTTTATTAACCATAATTAGAACATGTTCGTTATGTGTGGTAGGTTGGTTTACAGAAGAGAACATTTAAAATCAGGATTACATGCAATCATATTTAAAATTAATGTCATCAATAATATCAGATATAGAATATTTCATATGAAGTGTTGTATTTATATGTTTTTAAAGCTTAAGCAGTAAAAAAAGCCGTCAAATCCGAGGACTCGGACAACGAGGGTTCCGTACCACTCACTACAAGTACTAGATAATCCGCGATAGTTAAGTGTATAGCGAATATTCTGTGAACATTTCAACCGGCTATCTATTACGATTCACGAGATTATAGGTCAGTAAAGACCGGAAAGACAGATAGATGGACAGACAGACAGACACGGTAGGCGGCTTAATAATAGGGTACAATTGGATTCTCTTTGGGTACGGAACCCTAAAAGAATTTCTACTTTCGTTCAATACGCTAACTGCAACATTTCAAATAAATATCTGGCGAAAACTTATTACGAAACGTTTGGGAGTTTTAACACCCAGCGCTGCTAGTGTTTTACGCAATTTTAGGGCGTGACTTGGACTTGACCATGATTTTAGTTTATGACTTTAGACCTGATACTATCAAAAAACTTGTAATATGCATATACTTGAAATTGGCAGAATACATATGGTTGCGAAGCCAAAAAATAAGAAAGAAATAAAAACACAGACACCGATGTACTTACTTACATAAGAAAAGGTTTAAACTTTTACGTGATTACTTTTCTCCTTAGGTTTTTTAAGGTGCAAAGAATATGGCCTAAGAAATGGTTTTAACTCAACTCCTTTCTACAATCAAAATGAAGATTGCTCGTATGCAGGTTCAAGTCTTGCTAGGGGTCATAATTTTTGTTACTGTTTAAGCTTTAAAAACATAGTATATCAAATTAAAAAAATAAAGTAAACAAACGTCAAAGATATTCCTCGTATGCAGGTTCAAGTCCTGCCAGGGGTCATAATTTTTAAAAACAGAATTTCAAATATAGTAAACAAAAAATATAGTAAAAATGTCACATAGGTACACGTAGGTAACGGCAATTTCAATCATCATACAAACCACTGGTTCATTGGCGCCTATTAAAAAAAAGCCGACTACTCACTACATTACTAATGGTTACAGTTAGAACAAGTGAAAAACGTTATTACGAAAATATTCAAAAATAAAAGCAGGATGGATAGATTTTGAGAGGGGTGCAAAATGTATAATTGGTGTGCAAGATGCCATGGTGCAGATTTTTAAGTGGTGTGCAGCTCACACCAGTCTGAAATACAACATACATACACAGAACATACATCTATGTTCCTCACATCAGTGTTTGTCCTGAGTGGAAATCGAACCCACGCCCACAGGTCTCAAGGATCTCTCTCAGATACCACCAACTGAGCTATAAGGCAGTCGTTAGTTTATGTGTTCGAATCGCGAAAGTTTGGAATAATTTTCTATCAATATGTAGTGTTTACCAGTCATAGAACGTCAGTGTACCTGGGTATGTCCTAAATCTGCACCCAGGTTCTGCTATTAAGCAGGATTAAGGATTATGGCAACCCCTCCCTAAGGGGAGGGCTTCATCCAGCAGAGGAAGTTTTGCCAAGCTTGGGGATTATGGGAAACCACTTAATGGATTTTATAAATACTTATAGTTTCCTGTAACCAACTGTTACCAATAAATGATTATTAGTGACTAGTAGTGTTGTGAATATTGATTTATTCTTTTTGATTCCTTTATTATACTTTTGTATATTCCTTTTGTAAATTCGTTAGTTATTTATGTTAAGTCATCATCATCAGCCCGGAGACGTCCACTTCTGAACGAAGGCCTCACCCTTAGACCGCCACACTGTACGACAACCTGCCATTTGCATCCATCGGTTGCCCGCGACTTTTACAATGTGGTCGGTCCACCTATATATATATAGTTAGTTATATATAGTATATATACTATATATATATATATGTAGTGGGAGGCCGCGCCTACGCTGCGTAGGTCGGTTCGCGGTCGCCACTCAAGAACCTTTCTTCCCCATCGGTTAAGGGTCGGGTATCGGTATGTTAAGTACCTATTAGTAAACAAAAATTGTAAGAAACAAAAAATAATAATTATGTTTATGACGTCTTCTGGGTGAGGATGATTGATGATGATGAACCAGTCAGCCTGCGTGTAGTTACCCAAAGACTATAAACCCTGTTGACTGATCGTCCGACTTCCCTTCATACGAAAATTAGTAGTTTAAAAACCACTGCTAGCCACTGCGAGTACGTCAGAATTAGGTTAAATTTCATAACTCAGATTGCGTCATCCCAGTGATTGGCCAACCGCAAGCAACGAGCGTTACCTCGCCCCTGCCCGCAACGGTGACTCGTGTTTGTAGGAGAAATGATGTTCACGAGCCATCAACAGGCAACAGGCTATATGATCTGTGCAGGTACCGGTGAGCATGGAGCTGAGCGCGAGCGCCGGGAAGTAGTGGTGGAAGTAGAGCACGCGGCCCATCGCCCAGAACGGCACGTAGTGCAGCGCCCAGCCCGCAAACGTCCAGCCGGCCGCGTTCAGCAGCTCGCGGGGCTTGCCGGCTGCCGAGGTACAAAGAACACATCACCTTACTGTAGCGGGATCCGATAATGTACATTGTACAATCCAGTATTTTACAGCCAGTTTTCCGTGTACATGACCTTGTTTCCTTATTGGTGTAGCAGTTAGATTCGGGTTAATTATGAGAATTTGAGAAATGTACTCGAAAAACTGGCTGTACAATATAGGAACGCAACCGACTTCCAAAAAAGAACGTTACGCGATTACTCTGTTAATTATGAATTGATTTTGATGATTATTTTGGTTTTTGGTAGGCCATACTTCAGAGGAGGTCCCATAAACATTTAATCGAAATCGGTCGAGTAGTTTGCTTTTTAAATAAAAATAGCTGGACAAAAGATGTCTTACAGGTGATCGAAATTGTAGTTGTTTTTTTTTTTTAATAATATTTTTATCCTATTATACAATGGAGAGACGGGACGTGCGAGACGTTCGCCTGGTGTTAAGCGTCACACCTACTCATAATAGTAGCAGTGCCAGAATTGTGAACTCGCGAAAAAATCCTGCGCCGCACTGCACTGTGCTCGTCACCTTTAGATATTAGATGTCAAATCTATTCCTACCCAATAATTTATCTGCAAAACTCTCTTAAACTGCAACTAGACCCACCGGAGGACGGGCAGCAGCATCCTCTTGATTAACGGTGGTGAGTATTCTGCGATCCCCAAGCCGCCTGCCAAGCGTGTTGTTATGGCAACCCCTGCCTATTAAGGGGGAGGCTTTCGTCCAGCAGTGGACGTCTTCCGGCTGTTGATGATGATGAATTTCTCTGGTAACATTGCCCTTCTTTGCTCATTGCCCGAAACACAATAATGGTTGCAGCAACTGCTTGGCGATTGAATAACAGGCAAAGATGTGGTACTTCCCCAGGCGGACTCCACAATAGAGTCCTGCCACTATATTGACCATTGATCGATTGATTTCGATTTGCTCCGCTCTAGAACAAGTCTACACCAAACGGTACACAATCCGTCTATAATGTATACAATGAAGAGGTACCTAGCTAGGCTCTGTATCAGGACTACCAGGGTAAATGACGAAGAACGTCGGCTTGTTAAAACGTCTACATGGTGACAACGTCTTGAGTGGAAAACGACTTACTAGTAAAGCGTCCAATATGTTAGGCTTATAAAATGTTGGCTAACCTTCAAGAGGAATCCCGGAGGCCTCGGCCCGCTTCTCCCTGATGGAGTTGATGGTGTAGACGAGCACGAACACCGCAAGGAACGCCAGGTTCGACCACCACACCACGGGGTTACCCAGCAGGTAGATTCTGTGGCTGCTGCCGGAGAAGAACTGACCCTGGGGGAAGACGACAGGTTTTTTCTTCTTTATTTTTGGCAACGCACTTTGTGCATTCTGTCAGTGTCTAGCACAGATCATATAGCCTGTTGACGGCTCGTGAACATAATTTCTTCTACAAACACGACTCACCGTTGGGGGCAGGGGGCGAGGTAACGTTCTATGCTTGCGATTGGCCAATCACTGGGAAGATTGAGTTATGAAATTCTGACGTACTCGCAGTGGGTTTTAAATGACTAATTTTCGTATGTGGGGAAGTCAGACGATCAGTCAACAGGGTTTGTAGTCATTGGTGTCAAGTATATAATAATTTTTTTCAAGTTTAAAATAATCTACTTAGTTTACTCACCCTGTAGTTGATCGGCCACTGCCAGGGCTGGGAGGTGACCTCTCCCTCCTTGGGCTTGAGGCCCGCGTTCCCCTGGAACATCACCGCGTGCGACTCCAGAAACCTCTCCACGAATCCTGACGCGTACGCTTCAAAACTCATCTTTGGCACTAGAAACAAAAACTCTTGTAAGTTGTGTTCGGTCAGGTTTTGGATGGGTGACCGCGTTTTAAATTCGCAATGGAGTTAACAAAACTAAACTGCTAATAGTTCGCACCAAACTGAACCTTGCGACCCCCATATCAACCAATTCCCTTGACTAGTTTATCTCATATTCGAGCTTGATAAAGTAACTGCTGGAATTCGATTCAAAACATAAAGGCAGGGTGTGGTCAAACTCAAACATATACTGATATATCAGAGGCCTTCGGGCGGCACATTAACTCTGACACTAGGGCTGGCCACTCAGCCTATACGAACTTACTTACTTACTGATAAAAAAAACTAGTTCGTTACTTTATGAAACTTTGTAAGAAACAGTGGCGTATTTACACATTTTCCGCCAGTGGGCTATTAAAATTTTGCCGTCCGTACCGACCTCTATCGATAACCCTAGTTCACAATTATATTTTTTGTCAATGAAATCGTAACTTATGATTTGTGCACTATTGTCTCAATTACACAAACTTTTTCCCGTAATTAGTATGATTGTGATCTCAGGGCTCGATGTGTCAGTTCCCAGAATATTTTTACAATAGGGTAGATGACTGATGTTTATATCATTGAAACTAATAGCTTTCATGAAGAATAGTAAATATAGTATGTTTATTGAAAAAATAATCTAAATCGGTTAATAATGTTCTGATATATGAGCGTTTAAAGTTTTTGTCAGAGACAACTCTGTCCCTTTCCCACAAAACAAAAAATTACGTCACGCCTTACTTGTCAGAATAGAATTTATATGGCGTACAGAGAACTGACGTCACGATTTGCTGTTTTGTCTCTCTGTCTAGCATGATATTAAAATGCTTATAAGTTGCTTATTTTTGATCAGATTTTATTTTTCTTTTCATTAATCAGCTATATTTATGGGCCAAATTTTAATAGGACATTAAAAAAAACCAGTCATCTAGCCTATTGTTGGCCCAAATTTGCCGCCCCTAAAATATGCCGCCCTAGGCTCCAGCCTACTCAGCCTGCTGGTAAATCCGCCACTGGTAAGAAAGCAATTACTCCGTAATGCGACATCTAGCTAAAGGCATGTGACATTTTGGCCTACTTCATACAAGGAGGTATGGGAAATTTGTTCTACCAGGCCACTTGCATATGGGAAATGTCCTAAGCCCTTAAATAATGCTTACAGTCTTCAAAGATGTTGTCCTCGACGTTCCACAGCGCGTGCTTGTCTCTGATGTTCGGGTTGCACGCCACCTCTTGCTGCTCGTAGCCCCATTTCGGCAGCTGTTTGCCTGTTGTCGTCAATGCACACGCCTGGAACCGAGTTTTTCATATTTGGCTACTTTTTTTTGTTTGCGACCACCTCTCTTCCATAACCACTCCTTGACCTAGCAGCTCTGCTTCAGATGGATTGCAGCAAGAGGGAATATGCATGTGTTTCAATTATTAAAAATAATAGGATATATGGAAAGTTTAACTGAATCTGAAGCTTACGTCGAAAAAATAATTGAAATCGGCATTCCGACCCTTTTTCAAACAATTGTTCTACGCCTGATTTCTGGACTATTATTTATTTGAAACAACAATAATAGCTGTGCTCACCTGTAGGTAATGTACGAACACCAACTTGCTACGAACAGTTTGCAATTCGTCGCCGTCTTTCCCGCCAGATATCGCCACTTTCCATACATCGTTAGCATCTCCAATACCGTCCTGCAATTAAATCACGTTTACACTCTCGTACTAAGTTTCCGTAGTTTGCCGAAAGATAAAAAAATATGTAAAAACCCACAGCAGATACTGTCTAGGCAGCGTCCAACCGTGTGACGTCATCGAACCAAGTGGTTCAGTGGAATATAGCCGATGCGTATAGATTACAAATTGGCTTATATTGAAAATGATTTATGATTAAAGATAGATATAAATATTATTATGAAAACTGACGTGGTTTTGACACATTTTTGTTTTATTCATACGGGAATACTCACGTTTAATTAAATCGGATACTCCGACTATAGTTGTGTAGTTGGTTTGTGCTAAGCAGGACGCAGCTGCACGCGCGTCGGGCTCTGTTTTCACTCTTTGAAAAAGGTCACCGGATGTGATCGAAACTATAGTCGGAGTATCCGATTTAATTAAACGTGAGTATTCCCGTATGAGATATAAATTTGTAGGTATTTACGCATTTTCAAAGTCAAAGTCACAGTTATTTATTGATAAATAAATTATTTACACGTCAAAAACAAAACTATGGTATATAAAATAGTATACAATTAAAATTAAAATGAATGTCATATTATATATTAAATTAATGTCAACCAGACAAAAATATAATGTTCTTTGGGTATAAGTCTTCAGGGGCCGTACCGTAAACTGCTTATAGCGGGACCGAATACGCTCAGCTGCCGAAGCTGTGCGACTGTGAATTTTATCGCCTCGCAATAAGGTTCGCGGTCGCGCAGTGTCGGCAGCTGAACCTAAGCATAAGCAGTTCACGGTACGGCCCCTGTACATAGTAGAAGACTTTTCTGTGATACAAAAAGAGATTCAGCTACATATATTATACGATAATGTTTATTCTCTTTCTATGACAATACCCTTTTTTTAATTTAATGTATAATTTATAAACTATTTTGTTTTATAGATAAGTATTATTTGACGAAATTTATTCCGGACTTGCTCTGCTGATGATTATTATTATTTTGACTCACTGGCATTTGTACCGATATTATTATTATTATTTTAATTGGTTATTATTGTAATTTTTTTCTTGAATTTAGTGATGTATTTTTATATTGTTTTTTTGAATCTTATTATGCACTAAGTCTGAAAATAAATTATTTGAATTTTACTACGCAATAAAGAAGGTTATGATTTAGCAGTCTATACAATTATGTAAATAAATGTTATGTATGTGTTCGTATCTCATAAACTTAATATTGGCTTTAATGTCTTCACGTCATATACCGACCTCTCCGTAGCCAGAAACTTGCATATACTTGGTGGTCATCGGTGCCTTTTCTCGATGTGAATGCAAGTTTCTCGAAGTCTGCACGTGCGTCAACCGCACTAGGTCTCCGCTACGCACTGTGACGGTCCCATCGACCTTCTCTCTGTCGTACGGCTTGATGATCCAGCGGTTGTTCTCGTCCTTGTGAGTGTATGTTGTTATCTGTGGAATAAATAAATATATGTAGACATTTCACACAGCGCCATCTAGCCCCAAACTAAGCAAAGCTTGTACTATGGGAACCAGATAATTGATAGAATACTTTTTTTTATACATTCAAGTGACGAGACGAGCAAGACTTTCACCTGATGGTAAGCGTTACGCCTGCCACTCACAGTAGCAGAGCCAGAATTGTGAACTTGCGAACACAATCCTGCAACGCACTGCACTGCGCTCGTCACCCTGTGATATTAGATGTTAAATCTCTTCATGTCCAGTAATTTCTCTGGTAACATTGCCCTTCGAACCGGAACACAGTAATGCTTGCACACTACTGCTTGGCGGTTGAATAACTGGCAAAGGTGTGGTACTTCCCCAGGCGGACTCTGCAGTAGAGTCCTACCACTACAAAAATATACATGGTTATGGTATAGGTATGGTTTCCTCACGATGTTTACCTTCATCGAACAGTCCGTATATAAGGTCCAAAGAGTTTATTGATACAATTATATTATGTATTGAAATACGATATCGATTGGTTTGAACCTGCGACCTCATAATTTCGAGTGGTCTCCTGATTAGGCTACCTCGGCTACTATCTCCTTAGGTATTAGTATCCTTAATTTTTTTTGTGGTAGGACTCTATTGCGTAGTCCGCCTGGGGTAGTACCACACCTTTGCCAGCTATTCAATCGCCAACCAGTAGTGTGCAAGCATTACTGTGTTCCGGTTTGAAGGACAATGTTACCAGAGAAATTACTGGGTAAGAAGAGATTTAACATCTCATATCTCAGGGTGACGAGCGCAGTGGTCCGGCGCAGGATTGTGTTCGCAAGTTCACAATTCTGGCACTGCTACTGTTAGTGGCACGCTTACCACCAGGCGAACGTCTTGCTCGTCTCGTCACTTGATTGCATTAAAAAAAAATTACGACTTACAGTGTGACTCGTTGGGAACCCACCATATAAAATGTAAAAGTGTGTTTTGGTTTGTCTGTTTTTTTTACCCAGCACAGGAGCAACAGGCGCTTCAACGCAATCGGATATCTTTGGAAGATTTATTTATATATATATATATATTTATTTTTGGAAGATTAAAACCTGAAATAACTTTTTTGACAATGCCGTTGAACTTTGCAACTTTGTCTACGAGATACAAGTATCAATCTTCCCTTTCTTACCTGCTGCTGCCGGGCGCCGACCCCCTGCGGGTAGAGGTGGTGGTGGGAGTGGAGGTACCCGCCGCCCGTGCGGTGGTTCTTGAGAGAGATGACGGCTCCGTACGCGACCACGCGCGGGGCGCTCGCGTTGTGCAGGCTGTTCCCTATCAGGCGGGCTTGGAACCCGGACGAGTAGAAACCGTCGCCGTTACCGCTGCCAAACAATAAATCATAAGAACTAAGTAGCACAAAATAAAGTCGTATTTCAGACAGACAGTTTGTGCGGTTAGTTCATTTAAACTGCGTAACGGATTTTTATACGGTTTTCACTAACTTTTAAAGAAGGAGAACTTTTAAAGACTGTTCAGTGGCGTGCACAGAGCTTTTATATAGGGTAGGCAGATTTTTTGATCGGTATTAACTTGCAAGAAACATAATTTTGAAAACGCATAATTTTTAATTTTCTCAATACACACCATCTTTCACGGTGTATAATGTTTATATTTTCCATTTTTCAGAACAATTTATTAAATAAAAAACTATACGACAAAAAATTATATGGTGCTAAAAAACAATGCTACTTTTTAAAATAGTTACACTATCCCACATCAACTCGGAGAGCCTAAAGACAGTGTCTAATCTGCGCGTCTGTGTGCGTTGTTTGTGACATTGTGTGCCACGTATTTACAGGAACGCACACCCGTTAAAACAGCATGACCACGAGAGCACACATACAAAGTTTTAGACACGGTTAGTTTGTGTCTTTACCGAGGCACTCGGCGGCGCTAGTGGAGTGCAATGCAAAGTTGGCACGACGAGCAAAATACTGTATCAATACCACTGACACTCGATAGCTGGAGATGATTTATGATATGAGTTGATTAGTATACCTAGTAATAAAATATTGTACCCGTCGATAAGATTAGAAGAATTAGGTCGTTGTCGTCAGCCATAAAACGTCCACTGCTGGACGAGGGCCTCCCCCTTTATAGAGGGGTGTTGCCATAATCCGCACGCTTGGCAGGCGGCTTGGGGATCGCAGAATGGTCACCACCGTTAACCAAGAGGACGCTGCTGCCCGTCCTCCAGTGGGTCAAGAATTAGGTAACCCTACCTAAATCTTCTAATTTTATCGGCAGTGTCTTTTTGTCTATATGGAGCGCACGCCGGTTGAGACGAGTTTGAGATGAGACGGTTTATACGATTTAAATGTCGCAAATTGATCTTCTTTTGGCGACCAACGCGGCTGGTGGTAAATAGTTAGTGGCCAAACGTAGATCTATTGTGATTTAAAAAAAGAAAAGAACATGTGTCCTCAATTACTACCGTTATTTATTACCTTTTATTTAACACAGTTAGATGAATCCAAAAGAAGAATACATAGAGCAGTGTTGGCCACAATATTAATGTTATTATTCTTCCGACTAAATGTTTCATTGTGTAAGCCTGAAAGCAATAAACAAAAAGTTATTATAAGGTATTATAAATAACAACCTGGACCTACAATATGGACCTGGGTATGTCCTAAAACTGCATCCAGAACCGCCGGAGGACGGGCAGCAGCGTCCTCTGGGTTAACGATGGTAGCACTCTGCGATCCCCAAGCCGCCTGCCAAGCGTGGAGATTATGGCAACCCCTCCCTATTAGGGGGAGGCCTTAGTCCAGCAGTGGACGTCTTCCGGCTGTTGATGTGATGTGATGTGATAAATAACAAAATATAAGTTGGTTTAAATACATGACAATACAAAATATAATTCAAGTTAGGTTAGTTAAATGTCAAAAATATAATTCAAGAAGATTATTGGGTTTGATAAATAACAAAATATAAATTGGATTAGATAAAATATGTCTAAAATATCATGCTATGTTAGATAAACGACACAAATATCACTTATATTAAATTGCATATATGACAAAATAAAATTCAAATTAGGTTAGTTAAATGACAAAAATATACTTCAGGCAGATATGTTGGGTTTAAAGAATAACAAAAAAAACAAGTTGGATTAGATAAATGACAAAAATATCGTTCAATCTATGTTAGATAAACGACACATATATCATTTAAGTTACGTTAAATAAATGGCAAAAACATAATTGAAGTTAGGTTGATTTTATGGCAAAATATAATATGCAATTGGGTTAGATTATGTTAGTTAAAATATTTAGCTCACCACAGGCTTGCTTAGGTCTCCAAGCACATTCCAAAGATCAGCGATCGTCCTCAGCCCCACAAAAAGAACCACGAACAGCCCTACAAACTTGACGGACATGGTGCAAGCGAGAGACGCCCCTAACACTAGCTGCCACGCCAGCATTTTGGGTGAAAATGGCGGAGCACCATCGTCGGTTAGTGAGCGAACCTGGGCATGAAAAGAAAATAATGTATTTGCTTTAAGAGTAAGCATGTTGCCTGGACCTGGGTATGTCCTAAAACTGCATTCCAGAACCACTGGAGGATGGGCAGCAGTGTACTCTCGGTAAACGGAGCGATGGATTCTGCGATTCCCGAGCCGCCTGCCAAGCGTGGGGATTATGGCAACCCCTCCCTGTTGAGCGGGAGGCTTTCTTCCAACAGTGGACGTTTTCTGACTGATGCGTGTATGTGTGTATAGTTGCCTGAGCCGCATTAAACTTTCCAATTTGGTAATGTTTCACAGTTTAGAAAGTATAGCTTCTATAAATGTTGTGCATAGGTGACGGTGAAGCGACCACTTACCATCAGGTGGCACGTCACGTGTTTGCCAATGATCTATTTAAAAAATACCTAAACCTGGTAGCCTAAGTCGTGATGTCGCGTGTCATCGCTCGCTGCCGCTGAGAGCGGTGCGTCGTAGCATGCTTCATACATTTTCGATTTTTCCACTCGCCGCCCCGCGCTAAGATTTCACTGCTAGAGGCAACGTCGTGGCCAAGCCGTTAGGCCTAAGACTACAATGGACTACTAAATAGGCTGATTATGCTTATTATTATTATAGCCCTTTCTGCTGTGACTTGTCAAATTATTGCTATTGAAAGTGTTGAATGTCCGATATTTCCTATTTGATTATATAAATGTCCAATATATAAGTATGTAAGTGTATGTATTATAAGTATGTATTAACGAAAAAAAATATGTATATAAGTATTCTATCAGCTATCTGGTTTCCATAATACAAGCTTTGCTTAGTATGGGGCTAGATGGCGCTGTGTGTAATTAATGACCCCACAATAATTTTTTTTTTTTTTTTTTTTTTTTTTATATTTATAGTTTTGACATCGGCTATTCAGCTTTCTCTGGTTTATTCAAATTCAAATTTCATTTATTTCGACATATAGGTCATATCACATAGTCACAACCAATAATAATTAACAAATAATACAATTTACTAGAACAATAAAATTAAAATATAATTACTAATTAAATCTATTTGTTTGCTTATTAGTCAGTACATGAACCCTGTAACAGTGGTTCATGTACTGACAGTCAAACCTATTCGCAAATACGTTTAGGATACTGTTGGAGCTGACCCGCACCCTGCGCACCAGGGATGTGCACCGTTTCCGCATGGTTGTGTAGAAACAGTCCACGCGGGACTCGGCAAACATCCCCGACGCACTGCAGTACCTGGTCAGTCCCATCAGCATCCTAAAGGCATTATTATATTGTACACGAAGAGCGTTGTACTGTTTCTGTGTATACGTCACCCACAGGCTGCTCGTGTAGAAGGACATACATAATGCTCTGAAAAGAGTAATTTTGACGTCCCCCGAACAACGAGCGAATGTTTTTCCCCAGCTTGCCTTCCGGCATAGGCCTCTTAGGCATAGGATTATGCTTATACGCAATGTAAAATATATAATATTAATAATAATATATTAATGTATCTCAGGGTGCCTGAGATGCGAGGGTCTATTAGCGCTTGTTCGAGTATATTTTTTTTTACCTTAAAAGCCCCATAGACTGAGCAGCTCATGAAGAATAACAAGATGGGGTCCAGCAAAATATATCTGTTTAGAGTAAGGAAACCCACATCTGAAAGAAAACCAATAATTACATTAGATTTGGTTGTGAGACCTTAAGGATCGACAAGTTGACGGCTCGAACTCATCGGTGGGCGCGGCTAAAAAGCATGCTCATTTCATCAAACAAACTGTGGGAAAGGGAGAAAGAAAGTTAAATGAGCGCGCAAATATTTTTTGTCGACCTTTGGCTGCAGTAATGTGGTTGAATAAACTCTGAGTTAATTTATTCCAACTTAAGTTATTTGAAATGTTTATAAACTAAACTATGCCGCTTGATAAATTATTTTAGAGTTTTCGTATTACTTATGTTATTTATGTGGCGTTAAAATTGAGCTAAAATACAAGATGTTTCCTGGCTCATAACTTTCATGTTTATTGACTTTTTACTTTCGTAATAATTTACAATCCTAGATAATGAAGAGATTAATCGATATAATACTTAGTCTTGGACCTACAAAATTACATAGTGGAGTAGTAATACTACCGCGTTTCTATGGAGAAGTGACCAACTTGTCTACTCTTAATAAACACACTTCACACTGATCATCTATCTACAATCAATGCGAAAGAATCTTGTTTTTGTGCTCATCGTAATTTCGAACCATGTATGTTTTTTTTGCATTTTTTTAGGAATGCTTTTCCTTTTGTCTGTATTGCAGGACCTTGTTTTATAAAGCTACAAGTACAAGCTTACAATTGTACTAGCGTCTTGTACCAGTAACTACAAGTTACCAGTTACATGTAGATGGTTTGTCTTTAACTTATATACAAGTGCTTGTACTTGTAGTTTGTACACTGGTTGTCTTGTAGCTTTAGACAACGCTGTACTCAATTTTTTTTGCGGTGTTGCCAGTTTTTCCCTACAAGTACAAGACTTGTAGCTTTATAAAACAGGGCCCAGCCCGCCTAGCACGCGAGCCGTGATAAACGTCTATCCACTCTTTTTCCCCGCAAAAACGAGACAGACGTATCCATATTCTAGCTTTATCACTTTCCCGCGCGGGGAAAGACCAATTAGTCTTCGGCGCGTGCTAGGAAGCCTGGTGTCCATAGATGACGATTTGTTTACTATCAAGAGAATCGTGACTCGTCTACTCTTTTGCCACTTCAAAATAAAAGGTTATAGCTTATACACTAAAGTGCCTTGCCTGAGTATCCTTTGTGTTGGCTAGTGGCACATGACCAATTAGAACAATTATTCTGCATGACGAATAGTGTCCTAAATTGCTTATCACAAACGACATAAAATATAAAGTTAAAATATCTATGTCTTACCACATAGAAGAAGCATGGTCCCAATAAAGGCAGACTCTAGTGACTTAGCCATCTCCCAGATGCTAAGGAACGTGAGAGGGATGACCAGAGCGCCCAGCGCTGTGCAGAACTGAAATGCAGAACAAACAATGCCTTTTACTTGCTTTCTGAAGCTATTGGATAGCACCAAATTCAACTTATCAGAATAGGGTAGATGACTGATGTTTATATCGTTGAAACCAATAACTTTGATGAAGAATTTAAGTAAATATAGTATGTTTATTGAAAAAATAATTTAAATCGGTTAATAATGTTCTGATATATAAGCGTTTAAAGTTTTTGTTAGAGACAACTCTGTCCCTTTCCCACAAAATAAAAAATGACGTCATGCCTTACTAGTCAGAATAGAATTAATATGGCGTACTGAGAAATGACGTCACGATTTGCTGTTTCGCCTCTCTGTCTAGCGTGATAATAAAATTCTTAAAAGTAGCTTATTTTTGATCAGATTTTCGTTTTCTTTTCATTAATCAGCTATATTTATGGGCCACATTTTAATAGGACAATTAAAAAAACCAGTCATCTAGCCTATTACAATCAGTCTCGTTGTGATCCATAACTTGCCAGTGATGTGTTGGATTCAATTCTATTTTGTTTCTATTATTAAGTTTTTCTACATGTTGTTATACGCTAACAATAATGTGCCCGTTTTCGGTGAGAGCAACTGTTACAGTTCAGTGGCATTTATTTCTGAGCTCTACCGTGGATCGGATGACACGTTAAATTGTTGGTCCCGGTTGTTTGTTGTAGTTTCTATAACAACAACCGTCAGCCATGTCAGAGGCCTTCGGGCGGCACATTAACTCTGACACTAGGGCTGGCCACTCAGCCTATACGAACTTACTTACTTACTACGAAAACCAACAAGTACTGCCACCAGCAGCTATTAGGAATTAATAAATATGTAAACTTACTAGTATGCTAGTCATAACTAGCATACTAGTAAGTAGTAAGTTTAGCACAAGTATACTAAAGTAGACCAGTACTAAAACTTACTAGCAAGCTACTAAGAAAATTGTTACTTCGATTATTACTTAATTATTTACACAAATATACAATACAATACAACTTTATTGCACACCGGAAATATATAACATAACTTACAACTAATCAGGGTACATTATTTGGCAGTACAAGGGGCGGCCCGATTTCTTCCAGGCAACAAAAAAAAATACAGGGTTAGTTCTAAGCAGTTAGCATCCTTTAAGGGCATATTCTGTACATCAGAAAAAACAACTTTTATTATGGGGCCAACATTGAAATCGCGAAAAAAATATCAGCTGTTCCAAACATTTTGCCTTTTTCATTTTTCATAATGTTGGCCCCATAGTAAAAGTTGTTTGTTTTTATGTAGAGAATATGCCCTTAAATGGATGCTAACTGATTAGAACTAGCCCGGTATACAAATACAATTACTTAATACTAAAATATACTATGGACATGTAGTTGGACATGTAGTTAGATCTTCAAAACAAAAATGGACCAAAGAGGTCATATCTTGGTACCCCAGAGATGGGAAGAGATCAAGGGGACGACCACAGAGAAGGTGGGAAGATGACCTACCAAAAGGGTGGCGCAGAATAGCCAGAGATAGAGAGGAGTGGCGTCTTTTAGAGGAGGCCTATGTCCAGGGAGGACAACCTGATGGGGAAACCAGTGCTGGTGTTATAGTTTAGTAATAAAACAAATATTAAAAGATGTATTATATAGGAACTAGTACCTAATACTGTAATAGTTGTAATATGTAATGTCAGAGAATAAAGGCTATTTTGATTTTTTATTTTTAAAATATACTAAAGGAGGTATTATATATAATCTGTGGGACTAGTACTTGATTATCGGTATCAAGGTGCATTTTCACATGCTTGTGAGCTAACCACAACTTACAATACGCATTCCCTCATATCTGGCACCTTCATACTTGTCTCCTGGTTTCTCAAAGGGGTATGTACCGTCATATCCTGTCAGTTTTCCAGATAGTGCAATCAGCATCTGAAATGTAGCACAACAATATTTCATATTGTTTTATTGTGTTGAACGAAGGCTCCACCTTAATAGAAGGGTTGCCGTAATCAGGTTGGCAGGTGGCTTGGGGATCGCAGAATGCTCACCACCGTTAACCGAGAGGGCGCTGCGTATCCTCCGGTGGTTCTGGTTGCAGTTTAAGGACATACCATGTCCATACATTATTGTGTTGTATGACAGAATAAATAGAAAAGCTATTCCTATAAAATGCCCGTTCGAATCTGGGCAATGAAAAAGCAACTTAATTTCCTTCTCACTGGTAATGATTCTAATGCATAAGCCCAAGAAATGGCCTGATGAACCTGCCAAATTATATTTTTTGGAGAGATTATAACATATAAGTAAATATGTATTTTCAAGGAATGTAGTTTGCATGCATCATCTTCAACCACATTGTCAATTACCAACAGGTGATTTGATGTACCTAGGTATAAATATTACAAGTAACATTTTCGAAAAAAATCAACCGACTTCAAATTAATATGGGACCACTACCACAATTTTTTTGTAATGGCATACTCCTCGGGAGTATGCCATAACAAGAAAAAAAATATTTCAAAATCGGTCCACAATTGATGGAGAAATCGGTGAACATACATTAAAAAAAACATACCTACTGTTGAACATAGAACCTCCTCCTTTTTTGAAGTCGGTTAAAAAGAAACAAACATACTCAAATGATATTTGTGTGTTTGGATCTACTTGTATGTCATTTGGAGGCTCCACTGGTAAGAAGAGTTGAAAGATATTTAGAGGATATTTCTTATTGGCATAATTACATATATTCTACTGTATCTATGACACCTCATGATACTCTTGTCTACTTAGTTATGTTACCAGCCCAAGCAGGTAGATGTCTCGCGCGACTCATTAATTCAATCATATATTCACTTGACACACTTCATTCAACTACAGTGCACACGACAAAACGTTGTTTCATAAGAAAACTTGGAAATATAGCCAATATTCAAAAACCTATTTATTATTTGTTTCTTACCGAACAATTATTTTTGGTAAAACCATGCGCTGGGAGCCACTAGAGAGCTTCAACCCCTCAGCTATTTTAAGTAAGTTAACATTTCTATTTGTATCGTAGTTTTAATATTTTGACGGCATTTTTATTTTTTATTTTGTTTATTTTGTCTTAGAGAATTAATTACATAGCTCAATTTATAACTCTGCCAAACTGCATAGCAGTTTGTAGGCAGACATCGACTCTCATATTCATTACTATTTACTACGAGTATGTAGGAGTAGGTATTGACTGTTAAATAAGGTCATGTCCTTCTGAGCAGACCTCAAATCGGTTTTTAATTTAATTTAAATTTAAGAAACCGCGCCATCGCGACTCTCCCAATATCTTGACTACTTACTATTAGACATTGTTTAAAATAAATTTTGCTAAAGCAAATAATCCCATAAATAAAACAAAAACTTTTATTCTAATTTATTGTTTAAAATAAATGATTTATGCCATATTCGTCCTGAGTCTTCGGCCCACAACATTAAACCGAAAAAAAAAAAGAAGAGTTACCTTGCCAAGTGGTGGATGAACATCAAAGAAAAATGTTCTGTTTATGTACCAGCTTGCCATTTTGCCAAAGTGTGTTTCATCCCAACTGAAAAAAAGCAGTAACCTTTATTTGACACTAGAGGTCGCCTGCAACTTCATCAGCGTACGGAAGATATTCAGCTCGCTCCCAAAATTCACCACTTTAAACCGTCATCAGCCATAAAACGTCCACTGCTGGACGAAGGCCTCCCCTTTAATAGAGGGGTGTTGCCATAATCAACCACACTTGGCAGGCAGCTTGGGGATTGCAGAATGCTCACCACCGTTAACCAAAACTTTAAATCATCCTGAGCAATTTTTTTACCAACTCTACCTACTAACCCGACTCTACCAACTCCCCCCCCCCACCCCCCCAACTTCCCCCCTTTGAATGAACTACCCAAATATCAATTTTCATCACTATAACTTCAAAAACAAAGAACCTTCCCCCCTTTAATCGTCCATGTATTTTTTTTTGTATATTTTATTTTAAATGAACTATCCAAATACAAATTTTCGACCCCCTTGTCATCTTCTGAAAAAGCTGAATATCGATATTCAGTAATTTTTTTTTTTCAGCTTTTTTTTTTTTGTTATCACAAACATGTCTATTTATAGTTCACAACTGTTTGAATTTAGACGTTATGTTGCTTCTTATTCTAATTCAATGTGAATTGTTAAATTGACTTGTTAGAATAGAATTTAGAAGTAGCCTGTGTTCCAATTCTTGTGAAGTATTTAAAAATACTTTAAAGTGTTTTATAGTGCTAAAAACTGCATAAACGGGATAAACATATTGTGTTTAGGCATAGGAAGTGTTATTTCGTTTAATTCAGTGCATAGAGATCCATAAATAAACTTCGAAAAAAATAATAATTCAATTGATAAAATAATTTGCGCCAACTACCCTCGCGTGTAAAATAAAACATTGTAATAACGAAAATTCTTTGTAAATTACAAAGTTGCGTTTAATAATGCATCTAAAATGGAAATCCAATCGGTGAAAACTGTGCCTCAAAGCAAAAGTCTCAAGATGAGTCAAAATTTACCTTCCAAAACCGTTTCGGACCATGTCGACGACGATGTAGAAATAGTGGGCTCGCCTGCGATATCAGCCACATCACCCCAATCAAACGATGGAGAAAAACCTTCTCGCATCAAGAAATACACCCAGCAAGTGTTTCACCAGGGACTATTCATATCCCCTCATAATAAACCTAGTCCGGCCACCACTCCTAATGAGCAGTCTACTAGTACACCACTCAAAAACCAGTGGCAGAATGTACCTGTACTGAGACAAAATAAACGGAAAAAAACAGATCAGACTCCATCACCAGAAGCAATCTCAACTGACAACAGATTCTCTACTCTGCAATTGGAAGATGAAATCATTCAGAAAGAGAAATTACAGAAGATTAGGATAAACAAGCCGCCAGCTATAATCCTCTATGCAATAGAAGATCTCTCAAAACTAAGTTCCCTCATAGAAACAACCTTATCAAAAGATCAATACTCATATAAAGTGATAACTAGAAAGCAGCTTTGCATCAGTTGCATTAATGCAGAATGTTACAAAAAACTAATTACTGTAATCAGAGAAAATAACCTAATCGGACACACATTTACTAGGAAGGAAGAAAGACCCTATCGCATAGTTATAAAGAACCTACACCCATCAACCCCACGCGAGGCTATAAAAGAAGCAGTCGAGAACACTGGCAATCTGATTGTTGGTGAAATTGTGAATGCCAAGTATGGACCAAACAAAACACCATTGTCTACATTCTTTGTTAATGTGAAACAAGGCCCAAACAATTCAGATCTCAAAAAGATAACTACAATTTTTCACACAAAAGTTAGTATTGAAGACCCAAAAAGAAAACAAAGCATACCACAATGCAAGAGGTGCCAACAATATGGACACACACGTAACAATTGCATGCGTCCTTATCGTTGTGTAAAATGCGCTGGACCTCATGACACAACAACATGCACCAAGAAGGACAGAAACACACCAGCAAAATGTGCACTATGCTTAGGCGAACACCCAGCAAACTACAAAGGATGTCAGGTATACCTTGAAATACATAACAGGAAGTATTCAACAACCCAACGAATCAATAACAAGCCCAAAACGGTAAGTAAACCAGCCATTACTTACCCGACAAGTGCAACTTTAGAATCCGATTATCCTGCATTGCAAAACACACACACGACTGTAGTTGGAAAAATAACTAAGTCCTTAGCCCTACCGCAAAGAGAGAGGCCTACAGCTACTACCACTACCACTTATGCTGAAAAAATTAAACATCAGCAGCAGAGCCAAAAATCAAAAAAGTCAGTTCTGATAAACACAGCAACAGCCAAAACCCCCACTCCGATATCTGAATCCATGCAGGTTATGCCAGCTGCAAATCAAACACAAGCTTTACCAGTACCCTCAACAGAATCAAGCTACAATAATGACTCGCTAGAAATAATTCTGACCAAACAAGCAGAAAAACTAGACATACTAATTCAACAGATAGGTACATTAATGAACCTCATGACAACAATTCTTATGAAATTGTCATAGCAGCACTGGGCCTACGAATTGCAAACTGGAACATACGAGGCTTGTTAAACAAGAAGCAAGAAGTTATACAATTTATTAATGTTAACAAAATCGATATTCTCCTTCTCACAGAAACACATCTCACTGATAAAGTTACTTTCACTATAAATGGCTATACAGTATATTCAACACCACATCCAGATGGTACTGCACATGCTGGAAGCTGTCTTATAATAAGAAACAATATAAAACATTACTACCTTCCTGAGTACAGAACACCTCACTTTCAGTGCACCAGTATTAGGGTGTTGGACATCGCAGGACCATTAACTATTGCTGCAATATACTGCCCGCCTAGGCATAAGATTTTAGAAGAAAACTACAACCACCTTTTCAGCACCATGGGCTCCAGATTTATAATAGGCGGAGACTGGAACGCTAAAAATACCTACTGGGGATGCCGAACTACTAGTACAAGGGGTAGGCACCTTAAATTAAGTACAGACAGGAACTCACTATGTGTGCTGACAACTGGTGAACCAACACACTTTCCAGAAGACAAGAATAAACTCCCAGACCTGTTAGACTTTTTTGTACACAAAGGCATCACTAGCTTGTACCTCAAATGTGAACGTAGTTTTGACTCTGCATCAGACCATACACCAGTCATAGCCACAATTAGTACAACCATTATTGAGAGAACCTACAGACCAAAACTATGTAATAAGCACACTGACTGGCATGCGTTTTGCAACTACATTGACTGCAATATCTCTCTAAACATTGGTCTCAAAACAGAAGATGACATAAATAATGCTGCATTTTATTTAACAAATCTCATTCAAGTTGCTACGTGGAGGGCTACACCAACACCAGTAGACTACAAACATACCTACAACAATGTCCCACTACTTATAAAGGAAAAAATTCTCGAAAAAAGACGATTAAGGCGATTGTGGCAAACGCATAGAAATGGTTCAGATAAGGTCAAGTATGAGAAAGCAGCAAGAGAACTAAAAACATTCCTACTAGAAATAGAAAACGAAACTTTACTACAAAAATTAGAACAAATGTCACCGACAAAAAAAGGCGAGCACTCACTATGGAGAGCAGTCCGGTCTTCAAGAAAACCACAACAAATTCAATTTCCAATCAAACTTAGCGACGCTCGCTGGGCCATAACAGACCAAGATAAAGCACAGGCTTTTGGAGTATTCCTGAAAGAAGTGTTCACCCCCCACCATTATGAAGACCCAGAATGGGAAAAAGAAGTTGATGACTACCTGCAGAGTGACCTACAGCTCAGCCCACCAATCAGAAACTGCACCCCTAGAGAAGTATGGAAAACTATAAAAAATCTAGACCGGAACAAGGCTCCTGGATTTGACTTAATTACAGCTGAGATCCTAAGAAACCTACCCAGAAGGGCTATAGTGCTCATGACTTCTCTTTTTAATGCAATATTAAGACTCGGACATTACCCGAGTATCTGGAAATACTCAGATGTAGTAATGATATTAAAACCAGACAAACCATTACAGATGATATCATCATACAGGCCAATTAGCTTGCTGCCAGTAATTTCTAAGGTGTTCGAGAAGATACTCCTTCATCGACTCAATACAGTAATTGCAGAAGAAAAACTAATCCCAGACCATCAGTTTGGTTTTAGACATTGTCATTCCACTATTGAGCAAGTACACAGAGTAGTTCACAAAATACGTGAAACTTTAGAGGGCAGGGATTACTGCTCAGCTGCTTTCTTAGATGTCCAGCAAGCATTTGACAAAGTATGGCACAAAGGCCTCTTATATAAGCTAAAAAAATATATCCCACACAACATGTATCTCGTACTGAAATCTTATCTAACAGACAGAAAATTTCGAGTAAAAGTGAATGACGAAACCTCTGAAACATACCAGATCATAGCTGGAGTTCCCCAAGGATCCGTATTGGGACCTGTACTCTACACACTCTACACAGCTGATCTACCAGAAACCGAAAATGTACTAACAGCAACGTTTGCAGATGATACAGCAGCGCTATGTAGCGATAAAAATCCAAAGGAAGCATCAACACAACTTCAACTACATCTAAATAAAATAACGAAATGGATGAAAAAATGGAAAATCAAAGCTAGTGCTGCAAAATCAACCCACATCACATTCACACTCCGAAGAGGTGATTGCCCAAAGGTGAAATTGGGAAATAATGAATTACCACACAAGAATGAGGTTAGGTATCTGGGGATGTGGCTAGATAGAAGGCAGACATGGAAAACCCACATACAGAAAAAAAGAGATGAGTCAAACCACAGATACCGTTCCTTAACATGGCTTTTGGGAAGGCATTCCAGGCTAGCACTTCACAATAAATTACTTATTTATAAGAGTATTCTAAAACCAGTATGGACGTATGGAATAGAGCTATGGGGCACCGCTAGCCATTCCAATGTAGAAATACTGCAAAGATTCCAAAATAATGTATTCCGTAATATCACAGCTGCACCCTGGTATGCTAAAACAACAGAGATACATGAATATCTAGAAATGCAAACGGTTAAAGAGGAAATACAGTACTACAGTAAAAAATACAATGCAAGATTAGAATCACATGTCAACAAGCTAGCCTCACAGCTCGCAGACACAGGAAAACAGAAAAAAAGATTAAAAAGGCTTAGAATAACAGACCTGCAGTAGTACAAAGATGATTATCAGGGATATGAGGTCACTGGACCTTAACCCTTACCTGACCAACACACCCAGTAACTTCTGCTCATGGCACAGCCGATCGCAGAAAGAAAAAGAAATAGCAAAAAAAAAAAAAAAAAAAAAAAAAAAAAAAAATGTGGGGGCGATAAATCCTGCACTTGCATCCCTCTTGGGGTGTATTGTGCATTTCCCTCACTTGCGTCTGAGCCAACCCAGCTCCTTGTAGTAACAGAGTGAGGCTCTGGGCCACTGGCATAGCAGCTCCGGTGGGTTAGATGGAAGTGCACATGATAATGAGAAGCGTACAAGCCGTTATGTCGCTTGTATAGTGTTCAATGTATGCTTAGACGCTTGTGTGTATCGTAGTTCAAGTCGTTCTAAAAGTTTTGGTGCGGAAATATATTTTTTTGCACGTTTTTGACTCTATATATATTAGCTCAATGCTTACCAAACATGATCTGGTTCAAGTACTTTATAAAATCTTGTGACAAATGTAGCCCCACATATCACTCCAAACGTAATCCACCATCTGAAACATATTAAGTATTATTGCTCTATTCAAAACTTTTACCTGATGATGCAAAGCCTTCAGAATTTAGAATTCCAGAATTAGAATCCTCATACTATCATCTAGGTGGTAAAAGTACAGTGGGTGGTGGTTAATTACATTTTGTTGCTGTTAACCAAAGTATTCGTAGTTTTCTTAGTGTTAGCCATTGTTACAGGATTATTTAATCAATTCAGACATATTACATATCACGCGTTAATAATAAATAAGCATATTCTAGTTTACAAAAATATTATTTTAATGAGATAACTGTATTTTCAATTATTTTAAATTGTTGCTCTCGTTTACGCGAATTCGCGAGTATGTGCGTTCGTGACCAATTACTGCTGCGTTCCGTAATGCGCTAAAAGTGATAATATCGCGAATCCGACCAAAGTCAGAAGTATTACTCAACCAAATCAAAGCCCTTATATTTTGTGACTATTAAATTTGGTCGGATTCGCGATATTATCACTTTTAGCGCATTACGGAACGCAGCATACGTTACTTACTCTATGGTGACCAACATAGAGATTATTCTTTGACATAGAGTAAGTAAATACTACGGTAACCAATGTTGCCAGTCAGTCGCAGCTTCAGTACATTTTGTATGGATAGGCAGGGCTTGGCAAAACCGTAAGTCGCTGAGCATTCTCGCCATGATGATGCTCAGAGACCCTATAACCCGGCCTATCACGAAGGTGCGTGCTCCCAGTAACTTTACTCAAGTCTACGTCTCAAGTACGCACACCTCTAAATTGGCCGGGTTATAAGGTTTCGGTTAGTTTAATTACATCCTCTTTAGTTAAGGGGTGACTCGGCGATAATGTACTGCCGGTATAATGATAAATCGCCATTTATGTTTGTTTTGCCGCCAACAAAAGGCAATCGTAATAAAACAAATATTTTATTTTGCTATGTGAAATACTGGTAAAAACAAGTTTAGTTCAGTAAAAATAAACAGTTTAGCATGTCGTGTGCGATAAATAAGGACAATCGAAAACAATGTTTAACGGCAACTGTGAGATTTATGTGGACTGAAGACGGGAAGAAGAAAAGACATACAAAACATAAAATCTCAATGAGACAAATGGGTTTTTATTGCTAGATTTCCTGAGATGCAGCACCCTTATCATGGACGTTCGCGATTCCGATTACGATAGCATGCCATCCTGCTCGTACCAACCCACTCGCGCCATGCGCCCTCCTGCTCGCGCACGCTCGCAATCAGAATCACGAACGTCCATGATAAGGATGCAGGTCGGTAAGTACTATTAGTGTGAAATATTTGTTCTGTTTCATTACTGTAGGGCGTTGGAAGTACTTAAATTGCATATAGTAGCATAATATTATTCTAAGAATTCGTTGGAGAAATAGTGTCGAAGTCCATTTCAATAATCATTTATCGATATCGATAAAAATACTTTTCGGCACAGTGACTTAAAATATCAGGAGACAAAAATTTGGCTTACGTACTAATAGGAATATAACACCTGAGTAGTGACACATATTTTTTTTTATTTTTTATTTTACTTGTTTTGTTTTGGTGGTTAAAATACTTTAAATTCACACCTAACCATCAAAATAAAATCGGTAACGAATAGCAATAACTGGCGAATAAAAAGTGCACCAAGCATGAAAATTCCTCGATATGGATATTTCATGGCGGTACAGCACTAACGGCCTTACTTAAAAAAAAACTTTTCAACCGTTAGTCACTGCTTAAGATGCTCTGCCATCTTCTCTCTGACGTGAAGTTGCACGTGCTAGAAAAGGACAGAGAAGTTTAAGCAGTGACTAAGAGAATCGAGATTAGTAAGGCTGTAAGCTCTTTGTTCATGTTGGCACTACTGGTTGTTTACTATGATAGTACCAACTGCCAAGCGTGACATTGACATTTCATGAAAACGTTTTTTTTTTCTTTTAAGTTCGGACTCTTGTTTAAGTATTATACGCTGCCATACTCTTTGTTGCCAACAGCCAGCGTAGCGCATAGCATAGAGAAATAGCGTAGCTAGTGCTGCCAACTCGCATTTAAAAAAAGGCGTAGGCCAGATTAGAATAGGATGTAAAAATTCTACATCATTATCTATATATTTTCTTTTCATTATCTTTAGTTCAAACTTAGGTGAAATATTGCTGTTCCAGTACGTAGTATTAACTAGTTTCTACCTCTATGATTACGTACTTATAAATATATTATTAATATTATTATTTACATAAACATACGTGTCGAATGGATAAACTTCTTTTTTTGAAGTCGGTTAAAATACCCCCTTGCAAAGCCGGGGCGGGTCAGCTAGTCTTGTATAATATGACGTATTTTTCACCCTATACCTAATAGTAAATAATTGTGTAATGAATTTGGAACAAAATGTGATCATATCTTGAAAAGCTTACGTCCTATCAACACTTTCAAAAACTTTAATGTAGACAATTTAGTGGATAACATATTGATCATTTACAGTTTTATCGTAGCATTAATGGTTTTCTTTATAAATAATAAAAATAAACATGATTAGGAACACAAAAGTGGGGCGAAGAGGGAAATTAATCAATTCTCGACGTGAAAGCACATACATTAAAGCACATCTATAAAAGCTACAAGCATGCCAAGTAACATGCTTTCTGCCGTATGGGACCATAATTTTCATATTTTTCATTTAACCGTCCTATTACTAATGGTGGCATTAACGGCCTTACCTAAAATAATCTCGATTCTCTTAGTCACTGCTTAAACTTCTCTGTCCTTTTCTAGCACGTGAAACTTCACGTCAGAGAGAAGATGGCAGAGCATCTTAAGCAGTGACTAACGGTTGAAAAGTTTTTTTAAGTAAGGCCGTAAGTGCTGACTGACGTGCATGAGTGTGGGCAAGAGGTATAATGTGGAGTAACATGTCTTTCGTGTTTTTTTCAAAACTCCGACGTAACTTAGAATAGTTGTCGTTGCCACGACTTTACTTTACTTGGGCATTAGTGGATTGAACTTGACTGTGACTTACTGTACGTGTGACTTGGACTGTGACTAAGACCCATTTACTAGAAGGATCGATGAAGAAATATGTATTCGGCTGAAGGACTAGTATTCGTGGCCATGAACAATTATAAAACAAAAAACTGATTTGAATTTTGCAGGAATTTTGATTCGTTCATTTGACATTGACACGTAATGTCACGAATACATAAAAAAAAACATTTCATTTGCATTTCGTGATTTCGTGCATTTGGCTGACGCGACTACGAACAAATTAAATTTTTGAATGCAGTTTGTGTCGCAAATAATGGCGGCCTGCAGGCGGGGTGGGACTGGGGTAGATCCATTCGCCCGTCGTAGGTCATCAGTTCATTCGCTCATTCCCAGTCATTCGCCGTTCTTTGTCCGTTTGTTTATTTTATTTTTTGCTTGTGAATTTAATTACATTTTTAATAGTTACCCGAACTATCTAATAACTTGATATTGTGAACTAAGAGTGTAGGTGAGATTGGAGTGAAATGCCGCCAAGACCGCGGACTGTTACGTGAGAAATTTGCGGGTTTACAACCTGCCGCATTGGAAACAAAAAATTGATTTTTATGGCCAAGTTTCCTTTGGATGAGGCCCGGTAAGCATCAAATTACATTTTGTAGCCGCATACGGCAGTAAACGTACATATAAATTAGACCTAAAAAGATTGCTTACATTAAATAAACAAAGATAGTGATGTACCAAAATTATCGATAACTTAGAAACCGATAATTTAGATTTTGATTATTATGTATGGTTAAACGCAAGCATACTTTTTAATAGAAAAGGTTTTTTGTTTTATTTATACGGGCTTACTCACGTTTCCGAAGTAATAATAATAATGTAATAGTGCTAAATATTGTTTTCATTCATTGCATTTCATGAAAGTGAACTGTGAAAACCCCATGAACAATTCGGTCAATAGACATGGCCCGAATCGTATCCAGCAGCAGCGCCCAGCAGAAAAGATTTATATCTCGGATATAAGAGTAAAAAAGTTCTGAATTTTTACTATTGCCCAAACATATTTTTTTTGCTTAGAGATATAAATTATATTGTAGGCATTCGATTCAATGTTCACCAAAAATGATCATTAAATAGGGATAACAGCAACAACATACATAATTAACAAACAATAATAATAACTATAGCTAGATTTCTACTTAAGCATATTTTTCGTTAGCATAAGCTTGAGGATTATTTATTACAAGCTTCTTCAGATTTTTTAAAACAAATTGAAATTACATGTTACACCACATTAACAGTTAATCACTAGCCCACACTCGGGTGCGTAAACAGTGTTGCCAAGTCAGCCCCTTCCGGGCTAGATCTAGCCTTTTTTCGACTTGTTGAGCCCCGAAAATAATAATTTATCCCCTAGCCCCAAATCTAGCCCCAATTTGACCTAAAGAAAATACACATTTCAATACACATTGAAAAAGCCTGCGCCTCACATCAACGTCTTCAGTACAAGTGAAATACTATGCAACGAATTCAACGAAGACTGATGAAGACGCCAACATATATACTGCTTAAAATAAACATGATTTTAGTTTTTTTTGGATTTTTTTAGAGAGGCCCCCGTCACGTCCGTAACACAATCGTATAAAAAGAACAGAATCACCACCCCATAATATGTATTGTTTTTGTTTCTTTCAGGGCGTACGCTGAAGATAGCGCGCTAGCATGGTCGCGTGTTGGTATTGAAAAATTGTATAAGCGGCGCAAAATGGCGCGGGTGCGTGCATTCGGATATCACACGCGCGACTGGCTACTATATTTTGTATTTTAATGTTACCTAAATAAATAGTTTGAATATAAAATTGTAATTGTTTCATTTTGCTTACATCTAATTCCAACGTTACAGTAATATGATTATCTGGTAAAATATAAAAAAAGGTTTTTTAGCCTGTGCATTAGCCGGTACATTTTATCGATAAAAGCTGGACTGTCACAACCCTATTCGTTTGTTTGGTTGGTACCCATATGGTGCGAATGAAGTACTTATGTACTTGTTATATTGGCTACAAGATGCGACACAAACTCGTAATATATGAAATATTGACTCGATTAAATTGACTCGATGTATGGAAGTCCCGTCTCTTCTAGTTAAATGCCCTAGTTAAATGCTCAATGATTTCATTGTTCATGTTGAAGTTCACCTGTTCAGTGAGTGTGTACGTTTTGTAAATAAATAAATAATAACTCGACGCGCTCGTCGCGCAAGTTCGTTGCGTCTATTCCTCGCTCTCATTTATCTGCGTTGCGAATTATCCGAGTCTAGAGTTTTTGAAATGATCGCATAGGTAGTCTTAATATGGCTTGTTTCAAATTAAATTTAGTGATTATTTGTTTAATTTCAATTTGTTACTGCGAAATATACATCGAAAAGAAAGCGAAACTCGTAAATGGTTTCGTAGAGTTTTACAATCGTTTGCCTAATGAAATCTATAGATGCGACGAAGGATTCTTGCAAAGTGCGCAACAAACTGTAAGTACCCAGTACCTAGCTATATATTAAATATATTTTTCATATAGCTCCTATAACTTAAAAAATATAATTAATCAAATTAATCATATTTAAAAAATATAATTAATTAATCAAATTTATTACTATAATAAACATCAAAAGTTATAACTTACTGAAGGTTATCAAGTTTTTAGACCTCTGGAATTTATCTCATTCCATATCAGCAAGCAAACCAACTTTGTTTATTGTTTGCATTGAAACTTGGCAAAAAAATGATCACTTACCTACTCACCTTACAAATTAGAAAATGCTGTGGTAGTTTGCTACTGGAACATCTGCTAGGTGCTGATCGGGCCAGCAGGCTTAAAAGTAATTTCTGAGTCAGAATAGTTTTTTTTTGTTGGTGTTAATCAGTCTTATATGTAGACAAGGGCGGATCGGGGGTCATGGCGTGGGCTGGGTGTAGGTGGACTACTGATATTTTTTCTAGTGTTAATCGAATTGGAGCCTACTATAGTTGTACAGTCAGTTTCTCTGGCTATCCTGGTTGAAGATGTCCTGCCTCTTTTTGAGCCGTCGTATGGTGGTCAGAACTGTTGATTCTAAACTATGATTTAATATTATGACACCCCAGAAATCCTTTTGAGGTAAAATAATCAACTCTGATATCAGTAAGCTTACGTTATTTTTTATTATTCTTACTTTGATAGCACTGCTTCAGAGATTACTGTGTAAAATCTTTACATAAAACTTTTTGGTTTCCTTTGTTACCTATATTATATTGAAACCATATACATTCAGGGTACTTGGCTAGCTTACAGTCTATTGAGATCAAATTAATCCCAAACTGTGTTTTGCATTACTAACTTTTACTATAGGACTACTAAATTTCTCAAAAAAAAGTGTGTGGCAGTCTAAGAACTTTCGTTCACCGGTGGACGTCTCCGGGCCGACGACGACGATGATGATGACTGTGATTGATAAAAAAATTATGATATATTCTACTTCTTGTTTGATTTTTCTGCAGTCTGTACGGGAAAGACCAGAGTGGCAAGTTTACAATAATTGGGAACAATTGTGGCAAATTAACTATACATATAAAAATAGGACTGTGATGAGTTTACACATTTTTTTTGTCAATGGCGAATTTAGTTTGGGGCGAGTTTACAATGAACCTACATTATTACTGTTCTGCTCACAGAGTAATAGAAGTCCTCCATGGTTCTGCTGCAGGGCAAAGGCTTATAATACCTGTCCCTGTTTCTATTTTATTGTGGTTGAGTCCTTTTGGGGTTCAGCCGCTGCAGTGAGAGTTAAGCTCTTCCAGTAGTTTCTATATATATATAAATATATATTTTATGGTGCCCTTTATCCTAATTTCATTACAATCTAGGTTAATTAGGCTAATAAGTAATTTGGTTCTAACTTAAGCTACTAAGTATTCATAGTACTAAGAATGTGTCCAATAACACTTTTGTTATTGTCTCTATTAAGGGCAAATTACTTTGATTGCATGTTCTTCAAGGTCAAAAATAAATAAATAATAAGTAAGTATAGTTTATAAATTAATTATAAACTGTGTTTGAATTATTGTAATAGGCTTTTCCACAACTCATAATAAATTCTTTTGTTTGATGAAAGGTAGCAAAGCTACTCCAAATGAAGGTTTAAAAGGTTAATAATTAATAGGGTAGATGACTGATGTTTATATTGTTGAAACCAATAGCTTTAATGAAGAATTTAAGTAAACATAGTATGTTTATTGAAAAAATAATTTAAATCGGTTAATAATGTTCTGATATATAAGCGTTTAAAGTTTTTGTTAGAGACAACTCTGTCCCTTTCCCACAAAACAAATAATGACGTCACGCCTTACTTGTCAGAATATAATTTATATGGCGTACTGAGAAGTGACGTCACAATTTGCTGTTTCGCCTCTCTGTCTAGCATGATATTAAAATGCTTATAAGTTGCTTATTTTTGATCAGATAAAATATTTTTTTTCATTAGTCAGCTATATTTATGGGCCACATTTTAAAAGGACAATAAAAAAAAACCATTCATCTAGCCTATTTTGTTTCAGGACATATCTAACGCATATGATATTGAAGTGAGCTTAAAAGTATCAGAAACCCACAACCTTGACAACATCAAATACTTGAAATGTACGGCAACGGTCGTAGATTTAGACGTTGGGGTGGCGGTGATAAAGCACGCCTGTTTGGACGACCAGAACCCTGCAGGAAACCCGACGAATATCGAGGAAGAGGTGGTAAGGGACGCTAATGTGGTGGCAGAAGCTGAATTCGTTCGAAGACCCATTCAGCTCGACAATGAAGTCCAGACAGATACTGCTGTAAGTAAAATTGTTTGTTCTAAACACTTTAAGCATTCAGCGTCCCACTGGGCAGAGTGCCTACTTGCCCGCAGTGGGATGATGAATCACCTGAAGGGTGATTCTACCAACCTGGCCTGATGTGAAAAATGAAAATGAAAATGAAAAAAACTTTATTGACATAATGTTGAAAATTATAGGTACATACTTTTAGCCTATATAGCCTATACTTATATATATATTTAATGATTACATTTTGAAGTATGGACTTTCGTGGATCCCTGTCCCCCACACTAGGATAACCTGTATTGCGGGGTTACAGTTTGCACTCCGGTTTTGTGATATATATATATATACCTATGTAAGTATATATATTATTGTGGGATATCCCGCTGGTGCTAGTTATTTCCTTAAGTAAGTACTTGGTTAATAAATCTATACCTACATAACAAATAAAATAATAATATTAAAAAAGAAAACAGTCGGTTTATATACCATTTATAACTCATGAATGCCTGGACCGACCTTTACGATCTCTGATTTGTTGGATTTGTCTCGGCCTCGAGTAGAAGGATAACTATTAAAGCAAAACAATGAAAAATTCACAAAAATAATAATACGTAATATATGGTATATATGGTACCAAGTTCGACGGGTCAGCTAGTAGTAATATATAAGTTACAATTTAGCTAATGTGACTTTTAAAAGCATCTAGCTTGTGAGACTGTATTTGAGTGATGTCACGGTGAATGCGTGTGTTTGTGTGAGAGAGATAGAGAGTCCTGTAAATGTGTGTGTTTGCGCGGATGTGTACTTGTGAGTAATGTGGATCTGTTTCGTATAAACCATTGAAGTTTTTCTCTGGACATAATGTGCATTTATCCGCATAATGTAATGATTTCCTTCTTTGAAAAGCCAGTATGAATGCTATTGTTTGTTTGTGTATGTAAATTTGATATTTCGTTCCTTTACATCCAATACAACTGAGTAATACAAATTGATAAGATTTGGATTCTTACATAACACATCTTTTATGTTATTCAAGCTATGTTTATTAATTAATGTTTAAAAGCAAGGTGGCTTCCTTATAGAAACCTTCCAATGTGGAACCTAACACAGAAATGACAATATGCTGTTTATTTATGTTTCATACAACATACAACTTGTGCCTTGCATTTTGACCTACTTAAGTATGTATTTGTTTAAGTATTCGGCCAGGGTTTTATCCATTAACAATGTCTTGTAGTATATCGGCCTGTAATCTCCTCTTTTATATCATATCTTGGTCCATTTAAGAGATTACAATTAGCCATTGTACTAAAATATACGATCTTGGAACTAAAACAGACCAATCTTTTATACAAGTTTACAAATACTAACAAAATAAGTCAAAGATAAAGTAAATAGGTCAGGTCATTCAGCATTAATAGCCACTCGAATGTAGAGTGTGTGGAATAGGGCGTTATTCTGTCACTCTCGAGATTATCTCAAACTCTCTTGGCATTATTTTATGAGCGACAACGTCAGAGAAGATGATCTCGACCGCGCCAGAATAGGGTACTTCGTCTGCGATAACCTGTGGCATTATCGTAGCAAAGTCAATGCGAGAGTTTAATGAGGCTGTGACTGAGGCGTCTGTGATAACAGTGTTGTTCAAAGAATAAGTCTTTTTCTTACAACTAAACACGTATCCTTAGGAATCTGGTCTAGTTATAGTTACTCACTCTTCTCACTGTTTTATCTTTTCTCTCTTAATTGTGTAATTTGTAAAAGAAAAATCACTGATTATCCATTGCGAGGCCACGTTTGTTAATGGGAGGCTCAGTGTGTGCCGCCATCACCATTCAAATCTCTTTATCTCACTGCGGTATAGGATTCCCTCTTGCTATCTCATCTGCATCGGTCACACGCTTATCGGATCCAGGTGTGTTCCTCGTTTTGTCAATTTAGTCGACTAGCTGCCCGACGATTGACTTTTGTCGCGCTCTACGGTTTGCGGTCGCGTAACTTTGCGTAGGCAGCTGAATCTAACAACCGTTGTTTTAAGATGCCCCATTACAGGCCCTTATTACTTTAGATTCAATATAGCAGTTCCAATTAAGGTGGATGATCCGATCTTTATGAAATTTTGTAAGCGAGTAGTTCATGCTAATACAAATATTACGTTCGAATATGAGCCAAGTTGGTCAAGGAGGTTGGAAGATATGGAAGATATTTATATAGGTATTGATTGTTTATGGTTTGTTTTTTGTTTTATATTTGATAGTATTGATGATACATTAATTTAGAATATGATTGTAGCCTGTAGTTCTGATTTAAAATTTTCTGTCCTGTTTGACTGCCTCATAACTCAGTTAGTAGTATGTCCGCCTTCAGATCTGTAGGGCGTGGGTTTGAGTCCCACCGAGAACAAGCATTTATCGTACAAAAACGACAACAAATGTATCGAGCAGCTGTTTTTTTATAAAGATTACCGCTTTAATTTCATAGTAAAAGTTGTTCATTATGATGAGTTTAATGACTGAATTCAATAACAACCTGTATACTACATCTCTGGTGTAATGTGGTTCGACCGCGAAGTTCAATCTATCGGCCGCTGTGCTATCGTATCGAGTACTAGAGAAAAGGGCTAATCTATAATGAAAAGTTATTAAACCTGAAATGAATGATTAATTTTAAGTGTCACAAATATGTAATTAATTTAATCTGACACGAATAATTAATGTAATCTGAAACTAATTATTTATTTTAGCCTGAAATAATATTTTTATATATGCAATGTGTAACAAAAAGGTTCAACAATACTGAAGGGTATGTATGTACTCGTCATTGTGAACAACATTTACTATGGGGACAACCATGAAATCGCGAAAAAAAATCAGCTGTTCCATACATTTTGTCCAAGGTCAATGAGCTTTTTGTATGGAACAGCTGGTTTTTTTTGCGCTATTTCATGGTTGGCCCCATAGTAAAAGTTGTTCATAATGACGAGTACAAACATACCCTTCAGTATTGTTGAACCTTTTTGTTACATATTGTATATTTATATTTTTTATACTATCGAGTGATAAGACGAGCAAGACGTTCGCCTGGTGTTAATCGTCACGCCTGCCACTAACAGTGCTACTGTGCTAGTATTGTGAACTTGCGAACACAATCCTGCGCCGCACTGCACTGCGCTTGTCACCCTGAGATATTAGATTTAAAATCTCTTCGTACCCAGTAATTTCTCTGATAACATTGCCCTTCAAACCGGAACACAGCAGTTCTTGCACACTACTGCTTGGCGGTTGAATAACTGACAAAGGTGTGGTAGTTCCCCAGGCGGACTCTGCAGTAGAGTCCAAAAAAAGAGAACAAAAAGTTGCACTATTATTAAGTTGTTACAAAATTATATTATTAATCTGGAACAAATAGTTTGGTTACACCTGAAACAAACAACGATAGCACAGAGGAAATACTCTAGAGATACATTACCTATATAAATAAACTGCCGCAAAGTAACGCCTGCTTCATATAAGGGTATGCCTTGGCCTGCCTCCTCCAATCGTACACGTATATGCTTCAGGGGCCGCACCATGGACGCTTATTGCGGGACCGAATAGGCTCAGCTGCCGACGCTGCGCGCACCGTATTGCGAGGCGATAAAATTCGCAGTCGCGCAGCGTCGGCAGCTGAGCCTATTCGGTCCCGCAATAAGAGTTCATGGTACGGCCCCAGGGCGTTTGAATATTGTAAACACTCACACGTAAGTACTTTTTAGGGAGTTTTGGCGGGAACACGGAAAAATCATGTCGTTGTATTCTATTATTTTCTTAAACTTGTGTATTTTCGCGAATTAATGATTAAAAATGGTGGTGTTTTATTCATTGAGTGTTGAATTACATGCACGAGTGTGGGCAAGTGATATAATGTGGTGAAACATGTCTTTTTGTGTTGTTTTCAAAACTCCATAGAAGCTCATAGTAAAGTCGCCACAACTTTACTAGGGCATGACTTGGACTCGACTATGACTAATTTCGTGTGACTGACTGTGGTATCATTACATATTTGACTTGATTTTCATATAAATACTTGAAAAAATCATAAACTTGACACTGGCAGAATGCACAACGTGCGATGCCAAGAACTAAGAAAAAAATAATAAAAAAGTACTTTTTAGGTGACGTCAGGAGAACAGTTCATAGCGATACCCAGAGAGGAACCGAAAGTCCATTGTATTGGATGCTCTTCCCGTGTGAACCCACAAGCTCAGGGGGTGAGTGAGCTGGCTGACATAGGCGTGCGGCAGCTCAACGCTTTAGAACCCAACGTACAGCACACACTGACCAGCGTAGTGGATGTCGAGAGACAAGTGCAGGTGAGTCGTAATGCAGAAACATCGTTGGATTTTTTTACGAAAATACACTGGGTTTTTCTGGTGGCGATACTGAATGATGTTGATCTAACCATCACAGTGAACAACTTCTAGAGCACTAGTTTGCTGAATTCGAGAAATATTTAAGTCTCTTTACAAAACGGATCACGTCACTCGTCATCTTGTATGGGTGTAATTTTTTTTTGTTTTATTGGTACGACTCTTACACAGTCCGACTGGGGTAGTACCACATCTTTGCCAGTACTTTAAACGATAAGCAGTAGTATGCAAGCATTACTGTGTTTCGGTTTGAAGGGCAATGTTACCAGCGAAATTACTATTGATTTACTGGGCATGAAGAGATTTGATATCTAATATCTCAGGGTGACTAGCGCAGTGCGGCGCAAGATTTTATTCACAAGTTCACAATTCTAGCACTACTACTGTGCTGCGGCGTACGGCCATGCACGGCCTTGCTAAGCATGCACGTTCACTTTAATATGCTTTGTATGAAAGTGCTTGCGAATACGTCCACTGCAAACCACGACCACGCTACGCACGTATTCCTCATGGTCTGACCCACGCAGCTCAATGTTGCCAATCATGCTGTGCATTGCACGTAAATGTGGGCGTAGGTCAACATTTGTGCGCCGCATGTGCTGCTGTAGAAAGATAGGCAAATGTAGCTAGACCCACGCGAGAGCGAATAGAGTCATAGCATAGCACTACGCTATAAATAATGTACCATAAGTCAATAGAGTAGTTATATAAATAGAATGGTTTGTGATCTACATTCTTGAATGTTGAACAGATCAGCAGAGGTATTTACAATTTCACAACTCAATCGGAAAAAATTCCGTTCAGATACACATTATCCGTCCCAGCCATCTACATTCAAGATGACAGAGACGGAGAATGTGGATCCGAACTGAAACCTTTCCGATTGAGTTGTACCCCTGCAGTTGAATACCTGCAGTACAGGAGTCGTAAGTTATTTTTGCTTACAGGTGGTCAACGGTGTTCGCTACATCATCACACTCTTGATAGACTACGACAGTTGCTCACAACAACCAACAGATCCATGTTTAATTTCGAAGGCCTGCAAGGTTACCATTTTAGAAAAGCCTTGGATGCAATTACCGGATGGTTCTAAATACAGAGCTATTCTATCGAATAATTGCACCAAAGAATGGCGTTATGGTGACGATGGCATAGTACCTCCCAGTGATAATAAAGAAAACAATAACATTAATCCGAATAATCCTGATAGTGGGTCTGATATTATTAAGGTAGTTCACAATGTTGACGTTCAATCACAACAGCAAACTGAAAAAACTATGACAGATCAAGATGTCAAAAACATAGAGGAACAAATAATACCACTTAACCAATTCAATACAGAGCCTACTATAGCTAAACTAGCATCAACAACGCCTCTGACCCCAGAAGGGAGTAAAGATCATGTAGTAAAAGTAGAATCAGAAACTCAAAATAGTCCAAATACAATTCAAACGAGTAAAATCCAAAAAGTTGAAAATTTAGACGATGACAGGAAAAAAACTATCGATGAGTTAATGAATTATTTTAACTTTGCTGGCTTTGACACGAACAGAAATATCGATCAAACGGGAACCAGAATGAAAAGAAGTTTTGAAAACGATTTGTTCGCTATAAATATGGCTCAAAAATTTCAAAAACTCAAGAAAAATATTGAAAATGCAAAGCATATTTACACCTTAGCACAATCTGTAGTAGATTATTTGAATGAAATGGATTTGGAAGTCAAGCATAGAGTTTTAAAAGATGTTATCAGTGCCGAGATGGAATCAGAAAATATAAATAACTTCTATTACATACAATTCCGCACAATAGTTCCATGCAAATTACGTAACTGTAAAGTAAAAGATACAGTAATTAAAATATGTAACGCAGTCGTAGATAATACAGAAAACGCTCCACAAATTCTTAATGTTTTCTGCCACGATGAAGACACAAAAAATAATTTAGGCAAAATGAATAGCGTACCCAGTGACGACCCAGTACTGTTAAAACTGGTCCATGAATCTATAAAAAAAATTGAAGTTGAATCCGTAACGGGTAAAGCCTTACAATTAAATAAGATAATAGATGCGACCACACAAAGAGTTTCGGGTACTTTGACGAAAATGACCATGTTGCTTGATCAAACAGATTGCGACAAAACTGTTCCATTGAAATTGAGGATGAATTGTTCTATTGTAGAAGAGTACGGATCTCAAATATGTGATGTTACCATTCATGAGCGACACTGGCTCAAGGAAAGATCAATAACTTATTCCTGTACCGACAGACCGATTGATGTTAGATTTTCTATGAAACATAAAGACGCAATAGTAAAAAGGCCCAATGATCCCGCAGTTCTCGATATGATACAGGAAGCTTTACGTAATTTGGAGATGCATTCAAAAAGAAATAATAAACAAATAATGATCAAAATAAACTCTGTTACAACACAATTAGTAGCAGGATTTTTAACTCATATTGAATTTGTTGTTGGTTTTACGACTTGTCCGACAAACGTTAAAATCCGTGAATCAGCTGAATGTAAGTTGCTAGAAAATGAACCCCTAAAGACATGTACGGCTAAAGTTTGGGATCGATCCTGGATAGAAGACGGAAGGCAACTAGAAGTGTCTTGCAAAGACCCAGATACCAAAATGGATGAACCTGTGGTTAAATCTAAACTAAATGCTATTGAAATATATTCATATAAAAATATCAATAATGTAAGGACTAAAAGACAATTAACAGGGGGTAAGCGTGAAGCAGACACTAGCGATCCAAAATACCAACAACTGGCCACAGAATCAATGAAAAAATACCTAGACGATAACGGCAACTCTGAACCACACAAACTAGTAAATGTAAAAAAAGTTACTATCCAAGTGGTAAGTGGTACGTTAACTGAAATATATTTCGTGATTTCCCCGGAAAAAAAAAACACAGGTGATGCGGTTGACTGTCATTCTGAAATATGGGAAAGACCATGGTTGAACTCTAAAGAGGTAAACGTTTCGTGTGGAATCGATGAAAACAAAGCAAGGACAAAAAGACAATTACCAGGGAGTGAGCGTGAAGCAGACACTAGCGATCCAAAATACCAACAACTGGCCACAGAATCAATGAAAAAATACCTAGACGATAACGGCAACTCTGAACCACACAAACTAGTAAATGTAAAAAAAGTTACTATCCAAGTGGTAAGTGGTACGTTAACTGAAATATATTTCGTGATTTCCCCGGAAAATAAAAACACAAGTCATGCGGTTGACTGTCATTCTAAAATATGGGAAAGGCCATGGTTGAACTTTAAAGAGGTAAACGTTTCGTGTGGAATCGATGAAAACAAAGCAAGGACAAAAAGACAATTACCAGGGCGTGAGCGTGAAGCAGACACTAGCGATCCAAAATACCAACAACTGGCCACAGAATCAATGAAAAAATACCTAGACGATAACGGCAACTCTGAACCACACAAACTAGTAAATGTAAAAAAAGTTACTATCCAAATGGTAAGTGGTACGTTAACTAAAATATATTTCGTGATTTCCCCGGAAAACAAAAACACAGGTGATGCGGTTGACTGTCATTCTGAAATATGGGAAAGACCATGGTTGAACTCTAAAGAGATAACAGTTTCGTGTGGAATCGATGAAAACAAAGCAAGTACAAAAATACAAATACCAAGGCGTGAGAATGAAGGAGAGCCTAGCAATCCAAAACATCAAAACGAGTTTATCACGAGCGGCTTTGTAGAACAAGATCCAATGAAACCACAATACAGAGAACTTGCTGAAGTATCATTGCAAAAGCATCTTCGAAACTCCAATATTGCGCAGTCATATAAAGTTGTTGACGTAGAAAAAGTATTTACACGGGTAGTACCTGGGCTAAGAACTATCATAAATTTCAAAATAACTCCCACTACGATTTCTGGTGATGTTATAAGTTGTGTCTCGGATATACGGCAAATGACTTGGAAAAATGCCACGAAAATAAAAGTTGACTGTGAACTAGATAATTACGTAATGGAAGACAATCTAAAAACTATTCATGAAAAACGCGTCAAAAGAAATATACTAGATGAAAATGTACCTGGAGGACCACAGACGGAAGATCCATCAAAAGAAGAATATAAAGAATTAGCTAGAGCCGCGTTGCGAAAATACCAAAAGAAGCATAATGGTACAAAAAAACATGTCCTCGTAGATGTGAAAAAGGTTACAGTGAAAATAGTGGCAGGCACTATTTCCAAAATATATTTCACCGCTGCCCATAAGTCGTGTGCTCACGATGTGTCTACATGCGATGAAAAAAAGCCTTTACTAGATTGTTACTCTAAAACGACTCAGCGCTCGTGGTTATTAGAAAATAAGATAGAAGTGTCATGTAAGAGCATTCGAAAAAGAAACAAACGTAGAGCAAACTTAAAAGACGCGGAAGAGGACAGTAAATTAAAACAACTGACCGAACTAGAAATATTAGATTTGGACGAAAGAGGGAAAAGGCAAGTTGGGACTGACGATGAATTCATAGATGACGATACTGCATTTTACTACGCTGATCGTGCCATACAGCAACTCAACGATCAGTTACGCTCCAGCAACTTACATAAATTGATAACGGTGCACACGATGCAGAGCAGCATGCATATGGACAATACGCCTATGGTTCGAATCTATTTTGAAGCAGCTGAGACTTTCTGTCTGCGCGGCAATGATGACACGAAACTTTCGGATTGCGAAGAAATGGATGCGTATAATCATAGACTGTGCCTCGCTCGGGTGTGGCCTTCCCTTGATGATTCTTTGGTGATCCAGCAAGTATCGGTTGTTTGTGACAATGATGACAAGTTCGACGATATCACTGGTATATCCATGGCCACACTTCTGAGAGCTTCGCTCAAATCAATTGAACAGTCTTCACAACAAAAGCATAAGCTCGTACATCTAGGCGAACCACACTTAATCCCTAGTCTGGATTCAAACTTGCCCAATAAACTAAGCTTCATTGTCGGCACTACAAACTGTTCTAAGTATGTGGATAACGCCAACAAGTACAACTGCTTCATGGATACAACCATACCATCCAAAGCATGTATATCTTACATTTGGATGGCTCCTAACAGCAGAACAATTTCTAAGCTTACCGCAAGCTGTGGACAAACTGAAGTTCGTTCAAGAAGGGAGATCTCCTTAGATCCCGCAAACGCTACGGTAGATGATTTAGAAATTCAGAAAATGGTTAAAGAATCTTTAGAAAAGCTAGAAATGTTGACACCTGAAAGATATAAGCAAAAGGTTTTAAAAATTAATAGCTTTAAAAGCAAAGTAACTTCCGCGAAAGTTACGACAATCGATTTCGACGTCGCTTTTACGTCGTGTTTGAAGTACGAGTGGGTGGACGATATTAACACCTGTGGGGTACTCGAACATCTTCCGAGAAGGCACTGCGTCGCCGAAGTGTTTGACAGACTGTGGCTCGACAACGGGAGAAAGATAGAAGTTTCATGCGAGGACGAGGTGGTGCCCCTGGAAGCGCACGTTGAATTCCAAAGCGCAGCCACTGCGATGGCATTAGCCGACCGAGCGTTAAAATACATCGAGGCCAAGTATCCCCATCCGCGTAAACAGAAAGTCATCCGAATTTACTCCATGGACAAACAAGTGGTCGCCGGCGTGCATTACCGGATGAAGATGGAAGTCGGTATGACAAACTGCTCCGCGTTAAGTAGCGAAGAATATTGCGTCATTGACAAAAAAGCCGGCGGTGAGAGTAAGTTCTGCAGAGTGAACGTGTGGCTGCGTCCATGGACCGACCATCCTCCCAACTTCCGCGTCTCGTGCGACTACCAAGAGGGCGCCATGGCGGATATGTACCACCAATTACAAGCCGAGCATCTGTTCCGAGATTTCTTGGTGACGTACAGCCGAGAGTACGTCAACAATCACGAGGAGCTGCTAAAAAGGTTCGAAATATTCAAGTCTAATATCAAAAGGATTCACGAGTTGAACACCCACGAGCGGGGAACAGCCACGTATGGCGTGACGCGTTTCGCCGACTTGACTTATGAGGAGTTTTCTAAACAGCACATGGGTTTGAAGCTGAGTTTGCGCAATGAAAACCTGGTGCCGATGCTGAAGGCTCAGATACCGAGTGTAGAGGTCCCGGATACTTTCGACTGGCGGGAGCATGGTGCGGTCACCGAGGTCAAGGACCAAGGCTCGTGCGGCAGCTGCTGGGCGTTCAGTGTCACTGGTAAGTGCATTCACACAACCTTTCTCCTATCCTTTATCCTCTTTTAGGGTTCCTTGCTCGAAAGATGTCCAACGAGACCTTATTAGTAAGCCTAGGTCGTCGTCAATCTGTCTGCCTTTCCGTTCCTGCCTCGACCTGTTATGCACTGTATCTTCTGTACGGTAATAGGTATCTTGTTGAAATGTTCATATCATGAGTTACTATCGAGGATTACTTGCTAAATAAATAAAAAGATATTAAATGGGTCACATGCAAGAAACAGACTCTTTTCACGATTTTTATTTATTATCATAAAAATGGTAATGCATAAGAGCGTCAAACTTAATATAATAATAATAATAATGTTGACTCGACGATCATTGTCCCGATAGTCGTTTCGGCAAACGGTCTTATAGCGAAGAGCCTCGACCAATACCTCAAGAGGCTCTCGCTAGATGGTTGGGTCAAAGGTCAGATACAAAAGGCAGTGGTACTTGACACGGCGCGCATTGTCAGGAAGTTCCTCACTCTGCAGCCCTAACCACCGGCAGCTTGAGCCCCTGCCCCGCTGCTGGCGGCAACCTAGTTTTTAAGTTTTTTATAATTTGTATTTTAGTATTCTAATATTTATTGTAAAAAACTTATATAACTAAGAAATGAAATAAATACGTGAATAATAATAATAGAGCCTCGACCAACATCTCAAGAGGCTCTCGCTAGACGGTTGGGTCAAAGGTCAGATCCACAAGGCAGTGATCCTTGACACGGCACGCATTGTCAGGAGGTTCGTCACTCTGCAGTTCTAACCACCGGCAGCTTGAGCCCTGCCCCGCTGCCGTCGGCACTCTAGGTTTAGGTTTTATTATAATATTTACGTTTTTAAATTTATATTTAAAAAAACTTACATTTAAAAAAGAAAATGAATATGTGAGTAATAATAATAATTTATTCAAAAACATAAACAAGTCTGACAAAATACAAAACTTACATAACGTACTTAGGTATAATATAACATGTGAGTGTTGGATATAGCAAAAATCAATCTGTCTCACTTTGACATGTATGAAGTAATGCTCTCTCTTTCATATGTTTTATTTACAATTATTAACAAGAGACCTTTGTTCTTAAGGCCTTGGTTTCGTGAGCTTATAAAGCTAGTAGTTGCCCTATGGTGTCCCTGCGACCCGGTACAGTAGAGAGCACTCACACCTCTCCTGCTATTAATTCGAGTTAATAAACGAGTGTGTTATGAAATCGTTAATGCGTCTTTCATTGGCTTCCATACATAACTCTAATAGGTTATGGGCCCAGTGAAATGAAATATAAAATACACTTTAAGTGGAATAAAAACTTTGTGAACTCTGTCAGTGATAAGTGTTTGTAGTATTCCAAGCATTATTTGTTAAAACCAAAACAATGGAGAGCCAAAGGTTAAAGCGTAATATTAAACCTTTTAATAGGGACAAATATAGTGTCTGGAAACTTAGAATACGAAATTTATTAAGTGAACTTGGTGTTTTAAAAATAATAGACTGTGATACTCCTGTGGAACTAGAATGTAGTGAGTATTACAAAGAACTATCTGTGGCTAAAACACTATAATTGAGTATTTGTCCGATTCGTTGCTCGGACTGACAAGTGATGAAAATATCACAGCAAAGCAAATTTTCTTGAAATTGGACTCTATTTACGAAAGAAAAAGCATCGCCACTCAACTTGCTTTACGAAGGCGCTTACTGAACTTAGAGCTGGCAAGTGATGAAACACTTTCAAGAATTTGATGACTTGATCACGGAGTTGCTGGCTGCAGGTGCAAAATTAGAAGAGGTGGATAAAGTCACACACCCGTGTATGACTTTACCGAGCAGTTACGATGGAGTGATTACTGCTATTGAAACACTGACGGAGGATAACATTACACTGACATTAGTCAAGACAAGATAGCTTGACCAGGAAATTAAAATAATGAATGAAAGACGTGAAACAAGCTCTAAAGTGCTCCAGGCACAAATGTTGACGAAAGAGGTACAGAAACCAATTGACAATCACAATAAATATAACAATAATCAGCTAAGGAAACAGCAGTTTAAGAGAAAATTTAATAAAAACATAAATGTTACCTGCTACCACTGTGGAAGAAAAATACATTATAAAAGAGATTGTTATTATAATAAAAGAGGTCAACAAGCTCAACAGCGTACCGAGAATAATAGAACTGTGCAGACCATCAATACATCTGGTCCTAATTCGTCGGATATCTCCGGGTTCGCTTTTATGGTTGGAGGCGAACAGTATGAAAGTCAAAAAGATGCAACAAGCTGGTACGAGTATGACTATCGTTTTTGGTAAAAACGATGGTATGGAGATATATATACGGCAAGGAGGGTAAGACAGCAAATAATGGTGAGTCTTTGAACAATTTAACTTGCATCAACTTTATGTTTGATAGGCATGTTTTAAATGCTGGAAGCTCAGTAACAATAAAAGATCGTTCATAATAATAATGAATTGTACCATCATAGACTATTATTGAAAAGACGAATTTCCTACAAATAAAAAGCAAGTGTATGTTTTCTAATTTAGAATGAATTGAAAACATTAAATTAACTGATAAACTTTGTGAAGCTTGCATGGATGAAGGGCGGACATGTTTGACATTTGGTAGGTCGTAATCTTTAAAGTTATAAAAACGACCATTGTTTAAATGTGCACAGCGCGTGTGCCTGTGCGGTCCCATCACTCTGTCAACACTTGACGGCAAAAACTATTTCGTGATTTTTGTGGATGAACATACTTAATAGCCCTCTAAAGATGTTTTGTTTTTGCTTTGTTTCGATAAGTGTGAAGCTCATTTCGGTTTGAAAATTGTCAACCTCTATAGCAATAAAACGGTGGCGAGTATTTATCATATAAAATTAAAGATTTATTTTTTGTATGTAAGAAGGTCTACCACTTAACAGTGTCATTTACTCCGTTTCTGACGGATTTGCCGAATATGTATGATACGAACAGAACAGAACGATTTAGTGCCATGGTACCTGGTGAAACGTTCTGAGGTGAGGCTGTGTTGAGTCCCACTAAAGCACTGAATGCGCGATGTGCTAACACACCATTTGATTGTGGCATAGTAGAAAGCCGCAACTATTAAAATGTTTTCGGTTCAACTGTCTATTTTCATAGAAGGACTAGAAAGACCCAGTTTGATGACAAATCATTAAAAGCTATTTTGGTCGTGTATGAACCGAATGGTTAAGGTGTGAGATATGGTAACAGAAAAGTTTGTGATAGTCAGAGATGTGATCTATTTGTTATAAAGTAGACCGTGGAAGCCTATGTGAATTTCAAGTGGAAATTCTGGTCACTCTGACACTAAAACGGACACTCAAAGTTCGTGCAAATCTGATATATTGAAATCAGATCACTGCATGTCTGATTTGATAAAATCAGATGGTTCAAAAACAGACGCAATACCTGCACAATTAGGTCCACCGCCTAATAAATCTGTAGTTGAAACAGATATGTGCACAGAAATTTCAAATAAGTTGACTCTACCTAAAAATGAGCAACCTTCTTGTGAAAAACAAGTTAGAAGGAGTGAATAAAAACTATTTGCCCTCTGAATCTGAATCTGTATCTGTATTCCTTGTTACTGTGTAATTGGGTATCTTATGATGAACATGATGATATTTACTCTTTGTTGTGTGCCACTAGCTTACTTTGTACAACACCTGTCTTTTGATGAAATTAAATCCAGGGATGATAAGCTTTTATGAACTGGATACCTTTTTGATTTATACAAATACTTTTTGTTAAAAATTGTTGTATTGTATTGTTGACTATAAAGACCCTAACCATTAACAGTCTGTGTATTTCTGTATTCACTGTGAAATTGATGAGTTCGGAAAACCTGTAAAATATAAAGCGCATAATATAGTTGCTCGCGATTTCAGTCAGGAATATAATTTAACTGACAATAATGAAACTTTTGCCTTAGTAGCTAGAAGATCAAGTTTCAGATGTATATTAGATTTTTGCAAATCAATTCAATTTGCTTGTCCATTATATCGCCTTTAATACGACGTTTTTGAATGGAAAACTATCGGAAGAATTACATGATACATGAACATTTCTGAAGAAATCTCATATGAAGGCAATTTAGTTTGCAAATTAAACAAATCTAAGAATGTATGGATTAAAATATTCCGCGCGCTGTTGGTTTCAAATTTTTGAACAAACTTTGATGGAAAAGGGCTTTCGATACTCATCAGCTGATCGCTGCATTTATACTCTAGATGCAGGAAACATTTGTAAATTGTAAAAACATTTTTATGTTGTGCTGTGTGTCAATGATGTCATTATTGTAATTGCAGATAATTATTATACCTTGAATAGTTTCAAAAAACTACTTGATGACCAATATATAATGGTAGATTTAAGAGACATACGATGTTTCGTCGGTATATGAGCTGTACATATAGTCAGTATTAGAAAAGTTGAACCTGAGTGAGTCTGAGTAATAATTCTGTTAGTTCTATAGCAAATAAAATTGATGAACTTTAAACTCAGATGAAACTACAAAGGCCCCATGTATGAATCTGTTGGGATGCTTAGTATAAATAATACGTACTCTGTTCTCGTGGAGACCTGATCTTTTCTATAAACATCCTTAGTCGGTTTGCTAACAAAAGCGACCAAACATTATGGTCATGTTTAAAAAGGGTGTTACGTTACCTGAAAGGGACGATAGAATTAAAGCTGACCTATACCCGGGTTGAATCGACTGATTGTAACGCAAATGATATGATCGGTTACGTGGACTCATATTGGGGTAGTGATGACTACAACGAAAAATTACCACGGGTTATTTGTTTCAACTGTTGCTGGCAAACAAAGCGATAAACAACGGCGGCTTCGTCTTGAGAAGCTGATTACATGGTTTTGTTTGAGTCTGTAAAAGAAGCTTTGTGGTTAAAGTCATGAGTGACCAGTATTAAAGTTGAGTTATTAAATTTATCAGGATAATTTGGGATGTATAAGCATTGGTAATAATTCGACAAATCACAAAGGATTGAATTATAAAATATATTTTTCAAGGGAACAGGTGAAAAATAATTCGACTAAAACATTTATACTACTTACTGGCCCTACTGGTGATCAGTTGGCTGATATAATTAATCCTAACGAAGTAGTTACCGACTGTGTGTTTTTCGACATTGAAAGAAAAACTTGCGCAAATTAAGTAAATGTTGTTAATTGTAATGAAGTCCATGATGTCTTGTAACATGTGAAAAATTGTAAATACGATCTGTTTGATTGTTGATTGATTTGTTTATGAAATTAAATTAAGTAGATTAAAATGAAATGCTACTAAATTGGATTGGTCTGATTAGGTTTTTCTGGGTTTTCCCTAATCCTGTGCAACAAATGTTGGACCATGATGAATGTACTCCCAGACAGAGCGGGAAGGTGTGAAGTGTCATTTTAATTGTAAATAGTTTTTCGAAAATGGTTTTTAAGGAAAGAGATTAATTTTTGAGGGGGCGTGTTGGATATAGCAAAAATCAATCTGTCTCACTTTGACATGTATGAAGTAATGCTCTCTCTTTCATATGTTTTATTTACAATTATTAACAAGAGACCTTTGTTCTTAAGGCCTTGGTTTCGTGAGCTTATAAAGCTAGTAGTTGCCCTATGGTGTCCCTGCGACCCGGTACAGTAGAGAGCACTCACACCTCTCCTGCTATTAATTCGAGTTAATAAACGAGTGTGTTATGAAATCGTTAATGCGTCTTTCATTGGCTTCCATACATAACTCTAATAGTGAGTCTGAACTAGGTAATCCGGTGTTTCAGGCTAGAAGAGCAAAATAATATAATAATTTTAACTCAATATAACATTAATTCTAAAATCTAATTTAAAATAAAACAAAACAAAAATCAATTGCTAAGTTAACACAAATATAGTTTAGGTCAAGACTTATGAACAAAGAATAATAGGTATATCAAATAACAGTAACAAAATCCGATTACTATACGCATAATAAATAAATAAACTAAATCCAATTCCAAATCCAAATTCCAATTCCAATTTCTAATTCTCTAATTCTATTTCATAATGGCTATTACTCACTTCAACAGCCGGAAGACGTCCACTGCTGGACGAAGGCCTCCCCTTTTATAGGGAGGGGTTTACTCAACTAATGCTAATAGCTTAGGTAATAAACAAATATAACGTTAACACAATTTATATTTGCACATTTAATAATTTCTCTGTATCATCATAGATTTATAGATTATGATATATGATTGACATATAATTATAGTGCACGCTTTGGCGCATACAAATAATAATATCCGGCCAAGTGCGAGTTGGACTTGCGGTAGGAGTTCCTACGTATGTCATCAATGTAACGGAATGGCAAATTACAACTATACTCTCTCCAATATGTTTTTTGACAGCTCATAGAATGTTGACATATAACATTGTAAAGCGTCTTGCAAATTATATCTCATAGAAATAAATAAGTTTGATTTAACATTACCTCTCTTCAAGGTTACGTCGACAGTTGACATAACCTCGTAAAGAGGTAATGCTAGATCAACTTCACGTGATCAGTCTAAAATCGATTAATTGAATGGACAGAATATAACACAATTTTATGTGGTGGTAAGGAACCTTCGGTGTGCGAGGCCATCTCGCAGATTTTTCGTTCATTTCGTAATATAGTGAATCTTGTATTCACGTTGTTTCCAGGTAACATCGAGGGCCAATGGCAGTTGAAGACTGGCAAACTGGTCTCGCTATCCGAGCAGGAGCTGGTAGACTGTGACAAGATGGACGAGGGCTGCAACGGCGGCTTACCGGACACCGCTTACAGGTATGTTTACGACGAAAATGTTACGGCTATGGACCACGATTAAATATAGGGTAGATCCCCGATCGCCGCTCGAAAACGGCACCGTCAAAACAAGGCATGAATAGTGTAATATACCTTGTTTTGCTCTCAGTCACGAGTTACCGCACCAATCGAGTGACGTGCTACGATACCGAATGTTTACACGTTTACAAAGTTTTACAACGCTACTAAAGGGTATGTTAAGGTTCATTATTAAAATGAAACAGTATCCGCTTGTCTACTATTTTTATATTAGCATCTAATAATTCAATAATATCTGTATAAATATATATTCAATAATGCTTACATTGGCGCGGGGTCACTTTTGAGGTTTGAATTTCATAGAGACTTTGTATCTATAGTATATTTGATCTAAGGCTGTGGAGAGGAGAATAGGAGTGCAGTTTCTATGTATGAAAAAGTGTCCGTTCAAATGCGTTAGATTACGCCTTAAAACGCCGAGTATGCTACCTGTTTTTCTCACGATGACAATACTTTCTTTAATTCCATTCTGAATTTCCCATCTTATGGTGAAATTGCATCATTTTCGAACGCTTGTGTGCGTGTCTAAGAAAGTAATTACACATACATTGATAGTTTTACGGCTTCGGTATTGTATACATGACTGTGTTAGCGCCGCCCGCGACCGGACGGTCTTAAAGTGTAGCTCGAGTATAGGGACAAAATCAAAGACTATAAACCTTGTTGACTGATCGTCCGACTTCCCCTCATACGTTTTTTTTTAGTTTAAAAACCACTGCGAGCACGTCAGAATTTCATTGAATTTCATAACTCAGATTACGTCATCCGATGATTGGCCAATCGCAAGCATCGAACGTTACCTCGCCCCCTGCCCGCAACGGTGAGTCGTGTTTGTAGGAGAAATTATGTTCACAAGCCATCAACAGAGCATATGATATGTGGACAGAATGAAAACCAGCGCTTTTAGAATATTAATTTATTCTTGCAGCATGAGCTGGTTTTTGCCCATTTTGCCAAAATTTTTAGTGTCGTTTACTTGATTTTACTTTTACAAGATGACCAAATGTTGTACATTAATTAAATGTCACAGCTGTACAGTTTCCGAACAATAGGCTAGATGACTGATGTTTAAATCGTTGAAACCAATAACTTTGATGAAGAATTTAAGTAAATATAGTATGTTTATTGAAAACATTATTTAAATCGGTTAATAATGTTCTTATACATATGAGCGTTTAAAGTTTTTGTTAGAGACAACTCTGTCCCTTTCCCACAAAACAAAAAAAAGTCATGACTTACTTGTCAGAATAGAATTTATATGGCGTCCTGACAAGTGACGTCACGATTTGCTGTTTCGCCTCTCTGTCTAGCATGATATTAAAATGCTTATAATTTGCTTATTTTTGATCAGATTTTAATTTTCTTTTCATTAATCAGCTATATTTATGGGCCACATTTTAATAGGACAATAAAAAAACCCAGTCATCTAGCCTCTGCATCTAGCCTATTCTTACTGTCATTTAAAACAAAATGGCTTCCTTCCAAACTTGTTTTGACAATATCGCGTCAACACTACAATATTGTCGAAAATACAGTTCCGATAATACGGTCATACGTTTCCGTATAACTGAACATTTAGCAGATCGTTTAGGTACATCCTCTGTAAACATTGTAACTTGATATCGACGGGGACTTTATATTTACACACTGACGTAATGGTATCCGATTCATAAACAAACAATAGTTGTCTCGCTTGGAATTCATAGACATCCTATTAAACCATCTTTATTTACAGTCGCATGACGTGAATGCTGATATGATACACATATGTCACCAAAAACGTTTGAAACTTGGTTTTAGACAATGCTTTAGGTTTAATCCAACTGTTATAAAAATAATCATATGTATATGTTATATGGGTTATATAATTGTATCTATAGTGTATTTCCGCTGTATTATCGTATCGAGTACTAGGGGGTAAATTATCTGTTTCCTGGAATTATTAACGTGAACGTGATATCCTAATCCTATCTTACTTCCTACTAATATTATAAATGCGAAAGTTTGGAATTATTGTTACCACGTATCTCCGTAACTACTAATTAATTAAATTATAAATGTTGATAGTTTCTGGAATAAGATATAGGCGAACCTTATTTTCGAAAATCAACCCCTTGGTGTGTGTTAAACAGGGTGGTAAAGTTCCTAAAATTCAATTATATATATAAATAAAATTTAAAATTCCTTGGTTCGATTCACTCGAAACTCGGCACAAATAAACTTTACAGTAATTGAGAGTAAGTAATTTAGAGTAATTGTAGTTGTAAATAATGAGACCTTGGCATATAAATAAAATTTTAATTAAATAATGAAACAAGTATTTCTTATTTTTTTTAACACTATGCAAAACTACACTGATATGGAACATTCACTCACAACATGGTGAAATTAAACAAAGTAGATATAGATAGATGTCAGAGGGCACATCCACTCCCCGCTGGCCCTAAAATATAAAACCCGTTTAAACTGTCGCAATCCACAACGTGTCCTCCCCACCCCCACCACAGCCTCCAGCCTTAGCTTAGGCGATTTGTTTATATATTTTGACTGAAATGCTGGATTTCGTTTTTAATTAATTTGACTACGTTGGGATGCAATCGGGCTATGTAGGATGTGTGATGAAGGGCTCTGGGATTTCGAGTGAAATGTTCATGGGATGAACAAGATTTACTAAGATCCCACAAAGTATGAAGACCAAGGTGTATTAGCCAATGAGTTTTGTCTATCATCCCATACGGCGTTGATGGACTGTGATGGACGCAGGTTCTGAATGTGGGACGATTGAGCAAAGCAGGCACAGAACGGTTACTGCGGAACGAAAAGCCGGCTGACAACCTTGCCCCAACTGCCATTACCCATCACAGACACTACAGCTTAGCTTGCTTGCTTCCGACATGGTCATATGGCAGGGAATCAGCGGAGGAGACTGGTACAGGAGCGGAAAAGATGCCACACTGAAGAGGAGGTCTATATCATAGCAGGGGGTTGAAAATAGTTGATGATGAAGATGAAAATTGAAACCCCTTTACCATGCATTTGCTGTCGATTTTTCTCGTAATGTAAAAACGATAATATATTGAAGCATCGATTGCTGTGGTTAGCATAGCAGACTTATTGTCCACCACGCTTGCCCAGTTGCAGGTTTTAGGATTCAGATACGCCATAGAATTTATTATCTGGACTTATGCAGGTTTCTTCACGTTGTTTTTTTGCCCCGAAAAGCCAGTGTCATGGTACCCCGAAAATGCGCTCCAAAGAGATTATTGTTACGGGCCCGGGATTTGAACCTGCGACTTCACGGTTTCAAGTCGCGTGGTCTCCCAATTAGGCTACCACGGTTTATGTAGCCAAATAAACGTAAAGCCACGGTATGGTTATAGGCCAAATTCTAATATCGTTTCTACTTGTAATATAGACGCGGGCGAAGCCGCGGGCAACAGCTAGTCTGTAATAAAAAGTTAGTAAACCTGAAACAAATATTCCATTTTACCTGAAACAAGATAATCAATTTGATCTGAAACAAATCATTAATTTAATCTGTAATACATATATTATTAATTTAATCTGAAACAAATTATCAATTTGTTAAGCCGTAACAATATTATTATTGATCTGTAACAAATCATTTTGATTACATCTGAAACAAAAAAGTATTAAAATACGTAATCAATTACAAAACAAAATAATATAAGAAATAATAAAAAATATATTATTCTGCTTTTCGGTATAGAAATCGCGCGTTCAACGTAAAAATAAATACACTTAACTCGAACTATCACAAGGAAGGTGTTATGACATTTCGAGTTTTTTCTGAACCCCTCTCTTTCGAGCCTCACTTGATTAATGGACGATCTCTTACTACTCTAATGATCATGGGCTTTATCTCTTAAGCCTGCAATACATGTTGGTCGAGCTCAGGCCAACGCGAACGTAGGCAAATTAATACAAGGCAAGGCAACACAAAGCGCAGTGCGCTTAATAAACAAATAAACATTTTAAAAAACCCGTCGAATTGAGAATCTCCTTTTTTGAAGTTTGAAAAGGAGGTTACTGTATAAACAATTTTTTATAATGAGCTGATATTTTTCGCGAACTCAGGGTTGCCCTCGTAGTTGAGTTGATTGATTGATTGATTAACTCTTTATTGTTCACACCAAGAATTACACTATTGGAAAATATTGGAACAAGTGGCGGCCTTATTGCTAAAAGCAATCTCTTCCAGGCAACCTTTGGATGTGGTGAGCCTTTTGCGATCTACAAGCTGCCTACCAAGCGCCGCCCAGGTGGGAACGCCTTCGTTCAGCAGTGGAAGTACTTTGGCTGATGTGTGTAACCACAACAATGTCGCTGTCGCATTTATGATTGCAGTGTGATTGCCTTTGTCTGCCCCAAAACGAATGTAAAAAATTTCATTGTATGTAATCCCCAGAGCTATAGAACAGTTGGGCGGTTTGGAGCTTGAACGCGACTACCCTTACGAGGGAGAGGACGACAAGTGTTCCTTCAACAAGTCCTTGGCCAGGGTGCAGATCACAAGCGCTGTGAACATCACCTCCAACGAGACGGACATGACCAAGTGGCTGGTGGAGAAAGGACCAATCTCGATAGGTGAGTGTTTAAACCTTATACGGAAGATGAAAAAAGTGCTTTTAACAGTACGTACACCACTTTTACATAAACTAAGACAAATAAAATTGCTAGGTACTAGTGGGACCGTTTAAATAGCGGCAGGGCGTCTTCGCCCGCTCCTTCCTCGATCCCGTTTGACATCTACCCCCGGCGGTCCTGGACCGCGCTGGCGAGGACTCCTTTATGCGATCCCTCCCAGTATTTATATAAAAGTCTTAATCCACTTCATCCGCACACTGTGCGGCACAGTTTGTTTTTTCATAACTCGGGTCGTCTCGACGAGAGTGTACAATCGGCATAATGTGTGCCTGAAGTTCTCACTTTGTCATTTTGAAGACCGCGAAGCCAGATGGGCAAATTCAATGAGTAACATAAATCTGCCAACACGTACAGAGTCAGCCGGGTTGAATATGGTCCCAATAACAATAGAGGGCTGAATTATACCCACCACCGGGATCTCAAACGCTGTTGCAGTAATTATTAGTAAACCTCTTTTGTTCTGATTGGTCGCAGCTACTCTAAACCCGTCCAGATACGTCTCCACACATTTTCTATTGAACAATCACTTATCATGACCATATCATGACACTTTATCAAAGAGAAGCAGAGCTGAGCAAAAACTTTGCCAATAGAACCACAGAGTAATAGAAGCAGAGATGTGATCAAAGGATTTTTCCTTAGAAGAACGCGTGACTGTGCGGGGAGGGGTAGGTTCGCGGGAGGAGTGGCTAATTGTGCTACCATCTAGTGGGTTTCAGGAAAAGTTTTTGAGAATCGAACTAGTGAACTAACACTTAGCTGAATTAACACTTAATTTCTTAATATCACGCTAGATGTCGCGTTTTTTTTATTTTATAGAACGGATCACTAATAGAAATAAAATTACTTACGAATGAAATTAGATGCCAATCATGTCATCTGAATTTTTCCCTCGGTCATTTTTACATAAAGAAACAAAGCAACTTATTTCATTTTTACTGTTACTGAGTAAAAACATTAAAAATCGTACGTCTAATATGTAACTTTGAATGACCGTTACGCGTGGCGGACGTTAGCAGACTGAGCAAATAAGTATGACGTCACACACTCCGTCCGCAAAATAGGATCTGCGGCTGCAAGTCACTCATCGCAACTCCTTATCCTCCATGAATAGAACGTACGAACGTGGCTTGACGTCACGTGGCATTCTACCTTGTGTATTGGTTAACGCCTTGTTCATCCTTCGTCTAACCAAGCATCAGTAAAAGTCCCATCCCGAAAATTTCAGGTATAAACGCGAACGCGATGCAGTTCTATATGGGGGGAGTCTCTCACCCGTGGAAGATGCTCTGCAATCCCAACAACTTGGACCACGGCGTACTTATCGTTGGATATGGTATTAAAGGTGAGTATTTCTATTATACCGACTACCGTAATCTAGAGTAGAGGCTTATTTTACATTTGTAGGAAAACTGTCAGCCTAGGTGCCCTAGGTACTTATAACTCAAAAAAACGTAGCTCTGTTGGTAGTGTCTGCCTTCAGAGCTGTAAGGGCGAAGCAGGCGTATTTTTCCGTTGCGATGCGGCCCGACCTGACCCGCCTGGTGGACGCCAGTCTTAAGAATCGACAAGTTGACGGCTCGAACTCATCGGTAGGCGCGGCTAAAAAGCATGCTCTCTTCATCAAACAAACTGCGGGAAAGGAAGAAAGAAAGATAAATGAGCGCGCAGATTTTTTTTGTCGACCTTTGGCTGCAATAATGTGGTTGAATAAACTCTGAGTTAATTTATTCCAACTTAAGTTATTTGAAATGTTTATAGACTAAACTATGCCGCTTGATAAATTATTTTAGAGTTTTCGTATTCCTTATGTTATTTATTTACGTCCAATGTGGCGTTAAAATTGAGCTAAAATACAAGATGTTTCCTGGCTCATAACTTTCATGTTTATTAACTTTTTACTTTCGTAATAATTTACAATCGTAGATAATGAAGAGATTAATCGATATAATACTTACTCTTGGACTTACAAAATTACATAGTGGAGTAGTAATACTACCGCGTTTCTATGGAGGAGTGACCAACTTGTCTACTCTTAAGTTTATATTTACAAAAAAAACGTATATAAGTATTCTATCAGTTATCTGGGTCCCTGAGTACAAGCTTTGCTTAGTTTGGGGCTAGATGGCGTTGTGTGAAATGTCCGCCGATATTTAGTATTAAATTATATTTATTTTTAACCAAATCACTCTTTCCAGACTACCCTCTGTTCCATAAACGCCTGCCCTACTGGATCGTCAAGAACTCCTGGGGACCGTCGTGGGGAGAGCAGGGCTACTACAGGGTGTTCAGAGGGGACGGCACCTGCGGCGTTAACCAAATGGCGAGCAGTGCTATTGTATAGCCGAACATGACACTTATGTAATGAGAACAGGACCTATTTTTGTCCGACTTAAACATTTGACCTGTTTTAATGTTACCAATACTAGACAAGCGCTAGCGGGCCCTATACGCCGACAACGTCTACAGGGTGACATTGCATTCATGAGCATTAACTTATCATTATCTTTCATTCAACTCATCATAATGAACACCTTGCCCCGTGAAACCAATCCTGAAAACACGAAAACAAATCGGCTGTCCCATAGAAAAAATGCCTTTACGAGCAAAAAATGTATGGAGCACCTGACTTATTTCGCTATTTAGCGTAGATTTCGTTGAAAAAGTTGTCCATCACGATGAGTTGAATGACCTTAAGATAATGCCCATTTATTAAATGTCACCTGGTAGACACGTCACTGTATAGATGACAACAAATATGGCCTAAAAAAACATTAAAAAATGCTTATAAATTTCATTTTGAAATCTGCTATTATAGTAGATGGTTTTTTTTTGGTTCCATGGCGTGGCGTCATGAGGTTAAAAATATTAAAACTTGTGAAGGTATCTTAATAAGGTTTTTTTTAATTACTTACCCTCTATATTTAGCGCATTCAGTTTTAGCGGGAGCTATTACTATGTAATTAACTGATCGAAATCATTTTTTTTTTAAATACCTTTAAAAGATAAAATTCAAATGTAAATCTGGGGTCCTTATCGTACATTTTTACTCATTAACTAATTACTACTACTTTAACTTTAACTAATTACTATTACTTTAACTTTAAGTTCAAATCATTATGGTGATATTTTTTGTTTACATATGGCTTTACGTAAAATATGAATACTCTTCTACTCCCTTCCCAAATGGGATAGGATAGAACGTTTTTTTTTGTCCCAGAAACAATAAACAGGGCAAGCTTAGTAAAACCGCTTAAAAAAACAACCTACTTCAAACTATTATGGGACCACCTCGAGAGTATACCTTTTCAAACAAAAACCACAATTGACGGAGAAATCGGTAAAATACACACAGTCGAACATAGTACTTCCTCCTTTTTTTAGCTGGTAAAAATTGGCTACACGCTTTTGTAGATTTGCTCTATATGAATAATCTAGCAAACTCGAATGATTTAATGATCGTTGTTTATGTATTTTTATGATTACATATTTATCTGAAGGTTACTTAGTAACTTTACTTAACATAACTTTAATGTTATGTTATTTATTATTAAAGATCTGAATATTATAGAAAAATATGATCTAAATGTCTCTATAGTTTATTTTACTTGACTACTGAGACTACTTACTAGCCCAAAAAAATTATATTGTTATATTATTGTTTTTATATACTGTTTTTTGTTGTTTATATTGTTCAAATATATTTTAAACTTGGATTTTGGATCATTAGAAAGCAACATTTTGATCCAAGCAAGTGATACATAAAAAAAAACATTCAATACCCCATCGCGACATAACGTTCGTGAATTTAGGCAGCGTTTTTGAGTAAGTCCAACGACGATATACACAAGTATATATCTTGTGTATATCGACGTTGGTAAGACCGTAGGTGTTGGAAGGTAAATTAACTATTGTTAGGATGTCATAGGGTCGAAATTTGTTTTGTGGTTTTGAAGCAAATTATTAAAAAAAAAGTTTTGTTGCTAAAATACTTATTCAGGACTATATTCTGGACATACACTATTTTAATATATTTGATCTATTGTTTTTTGTGATAGCCTACTTAAATATAACTACAGAGCTTTATTTCCATTTATAAATGTGGTTATATAGAATAATCATTAGATTTTAAGCAAAAATTGTATAATTATACTCTATCCGATTTATAATTTTGTAATAAAAAGATAATAAAATGTTTTTCTGTTTTATTCTGATACTAACTGCGCTTCGCGGTTTCACCCGCGACTCTTGGGATCTCTTGCCTATGTTTTATTACGAGGTATAAGCTACCTGTTTACCAAATTTGCTGTTTCAGCGTGAAGGAGTAACAAACACACCGACAAACTTTCGCATTTATAATATTAGTAGGCCTTTAATGTTAGTAGAGTAAACCAAGTTCTCATATAGCGCACGGAGATATACAAGGTTAGTCATATCAGTTAGCATCTTTTCTGTACAACAAAATAAACAATTTTTTATCACATCTATTCAAAAAGAAACAGGGCAGAAATTAACTCTTTTCCGCCCTAGGGAGGAATACTTCTTTTCCTCCCTCCGTGATTTGGTGATTTGAATTTGGAATGTGGATATTGTTAGTAAAAGTTCCAATCACCAAAGAGATCAACCACGGACATTGTCTGAACAAGTAACAGGCTGTTAGAAAAAGGAAAGCGCGCGAAAAAAAATAATTGTAAAAAAATAAAAACGCGCGAAATGCATTCCGGTTTCGTTCGTAATTGTTTACTCATATTCGGATTTTACATTGTTTTATTTTAACTGAGTGAATCATCCTCAATAAAAAGTGAGAATTGAGAGTGAGTATAGTGAGAAAGAAATAAACGTAGGTACTATTCTTATACATAAGCTGCACTTACTTATTTTCTCATAGAGGGTGATAAAAAGCAGAGTGTCCACCTCGGGATCAACACAATTTTTAAGCTAGAGTACTTTGAATCCCTCGCTGCGCTCAGGATTCTACTTTAGAATCCTTCGCTACGCTCTAGATTCAAAGAAACACTCGTCTTAAAAATAGTTGTTTCCTCCCTTGGTAAACAATCTTCTATTTACTATCGGGCCAGCATTGAAATCGCAAAAAACAAAACGGCTGTTCCATATATTTTGCCCAAGATCAATGAACTTTTTGTATGGAACAACTGATATTATTTTCGCGATTTTAATGTTGGCCACTTAGTATAAGTTGTTTGTTTTGATGTACAGAACATGCCATTGAAAGGATGCTAACTGATTAGACTAACCCTGTATATATCTATGTTCGCTGTGCTCCTATAACGTTTTATATTTAACCTAGCGTATATACGGCTGGGAAGTAAGTTATAAGTAGGTATAATAGAATATAGGTACCTAGTACCTGCAGTTGCCGTAAATAAATAGAAAAAAAAATCTTTAGTATAAAGTCCTCCTTTTGTACATTAATGCATTTATGTGTGCAATAAACAATTAAATAAATAATAGATTAATTATTATGTTTACAATTGTATACCATTTAATTAATGAGGGCGTCTAGTACTTGCCGTATTGACAAAGGTAGCGTAGGACGCTCTGATGATAATACCATCAGGGCGAAAATATATGTGGAAGCGGAAATCCAAAGACTGACTGGCATGCCTTGGGAGGGACCTATATCTTGCAGTGGGCTATGATCCTATGATAGATTAATTATGACGAGGATGATGAAGGTCAGAGTGAATAGGTCTCTATCTTTTAAGTAGCTATGCGTGTTTCACCTTGGCCCACTTCATCGCATATACAATAGACAATTTGAATGTCAAATTATGGATGTGTTCCGCTTCACTTTGCGATGACGATATTAGTCGTTATCGTATAATCCTAAAGTTTTAGCTATAGGTACACGGTTCTAATTAATCGGCTACGGATCGGTCGTGAGCATGTTGTATACAAGATAACAACTTTTGTTCTACAACTTTTGAAAATTAACGAAAAAATTAATCTGTTCCATACAAACTGTTAATGGATCTTGTGACAATGTGTATGGAACAGCAGTATTTTTTTAGTGAATTTTCAAAAATCGGTCTACATTTATATAAGTTATTTGTTATCTTGTTTGTACCACAACCTCACAACCGCTCCCTAGCCGACTAAACCGTGTACATCTGGTGAATTTAATCAAGATCGGCCGAGCCGTCATGAAAAGGTAACAAGCGGACAGACAGTTTCTTTCGAATTTATATTATTAGTCGAGATGCTAGAAAACTGTGCCAGTCTGTAGGGTATAGAGTTTGTGTAACCAGCGCATAGCTCGGTAGCTGACTAGGTATTGTAGTGGCGCGAGGCCGCAAAACTAGGGCATCGAATGTACTCTGGAGAGGTAGAAACCGAATAAATCTATGAGTATCACAGTTGATATTTGACTTGCACAGAGTTTGGTCGCGATTGCATTCTCATAAATTGAGTTGCAGTTTAGACTTATTAACAGATTTCCAGCTCTGCTCACACTTACCTAAGTACCTACCTACTTTGTATGCCTTGGCAGATATAGGTCTACACAAAGTAGACCTACTATTGAAAGGCCTACTAATATTATAAATGCGAAAGTTTGTCTGCGTGTGCGTGTGTTTGTTACTCCTTCACGCTGAAACAGCAGAAAGGATTTGAATGAACTTTGGTATAGATATACCTATGCTCTGGCAGATATAGGTCGGGTACACAGAGTAATAGAAGCAGAGATGTTATCAAAGGATTTTTTCTTAGAAAGACGTTTGACTGTGCGGGGAGGTGTATGTTCGCGGGAGGAGTGGCAAATTGTACTGCCATCTAGCGGTTTTCAGGAAAAGTTTTTGAGAATCGAAGTAGTGAACTAACACTTAGCTGAATTAACACTTAATTTCTTAATATCATGCTAGATGTCGCGTTTTTTAATTTTATAGAACGGATCACTAAATATAGAAATAAAATTACTTACGAATGATATTAGATGCCAATCATGTCATCTGAATTTTTGCCTCGGTAATTTTTATATAAAGAAACAGAGGAAATTATTTAATTTTTACTGTTACTGGGTAAAAACATTAAAAATCGTACGTCTAATATGTAAGTTTCAATGACCGTTACGCGTGGCGGACGTTAGCAGACTGAGCAAATAAGTATGACGTCACACACTCCGTCCGCAAAATAGGATCTGCGGATGCAAGTCGCTCATCGCAACTCCTTATCCTCCATGGTCGGGTATAATACACAAAGTAGACATCAGAACTAACACCCACACCCAAAGCATATAATCTTTGTAATTAATATCGCCTAAGTTAAATCTGAGATAGAGACATTACCACTTTATTACTCGTCAGCGAGAAAAAGTCCACTGCTGGACGAAGGCTTAATAGGAAGGGTTTGCCATAATCCCCACGCTTGGCTTGAGGATCGCAGAGCTCATCACCGTTAACCGAGAGGACGCTGCTGCTCGTCCTCAGCTGGTTCTGGATGCTGTTTTAGGACATTCCTAGGTCCACGTATTTTCAGCTAATAGGACGACCAAAAGGCTTGGTTACAAATATCGTAATTTAAATAAATATAAACATATCACGAATAACAACGAGATATTCAAAAAGGAAAGATGAACAAATAGAATACAGACATAAAAATACATAATACCCTCTGGATTGAAACTAAAACTTAACCAAATAATTAATTGCTTAACAACTACCTGTATAATAGCCGATGCCACACTCGTACAGAATAAGCCAAGATATATAACAGATATTATTGAGTTAAAAGTTGAAACGTCACGAAAGTGAAACTTCTTTCTACGAGACACTACGATCTGCTACAACCACAGAAAAGCGAAGGCCCTACTCTACAACCACTGAAGAGAGAAGTAAAAGTAGGGCTTTCGCTTTTCTATGGCTACAATGGCCTGGCGATGCTACAAAGAATTTTGTTTATCTGCAATAATAAGCATTGGGATCTGCTAGTTCGAAAGTTAGTAGTAACGGGTATAACAATTCAAATTAAATCTAGTATCTCGAACGTATCACCACACGGCAAGACAAGTACCTCGCCGCATTTCGTTGCATTTAAAATAAAGCGTAGTGCTCCTACCTCGCAACAAGAACAGACGAAATGTTTTATGAAGAGATTTAACATCTAATATCTCAGGGTGACGAGCGCAGTGCAGTGCAGTGTTCACAATTCTCGCACTGCTACTGTTAGTGGCAGGCGTGACGCTTACCACCAGGCGAACGTCTAGCTCGTCTCGTCACTTGGATGTATAAAAAAAAACAATGCGTAGCGTAGCGCGCTGTCAACTCGTTCACGACATCACCACCAAGTAAGTACGTTTCAGCCTTTTACCCGAGCAATAGATTCACCGGAGAGCAAACTTATCGTTCTTTACACATCAAAGTCCTTTTCATCGTGTCCACCGAGTTCATCCAATCAATTGGGCTCGCAAGGTTCCGTAACGAGACCGTCTGAACCGGATCGCAAGTCAGCTTGGCCTGTTACGTAAATTGAGTATGATTTGTAGCTATGGAAAAATATTTACTTGAATCTGTGCTGTAAACTCTTTCTTTAAGCTCTCATACTTATTCTACAACAATATTTTTTCTGATAGCTAGTTCTGGTAGCTACATGAAATGCGGTAAACATGTCAACATACATTTTAAATAGTACTTAATACTAAGCTCTCTACCTCTTGTTTTGGTATACTTACCCTAAACATTGTCGATATTTTTTGAATACTCACTAAGCTTTAACTCTAGTTTTCTTATTCGTACAGCCAAGGAATCGAGCAAGTTGCCGGCTTTCCTGTGAGATTCTTTTAATTTTTGGTTTTAGCTTTTTTGTTTAACTAACTTCTAAGTCTGCGTGCTACATCTTCGTCCTCATCGCTGCTGAAAAAAAGCTACTTTTATTAGCTATACTAAATAGCAGAACCAATACCACACTACGTTTTCGACTGCGAGTTCCACATGGTTTGGTCTAGGCCCTAGACTCTAGGGGCCTAAAACCACCAAGACGACATGTATATCCTCGTGGTCATACTGGTATGACAAACTAGTTTGACCACGAGGAAACGATGATGTAAAGCATTGTTGCGGTCAGCTTACGGATTAAGTGTCCGATAAGCGGTTTATATGGTTTATTATTACCTAATTAAATTTGATAACTTAAACTATTTTACGTAATAGATCAATGTCGGTCAGTCGAATTAGCCGTTAGTCTAGATGAGGCAAGTCGGGCGCATGATTGCTATACCACAGAGTGCTGGGCTAAATAATAGGTAGTAGGTACCTAGGTATTATTTAGCCCAGATTTCAATTATGAGAGCGCTATCTGGAGCGTGCTTTTTAGGAGCGAAGCACAACCCCTGTTGGCAAGTCTAGGCAAATGGTTGGTGGACTATCGAAAAAACCGCAGAGATGAATAAATGGTCAGTGGAGGTTTTATTAAATATGTACATATTAGGCGCAGAATAGTTAATCCTTGTTTTGTATCTTTTCTTATTTTTAGAATTTATATCTTGGTGATACAGACATATAATGGTTAAATAATATGTATAAGGCCCTAGGTGTAGGACCTAGGTGGGTACGTTCTAAAACTGCATCCAGTACCATCCGAGGACGGGCAGCAGCATCTTCTCGGTTAACGTTGGTGAACATTCTGCGATCCCCAAGACGCCTGCCAAGCGTGGGGGATTATGGCAACCCCTCCCTATTAAGGGGAGGCCTTCGTCCAGCAGTGGACGTCTCCTGGCTGATAATGAAGGCCCTAGGAGTAATAAAACACTTTTGGATACTTGCAAAGATCAATAAAACTCATTGAATGCTTATTATAGGTGCGAACTGAAAACTTAAGCTTTCTTCCATATTCTGCCTTCACTCTTGACTAAAGCCTTGACGTCTTCGTCTTTCTGTCTTTTTGGCAGATAACAACAAATGTAAATTTAAATTCGCAATTGTGATTAATTTTAGCAATTTATTTGTAAAAAAATTCATACAAGTGGATCCAGAATTTTGCAGTCATTGACAGTAACGAGTGAACAGGTTATTGTAGCAACGCGTAGCTATTTCCTAGACGCGTAGCAAAGTTACAGGACGCGTAGTGGATTGTAGCAAAGCGTTACAAAGCTGCTACTTGTCGCGTAGCTGACCGAAGTAACGCGTGGCAAAGTTAAGCAGGAAACACGTTGTTGACCGTAGAAACGCGCATTTCATAGCAGCTACGGGGAAAGCGTAGAATCCAAAACTAAAACTCACTCTTATAGCATGCCGTTAAAAAATACTTCAGGCAATCGAACTCTAAACTTATTATACTCACATACTTAGTTTGTGACTCTAGATTTATGGACTATTTTGCCTTCACTGCAAACCATGTCATCAATACTACTTAAAGAAAAAGATGTAAAAAACGCAAAACACGGATCCGCACTAGACCAAGGAACCTCTTACGAAGTATTCCGAAACAATACAACGGCCGTCGAAGTTGTAGTTAAAGACGTGTTAAAAGGTAAGAAAAAATCTCTCGATGATCTCAAATTAAGCAGAGTTCAAGCCGATGTAGATAAACTTCACATTGAATTGGATAACACAAATAAGTTATTAGCAAAAACAAGAAAAGGTTATCAAACACTTATACGTGAAACGAGGAAGCTGATAGAAGCTACCAATTTAAGAGAATCAGAGACTCAAGCTGCAAACTTAGCTTTGAAACTTGAAAACGAGAAATTGAGAATTTTGCTCGAATCAAAAACGAAATTGGTTTCTAGATCGAAGAAAGAATTGTCTGGATTGAAACGCGTTCTAAAATCTTCCGTGAAAAGTATTTATAATGCTCCTGAAATACCAGGAGTCTTTGAAGTCGGTTCTGATACAGACTACGAAGATTTTGAAAGTGAATTGAGGAGCAACCCGCAAACACCGCTGAGAGCCGCAAAAACGCTGAACAAGACTGACACATTCGATACCACCTTCTCATTAAAAGATCATTGTTTCGACAAGAAAGACTAAGTGCTTTTTGAACGCTGTTAAAGCTTGTGAAACTAAGAAAGAAAGTAAAAGCTTTCTCATTGTTTGACTTGTGTTTTGAAAATATTTTAACTGTAAACAACACGTAAGTACGTAGCAGGACGCGGCCCCACGCGCGTCAGACTGTTTTCACTCCTTGCAAAAACTCACCGGATGTGATCGAAACTTGGTATAGTCGGAGTATCAGATTTATTTAAACGTGAGTTTGCCGTATAAATAAAACAAAAACATATAGGTAAGAAGATGTATAAAACTGTCCCGCAGTGCTCCAGTGTGACACGAGCAGTGTGAAGCGTGGTCGGCCGCAAATTCACCCACGTCTGGTGAATAGTAATTTTATCATTACCATTTCATCAATGTTACAAAGAGGCAAATAGATAGATAGTGAAACTTTATTAACTAGCAAAGCTCGTTGATTCAACCGTTATTCTACGTGAACCAGAGTATAAGGCTATCTCCTTTCCAAATGTCACCTAAATCCATTCAACCCGGAGAACAACAAACATTCAGTCACAAACTTTCGCATATACATTAGTGTGATAAGGGTACATTTGTATGCAATGGCCATTTATTTACTAAGCATACGTTCATGAGGCCTATATTCAGCAGTCGATATAGGAAGACTGATGTTCATGATGACGAATGTATCTACCTTTTTTATTTGTCACCAGAATTCAGAACAAATCGCCGCAAAACGATTCAACTCCATTAACTCTCCTACATCTTTCTACCTGTCTTTATAAGACTACTCCATCCCCAATCCTTGCCCCACATTCGTGTCAAAAGGAATCCAATATAGGTTGCATGACGACCCATATACCTAGAGCAACAACCCCACAGACAAACCGTCTGATATTGCATCGAATCAATTGGATGCAAGCGAGGGCGCCGGCGCTTCGTTTTGGGTCAGAGCTGCCAGGATTGGGGTGCTTCCCCTGATTTTGAGGAAAATAACGCTCGATCTGACAGTGATACGTCTGTCTTGGCCAGTCAAAAATAACATTTAAGCAATAATGGAGAACATGTATCGTATCGGGATATATTTTGACGTGTAACTTTGGTGTTATCAATAAATTATTTGTATTTGTATTTGATAAATATCATGTGAGAACGATACTTAATAACGGCCTGCGCGGCTTTACCCGCTATCTATATACATAAATAAATAAATCCAGACGAGATCTATGTCCTATGTAAGTATGTGAACCTGGGTATGTCATAAAACGGCATCCAGAATCGCCGGAGGACGGGCAGCAGCGTCCTCTCGTTTAACGGTGGTGAGCATTCTGCATCCCTCAAGCCTCCTGCCAAACGTGGGGATTATGGCAACCCCTCCTTGTTAAGGGCGAGGTCTTCGCCCAGCATTGGACGTCACCGGACTGGCTGTTGATGTGCAATACAAAACGAGAAAATACGTAAAAGATTATCTATCTTTTACGTCTTTTCTGTGAAAAAAGAAAATTGTGATCGTCATCATCATCAGCAGCAGCCAGAAGACGTCTACTGCTGAACTAAGGCCTTCCCTTTAGACCGCCAACGAACGGCAACCAGCCATTTGCATCCACCGGTTGCCCGCGACTCGCGAAAGAAAATGTCAATAAAGGTAAATTTCAAAGGTCTTTGAAGGATATTATACCTGGCAATCCCGGTCCGGGTTGAAAGTGGGCCAGGCTGCGACCGGGTTACGCGGTCAGCGGCCGCCCCGGTCACCCGGATGGCACTCTCGGCCGGCAAGTACGGTTCTTGACGGGGCTGTGGGCTGATACCGGGCTAATGTGCATTAACCCTATTACAAGCGCCTTCAACCTTCTTGAAGATTGTCGAGATTGGGAAGACATTTTTTGGACGGAGTTCCGCAAAGATTGTAGTTGAACTGATTTAGATTCAGCCAGAAAATCAATGGATTCAGCAATAAAGTAAAGCCATGTGATTTGTACTATTAGGCCACATGCATATGTGAAATTTCCTAAGCCTTTAAATTTCTTTAAGTTTACTTACTTAGTTATTATCACTGTACTATGTTATACTAATAAATAAATATATCACGACAGTAATCAATGACAACTGAAAATGACATGTTAATGTGTTTGTTTTCAACATTTGTGTATTTGTCGAAAATGTACTTAACATTTCTAGTTTTTGTTGCATAGTGGTGAAACTACGATATTAAGTAGTATAAAGTTATGAATTTTTAGTTACGAATGTGGATGAAGGGAAAAAATATATATGTACTTATTAAAAGACCGAATATGATTAAAAAAATTCGCGGTTGACCCACCTTCACACTGAGCTTTCACACCAGTGTTAAAGGTAACTTCAAATTCAACTCTTGTTTAATGGCCTTTGTGAGGGTGTTTCACAATTCTGTTAAGGATCGACAAGTTGACGGCTCGAACTCATCGATGGGCGCGGCCAATAAGCATGCTTTATTATGAAAACTGATGTGGTTTTGACACATTTTTGTTTTATTCATACGGGAATACTCACGTTTAATTAAATCGGATACTCCGACTATAGTTTAGATCACATCCGGTGACCTTTTTTTTTTTTTTTTTTTTTCTTTTTTTTTTTTTCCGCGTCCTGGAATATTCCCGACACCGCACGAGAAGATTCCAGTGATGAAGAGCTCCAGAGAGCGCCGGCGCAGCACGACACTCTACCCGCCCCCACCCCCTCACCCGCAGAGCAACCGCTGTCATCGCGCGCGCGACGCGCAGCGGCCCGCAGTGCTAAGCAGGACGCAGCTGCACGCGCGTCGGGCTCTGTTTTCACTCTTTGCAAAAGGTCACCGGATGTGATCGAAACTATAGTCGGAGTATCCGATTTAATTAAACGTGAGTATTCCCGTATGAATAAAACAAAAATAAGCATGCTCTCTTCATCAAACAAACTGTGGGAAAGGGAGAAAGAAAGATAAATGAGCGCGCAATTATTTTTTTGTCGACCTTTGGCTGCAGTAATGTGGTTGAATAAACTCTGAGTTAATTTATTCCAACTTAAGTTATTTGAAATGTTTATGGACTAAACTATGCCGCTTGATAAATTATTTTAGAGTTTTCGTATTCCTTATGTTATTTATTTACGTCCAATGTGGCGTTAAAATTGAGCTAAAATACAAGATGTTTCCTGGCTCATAACTTTCATGTTTATTAACTTTTTACTTTCGTAATAATTTACAATCCTAGATAATGAAGAGATTAATCGATATAATACTTAGTCTTGGACCTACAAAATTACATAGTGGAGTAGTAATACTACCGCGTTTCTATGGAGGAGTGACCAACTTGTCTACTCTTAAGTGTTAAAGGTAAGGAAATGTAGAGAAATTTCTAAATAGCAAGAGTTAAAGTAACAAGTGTCAAAGAGACAGGTGTCAAAGTGACAGGTGTCAAACTATGAAATGTCGACTAAGAGTAACACGAGTAAAGAAAAACTTCCCGTGGTCGGTAAACTGGATCGCTTGGTAGTTCTACGGGATATTTTTTACAATCAAAGGGAATCTTCACATACCTTGTATTTACTAGGCCAACATAACCTTTGCTCTTAATTAGTATAATCGGTATTTTTTATAATCCACTTCTGGATATAAGCCTACCCCCAAAGGGCGATTGGGCCATATCCAGTACGCTGGCCCAGCTGCGGGATAGGGAATTCAAATACGCTTTTTTTTTCTCCGGACGTATGCATGTTTTCCTTTACCGAAAATCCAGTGGTACTTCCTCAGGCGGACCAACGACAGAGAACAGAGCGGTGCAACAGAGGTTGCGTAAGCATATCAAAAAATTTAAAATATATATTTTAAGTAATCATCATCATCAGCCCAGAGACGTCCACTGCTGAACGAAGGCCTCCCCCTATTTTAAGCAATATATATATATATATATATAAATCATCATCATCAGCCCGGAGACGAATGAATCGCTATCTTCTAGGCAAGCGTGCTCCATCGTAGGCTGCATCTTCGTTTACCATCAGACGAGATGGCAGTCAAACGCAAGCCTATAAATAGTTTTAAAAAAAACCACTGCTGAACGAAGGCCTCCCTCTTAGACCGCCACACTCAATGAGAATTTAACACTACGTTATACTCGTAGGCACACTGTACGACAACCTGCCATTTGCATCCACCGGTCGGCCGCGACTTTTACAATGTCGTCGGTCCACCTAGTGGGAGGCCTTCTAATATAATTATATATATTTATACATTCCAATATACATATATATTTTATTTACATTTACATTGGGGTAACATATATATTTAAAACTTAAGATAAAATTAAGAAATATATACAAAATAAAACTATTACATAACTAAAACAATTATTATTATTATTATATATATATATATATATATATATATATATATATATACATATATATAGATATGCACATTACAAAATACAAAATTTGTATTTGGGAAGTGCAAAATACTTGTTTTCTGGTATTTCTATTGTTTTTAGGTGTAGATAATAATTATTCTCGAACTTATATTATTATATATTATAATTTTATTGTAACTTACTTATATTATAAGTATTTAGGAACGTAAAATATCGACTCACTGAAAGTCCTCGCAGCTTCAAAATACTGAATGCTAGATGTATAATATAGGTACCTACATGCTTTAAACAAACAGTTTGATCACTGCTGCTGTAACCCGTCTCGTGGCTGTTTGCAACGAACCAGTTAGGTATGCTCACAGAAAAGCGAAGGCCCTTTTTACTTCTCAGATTCAGATTCAGATTTAGATTCAGGTATTTATTGCTTCCATAGTGTACACAGATATTGTCAAAAAGAAGTTTCATATGGACCCTGTCGGGCGCAGCAATAGTAGAAGAGAGGAGGACGACTTCATTTAACAATAAGATGCCTATTAAATAGAGGTATTTTAGGAGGTTCGTCATAAATTAATAATAAATTGTGTCAATAATACTAGTAATAATAAAATAAATTGAAAGTGAAAAAAAAAAAAAAAAACTTCTCTCTTCAGTGGGCATGCTAGTGGGTATGCTAGTTGGCTTTCCAGCGACTAACATAGTATTTTTTTAAAGCTGAGATTCGTTTTTAACTACCGGGCTCAAAGTTTCACCCACATATATTAATAATAACCCCTTATTTGCTCGGGATGATGTAAAGTGGTGAATTTTGGGAGCGGGCCGATTTTCTTCCGTACGCGGACGAAGTCGCGGGCGACCTCTAGTCTGTTATAAAATGATCAATGTTGTAGTATGCTTTCTCCATTAAAATATTATTGAGATTTACTTTAAAGTTCGTTTCATTAAGGGTAATTAAGGTTTAGGCAGAAAGTTATAGAATTTAATTCCGTTCATTACAAAAGATTTGCTTGTCTTTGCAAGTCAAGTCCGTGGTAGTGGTATTTATTTTTATTTCGGGTGTTGTAACTGGCTAACGCCCAGAGTAAAGTAATTTTTTAAGTTTTGTCTCGCATATAATGTATAGGAGTAATTATATTGGCATGGCATCGTCAAAATATTACTGGTTTTCTAGATTTGGTTTATTACCTTTGTTCGTATACTATCTTCAAAAATATCAACTTGTTGGTTTACTTATCTAAAACCAATTGTATATCAAGTTTTTCACTTAGTAATACGGGATAGCTCACGGTCGGTTGTTCCGACTATAGTTTCGCTCACATCCGGTAATCTTTTTCTAGGAGTGATAATAGAGACCGACGTGCGTGGCCACGGATTGCTTCGCAAAGTTATATTTTCATAAGTGCTCTATACTTGAAAAAAAAAAACCTAACCTATATAGTTTTGTTTGCGCGACCTATCTGATCTGGCCATCATCGTCACTGTGGAATTTTGTAAATATCTCGAAAGTGTAAAACTAAGTTTATGATAGTCTAGTACCTATTCAGATAAAGGATTAAAACCCAAGTTTATGTTCCTAGCACTTTCGGACGGTTCCAGACAAGAAATCACATTAGAGCGATTTCCAGTCCAGTAACTGGATCGTTTGTACCTACTTACAATTAACGTAGCGTAGTAACAAGCGTTTTCTTCTCTCTCGTATTTGTCTCGAATAACATGGTGAAGTGCAACGATAGGAAACGAACAAACAGAGTAGATCCCAATGTACTTGAATTTAAGGAACACTTTGTGTTCATCCAAGCGCACTCCAGTTCCCTACGATCTTCTCGCGCCCTCCAACTTAAGATCCCTTCTTCCACCCACTCCAATCTTTCCAATAACATGTCTTCACTGTTCAAGCTGTCCTGCTGTGGAATGCACTCCCTTCTTCTGTCAGACACGCTAAATCTCTTCCTATTTTTAATAATCTTATCTATAAACACTATTTTTCCATAAATTAATTGGTACGTCTGTATTTATACATGTATATATTATATTGGTATATATGTTATGTATTTTAACTTTTATATCTGCAATATTTATTATATTTTATATATTAGGTACCTACACCACCGACCAAATTGCATTTGTCTCCGTTAGTCCAGTGCATCCAAAGGTTGCCTGGAAGAAATCGCTTAAGGTATAGCTTAGGATAAGGCCCCCCCTTGTACTGCCAAATAATGTACCTACCCTTATTATTTGTAAGTTGTTCAATATTTCTGGTGTGCAATAAAATTATATTGTATTGTAGATTATCCCACCAAAACCACAAATGATAGTAAAATATGCCAAGGTTTTTTTTATGGAGTCGAATGACGAGACGGGCGTGACCTTCGCCTGCTGATAAGCGTCTCGCCTGCCCATAACAGTAGCAGCATAAAGTACATTATACATGAGTAGCAGTGCTAGAATTGTGAACTTTCAGTCCTACGCCGCACTGTACTAGCCTACCGCGACCCCCTGAGACCTGTGACCTGCGTCACCCTGAGATATTATATGTTAAATCTCTTCATACCCAGTAATTTCTCTGGTAACATTGCCCTTCAAACCGAAACACAGTGTTGCTTGCACACTACTGCTTGGGGCTTGAATAACTGGCAAAGGTGTGGTACTTCCCCAGGCGGACTCTGCAACCACTACAAATCTACTTTAAACTTATAGTACCACTATGTTTCTTGCATCAGGGATTTAAAAAATGCTAAGTCTAAATTAAAAATGAGTAGTATTTAATTAGTATTATATAGTATTATATATTAATCCCAATCTAGGCACCTGATTTATTTGTTTTACTTCCAATCTAGGCCAATATACGTTTTGACCGGTAACTTATTTTTTTTATTGATTTATAGGCTCGCGTTTGACTGCCATCTCGTCTGATGATAAACGAAGATGCAGTCTACGATGGAGCACGCTTGCCTAGAAGAAACCGATTCACTCGCGACTTGAAGACACCCAGATTATAATTATCGGGAAACACCCACTCGGGCAGCTTATGGTTATCAATTAGCAAACAAATTATTTGCATGTGGGTAAAAAGATTTTTTCATCACACTTGCTCGTAAAGTGGATCTTATTACATCGGTTTTAGGCTCATAATCCAAGCTATTGCGCACGCGTGCTTTTTACTTTACATTACGGCACTTGTGCTATAATAGGTATAACCCAATAAAGTCAAATTTGTACGTGACTGCAATTAGACGTATGTAAACGAAGCACTCTTAATATAGCCGGGTAATACTTACAGTTTTATTGTAATACCAACAAAGAGTTCTTATGCCGCTGAAGTAAATGTCAACCTGCGCGCGCATTGCTGGTTTGGCCATTTTCCGCAAATGTTTGTTGACGTTTTCGCTGTGTGGTTGTTTATTATCAAAAAAGTTTGTTTTTCCTCGCAAGTCTGATGAAAACAGTCGTATGGAACTCTTGTGCTATTAATCATTACGCTCTCGGCTTCCTTATCGCATAATACCGCCTCTAGTGTAATGACCAACATAGCACACTTGTATCATAATGTACTATAAAATCATTATGTACTAATAGCTCTACGATTCATTATTAAACAGTTTGGTACTTTAAATGTACGACCGGAATCTCATTTTATAAATATGAAAAGAAACATTCCGTATCAAACGAAGACTCGAAGGTAAGGGACTCCAAATGCAATAACGTCTCTTCGCTGCATTTTTCATCAGGTTCGTGAGCATCAAAATTCAGTATACCGCCTAACCTTACTGACAGAGTCTCGTTGCCTGCTGTAGTGGATTGCAGAGACTAAACTTGGCTGGAAGAGTTGTCTTTATTGAGAAACACATACTTACATCACATCATCGGCCAGAAGACGTCTACAGCTGGACCCATAATACGAGGAAACGCCTACGACCAAGATAATAAAAAGCGAAATAAAGATAGCTAACGCATACAACAATTTCAAAGAGAAATATTTGAAAGTGAAAAAAAGAGAAATTGAAAGAATTTCTACGAGATTAGTGAGACTTAAGAATTTATCATTAAGAATGTTATACGGGTGGCTTGGGTATGGACCTGGGTATGTCCTAAAACTGCAAACTGCATCCAGAACCAGGACGGGCAGCAGCTTTCATTTGGTAAACGGTGGTGAGTATTCTGCTGCGATCCCCAAGCCACCTGCCAAGCGTGGGGATTATGGCAACCACCTCTATAAAGAGGAGGCCTTCGTCCAGGAGTGGACGTATTCTGGCTGATATGTATGTATGTAAGGGCGGCTTATTGTTACAGGAATTAAGGGGGATATAATTATAAAGACCACCTTTTGGAAACAAGGAACTTCACTAAGCGATATTAAATAAAAGAGATTCATCACATATCCCTGTTTATTGCAATCGCAGGGGGTCTAAAATGGCCGCATTAAACAATTCCCTTACAAGCAGTTCATCTTATGAGTTCTTAGCAGAATGAATCGTAAAAAGTTGCTCTCGAGTAACTTCTAACGAATCTGCAAGCTGACTTTATGCAATTCATCTTTCATCGACCATTTTACGACTTTCTATAGAATACTGTCAAACTAATGAATTCCGTAATATAATAATTTGCAAAATCATAGTATGAATTGGCGCTTAGGTGACCGTTTTATTATTTGCAAAATGAATCATCATAGGATCATATGCAGAATTGCTAAACGCGTCCGTTTTAGCCCCCCGGATCCGCCATTGAATTACCAGTTTTCACAGAGAGTTCACATTATGAGCGAAAGTTTTACTTTCTTTCAGTGGTAGAGTCCACAGAAAAATGATAACCGTATTTCCTTTTTTTCTTTCATTAATAGAGTCCAGAGAACGCGAAAGCCCTTCAGTGGTAGTCAGTCTTTGTAAGCTTCAGTACTGATGTAGTGTATGTAAAATAATCTCCATCCGATCTCTCCCGAGCGTGGCCGAAGCTCAGTGTCTGCACAGCCACCGCCGCCTCCGCGCGCTTGCCTCTCCGCTGCTTCCACATGTGATAAACTTTTTTCCTTTACATTAGTGCTGTGACGCTCGCTCATAATTTAAATTCAAAACTGTTCAGTAATTTATTTTTGTGGCAAAATCATGGGCTGTGGAACGGTCGCCAGACGGGCACTGTAGATAAACGCAGGTTCGTTTCACGTATTATTGTACTATAGTTGTGTCTGCCAGACGATTGTTTTACGTCTAGAGTAGGGTTGTTTTTCGAGATTTCTATTTGTCAGCAGTATTATTTTAAAAGCTTTTTTATGGTTAGAAATTAACTATGTATGTAGATTCTAAATTGAGTGTCAGTGTAGTAGACACATGAACACAATGTGTGAACACTTATAGATAGATAAATAGAAACTCTTTATTGTACACCAAAAAAACAATAGTAAAAAGAAACAAGAACCTTATGAGCTAGTGCCACAATTGGCGGCCTTATCGCTAAAAGCGATCTCTTCCAAGCAACCATAAGGAAGAATATACACATGAATATAGACTTATGTTAATAAAAACTTTTGTTAATATTATTAACGTGAAAAAAATTATAAGAATAAAAGGAAGTTTTAGTTAATAGTTTCGATCATACTAGTTATTAAATTTTTTGCTTTGCTAGTTAGGTGTCAAAGTAATTTTATTTTCCTAGAGTAAGTTAACATACCTACCTACTAGCCTAACTAGTTTTTATTTATTTCTATATTGAAATAAAACTATTTTCTTACTAAGAAAACTCACTACTTAGGATACTACAGTTTTGTTCACACACGGTGACGTACTAAAATAACACAACTACAACTAAAATAATGATTTATATTTAGTCCCTATACAGGGTTATTGGTAACTAGCTATAACTTTCTGTATAGTATAGCAACCTTTTGTACCATGACTTTTAATCTCGATCTATTAAAATTTTGCCTAATAAGTACATGTTTACTTATAGTCTAAAGTAAATGAACATTTTATGAAGAACAGCTTTTTCTCGCAATTCCTAAAAGCCATGGAATAAAAAGTTGTTTGCCAATTTGACATTCTATACAGGAGCTAAGAGCATTTCTACACAAAAAACCCGATACAAAATAACCAATCACAACACACTAATATAAAAAATGCGAAACATCCTGCCTGACATGTATAATCTTTAAAGTTAAGTTTGCTGTAATTAATACTGTAATGTAAAGTAAAATGGACGTGAGTGTAATATCTTAGATTATGAGCCTAAAACCGATGTAGAAGAAGAATCCACTTTATGAGCAAGTGTGATGAAAAATATAAATGTATTCTTTGAAAACGGCTCTGGCTCTATGATCACAGACTCTCCAGCATTTTACAACAACATCATCACGAGCTCAAATAATACGAATACAAAATGATGCTAAAATAGAGCATGGCATTTTAGTTCATTACTCACAGTAATACCAAGCCAAGGTTTATGCGCCATACATGCAAATGACCAATTTCATGCTGGACCGCTTACATTTCATCATAAAATAACTCTTAAAGCGTAATATGCTTGCCATGGCATAGAACCTCGCTTAATAAACTTAATCTAAACTAAACTTCATAACAATACCATAGACAATACTCCATTCCAAAGCAAATCCAATTAAGTCTGGCAACATAGAGATTTTCTAAAGAAAAAGAAAGTCGTAGTAACTTGAAACAAACAAAAGAAAAGAAAGCTTTGTTACACTCGTTCCCAAGTTCAGTGTATTGCAACGGAGCGCTCTCCAAGACGAGTAAACTGGATCGGATTAAAAACTCTTTGCATGCTTATTCCACCTTTTAAATTGGTTGAACAAGTTCTTCGTGATACGGACCGTACTTGGAGGATCTAGCTCTGGCTGAGTAAGTGGGTATACCCCCTTTGATACTTAATCAAAGGGAACGTAGCATTTTTACCTTTACAATAACCAGAGTAATATACTAGACAATAATAATAATAATTAACTTATTCCTAAATAAAAACGATTTAGGAATCTTTACTGTGTATATGGCGAAGAAATTGCCCACAAATCAAGAAGCAAGCCAAAAAAAACTTACTTATTCAATCATTATTGTTTGGTACTAACTTAGATTAAATATACGTCGTTACTAATTAACTAATTATGTTACCTGGATAGAATGCTAGGTGATGTTAGGTTTATTTGTTCAGCGCACTGCGTCTATTTAAACTGACTTTTCGCGCTCAACAAATAAAAAAAATATAAAGTGCTAGTCGGAGTCATGCACAGGAAATAATTGTATCGTCTCCGTGGGACTGTTTACCTTTTCATGAATAATAGCCAAAAAAGCAGCGCGAGTACCGTTCTATGTCGCTAAAGATGTGTCGGTATAGCAGATTTACTTAGGAGTATACCGATTTTTATCGAATTTTACCGATTTAAATGTCATATATAACGATCGTCAAGAACGGTACTCGCGCTCTAGGTCTTGATAAAATTTGCCACGTACTTCAAACATGAAATACTTTTTATCCCAAATAATAAGAAAAAAAATTGAGACCGCGGGTAATACCGCGAAGCATTAGTATACCTATAGTAGCAACAGTACCTACAATAATCTATGGTGTCCAAACCTCAGCCGAAGATCCCGTATAATTCTTTTAAGCCGACGATGGCAGGCGACCTTTTATAGAAACTCTTATTTAATCTGTACCCAGCTTAGTTCCATCACGACAGGAAGTACCTACTTTAATCCCGTGTTTTGTATCCAGGGTTGCCAGAACATGCTGCCAAAAAATCTTACTAAGATAAAAAAAAAAATGATATATTTTTGAAATATCTGATCAGCAGCGATTGATAGATAGTTAATAATATTACAATACGAAGTTTTTAGTTTGTTGTTTTCTTAACTTAACCAGAAATGTGACCGGAATAACGATTTCCAATTGCACTTTGGTCAACTCAATGATAATACCCGAACAAATACTTGTTCTAAATATTTCCAAATGTTAATAAATAAGCACTAAATAAGCTTTGAAGAAATATTCAATAATTTTGAATGTTAAGAAGGGGAAGGGCCCACTAGAGCTCAGCTAAAATAGCTGTTGCAGGAAAGGTCTCAGTTAAACTGGTTTCAACGCTTTATAGTTTGGTATTTCTTCTTTACAGGCAATGTAATAGTTATTTTTACTATTTTAAACGTTCAAGCCCTATTATAATAAATTCAATTGTTATGCACAGTTTCAAGACCTCATTGAGAGTATTTTGTAGATTATCAACTTTTATATTTGCGATTTAGAGGTAACTGTGTAATTTATTTCTATCGAGTATTTTTTGTAATCGTGTTTTCACAACGATCAAGTCAACTTTGTCATGTATGTTATTGTCTATCGGAAATATGATTATGATTATGCATTGTGACCTCGCGTGGGCCGTTAAGGCAGGCGCCTATTTGGCCGCATCTTACACATCGTTCGAATCAGATTTCTACAAATATGTACTTAGTACTAGTCTACGACTTACTACTCAAGTACGAATATGGTACAGGCTGATTCAAACTTAATGGCGGCTGTGAACTTGGCGCGAGACGCTGCGTAGCAAAGCAGTGTTGTAGTGGTAGGACTCTACTGCAGAGTCCGCCTGGGGAAGTACCACACCTTTGCCAGCTATTCAACCGCCAAGCAGTAGTGTGCAAGCATTACTGTGTTCCGGTTTGAAGGGAAATGTTACCAGATGAATTACTGACTCTGAAAAGATTTAATATCTAATATCTCAGGTTGACGAGCACAGTGCAGTGCGGCGCAGGATTGTGTTCGCAAGTTCACAATTGTGGCACTGCTACTGTTAGTGGCAGGCGTGAAGCTTACCATCAGGTGAAAGTCTTGCTCGTCTCGTCACTTTACTGTATAAAAAAAAAAATGGTGTGCGTACAATCGCAGTCTCGCTTGCAGCGCACTTCACAGTTGCCATTAAGTTTGAATCAGTCTGTAGCAATCCAATCCAACGATGCGTGCGGCGCGGATTAGTGGATGCTTGTTTACCTTAAAAAACATAAAATGTGCGAGCGGGAGACAGTTGACAACGAGACCCAGGCCTTCAGATCTTTCAATGCCGTAATTTCTCACGCACACATCTCTCATTTTTTTTTTTTTTTTTTTTTACCATTTGTATCTTAACATTACAAAATGTAACAACAGATATTTTGTTGTGCTATCTTTTAATTTATTTTATTTTATAAGCACACAATACAAATTACAATCATGAATAAATATGATAATTCAGCATAAAGCTATGACCGAAGAGTTAATTTGATGAAGAAGATCTAAAAAACCCTTCATTTCAATCTGGCAACCCTGCTTGTATCCCTTATATTACCTACTCATACTCCGTTTAGTAATTTAAATTTTAAATTCATGCCAAATAGAAGCTGTCGCGTTTATTGCAAGCTTTACCCAAAAGGTTTTTTTTTGTTTAAGGTGTTTTTTTTAATGAAAAACGAATAATGTTGATAATGCTTTGTATTTTTTTTACTTTTACTACTCTAGCAGTAGGCTAATCATGTAACTGTTCGGGATCACGATTCGGATCGCGATTTGTCATAAATATCACTTGTCACTGTCACAGCTTCACGGTATCACGGAGGGATTTCTCTCGCTATCGTTATCGAACGAATGCACTGGTTTTCTTAATTAAGTTAA